>CM057451.1:258130000-259485000 GCA_016271365.2 Neoceratodus forsteri | reverse complement strand
TTTATCAGGAATATTGCAAATGACTTGAAGGGTAAGGTTTGCCTGTTTGCAAATGACACAAAGTTCTGCAACAGAACAGACACACAGGAGGGAGTGAAAGATATGGAAGCAGACCTGAAAAAAATCAAAGAATGGTCCAGGGATAGGCAATTGAAGTTTAATGCCAAGAAGTGCAAGGTTATGCATGTAGGAAAAAGAAACCCAGGGATAAAGTACACACTGGAGGGCATCAGTTAGAGGAGACAAAGACAGAAAGAGACCTCAGAGTAGTCATCGTGGATGACTTAAAGGTTGGAAAACAGTGTGAAACGGCAGCACAGAGGGCAAGTGGCATCCTTGGATGCATTGGTAGGGAAATTACAAGTAGAAAGAGTGAGGTTATCATTCCTCTCTACAGGTCCTTGGAGAGGCCACATCAAGAGTACTGCAGTCAGTTTTGGAGGGTCCCACCTCAAAAAAGACATAGACCGCCTGGAGACAGTACAGAGAAGGGCTACAAAGATGGTGCATGGACTGCATCATAAGCCATATGAAGCAAGACTCAGGGAACGACATCTGTACACCCCTGAACTGAGAAGAAACAGAGCAGACATGATCGAAACTTTTAAGTACGTCAAGGGAATCAACATAACACAAGCAGGAAATCTTTTCCAGTAAAACAGACGTGCGTGCAAGATGGGTCACAACTTGCGTCTGGTGAGAGGCAGGTTCAAAAGAAACCTCAGGAAGTACTTCTTTACAGAAAGGGTCACAGACCCATGGAATAGCCTACCTCAGGAGGTGGTGGAATCAAAGACAGTACGCGAGTTCAAACTCGCATGGGACAGACATTGTGGGCACATCGGAGTGCAGTCTAAATAGGAAGGGGGGGGGCAGAAACACGGGCAGACTAGGTGGATCATGAGGTTCCCATCTGCCGACACAATTCCTATGTTCTTCTATGCCCATCATCTTGTACTTTTTGATACCAAGTTTCAACTGCCAAACTTTTGAACACCCTTCTAGCCTTTGCAAGTCTGTCTGCATCTCCATAACCCCCTCCTCGCTGTCTATCCTGCCACAGAGCTTAGTGTCATTTGTGAAGAGACTTATCTTGCTCTGGATTCCTTCGCCCATGCTGCTGATGAACATATTGAAAAGGACTGGACCCTGTGGGCCTAGTGGCATGGAGGGCTGAGCATTTTGCCTCACCTGCTGCCACACCAGCAACCCAGGTTCGGGAACGGACTCGGGTCGCTAGGGGTTGGCCAGGGAGAAGGAAGATCAAGCATCTGATGGACTGTTCTCCTTCTCTGGGGTACCCAACACATATCTGGCCTCTAGTGGCAGCTGGGGGTACAGGCAGCAAGGGGTCGCAACTTGGAGAAATGAAGGAACAGCAGCCAATGACATCCTATGCACAGAAGCATGAGTAGGTACCAAGGGCATAGCTACCGATACGCCTGACACGCCATGGCGTGTCACTGCAGATCAGCGGGGTAGCAGGTGCCAGCTGGTCTCTCCACATTCCTTTGTTCATTTTTTTTTTTTTTGCGGGCTTTCCCAGCCACTCGTTGTCCTTTTTTTTAAGGTAGCAGGAGTGGGGGGTGGGGGTCAGCTTACTTGCTTCTGGTTTTTCAAGCCCAATAGCCCATCGGACCTGATTGAGAATATTTTGCTGTCTCTCAATCAGGTCCATTTGCCAAGAAAGGAGACATGGTAGTGGGAAAGTAAGGGGCGGGCTAAGGGCAGGCGGGCTCTTTAAATACCTCTGCAAAACACTGTGCGATCCCTTTCTTTTTGGAATTCATGCATTCACGCTGCAACTAGTCTGGAGGTCATCGGAGGAGGACAGGACATGGCACAGCAAGAGTCGGGACTCGGGGAGCTATTGGATTTGGATGGAGTCGGACGGGAGCCGGAGCCGGAGGATTCATATCGAGTTCGGGTAGGGAAGGTGACTGTTGCTGTTTTCGTTCGTCGGGTGACCGCTTGCACTAACTGAGACTCTAGATTTCACTGCTGGAGAGAGAGAGAGAGTGAGAGCTGTGCGATTAGCGTCGCGACTCGAGCGGATTTCGAATCCGAGCCTCAGGAGCGAGTACTGCAAGTACAAGATAGTCACACTAAGTTGTTGCTAGTTCTGAAGTGAACTTGCCAGTGCCACCATCGGACTCGGGTCGGGGCGTCAGGCGACAGTCACCCTGAGCTGAGCTGCCTGTTGCTGAAGCACTGCAGGTGAGTCCCTTGCTCTTCTTTGTGGACAGTGTTTAGATTTAGGGCTGGCTTGCAAGATGAGCCCAATGCATTTACTTTTGTTATGCTTATGCTGCGCCTGTAATCTGCAACCTATTAAAAATAGAGCACCCAGCCTGAAGTTCCCTGAACCTGTCCCTGTGTAATGCTGTTCTTCAGCTACAGCCCATTTCTTGGAAGACATGGTGTTTTACTTTCTGTAACGCTGTTACTTGCTTCTATAATTTACTAGCCATGGCAGACAGTTGTTGTTAAGTTGTGTCAGAGAAAAATAGGAGTGTCTGGTTGGTTGGTAAGAGTTCAAGTTAAGCCAGTGGATGTTTCAGGTCATATTATTCAATGCTTTGGGAGTAAAAGCTTGTAGTTTTAGAAATCCAGTGCTGGTAGTAGGGGTTATATGCGTGTGTGCATATGGGGGTAGGGGTTATGTGACTCATGGCTGTTTTCATTTAGATCACAGAAAATAAAGGTATTTGTAACCACACTGCCAACCTGCAGAGCTATATTTACATGCATGGTGGTGGTGGTGGGGGCACACTGTTATTCTGTGTGATGCCTGGGTCCCCTTCCTATCTAAGGGGCCACTCAACAGGACTTGGAGAGGTCCCTCCCAGCAACATATTTATTTTACCAGATTATGACACGTGGGTGTTCCCACTGGATTCAGTCCTATGACCCTCAGTCTATAACCTCATAGACATGATTTATGCACACCTACAGGTTTAGTTCAGGGAACTGAGGTAGTTTATTACATAGATACAGTGACTCCAGAGATCTGAGTTGGTGAATAAATAACAGTGCAATTCTTAGTCTGTCTTGCTATTCAGTGAATACAGAAATTCTTAGGGAATGGCTCTATTACGATCCTTACTTTCCCAGTCCCAGCAGGCATCTGCAACATTGTCTGGACATTGCCCTCAATGACCTTGAAGTGTATGTTCACCGTGTCCCAATCCATTACACATTTACTGTACACATCAGCAACATGCTTTTGTCTCCTTTGACATAGGATGCCCAGACTATCTCTCCATTTCATTCTAGCAGCAATCATATACAGATCAACAGTGGTATGAGCATCCCTGTTGACAGCAGGCTGTGCAAGCCAGTCAGAACTCAGTTCTTTAAATACTCAAGGTGAAACCACTTGGATCTTTGATGCATCATGGCAATTGGGGTCTCCCCAGCTCTCTCCTATGAGATATTTATCTGCAGTGGGTGTAACACTGCTCCACTGTGGGCATGTTTTCAGCAGTTGAATTTGGTATGCATGTTGTGTGGACTGGGTGAGTATTTGGATCTTGCTTACATCTAAACTGGTAATGATACTGAACCTTTTGGGGCTTTTGAGTGGCTGATGTGGGAGCTTGGATGTGGGCCTTCTGTGTGAGTGGATAGTGTAAGATTAAGACACTAGTGTGAATGGACCTCTGTGGGACTGGCTACCTTGATATGGTACAGATGCTTGTCGCAATGCACCATTGTAACTAAGCCAATCTGGTACAGAGGCTTGTCACAATGCAACATTGTAACTAAAAGCTAGCTTGGTGGCTGGCTAGTGTGAATGGACCTCTGTGGGACTGGCTACCTTGATGTGGTACAGAGGCTTGTCACAATGCAACATTGAAACTTGGCCAATCTGGTACAGAGGCGTGTCACAATGCAGTACTGTAACCAAAAGCCAGTCTGTTAGTCTGACACCTGCTGGTGGTAAAATGGTGTGCTGGCATACAACACAGAAAATGACGCTAGTGTCTGAGAGGGCATGGACGGTGGGGAAGGGGTAGCTCACCCTAAGGGGGGGTGGGTAGTAGTGAGTCCACTTGGTGTGCAGCTCAGAAATTCCTGGCTACACCCCTGGTACGTACATATTGACAGCACTGGATATCCATTCCTCTAGGAAGAAAAACTTGGTGGAAAATGGCCGAGCACAGTGCAGGATGATAGACTGACCCTCTGCAGGCTTCGCACTGGCTGCAGGGCCCTCTCCTGGAACTGGATCTATCTGACAATGAGAAAAAGCTGCCAACCTCTGCCACGGGGGAGGGGGGGCTAAGCCATGGGGGAAGCACTGGGATCAAAGGCAAGTCCTTGGGATGCTGGGGGAATCAGTCAGAGGAATGCCTGCACTAGTCGAGGAGGAGAAAATAGACTACAATAACTATCAATGGCAACCCACTGGTGACCTCCCTCTCCTCTGGTGTGACTCCATTAACCACAGTCCTCTGCTGTCTCCCTTTCAACCAGTTTCTCACCCATCTAACTGTATCTTTCACACACCCAGATCCTCTGGCTTCTTCAGCAACCTTCTGTGAGGCACTGGGTCAAAAGCCTTGTTGAAATCAGAGTAAATACACAGCATGGCTCTTATCTACTACCCTCATTCCCAGTCAAAGAATACTACCAGGTTGGTCTGACAAGATGTCCCTGCTATGAACACATGCTGGTTACTATCCAGAGTCCATTGCTGTTCATGCAGTTCATGAGTTCCTCTTTGACTAGTGTCTCCATCAGTTTACCCACAACAGAGGTAAGACTTACAGGTCTTACTTACCCGTTTTCTTCTTGTGCCCTTCAAATTATGGAGTAGGACTACGTCCATTATCCTCCAGTCTTGGTCTTTTGGAACTACCCCTGTCTGAACTGAGGTACTGAATAGCCCTACCAGAGGTTCATTTAGTTCTGTTGCCAGTTCCTTGCGCACCATTGGATGCATTCCATATGGCCCCGGGGTTTTATCTATCTTTAGAGCTGCTAGCCCTTTCCAGACCCTTTTACTGGTAAATCATTTCTGTCTCATCTCAGGGATCCCCCTTACAGCTGCCTTAATATCACTGTCTGGCAGAGATCCACTGTCTTCCCTTGTAAATACAGAGCAGAAGAAGTAAAATGGCTGCTTTCTGCTTGTCTTCCTCAATTACCTTGCCTCCCTCTGTTAGCCTAACAATTTCTCATCCCTTCTTTCCTTTTTCCTTACTATATCTAAAGAACAGTTTTTCCTCTCCTTTCAGGCCTTCCGCAGAATGCAGCTCTGTGTCTGCTTTTGCTTCTCTGACTGCCCTCTTGGTTTCCCTTGTTCTCATTTGGTACTTCCCAATTCTCCCTTCCGTTTTTCTTCCTTGTACCGGGTGAAGGCCTTCTTTTTGGCTCTCACTGCTTCCCTGACCTTTCCAGAAAAAACAAACAAACTGGTCTCTTGTACCTGTTTCTTTTGATTTCGCATGCAAGTGGTGGATCAATGTGGTAACGAAAGGTGTGACCGCACCCCTCCACTGTAACATTCTTGCTTGCTGCATTTCACTTTGTTGAAGAAGTCTGATTTCTTGCTTGTACAATGTTTATATTCAGAACTATATATTATGTTTGTACAAACATTGGCTGGACAACAGGACGCAGAGGGTAATAGTATACGGAGTCCACAATGAAGAAAGGGGGGTTACTAGTGGGGTACCGCAGGATTCAGTACTGGGGCCGGTCCTTTTTAATGTCTTTATAAGTGACATTGCAGAGGGACTGGGAGGAAAAGTATGTCTCTTTGCAGACGACACAAAGATCTGCAACAGGGTTGATACACAAGTTGGGGTGGAGAGGATGAGAAGGGACTTGGCAAGGCTGGAGGAATGGTCAACTGTATGGCAGCTTAGATTCAACTCAAAGAAGTGCAAAGTAATGCACCTAGGAAACAAAAACCAAGGGGAAGAGTACACAATGGGGGGTGAGATACTGACAACAACAAAAATGGAAAGGGATCTGGGGGTAGTTATATAAGATGACCTAAAGGTGGGCAAGCAATGTGAGAAGGCAGTAAGGAGGGATGGGGGGATACTGGGATGCATAGGGAGAGGCATCACCAGTAGAAATCAGGAAGTTGCAATCCCTCTGTACAGTTGGTGAGACCCCATCTGGAGTACTGGGTGCAGTTCTGGAGACCCCATCTCCACAAAGACATAGATAGGGTGGAGGTTCTCCAGAGGAGGGCAACCAAAATGGTGCAGGGTCTGCACCAGAAGACATAAGAAGAGAGACTAAAGGAGTTTAATATGCATACCCTCGAGGAAAGGGGGAGGCATGATAGAAACTTTCAAGTCCCTCAAGGGAATCAACATAGTCAAAGAGGGTAGCATCTTTCAGAAAAAGAGATGTGCAAGAACAAGGGGGCACAATTTGAAGGTAGAGGGGGGGACAGCTCAGAGGTAATGTGAGGAAGTAGTTTTTCACAGAGAGGGTTATGGATGCATGGAATAGCCTTACTGAGGAGGTAGTGGAGTCAAAAATAGTGGTGGAATTCAAGAATGCATGGGACAGACATAAGGCAATTCTAGTGGGAGGGTAGGAGGAAGTAGGCTGTTGGTTAACTAGGATTTACAGCTTATCCATTAGGTAGGAAAATGGTCAGACTAGGTGGGCCAAGCGGTCCTTATCTGCCAACAAATACTATGATTCTATGTTTATTTTCTGTAAAAAAAAAATGACTGAAAACGATAATAGCACACAATATAAAAGATTAATTCAAATGTTAAAAATTGCATATCAAGTATGCACAACACCCCAGCTCCAGCATTGTAACACCCTGGATTTACCACTACATGCAAGACTTTGTTACCTCAAGAATGGCCTTCTTGATTGCTCCCCTGTCTTTCACATCTCTGATGCTATTCACTCTGATTAACTTGTCCTGGACTAGCTCCCTCATCTGGTTGAAGTCTGCCCTTCTGAAATCTAGGACTGCGGCCTTTGATGAGGACTTGTCCCAAGAGCCAGGTCAAACCATACAGAGTTATGATCACTGGACCTTAGTGGCTTCCCTACCCTCACTCCTCCTAACACTTCCAAGTTGGTGAGCACAACGTCAAGAATGGCAACCTGCCTAGTGGGTTCCTTAACTAGCTGCACCAGCAGGCAGTCCTGCAGTGTATCCAAAGACCAAACAGGAAAGAGACCTTGGAATAATCATTCAGATGATCTAAAGGTGCCAGGCAGTGTGACAAGGCAGTCAGTAGAGCTACTGGGATATTGGGGTGCACAGGAAAGGGTATTGCTAGCAGAAAGAAGGATGTAGTGCTTTCCCTATACAGATCGCTGGTAAGACCTTACCTTGAGTCCGTGTCCAGTTCTGGAGACCACATATCAGGAAGGACATAGACAGAGTGGAGGCGGTCCAGAGGAAGGCTACCAAAATGGTACAGGGTCTGCATCAAAAGCCATATGAAGAGAGGTTAAACGGAAACGTCTACCTATAATCAGGCCATGCCTTGGTGTAAGGCATGGCCCGGTTATCTTTTTCTCAAAGTGTATTCATTTTTGTAACTTAAGGTTGTTGAAATATTTTGCTTGTATCTGGTTGATTCTGCCTCCTTCCTGCCAGCATTTTGAAGCACACGGTGCACCCACAACCACCCGTGGCTATCCCAGTATGACATCTGACACAGGGAGCAGCAGCGGGCGCATCCACATACACCCTGTGTAAATGGAGCTATTGACAGCTCCAGTTTCCAAAGCACAGGTCCCAGTGCTATACTGAGACCAGGTATAGTTTGCCAGTCAACTGCTAGACTATACCTGGTCTCGGTATAGCACTGGAAAATGTACTTTGGAAACCAAAGCTGTTAAAAGCCCCATTTACACATGGTTTCTATGGATGTACCTGCAGTTGCTCCCCATGTCAGATGTCATACTGAGACAGCTGCAGGTGGTTGTGGGAGCGCCTTGTGCTTCAAAATGCTGGAGGGAGGCAGGATCAACTAGATACAAGTGAAATATTTCAACAACCATAAGTTACAAAAATTAATACACTTTGCGGAAAGGCTAACCGAGCCATGCCTTACACAAAGGCATGGCCCGATTACAGCAGGATGTTTCCCTTTAAAGGAGCTAAATAAGTACACCCTGGAGGAGAGGGAGGGGAGGACCTTTAAATACCTCTCAAGAGTTAATAAGGTACAGGAGGAGAGTATTTTTCTGAGAAAACAGGTGCTCTAGGACAAGGGGCATGCTATGTAGCTTGAGGGGAGTAAATTCAGGAGGGATGTGAGGAAATACTATTCACAGAAAAGGTGGTAGATGCCTGGAACAGCCTTCCAGCAGAGGTAGTGGGGGTGAAAACAGTGGTGGGATTCAGAAATGCCTGGGATAGGTACAAGGGAATCATAAGGGAAAGGAAAGGAGGGGAAAAGATGGCGCAATGGTCTGTAGCAAAAAAAAAATATATATATATATATAGGCAGACAATGTGGGCCTGGTGGCCCTTATCTGACATCACATTTTATGTTTCTATCCAGCAGGGCCTGACTTCTGGAGCTCCTGGCCACTGTAATGACCCAATCAATGTCTGGCAGGTTTAGATCTCCCACCACCACACACTCCCCCTTTGCCATTTCCCTTTATAGTTCTGCCCCTAGCTCCTTGACCCTCCCTTACCCCTGTCCTGGAGGTCTATAGGTCATCCCCACCTGTAGTTTCTTGCCTGAGGATGCTGTGAGCTGAACTCACAGCAATTCTGTTTCCTCATTGCCTCCCTTGATGTTTCCATCCTCCCTCGTCTCTATGCCTTCCTTAACATATAGAACTATGCCCCCTCCTTTACATTTTCCTCTATCATGTCTAAACATGGTGTAGCCTGGGACTGTCAGGTCCTAATCATTATTCTCTGTGGCCCAAGTTTCTGTGATGGCTACTAGATCCATCTCATTGTCTGCCACCATTGCCAGTAACTCAATAATTTTTATTTCCCAGACTCCTGGCATTAAAGCAGACCCCTTTTTATCTTTCTCCTGATAGCCTCTTCCTTTTTTCTAGTCCTTCTTCTCCATTCTTCTGTAGTCTCCTTAATTTTTAATTTTTCATACTGAATGTAGGCATTTCCAGTCCTCCCTCATTAACCTCTTCCTCTAACCTAATTTGAACTTCAACCTTACTTTTACCCACCTTGCTGATACTAGACCCCTGTTAAGGGGGAGCCCTAGCTAGGTTCCACATTGCTCTCCAGAGCTACTGAGAGATGTCTGTTCATTAAGAATGCTCTACAGCACCCCCTAACTCTGCGTTTCTAGTCTCCACCCCAACACACACACAATGGGCAACTGCTCTGAGAGAAGTGACCCAAATGCCATGTCAAAATCCAGAAGCCTATTGTGGGTATTCTATTTGTGAATTCTCAGCCCAGCTGAGTGAAGAGGGCTCCAGAAGGGAATGGTAGAATCAGCACTAGCCTTTCTCCCCTGCAGTCAGTTTAACTGTCCAACGTGAATGTCAAAGTTCCACCACAGAGCACTGGCCCCCTCCCTCGTTAGGTGAAGGCCATTATCCTTGAGGAGAAGCTCCCCAGTCCTCCACAAAGTGGTACCCCTCCTCCTGACACCATCCCTTGAACCACCGATTAAACTCCTCAATCTCTTCCTTCCTTACTCTAATGTTCCCACTCCTCCTGTTGCACACAGCAATAACCTCAGAAAAGGTCAGGGAAGCTGAGTGGACCTTCAGTCTACCCCCCAGCCTCTTAAAGTTCTGCTTCACTGCCTCCACAGGCTGGTTCGCCAGATGTTTGGTACCCAAGTGTATCAGCACCCCAGCTCCCCCTTCCCTGTCATCCTTCCTATCCTATCTATATCCCGGATGGCTGATGCATCAGGAAGGCATCTGACCATTTCACTTCCCTTCCCTTCCCTGCCCACCACCATCTCTTCTCTTCTAATCATTGAGTCCCCAATCACTAAGACTGTCCTTAGTGACTTCCTCCTGCTCACTCCCCCCAGGTGCCACCAAGTCATCCTGCCCATTTCTCCCGAATGACTCAGAGTCTCCTCATGGAGCCATGTACCTAAGCCTCCTCCGGGGGTGCAAAGTGACTTGCTGTCTGATTGGTGTGAGACTGGTCGAACCTCTTGTGGCGGCCTCTGACGCCCTTCCCCTGCCCCTTCTCCACCACTCTCTAGCGCCCTGGGTCAGTGGGCCTCTGGAAGAGTGAGGGTGTTAGGGTGGACCCCAGCTGAGCCGATGCCGCAGCTGAGATAGCTCAACTCTTGCTGCTACCAGCTGTGCATGGAGCTCCACAAAGGTCCTGCAGATGGGGCAATGCCCCCTCCTCCATAGCATAACTCTGGTGAACAGCACTCGCATAGTCCCCACAGCTGACTACCTCCCCACTGTACCTCATCTCCATACTGATCCTATGATAACCCCATGACCGTTGTTAATAACTTGCCTTCCTCTATCTGCCTAGTACCCTTAGACAAGAATGTGAAAGGCCTACCTTATATATGGAATTCTGTTATCCATTGAGTACTTCCTGCACCTCTCTTATTTACTCTTTTTTTTTTTTATTATTTAGTTGTTTAACCAGGTATAGCACACTAAGCTGAAAGCTTTTTTACAGGAGCGACCTGGGAGCACAAGGAGGTGAAGTGACTTGCTCAGGGTCACACAGTATGCAAGTGGAAGCTGTGGGATTCAAACCCAGGTCTGGTCTGCTGGATGTCACCAGATTTGCAGCTCAGAGCCTTAGACCACTGCTCTATACTGCCTCCAAATTAGTTAATTCCAATTATTTATTTGCATTTGTATAATGCATAAATGCAAAAATATATAAATATTTATGTTACTTGTATCATCCAAATATAACAGCAAATCTCTTGCGTCTCTTGGGTCTCTGCTTAGGTCATCATTTTCATGTTAACCTCAGTCTTAATATCTTGTTCAGTGAGATGCCAAAGGATCGTTTTGAAGTTTGGGTCAATAGCTTACATGGATATGACTGAGTGCCAAGGTGACTCAGTTCCCACTCCCGACAGTGCTGTAATTGCTGTCTGGCTGGCCGATGGTGGGTGAGATTTTGATCTACCCGAGCATCCCTTATTTGTGCACACCATACTCAAAAAAGGTACTGTAGCTCTGTTCCTTAAGAAGGGCTCTATCAAGTGAAATCCTAAGTTTTTAGGTTTGTTCAGAAAATTACACTATTCAAATGCAGATTTGATCTCCAGTAAGCAGGGCTACTGAGAGATGTGTCAGCTCATTAAATGTGCTCCACAGCACCCCCGGCCCCCCCCCGAACTCTGTGTTTGTAGTCTCCATCCCAACACACACACAATGGGCAACTGCTCTGAGAGAAGTGACCCAAATGCCATGTCAAAATCCAGAAGCCCATTGCGGGCATTCTAGTTGTAAATCCTCAGGTCAGCTGAGTGCAGAGGACTCCAAAAGGGAACAGTAGAATCAACATGCTAGTGAACTTGTACATGAGCCTCTGTCTCGGCTGCTCCTCAACTATTTATGTTTCAAGTTTATCCTCTTTGTGGTCCTTCACACTTGCCATGTGGGAATGACACTCTCACCAGCCAAGTTATGTTAAGATCAGAGAGAATGACAATTTGTTTTTCTGTTTTGCTCACTTTCCTAGTGGACACCTGCTGACTTCATCACCAAGAGGTTTTCCCTTTACATAGCTGATGATTTGGCAGCGTAGCTCCACAAACAGCTTCAGAGCGCATGAGACAACACCAGTGATCTTCTCACCTAGCTCGACTGCGTCTTCCAGTGAAGGTGAGTGGGTCCTCTATGGACGGAACCACTCGCTATAAACCTGAAAATTGATTAGCAGAAAGCCATTTGCCAATAAATCTCTGTACAATGATGGATATGGAGTGGGTGATTATTAACATATTTAAAACCAATTGCCCAGTTTTGACTGAGTGCCACATTGCTCTGCTAATCCAAGTAATTCTCTATCGTTAAGTGTCAAAGAGTCATCAAAGAAGCCTCTGGGGTCTGGCGATGCAAAATAAAGTAAGCTTTGAAGGGTTTTGCAATTTGTTAGTCTGCCCCTGCAGGACTCTGAGGCAGTCCTTCCATCATCTTCCAGCAGTGAAATTAAACGCTTGTTAACTAGTGAAAGGATGTCGCTTTTGCCACCAGAGGAACAGACAGTGTCAAACAAAAGCAAGTCTGTTTACATGTATGGCAAACTCTAGCCTAGAGCTTAGGGGATCAGACACAAATGAAATTACAAAGCCCAGCTAAAGAAAGATGCTGTCTAGACAGCATAGACTCAAACAAACAGGACAAATACAGAAGCTGCAGTCTGAGAGACTGAGACCCGGACAGATGTTACACAGCAGTAAACCAACCGACCCATGTCACTGTCTAACATGATGATACCCCATCAATCTAAATGAATTTAGAGCTAAGATATCATACAATTTGTGACAAAAGCAACATGAGGCAGGGAGCCATTATTTGCATATACAAGTAAACACAGTTAAGACTTACGTATTCTTTCTGATGTGGGAGGAGGTGATAAAATGGCAGCCAGTTAAAGAGATGGTACAGTAGCACAAAATAGCAGACAGGAATTGTTAGTAATTTTTAAAAGTAGTCAACTGTTACTTTTTTTCTGAAGCTTTTTTTTTTTTTCCTTTTATCAGTTGGAAGGTTTTTCCATCTGGTAATAGTGATTTGCAGAACAGCACCCTTCCTGGAAGCTGACATTTCTAGTGCTTTTCTCTTTCATATTTCATCAGCATTGTGACCTCACTGATACATTACTACTAACTGTGACCAGTCAGGCAGAACGCAAGTCACTCTTCAAGGTCAGTCTTGATGTCACAATCAGTGAGGTCACAATGCTGATGAGATATGAAGGGGACTAGAACTAGATATCCCAGCTTCCAGGTAAAGTACTCTTCTACACATGACATCTAGTACTGCCATGCAGAATATCTTCTGATTAGCAAAAGGGAAATGGAAAAGTACTTATATGAAAAATAACTACTTTTAAAAATTCATTTTAATTTCGTATGGTGTATTAGCTCTTTAAGGTGACATATAAAGTTACACTTTATTCACATTCATTCAGAGCCATAAAACAAGAATACAAATCATTTAAAATAACAGTAGGTAGGACACTGTCTATGAGAAGGGTTTCCCCTGCTGGGATAATCAGGGCAGTCCCACTGACAGCTGACAGCACTGGAGTTCAAAAAACTAACTTCTCTCACTGGTTGACAAAAAAAATGTTCCTGCTCAATGGGCACTAGTGGTTCTTTTTGCAAAGCGGCTGTCCACATGGGCACCTAATTGATACGCTGTTCACATACCATGCTCACCACTGTACTGTTGCAGTAAATTAAGGTGCTGTCCAGTAACTCCCTTTGAATCAGTAACAACTCTAGATTCATGTGTGTCAGTAAAGAACTTTTTTAAAGACAGTTACTTTTTTAGGGGATGTTCTGCAAGTTCTGGAGCCAGATGTTTCCTGGAGAAAGGGGTAGTATGCCCTGAGACTGACTGGCCTATCCTCTTCCTGATGCTAGGTACAGTAAACAGCAATTGATTTTCAGAGTATTAGCTACTGGCTTCAGTTTAAGGTAGGAGCCCAGTAAAGTATTAGGAAACACCTTCCTCTGCCCAGGCTACTGAGGTCTAGGGCGCGATACACGGGTATTGTGCACTGACCACAAGGCACCTCTTACGGTGGGATCAGGGTTGACATTAGTGTCTTGGGTAACCACAATGTCAGCCCCACCTGAACTGGGTAGTTGTGGGATCATGCAATGGAGAAAAAGCTCACCATGTAGCAAAGACATTGTTGCCTGTCCACCTCAAAGCCACTGAATGTCCAGGAGTCCCCCCCCCCATCTCCACTTAACTGGATTCTGGTTTCCCTGCTAGACAGAAGCTCACATCCGTGCTGATCAGGGACTCTGCCACGTGCGGCCATGGGGATTTCCATGGCTGTGCAGGGTCTGGACCAGAGACTCCTAAGGGTCAAGTAAATGTCTAAGAGGGCCAACTGGAGCAGTGGGACCAGAAAAGTGAAGTAGAAGAATGGAGGAGGTGCCATAGCTGGTGATGGGGAGTGGGACAATAATAAAAAAAAGTATTTGGAAATCTTTCCACCAACTGCGGAATGTAAAAACCTAACAAGTGGCTCCCCCTGTGATTAGTCCACAGGGGATAATTTAGCAATTTAAGGAAGCTAACAGATCACAGTGATCGGTATCTGATTTTATCTAGGATAAAGCAAGCAGCTGTACAAAACAGAGAATCAAGTCCCATCAGTGAGGCTGTTGGTGCTAGTCTGTGTAAGAGAGTCAGCCAATCAGGGATACAATCACTCCAAAGAGGGCAGGACTTTCAAGAAAGAAAAGACGCTTGACTTTAGCTGTGGCTGCAGAGAGACCCTGGATGCTGCCTTGCCTCCTGACCTCTCCAGCCAGGTCCCAACCACCATCTTGGGCCAGAGACAATCATGCCATCCACCTGGGCTCATTAGCCTGGTCACCGGAACCCCATAATCACCCCCAGCTCCTGAGAGGAAAGTCAGCCAATCAGGGGCATGATCGCTCCAAAGAGGGTGGGACTTTTTGCCTTCTTAGCCCTGTATTCCCTAGAGGTCACCACGTGAGAAGTCCCACCATGAGTGGCACAGCAGCAGCAGTATGGGAGTTCTCGAGGGGAGTCTCCAGAAGGGAGACACCAAGATGCCAAGATGCCAGGAGACTCTGTCCAAACTCATTACTTCCACGGAATTGACCTGTAAGTATTGTGTCATAACTGATGTTGCTGGACGTAGAACAACTTACAAGCACGTTGCTCATAACAAGTTCTGCTGGAGTGTTTGTTAGAATAAAGTTGTGCACAGGTTCAGGGTCTATGCCTAGTAGCTTAATTAGTGTTTCTGGTTTGTGACTATATTTTAAGCGCTGCAGCTGCCACACTTGAGCCTGGTGCAGATATAAATTGAGCAACCTGTTGCAAGAGGATACCCTTAATTGCTGCTGATTATCTTGAGATTCTACATTAATTTGTTTGTGCACAATTCCTATGAATGTAGTTTAGGCTGTTAATAAACAAAAAGGAAAAAAAAGTTTAACAAATACATGATATAACTTACTCTTCAGAAACCAGCATCTGTCCCTAGTGCCTCAAACCCCTGTGTATTTAATTGTTTTTCTGGCATTTTTTTCATGCTTAGGATTCCACCTGCTTGCTATCTTAGACTGCTACCACTATTACTGCTAGAATAACTGTTACCTGACTTCCGGTTCCACCTCCAAGCTGATGAGACTGTGAACTTCAGTGCTCCGACCCCTGGGACCTACAAATCAATTTTAACCCCTTCACCCGATACCCATCTCATCCTAAATAGCTGCACAACAGATAGAGGAGTTACCAGTGCTAAGTATGCTAGCAAAAGTGAGGCCAAAAGTCACTCTGTTTGAGTTTTTAAAACCAACAGTGATGGCCAAACCACAAGACACCAGAGCCCAGGGTACGGGCAAGACCGCTGCTTCCCAACCAAGAACTTCTGATGCTAGAGACAAGGAGCTGAAGGAGGAATTTACTATCACCTCTCGTCGATTGTTCCAAGAACTTAGTAAAATAAATGAAACAATGCAGAAAAGAGAAAAAACAGCCATGGAAACCACTAAAATCCTGGCCGAGGTGTCACAATATACAGCGGACCTCGAGTCAGGTCTCACTGAAACAGAGGCAGTGGTGGGTACAGTAAGCATGATGGTGCACAACGATACATAGAAACAGAGAAACATAGAAGCTGACGGCAGATAAGGACCACAAGGCCCATCCAGTTTGCCCATTTTTTTCTACCTCATGAATGTGCCATAGGCCTCTACTCAGTCAATGGCCTAGTTATACATACTCATCTGTATTGCTCCCTTATGCCTATCCCATGCCTGTTTGAAGTCCTGCACTGTATTCATATCCACCACTTCCTGAAGTAGGCAATTTCATGCATCCACCACCCTTTCTGTGAAAAAGAACTGCCTCACATTACCCCATAATTGGCCTCCCACTAATCTCATGCTGTGCACTCTTGTCTTGCTATCCTTCTTATATTGAAACATGTTAGACTCTTTTACTTTGTTAATGCCCTTAAAATGTTTGAATGTTTCGATCATATCACCTTTCTCCCTTCTTTGCTCTAGGGTATACATATTGAGCTCCTTTAATCTGTCCTCATATGTTTTCTGATGCAGTCCCTGAACCATTTTGGTTGCCCTTCTCTGGACTGCCTCCATTTTGTTAATGTCCTTGTGCAGGTGCGGCCTCCAGTACTGCATGCAGTACTCCAGATGGGGCCTAACCAGTGTCCTGTAAAGAGGGATTATTACCTCCCTCTTATGACTTGTGATACCCTTACTAATACACCCCAACATACCTCTAGCCTAACCTACTGCTTTAGTGGTCTGCTAGGATGATTTCAGGTCATCTGTGATGATGATGCTTAAGTCTCTTACTTCCCTTGTGATTGCCAGCAACTCCCCTCCCAACCTATAGGTAGTTTCAGGGTTTCTCTTCCCTATGTGCATGATCTTGCACATCTTTATGTTAAACCCCAACTGCCACTCTTCAGAACACTTTACCAGTTTATCCATATCTCTTCTCATTCTGCCCACCCCATCTGGATCATCTACTCTGTTGCAGATCTTGGTGTCATCTGCAACTAGGCAAACCTAACCCTCCAGTCCATCTGCAATGTCACTGATGAAGATATTGAAAAGGACTGGCCCCAGGACAGATCCCTGAGGTACCCCACTTGTGACTAGCATCTCTTCTGACTGTCTACCGTTTACCACCACTCTCTGTTTTCTGCCCACCAACCAGTTTGCCACTCAGCTGACCAACTTCTAACCTGCCCCAAGCCTACCCAGCTTATTAATCAATCTTCTATGTGGAACAGTATCAAAAGCTTTGCTGCAGTCAAGGTAGGCAACATCAACTGCTCCCCCTTGGTCCACCACTTTGGTTACCCAGTCAAAGAAATCTATGAGATTAGTTAGACAGGACCTTCCTGTTATAAACCCACGCTGTCTTGTATCCTGTGCTCCTCTGGATTCCAGGTGTTGCACTATCCTTTCCTTAAGGAGTGCCTCCATAATCTTGCCCACTACTGAGGTAAGACTGACTGGTCTCTAGTTCCCTGCCTCCTCCCTGCTGCCACTCTTGTGGAGCGGGATCACATGAGCCCTTCTCCAGTCTTCTGGGACCTCTCCTGTGCTCAAAGACTCACTAAACAGTTCTGCTAATGGCTCTGCTAGTTCTACCCTTAGCGCCTTTAGTACCCTGGGATGTATGTCATCAGGTCCTATTGCCTTGTCCACCCTGAGCTTAGTGAGCTCTCGTAGGACTCTTTCTTTTGTGAAAGGACTTGTGCACACCTCCCTTCCCCATGTCCACAGTGCTGAGCTGTGGGCCCAGCCCTAAAGTACCGTCTCCTCAATAAATACTGAGCAGAGGTATCTATTTAGGATAGATGCTTTTCCTTGGTCCTCCTCCACACTCCCCCCCTTATCCCCTCTGATCTTAGCAATACCCTCTCTAGACATTCTCCTTTCACTAATGTATCTATAGAAAGCCTTGTCCCCGTCTTTTACTGTTCGTGCTAGTATTTCCTTGGTTTGGGCCTTTGCCTGCCTAACTACCTTCCCTGCTTCCCTTAGGGAAGTTTGGTATGCCTCCCTATCTTCATCCTGCTGCATTCCCTTATATTTCCTGAAGGTCAACCTTTTGGCTCTGATCTTTTTTGCTACTGTTTTTGAGAACCAAAGTGGTTTCCTCCTTCTTTTGCTCTTGCTTTTCTCCCTAACACAATGGGATGTTGTTTCAAGTATTGCATCCTTAATGCTTGCCCACTTTGCCTGTACCCCCTCACCTGTATTTCTTCTTGCCAGGGCTTGCTTAACTGTGTTGGCCATCTTATCAAAGTCAGCTCCTCTGAAGTCCCATATTTTTGCCTTGGAATGGGATGATTTAGTTCTAGTGGTCAAATTGAAGCATACAATTTGATGGGCACTGGCCCCCAGGTGACCTTCCACCTGGAGATCTGTGATCCTTTCCCCGTTAGTCAGTACTAGATCCAGGATAGCCCTGTCTCTTGTGAGTTGTTGTACCACTTGTTTGAGGCCCTCTCCCTGCAGGGAATCCTCCATGTGTCTAGTTCTGGCAGATGTTCCTGCTGATATTCACCAGTCTGTATCTGGAATGTTGACGTCTCCCATTATCAGAACCTCCCCTTTAGCTGTCATGTTTTGTATATCTTCTAACAGTAATGTGTCTATGTCCTCCCCCTGGTCTGGAGACCCGTAGACAACCCCAGTTCGTATGGCTGTCCCATTTCCTGTTTCCAGGGTGACCCACAGTTCTTCTGGCTACTTATGTGTGTTCTGAATTTCAGTAGCATTGATATTTTCATTAACATAAAGGGACACTCCCCCCCCCCCCTTTGCATCGCGGTCTCTTCTGAACAGTACATAGCTGGGTACTCAAGTCTCCCAAGTGTGGTTACTAATGAACCATATCTCACTAATGGCTACTATGTCCAGTTTAGCCTCTGTCATTGTTGTCTCCAGATCTGGGATCTTGTTTCCAAGACTGTGGGCATTTGTGCATATGGTTTCCCATTGGCCAGATTTCAGTGTGTTAGTTGTGGGGTGAGGTCCGACTTTTCCCCTGCACATCGTATGGGAAGCCAGACTTTTTCCTTACCTGGTGACGCAAATAATCTACAAACATGCTGAACTCCTGTCTGATCACCAGCTGAAGGGGAAGGGGTGTTCTTTCCATTCGATGTATCGGGTGCTGCACCCCTCTCCCCATTTGCTAGACTTCTGCCCCAATGCACTGACTCCCTCCTTAGTCAGATACAGTCCATTGAATTTAAAGAACTTTTGCTCCCCAAACTGTTGCCAGTTACCTACAAATGTGTGTCCTTTTTCCTGGCACCAGCCCTTGAGTCACATGTTTAGCTCCCCTCTCTTAACTTCTCTGACCTTCCGTCCATCTGCCTCCCTCTCTCAGACCAGCAGGATCTCAGAGAAGGATATGCCAGACAAAATGGATGACAGTTTGTCTCCCAGCCTGGTCAGGTGTTCCTTGGTCTCCACAACTGACTGGCTGGAGAGATCATTAGTCCCTATGTGTACCAGGACGTCGATGTTTTCTCCTGCTTCCTGCACAATTTTAGCAATGCGGTCAGTGTCTCTCCATGCTGATGTACCTGGGATACATCTGACCATTACCCCCAGCCAGAGGTAGGTATCAACTCCCCGAATCATGGAGTCTCCTATGATCAGAAGTGTTTTGGATTTCCTTTTTGCCTTTTTTGTTTTGGTCCCTGTTTTGGGTGAATTTTGTATCACTAGCTCCTGTGCTGCAGTGTCCTGCTCTGCAGTGTCCTCTGTCCCTTTGTTTGATTTCAGAGATAAGAGGCAGATACCTGTTTGTAGTTTTTACTGTATGTGGTTTGTGGAGGTGATACATTGGTGAGCATTGAGTGATGGAGCACTCGATTTGCCCTTCCTAACCACCTGCCAACCTCCCGGACCAACTACCTTCTGCAGTCGAGATGCTTCAGTTAGATGTTGAGGAAATGGCTGTCGGTTTTGTATTATATTTCCTCCTGAATATGCAGTTTGAGGCACACAATCTCTGCCCATGCTGCCCAGAGCTGAGCCCTTAGATCTCTGATGGTCCAGCATGTAGGACAGCGTCCTAAATCTTGTATATAACTGCCCTTTTGAAAAGTGTCCCACAGACCAGCCACCAATAATATTCACTCCAGTAGAATTGCCAAGTTTATAACCTGGTCTGAGTAATTAGAAGGGAAATGAAAGCAAAACTTTGATTTTTGATTTGTAAATATTTTGTTTGTTTTGTTTGTTTTTGTACAACTTTTTATAACAAGTTAAATTAATTGAGCCTCTGTAAGTGAGGTCACTGTGTGGATAGCCCTCTGATCCTCCACTTCATGCTATGCTACAGGAAATGTCACAACTGTGCTACTCTATAAAAGGAGTATAACATGGGGTGGTTAGGGATGGGAGTGGGTGGCTGGGCCCTTCCCCTGCTGAAAAAGAAGAACCACAAATGAAAGAAACAAGGAGGTAAGAGCAGAAACAATCAACCAACAACAAATGCAGTCGCTATCCTTCAGTCTGTATCTTGTATGTGCTCCTGTAATTAGCCCTGAAAGCTTAGCCTAATGATAGATAAAACTGTAAAACCTGTAAGCACCAGCTGTAACAATTTCACAGAAGATATACCCTGCAAAAAACACTTTGCTACAGAGAAAAATAAAGCAGTAAAAGAGTAACAAAACCTATAAGCACAACCTGCAGAACACTTTAACAGAAGATATACCTTGCAAAACACAATCTGAATCAGAGAAGATTACAGCAGTGATCTGGAGGCACAAAACAGTAACAAACCCGCAGGCACACCCTGAAACAATGCAGCAAAAAGTATACCCTGCAACAGCAATCTGAATCAGAGAACAATAAAGCAACAAAATGTAAGCAAAAAACAAAACCTGTAGCACAAAAGAAAATAGTAACACACAGTAAATCTGCCTAGCCAAAAGAAGCCTTAAGTTTTTTTCCATACTCTGATAATGTTGTTCCTTGCTCTGTCCTTACAAGCTAACCTAGAAGAAAAGAGCTCAGGTGAAGCTAGGTGCCTTTGCCAGCAAACCTAATCATGCTGAAAAGAGAGAAAGAGTTGGAAAACTGGATGATCTGGAGCTCCACCCCAGAAGAGACAATCTGTGTATTTATGGGGGTACTTGAGGACACTGAAAAAGGCAAAATGGAGAATTTCACTGAATCTTTTCTCAAAGAAATTCTGGGCCTACCACCCGACTAGCAGTTGGAGGTAGTCCGAGCAAACCGAGCCTTGCCAAAAAAGCCGACTGGCCCCAATGCCACCCCTCGATCAATCATACTAAAATTCTTAAACTACAGGGTGAAGAACAGCATTTTACAGGCAGCATGGGCTAAAAATAAAATCACGTTTGGAGACAGGCGTCTCTATTTCGATCACAACTTCACCTCTATCACTCAACAGAAGAGGCAGGTGCTTCTGGACATTAACAAGCATTTGGCTACAGATAACATCAAAATGCATCTGATTACGCCCACCCAACTCAAGATTTTTCTTCCAGAGGATCAATTGTTTCTGTACCTAGGCTGAAGCTAAGCCCATCCTACTGAAGTTGGGAGTCCCCCCAACCCCTCTCTCCAGATCGAGTCCACTCATCTCGGAGCACCTGCTGCAGGAGAAGCCATGGTCCAAGGTCACTGGTTCCAGGAAGTGAGGATGTCCCACTTCTCCAGGGCATGTGGAGCATCGTTCAGAGGCATCCGGATCAAGTAGCAACTTTTCTGGTCCCCAGCAATCCACTGGCAGCTCCAACCCTTGAAGGTGCCAAAGATCCACGGATGCCAGGGCCTCTACTACAGCCTACATTGCAATAAACTGGACTGTGGACTCAGACATATGACTTCAACAGACGGAGAGGCAATGATGGTGACCGAAGACCGAGGGCAAATAATTAACCGGACGCTGTTGAATATTTAATGAAACTAATATCTATAATTAAATTGGATAGGTTGGGGGTGATGGAATGGGAAGGGTCCAATTTGTATGGGGCGGGGGTTGGGCAGTCAAAGCGTTCTTATAGAAGACATGTTTATTAACTGTACCTCTCTTGTCTGTTCTCCCCCTCCACAGTTTTCCTGGGTATCTGATGATAGAACGGCAGCCCCCTCCAGTGTGGCAGCTTCAAGACTACCAGAGAGAGATGAATGGATCTAGGATCAGAAGGTCCAAAGGAACTGGCACCCCCCAGTGACACTCTCTCCCTCCACCACCAGAATGACCTGGCTGCCCCCCTAATCCAGACCCACAGGACCTCAGTGAACTCCTAGAGTGACGATGTTTCTAAAGTCAGAGCATAGAAGGTAAGGGCCAGAATCCGGCCTACAGAGGATAAAATTTGCCTTTGAGATTCACTAGAGACAGGGATGCCCGATCTAATAAAGGTGGGGCTGATGCTATGAAGACTATGAGGGGGGCACCTGTCCTAGGTTGGGGGAGGTGAGAGGGAGGCCGCAGGGAAGAGATCCAGATTTAGCAGCATGTCTCTCCGGAGGTGGGGGGAGCACTGAAAAATTTGAGTAAGACCTTAAAATATTGTCACCTTGGCACTGATAGGATCTCATAATGGATTCAAAAGGCTTCAGGCTCGTAGGAACCTTTGGTGGTTTGAAGGCCTAGCGGTGTCACTCCCCAGGTGGCAACCTTGGCCCACCCCAGACTTACTCACAGGTAATGCACTACCTGACTTCCAATAAACTCATTCCCAAATAAACAGACATTTTATGGTGCTGGAAAACTTCCTATATTGGTCAGTCTGGCTCACCAGTAAGGGCAGGTTGATCTCGGGGGACCTACAAGGCACTTCAGGGAGACCATTGTGCCAAGTTCAAGGGCCTCAGAGTGAAATGGGAGGAGGAGATGGGATCCCCAATCGCCGGGGAGAAATGGAGATTGGTCTGGGAGAGGGGTGGAGGACCACAGTGTCTCCCAGTTGGAGGGAATTCCACTGGAAGTGTCTGTCCCAGTTTTTCCACACACCCTCAATCACTAAACACTTCCATAAGAATAACTCAGAGCTATGCTGGAGGGGCTGTGGACAGGTGGGAACCCACTTCCAGAACTGTTACTTTTGTGCCTGATTTTGAAATTTTTAAAACGAACCAGCTAAAACTATTTGCATTTGCCTGTAACTGTATTTAAAAGCTTAGAGTCACTGCACCCGAGACACACCAGGTAATTTCTACCTTGATCATTCCCCACCCCAAAACCCAACTTCTCCATTAGCTCCTTATATTGTTTTGCCACTAGAGGGAGCCTGATTAGATTTGAGCAATTTGCTCCCAATACCTCACTTGTCACATTTTACTGCTCTCTAGTAGCTGTTTTCACTTGGTGATTTGTATTAAAGGAGCCCTCTGCTGTCTCTTTCCTCTCTACCTCACTCCTTTCCTAGTCAAAATGTCCCTCCTCCCTCCTAGCTCCTCATGGGAATACTTTGCCTTCCTATCCTCTTTGAGCTTTACTGCTTGAACACATCAACAGCTTCTGCCAATACTTATACTCAGTTTGACTTCTACTACTCCAACATGCTTGCTACTGCCACTCCACTACCTCTACCCCCCTCTGCTCTCATCAGCAAGCGTATTAGCCCAATAGTCAGATACCTTCACCTTCATCTGAAGCCGCCACCCTGCATCTCTATCAGGGTGTACCTCATCACCCCGCTATGGTTACTAACCCTATCTCTTATACTATCCGGCGACATTGAGATCAACCCTGGTCCATCTCTGCATCCCGTCATAACCTTGCCCCCCGGCCACCACTCTCCCTAAAACCGATGGACTAACTTTCGCCCACCTGAATGCTAGGAGCCTTATCGCCAACCTCCCTGACCTCCAGGCTTGGATCTATACTAACGTCCCGGACGTCCTAGCCATCACAGAAACCTGGCTTAAGCCCACAGTGCTTGACTCTCAGTGCCACTTTCCTGGATACAACATGCTTTGTATCGACCATCCTGGCACTAAAAGGGGAGGTGGCCTTGCCCTCTACTTCAAAACTCACCTAAACATTACCCTTCTGCAGGACCCCCTCCTACCAAACTGTGAAATCCTACACTCCCTACTGCTTCTTGGGGGTGTAAAGAAACTCCATATTTTTTGTACTTATATCCCCCCAAAAAATGCTACACAAGGCATCACTGAACTCCTATGGTTTCTGCCTTCAGTTACAGGCAAGAATGACATTATCTGCCTTGGTGATTTTAACCTTGACTGGTCCGAGAAAAACTCAGCTAACCTATCTTCCTTAGCTAGCAAGGCAAATCTATCCCAGCTCATACATGAACCCACAAGGGTCTCACGTGGGGACAACTGTGCCACCCTCCTTGACTGGATACTTACTAACAAGACGGAATATGTTGCCTCAGCCGGTGTGCTACCTGACACAATTAGTGACCACTATCCTATCTACTGTGTCTGGAACACTGTCATTCCTCCCCTCCCTGCTAAAACTGTAACCTCTCCTAATCTCTCCCGCCTAAGTCATGAGGACTTCTTAACTGACCTTAACCAGGTTGACTGGTCCCCTCTCTACCAAACAGAGGACATTAACATAGCCACAGAATATTTCAACTCCGTCCTCCTCTCTCTTCAAAACCTTCACATCCCAGTCACCACCGTGAGGATGGCAGGGAAAGTAACCAAGTGGCTAACACGCCCCTGCTTCAACTTCTCAAATCTAGGGACAAACTTTGGTCCAGGTGGAAGATCTCCCACCTCCGTGCAGACTTTGAAGACTATCGTGCATTACGTAACAACTGCAAAGACAAATTAGATTGCCAAAAGCACCTACTATAGGAACCTACTAATAACATCCTCTACAAATCCAGCAGGGTACTGGTCAAAATTAAGGACATTCTCAGCAACGACAAGCCACAGAATCAGCTGACATGAACATTCAAGGTGTTCACTGCACCAACCATGACACCATTGCCAGCGCCTTCAATGCCCTTTTTCTTCTCCACCAGTTGCTACTCTAACTAGCCTTCAACCTGACTGTCCTCTTCTCCTCCCTCGCCCCTCCACCCCTCCCTTTAGTTTCTGGCTCAACCACATACCTTGAAGTTTGCAAGCTACTTAACTCCCTTCCGGCATGCGGGGGTCAAGGGCCTGAGGGCATCCATCCTTGCATACTTAAGCAGTATGCACCTTGGCTGACCAGACCTATCACCTGGCTTTTTAACCTCTCGATTCGTATGTCTACTGTCCCATCCACCTGGAAAACTGCCAGAACCATCCCTATACACAAAAAGAGCGATGTCAAACTCATGTCCAACTACCGCCCTATATCTCTTCTGCCCACTCTCAGTAAGCTGCTTGAAAAAATAGTCCACTGCCAGCTTGCTGCTCACCTTGACATGTTTAATCTTCAAACCCCGTGCCAACATGGTTTCCGGCCGGTCACAGTACCACCTCTGCACTTACACAACTTACAAATGACATCAGAAATAATATGGACCATGGCCTACTCACTGGGGCCGTCTTTGTGACCTGTCTAAAGCCTTGACATGGTACACCATCCTCTCATGCTAAAGCTCCAATCCATTGGAGCATCTGACCAAACCCTCTCCTGGTTCCATAGCTATCTTGACAATCGGACTCAGGCGGTGGCATTTCACGAGCCCTTTCCTCCCCCTAAACATCTCCCGTGGAGTTCCCAGGGATCCACTCTTGGACCTCTACTCTTCTCCCTCTTCTAAATGATATTCCCACCATGTCCCGGCATAGCTGCACTCTTATGTGCGCAGATGACCTTGTTCTCTACTCTGGGTCAAAATCGGTTGCTACCATCAACTCCACTCTCACTAATGACTTCCAATTCCTGCAGACCTGGCTCTCTAGCAACCACCAAGTCCTGAACCTAGAAAAAACCTGTGCTTTGCTATTCAGATCCTCTAAGAAACTGTCTGCCCCTGCGAACAGGCTCCGGGTTCAATGCCTTGATGGCTCCCTCATCTCAAACACTGAGTCCTTCAAGTACCTTGGGGTCACTTTGGATCCCACACTTGACCTGTCTCAACATGTCAATATGGTGTGCCGTGCCGTCAATGCTAAAATTGGCGGAGCTTATCGCGTGCGCCACTCCCTCACTCCTTCTGCTAGACTTTCTGTTGCGGGAGTTATCTTACCCAGCTCCAATATGCTCTGCCCCTCCTCTTTGCTGCAAACTCTGCTACACTCCACAAATGGGACACTGTCTACAACAACATCTGTAGATTCGCCTTAACTGCCCCAAGTCTTACCCATCATTGTCTCTCCTACGCTGGCTTAAATTGGCTGTCACCTAAGGATATTTGAGCCTACTCCTGGGCTGCTTTATCGACTCCCTGTCTAGACTTCCCTGCCCTGTCTATCTTGCCAACCTCCTGACTCCTGCCTCACACACCGTACCCTCAGGTCTTCCTCTGTCCCCATGCTCTCCACTAGACCTTGCATGACAAAAATGGGTGAACAGGCATTTGACCATTTTGCTCCCAAATTCTGGAACTCACTCCCCCTTATGGTGAAAACGTCATCCTCCCATCGAGAATTCAAAAACTCGCTGTTCACCCACCTCCTAGCCTCTGGCCAATGCAAATGCTCTTAATTTGCTTTGTCCCACTGCAGGCTGTCGGGTCTGACCCTGAGTACTACACTAATGTTCTCCCATGCAACACGTTTGTCTAGGTGGCTATGAACCTTGATGTCTTTACTGTCCTCAGCTGTCTTATGGTTACCCTAATTGCTTTATTTTACATCCTTATTATGATCTATGCTTAAAATGTACCATTATGTAACTGTTACTGTGCTACCCAATGTATATCGTGTTTTGCTCCTGTACACCTATATTATGTCTGTGCATTTCTGCATATTGTAACCAATGTCCTGTGCTCTCCCGGGTCGTGCCTGAAAATAGGCAGGTCTGTTGCCTAGCGCACTTACCCGGTTACCAAAAGCTAATAAATAAATAAATAAATATATTCTGGTCTTGCCCAGGGGTAGCAGAGTTCTGTTTAACAGTACATCAAGCTCCAAACCAAATGTGGGGGACACAAATCCCATTTAACTTTAATACTATGGTCCTGGGGTTTAAGGTACCAACCGTGGGAAACAACAGACAGCAGGGCCTCTTCAGGGCTCCATGCCTGGCCAATCAGAAAGAAATAACAGTCAACTAGCTTAAAGCATCCTCACCATCTACTGATTCTTGGAGGGCCAGGGTAGAAAACATGAAACGAATGGAAAAGCCAACAGCAAAACTCAGGCTCACCACTGAAAAACAAAAAGAGCTCTGGCAGAGGTGGGACTTTTCAGTACCTTAAGTTCAGACAACAGACCTAGGGGAAATCACAAATGATCAGTGAGGGAGAGAGGGTCAGGGTGAGTAAACCAGGCTGCCTCAGAAAACCAAAATAGATAGCAGGGAATAGTAGCTAAGTGCTTCCCCTTTTATGGAAGAGCCCCCCACAAGTGATACTAACTGTGGATAGCAACACAGTCTCCTCAGGTTGCACTCATTGACTCCTGTTGAGTCTCATATTCATGTTACAAGTTACTTCATGACACATGTGACTTGATTTCCTGAGGAAGGCCTCAGCCATAACACAAAGAACCACACTTGAAAGTTCTCAGAATGGAAGAAGTCAGTATGTTTAAGCACAGAGCGGGGAATCAGTTAAATCAAAGAGGATACAAAGGGTAGAAAGGTTCATTAAAGGGGCACTGTCAACCCCCTTAGGTCTCAAAATGTCCCAAGTTTAAAAAACACATTTTGTGATTGCCAACATTCTGTAAAGATTGCTGATGTAGCTAGTAATTTGATTCTGACTTTTTTTTCTTTAAAAAAGTGAAAAACAGACTGCCCACCATACTGGTGTTACCACACAAACACAGGTTTGTTTGCATTCCTTGATCAGCTCCAACTGCATCTTTCCTGGACTTGGGGACACCCAAAACACAGTCTAGCCCCTCATGATGCAGTGGGAGTTTAGGAGACTACTGCCTTAAGAGTGACTGCACTGCTTGGGTGTGTTTCTAATGCTCAGGAAGTATGCAGTAAGAACAGATCCAGGATTGTAAACAAAACACATTTGTTTATAAATATACATTAGCATGCATTTCAGTTCTACAAAACAAACAGCAACATCAATTACTTTTAGAGAAGGTAAGCAATCATAAAATGCAGGTTTTTAACTAGAAATAATGTGATGAAAAATAGGTTGACAGTGTCCCTTTAAAATATTCTGTACTAGCAAACAATAAGAATGCTTACAACAGTAAATGTACTAAATAACTGTTATGATGCATTCGATGTTATTCACCGGTTCTTACTCCCCTGTAATGTGACTTTTCTTGGCTATAATAAAGATGAGTTTTAAGAAAAGAATAACAGTTACTTGCTCTAGTCCTTAACCCAACCCTTTCCATCTAGCCCGGGCCATGGCGTGCTCTGGTGCCTGCTAAATCAATGTGCATTTACCTGTTTCTGGCATATGTACCTGTACAGGGTACCACTTGCCTGCCACCATTATTTTTACTATTGTAACGGGCACCTGCTCTACTTATCATCTTGTCTCCTTCTACTGATGACCAGGGGTAAGTCTGTGATACTGGCTGGGAGTACCTCATTACTGAATAGGTCTAGTTTAGGGCTTCTGCTGCCTAAAGTTTGGTGCCTTCTATTTTTTTTGTATGTAAAGGATCCTCTGCGCAGTTTAACATGGCCCTACCTGGAGTTACCCTTGCCTTAGCAGACATTGCTGTATTTATCTGCTGTGATCTATTTGTGAACTGTTTGACCCACCCCCCATAAGAACTGTAAGGAGTATATTCTACCCTATAGTTATAGACCCTCAGGATTATTTGGATATACCTCTAATAAGCTTATCCAGCATCACCTGTACAAAAATGGTACCTGCTATAAACTCATGACGGGCATGCCGCAATACTGTATGGCTGTGTGACAGGGTTGAATAAAACTCTGTCCCATTTGTTATGTAGAAACAGTTAAACACAAGGATCTGTTCTATCCTCTCCCTTTCTGTCTCTTGTCTGTCTGATTGTTCAATCAAATTTTCTTGTGAGACTTAGGAACTGATCACTCTGATGGTCTCCGCCTCCCCTTATCTCTCTGCCTTCACTTGTTGTTTTTGTCTTTTCTTCCTCCTTGCTTATCTGTGGTTATAAAAATATACTGTATGTGAAACTGGGATCCCTTTGTTTGCCAATGCATACAGTTATATTGTGGAAATGATTGCAAAAAGCTATTTGGAAGTCAGGGGGTTAACCCTAAAATGCAGTTTGACCTCCATGAACCCTTTTGCAGAGTTGTCAACAGGAGGTCAGTTCTGGGACACCATATTCTATTTGTTGCACCTACAAGGAAGGCAAACTGACAAAGTTCTAATACATTGTATGAGAAACAGGATATCTCTTAATGAGCACAGGATGAAGAAGTTAATTGCCAGGCAAAGACTTCTTATCAAAAGAGCAATCGTTTATTAGAGAGACAGAGAGAGACTGAAATTTAGAATTAGAGATACCCTCAGAGGAAGGATCTTGCTCTGTTTGAACTGCCTGTGTTAAAAAAAAATGCACATTATGCATTCTATTGTTAATGAAGAATAATAAAACGCTATTTGCAAATTTTATAACTGCTCCTGGTTTTACTGTGCTTCCTGACCTATGCCTCAATGACAAATTGTTTGGCCCTTTATCCCTCTGCTCCGCTCCTGGGTTATGCCCCTAATTACTCTATTACTATCAGGTGATGTTGACCTAAATCCCGGCCCTAGTATAGACTCTGGTGCATTCCATCCACTGTTCCTGGCGGGGTTATCACTAGAGGACTCAAAATAGTGTTAGCTAGTTAGTGAGTTAGTTAGGTAGATAGTTAGTTAGTTTATTGTTCGACCAGTTAGGTTATTACAATTTAACAAACAAGAAACATCTAAAATATACAATATACAATAAAAATAAACATTGGTAAGGCAATACAGACACTGGGCACAGCATTATATATCAAGTAATGTACATCCCTAAAGGTGTTTATATAAAATAGATTAATCAAGCCATAACCGGGTCAGTATCAACTTGGTTAAATGTTGACTAATTACCCTATACAATGTCACTAATTTGTCCATGATCTATCAATTATGTTAGCATCGAAGTCGCATTCAATACCATATGTTGAAACCCAATAATCTAAGTAAGTTAAACACAATTAGTTATTATCCTAAGCAGTATTAAAGCATTTCCCTATAGAACTTCCATCAGTTCCCACATTCAGTCACAATAATTATTTGTCCTTTGAGCACCATAAACCCCCCGTTAATATAGGACTTCATATTGTCTTAGTTAACTCTACATATTTAAGCTCATATTCCATTAACAGATTCTTGCAAATTAATGCCCCTGGGTGTTTTGACATTCCCAGGTCTCAGCACTTATGGTTCTTTCCTTTATCTGGTATCTAAATTTCTGAATTCATCAGTTCTGTTACAATAGAGACATCTTTATGGGTCCATTAATTGAACATTATAAGCTGGTGAAATTTGAGAAAGTCCATATATGCCACAAATAACCTCATCTAAAATAAAGACTTGGAAGTAGTACAAAAAATTACTATTGGGAAACGTTGGGGACATCGTGTAAATAAGCATTTGTAGCACATATTCTGGCAGCTCATGGCCACTCATCTTCACCAGTAGAACGTTAAACGTTTCGCAGAGAATTGTACTAATACATATATAGTCTGTGCTTAAAAGCATCTCCTTCATTTGTACACTCCTCTCTGCGACAGAGGTACATAAAACACTAGCACCCTTTACACAAAGGAGTCTGGCTATTAAGCTATCAGAAACACAGACTAAGACAGTCATTATGCCGCTCCAGTTTAGGTCATGAGCGTGCAGTTAAACCAGCAGCGTTAGTAGCAACCACCATTTGGAAACAGCAACCATCCTCACAATAAGGGATCCGGCTGTTAACGTTTTAAGCACACACTAAAGTAGTCACTGTAATGCTCCAGTTCAGTTTTTAAATTCACTATAAATACCACCAGCAGCTTAATCTGGTTCAAGGTCAGTTGGCATTCATCTGTATCCCCTTCCCCCGGGTCGTGCCTGAAAATAGGCAGGATTTGTCTAGTGCACTTATCCGGTCAACAAAAGCTAAATAAATAAATAAATATGCAACCAGATAAACACAGGGGTTTATCCACACTGTTAGGAAAACAAATTGAAGGCGTTATGCATTAAGGTGCAATATGTTCATAGGCATAACGTGCGCAGATCACAATAAGCTCCTTAAAATAATAGCACCGAAAACTAGTGCCTAAATAGACATATATGGAAAAAAGTTTGACCTGGTATAAAATAAATACAAAAAGGGTACCTCCAAGTTCCTCAGAGATTTCACTGGCTCCATTGTTAATTCAAGCTAACGGAGTCATTCTTTACCTCTGGCTCTTATTAGTGCAAAGCTCCCTTGCATGGAGTTCATCCACAGCACAAAGTTCCACAGGTATCCTTATATGGTCGAAGGCTCCATTTTTTTTCTTCTTCCAGTCTTTCCTGGGCACCACAGGCCCGATTCCAGAAGCTGTTCCGGTGGATGCAAGCTGCTTGCGCCAAACAGCAAAGTCAGAAGTCGCACCTGGCATCCCCATCACGGCATTCCCCATTGCAGAATGTGAGCTGTGCCAAATGGGGAATCCGCTGTGCGAATGGGCACTGTGCCACCCTTGCGACCTGCAACTGGGTATGCCAGGTCGCAAGGGGGGCTTGCACCATGGCAGGGCTCACAATTCCAATTCCAAGAGCCCTGCCATGGCCGTCGCATGGGGCTCCACTTAGACTACCAGGAGGTGGTCTAAGCCCCTTGTGACCAAATGGCACAGTGTGAGATGTGGGCTACTAGTAGGGTCCATAGGCAGGAGGGACACAGAGGGGCATAGGGAGGGTTGCTATGGCAGCCAGGATGTATGGGATCGATATATCATGGGCATTTGCACCCTGCCAGGTGTCTTAGCGATACTTGACTGCCCTGCTGGCACACTAACCCACCATATGACCCCACACCCCCACACCCCCACTGGGCACCTGTGTTCCCCACACCATCACCACCAGTGATGCCCATCTTTCACTGCGCTGGCGTAAGGGCCGCCACAGCCTTGTGGCATGTGCTGCTGGTGTGCCATTGGTCAGGCACAGTCCAGCACTTGCGACAATCACGGAGCATTTGGTGCAGGAACCCTGCTTTCTTTCAGAATATGGCACAGGGCTCCTGGTGTACCCGACATTGCCATTGCCCTTGGATCGGTGCAACGTGCATCGCTCCAAGGGCTCCTTCTGGAATCGGGCCCCACAACTCCAGCATACTTTGTGCATTTCTGCTTGCCACAATCACCTGTGGAAAAATATTAAACAAGAACATGATCCACTGAAGGTAGTAAATTTTTATAACTTCGGGGTGAAAATAAAACCCCCAACCCAGGCAACCGTAGCATACCTTAAATAGGCTTTATAAAGGCACATATATTTAAACACACAGCAGTGTTGTCACAGCAGCGATGTTTTAACCTCAGTGAATGCACTTTCGTAACCTGGCTCTCTATACCTCTGTACCGCTTCATTTGCTGTAGTCCAACCACAGCTACATTCTGGAGTTTGTCAAAGAATTGATCTCTCTTACTCCAGATAGTACTCCATTGCTGGGAGAGTACAAGAAAATGCCAGAATGCCAAAACCGCCTTAAAGCAAGGCGCAGATTGCGCAAGTCACTGTAAGTTCTGCTGATACTGGAATCGGACACCAGACCAGAACAAGCGGTAAAAAAAATACAGCCTTGAAAAGTTTAATTCATCCTATTTAAAGGGGTTAAAACATTCAATAGTTCAAATAAGAAAGATAAACTGGAGACTGAACAGGGAGCGGAGCAGCGGCATGGCCATCTTTCTGCTCTGCCCCCTCTGAAAATAGTGCAAATGAATATAAATAGCCTGAGAACTAAGCTGCATGAGCTTGAAGCTTGGACCCAGCACTATGCCCCTGATATAATTGGCATCTCTGAAACATTTCTTAAACCAAGTATTCAATCCCACAAAATTGATCTTCCAGGGTTCACAGCTTTTAGGAGACAGACTATGGAGTAAAGGGGGGGGGGGCATCCTTCTCTATGTAAAATCTGTCCTATCCACCAGAGAAGTTGATCCACCTACCTTGAAGAACTCCCCAGGTGAATCTATATTCCTGTCCATAACCTTGGGTGGGGTAAAATCTCTTTGTGCAGTCCCTTGGTGAACTAGTAGCATGTGGTGATTTTTAACATAAATTAGCTCAGCTCAGAACAGAAAGGGAACAGATCTACTCCAGTGGATGGTCATCTTGCTCATCTAATAGAGGAACCCACTAGACTTAACTGTAAGTCAGAGTATCACACCCTCCTTAACTGGGTCCTGGTTAACAGAGCTGACAGAATTAAAGATGCTGGATCCTACCAGATTCTCTCAGTGATCACTTACCAGTGTATTGTACCTGGGAAAATAACTTTCCCGATTCCCCTGCTAAACTTATAGGAGTTAGAGGCCTGTCACACTTTGAAGAGGTCACCTTTCTCCACAGTCTAAAATCCAACAACTAGCGACCAATAAAAGATCTCCCAGATGTGGACCAAGCCCTTGACTTTTTTACTAACAACTTCAATAGCATGGTTAACAAACATGCCCCCATAAGAGGACGCAGGGCCAAAGGTCTCTATGCCAAATGGATTATTAGTGACTCCCAGAATGCCATGCATGTTCGAGATAAGGCCTGGGAACAATATAAGAAATCAAGCCTACTGTCCGACTGGCACATCTACAGACATCTGAGAAATACCTGCAAATATAGTCTCAAGGGTACCAAAAGGTCCTGCCTAAAGTCCCTAAAGATTAAAAATCTATTGAATCCCAAAAATTTCTGGACCCAAATAAACTGTTTACTCAAAGGCTAGTCCAATACAGCTGCTTGTGAAATGGTTGCCAATGGACAGGTCCTCTCTGACCCAATCTCCATAGTTTCAGAGTTTAACAAATTCGTCATGGACCTAGAACATTTTAAGACCCCCTTAAGGGATAACTCCGATAGTTCCCTGCCTCCTTACCAGTCAACTTCCTCTGGACCCCAGCCTAAGTTCCATTTTAGACTGGTCTCCTAGAAAGAAGTTCTCAAGCTCCTTAAAGGATGTATACCATTGCCGCAGTGACTCCCTGATCGCGAAGACCACCACAGCAACAGGAATTGGGCAAAATCTGCCAGTTGCTGTGGTGGTCTGCAAAACAATCAGGACTGCCTCCCTGGTGTTTACCCCCCTTGGTCCAACTCCGACTCGGAGTTAGAATCCTAGAGACCGGGGCGGGGTGGGGGGTGGAGCCCCCCGATGGATACACGGAGGCATCCCCGACACTGCAATGCCGACAGTCGGCACTGCGGCTGTCGCTGTCGGGGATGTATCCATGATGACTGTCGCTGCGGCATGCATAAACCCTTAAAGGAATACAAAGTGAAGGTTCATATGGATTTAATGACCTGGAACCCAAGTTCCTCAAAATCGCAGCACGCATTGTAGCTTCCTCCCTCCCTAAACATCTTTTCAATAAATTTCTCCTTTTTGGAAATTGCAGGCCCATCTCTCTTCTCTCCACACTTGCCAAAGTCAAGGAGAAGTTGCTGCACAACCAACTCCAGGCCTATCTGGAGAATAATCACTCACTGACCAGTGTCCAACATGGCTTCCGTAAGAATCATGGCACTGATACTGCACTGGTGCATGTGACCTCAGACATCATCAATGCCATGGAGAGAAGTATGGCTATGAGTGCAATGATCTTTATCAATCTTACTAAGGCACTTGACTTGGTTAATCATGACCTACCACTGAACAAACTAGAGGCAATTGGCCTCGATGACCTCTCCTGCCTCTGGTTTCACAACTACTTGATAGACCGGAAACAGCATGCTAAGTGGCAAAGCAGCACATCTGATCTTAAGGTGATAACCAATGGTGTCTCACTAGGCTCTTTTCTTGGCCCATTCCTATTTTCCCTTTTCACAAATGATGTGCCTCTCAACTGTGGAGGGGCAATGGTATAACTATATTCAGATGATGCCATTTTATATAGATCCTCAGCAGATATTAACTAGATGAATAACAATCTGGAGAGTGACTTCCAGCAATTGAAAAACTGATCCCTGACAAACAAACGTGTCCTTAATGTTAAAAAGACCAAAGCTATGCTGTTTAGAAACAGGAGGTTAGGCTCTGAGAAGCAACACCTGCTCAAACTGTCTACCATTGGTGGCACTCATCTCGAAGTGGTGGAGTCACTGGAATGCCTTGGGGTAGATGCTAGACCAAAATATGACCTTTGCAACTCATGTGGACACCAAAGTCAAAACAGTGCACGAGAAGCTTGCCTTCTTTACAGGCTTATCCTGTATCTTTCTAAGGAGGTTTGTCTAGCCATCACTAACAGTATACAATGCCATTACTTTTCTATGGAGCACCTGCATTATAGTCCATTCATGACGCTGAACTGTGCAGGCTAAACACTCCTCTATAACAGAACTGGACGATTTGCAGCTGGCGCCTGCTCCAGAGAACACCATTGTGAGGTGTTTGCTGCACTTGGTTGGCCTTCTTTTGATTTAAGATTCCTTTATCCAATGTACTGCCTAACCTTCAAACTACTGAAACTTTCAACAACCCCCTAGCCTTGACAGAATAATCAGGCTTAAGCAGCATACAAGGTCCCTGAGATCTACTGCTAGCCCATTACTAGAAATCCTCAGGGTATGATTAGCATCTGGTAGGAGATCCTTTTCTTTCATTGCCCCCTCTTTTTGGAAATTGCTCCCTATAGCTGACCGACTTCTATACAATTTAAAAAGAGGCTCAAAGTTCCTTCTCCAATGGAGCAACCACTTACAAATGTAATCGATGACCAGTTGCATCCTCTGCTGAACTAGCTCTCTGGGCCATTCCGGGGTGTTCACTAACCTCTGACTGGACCCTGGACATCTCCAGCATGGAGTCATTATGTCGCAAGACATTATGCCGCATGGAAAATCGCGCTAGTAATACAGTGAGATTTCTGCCGCCGAGCATGTCTTTCTGTGGGGGTTCTGCCCCAGACCCCACGTTATGGGGATCAGGACCCCTACTAACGATTCTCAATTCCGGGAGGGTTCCAACTTGGGGAGTGCACAAGTAATAAAATAAAATGTTTCTGGTACCGGAATCAAACCTGGTCCCAGACACAGCACCTGGGTTCCTACTGCTGTGGCTCAGTCCTGTGAGCCACAGCAGCTGCTCTTTGGAACCCACTCCCAGCAGAGGTCTTATCCTCTGCCTGGGAAAGCACTACTGGTGCAATACCACACACAGCAGTATACGTGGTATTGTACCAGTAGGGGTAGCATACTGCGCTGCACCGGGTTAGCCATAATGTTGTACACTATTAAGCGTGCGACATTATGACCTGGTAGGGACATCTCCAATTATGTCTGATTTATCCTATGACTTGTTTCTGAATGTACATTTCTTGATACTTCTGATAATTATAAGCTGTACCTTGTATGTATGATGACTTCTCTTATATTTATTTTCCTACTATGTAAAAGCTGTATATTTGTTTCTCACTTAATGTATGTAACTAATTCCGGGTCACCCCTGAAAAAAGGGACCGGTCTGTCTCAGTGGGCATACCTGGTCATCAAAATTCCACAAATAAATAAATAAATAATATCCACATTGCCAAAATTGGGGAGGAGAGGTAAGCAATAAGCTATGACCAGGTGTTAGTTGTGCTGGGATAAAAGCATGCCTTCAGCCTCTGGAAGTACATTTATCCCAGCAGCACAAATAGCCCCCTGGATTGTCTTGCTGCGCTTATTTTGTTTTTCAAATTTTAATTTTTAGCAGCCTTCATTTATTCCACACATAAATAGCGTAAATCACAATACAGAGCAATAAATCTTAACAGTATAATAACTGCATGGATTAAACATTGACTCAATTAAGAAAAGCAATGATATATGTCAGCTATATCCTCTTGAGCTGGAAATGCAAAAGAGTTTGAGAGACATTTTACCTGAATAGTAAGATTTAAACCAATGAGACATACAGTACTTCAAGTATAACTGATCAATACGTTCTAGTAGAACAGCAATTATAGTCTGGTTTTGTCTCCAGCCGAAAATTTATAAAATAATAACGTATCCTACAGTCCCATAACAGAAAATACCCTGTTAGTTTATTTTCCAAAACAGCATACAGCAATAAAATAGAACTCAAAAATACAAATATTTTTTAGGTTGCTAGATTCTGCTTTCAACTTAAATAGCTCTGAATAGACCTTTAGAGTCAATTAATAGATAACTCTGCTCTGAGAAATAAAGTTTCTTTAATTCCCCGCACCCCCACCCAGTTCATGTCTCAAAAGGAGGCATGTCTATCAGGTCCTCATCTGCAGTATCATTTTCATGCTCTTGCTCCTCATTTTCTTTCAGTTTTCCTTTTTTCTGATTGGAGAGAAAGGTAGCAACTTGGCAGGATGAAAAAATAAACATTTATTTTCTTTGTACAAAACCAAGCACTTAGCTGGGCATGGCAGTGAGCCTTTTGTGACCATTTCTAGTAGATCTTCATGGTAAAAAAGAAATGTTCTCTTTCTTTCATGTGATAAAGGTGAAATGTCTGGGAAAATATGGATTTTTTAAAATTATTTTTTTTGATTTTCAAATAAATCAGACAAAAAAGCATGTTACATTACACATTACATAGTCACTTCACTGAATGAAGCTTGAAATGCATTTAATTTACTCAGTATTCTAGCTTTATCAATGCTGGTTCGTGCCATGTTCATTTCAATGTATATATAATTCATACTGGGTCATGTGACACCATTACTCTTACATGTTGTATTTTCCTTACACCCTTTGATTCCTGCATATTTTGAAACCCCATTTTGGGCAGGCTAGGCTTTTCATCTGCATACAGCTTACTAAAATATACTGTTTAGGAAATGACAGACAAGTTAAGACAGACATAATATAGAGAGGAGAGGGGAGAAAGAGAAAACGAGAAGAAAAAGATAAAGGTGTGGGCTTCTTCTTCAGTGCAGTGAAAGGTGGGGGTCACCCTATGGAACAAATTCTGGGTTGTTTTCCAACGGATATAAAACCCACTTCCTCCAAAATGTTTCAAATTGGGGGCGCTTGTCCCTATAAGTATATGTCAGATGCTCCATATTATATATCTCTACCATAATGGATCACCACGTCTCTCCTGTCGGCTGTCTTGTGGTATGCCATAGCCACATTATAGCTTTTTTGGTCACCAATGCTGAGACGAGAATTAGTCATAAGGTGGTTGTGCTCAATACTCTCCCCTCTGGGGGAACAGCTAGCAACAATAGTGAGGGTGTAACTACCCCCAGCAGTCAAAAGTAGCCTCTATATCTTGGATGACTATTTGCCAGAAAAGTTGTATCTCAGGGCAAGCCCAGAGTATATGCATTGCATCTGCCCTATGCTGACCACAATTCCTCCAGCACACCCCTCTCTCCTCTCCTGCATATTTAGCTACTATTTCCAGGGTTCTAAAAAACCTGTATCGGCATTTCTAGTAGAGTTCTCTATAGTAAGTTGAGGATGTGAGACAGTGTGCCTAGATGGTGAATTTGTTCCATCCTTTATTGTGTGTGTAGTTTCCAGCTCCATACTCCACCTCTGTAGGGTGCTCACTGTGGTTTCCACTGTTACCTCTTGAATAGCTTTGTATGCGTATTCAATTAGATGTTCCAGTGAAAGTCCTTTTAGAGAAGATATCAAGAGCTGGATAATTAGGGGGAGGCTATCCAGAATGATTCAGGGTTCTTTTAACTGATCTCCTTTATATGACCTCACTTGAAGATACCAGAAGTGATCTGCATTCTGCAGATGAAATTCCATTTGCAGAGTTGAAAATGGAAGGGTTCCCTGCTCGTCCAATAGTTGAAAGATGAAGCAGAGACCCAGCCTAGCCCATATCCTAGGTGTCCCATCCATTCAGTTGGGTCCATAATCCGCATCATATGCTAGTGCTCTAAGGAGAAAGCGGTATTCGGGTTTCAATCAGCTGTCTGCCCTTGAACAGGGCTGCTTCAGCTCCCCCACGGTCGGCCGGCACCCAGCCAGCCACCGACCGAGACCAGGACGCCTGCCTGCAGCTCCTTGGAAGCTGTCTGCCCTTGAAGAGGGCTGCTTCAGCTCCCCCACGGTCGTCCGGCACCCAGCCAGCCACCGACCGAGACCAGGACGCCCGCCTGCAGCTCCTTGGAAGCTGTCTGCCCTTGAACAGGGCTGCTTCAGCTCCCCCACGGTCGGCCGGCACCCAGCCAGCCACCGACCGAGACCAGGACGCCCGCCTGCAGCTCCTTGGAAGCTGTCTGCCCTTGAACAGGGCTGTTCAGCTCCCCCGGTCGTCCGGCACCCAGCCAGCCACCGGCAGGACCAGGACGCCCGCCTGCAGCTCCTTAGGCTGCCCTTGAACAGGGCTGCTTCAGCTCCCCACGGTCGGCCGGCACCCAGCCAGCCACCGACCGAGATCAGGACGCCTGCCTGCAGCTCCTTGGAAGGTACGGGACAGCGCAGCCAATTGTGACATGGGTGCTTCCAGCAAACCAGCTCTGACTGGCCAGGACTTTTTCCCTGCTTCAGACATCTGGCACTTTTAACAAGTAGATTTTCGATAGAACTGAGCACATTTCAACTGTGTAATAGAATTGTTTTTTTTTTTTGGCTAGTTTCTATTAGCAGGTTATACAGACCTGCCACTAGAGGGATTCTTGGTCTTTCTACACAAATCACTGTACCAATCCTAACCCCACTTGCATTGCTTGGTTGTTGGCTGTCTAAACCCTGTCCTCGTATAACTGTCGACAGGTGGTAAGTGTGCTTACAAAGGGCGAGGGCAGGAACTCCTTCCCAGAAATAAACCCCAGCCCCTGCGTCCATAGCTGGTAGCCTTGAATTGCACTGTGCAGGCCTTATTTTATTTACTTGGCACATACCAATAACAAATCTCACTAACTTTCTTCCAGCCTTAGTACATCCATCTCTCCTTCCTTCACAGCAGTTCTTGTTAGCTGACTGATAATTATCTCACAGGCTAGTGCTATGCCTCCAGCCAAGATGTGGATGTGGTTCCCCTCCCATCTATCTAGTGAGGATAGGGATACTCAAATATTAAAGGTACAGAGGGTACTGGCTATCATCCGCAGGGATATAGGCCTTGTAGGTCTTATAGTGGGACTCTCCTTGTTGCATCTGGTCACCTCCCCCCCAGTAACACTGGGTGACAACTGGGGATGGTCGTCCACCTACGAGGTCCCCGACTACACCTTCTCCAATATCCTTGTGATCTCCGAAGCGCACTGCAGTGTTACTTGCTGTCTAGATCTTTGGTGCCTTATGTATACAAGCAGGGTAAAGCATACCCATGCTAAAAAAAACTCCCAGGTTGTCAAGTGCATAGGAGGTGATATCTCCCCTGGCTCCTCCTACTTGCACTACTACTGGCCAGTGATATTGCAACCAACCCTGGCCCATTAAATCTGACCCACAAAATCCCTCCCATATGGGGCATGGGTAAGGGGCTAAAAATAGCTCATCTTAACATTAGGAGCCTGCTACCTAATCGTGATGAGCTATTGGCATGGGTTGCACTCTACAAACCCGACATCCTAGGAGTGACAGAGACCTGGCTGAAACTCTTTATCCCTGACTCTGCCTGTGAACTCCCTGGGTATAAATTCACTCGACTGGACAGAGCTGGGGGCAAGGGGGGGGGTGGCATACTAATCTACCATAAGAGCCACTTAAAAATCTCCCAAATTGCCCGCCAGGATTCAAACGTGTCCCCCCTGTGAGTTGCTACATGTGCTACTGCTACTTGGGGATGCAAAGAAACTGCACCTGGTGTGCACCTATAATCCTCCAAGAGGTGGGCTACCTGGATTAACTCACCTCATGGACAAAATTGGTCCCAGAATAGGGGATAACGAACTCATGATCCTGGGGGATGTAAACCTTAACTGGGATAGTGATAATGTTAAGCAGTTTGAGCCTCTGCTAGCTAACCTTGCCCTGACCCAGCTCATCCAGGAACCAACTAGGCGGACAGTAAATGGATCTTCCAGCACCTTACTGGACTGGATCATGTCTAACCGTCCTGACAGGATCTCATCAGCGGGCACATTATCTGACTCCATCTCTGACCACTCACCGGTTTTCTGTGTATGGAAAATTCCCACCCCCAAAATTCCACACAAAATTATGCATGTCAGAAACTACTCTAGATTCGATACTGAGGAGTTCCTGGAAGACCTAAGAGTTACTGACTGGTCTGGGGTGTATGGTGCCACTGACCCCTCAGCAGCAACCTCTTACTTCCTCTCCACTTTTGGGGCCTTGCAAGACAAGCATGCTCCCAAGGTCACTCGTAGGGTGAGGGGGTCCGCCAATCTCTGGTTAAATGGGAATCTCCTAGCCCAGATGCGGGAGAGAGATAAGTGTTGGGCTCGTTCCAAAGGTACCAGTGATCCCATGATTATTCAAAGGTACAGACACCTCAGGAACAAGTGCAAAAAGGCCATCAGGGCAGCAAAGAGTGACTTCTGCAAGTCCACCCTACTAAGATCTGCCAGTAATCCCAGGAGGTTCTGGAGAGATATTAAATCCCTTGTCAGCGGATCCTCCCATCCGGGGGTTACGGACATGGTCATAAATGGAGTCTCCTGCAATAATCCCCATACTATTGCTAACTCCCTAAATAATCACTTCTCTGACCTCTCTGCCTTCACATCCCTCTTCTCACCTGATGAGGCTCTGTCCCACACCCTTCCCTCCACTCCGCTGGAGGGTCACCCTCCTCGTCAAATGTTCCACCTCAGGGCTGTATTAGTTCAGGACTTGCAGAAACGCCTAGCTGGCCTCTCCCAGTACTCCAGTCCTGGCCTAGACAACTTGGAGCCTAAACTCCTTAAGCTTGGTGCTGCACACATTGCCTCACCAGTAGCCTTTATCTTCAACCTATCCCTTGGTCTGAGGACCATCCCAGACATCTGGAAAGCGGCGAGGATTGTCCCTGTACTGAAGCAAGGAAATCCCAGACTACCTGGCAATTATCGACCGATTGCCATTCTCCCAACCCTTAGCAAGCTCCTTGAAAAGGTAGTGGCTGAGCAGCTTTCGGAATATATCCACTCTCATGAACTTCTGTCCCCAGCCCAGCACTGTTTTCGTAAGGGACACAGCACCACCACAGCCTTAATATCGGTTACATCAAGTATCCGGACAGCCATGGACCAGGGTAAACTCTCTGGTGCAATATTTATCGACCTGTCCAAAGCCTTTGACTTTGTTGACCACAAACTGCTTGGTGCACAGTTGTGGTCACTTGGCCTCTCCCCCCATGCCATGAAATGGCTAATAGGTTATCTATATGGCAGAAAGCAGCGTACCTGCTTCAATAAAGTCCTCTCTGAGCCCCTACTGGTGACCTCTGGAGTGCCTCAAGGCTCGGTACTGGGTCCCCTCCTCTTCTCCCTCTTCATCAATCAACTACCCATGGTTACTACCAGCTGTAGCGCCACCATGTATGCAGATGATCTGGTAATCCTGGCTCACTCCAAGAATGCCACTACCCTAAACCAGAACCTGACCGATGACTTTAACAGGGTATTGTCATGGGTTACTAGTCACAAGCTGGTCCTGAACCTGAAAAAGACACAGGCTATGCTCTTTGGTTCAATGGCTAAAATCAAAGCCTCATCAGCCAGCTTATACGTCCACTAGCGCAGATGGATCCTCACTACCATAGTGAGCTCCATCAAATATCTGGGGTAACACTTGACCCCCAACTTGACATGGGTAATCATATCCTTAACATCTGCAGGGCGCAAACTGCAACTGGGTCTGGCCTATAGGGCCAAGTATAACCTACACCGCAGCCAGGCTTGCCCTAGCGAAGGGTGTGCTCCTCCTCCCTCAGCTATGGGCTGCACCTATTTGCTCGCTTCTCCAAAGACACATCTCACCCGTGGTACACCGCTACAATAACATTTGTCATTTTGCCTTGGCTGCCCCGACTCACCCACTGTTGTGAGCTATATGAGAAACTCTGCTGGCTCTCACCAGCTAGATACCTTGATTTTGGTTTGGGATGCCTCTCTGGGAAAGTGATCAGAACTAGCACCCCCCAGGGGCTGGCCCGGCTTCTGCCTAAGCTGAATCCCACCCCCTACCAACTTAGGTCTCTCACATCAGGGATGCTCAAAGTCCCTCCTACCTGGACCCTCATGGGAGATCGGGACTTTGCCATAAGTGCACCCAGACTCTGGAATTCGCTGCCTGTGGATATCCGAGCTGTCCCCTCCTATGTGAGTATTCAAAATTCCCTGTGGGGTTTCCTAAAACTAGCATCAGAGTGTGACTGCCTCAAACCTCCCTAGAGTAAAGTGTCGAATTGTTTTGTCTGACCCTCCCCAGGGTGTCTCCATTGAATTCCTGGAGATATTTTCCCCACTGTATCAATGACTTCTGACTACTCCTGCCTAAAAAGCCTTGGGCATTTTTACACCCATTATTGCTCCACGGTCATAGGCTAACCATGACATATTGCACCTTGGTCACTTGGTAGAAACTTGAACTACCAAGTGTTTCTGTTTCTGTCTAACATGTGATATTTAGAAAAATGTGATGAGCTGTATATACCTGTCACGATCCAACTAGCCTAGGGGTGTATCGACAATGTTATAAGTTATATTATGACCAATCCAGTCCTTGAGCTATGCTCCACTCCTATGTATGATGACCTGTATATATCTGTCAGTTGAACTAGCTAGTCTTAGAGTGTATAATCTGAAATGTGCTTACTGCTGTATGTTTCCCCTAGCATCAAATGCTGTATTTCCCACATGTTTGTTTACTGTGACAAAAAACTGTACTCTCTTTGCCATGTCTCCTTGACTGTTGTTCCTCATGTTGTACTCTCCCGGGTCGTTCCTGAAAATAGGCATAATACTTGTCTAGTGTACTTACCCGGTAAATAAAAGCTAAATAAAATAAATACATTTATTTTTTAAGTAGCTGCAACCATTGAGTCAATACTATTGCTGTGTATTGGTAGAATGCTGTTACTGGGATACACGCCAGGGAGTTGCCTAGTAAATATGGGTCATAGTTGTGAAGGTCATTTAGGGTGAACTCAATCTGCTTCTAATATGGATTTTGTGATGGAGTCACCCAGACACAGATAATGCATAGAAATGCAGCAAAGGCAAATTTTGAGAGGTTTGGCAGATTGGGGCCTCCTTTCTGCCTAGGTAGTTGAAGCACTGAATATTTAATCCTTGGGGTTTTTCCCTGCCGGATGAATTGCGAGATTGCTCTATCCCATGCCCAGAAATATTGTCCCTCAGGCATTATGGGCAGTGTTTGTAAATAGTATAATATATGTGGCAGTACATTCTGGTGTATTGCTCCTACTCGTTGCAAAAACCCCAGAGGGAGGTGTGTCCATCTGGAGAGATCCTCTGCAATTTATATAGTTAGGGGCTCAAAGTTTAGGAGCTCCAAATGTTCCAAATCCCTAGTAATTTTGATACCCAGGTATCGGAAGGAGAGTTTGTTCCACCTGAATGGAAACATGCTCCTAAGATGTGTGGATGGTATAAAGTTATACAAAATGATTTCAGTTTAAGATGTATTCGATTTGTACCCTGAGAGACTTCCAAATTCATCAAATATATTTTCCAGAGTGCGGGTATTGAGTCCTCCAGGGAAATGACTGTAAGAAGCAATTCATCTGCAAACAAAGTTTGTATTCTTTGCATCCCACAGGGATCCCTGAGATTTGTGGTGTTTGCCGGATATGAGTGGCGAGGGGTTCTAAATACAGAGTGAATAGGAGAGGGGACAGAGGACATCCCTGCCTGGTCCCCTGCTCCAGGGGGAAGGAGTCTGACAGAGATCCGTTTAGCTTGACATACGCTTGGGAGTCCTTGTAGATATTTTGCAAGGCGCATATTAACTCTTCAGACATGCCGAATTCAGACAGGGTGGCCCACAGAAATGGCCAGGCCACCCTGTCAAAGACCTTCTCAGCGTCCAGGCCTAACAAGGCTAGTGGAATCACCCGGGCATTCGCACATTCTATTAGTAGAAAAGTCCTTCTCGTGCTATCATGCGCCCGTCGGGTTCACACAAAACCTACCTGGTCCTGGTCAATTAAGTTAGGTAAAATATTTTTATCCTTCTCGCCAGAATAGTCATATAAAGTTTATAGTCATAATTCATGAGTGAAACATGACTGTACGAAGAGGCATACTTCGGGTCCTTGTTTGGTTTTGGGAGGGCTGATATTACCGAATGGCACCATGTGGGTGGGGGTGGATCCCCGGTCTGGACAGCATGAAAGACTAGGAGAAGAAGAAGGGGAGAAAGTACTAGATAGAATATTTTGAAAAGCTCTGCCGGTAGCTTGAACCCAGGGCCTGCTTTGGAATCTCGGATCGCCCCCTGTAGTTCTCCTGATGTGATGGGGCCACTAGTTCTTCGGCCCCCAACCTCATCTAATTTTGGTAGTTGGAATGTTTTTAAGTACTTTTTTATGTCCTGTGCTGTTTCCACATCAGTGGTGTACAGTTTCCTGTAGAATTTAGCTAGTATAGTTCTAGTGGCTGATGGCTGGGTTGCCAGTTTTCCAGTCTGTAGGTCAAACATTTCTGTGACACATGCCCTAGCCTTCTGTACTCGCAGTGCTCTTGCCAGATTTCTTGCCCCCCAGGCCCCTCCCTCATAGTAATGCTGTTTGAGGAAGAATAGGGACTGTTCCACTTTAGCATCTAGTATTTTTTCTATGTCCTGTTTAACTTGGTTTATTTGCTAGGTAATGGAATTGTCCCCTTGCATATGGAAGGAATGCAAAGTTACTAGTTTGACCTGCATTTCCTGCAATTTCCCCTCCCTTTCCTTTTTTTTTCTTTAAAGAATATGTTATATTTTCTCCCCTTAAGACCATCTTAACAGTCTCCCACAGAAGAGATGGAGAAACTGAGGGGTTTGAATTATCTTTTATGATTTGAGGGAGTTATCTTGAACTAATTGAATAAATTCAGGGGCCCTCGGTAATGCTACGTTTAGTTTCCAAGGGGCCCGTGCAGTGAGTTTTCCCAGGCTGATTTTCATCTGCACTTGTGCATGATTCAATAGCAGTATAGGACTGTGGCTGATATTGTGGACAGTGTCCAAGTGCTCAGCTGTTGTGATTAGTCTAGCCTAGCTAAAGTTCCCATTCTCAGGGATCTGCTGGGAAACACTGGGGTCACTGGGAGAAGTGGCGCCACACATCTATGAATCCCAGGTGGGGTAGTACAGTGTGCAAGTATTTTTGTCGCTGTGTAGCTCTATGCACCTGAGGGCCTGTTGTATCTTATGCCATAGAAAGCATGGTGTTACGATCCCCTCTCATGATTAATTGACCCTGTAAAAGGGGCATTAGTTTGCTAAAGAAACGATGGGCCACTGCCTTGTCTGCCCCCGGGGGAAAATAAGCACTTGCCAGTGTGACCTGTGTTGAGTGGAGCTTTCCAACTGCTATTACAAAATATCCTTCTGGGTCTAAATATTGTTCTTGCAGGCAGAAGGGGATACTTTGTGGGATTAACACAGTTACCCCCTTCTATGGCCCAATCTATGCAAAGCTGCTATCACAGTGGAGTATCCCTTGGTCTTTAGCTTTTCATGTTCTGTTTAGGATGAATGCATTTCCTGTAGGAGAAACACATCTGGCTTATCTCTTTTTAGTTGCTGCAACAACCTGGTTTGTTTTATGGGGCTATGTATACCATTTACATTCCAGGAGATAATGCATGAGTTGTTAACCACTACGGTAGCATTGTGGAGTGTTTATCTGTACTAGGGTCCCTCCCATACCTACAACACTCTGATAGAGAGAAGTATAGATCATGTAACCAGAAAAGAGGGAAAGTAGAGAAAGCTTCTGAGATAACACCTTTAATCGCTGTGAGAATATCTGGCATTTACAGCACTTGTAACTCAAACCATTTTTATACAATGTATAACCTACAACAAAGTTTTTAACACACACCAACATGGCGATTTGAACAAACAAACAAATCCTTTGTAGCCTCATTCCCTCCAGTCCCCACCTACTATGTGGAGAGGTCTGGGGCTACAGAGTGAAGCAGTACTTCCAAGGTAGGGCGATAATGTGATCTCCTAAGTAGGGATAGATGCAAATTCCCTGAGTGATAGTCCACAGTGTCAGCTGTGGGCCCTCATAGCAATTTCTGTTACCAGGTAGGTGAAAGAGTGGCAACAAGTGCCTCTCTTTCAGTTCCCTACAGTTGTCATCGGCTGCGGGAAATTTTGATTAATAGGATGGGCTCCTCTGATCCACGCCCCCTCATTTGTCAGGTACTTAAATGTATGGGCAGGGTAAATAAGCAATAATGCCTCATTGTGGAAACCAAACGGTGTATCCGCAGTACCTGCCGCACCAACAGAAGAGGCTCATTATAGGAATTACCCATGTGGGGGTCTACCTCATCTCCCTCTTTAACCTTTGGGGCTGGTTGCACTAAATCCTGAGACCTCTAAAATGACCCAGCTGGAATCCTGGGGTCACCTATGTGCAGCGTGGGTAACCACCTGGTGGTAGTAGTAGGGGGAGGGTGTCCCCATCATATTGGGTTTATATCGGGGGGTGGGGGTGCATGGGGCATGGGAGCATTCAACCCCCCTCCTCATGTATACAATTCCTTATTTATTCATATAGTGGCAGTACTCTTAATCAGCTATTGGAGTGTGTCAAAGAGTCACTCATGCCCTTATTTAAAGATACTTTATATTAAATCCCTCAGACCTGGAGTTCTGCCCAGGATCCCCCCACCCAGGTTTTTCTCATCCATCCTTCTTCTCAGCAAGCAAAACATACACACAGGTGCTGTAATGTTGTGGGTGTGTGTGTGTGTGTGTGTGTGTGTGTGTGTGTGTTACTTCCCCATGTAAGTGATGCCTGCCAGCCACATTCTCCTCTCTCCCACATTGCACTTCTCTAGTAAACATTTCCCAGGCATGCTGTTGCGTCATGGCACAGACTCCGTTCACCCCCCTCGACACAGGACCTCTCACCAGTATTGGGCCCTTCTTGCACTCTGACCCTGTTCTTGACATATCATGCCCCAACCGGCTCTCTCTAGTCCGTATCAAGTTCCTCTAAGGCCAGGCCTTTCAAGGGCTAGTTTTGTATAGGGGGCTCCCATATTTATCGTGCCATGCATTTATCTTGGGAGAGAGGAGTTATGCCAGCTATCCACTACCAGCTGTCGGTCTAGCTTTCTAAGTTTCCCCCCTGCCAGGGCTCAGGATTGGGGGGGTATCCCAGCGTGGCAGGTGTTGCATTTGTATTATGGCCAGTCTGCTGACCAGGGTGCCCAGTGCCCCTCACTTCCTGTTTTCTCTGCCCATCACCAACCAAGCGGTTTTGTCTGTTTTGGGGCTCAGGATTTTCAAAACGGCTTTATCATCTGCTGTGCCCTTTAATTACCGCATGGTAGGTGTATTTTTCTGGGTGTTTGACACTGTCCGCAAAGCCACCTTGCGTCCAACACCCTCTGATTCGAAATGTAGCTTATAGCTGCTCAGGGCATCAGACACCCCCTGCCCCCACCTCCCCAGTGTGGCACCCCCTCACCACCTCAGCTGTACATTGCATCCATATTATGTTACCTGTAGAATCCCCCTTTCAGTCTAGGGGTTCCCAACATTGTTACTGCAGCTCTCCACTTGATTCCCCGCGCTGCTCCCACTCCTGCATATTGCACAATATTCCTTCCCCGCTATCTTAGCATGTGTTTCTTTATGCCTTACTGATATGTACTAAATGGGATGTATAGCTGGTACGTCATGCAGTTGCCTCAAATGGGACTACCCCTACCAACTGTCGGGTGACATATGTCTATACGCACTGATCCCTCACCAGCCCTGACTCCATATCTTTGTAGTATGTGGACCCCGTCATAGTCTGATTACTCACATAATCTATATATTCCTCCCCACCTTTTCTTCCCTTTTTTTTCCTTTTTCCCCTTCTCCCCCCTCTTTTTTTTGGGGGGTGCACTTTGTTTAGGCTTCGTTTTTTCTCTTAGTTCCTCTCTATTTGTCAGAATTCAGTGAGTAGTCAGTGTGGAGACTGCCCGTGATGGAACATCTCTGTTTACTACCGTGGGGGGGATTTTCGATCAGCAGGGGACACCACAACACTGTACCCAGGCGTTGCGACCGCATCTGAGATTTACAAGATAGCGCTTGTTGTTGTTACTCCACGTGGTCACCATATGGAGAAAGAACATCATCGGCTGTCCAATGCAGTCATGTGTCGCCCCCACCTCCCATCAGCAATTTACCAGGTCTGGCTTATGACCTCAAAGTTTCCTGCTGTATGAGGCTTGCACTATTTCCATATAGATCTCTGCACTATTTCCATGCATCAAGGCACCCTTGTAACATGACAATACCCTACCAACCAGGCATTAATTCCCAAGCAGAGCCCGACTTTGGAGTGGATTAATGCTTACGTATTCCCTGCTGCAGCTACATTTAATAAAATGGCGCTTCGCTACAGTTTTGCCATGCGGCCTTTATAAGTTAGGTAATATTTATTACTTGTCGAGTGCCACCCGACAATTGCAAAAATCTCCTATCAGCTGCCAGCAATTAAGCAACTAGGTCCCTAACAGCTTGAAATGAACCATCCGTTATTACTGCTGTAGGGGGGTGTCACATGATAGCATTCAAGAGTACCTCACCCTCCCCAGGTGCCACCTCCTCTCTGCCTCAGCCACAGCTGAAATTAACCAGAAGGGGGCCCACCTACCCTAATCAAGCCATGCGGTCCCCACAGGGAAAGTGAAACCTACAAACTGTCATGGGCTACCTGTCAAGCGTATCATCCTCCCCGGGAACCTTGCTAAAACCTGGGTACATTTTATGGTATTAAAGATCCCTGTAACATTTCTTTATGTAACCCCCTGCAAATGGGGGTTCCCAAAGACTTCAGGAGCTTGCTTGAATGCTCCAAGCCTGAATGGTGTTTGGCATTTAAGCCATTTATCAGTGAGTGTTTTTAGAGCCTCTGGTACTGTCTCTTTAAGAGCTGTCTGCTTGCAGACATAATTAGTTTGTATGGGGGACTGTGTGCTTCTCTGAGTACCACTCGAGCTGCTGCCAATTCACTTCATTTTTGCAGTCACTAGAGTGCAAAGGAACCTATCTGAAAGATGTAACTGTTTGCCAGAAATTATTTAGAGTAATAATGAAATTACAGTTTGTCTAACCTGCTTTCTTTGCAGTCAGAACTGTGTCTGCTAGTTCCCATTCTAGTTTTGAACTGCTGAACTGGACCAATCGGTGTGGGGTAAGCTAGCTCTAAATGGTGCCTTGACGAATCAGAACTTGGACTCATAATCTGAGCCAGCCACAAGAGGATTGTATGGGCAGTGACTCTGGGAGATGTAGTTTAGACTTCAGTGCCTTTTGGACCAACAGCAGCAGTCTATTGTGAGTGACAGCCAATCCAGTCAAGAACTGGGAGGAACTCAAAGGAAGTGCCCGTTTTGTCGGTTGGAGTTCAGTTGAGCTTTGCAGTGAAGAAGGAAGGAGCCCTGTGCTTTTTCAGTGTGCAGTTTTAGTCAAAAACGGTGTAAGGCCCAGAGTTCTGTCCGCAGCTTGTGTAACTGCTTGTTAGGACTGAATCCATCCTGTGAAAAGAATCAAAGGATCTCTGAAGAGTAGAAACCAGGCTCACCCTGTAGAAGACTGGAGAAATTATTGAATTGCACTCGGTCTGTCAGGAACTGAATCTGCTGTGTGTTCTCCCGGGTATTGTGCAGTAATTGCGATCGGGATACAGATGCAGCCTGCCTGGTATAGTGCTTTCTTTTATATGGATGTGTGAAGAGGTTTGTGTACCTCAAGTGAGCCCTGCTGACACTGAAGGACCCTATCTTATTTGGAGGTTGTGAGTACTAATTCAGGGTCGCTCCCTGTTGAATTGCCACATTAAATCCAAAATGGAATTGCTGTACTGCTGACTGTTTAATTCTCCTTTTCTCTGTGTGAAAGGCCCCCTACCAGCTGCCACGGGTTTGCACTAGCCACTAGGCTTGGGTACCCAGGGACAGTAACTGATAGGGATAGGCCTGTGCACAGAGCCATAGGTAGATTATTAGAGTGATAAGCTAATTAACCTGATTTCCCCGTCCTTGTTATATCCCCTAAATAAATCAGAGCTGCTTGTTTCAGCAAAGTTATACTGCCTGGAGGTATTTGTCTATGTTAAAGTACTGTACTGTGATTGTTGCACTGTATCTCATTTCACAGGAGGTCCCAGTGCCGAACCAGACCTGGGGTAAGTGTATACTGTGAAGGTAATTCTGATATATTGTGTGGGCCACTAGTGGGAAGAAAGGGGGTTGCAGTGTCCCAGAGGGCTGTGACCAAGTTAGTTTAACTATTGCAAACCCTGACCTCTGGGTGGAGGCACCCACCATTGGATCCAGGCCCCTCAACCTGTTAGTGGCAAATCAGGCAGGGTAGTAGCCCCTGGGATAGCGCCATCTAGGGTTACATCTTGGAGGCTCACCACTGGGATTGTGTGTCTCTAGTAGCCATAGTTACTAACCACTGTTAAGAAAAAAATGGGTACCCGACAGAAGTGGCTGTGCACCGCTGGTGGAGTGGTGTACTGGGGAGGAGATCGACCCCCAAAATGTTATGCTTATCCTGGACATCCCCCTGGGTATCAATACGGACACTGTGCAGGGAGTACTTTCCAAGGTGGAAGGTTTACAAAACCCTGTGGTGGTGGGTCGGCATGCTAATCTGCTCACCCACACTTTCCTGGCCCTAGTAGAGTTTAAGGATCCCATAGATAGCTCCAAAGTGCCACAGACCATTACCCCAGAGGGAGCCCTCACTGCTTGGAGAGTGATAACTAAGGACAGTAAAGACCCGGGGAATCAGCCCCCACGCACTATCTGAAACTTTGAGGAGAAATTTGCTGAATGGTTGCTGGGAGAGGGAAAACTGTGGAGGACTTGAAGAAACTATTCTGCCACCTGGGGTGTTCCTCCCCAACACCCTCTCCTGCTCCAGTGCCCGTAATGGTGGCTGGAACCAATGCAGACTCCCTATTTCTGCACCTGCCATTAGTCACGACTCTCACCAAGGTTGAGGATCTTCTGGCACCTCCCCACCCCCAAGGGAGGATGACTGGGAGACCTGGATAGACTATGTTGCCCCCAAGTGCTAGAATGGCAATGCTCGAAGGCAAGCGAAAGAGGGTTAGTGAGAGCCTCGAGGTCCTTCCCTGGCTACCATCCTGTCTAAACGGGCCAGTAACCCTGAAGCGACTGCACAGGCCTATCTTGAGGCCTTGGAGAATGTGTATGGGAGCTCAGATTCTGATGAGGACCTATGGTGGAGAGTAAGAGATGCACAACAGTACCAAGGGAGTTGTTGTCTGTGTATGTATCTCGCTGGAAAAATTGTTGCAAGAATGCCTCAGAAAAGGTAGTTTGCCAGCTATTGAACTGGACCGAACCAGGCTGGACAGGATCCTTAAGTCTGCCCCTTCTCAGAACTGCTGTTGCTTCAGTTACGCCTGGCAGATCGACTGGAATCCCCACCTCCTATGATGAGTTAATGAGAGAAATTGAGGAGTTGAGAAAGACGACCTCGGAGGGACCTGCACCAATAGCTGCGCTACGACCGAAGTGACTGAGGGTGACCCATCAAGTGAAGTTCAGGGGCAGAGGTTGGCAGTCAATGAGTGCTCTGACAAGGAAAAAAGATATGTCACAATGGGGCTAACTGTTGAGAGAGATCCGGGAATTCAAAACAGTCCTTTATGAAGGCCACGCCTGCAAGTACGGGCCCTGACCTATATCCGACTGTATCTCGTTATGGGGTGGGGTACCACCCATGTTTCTCCTGCTGATAACAGCTCCGAACTCGATTCCTTGACCATGGAAGTGGAGAAACTGACGAGATGTCTCCAAATGCTTATCACGCCTGCAGACAGAGATGGCACCAAGGTTTCCAGTTAGTAATACCCCTCCCTGGCTCCCAGTGTAGCCGCCAGCTCAAACTCCAGAAAGTATGTTTTGTTATAATTGTGGGAAAGATGGGCACATGAAAAGGGAATGCCGTCCCAAAAGACACTGACAAAGTTGCATATAGGCTACAAGGAGAGCTTGAGAAGAAATCAGTGGTTAAGAGGTGCACGACATGATCCCAGTGAGGCACCAAAATGCTAATTCACGTCCTTTTGTGGCAAGGTCAGTTGCCCAGGCCCCCACTACTGCCTCTCCAGACTGGTCCAGAATAGTGGGTCCCTCCATGGAGACCACTGTAAAGGTGAATGGAGTGTCTACAAGAGCTGTATTAGACAGTGGCTCCCAAGTGACAATTATGTTCCAGGATTGGTATCAGAAGCATTTGTCAGATGTACCTTACAACCATTAGAAGGACTGCATGTATGGGGGTTAAGGAGAAGGCCTACCCTTATTCCGGGTATATCCGACTTGGCTGTCTTTCCCCACCTCGTGGCTGGAGTGGCCGAACAAGTAGAGACCCTAGCCTTAGTGTGTCCCCCCACTGGACTGTATGATGGTGTCCCTTTGTTGATTGGAACAAAAGCTCATATGTTCGGAAGGCTGGCACAGTTGTGTTATGAAAAACAGGGTCAAAGACTAGTAGAGCTTTAAGAGTTCCGGCTAATTAAGAAGGCCTATGAGGCACAGAGAGATGCTGAAAAACAGAACCAGAGGAACTGGTCGGAATTGTATGGAAGAAGGATCCTGAGTCTCTGATCCTGGCGCAATGTCCAGTGTACCTTACAGGAGAGGTCCGTATCAGAAAGGATGTTAAGAATAAAATATTAATGTTGGATGCACCAGGCGATGGAAAATTGCCAGAGGACTGCTGGTCAAACCTAGTATTTTGCCCGCTAGAGCCCATGCTTATGCCAGAAGGGTAATGGTCCAAGTTCATAATGTGTCTGAAAGAGACATTCGAGTAAACAGAGGTTGCATCCTGGCTAATGTGCATTGTGCAGACACTGCAGTGCTACCCAGCAGCAAGAGTTCAAGGAAGAATGACAGAGTAACGCCTGACTTGTTTGATTTCGGCGACTCCCCGCTGCCAGCTGAATGGAAAGTGAGGATCAGTGAGAAGCTTGCCCAGAGAGACCAGGTGTTTTCTTTTAAAGGAATGGGATGTAGGATGCGCGAGCTGAGCACAATATCCGCTGCATGACGAAAGACCATTTCGTGGAGAGGTCTCGACGCCTGGCACCTGCTGACATAGATGATGTGAGACGGCATCTGCAAGAGATGTTAGCTGCTGGTGTAATACAAGAATCCAGAAGCCCTTATGCTTCCCCCATTGTGGTAGTGAGGAAAAAGAATGGAACAGTAAGGATGTGCGTGGATTATCGCACCTTAAACCGGCGGACTATCCCTGATCAGTACACAATGCCCCGTATTCAGGATGCTTTGGACTGCCTAAACGGGAGCAAGTGGTTCTCTGTGCTGGATCTCCGCAGTGGGTACTACCAGATCCCGATGGCCCCAGAGGACCATCGGGAAGACGGCCTTTATCTGTCCGCTTGGCTTATGAATTCATGAGGATGCCTCAAGGATTTCAGGTGCCCCAGCCACTTTTCAACGATTGATGGAGCGTGCAGTGGGGACATGAACTTACTAAGAGTGCCTGGTATACCTAGATGATGTCATTGTGTTTGGCAGCTCACTGGAGGAACATGAGAGCAGATTATTTAAGGTATTGGACCGACTGGAGGACTTTGGCCTTAAACTGTCCATTGATAAGTGTCAATTCTTTCAAACATCAGTAAAGTATGGGACACATAGTATCCACCGAGGAATAGAGACCCACCAAGTAAAGTTGAGGCCTTGACCACCTGGCCACAGCCCAAAAATCTAAAAGAACTGCAAAGATTCCTGGGATTCTGTGGTTATTATCGGCGCTTCATCAAGGACTATTCAAGAGCGATCCGCCCTTTACTTAACCTTACTCAAGGGTATCCCCCAACCCACAAAAAATACCAAAAGTCAGCGTCCCTCAAGACTGAAAGAGTGTATTTTCATCCGAGTGAAGTATTTGGGGCCCGCTGGACTCCTGATTGTGAGACTGCTTTTCATGAGATCATATATCAACTTACCCATGCTCCAGTGCTGGCCTATGCCGATCCAAGAAAACCTTACGCCCTGCACACTGATGCTAGCTTGCAAGGGTTGGGGCTGTGTTGTACCAAGAGCACGAGAATGGCCTGAGACCAGTGGCCTTTGCCAGTAGAAGCCTGACCCCATCCGAAAAGAACTATCCTGTACATAAGTTAGAGTTCCTAGCTTTGAAGTGGGCTATTGTTGACCAATTCCATGAGTACTTGTATGGGGCTAAAATACTAGTAAAACTGACAATAATCCTTGACCTATGTGCAGACCTCAGCTGTTGGATGCCACTGGCCATAGGTGGCTTTCTGCATTATCTACATATGACTATGCTCTCGAATACCGAGCAGGTCTGAACCACATAGATGCTGATGCTCTCCCGAGGCCTGTTCCCAGAATGATTGGGTCCGATTGGCAGAACCTGACATTCGGGCACTCTGCCGGAAGTTTGACAGGGAGGAACAATGTCCACGGACGCAGTGGACTGCATGGTGGATTGCTTGGGAGCCTCTGAGAATTGCATACCTGCTGCTTATTGCCACTTTTCTGCAATAGACATTGGTGCACTGCCTCAGCTGGACAATGACAGTATTCAGCGGCTCAACCCTGATCCCATGATCAAAGCAGCTTTAGAAGCCCTCTATGCAGGAAAAGATGTGTCCAAATTACGCTCCACTGATTTGAGAACTGCACTGTTAAACAAAGAAGGTCCTAAGTTGAAACTGATCAATAAATTGTTATACAGAGAAACAGTAGACAGAGGGGACAAGTAGACAAACAACAACTAGTGCTGCCCACTGCCTTCGAGACTCAGTACTGAGGTCCTTGCACAACCACATGGGGCACCTTGGTATAGACAGAACACTTGACTTGGTGAGATCCAGATTCTATTGGCCTAAGATGGGGCTGATGTGAGCAACACATTCAAACTTGTAGTCACTGCTTACAGAGGAAAGCTTTTGCCCCAGAGGGCTGCCCCCTTGTTAACATCACCACCAGTGCACCCATGGAGCTGGTCTGTATTGATTTTCTAAGTTTGGAGTCAGATCAAAGAAATATCAGTAATGTGCTGGTGGTCACTGACCATTTCACGAGATATGCCCAAGCTTTCCACCAAAGACCAGAAAGCATCCACTGTAGCCAAAGTACTTGTAGAAAACTTTTTGTTCACTATGGGCTCCACAAAGAATCCATTCTGATCAAGGGAGAGACTTTGAGAGTCGTCTGATCAAAGAGATGCTTTCTCTGTGGGGAGGCGAAAGTCCAGAACCACTCTACCACCCCAGGGGACCCACAGCCTGAACGCTTTCAACCGCGACTTTGCTAGATATGCTAGGCACCCTGCACCCAAAGGACAAGCCTAGATGGAGCCAACAAATTAGCACCCTGGTACATGCTTATAACTGCACCAAAGTGATGCCACTGATTCTCCCCTACCACCTGATGTTTGGAAGAGAAGCTCGACTACCAGTAGATGTGTGTTTTGGGGTCTCTGCTGATGGGGTTCAAGCTGACAACTATTTACAGTATGTGCAAAGTTAAAGGCCCAGCTAACTCATGCGCACTAACTGGCTCAAACCATGGCTGCCAAAAGAAATCTGGCCAACAAAGAAAGGTATGATAAAAAGGTGAAAGCACAGGAACTCCAGGAGGGAGATCGGTATTGCTAAGAAATCTGGGACTGCATGGCAAGCACAAGATTGCTGACAGATGGCACCATCTCCTCACATTGTAGTGGGCAAACTAGATGATCTGCCAGTGTACAAAGTGAGACCTGAGAATAATTCAAAAGATGTAAAACAATGCATAGAAATCATTTACTGCCCATTGGACAAATCTTAATTGAGTCTGAGCCCCTAGAAGATGCCCCTCTGGACCAGTGACTAGAGCTGCTGCTAAGAAAAGATCAAGAAAGTCTGCACCTACAGAAGCAAAGTTAAAGTGTTCCCTCCACAAGTCCCAGTTGAGCATGACTGTCAGTCCATATCGGAAGAAAGTGAGAGGACTTTGAATACTATCCTTCTTATTAACTGAGTCAATTATTTCGGGCAATCCCCTAGTCAATACTGGAGACTAAGCTGGGCCTTCTGGACTGTCTAAGCCCCCAGCTTCATCCGGTGGAGCCAATGCTCCCAGAAAGTGAAGTGCAAAGCATCAGATCAGATGAAATGGAATCATTGTGCATGGTTGAACTGTTTGAGCTTCAGGGAGGAAAATGATAGATTGGGGCAGACTGGTGATACACCCAACAAGAAGAGTATTATGAGTGCCCTGACAGTCCACTGCCAGTGTCCAAAGCTCTCCATGCGAGCCAAATGTTGTGGACTCAGAAACTGTAACTCCTGGAGCTGAAAGTGCCCCAAGTTCTAGCCTCTCTACCCCCAGGGAGACTCCTGACAAGTGAGGACAATGCTGAAATGAGGCTCAGAGTGCAGACTGTAACAGTTCCCCTAGAAAGACTGGTCGAGCTGTAAAGCCTGTGGTGCACCTCAGTTATGATTCCCTTGGGAGGCCTGTGGATTTGCCTCTCAATGTTGTCCACAAAGGAGTGTATGTGTCCCCGAGCTCATTGCCCAAACTGAGTCAGTGCTAACTCCAAGTTACTTGTGTTGCCTTATATGGTGCCCTTGCCCCATCCAGCCCCAAGGTAACTGATAGGGAAGGGCCCCTCTTCAGGTTTCATGTACAAAAGGTAATAACTTGAGTTATGGTACAATGTATGTAATACTGTGTAAAGAGGACGTACTGCAATGTTTCAGAAATGTGTTCTTGGTAAAATGATATATTGACTGATGATTACATGTGCAGCCTAATGCAAATGTATATGGTTGCAGTTGAAACTTATGGGTACTTGCTTGACGCAGACGCAAGCTTTCCAGGCCAGGAAGGGTGTAACCCCTGCAAATGGGGGTTCCCAAAAGACTTCCAGGAGCTTGCTTGAATGCTCCAAGCCTGAATGGTGTTTGGCATTTAAGCCATTTATCAGTGAGTGTTTTAGAGCCTCTGGTACTGTCTCTTTAAGAGCTGTCTGCTTGCAGACATAATTAGTTTGTATGGGGGACTGTGCTTCTCTGAGTACCACTGAGCTGCTGCCAATTCACTTCATTTTGCAGTCACTAGGAGTGCAAAGGAACCTATCTGAAAGATGTAACTGTTTGCCAGAAATTATTTAGAGTAATAATGAAATTACAGTTTGTCTAACCTGCTTTCTTTGCAGTCAGAACTGTGTCTGCTAGTTCCCATTCTAGTTTTGAACTGCTGAACTGGACCAATCAGTGTGGGTAAGCTAGCTCTAAAATGGTGCCTTGGACGAATCAGAACTTGGACTCATAATCTGAGCCAGCCACAAGAGGATTGTATGGGCAGTGACTCTGGGAGATGTAGTTTAGACTTCAGTGCCTTTTGGACCAGCAGCAGCAGTCTATTGTGAGTGACAGCCAATCCAGTCAAGAACTGGGAGGAACTCAAAGGAAGTGCCCGTTTTGTCGGTTGGAGTTCAGTTGAGCTTTGGCAGTGAAGAAGGAAGGAGCCCTGTGCTTTTTCAGTGTGCAGTTTTAGTCAAAAACGTGTGTAAGGCCCAGAGTTCCGTCTGCAGCTTGTGTAACTGCTTGTTAGGACTGAATCCGTCCCTGTGAAAAGAATCAAAGGATCTCTGAAGAGTAGAAACCAGGCTCACCCTGTAGAAGACTGGAGAAATTATTGAATTGACTCGGTCTGTCAGGAACTGAATCTGCTGTGTGTTCTCCCGGTATTGTGCAGTAATTAGATCGGGATACAGATGCAGCCTGCCTGGTATAGTGCTTTTTTATATGGATGTGTGAAGAGGTTTGTGTACCTCAAGTGAGCCCTGCTGACATTGAAGGACCCTATCTTATTTGGAGGTCGTGAGTACTAATTCAGGTCGCCTCCTGTTGAATTGCCACATTAAATCCAAATGGAATTACTGTACTGCTGACTGTTTAATTCTCCTTTCTCTGTGTGAAAGGGCCCTACCAGCTGCCACGGTTTGGACTAGCCACTAGGGCTTGGGTACCCAGGACAGTAACTGATAGGGATAGGCCTGTGCACAGAGCCATAGGTAGATTATTAGAGTGATAAGCTAATTAACCTGATTTCCCGTCCTTGTTATATCCCCTAAATAAATCAGAGCTGCTTGTTTCAGCAAAGTTATACTGCCTGAGGTATTTGTCTATGTTAAAGTACTGTACTGTGATTGTTGCACTGTATCTCATTTCACAGGAGGTCCCAGTGCGGAACCAGACCTGGGGTAAGTGTATACTGTGAAGGTAATTCTGATATATTGTGTGGGCTACTAGTGGAAGATAAAGCAAGTGTCCCAGAGGGCTGTGATCGCTTATTTAACTATTGCAAAACCCTGACCTCTGGGTGGAGGCACCCGCCATTGGATCCAGGCCCCTCAACCTGTTAGTGGCAAATCAGGCAGGGGTAGTAGCCCCTGGGATAGCGCCATCTAGGGGTTACATTTATAATACAAAAAAGCAAACCTGTGATGGCCTCAGAGGGATGTCCAACATTCAGGCCAGAAGGAACACTGTGAGGCATCACATAGCACCACTTCATTTACCCTGGGTGCCAGAACACTTCAGCCAGTTCAAGTTCAGTTTTTCAGTTTTGTTGCTTATTTCATTTGCCTACCCTGGTCATATTGTTTTTGTTATTTTTGGGAGTCTGAGGTCAATATTGTCATGAATTAATTTAAGGAATGGATGTGTTCTGGAGCCCCCAAACACTCCCACAACCGATCGATGCTTTGTCCATTAGTACCCCGGTTCCAGGGTATTTTGCTCTGGCATAAATCCTTCAGGGATGCTCTGGTCTCTGGAATGTTTGTAGGAGTTGCTTCATCTCAGCCAGGGTCACCAATCCATGCCACCACTTGTCCGGTCCCGATGCCACCTTTGTCCATGTGTCTCCCAACAACGATGTAATCTCCTGGTTGTCTGTCCTGTGCTGGGTGTAGGGAACTTCAGTTCCTTTTTTCTGGAGATCCTCAACTGCTTCCTCTGGCATTGTAAATCCTTTGGGGCCATGAGAGAATATAACCACCAACCGGGCTAGGTACGGAGTTTGAAATTTCAATTGTTGCTGTTTCAGTGTTCTTAATATCGGCGCATATGCTCTTCTTTTAGCCATCACAAAACACAGAATAGTCATTATCAAAGTACAGGCAGTTATTCTGGCATTTCACTTGCCCCATTCTCCACGCCCTCAGCAGTATGGTTTGTTTGGCTTGGAAACTGAGGAACTTGAGTACCACAGAGCACGGTCTTTTATCTGCTGTACAGGGCTTCGCCATGGGGGTCCGATGTGCCCTTTTTATGTTGAGGGGCTACGCTGGATAAAGCTGCAGCACCTCCTGAAAAAGGCTTTCAAAGAAGGGTCCCATTTCTTGGCCCTCCACATCCTTCGGCAGTCCTGATATTCTTAAGTTATTTCGTCTTGACCTATTTTCTAGATCATCGCATTTATCTTTGAGGGTCTGACATTCTGTTAGTGCGTGCATCACTACCCATTCTAAGTGATCCATTTGGGTGTCTGTGGCACTAACTTGGGCATCTAATGAATTCTTGGACCTTGTTTTGGATTTTGGCTATATCAGCCTGTAAATCGGCTTTGATGTGTCGGACTTCTGTGCGAAAGTCTTTTAATTCTGCCAGTATTGCCACATTGGTGGGCTGCTGCAGGGCCTGCTGTGCCTCCAATATCATCTCTGTCATGCCTGACATTGCAAGCACCTGTTGTGCCGCTGGATCTTTCTATCCAGATGTTGGTACCCCGGCTTACGATTTTTTTCTCCTGCTCATCGGAGTCGATACAGCTCTCTTAGGTATTCTTTGAAAAGTTTTTTTATTTAGAAAATTGTGATTTTAGAGCAGATTTGAGGGTCTGGATCAGGAGCTGTTAAATCAACGTGGCATCTCCCCTGCAGCCGGAACCGGAAGTCCTCGAAAATATGGAATTTTAAAGTTCTGAAGAAGGAAGCACCTTTGGATTGACCTATTATGATTACAATTTCAGTGTCAAAAGTGAAAGTCATTCCTATGGTTGAAGACTGAAAAGTTACAGTGGCAATTTCAGTGATAGCATCATCAGGGGCTCTCAATATTTGAGCTAAGATAGTAAGGCAGGCCAAGGCAAAAAAAGAACTAAGGGAGTTAAGGAAGTGGACAAGACCTACTTTCAGTACATCTTTTGGTATATCTGAGTAAAAGATCTATGAAAAAGGGCCCTCCGAAACTTAAAAGAGGGTCGGGGTGGGTGGAGGACCATGGAAAAGACAGAGGTGTTAAATGAATAATTCTGTTCCATTTTTATAAAAGAGAAGGAATGTCCAGTGCCACGAAGAAAGTTGAGGATAGGGAGGCAGGGAGGGAGAATGAGGGAGGAGGTGATTAAATAGGACATAGTCAACAGGGGCTCAAGTCCCTCATGGTGGAAAAATCCACCGGACCTGATCGTATGAACCCCAGGGTACTCAACGAGAAGGGGGCAGTGTCTGCAGCCTCTCTAATGGACCTGTTTAACTGATTACTGGAAATATGAGTGGTGTCATGAGACTGGAGGACCGCTAATGTGTTTCCCTGCACAAGGGTGAGGCAAGGGATGACCCAGGGAATTACAGAGCAGTCAGCTTGACCTTGACAGTTTGTAAGTTAATGGAAACGATTTTTAAAGAATGGTTAGTGGAGTTCCTTGAGACAAGTGGGCTGTAAGATTACAGGCAGCAAGGATTTCTGTCAGGGTGGTCATGCCCAAACCAATGTGATCAACTTCTTTGAGTTGGTTGCGAAGGTGGTGGACAAGAGTCAGGCAGTAGATATCCTGCATGTGGATATTAGTAAAGCCTTTGACTCGGTCACCCATAAGAGTCTGATCAGAAAGTTGCAGAACCTAGGGGCGGGCAACAAACTGACCAGGCTGGTAGCAAATTGGCTGGGAGGGAGTACCCAAAGTGCTGTGGTGGTAGGGAAACATTCATGGATAAGGGAGGTCACCAGTGGAGTCCTGCAGGGGTCAGTGCTTGGACCGGTGCTGTTCAATGTATGTACAAATGTAACCCCTAGGTGGCACTATCCCGAGGGCTACTACCCCTGCCTGCTTGGCTAGTAGCAGGTTAAGGGGCCTGAGTTCTGAAATGGGTGCCTCCACCCAGAGGTCAGGGTTGGTAGTGGTCAAGCTAACCTGGGCACAGCCCTCTGGGACACCGTGACCCCCCTCTTTCCTTATTAGTGGCCGGAACAATACACAATAATCACTTTCACAATACCCCTGATACACCACACAAGTAAGTACCCACACTGTTTGCACTTACCACCAGGGCTTTCCTCTGGCTCGGCCCTGGGGACCCCCCGTAAGACAAGGTTATACACAGCAAATAACAGCAGTACAGTTCTCTTGCACAAACTGGAACCACAGTCAGGGTAAATGCAAAAAAGAGTTAGATCTGATTTATTTAAGGGACTTGAACAAGGGAGGGGCGTAATCAGGTTAATTTGCTTAAAAACGTTATCATTCAAACAGTTATGCATGCACTTCAGGGTCTATAAACAGTCACACACTCTGGGTACCCAGATGGAGAAGGTGGGCTAGCCAGAAATGTTGCAGCTGGTTGGGGCCCTGAGATGGAAGAAAACAACATGCACCACACACACTAATTGTAATCCGGAGGGCTCAGTTCATGAAAAAAAAACAACAAGACAATCAGATGACACACTTTTACATTAGACTGTTTTTGCAGGGAGCTACCCTGATGATTACTCACAATACCCAAGACTATACACAGACTGGACGAAAATTGAGACTGCAGGTGGTTGATCTGGAGTGCCAGGAGAAGCAGGGCCCACAAGATTCGCCGAGGCTTTGTTCCTGTTCAAGCGTGGAGCAGGGGGGCTGATCCCCAGGCAGGTCTCTCGTTGATGGCTTTCTCTGTGCAGCGGGTAGTCTGGCTGGGCCAGTGTGGCAAGGCCCCGGCCAAATGGAGACAGATTCGGATACAGTCCATTTTGGGCTGGATACAGCTTCCAGCAAGCAGAACACAGTTCACACAGTGGGGAACCAAATCACGACCCACTAACAACTCACAGCACATTCACATGTAAGAAAATTCTACTGTACCAGGCAAACCGCTCTCTGGTCACGATCGCAGAGTCTCTGCACAAACCAGGGATTCAAAAGCAGCTGGAAATCCTGACAGGCCGATCGCATTCAGCAAAATCTTCGGTTTTCTTTAGGTATGAGCCTGGTAAAAACTCAGTGGCTTACTTCGTTCTCACAAACTTGGATTTAGTCCGAAATAATTCTCTTCTCTCCCTCTCAGGGGCAGCAGGCAGACATGCAGGCCACAACTCAGGCCGTTCCACAGTCTTTCCATGCGAGTCCACTCAGGATTGCTGCTCAAAATCACTTGAGCTGTGTGCTTCTTCAGCTCCCAACTTAGATCTGACTCAACTGCCAGCAAGCTTGGGGATTTCCCTCAGAATCCAAAAGGTTCGGTTGGCTGATCTGTCTGTCTGTCAGTCACAACAAAGGCTCCCCCTTCAGGTGCAAAAAGGCACCAAAAGCCCAAAACTACAATTCCTACAGATTTTGACTCCAGACAGCTCCTGTAGTCCGGCTCCATTTTAGGCCCCACCAGTACTGATTGGTCCAATTTGCAGTCCCGGGCCAAATGGTGGGGATAAACAAAACAGTTCTTACTGCAAAGAAGGCAGGTTAGACAAACTACATTATCATTATCACTCTAATTGATTTTCAGCAAATAGTTACATCTTTCAACAGAGCTCCCTCTCAGATTACTTATGATTGCAATCCAGGCAGCTCTTAAAGAGACGGTACACAGAGGCTATACAGGCACTCTCTGGCAATCACATTTAAACTGCTAAAACGCAGGACACCAGCCTGGCAGTGAGCATTTAGGCAAGCTCAAGGAAGACTTTTCGGGAACCCCCATTTGTAGGGGGGTTACATAAACAACACTGGGGATGGCATAAAGGGCAAGGTCTGCCTCTTTGTGGATGACACCAAGCCCAGTGGGAGGGTGGACATGGAGGAGGGAGTCAGGAATCTAAGGGAGGACTTAGCAAAATCAGAGAGGTGGTCTGGCATCTGGAAACTGGGGCTCAACACTGAAAAAAGTGCAAGGTCATGCACATGGGGCACAAGAACCTGAGGGCGCAATACACACTGGGGGTGTGAAAGGTCACAGTATCAGAGGAGGAGAAGAACCTGAGAAAAACTATAACTAGGAGCCTGAAGCCCTCTGCACAATGCAAAAAAGCAGTGGCTAGGGCAAACATGATGCTGTGTTGCATAGCTAGGAGATTCACTAGCAGTAAGAAGGAGGTGATCCTGCTGCCATACAGGTCTATGGTGCATCCGCATCTAGAGCACTGTGTGCAGTACTGGAGTCCTTACCTAAAAAAGGACATAAACCAGCTGGTGGCAGCACAGAGAAGGGCTGCAAAGATGGTCCAGGGTCAACACGATCTCCTGTATGAGGAAAGGATGAAGAATCTAAGCATGTAATCTCTCAAGGAGACTAGGGAGTGGGTGACATTATGGAAATCTTTAAAGCAGCAGCACTAGATAACCAGGAAGTGATTATCAAAATTCTGTGTTTTGGCTGCAAGCATGGGGCCAAAGTTGTGGTTTCCATATCTGTAAATATTTTTTTCTAGCAAACTTTAGTTTTTTAGATATTTAACATGTATTTCCATTGTTGTAGATTCACAGTAAATATGGCTGCTGCCTAATTTGCAGCTGGAATCCACACACTTAGCACTCGGGCAAATAATTTGCAGTTGTAAACAGCAAGTATCAGCAAAATGCAGTTTATTGCAACCTGGGCTCACAACCCAGACCCCAGCGCTTCGACAAAAGCCTTCATCTGGGGTGTGGGGCTACAGGAGAAACAACACATCTTAAGTAGCCAAACGTTGGTCTAGTAAGTCTTATGAAAATAGGGTGATCACTGAATGGTACTGCAAGAATTTTTTTCTTTACCCTCCATTTTCTCTGGGACTGTACATTACTCTGCAATGTGGTCCACTGCAATTGTAACTAATATGTCAGGAAATATAAGAAAAATGTTTGAGGTCCTTATGTTACAGGTACATCTTCTTTCTTGTATTTTTGATGTTTTAGTTTGGATGTAAAGTTATAACTGTGAATGTCGGATGTTGTATCATGGTGATGGGTAATTAACTTCAGGTGATTGTGATTAATTATGGCTACTTTTTTTTTTTTTAACCAGGAGAGACACACTAAGCTGAAAGCTTGTTTACAGCTGCAGCCTGGGATCACAAGGAAGTTAAGTGACTTGCTTAGGGTCACACAGTATGCAAGTGGGGGCTGTGGGATTCAAACCCAGGTCTCCAGGTTTGTAGCTCAGAGCCTTAAACCACTGTGCTATATTGCCTCCTGTATGTGATGTGTTTCTCCTGTAGCCACACCTCCTGACGAAGGCTTTTGCCAAAGCGCTGGGGTCTGGGTTGTGAGCCCAGGTCACAATAAACTGCATTTTGCTGATACTTGCTGTTTGCAACTGTGAATTATTTGCCCGAGTGCTGTGTGTGTGGATTCTTGTACTGTGGGGTAGCTTCCCTTCACCTAGCACCAGCCCTCATGCTGTATTTCGCAGCAGCATTTTTTTGAATTTCTAATTTGCAGCTGAGCTCCCCCCTCATGTCGCTTCACATCTTTTGTTTACTTTCATGGGACCCTGTGCTGTGCATTCCCGCTGTCCCTGTGTAGTACTGCGAATCATGCACATGCACAGTTGGCTGCAGAGGATTCTAATTCAACGTGTCGGGTGGGAGAAATGTAAACAAAAACAAAGAAAAACAGAGCAAATTACAGGGTGTTAATACAGCAAAAACAAGAAAGATTACCAGGTATGTGCTCAACAGAGCACAGAAAACAAACTGTTGCAAAAGATCGGATTCTTTTTATCTAGTACTGCTGCTTTAAAGAGAGCTACCAACTGGAAGAACAGTTTCGCACCTAATAAATAAGTGTTTGACATCACAGCATTCTCTGTTCAAGATTTCATGTCATCGGCTGTGGGAGCTCGATAGCATCAGAATTTATTAATCGTCCTGCGATTCTCCTGATCAGGCGACCGGCCATGTTCGCTTCAGACACTAACGCAGACGAGACGCCAGAGAGCACGGACACTCATTATAGCACGATGCCGTTATACATTCTTATTTTTATTAGTTGCGATGTTGCCGATAACGAATGGTGCACCGGCCCACCAACAAGACCCTTGTTAGTCGACCGGTGCCAACGTTTCATTATCAACTGGCCAATATAATGTTAAAAATAGATCGTAATGTAGCCGCCGATTGCTTATAATGGAGCGCGCCCCCACGCTCTCGCTGGCATCTCATCATAACGTTATTGAGTGCGGGGGAAGAGCGTAGGTGGTCCTTACAATCGGGAAGTCCTTGGGACCCAATTTAATTAAATTTACGAGTGCCGTAATTTTTTATTGGTGGCATGATTGGGGGAAATGTTACAACTGGAGAATGCTGTGGTGGTAAGGCACCTATTTATTAGGTGCAGGGGCTGATCTTGGTATATCTCTTTAGGTACCTCAAGGGTATGAACAAGGTCAAACCTGGGAATCTCTTCAGACTCTGTGAGAATAACAATATGATGGAGAGCAACTACAAACTGGTAGATGGAAGGTTCAGGAAGGAGGTAAGGAAACATTTCTTCACAGAGAGAGTGGTGGCAGCATGGCACGAGCTCCCAGTGGAGGTTGTTAACCAGAAAACGGTTAGAGGTTTTAAAAGGGAATGGGACAGGCCAGCCCGCCGGCGCAGAGGTAGGGCGTCCATCTGCAACACCAACAGACGTCGGAGGGCCAGCCGAGGGAGAAGGATTGAGCATCCTAGGGACTGCTCTCCTTCTCCCGGGGGGGCAGGTGGGGAGTTGTGTGTCCGGCATGCTATGGACCCATAATGGAGGCTGGGGGAACCGCAGTGCCGGTGCCGTATAGGGCAGGGCAGATACTGGCCGTCATTGCACGTCCCCAATACAGCTTAAAAAAATGCTGGCCCCCGAACGTGAAGCTCTGCTCCACTGCCTCCACTGCCTACCGTGTCTGCCAGATGCTGCCCCACTCCCGTGACCCCACCCTGGGAAGTAAGCCAGGGCAAGTTACCGCTGACCTTGGGGAGGGTGTGACCACCTCGGCAGCCCCACCCAGGGAGTTAAGCCTGGGCATGGAGAGGTGTCGTGGGTGGCAGCTGAGCCCATGCGGGGGGGGGGAGCTGGGGAAGCTGACACACAAAAAAAGAAAGGAATGGGACAGGCCAGCTCAGTGATGTGAAGGGCTGAGGCACTTGTGCCTCACCTTATGCCAAGTCAATGACCCAAGTTCAGGAACAGACTTAGGTCACTGAGGTTCAGACAGGGAGGAGAGGATCAAGCATTCTAGGGACTGTTCTCCTCTCCCAGGGAGGGGTGGCCAGCTGTCTCGGCTTTTAAGGGCCGGAAGAGGCCTAGTGGTAGTGTAGGTTGCGAGTGGTTCTATGGGAGGGGCCACAGTTCCGTAGTGAGAGTGTGTCTCCACATGAATGCGCTTTCTTGCTGCCACAGCCAGAGGATTGGAAGAAAACAGAAAAGGGCCGTCGGTGGGCTTAATGAAGCTGTGCCCTCTTTTCTCCAGCCTGCACCGCCATCCAGACACCAACTGTCTGAATATGTGTGCCCGGGGAGAGGATAGCCCTTTCCCTCCTGGCTCTGCTGTGGTGGACAAATGTGGGGGAGTTTCTGGTGGCTGGGGGAGGTATGTAATGATTGGAGGAAGCATGGACATGGCTGACAGCTGCCTACCTGCAGACCAAGAGAAAAAAATATTTCTGAAAAAAAGGTGGTGGGACAGAGTCAAGGAGAAGGTAAGCGTGCAAAAGTGGGATCACTACTTTTACGTAAGTTAATACTCTATAATGAGCAGACTAGAGAGGGACCATAAGGCCTTCTTCTGCTGGCAAATTCCTATGTTTGTATGCTGAGCCTTCTTCTGTTTGTTGATTTCAGCAGCAGCAACAGAGTTTGTCAAAAAAGGGGCAGAGAGGTAAGCAATAAGCCATGACAATGAGTTGGGGCCCATATTCAAAAGGTTTGCGACTGGCGCAAATGATTAGTACTAGCACTGTCCGTGTTTTATGCTTGTTTGCCATATTCATTCAGTAGCGCTGCAGCTATTAATAGCGCTAGCGCCGGACCACAAAACTAATGTATGCAGGCCTGAAAGGGGGTGGTAATGTGCATATCCAGTGCCGCGCTTTATTTAAAAGTTTAGCGCTACACTAAAGCCATTTATCACAGCATAGCTCAGCACAAAATATGGACTAGAAAATGCAGGTCTTAACCCTAGGCAAACCCCAGAGGTGAGGGGAGAGACGCAGCAGCACACACACACACCCAGAAAACAAAATGGCACACATTGTGCACCTGATGCAGGCAGTCAAGCAGGATGAAGAGTGAGCCAATGCGCCCCCTGGACCCCAGTACAAGCCCTGGAGGCACTATGCTGCAAACAGGCAGCATCACTCATGAGTCATATTGGAAGTCTAGTGACAAGCAAATTGTAGGTCGGTACTCAACAGGCCCATGCTAATATCGCTGTGTGAGCTTCTGCATGACCAGCTCCAGACAGACACCCACTGCACCACGCAATGGCTGTAGAGCTCAATGTGACAGCAGCACTCTGCTTCCCAGCCACTGGAACTTTCCAGATGCAGGTGGGGGCACTGTCAGTATCACACAGTCTGCCATCTCATACCTGTTGGGACAGTTCCTAGATGCCCTGTTGTCCCATGCTGGGGAGTTCATCATATTCTCCACCACACCAGCAGAGTGAACAGCAACACTGCACTAACCTTTTATGTAACCTAAGTGTAACTATGTTAAATGTTCCTTTTACTGTACCCGTAATGTTATCCTCTGTTTTAATCTGCACAGTAATAACTGTCTTGATATCTGCCCTCCCTGCGACAAGGTGCCTTTGTAAATGAGTCTCTGACTCAAAGGTTGTAAACTCGATTTGTAATGAATAAAGAATAATTCTATGGAGTTGTGCACCCACTGGCCATACTGGGTGCCACTGACTGCACTGTGTTTCCATCTGGGCACCCACAGGCAATAGGGTTCAGGCCTATGTGAATAGAAGGGGCTTCCACTACATTAGTTGCCAAGAGGTGTGCGATGCAACAGAGCACATCATCAGTGTCCTGATATGGTACCCTGGCAGTGCCCATGACACCGTCATATGGCACTCCATCCTGTGCCAGAGGTTTGAAGATTAAGATATACCTAGTGGGCACTACATTGGTGAGTATACACCCAAGTCCTCTCCCCCCCCAGCTACCAATGAAGTCATTGATCAATGCCCTTTATCTACACAGGGGAACAGTGCACATGCCCTGGGTCCCTGGCACCTAACACCTGTCCTATACCCCGCATCCTATGCAGAGGACAGGTACGATGCAACACACATAGCTACATGCACTGTTATTGAGTGGGTCTTTGGCACGCTCAAAATGTGACTCAGTGCCTTGATCATTCTGGTGGTTCCCTACAATACACCCCTCAGAAGGCCTGTGCCATATTCCTTGCCTGTCGCATACTACACAACATGGCATTCAACTGTGGGATATGCTTGCCGACCCCGGAGGGAAACACTGCAGTGGATGCAGAGCCAGAGGACCAGGGGATGCAGGAGCAGCTTGACAGGCATCAACCCAGGATGGCCCAGAGGTCACAGGAGTACAGAGCCTGCCTTATGACAGATCTTCGAAACCGAGACGGTGAGTACAGACCACATGGAAGATTGTAATGTTTTTAAAAAATCTGTTATGGAAATAATTACGTTCAGGAAAAAACAGGGGTAAACATAAATAATGAGCCATACAGGCGGGGGTGAAACAAAATAAGATGCCATCCTGGCAGGGGTGGTTCAAAGGGAACAAATGGAAATCAGTGCCATCCAGGTGTGGGTGGGAAGAGGACTGAAATAAACTAAGATGTCATCCAGGCGGGGCCTAAAGGTAATAGATGGAAATACAAGATACAGGTGGGGAAGAGGAGGAAGTGGCTGAAACAAGATAAGATGCCATGCCAGTAGGGGCTGTTTCAAAGGGGGCAAAGAATTCCAGTGCCATCTGGGTGAGGGGAATGGGCTGAAACAAATAAGATGCCATCCCAGTCGGGGGCTTCAAAGGGGGACAGAAGTAATTCCAATACCATCGGTGGGGAGTTGAAACAAAACAAGGGTCATCCCAGTGGTGGGGGTTCAAAGGGGGGGGCAAACATAATTCCAATGCCATCCAGGTGGGGGAGGAAGGGGATGAAACAAAAATAAGATGCCATCCTGGCAGGGAGGGTTTCAAAGGGGGACAAATGTAATTCCAGTGCCACCCCGACCAGGGAGAAGGGGGCTAGAACAAAATAAAATACCATCCCAACTAACATAATTCCAGTGCCATCCATGTGGAGGAAGGGGGCTGGCACAAAATAAGATGCTGTCCCAGCAGGGAGGAACATGAGTTATGTGAGGGGGACATGAGGTGGTACATGTGGGAAAGGGCATGGGGGGGGAATATCTCACATCCCGTACTACCACTGCGGACATGGACATTGCACGTACAATGGATCTGTGAGGGTAACGGGGGGTCATCATCCACTTAATGGGGGATGGGTTGGAGAACAGTGTCAGCTGCCCATGGCCTCAAAGGGTATTTAACCCACCGAGGAGGAGGCCATGTCCAGGGGTGCTTTGTGACCTAGCTGTGCTGGGTGTCCAGCTGCCCAAACTGTAGGGGGTGACATGACGCCGAGGTATCCACCATGGGGTGACACTCCCCGTACTGGAATGGACAGTGCTTCAGCCAGCCTCTGCAGTGCCTGCGACTATGGCTATAGCCTCCAGTACAGCAGCAGTCAGTCTATAAAAGTCAGCATCCATGCTGGCAGACAGGGACTGCCGCAGTCCACTGATGGCCACAATATGCTCTGCATGGTGAGCATCTGCAAGCTGCTTTTTGTCCTGCAGCATGTGATTTATGTGGACCTGTTTGGCCTGCACACCCTCCTGTGATTCCATGGCAGACTGTGGCAGCTGCCTGTTGGCCATCTCCTGCTGTCTGCATGGACTGTCCAGGGGGACAAGTTCAAGCTGTACCCTGGGTCATTGTGAGGCCTGGGTTTGCATTGTAGTCAGCGTTGCACATTGTTCTATAGGCTAGGGTGGCACAGTGGTGGCTGGCCAGTGGGATTGGCCTGGGGGGGCAGGGCAGTGACTGTTCTGGTGCCAGGGTTCTGGGGTGGCACAGTGGTGGCTGGACTGGTGGGACTAGCCTGGGGGCAGGGCATTGGCTGTGTTGGTGGTGGGGAACCTGGTGTGGCACAATGGTGGATGTGCCTAGGGCAGTAGGTGGAGTGGCACAGTGAAGGTCATGCCGGGAAGGGGGGTGGCTGGGCCCCACTGCTGGGGGGGGCGGCAGGAGCAGGCAACCCTTCCTGTTATGAGCTGGACCCCTCTCTCCTCCACTCCTCCACATAGGTGTTGTTGTCATCATCCTCCTCATCCTCTTAGCTGCTGGAGTCGGTGGTTGCCCCAGCACAGGTGGGCCTCAGGGGCAGCTACTGCCACGACTGTCCCAGGCCATCTTCCAGGATGGTGCCCTGAACAATGGACTGCGCTGTCAAGAGAAGAGATAAGAGAGATATTGCAGAGTATTGTACATACCTGTGTGCTAACCATGGCAGAATGCAGGCCCAGTGTAATGTGTATCCCCCCATGCCGCCCTTGCAGTGCAGGGCCCATACACCCCCATGCTGTACGTACCACTAACCCCATTACCAGTGATCACACAGGTGACAACCCACTTGTAGCACAGTAGGTGATTACCCCACAGATGGCCACCCCACCAGGATACCTGGATACCAGCATACAGCCTACACCCACTGTGTAACACATCCAGCACGCAGGGACTGGCTGGAGTACTGGGGGCCCGACACAAAGTCAATGCAGTGACCAACCTGGGAAATCAATAGGGAAGGACCAGGGTGACACACACATGTGAATATTCCATATGTGATACACTAAAGTGCAGCAAGTAACATGAAACCCAACAACTGTGTGGGAACACACGTAATGATCAAGGCTTCCTGGTGTGCCTGTCCAATCCTGCAAACAGGTATATCATTACAGACAGGGCATGCATCAGTGATGTCCCTCATGTGTGCTGTCATGTGGACCATGCAGGATGCATGACTATATCTCCGGTAGGATGTGTATACGTACCACCACAGATCTGTACAATACATCCTGTGTCTGCACATTTTGCTTGTCTTACTTGGGCCACCAGAACCTTTCCTACCCCCTGCACAATGCAACAGCACCGGTATATGTACACACATAAGCCCTACATGATGGGGCTCATACGGTCACTCACATGTCTGTGCTGGTCCAACCTGGCTCCTATAGCCACCTCCTGGGACACTTATCACATCCACTGTGTGCATGGTGGAGGCCATCACCTCCTCTGGGACACAAAGCACATTTTCTGGAGCTGGAAGGACACTACTTTCTTCAACTGCGAGCTGTGTGAGAAATTCTATATTGCACTTGATATCTGCAACAAACGTGCACTTTTGCTTTAATTCTGTGGGAGGTGAAACTAACCACCCTTGGTAATTGCTTTTTATTCACATTTATTTAGTGTTTAACCAAGAAGGGGCTTGTAAACTCTGTTTATCTTGTTAGTAACTTCAGAAGGATTTAAATACTGCATTTGGGTAGGTCCTTGGGTAGCTAGATTGTCTACTAGGATTTGCTGACAGTTAAACTATTTTTAAATGAATTACAGTTGGCTGAGGAGTTGAAAAGAAACTTGCAAACTCTGCTTATCTTGGAAGTAACCTCATAAGTGTTTGAATACTGCATTCTAGTTGTCCTTGGGGTAGCTGGATTGACTACTAGGATTTTGGGAGAGAAACTATTTTAAATAATTTACTGGTGCGTAGGAGTTTGTGATAGTTAAACTCTTTTTAACAGAGTTACTGGGGTTAAGAAGTGGTCACAGAAAAACCTAGAGTGTGAAACAGGAAAAGACAGTCTTTCAAGCAACAGAGGGTGGTGGATCTAGGTTACGTTTGTTTGTTACAATTCTTAAGATTTTCAGTGCAGGAAGAGTTTAAAGCACAGCTGACTTATTTGGGGGCTGACAGCTCTCGGAGCACAAACCACCAGGCCTGTTTTGGGGCTGGGAAGGTTTCTGTGTCTGACTTGGATGTGTGGATTTTCTCTGTTTGATTATCAGGGTATTTCTCTATCAAATTGTTGTGTAGGGCATCTTGCTGACAGGAAGGCACTCATTGCAGCAGTGGGTCAGAGCTTTTAGCTGATTGTTTTTGAGGGCACAGTTTAGGCCCAACCCTTCCCACCCCTCACCACACCCACCCCTGGAAATAGTTCCTTTATACCTGGGGTTCTGACATCATTTCAAGAGTGCAAGGTGCATGTCACTGTCATATCCTCCTAGCACACTGCACTGACAATATAAGCATACACATTGTATATTATAAATATATATTTCTATATTACAAACCAATCACACAAAAAAAAAAAAATGTGGGGAGTAGTGCAATGTAATGGCTGTGGGGCAGCAGTCTTCCGGGAGTCTTTCTGGAGGCTGAGATGCTGCCCTATTTGCAGACAACTCTCTGCCCTGAGGGGAGGAAGTTGCCCGTCTTCAGGCCACACTGGACAGTAGTACGGGGACCTTCCCCCAGGCCACACTGGACAGTAGGAAGGAACCTCCCCATCCAGGGAGCACCACAGCCACCACCACTACCTCAGAGGTTGGAAGAAAACACAGCAGTTGGACCACAGTGGGCTCAGGAAGGGTGAGGATGGTGGAGGCAGGCACACCCAGTCAGTTGTTCCACTCCACAATCCATACACCATTCTGGGAGCATAGCTCCCTATGGATGCACCCACAGAGGAGACTAAGGAGGCTGAGGACAGCTGTCACAAGGGAGGCCCACAAGAAAGAGGCAGAGGACACCACAAGGAAAGGAAGCAGCTCCTAGTGGGGGACTCAATTATTAGGGGGATAGAACTGGGAGGAGCTGGGAAAACTGAAGTAAGGTGCCTGCCTGGTGCCATGGCTTGGAGGGACAGGAAGCGCATCCTCAGGATCACGACAACACCTGCAAGGGATTCTGAGCTGGACGTAATTGTCCACCTAGGGACAAATGACTTGGCTCATCATGAGGTTAGAGCAGTGCAGGGGGACATTGCAGAGTTGGGGAGGGACCTATGACAAGTAGCACACACAGTATCCTTCTCAGAGGTGCTGCCTGTCAAAGGCATGGGTGAGGCAGGTAATTGGCACCATGCAGTTTAATGAATGGTTGAAAAATGGTGCAAGCACAGGGTTTAGCTTCACTGGGGACTGGGGTTCCACCTGGAGGACACCAGCCTATACTGGCAGGATGGTCTGCAACTGTCCAGGAAGGAACAAGTCTTTTGAGCAATCGGTTTAAATGCTTCATTGGCAAGCTTTTAAACTAGTCAAAGGGGAGGCACTGACAAGCAGCAGAAAATCCCAGCTCTCCCTACAAAACAGGGTACTAAATGAGAAAAGACCAAGGTAGAACGGTCAGTGGGATGCTGCAACAGAAGTAAAGCCATCAAAAATGGAGAGCAATGAGTACCAATGCCCGTAGTCTAGGTAACAAGCTTCCTGAATTAGTGGCCTTGATGGAGGAGGAACATCTGGATATCGTGGCAGTCACAGAAACATGGTACACACAAAACCATGACTGGGACGCAAACATACCAGGATACACTATCTACAGGAGGGACAGGGAGGGTAAAAGAGGAGGAGGAGGAGTAGTTCTTTACATAAGGGAAGGAATAAAAGCAACAGAACAAAAGGGTAAACAGGGAGGAGAAGAAGCACTGTGGGTAAATTTGGAGACAGGCAATGGCACCACAATCCGCACAGGGGTTATATACAGACCCCCTTCTCAGGGGGAGGAAATGGACAAGGAAATGATAGAAAGTATACTTAGAATGGCAGAAAAAGGGGAGCTATTGCTGATGGGTGATCTGAATATGCCAGATGTTAACTGGAGTGCAGTTGCAGCTGCCACTTCGAAGAGTGCAGTTATTCTAGATGCCCTACAGGGGGCATGCCTTAGACAACTAGTACTGGAGCCCACTCAAGAGGGAGCAATAACAGACTTGATACTCTCAAATGGAGATGGAGAGAGGATCACAGATGTAGAAGTGGGTAGCCATCTGGGAACTAGCGACCATCAAACAGTATGGTTCACAATAAACACAGCAATAGAGTCAAGCCATACAAAGACAAAAGTACTGGACTTTAGGAGGGCTGACTTTGCCAAAATGGGTGAGTGCCTAAGGAACGCACTAGCAAATGGGCAGGAAGGAAGGGTGGAAGAACAATGGGAATAATAAAAACTGCCATCACAGCGTAACGCAGCCTTTGTGTGAAGCAAATAAACAAAACAAGATGATGTAAGAAACCACTATGGTTCTCAAAGGAAGTGGCAGTGAAGGTTCAAGAGAGAAAAGAAAGCATTCAGGAAGTACAAGGAATCGCAGAAGGAGCAGGACAGAGAATTGTATCAGTTAAAGCAAAAGGAGGCTGGGAAGGCAGTCAGAACAGCAAAGGCCCAAACCAAGGAAAAGATAGCCAACTCAGATAAGAAGGGGATAAAACCTTTATAGGTACATCAGGGAGCGAAGGAAGACCAAGGAGGATAGTGAGGCTTAATAAAGGGAGGGAGGGTGAGCAGAGGAGACTGTGAAAGGCAGATACTAAACAAATATTTTGCTCAGTATTTACAAAGGAAGAGGGAGGTACATAAAACAAACAGTAGTAACACTCTGGATACAGAAGTTGATACCGGTCCATTTACAGAAGAAAGGGTTCTGAAAGAACTCTTAAAACTGAAGGTGGACAAAGCAATGGGGCCTGATGGGATTCATCCTAGAATTCTAAAAGAACTAAGAGAAGAACTAGTGACACCACTGACTACCCATTTTAACAAATCATGGGAGGATGGGGTGGTACCCGAGGACTGGAGGAGGGCAGATGTGATTCCCTTCACAAAAGTGGGAGCAAGGCAGAAGCAGGAAACTATAGACCTGTTAGTTTAACCTCAGTGATAGGAAAATGATGGAATCACTTCTAAAGGAAAGAATTGTCAAGTATCTAGAGGCCAGAGGGCACAGGACCCTAGCAGCATGGATTCACAGCAGGAAGGTCATGCCAGACAGATTGATAGATTTCTTTTGACTGGGTGACCAAAGTAGTAGATCAGGGAGGGGCTGTGGACATGGCCTACCTAGACTTTAGCAAGGCATTTGACACAGTCCCACACAAAAGATTAATATACAAGTTAGCCAGCCTGGGAGTGGGTCCCAAGACGACAGCCTGGGTAAAGAATTGGCTGGAGAATAGGACACAGAGAGTAATAGTAAATGGAATCCACTCAGAAGAAAGGAGGGTTACTAGTGGGGTACCGCAGGGTTCAGTATTAGGACCGGTCCTCTTCAATGTCTTTATAAGCGACATTGCAGAAGGACTGGAAGGAAAAGTATGTCTCTTTGCAGATGACACTAAGATCTGCAACAGAGTTGATGCACAGGGTGGGGTGGAAAGGATGAGATGGGACTTGGCAAGGTTACAGGAATGGTCAAATGTATGGCAGCTTAGATTCAATGCTAAGAAGTGCAAGGTAAAGCACCTGGAAACAAAACCCAGGGAAGAGTACACAATGGGGGTGAGATACTAACAACAACAAAAATGAAAGGACCTGGGGGTAGTCATACCAGATGACCTAAAGATGGGCAAGCAATGTGAGAGGGCAGCAAGGAGGGCTGGGGGATACTGGGATGCATGGAGGGCATCACCAGTAGAAAACAGGGAGTTATTATCCTCTGTACAGACAGCTGGTGAGACCCCATCTGAGTACTGTGTGCAGTTCTGGAGACCCAATCTCCACAAAGACATATAGACAGGATGGAAGCTGTCCAGAGGAGGGCAACTAAAATGATGCAGGGTCTGCACCAGAAGACATATGAAGAGAGATTTAAGGAGCTTAATATGTATAGCCTCGAGGAAAGGAGGAGAGGGGAACATGATAGAAACTTTCAAGTACCTCAAGGGAATCAACAAAGTCCAAGAGGTAGCATCTTTCAAAAAAGAGGTGTGTAAGAACAAGAGGCACAATTTGAAGATAGGGGGCTCATAGGTAATTTAAGGAAGTATTTTTTCACAGAGAGGGTTGTGGATGCATGGAACGGCCTTCCGGAGGAGGTTGTGGAGTCAAAATCAGTGGTGGAATTCAAGCATGCATGGGATAGTCATAAGGCAATTCTGGGGGTTGGGGGTAGGAAGAAGTAGGCTGCTGGTTAACTAGGATCTGCAGCTTATCCAGTAGATAGGGAAATGGGCAGACTGGGTGGGCCAAGCGGTCCTTATCTGCCATCAAATTCTATGTTTCTATGTTTCTGTGGGGACTAGGGGGACAGCTGTGATGGGGCCTCTGCCTGTTGCCTGGCGGTCTCAGCAGGCCTGTACCAAGACCTCCTTCATCTGCCTCTTCAGGTCTTTAAACCTTTTCCTGACATCCTGGATGGAGCGGCCACTCCCCCCAGATGACATTGACAGTCTCTGTGATGTCTACCCACATGGTCCTTATTTTGGCCCTGGTCCCCCTCCTCTTGCTTATCAGGCTCTCTCGAGCCACATAGGCCAGGGCCAGGTCCAGGGCCAGCACCTCTTCCTATGTGAACTTGCACTTTCTCTGTCACTCAGCATCACTCAAGAACCCTGTTGGAATGGGGAGAACAAACAGCACTGAGCATTGCATACACACAACAGAGCACAGAGCAAAGGTACAGTGGCATGCAGGCCTCAGGGCATCCTGGCCAAAACAGGTATATGTTCCTGCATAGCTGGGCCCAACACACAGCTAGCTGCCTGCCTAACACACCCCATGGCCATGTGTAGATACAGCAATACTCTAGTCCTGATACAGAATAAACAGTGCTATGATCTCTGATCACCCACTTGCTTATTGTTGATCATTCCACAATACACTTACCTCTAGCTGACTGCAGTCCCTCTGTAGCATGCAAATGTTGAATTTGCCCTCTGTCTGTGAGACAACCTCATTTGCATAAAATGTTTGACTACTGCAAGTTTTCCCCAAGCACTATTGCATTAGTGCTAGTGCTACCACTGAAACTGTACTAGTGCTACACCCCCATGTGATGCAGACATAATGTCGCACATCAGGAGTGACATCATGATGATGCACAGACATATGCCCCATCCCAAACCACCTCACACTATACTCCTTTTTATAGGGTAGCACAGTCATGACATTTCCTGTAGCAAAGCAGGAGGGGCGGATCAGAGGGGTATCCACACAATAACCTCATTTACAGGGGCACTTGTAATTTAACTTGTTATAACAAGTTATATAAAAACTAACACACAAAACACAAAATCAAACTTTTGCTTTCATTTTCTTCCTTCTATTTACTCTGACCAGGTTATAAACCCAGCAACTTATCTGGAATGGATATTAACTGCAGGTACTGCGGAACACTTTTCAGAAGGGCAGTTATAGAAGATTTAGGACACTGTCCTACATGCTGGGCCATTGGAGATCTAAGGGCTCAGCTTCAGGCAGCATGGGCAGAGATTGCATGCCTCAAATTGCATGTTCAACAGGAAATATATTATAAGAACCACCCACCATTTCTCCAACATCCAACAGAAGCACCTCGACCGCAGAGGGTAGTTGGTCCAGGAAGTTGGCAGGTGGTTAGGAGGGGCAAATTGGGTGCCCCATCACTCTGTGCTCTCCAACATATCACCTCCACAAACCATACGAAAACTACAAACAGGTATCTGCCTCCATCTCCAAAATCAAACAAAGGGGCAGATGACACTGCAGCACAGGAGCTAGCACAACAAAACTCGCCCAAAACAGGAACCAACACAAAAAAAGCAAAAAGGAAATCCAAAAAACTTTGGATCATAGGAGACTCCATGATTCGGGGAGTTGATACCTATCTCCAGCCAGGGGTAATGGTCAGATGTCTCCCAGGCACGTCAGCAAGGAGAGACACTGACTGCATTGCTAAAATTGTTCAGGAAGCAGGAGAAAACATTGACATCCTGGTACACATAGGGACTAACGATCTCGCCAACCGGTCAGTTGTGGAGGCCAAGGGACACCTGACCAGACTCATCTGGCATCTCCTTCTCTGAGATCCTGCCTGTCTGGGAGGGGGGGGGCAGATGGACGGAAGGTCAGAGAAGGGGAGATAGGGGAGCTAAACATGTGGCTCAAGGGCTGTGCCAGAAAAAAGGACACAAATTTGTAGGGAACTGGCAACAGTTTTGGGAACGAAAGTTTTTTAAATCTGATGGACTGTATCTGACTAAGGAGGGAGTCAGTGCATTGGGGCAGAAGTCTGATGTCTTTGCAGAATATTTAAACTAGCAAATGGGGAGAGGGGTGCAGCACCCCATATGTCGAATGGGAAGAACATCCCTCCCTCCTCAGCTAGTGGTCAAACAGGAGTTCAGCATGTTTGTATTTCATTTGCATCACCAGGTAAGGAAAAAGTTCCGGGTCCCCATACGACGCACAAGGGAAATGCCAGACCTTGCCCAACAACTAACACACCAAAATCTGGCCAATGGAAAATCATGTACACAAATGCTTGTAGTCTGGGAAACAAGATCCCACACCTGCAGGCAATAATGACAGAGGCTAAACTGGACATAGTAGCCATTAGCGAGACATGGTTTACCAGTGACCACACTTGGGAGACTTCAGTACCTGGCTATGTACTGTTCAGAAGAGATCGAGGTGCAAAAAGGGGGATGGAGTGGCCCTTTATGTAAATGAAAATATCAAAGCTACAGAAATTCAGAATACACACAAGGAGCCAGAAGAACTGTGGGTCACCCTGGAAAAAGGAAATGGGACAGCCATATGAACTGGGGTTGTGTACAGGCCTCCAGACCGGGGGAAGATATAGACACATTGCTGGTAGAAGATATTCAAAACATGACAGCTAAAGGGGAGGTTCTGGTAATGGGAGACTTCAACATGCCAGACACAGATTGGTCAATACCAGCAGGAACATCTGCCAGAACCAGACACATGGTGGATTCCCTGCAGGAGGAGGGTCTCAAACAACTGGTACAACTACCCACAGGAGACAGGGCTATCCTGGATCTAGTACTGACTAACAGGGAAAGGATCTTCGATCTCCAGGTAGAAGGTCACCTGGGGGCCAGTGACCATCACATGGTATGGTTGAATTTGGCCACTAAAACTAAATCATCCCATTCCAAGGCAAAAATATGGGACTTCAGAGGAGCTGACTTTGATAAGATGGCCAACAGAGTTAAGCTAGCCCTGGCAAAAAGAAATACAGGTGAGAGGGTACACGCAAAGTGGGCAAGCATTAAGGATGCAATACTTGAAGCAACATCCCATTGTGTTAGAGAGAAAAGGAAGTGCAAAAAAGAAGGAAACCACTTTGGTTCTCAAAAACAGTAGCAGAAAAGGTCAGAGCTAAAAGGCTGGCCTTCAGGAAATGTAAGGGAATGCAGCAGGATGAAGATAGGGAGGCATACCAAACTTCCCTAAGGGAAGCAGGGAAGGCAGTAAGGCAGGCAAAGGCCCAAACTGAGGAAACACTAGCACAAACAGTAAAAGAAGGTGACAAGACTTTCTATAGATACATTAGTGAACGGAGAAAGTCCAGAGGGGGTATTGCTAAGATCAAAGGGGATAAGGGGTCATGTGAGGAGGAGGACCATGTAAAAGCATCTATCCTAAATAGATACTTCTGCTCAGTATTTACTGTAGAGAAGGTAGGGCGGGGCCCACAACTCAGCACCATGGACATGGGGGGAGGGAGGTGAGGACTACTCCTTTCACAAAAGAAAGGGTTCTACAAGGGCTTGATAAGCTCAGGGTGGACAAGACAATGGGACCTGATGGCATACATCATAGGGTACTAAAGGAGCTAAGGCTGGAACTAGCAGAGCCATTAGCAGAACTGTTTAGTGAGTCTCTGAGCACAGGAGAGGTCCCAGAAGACTGGAGAAGGGCTCATGTGATCCCGCTCCACAAGAGTGGCAGCAGGGAGGAGGCAGGGAACTACAGACCAGTGAGTCTTACCTCAGTAGTGGACAAGATTATGGAAGTACTCTTTAAGGAAAGGATAGTGCAACACCTGGAATCCATAGGAGCACAGGATCCAAAACAGCATGGGTTTACAACAGGAAGGTCCTGTCAAACTAATCTCATAGATTTCTTTGACTGGGTAGCCAGAGTGGTGGACCAAGGGGGAGCAGTTGATGTCACCTACCTTGACTTCAGCAAAGCTTTCAATACTGTTCCACATTGAAGATTGAATAATAAGCTGGGTAGGCTCGGGGTGTGTCAGAAGTTGGTCAACTGGGTGGCAAACTGGTTGGCGGGCAGAAAACAGAGAGTGGCGTTAAACGGTATACAGTCAGAAGAGATGCAAGTCACAAGTGGGGTACCTCAGGGATCAGTCCTGGGGCCAGTCTTCTTCAATATCTTCATCAGTGACATTGCAGATGGACTGGAGGGTAATGTTTGTCTGTTTTCAGATGACACCAAGATCTGCAACAGAGTAGATGATCCAGATGGGGTGGGCAGAGTAAGAAGAGATCAGGATAAACTAGCAAAATGGTCGGAAGAGTGGCAACTGGGGTTTAACGCAAAGAAGTGCAAGATCATGCACATAGGGAAGAGAAATCCTGAAGCCACCTATAGGCTGGGAGGGGAGTTGCTGGCAGTCACAAGGGAAGAAAGAGACTTGGGCATCATCATCACCAATGACCCAAAATCATCCAAGCAGACCACTAAAGCAGTAGGTAAAGTTAGAGGGATATTGGGGTGTATTAGTAGGGGTATCACAAGTCGAAAGAGGGAGGTCATAATCCCTCTTTGCAAGACACTGGTTAGGCCCCATCTGGAGTACTGCGTGCAGTGCTGGAGGCCACACCTTCACAAGGACATTAACCAAATTGAGGCAGTCCAGAGAAGGGCAATCAAAATGGTGCAGGGACTACATCAGAAAACATATGAGGACAGATTAATGGAGCTCAATATGTATACCCTAGAGCAAAGGAGGGAGAGAGATGATATGATCGAAACATTCAAACACCTTAAGGGCATTAACAAGGTGAAAGAGTCTAACATGTTTCAATATAAGAAAAACAACAGGACAAGAGGACAGCATGAGATTAGAGGGAGGCCAATTAAGGAGTAATATGAGGAAGTTCTTTTTCACAGAAAGGGTGGTGGATGCATGGAACAGCCTACCTCAGGAAGTGGTGGATATGAATACAGTGCAGGGCTTCAAACAGGCATTAGATAGGCATAAGGGAGCAATACGGATGAGTATGAATAGATAGGCCATTGACAGAGTAAAGGCCGATGGCACATTCAAAAGGTAGAAAAAGAAAAGGGCAGACTGGATGGGCCTTGAGGTCCTTATTTGCCGTCAACTTCTATGAATCTATGTTTCTATGATGTGGCACTATGGCATTGCACGTGTGCAGCGCAGTCCAGTACATGCACACCATGGGCACGTGCCACTCCATTCCTGCCGCATGCAGATGGCCCCTCACCAGAAACACACATAGCACTGTGCTAATTGACATTAGTGCTGTGCTAATGCTGAAACATGTTGTGCAAACAGCAGGACACTCCCATACAGAAGCCACATTAGCTTGGTGTGAGGGCTGATGATACATATCAGGAAGAATACCATGGCAGACAGGAGAAGGAAAGCAGTTCGCGAGTGGGTACCTGGTGATCGGCCACAGAGCTGGCAAACCTTGTTGACTTGATGATGGCCAGGGAGGACCAGCTGCTGGGTGAGGGTGTCGAGGCGGTAGTCAGGCCCAGGTGTGAGATCTGGGCCTCTGTGGGGAGGTGCCTGGCATGGTGCACTGATGTCAGTAGAACATGGGACCAGTGCAGGCAAAGGTTTAATGACCTGTCCCACACAGTACCACAGCACCTGCAGTAGCTCCAGGCAATGGTGAACAGTGGCACTGTACCATGGCCAGGTGAGTACAGACAGCTCTATGTATGGTTGCTGTTGTGTCTTATGTGCAGTACTGTTTCCATGCTAATGTACTTCTGGGTTACTCTCCCTGAGGGAATGTGCACTGTACTTGAGTGTCCCTTCTGTCCTATGGGACCTGCTCCACTGTATAGCCTGATCTTACCAATGCAGATGTATGGGATCACTGTCCCAATAGACATCCCTGTTGCCCTGTATATTACAGGACATGCTGTGGCTCTCTATGCCACTCACCTGCAATGGCACCAAGGGTATGTGCTAACACAGTGACATGGGTGCAGTGTCAGAGTTGATAACTTGCCTTACAAAATAGGAAAAGAAAATCCTGGGTCCTGACTGGCTGATAGCTGTGCATTACAAGAGTCTAATTCACGGCTAAAATCAAGTGTTGCCAACCAGGATGCAGGTTATGAATGAAATCCTTGAGCTACCATAGAAATCTCAAAAAACACTAGATGCTTTGTTTTTTTACCCCACCATGAGACCGTTTCCAAAACATTACTTGCCATAAAGTTAACATTTTTATCTAGCAGAAGACAGTATGATAGAAGACAGTAAACAAGCCAGAACTAACCAGAAGTCTGCATTTTTTTGTCTGTTGTCTTTTTTATAAGGTTTTTAAGATCTGCTCTCCACCCTCTCACTCACTCGCTCCTTCTGGACGATCTGCTGCTCATTCAGTCCCTTTCCAAACTTCTGCATTGTAAAAATCTTAATTCACCTCTAACTTAACCCAACACACCATCCATCATTTAAATCAGTGCTGACCAAGAGAAACTGGTGCTGCAGATCGGAAGCTCAGGGCAAGTTTTATTTTAAATCCCATTTTTACAGCACTATGAATACTAATATACTATTTGCCAGCAGATTAGGCCTTACGGTCTATCGAGTCTGCTCGAACCTCAGATCCCTAGTTGGGTGCCGAGGCCCTCCCTTCCCCTCCCTTGTGTTCCAGAAATCCCTATCATCCATCCCCACCCCCCTTGGGACAGGCCATCATCTGATACATCCACTTTCTGTGTCTGTCCCACCCTCTCTTGAAGCCCTCCATTGTGGATCTCTGAACCAGCTCGCCAGGCAGTGCATTCCAAGGGTCCACCACCCTCTCAGTGAAAAACCTCCTCCTCTTTTTCCCCCCTCACCCTTCCACCTTCCAACTTCAAACCATGCCCTCTGGTGATACCTCCTGCTTTAGTCTAAAGATCCTCCATGCTTACCTATTTATTCCCTTGAGGTACTTGAAGACCTCAATCATGTCCCCCTGTCTCCCTCTCCTCCAATGAAAACAGGCAGAGCTCCTCAAGTCTGTCCTCACGCCAAATCCCTAGCCCTCGTATCATCTTAGTTGCCCTCCTCTGTACCCTCTCCAGGAGCTGTATGTCCCTCTTCAAGTGTGGTCTCCAGTACTGTACACAGTACTCAAGGTGTGGTCTAACCAGTCCATTGTACAGCGGCAGAATCACTTCCTTGCTCCTAGAGGTGATCCCCTTATGATGCATCCCAACATCCTGTTTGCCTTGCTAGCCACTCTCCTGCACTGCTCAGAGTTATTCATACATGCATCCACCATGACCCCTAGGTCTTTTTCCCCTATTGAGGCCTCCAGTGCCTCCCCTACCAGGGTGTACCTGTGTTTAGGGTTTTCCCGCCCAAGATGCAACACCTTACATTTGGTGATATTGAAATTTAATTTCCATGTGTGAGCCCAGCTTTCCAGGGTGTCCAGGTCCCCTTGTAGGGCCAACCTCCCCTCTTCTCCCTCAACTACTGCTCCCATCTTGGAGTTATCGGTGAAGAGACTCATTTCACACCCTATACCCTCCTGATGTCCGATATGTATGCATTAAACAGGATCGGACCCAGGACCGAGCCCTGCGGTACCCCACTACCAACCTCTCTAGGGTTCGAGAGCTCCCACAGACCACTCTGGGTGCATCCAGCTAGCCAGTTTTCAATCCATCTGACCATCAAAGGGCGGATCCTAACCCCATCAGTTTCTCCACCAGACCACTGTGGGGGACAGAGTCAAACGCCTTGCTGAAGTCCAAGAATAATACATCCACAGGCTTTCCCCTGTCCAGTTCTGATGTTACCCATTCATAGAACTCCACAATATTGGTTTGACATGATCTACCTGGCACAAACCCATGTTGCCGACTATCCAGACCTCCCACCTCCTCCAAGTACACCCCCTATCGTTCCTTTAGTATACTCTCCATTAATTTTCCCACCACCGAGGTCAAACTGATGGGTCTATAGTTACCTGGTACTTCCCTTGAACCCCCTTTATGGAATGGCACCACATGTGCCTCTTGCCAATCCCTAGGTACCCTCCCTGTCTCACGTGACCTGTTGAAGAGCTCCGCCAGGGGTGCAGCCAGTATGTCTGCCAATTCCCATAGTACTCTCAGATAAATGCCATCCGGCCCAGGAGATTTGTCTTTCTTTAGGGCCTTGAGGGCTAACCACACCCTTTTGCCGGAGATAGCATCATCCGTCCCCTCCGCCTTACTGGCCTTTTTATCCTTATCCAGATGTGACACCCCTGGGGTACCTCTCCCTCCCTCTTGCTCCATTTCTGTTGCTCCCCTGATCCCACTCACTGCCGCTTCTATCCCCATCATGCCTTGCTTTGTAGATATCCCATCTCCCTCCCTAGTGAACACAGAGGCAAAGTACTCGTTAAATACCTCTGCCTGGTCCCTCGCCTCTTCCACCCACCCTCCTTCTGATCTCAATCTGCTGAGATGGCCCTTAGTTTTTCTCCACTCCCCAATGTACTGGAAGAACCCCTTTTCCCCTCCATGTATCCCCTGTGTCAGCCGCTGCTCTTTACTGGACTTTGCTCCCCTCACCATCCGGGTGACTTTTCTAGATGCAAGATGGTACATTTCCTTATCCCTATCCCCTCTTGTTGTTTTATATTTTTTGTAGGCCGCCTTCTTTTCTCTGACCGCTACCTGTACCTCACTGGACCACCAGCATGGTTTATGTGACCTTGCTCCCTTATGTTTCAACTTAGCGCAGATCCTGACTGCCTAATGAAGTCCCCATTTTATGACCTTCCATCTCCTTTCCACACTTGTCATTGATGTAATCCCCTTCAAGTGATCCTTGAGAATATTTCCCATGCCCACAAAGTCTGCCCCCCTGAAGTCCACTGCCAGTGTCCTAGATCTCAACCCCCCTCCCCCCATGCTTATTTGAAACCAGACAGTATTGTGGTCACTCCCAGTCTTGCATCTTTTCACCCACCCATCCGTTCACTCGCAAGTCCACTCAGCTGCCCATTCGTTCACTCGCACCGCAAGTTAATTTTCCTACTTAATGAAAGCAAAAACCCAACACAAGGGTATAATGTAAATATTTTGTTTCAGTAAATCAGAGCAAGGAGGTGGGCATGGAAGAAATGACAACCACAGCTGTCTTTTCTCCTGGCCATCCACCTGTCCAGCCACCTGCTCTCTAATTCCACTCACCTGGCTGTCTGCCTGCTCACTGGCACTGCAAGTCACTTACTATTAAAAGTTATTAGAAGTCTAATTAATTATACATGAGCCTAGCTAGGCTCCTGATTGGCTATTGGATCAGTCATTAACATCTTAGAAATGACCAATCCAGCTGCCAACTGACACTGTGCGGCACGCATGGCTCGTGGCACTCTCCTTAAAACCTTAAATAATGGGGAAAAAAACATTGTTATTACGATTAGACTTATAATTGCAATAACCTCGAAGGTGGTCATTTCCTTGACTTAACAATCAACTGAAGGGAGGCTGCCCCTCAGGCCAACCATCCCCCCAACCGGTCACTAATCCCTCATGTAACCCCCCTGCAAATGGGGGTTCCCAAAAGACTTCCAGAAGCTTGCTTGAATGCTCCAAGCCTGAATGGTATTTGGCGTTTAAGCCATTTATCAGTGAGTGTTTTTAGAGCCTCTGATACTGTCTCTTTAAGAGCTGTCTGCTTGCAGACATAATTAGTTTGTATGGGGGGACTGTGTGCTTCTCTGTTTGAGTACCACTCGAGCTGCTGCCAATTCACTCCATTTTGCAGTCACTAGGAGTGCAAAGGGAACCTATCTGAAAGATGTAACTGTTTGCCAGAAATCATTTACAGTAATAATGAAATTACAGTTTGTCTAACCTGCTTTCTTTGCAGTCAGAACTGTGTCTGCCTAGTTCCCATTCTGGTTTTGAACTGCTGAACTGGACCAATCAGTGTGGGGTAAGCTTGCTCTAAAATGGTGCCTTGGACGAATCAGAACTTGGACTCATAATCTGAGCCAGCCACAAGAGGATTATATGGGCAGTGACTCTGGGAGATGTAGTTTAGACTTGCGCCTTTTTGGACCAACAGCAACAGTCTATGTGGTGACAGCCAATCCAGTCAAGAACAGGAGGAACTCAAAGGAAGTGCCGGTTTTGTCTGTTGGAGTTTCAGTTTAGATCTGGCAGTGAAGGGGAAAGAAACCCTGTGCTCCTTCAGTGCACAGTTTCAGTCAAAAAACGTGTGTAAGGCCCAGAGTTCCGGTCTGCAGCTTGTGTAACTGCTTGTTAGGACAGAATCCGTCCTGTGAAAAGAATCAAAGGATCTCTGAAGAGTAGAAACCAGGCTCACCCTGTAGAAGACTGGAGAAATTGTTGAATTGCACTCGGTCTGTCAGGAACTGAATCTGCTGTGTGTTCTCCCAGGTATTGTGCAGTAATTGCGATCGGGATAGAGAAGCAGCCTGCCTGGTATAGTACTTTCTTTTTACCATATAAATGTGTGAAGAGTCTCGTGGAGCTCAAGAGTAGCCCTGCTGGACGTTGAAGGACCCTATCTTGTTTGGAGGTCGTGAGTACTAATTCAAGGTCGCTCCCTGTTGAATTGCCACATTAAATCCAAATGGAATCACTGTACTGCTGACTGTTTAAACTAATTTTCTTTTCACTGTGTGAAAGGGCCCCTACCAGCTGCCACGGTTTGGACTAGCCACATCAGGGCTTGGGTACCCAGGACAGTAACTGGTAGGGATAGGCCTGTGCACAGAGCCATAGGTAGCTAGTAAAGTGATAAGCTAATTAACCTGATTTCCCCTGTCCTTGTTATATCCCCTAAATAAATCAGAGCTGCTTGTTTCAGCAAAGTTATACTTCCTGAGGTATTTGTCTATGTTAAAGTACTGTACTGTGATTGTTGCACTGTATCTTATTTCACAGGAGGTCCCAGTGCCGAACTAGTCCTGGGGGTAAGTGTATACTGTGAAGGTAATTCTGATATATTGTGGGCCACTAGTGGGAAGAAAGGGGTTGCAGTGTCCCAGAGGGCTGTGACCAAGTAAGTTTAACTATTGCAAACCCTGACCTCTGGGTGGAGGCACCCGCCATTGGATCCAGGCCCCTCAACCTGTTAGTGGCAAATCAGGCAGGGGTAGTAGCCCCTGGGATAGCGCCATCTAGGGGTTACATCTTGGAGGTACCGCTGGGATTGTGTGTCCTCTAGAGGCCATATTTACGAACCACTGTTAAGAAAAAAAATGGGTACCCCGACAGAAGTGGCTGTGCACCGGCTGGTGGAGTGGTGTACTGGGAAGGAGATTGACCCCAAAATGCTATGCTTATCCTGGACATCCCCTGGTATCAATACGGACACTGTACAGGAGTACTTTCCAAGGTGGAAGGTTTACAAAACCCTGTGGTGGTGGGTCGGCATGCTAATCTGCTCACCCACACTTTCCTGGCCCTAGTAGAGTTTAAGGATCCCATAGATAGCTCCAAAGTGCCACAGACCATTACCCCAGAGGGAGCCCTCACTGCCTGGAGAGTGATAACTAAGTACAGTAAAGACCCGGTGGGGGATGTGCCCCCACCACTGTCTGAAACTTTTGAGGAGAAATTTGCTAAATGGTTGCTGGGGGAAGGGAAAACTGTGGAGGACTTGAAGAAACTATTCTTGCCACCTGGGGGTGTTCCTCCTCCAACACCCTCTCCTGCTCCAGTACCCGTAATGGTGGCTGAACCAATGCAGACTCCTATTTCTGCACCTGCCATTGGTCATGACTCTTACTGAAGGTTGAGGATCTTCTCTGGCACCCTCCCAACCCCCCAAGGGGAGGATGACTGGGAGACGTGGATAGACTATGTTGCCCCCCAAGTGCTAGAATGGCAATGCTCGGAAGCCGAAAAGCGAAAGAGGGTTAGTGAGAGCCTCCGAGGTCCTGCCCTGGCTACCATCCGTGCTAAATGGGCCAGTAACCCTGAAGTGACTGCACAGGCCTATCTTGAGGCCTTGGAGAATGTGTATGGGAGCCCAGATTCTGATGAAGATCTATGGTGGAGAGTAAGAAATGCACAACAGTACCAAGGGGAGTTGTTGTCTGTGTATGTATCTCAGCTGGAAAAATTGTTGGAAGAATGCCTCAGAAAGGGTAGTTTGCCAGTGATTGAACTGGACCAACCAGGCTGAACAGGATCCTTAAGTCTGCCCCTTCTCAGAACTGCTGTTGCTTCAGTTACGCCTGGCAAATCGACTGGAATCCCCACCCTCCTATGATGAGTTAATGAGAGAATTCGAGGAGTTGAGAAAAAGGCGACCTCGGGAGGACCTGCACCAATAGCTGCGGCTACGACCGAGTGACTGAGGGTGGCCCATCAAGTGAAGTTCAGGGGCAGAGGTTGGCAGTCAATGACTGCTCTGACAAGGAAAAGATATGCCACAATGGGCGAACTGTTGAGAGAGATCCGGGAATTCAAAAACAGTCCCTTTATGAAGGCCACGCCTGCAATGCACAGGGCCCTGACCTATATCCGACTGCATCTGCTATGGGGTGGGGATACCCACCCATGTATCTCCTGCTGATAACAGCTCCAAACTCAATTCCTTGACCATGGAAGTGGAGAAACTGACGAGATGTCTCCAAATGCTTATCACGCCGCAGACAGAGATGGCACCAAGGTTTCCAGTTAGTAATACCCCCGCCCTGGCTCCCAGTGTGGCGCCTCGGCCAGCTCAAACTCCAGAAAGTATGTTTTGCTATAATTGTGGGAAGGATGGGCACATGAAAAGGGAATGCCGGTCCCAAAAGACACTGACAAAGTTGCATATAGGCTACAAGGAGAGCTTGGAGAACAAATCAGTGGTTAAGAGGTGCACGAAATGATCCCAGTGAGGCACCAAAATGCTAACTCATGTCCTTTTGTGGCAAGGTCAGTTGCCCAGGCCCCACTATCGCCTCTCCAGACTGGTCCAGAACAGTGGGTCCCTCCATGGAGACCACTGTAAAGGTGAATGGAGTGTCTACAAGAGCTGTGATAGACAGTGGCTCCCAAGTGACAATTATGTTCCAGGATTGGTATCAGAAGCATTTGTCAAGCGTACCCTTACAACCATTAGAAGGACTGCATGTCACGGGGTTAAGTGAGAAAGCTTACCCCTATTCCGGGTATATCCAATTTGGCTGTCTTTCCCCACCTCCGTGGCTGGAGTGGCCGAACAAGTAGAGACTCTAGCCTTAGTGTGTCCCCCACTGGACTGTATGATGGTGTCCCTTTGTTGATTGGAACAAATGCTCATATGTTCGGAAGGCTGGCACAGTTGTGTTATGAAAAACAGGGGTCAAAGACTAGTAGAGCTTTAAGAGTTCCGGCTTTAATTAAGAAGGCCTATGAGGCACAGAGAGATGCTGAAAAAATAGAACCAGAGGAACCGGTCGAATTGTATGGAAGAAGGATCCTGAGTCTCTGATCCTGGCGCCAAATGCCCAGTGTACCTTACAGGGAGAGGTCCGTATCAGAAAGGATGTTAAGAATAAAATATTAATGTTGGATGCACCAGGTGATGGAAAATTGCCAGAGGGACTGCTGGTCAAGCCTAGTATTTTGCCCGCTAGAGCCCATGCTTATGCCAGAAGGGTAATGGTCCAAGTTCATAATGTGTTTGAAAGAGACATTCGAGTAAATAGAGGTTGCATCCTGGCTAATGTGCATTGTACAGACACTGCAGTGCTACCCAGCAGCAAGAGTTCAAGGAAGAATGACAGAGTAACGCCTGACTTGTTTGATTTTGGCGACTCCTCGCTGCCAGCTGAATGGAAAGTGAGGATCAGTGAGAAGCTTGCCCAGAGAGACCAGGTGTTTTCTTTAAAGGAATGGGATGTAGGATGCGTGCAAGGAGCTGAGCACAATATCCGGCTGCATGACGAAAGACCATTTCGTGAGAGGTCTCGACGCCTGGCACCTGCTGACATAGATGACGTGAGACGGCATCTGCAAGAGATGTTAGCTGCTGGTGTAATACAAGAATCCAGAAGCCCTTATGCTTCCCCCATTGTGGTAGTGAGGAAAAAGAATGGAACAGTAAGGATGTGTGTGGATTATCGCACCTTAAACCGGGCGGACTATCCTGATCAGTACACAATGCCCACATTCAGGATGCTTGGACTGCCTAAACGAGAGCAAGTGGTTCTCTGTGCTGGATCTCGCAGTGGGTACTACCAGATCCCGATGGCCCCAGAGGACGTGAGAAGACAGCCTTTATCTGTCCGCTGGCTTCTTTGAATTCATGAGGATGCCTCAAGGGATTTCAGGTGCCCCAGCCACTTTTCAACGATTGATGGACCGTGCAGTGGGGGACATGAACTTACTAGAGTGCCTGGTATACCTAGATGATGTTATTGTGTTTGGCAGCTCACTGGAGGAACATGAGAGCAGATTATTTAAGGTATTGGACCGACTGGAGGACTTTGGCCTTAAACTGTCCATTGATAAGTGTCAATTCTTTCAAACATCAGTAAAGTATGTGGGACACATAGTATCCACCGAGGAATAGAGACCGACCCAAGTAAAGTTGAGGCCTTGACCACCTGGCCACAGCCCAAAAATCTAAAAGAACTGCAAAGATTCCTGGGATTCTGTGGTTATTATCGGCGTTTCATCAAGGACTATTCAAGAGTGATCCCCTTTACTTAACTTTACTCAAGGTATCCCCAACCCACAAAAATACCAAAGTCAGCGTCCCTCAAGACTGAAAGAGTGTATTTTCATCCGAGTGAAGTATTTGGGGCCCGCTGGACTCCTGATTGTGAGACTGCTTTTCATGAGATCATATATCAACTTACCCATGCTCCAGTGCTGGCCTATGCCGATCCAAGAAAACCTTCGTCCTGCACACTGATGCTAGCTTGCAAGGGTTGGGGGCTGTGTTGTACCAAGAGCACGAGAATGGCCTGAGACCAGTGGCCTTTGCCAGTAGAAGCCTGACCCCATCCGAAAGAACTATCCTGTACATAAGTTAGAGTTCCTAGCTTTGAAGTGGGCTATTGTTGACCAATTCCATGAGTACTTGTATGGGGCTAAAATACTAGTAAAACTGACAATAATCCTTTGACGTATGTGCAGACCTCAGCTAAGTTGGATGCCACTGGCCATAGGTGGCTTTCTGCATTATCTACATATCACTATGCTCTCGAATACCGAGCAGGTCTGAACCACATAGATGCTGATGCTCTCTCCCGGAGGCCTGTTCCCAGAATGATTGGGTCCGATTGGCAGAACCTGACATTCGGGCACTCTGCCGGAAGTTTGACAGGGAGGAACAAATGTCCACGGACGCAGTGGACTGCATGGTGGATTGCTTGGGACCCTCTGAGAATTGCATACCTGCTGCTTATTGCCACTTTTCTGCAATAGACATTGGTGCACTGCCTCAGCTGGACAATGACAGTATTCGGCGGGCTCAATCGCGATCCCATGATCAAAGCAGCTTTAGAAGCCCTCTATGCAGGAAAGATGTGTCCAAATTACGCTCCACTGATTTGAGAACTGCACTGTTATACAAAGAAGGTCCTAAGTTGAAACTGATCAATAAACTGTTATACAGAGAAACAGTAGACAGAGGGGGACAAGTAGACAAACAACAACTATTGCTGCCCACTGCCTTTCGAGACTCAGTACTGAGGTCCTTGCACAACCACATGGGGCACCTTGGTATAGACAGAACACTTGACTTGGTGAGATCCAGATTCTATTGGCCTAAGATGGGGGCTGATGTGGAGCAACACATTCAAACTTATAGTCGCTGCTTACAGAGGAAAGCTTTGCCCCAGAGGGCTGCCCCCCCTTCTTAGCATCACCACCAGTGCACCCATGGAGCTGGTCTGTATTGATTTTCTGAGTTTGGAGTCAGATCAAAGAAATATCAGTAATGTGCTGGTGGTCACTGAGCATTTCACAAGATATGCCCAAGCTTTCCCCACCAAAGACCAGAAAGCATCCACTGTGGCCAAAGTACTTGTAGAAAACTTTTTTGTTCACTATGGGGCTCCACAAAGAATCCATTCTGATCAAGGGAGAGACTTTGAGAGTCGTCTGATCAAAGAGATGCTTTCTCTGTGGGGAGTGCAAAAGTCCAGAACCACTCCTTACCACCCCAAGGGGGACCCACAGCCTGAACGTTTCAACCGCACTTTGCTAGATATGCTAGGCACCCTGCACCCAAAGGACAAGCCTAGATGGAGCCAACAAATTAGCACCCTGGTACATGCTTATAACTGCACCAAAAGTGATGCCACTGGGTTCTCCCCTACCGCCTGATGTTTGGAAGAGAAGCTCGACTACCAGTAGATGTGTGTTTTGGGGTCTCTCCTGATGGGGTTCAAGCTGACAACTATTTACAGTATGTGCAAAAGTTAAGGCCCAGCTAACTCATGCGTACCAACTGGCTCAAACCATGGCTGCCAAAAGAAATCTGGCCAACAAAGAACGGTATGATAAAAGGTGAAAGCACAGGAACTCCAGGAGGAGATCGGGTATTGCTAAGAAATCTGGGACTGCATGGCAAACACAAGATTGCTGACAGATGGCACCATCTCCCTCACATTGTAGTGGGCAAACTAGATGATCTGCCAGTGTACAAAGTAAGGCCTGAGAACAATTCAAAAGATGTAAAACAATGCATAGAAATCATTTACTGCCCATTGGACAAATCCTGATTGAGTCTGAGCCCCAGAAGATGCCCCTCTGGACCAGTGACTAGAGCTGCTGCTAAGAAAAGATCAAGGAAGTCTGCACCTACAGAAGCAGAGTTAAAGTGTTCCCTGCACAAGTCCCAGTTGAGCATGACTGTCAGTCCATATCAGAAGAAAGTGAGTGACTTTGAATACTATCCTTCTTCTGAACTGAGTCAATTGTTTCGGGCAATCCCTAGTCAATACTGGAGACAAAGCTGGGCCTTCTGGACTGTCTAAGCCCCAGCTTCATCCCTGGAGCCAATGCTCCCAGAAAGTGAAGTGCAAAGCATCAGATCAGATGAAATGGAATCATTGTGCATGGTTGATCTGTTTGAGCTTTCAGGGAGAAAATGATAGATTGGGGCAGACTGGTGATACACCCGAACAAGAAGAGTATTTTGAGTGCCCTGACAGTCCACTGCCAGTGTCGAAGCTCTCCATGTGAGCCAAATGTTGTGGACTCAGAAACTGTAACTCCTGGAGCTGAAAGTGCCCCAAGTTCTAGCCTCTCTACCCCCAGGGAGACTCCTGACAAGTGAGGACAATGCTGAAAATGAGGCTCAGAGTGCAGAGACTGTAACAGTTCCCCTAGAAAGACTGGTCGAGCTGTAAAGCCTGTGGTGCACCTCAGTTATGATTCACTTGGGAGGCCTGTGGACTTGCCTCTCAATGTTGTCCATAAAGGAGTGTATGTGTCCCGAGCTCATTGCCCAAACTGAGCATCAGTGCTAACTCCAAGTTACTTGTGTTGCCCTCTAAGTATGGTGCCTTGCCCGTCCAGCCCAAAGGTAACTGATAGGAAGGCCCCTCTCTTCAGGTTTCATGTACAAGAGGTAATAACTTGAGTTATGGTACAATGTGTGTGTAATACTGTGTAAAGAGTGACGTACTGCAATGTTTCAGAAATGTGTTCTTGGTAAAATGATGTATTGACTGATGATTACATGTGTGAGCCTAATGCAAATGTATATGGTTGCAGTTGAAACTTATGGGAATGGCTGCTTGGGACGTCAAGCTTTCCCAAACCAGGAAGGTGTAACCCCCTGCAAATGGGGTTCCCAAAAGACTTCAGGAGCTTGCTTGAATGCTCCAAGCCTGAATGGTGTTTGGCGTTTAAGCCATTTATCAGTGAGTGTTTTTAGAGCCTCTGGTACTGTCTCTTTAAGAGCTGTCTGCTTGCAGACATAATTAGTTTGTATGGGGGGACTGTGTGCTTCTCTATTTGAGTACCACTCGAGCTGCTGCCAATTCACTCCATTTTTGCAGTCACTAGGAGTGCAAAGGGAACCTATCTGAAAGATGTAACTGTTTGCCAGAAATCATTTACAGTAATAATGAAATTACAGTTTGTCTAACCTGCTTTCTTTGCAGTCAGAACTGTGTCTGCCTAGTTCCCCATTCTGGTTTTGAACTGCTGAACTGGACCAATCAGTGTGGGGTAAGCTTGCTCTAAAATGGTGCCTTGGACGAATCAGAACTTGGACTCATAATCTGAGCCAGCCACAAGAGGATTGTATGGGCAGTGACTCTGGGAGATGTAGTTTAGACTTGAGCCTTTTGGACCAACAGCAACAGTCTATTGTAGTGACAGCCAATCCAGTCAAGAACTGGGAGGAACTCAAAGGAAGTGCCCGGTTTTGTCTGTTGGAGTTTCAGTTTAGATCTGGCAGTGAAGGGGAAAGAAACCCTGTGCTCCTTCAGTGCACAGTTTCAGTCAAAAAACGTTTGTAAGGCCCAGAGTTCCGGTCTGCAGCTTGTGTAACTGCTTGTTAGGACTGAATCCGTCCTGTGAAAAGAATCAAAGGATCTCTGAAGAGTAGAAACCAGACTCACCCTGTAGAAGACTGGAGAAATTGTTGAATTGCACTCGGTCTGTCAGGAACTGAATCTGCTGTGTGTTCTCCCGGGTATTGTGCAGTAATTGCGATCGGGATAGAGAAGCAGCCTGCCTGGTATAGTACTTTCTTTTTTTTACCATATAAATGTGTGAAGAGTCTCATGGAGCTCAAGTAGCCTGCTGACGTTGAAGGACCCTATCTTGTTTGGAGGTCGTGAGTACTAATTCAGGGAGTGCTCCTGTTGAATTGCCTCATTAAATCCAAATGGAATCACTGTACTGCTGACTGCTTAAACTAATTTTCTTTTCACTGTGTGAAAGGGCCCCTACCAGCTGCCACGGTTTGGACTAGCCACTAGGGCTTGGGTACCCAGGACAGTAACTGGTAGGGATAGGCCTGTGCACAGAGCCATGGAGTAGATAGTAAAGTGATAAGCTAATTAACCTGATTTCCCCTGTCCTTGTTATATCCCCTAAATAAATCAGAGCTGCTTGTTTCAGCAAGTTATACTTCCTGAGGTATTTGTCTATGTTAAGTACTGTACTGTGATTGTTGCACTGTATCTTATTTCACAGGAGGTCCCAACGCGGAACTAGTCCTGGGGGAAGTGTATACTGTGAAGGTAATTCTGATATATTGTGTGGGCCACTAGTGGGAAGAAAGGGGGTTGCAGTGTCCCAGAGGGCTGTGACCAAGTAAGTTTAACTATTGCAAACCCTGACCTCTGGGTGGAGGCACCCGCCATTGGATCCAGGCCCCTCAACCTGTTAGTGGCAAATCAGGCAGGGGTAGTAGCCCCTGGGATAGCGCCATCTAGGGGTTACACTCAGAAATGAACGGCTTCTCAATCATTATTGCTTAAATAGAAACCCAACAAAAGGATTTAATCTAAATACTTGTTTTTATTGAATTGGAGCAAGGGAGGATGTGGAAACCATAACAACCACAGTAAAACAAAGAGAGCTACACAGGCCACTATAGAACAAGTCAAAAACTCAAAAAAATGTACCATGATATATATCTGTGGATGGTGATATTTGCTCTGTAACTGTAAACTAATAAAATTTGAATTAAAAAAACCAAAAAAACAAAACAAAGCATGGCTATAATACAGGCAGAGGAACTATTTTACTGCAAAAAATATAAAAAAGTTTAGTCTTAGATTATTTATAAATGTAAATTTAAATTTTTTAATGCTTGTAGAATACAGTGCCCCATTTTATAAGCTCAATAAGACACTCTGGGTTGTGCATTAGAAGCTTACATGTGGAATGTGGTCTACATGTAGCTATGGTGGCAGATGTACTGAACGGCACTTTGCAGAGGCCACCATCTGCGCCATGTACACTGTTTGAGTTATATAGAATAGGTGCCAGTATGCATATACTGCATAATGCATGGTATACTATTATATTGCACTGGGTGTACCACTCTTGGTCTGGCCATTGTGTTGGGTTACACCTACGGTACAATGTCCTCCCCTACTGTTGCACAGTTATGCTTCCTATATCCCTGTTGTATGCAACCTGAGGCTATATGCATCCTACTACATACTATGAGGTATAAATGGCCTGTAGCTGACATGTATCGATATGTTGGACGGGATGGTGTGGATGGCTGGATAGGGACACTACACAGGGCTTGCACACACAATCCTAGGCTATTGCTATGACAGTGGTATATAACGTTCCATCTTTGCCTGGGCCATGGCACACCTGTCTGTAGGGGGTGCCACAGCCATGCACAACTGTAAGACGTGGCCCTGCATGGTCCTGTCCATTCCCACCATGCACATGTGGTTGTTGATGCACAGTACCAGTATATAGGCATGCGCAATGTTTAGGGTTTATGGTACTGTGCCATGTTCTCTGCTGCATGCTACTGATCACATCTTCTTTGTCATCCTCCAGAAATACCAGGACCCAGCAGGGCCAAGCCAGGGAGCAGAAGCGAGGCTGCCAGGACCTCCTGTGGTGGAAGGAGATGTCTGGCCATGATGTGGCCCAGCATGGTCAGCCTGCAGAGGGACAGTCTGTAGACATGTGTCCACGTAAATACCCTCAAAAATCACCTCTATGTCAAACGTACCTTCACCTGCCCACACTAGTCCTACTGCCATTTTCAAACCACAGCCCAGTCGCTACTAAAATGGGCCCACACCAAGACAAGGACTAACCCAAGACTGCTCCACTTAACCTCAGTAGGGCCCACTATCATGTCTCCGATCTCTTGTTATTTTGCTTAACAATCACTGTGTCTCAGCCTACACCACTGCTTTGCAAAGAATGTATGTAACCAATAAAATTAATACTCTGTATAGGTATGCACCAATGTACTGTAATGCCTGCACTACTCCACTGCAAAGGATGTTTGTAACTACTTAGCACTGCAAAGGACTTATCTAACTGCTTAGCTAACACTCTGTATAGGTTCGCATCAAAGTAATAATGTTTGTACATCCACTTTTTACTGGAATAATGCATAAGCATCTCAAATCAAACCCAGCTCCCCTTGCTTACGCCCCTTTTTAGGGTAACCATGGTATTTCTCTTGACAACCACCCAATTTTCTGCCACACCTGGAAAAATAGGGGTATTTTCTTCCTGGAGGATATACTTGAACCACATGAGCTAAAACTTAAATCCTTCTCTTACCTTCGTGACTCCTGGCAACTTCCTCATCATGACTTCTGGAAATATTTACAGCTTTGCACTGCATGCAGCTCTTTATTTGTTGCACATGACCAAGCAATCCTTACACAATCATCATATCTCACATTGTGTCAAAGCAACATCTAACCTGAACAGCATTATCTATAAAAACATTCGAGATAACTTTCTGGGCCAATCCATTCATGCAAAAAATAAATGGTGCACACTTTTAAATTACAATATAACAGATGCACAGTGGCATAGGTATTGGCTTTCCTGTCATAAAACATTTAAAGGTGTGTGTAGCTCTTTAATTCAGAAAAAAATTCTCAACCTATGGTACAGAACTCCTGTGGTGTTGCAAAAAATGGGTCTAATGAATAATAATAATTGTTGGTGCTGTAACTCTCCTAATGGAGATCTGCTCCATATTATATGGAATTGTCCCCCTGCATACAAACTCTGGCACACTATTCACCACTTTGCAATAAATGTGATCGGTCAAGTTTTCACATTAGACCCTAAACACTGTATACTTGGCATTGTTAACTTACACAACAACAACATTTCTTGTGCTCAAAACTGATGGCTGTCCATATTATTCTTTCAAATTAAGCGCCTTATACTTATGCACTGGAAATCCGCCACAGTTCCCAGCTTCTCAGACATTCTCAAACAATTATCTCAATATGCCTCCCTAGACCGTATAACTCATACTTCTTTTGACAGGCTCAATTTATACAATGGATGGTGGCAGGACTATTTTAAGTATTTAGAATCTTCAATCTCCCTTACTAACTAATGCATGGATTGTCATATATTGCAAGTCCTCACTTATTATTCTCTGATAAATCATTATCGTTGTTGTCTCTCTTAGTTCTCTCTTTTTTCACTTCTCTTCTACTCCTTTTCTTCTTCTTGTTGACTTCTCTTGTACAGTATATATTCTACTATTCTTCCATTAATCTTCCTTTTCCTATACAAGCTTTACAGCAGGGTAATACATTTATATTGTTTCACTGTATAACTAAATGCATATATATATATATATATAGTATCTCTCTAAATCTAATTTTCTTCTCCTCTTTCCTGAGTGCTTAATGCTTAAACACAATTAGCCTCAATGTTGTAACCTTACTTTAGAACCCATAATATATGGTTCCAAATTTGTTTATTTAAACTTATGTACTAGCCAATAATGCTGTCTTTCTTTATATGTAACTATGTCAATCCATTCACTCGAAAGATGTTGGTATATCTGTATGTATCTTTATAAATACCTTATTAAAAAGATTAACTGCAAAAAAAGAAAGGACCCTGGAGCAAGTGGTTTAGTAAATACAGACTGCAAAAAAACAAGGGATGTTTTGCAGTTTAAGTGGCATCACATGTGTCTAACCCCCAGAGGGCGCTATCCTAAGGGCTACTACCCCTGCCTGCCCTAACTGTAACAGGGTGAGGGGCCAAGATCCGTTGGCGGGTGCCTCCACCCAGAGGTCGGGGTTAGAACAGTTGAGGTTAACTCGGTCACAGGCCTCTGGGTTGCTGCAACCCCCCTTTCTTCCCACCAGTGGCCCACACAGTTCAATTTCAGTGTCCTTACCATATACACTTACCCTCTGGCTCAAACCAATCAGCTCACTCCGGGAACCCCCTGAAAAGTAAGGTACAGTTACACAATGTTCACTGTGCAGTATTTCACCATTAATACACAAACTAGCTGGTGTACTTTTGCAAAACAAGCAATCTAACTTATTTAAGGGGAGATAACAAGGACCGGGGGAAATCAGGTTGATTGGCTTACCACTACAATATATGCGTATCTACCTAGTGCTCTGTGCACAGGCCTAACCTATAAGTTACTGTCTATGGGTATCCAAGCCCTAAAGACTAGTTCCTCGAAGCAGCTGGTTGGGGCCCTGACACAAAACAAACATGAGGTTCCCACGAAGATTTAACAGAGCCAGCAGGCTCAGTTGGTGTAGTCAGCAAAGTAACCAGAAGATCTTGCCCTTACTAGGAACATTTGACAGGGAGCTACCCTGATTCAGTACTCATGATTCCAGAAGGAAAAAATGCTCTCACACCACTTGCAGGACCGAGTCTGGACTCCAAACACTTCTCCACACATTTATATGGAAAGCAACAGAGGGGTACCATACCAGGCAGCTGCTCCTAGGGCCCGACCGAACTCACAGCTAATCGGGAGTCTCACCACAGCTTCACTTTCCTGACAGACCAAGCATGATTCAGCAGATTCTCCAGTCCTCTACAGGGTGAGCCTGGCACAGCCTCCTCTGACCGCTGCCCAGAGGATTTTGTCCGAACTTGCTGGCGATTCACAGCACCCGACTCTGGCCTTGCGCGCGCTTCCCATGTGAAAAACTCAATGGCGCAGGAGCCCAGAGCTCCTTCCTCGCTCACAGCCACAACGACTTTGCTCTTTGGCAGTATGGGGCAATCCTCTCAATTCAGGCGTCACCCGATCCCATTGGCGGGCTGCTGATGCCAGTCACTTAATTTTGCCCTCATTGGTGTGAAAAAAGCGCCATGGTCCCGACTTTACTTCCCAGAATTACTAGCTGTGTCTTCATTAGTCAGCCGGCTCACTAGAGAGTCCTAATTCTGGTTGGTCAAACAGATCTCCATTTTAAGGTCCCCCCATTTCCCATTGGCCCATTTCAATAGTTCAGGTCTAAAATGGAGGGGCCAAGTGCACACAGCCCAGCTGCAAAAGAAGCAGGTTAGACAAACTGTAATTCCACTTAATACTCTATCCAATTATAGCAAAACAGTTACATCTTTCAAAGAGGCTCCCATTACGCTTTTCAGCGAGTACATAAAAGGGTCGATTTTCCCGCAGCTTAGGTGGGATTCGAACAGAGAAACCCCAGTCCCCCCATTCAAACCGCTAAAGCCTGCAAGCAGGCAACTCTTAAAGAGACAGTACTGGAGGCTGCAAAAGCCCTCACTACGCACGCATCTAGCGGCCTTACGCCGAACACCAATTAGGCATTGAGCATTTAGACAAGCTCCAGGAAGGCTTTAAGGAACCCCCATTTATGGGGGGTTACACCCTTCCTGGCCTGGAAAGAACTTGGCTTCAGCGTCAAGTAGTTACCCTTAAATCACTTTAAGGCAAAACTGTTTGAATTAACAGCACATTAAACTTTTGATTGCACACATCACATAGTTCACTTTTTGCATATACAACAGTACACATATTACAACCCCTTTCTTTTTATACCTCAGGTCATTACTTCCTGGCTATGACACTTGGATAAAGGGGGCCCTTCTCTGTCCCCTACATGAGGGCTAACTGGGGCAGTAGCACTGTACTCAGAAGATAATACTAACAGTTGTGCATCGTCCCCCAAAACTAACTTGGGCAATGAACTTGGAGATACATAGACCCCCTTATGGACTACATTTAATGGGAGCGAAAGTTCTTTAAATTTGATGGACTGCATCTGACTAAAGAGGGAGTCAGTGCATTGGGGCAGAAGTTTGACGTCTTTGCAGAATATTTAAACTAGCAAATGGGGAGAGGGGTGCAGCACCCCATACGTCGAATGGGAAGAACACCCTTCCCCCCTCAGCTAGTGGTCAAACAGGAATTCAGCATGTTTGCCGTTCATTTGCATCACCAGGTAAGAAAAAAGGTTTGTCTCCCCATACGATGCACAGGGGTAATGTCAAACTTCACCCAACAACTAACACACAAAAATCTGGCCAATGGAAAATCATGTACACAAATGCTCACAGCCTGGGAAATAAGATCCCAGACCTGCAGGCAATAATGTCAGAGGCTAAACTGGACATAGTAGCAATTAGTGAGACGTGGTTTACCAGTAACCACACTTAGGAGACTTCAGTACCTGGCTATGTATTGTTCAGAAGAGACCGAGGTGCAAAAGGGGAGGAGGCCCCTGTATGTTAATGAAAATATCAAAGCTACAGAAATTCAGAATACACATAAGGAGCCAGAAGAACTGGGTCACCCTGGAAACAGGAAATGGGACAGCCATAAGAACTGGGGTTGTCTACAGGCCCCAGACCAGAGGGAGGACATAGACACATTACTGTTAGAAGATATACAAAACATGACAGCTAAAGGGAGGTTCTGATAATGGGAGACTTCAACATGCCAGATACAGATTGGTCAATACCAGCAGGAACATCTGCCAGAACTAGACTCATAGTGGATTCCCTGCAGGGAGGCCTCAAACAACTGGTACAGCAACCCACAAGAGACAGGGCTATCCTAGATCTAGTACTGACTAACAAAGAAGGGATCACAGATCTCCAGGTAGAAGGTCACCTGGGGCCAGTGACCATCACATGGTGTGGTTCAATTTGGCTACTACATCTAAATCATCCCATTCCAAGGCAAAAATATGGGACTTCAGAGGAGCTGACTTTGATAAGATGGCCAACAGAGTTAAGCTAGCCCTGGCAAAAAGAAACACAGGTGAGGAGGTACAGGCAATGTGGGCAAGCATTAAGGATACAATACTTGAAGCAACATCCCATTGTGTTAGACAGAAAAGGAAGTGCAAAAGAAGAAGGAAACCACTTTGGTTCTCAAATACAGTAGCAGAAAAGGTCAGAGCCAAAAGGCTGGCCTTCAGAAAATATAAGGGAACACAGCGGGATGAAGATAGGGAGGCATACCAAACTGCCCTAAGGGAAGCAGGGAAGGCAGTAAGGCAGGCAAAGTCCCAAACTGAGGAAACACTAGCACGAACAGTAAAGAAGGTGACAAGACTTTCTATAGATACATTAGTGAAAGGAGAAAGTCCAGAGGGTATTGCTAAGCTTAATGGAGAAAAGGGAGCATGTGAGGAGGAGGACCCTGTAAAGGCATCTATCCTAAATAGATACTTTTGCTCAGTATTTACTGAAGAGATGGTAGGCAGGGCCCACAGCTCAGCATCATGGACACAGGGGAGGGAGGTGAGCACTACTCCCTTCACAAAGAAGAGGTCCTAGAGCTTGCTAAGCTCAGGGTGGATAAGGCAATGGGACCTGATGGCATACATCCCAGGGTACCTAAGGAGCTAAAGGAGGAACTAGCAGAGCCATTAGCAGAATTGTTTAGTGAGTCTCTGAGCACAGGAGAGGTCCCAGAAGACTGGAGAAGGCTCATGTGATCCCACTCCACAAGAGTGGTAGCAGGGAGGAGGCGGGAACTACAGACCGGTCAGTCTTACCTCAGTAGTGGGCAAGATTATGGAGGCACTCCTTAAGGAAAGGATAGTGCAACACCTGGAATCCATAGGGCACGGATCCAAGACAGCATGGGTTTACAAAAGGAAGGTCCTGTCAAACTAATCTCATAGATTTCTTTGACTGGGTAACCAGAGTGGTGGACAAGGGAGCAGTTGATGTCGCCTACCTTGACTTCAGCAAAGCTTTTGACACTGTTCCACATAGAAGATTGATAAATAAGCTAGGTAGGCTCGGGATGGGTCAGAAGTTGGTCAACTGAGTGGCAAACTGGTTGACTGGCAGAAAACAGAGAGTGGTGGTAAATGGTATACAGTCAGAAGAGATGCAAGTCACAAGTGGGTACTCAGGGATCAGTCCTGGGGCCAGTCCTATTCAACATCTTCATTAGTGACCCTCAGATGGACTAGAGGTAAGGCTTGTCTGTTTGCAGATGACACCAAGATCTGCAACAGAGTAGATGATCCAGATGGGGTGGGCAGAATGAGAAGAGATCTGGATAAACCAGCAGAATGGTCAGAAGAGTGGCAACTGGGATTTAATGCAAAGAAGTGCAAAATCATGCACATAGGGAAGAGAAACCCTGAAGCCACTTATAGGCTGGAGGGGAGTTGCTAGCAGTCACAAGGAAGAAAGAGACTTGGGCATCATCATCACTGATGACCTAAAATCATCAAGCAGACCTCTAAAGCAGTAGGTAAGGCTAGGGGGTGTTAGGGTGTAGTGGGGTATCACAAGTCGTAAGAGGAGGTAATAATCCTCTGTACAAGACATTGGTTAGGCCCCATCTGGAGTACTCCCATGCAGTATTGGAGGCCACACCTTCACAAGAACATTAACCAAATTGAGGCAGTCCAGAGAAGGGCAACCAAAATGGTGCAGGGACTGCATCAGAAGACATATGAGGACAGATTAACGGAGCTCAATATGTATACCCTTGAGCAAAGGAGGGAGAGGTGATATGATCGAGACATTTAAACACCTTAAGGGCATAAACAAGGTGAAAGAGTCTAACATGTTTAAATATAAGAAAAATAGCAGGACAAGAGGACACAGCATGAGATTAGGGAGGCCGATTAAGGGGAATGTGAGGAAATTTTTTTACAGAAAAGGGTGGTAGATGCATGGAATGGCTTACCACAAGAAGTGGTGGCTATGAATACAGTGCAGGGCTTCAAACAGGCATGGGATAGGCATAAGGGAGCAATACAAATGACTATGAATAGATAGGTCACTGACAGAGCAAAGGCCGATGGCACATTTATAAGGTAGAAAAAGAAATGGGCAGACTGGATGGGCCTTGCGGTCCTTATCTGCCATCAACTTCTATGTTTTTATGTTTCTATGTTAGATCCACAGGCTGACCCAGAGACTCATAACTTAACCTTATTACAGGCTGTACATCTCAGCCAGTGCATTTAGGGGTCTCAGTAAAATTGTCTACGGGCTCTGTCTCCATTTCCGCCTCATTTAGATTAGTAGAGGGAACCTCCACAGGAGAAGGGGACCCCATGCCCATAGTACTTTCGGAGACATGACCCTCTATATCAGGACCCACACTACTGAGTTCAGTCAAGGGCACTTCCAGCACTACTGGGATGCTATCAGGGCACTCAAAGGATTCTTGCTCAGGCGGATCCCGAACAGATTCCCCCACATCACTTTCCCCTTCTGAAAAGTCAGACAGTTCAGCCAGCCCAGATAATTCAGCCAGACTCATAGACCCTACTTCTTCGGCTTAGAGACCACTCACTTCATCCTCGGGGGGGCATGGGCTCCAAAGACGAAGCTGGGGGCTCAGACAGTCCATAAAACCCAACTTCATCCCCAGAGTAAGCTAGGGGATTGCCCCTAAACAGTTGGCTCAGTTCATAAGAGGGATAGTATTCAATATTATTCTCACTGTCCTCAGACACAGACTGACGATCATCTTCATCAGAGGGGGTTGGAGAAGGCCTTTTTAGTTTGCTTGCTGGAGAATCAACTGGTCTGGGTTCTTCCTTGGCAGCAGCTCTAGTCACAGGCCTGGAAAGGGGGGGGGGCATTGGGAGGTTCAGCTTCTATCAAAATTTGCCCGATTGGCAGCAGGTGATTTCTGTGTATAGTCTTCACATCTTTTGAATTGTTTTCAGGCCGCACTTTATATACAGGTAAATCTTTCAGTTTTCCCACAACAATATGAGGGAGGTGATGCCATCTGTCAGCAATCTTATGTTTGACATGCAGTCCCAAATTCCTCAGTAGCACTCTATCCCCTTCTCTCAGTTCCATTGCTTTCACCTTCTTATCATACTGTTCCTTACTGGCCAGGTTTCACTTAACAGCCATGGTCTGGGCTAGTTGGTAAGCATGGTTGAGTTGGGCCTTCAACTTTTGCACATACTGTAGATGATTGTCTGCTTGAACCCCATCAGGAGAAACCCCGAAACATACATCCACCGGCAGTCTAGCTTCTCTCCCAAACATCAGCCTGTACGGGGAAAATCCGGTGGCATCACTTTTGGTGCGGTTATAAGCATGTACCAAGGTGCTAATCTGCTGGCTCCATCTAGGCATGTCTTTAGGTTGCAGTGTGCCCAACATATCAAGCAATATGCGGTTAAATCTTTCAGGTTGAGGATCCACCTGGTGGTGGTACAGGGTGGTTCTTGACTTTCGCACCCCCCATAAGGATAGCATTTCTTTGGTCAAGCAGCTCTCAAAATCTTTTCCCTGGTCAGAATGAATCCATTGAGGTGCCCCATAGTGGACAAAGAAATTTTCCACAAGTACTTTAGCCACCGTGGTTGCTTTTTGATCTTTGGTAGGAAAAGCCTGTGTATACCAGGTAAAATGTTCAGTGACTACCAATATGTTGCTGATGTTTTTCAGATCTGGCTCTAGACTCAGGAAATCAATGCAAACCAGTTCCATAGGGGCACTTGTAGTGATGTTAACCAGGGGAGCAGCCCTCTGAGGCAGGGTCTTTCTTGGTAAACATCGGCTACAGGTCCTGATATACTGCTCCACATCAGCACCAATTTTGGGCCAATAAAATCTGGACTGCACTAAGTCAAGGGTTCAGTCTATGCCAAGGTGTCCCATGTGATTGTGCAGGGACCTCAACACCAGTTCTCTAAAAGCAGTGGGGAACACCAGTTGTTGTTTGTCTACCCGGCCCTCTTTGTCCACCGTCTCATTATATAGTAGTTGGTTAATCAGTTTTAACTTTGAACCTTCTTTATATAACAAGGCAGTTCTCAAGTCAGTGGAACACAGTTTGGACACATCTCTCCCTGCTTGCAGGGCCTCCAAGGCAGTTTTTATCATGGGGTCTTGGGATTGAGCCTGTTGGAGACTATCATTGTTGAGTTGGGGCAGCACACTAGTGTCTAATGCAGAAAAATGACAGTAAGCAGCAGGTATGCATTTCTCGGATGGCCCCAAGCAATCTACCATGCAGTCCACAGCATCAGGAAACACCTGTTCCTCCTTGTCAAATATTTGGCAAAGGGCTCTTATGTCAGGTTCTGACAACCTGACCCAGCCGGTTCGGGGCACAGGCCTCCAAGAGAAAGCATCCGCATCTATTTGGTTTAGGCCTGCTCTGTGTTCAACAGCGTAGTCGTATGTGGCCAATGCTGAGAGCCACCTATGGCCAGTGGCATCCAACTTGGCTAAGGTCTGCACATATGTCAGAGGATTGTTATCAGTCTTTACCAATATCTTGGCACCGTACAAGTAGTCATGAAATTGATCAACAATGGCCCACTTCAGGGCCAGGAACTCTAGTTTGTGCACTGGATAGTTTTTTTTCTGAAGGAGTCAAACTTCTGCTGGCAAAAGCTACAGGTCTTAGTCCGTTTGGGTGCTCCTGATATAACACATCCCCCAATCCCTGTAGACTGCCGTCAGTATGGAGAACGAACAGCTTGGCCGGGTCAGCATAGGCCAGCACTGGGGCATGGGTAAGTTGATATATAATATCATAGAAAGCTTTCTTACACTCAGTAGTCCAGCGGTTTCCAAACACATCATTCGGACAAAAATACTTTTTCTCAGTCTCAGAGAGCAGAACGTTCTTATACTTTTTATGAGTTGGAGGGTACCCCTGAGTAAGGTTGAGGAGGGGGTGGATCACTCGAGAATAGTCTTTGATAAACCACCTATAATATCCACAAAACCCAGAAACCGTTGCAGTTCTTTCAAATTCTTTAGTTGAGGCCAGGTAGTCAATGCTTCCACTTTGCTGGGGTCAGTCTCTACGCCTTCAGTGGATACTATGTGCCTCACATATTTCACGGAGGTTTGAAAGAATTGCCATTTGTCTATAGATAACTTAAGACCGAAATCCTCCAGCCGGTCCAGGACCTTGAACAATCGACTTTCATGTTCTTCCAACGAGCTGCCAAACACTATGACATCATCTACAGTAAGTAAACCAAACACTCGAGCAAGTTCGTGTCCCCCACAGCACATTCCATCAGGTGCTGAAAGGTAGCTGGGGCACCGGAAATCCCTTGAGGCATCCACATAAACTCATAGAAGCCTAGGGGGCAAATGAATGCAGTTTCTCTCGATCCTCTGGAGCCATCAGGATCTGATAATACCCACTGCGGAGGTCTAACACGGAGAACCACTTACTGCCATTTAGACAGTCCAAGGTATCCTGTATGCGTGTCACGGTATACTGGTCTGGGATGGTCCGCCGATTCAAGGTACGGTAATCTACACACATCCGAACAGCCCCATTCTTTTTCCTCACTACTACAATGGAGGAAGCATAGGGGCTCCTGGATTTCTGTATCACACCAGCAGCAAGCATCTCTTGCAGATGCCGCCTCACATCATCTATGTCAGCAGGGGCCAGGCGCTGAGACCTCTCTTGAAAAGGCCTTTCATCATGCAGCCGGATGTGGTGCTCAGCTCCTTGCACACACCCCATGTCCCATTCTGTTAGGGGAAAAGACCTGGCCCCTTTTGGCAAGCTTCTTACTGATCCTTGCTTTCCATTCAGCAGGCAACGGGAAGTCACCGAAATCAAACAAGTCGGGAGTTACTCTGTCATCCTTCCCTGAACCCTTGCTATTGGGCAGCACTGCAATATCTGCACAATGTACACTTGCCAGGGCACAACCTCTATTAACTCGAATCTCTTTGTCAGACACATTATGAACTTGAACCATCACCCTTCTGGCATAAGCATGAGCTGTCGCCAGCAAGATACTGGGTTTAACCATCAGTCCATCAGGCAATCTTCCCTCCCCGGGTGCATACAGCATCAATAACTTATTCTTAGCATCTTTTTGAATTCAGACTTCCCCTTGCAGAACACACTGGGCATTTGGGGCAAGTAGCAATGGTTCCGGGTCCTTTTTCCATACAACACCCACTGCGCCTTCAGGTTCCTCCTGGCTAGCCTTCCTCTGAGTCTCATAGGCCTTTTGGATCAATGTGGGTATTCTTAGGGCTTGCCCAGTCCTAAACACTTGCTTTTCCAAACACAATTGGGCTAATAGACCAAACGTGAGCATTTGTCCCAATCAACATGGGCACCCAATCATACAGCCCAGGTTGGGGGGGCATACTAAGGCTAGAGTTTCCACTTGTTCATCCACCCCAGCAACAGAAGTAGAAAAAGACAGCCAAATTTGTATATACCCCAAATACGGGTGGGCCTTGTCACTCAGCCCCCATACATGTAGACCATCCAAGGGTTGTAGAGGTACCTCGGGAAGGTGTGTCTGATACCAGTCTTGGAACAAAATGGTCACCTGGGAACCACTGTCCAACACAGCCCGGGTGGGGTCCCATTTACTCGCACCAGGGTCTCCATCGAAGGCCCCACCACATCAGACCATTCAGGGGGCACAGTACTGGCAGTTGCTTGGACATTGACCTGGGTCACAAAATTCTTCCTAGGGGGTCGGGTGTATGCCCTGTGATGCCAGGTGATCAGCCTGCTATTGACCTTCCTTAAATTCTCCAGCACCTGGCACTCAGTCTGAAAGTGTCCATCCTCCCCACAGTGATAGCAGAACTTGGGGTCCTGGGGATCTTTAGTGGAAGGGGAATACCTTGCCTGCTGGGGCACTGGGGGGCGAGAGGGCTCCCACTGACTAGGGTGTTTTTTTTCAGATGACTCGGGTTCCCCAAACCTAACAACATGGGTAGCAGCTTGCTTCAAATCCCTCACCAGTTCTCGTAAATTTTCTAATCTCAGCCCTCAACTCACTTTCTACTTGAGGATCAGAGGAAATGGCATGCACCCCCACTCCTCCTTGCAGCTCTGAGGAGACAGGGGAAACATCAGGCCCCCTTGAAAAGTGGGTCTCATCCGGTTCACTAGACTCGGAGGTTTGGCACAGATTCACAGCACCCACATAAGGTTCCCACCCCTCCTCATCAGTCTCTACTTCTCGAATCTCCCTCATCAACTGACAGTACTCGGGCGGGGTAGCCCATCTATCATGTAACTTAAGTTTTAACAATATCACACTGGAAAATCTAGCAGATTTCAAACATGTTCCAACCTGACCTGGTTTAAGGCCATGGCTGTGATTTCCACCCCCACCCCTTTTCGATGGGCCTTCTGCAAGGCCCATTTCACCTAGTAACAAAGGCGGACAACTTCTCATTCCTCCATTGCTTGGCAGACTTGAATTTCCATAATAAGTCTTCCCCAGTTTCTGTACTTCCAAACACTCCCTCTAAAGCAGAAAGGTACTCTGTTGCAGTGGCTTCCGTGCTAGTGGCCCACAAGAACCTAATGGCTCCCAAAGCTGGGCCCCGCAGACACTCCATCAGTCTCTTCTGTTTCTCCCCCTCAGAGAATTGCCACTCCTGGACTAGGGGGTGGCGTAGTCCATCCACGCCTCCAAATCATCTTCCCCTGAAGGACTGGCAGTATGCCAGAAAAAAGTTTTAGCCTACGATAAGAATCTAGCTGTATAGGGGGAACCACTAGGGATGGTGGAGCCAAAATAGAACTCTTGGGGGACAGGGAGAGGTACCGGAGGAAACCTGGGGGTGGGTTCACTAGAAAGGTCCAACGCCTGCAGTAACTCTTGGGTAGTCCCCCCTCTACAACTAGCATTTGAAGCAGTTTATCTTTGAAGCTATTAGTCTGGGAAGACCCCCCCAAGAGTGACTGACCCACTCCGGATGTGAACAATCCTCCACCCATACACTCTCAGGGTTGATGGCTAGACTACACAAAAGCAACACCTGCAAGGTCTGATCGAGCAGGTCAGCCATACGCCCCTTCACCTCTACCTTGCCTAAACATTTAGCACCCTCTGTTGTAGAAATAATGTCAGCGGTCGTTGTCCCTAGAGGCACATCTAGTAGTAACACAATTTTCTGAGAGTCCAGCTCTTCAGCTTCACCCCACCCCCTCAGTTTATGTACCATTGTCTTAATAGGGTCCAGCTGAATCTTAGCCATGATATTCCCTTCCAGTTTTTCCTTTAACTTATCCATATTTATGCACTTCACCCACTCGGCCACTAGGGGATGCCAATCCCAGCAGTGCCTCCAATTTGTAACCCCAGGGGGTGCTATCCTAAGGGCTACTACCTCTGCCTGCCCTAACTGTAACAGGGTGAGGGGCCAAGATCCGTTGGCGGGTGCCTCCACCCAGAGGTCGGGGTTAGAACAGTCAAGGTTAACTCGGTCACAGCCCTCTGGGTTGCTGCAACCCCCCTTTCTTCCCACTAGTGGCCCACACAGATCAATTTCAGTGTCCTTACCATATACACTTATCCCCCAGCTCGAACCAATCAGCTCACTCCAGGGACCCCCTGAAAAGTAAGGTACAGTTACACAATATTTACTGTGCAGTATTTCACCATTAATACACAAACTAGCCGGTGTACTTTTGCAAAACAAGCAATCTAATTTATTTAAGGGGAGATAACAAGGACTGGGGGAAATCAGGTTGATTGGCTTACCACTACAATATATGAGTATCTACCTAGGGCTCTGTGCACAGGCCTAACCTATTAGTTACTGTCTATGGGTACCCAAGCCCTAAAGGCTAGTTCCTCGAAGCAGCTGGTTGGCGCCCTGACACAAAACAAACACGAGGTTCCCACGAAGAATTAATAGAGCCAGCAGGCTCAGTTGATGTAGTCAGCAAAGTAACCAGAAGATCTTGCCCTTACTAGGAATATTTGACAGGGAGCTACCCTGATTGAGTACTCACAATTTCAGAAGGAAAAAAATGCTCTCACACCACTCGCAGGACCGAGCCTGGACTCCAAACACGTCTCCACACATTTATATGGAAAGCAACAGAGGGGTACCATACCAGGCAACTGCTACTAGGGCCCAACCGAATTCACAGCTAATCGGGAGTCTCACCGCAGCTTCACTTTCCTGACAGATCGAGCGCGATTCAGCAGTTTCTCCAGTCCTCTACAGGGTGAGCCTGGTAGGTAGCTGTGCTCCTGCACAGCCTCCTCTAATCGCTGCCCAGTGGATTTTGTTCGAACTTGCTGGTGATTCAAAGCACCCGACTCTGGCCTCACACGCGCTTCCCAAGCGAAAAACTCAACGGCGCAGGAGCCCATAGCTCCTTCCTCGCTCACAGCCACAACAACTCTGCTCTTTGGCAGTATGGGGCAATCCTCTCAATTCGGGCGACACCCGATCCCATTGGCGGGCTGCTGATGTCAGTCACTTAATTTTGCCCTCATTGGTGCGAAAAAAGTGCCATGGTCCTGACTTTACTTCCCAGAATTACTAGCTGTGTCTTCATTGGTCAGCCGGCTCACTAGAGAGTCCTAATTCTGGTTGGTCAAACAGATCTCCATTTTAGGGTCCCCCCATTTCCCATTGGCCCATTTCAATAGTCCAGATCTAAAATAGAGGGGCCAAGTGCACACAGTTCCAGCTGCAAAAGAAGCAGGTTAGACAAACTGTAATTCCACTTAATACTCTAATTATAGCCAAACAGTTACATCTTTCAAAGAGGCTCCCATTGCGCTTTTCAGCAACTACATAAAAGGGGCAATTTCCCTGTAGTTTAGGCGGGATTTGAACAGAGAAACTCCAGTCCCCCCATTCAAACCACTAAAGCCTACAAGCAGACAACTCTAAAAGAAACAGTACTGGAAGCTGTAAAAGCACTCACTACGCCTTCATCTAGTGGCCTTACACTGAACACCAATTAGGCATGGAGCATTTAGACAAGCTCCGGGAAGGCTTTTAGGAACCCCCATTTATAGGGGGTTACATGTGGAACTCCACAAGGTATCTGAGTCAACAGCAATGTACAGTGAACTGGAGCGGCAGACCAAAAGCATGGGAGGGAGGGAGGGAGTTGTGAGTGAAGTGGGAGGGGTGTAAATACTGTGACCAAAAAAATTCAAATATGTCCATGCATTAGAAGAAATGTAACAAGTACTCACTGCTTTAGCTAAAAATACATTGTGCTCAGTCTGACCTTTAGTCCTGCTGGCCAAAGCTTTCATGTGTCCCCGATGAGATACGGCACAGATCCGCAGGGTACACTGATTTACAAGCAAGTCTGCAAAAATGTTCTCCTTAGCAGTAAAACACCCTTCTCATTTCTACATTGTTTGTTGAAGCTGGGAAAGTAAAAAGACCATTTCAAACTGAGTGCTGTATCCATTGTAAGTTTGTGTTTGAAAATCCATATCATGATTCTGGGCATGCATAGTTACGGCATGAATTTTCACACACAAAATTACAAAGGATAGAGCTCTCAGTTTGCAGTGGGCTTCACTTCCCAGTTTTAGCAAACAATGAAGAAACCAGGAGGGTGTTTTACTGCTAAGGAGAGACTTTTTGCAGACTCATTCATGAATGACTGTACCCAGTGTATTGGTGCTGTATCTCACTGGGGACACGCAGAAGCTTCAACCGGCAAGACTAAAAGTTGTCTGAGCACAATGTATTTTTAGCTAAATTAATGAGTAATTGTTACATTTCTACTAATGTATGGACATATTTCACATTTTATTGCATAGTATTTACAACAGGGGATCAAAAATAACATATAAAGTAAGAAATCACAAAAAAAGGTGACTACGGCCCTCAACATGACCATTTACTGTATATATGCTGACAGGATGCCACGGCATACCATTAGTTTAAAGGTTTCAATGAAAATGAGTAAACCTGGTGCCCCCCCCCCCCCCCGTTATCTCCATCTGCCTGATGCTAATGCATGTTCACTGGCACGTTCACATCTCTACATGGTACCAAAGCGCTGGGAGCTCGATCACGGATGACTTTGACAAAATTTAAGCTACATCAAGTGAGTGCATGTTTACAGACTAGACAAAGAGCTGAACTTAGTAAAGTTACTCCTTTTAAGAACTGAGCACTGTAGCATGGTTAAATCTGTGTTTAAAAGTGAAGCAGTCACACCAGGCATCCGTATCAGAGTTGATGCTACTGCACATGCCCATTGCCACAGCTTTTCTTTCAAACACAGATTTAACCATGATACAGCAATTGGTTCTTAAAATAAGTCACTTTAGTTAAAGTTCACCTTGTTGTCTAGTCTGTAAACATGTACTCACTTGATGCAGCTTACAGTTTGTAAAAATCGTCCGTGGACGAGCTCTCGGTGCTTTGGTGCCATGTAGACATGAACGTGTATTAGCATCAGGCAGACAGAGATAAAGGGGGGTTGCCAGGATTACTTATTTTCATTACAGCTTTTAAAATAATGATACGTTGTGGCATCCTTGCAGTATATATACAGTAACTGGTCATGTACAGGGCTACAGTCACCTTCTTCAATAGGAAGGACAACAATAAGACAACAACAAAGAGTGTCACTTTAAAGCAGCACAGCAGTCATGTTGGCTCTGATCACAGCTTGTTCTTTTAGGGGGCAGTGAACGAACCTGTAAAACAGCCTACCAATGGAGACAGCTAGAAATGAAGACAGCATAGGCTTCCAAGGTAAGCCTAGACATGTTTCTGCTTCTCAAAGGAATCAGTTGGTACCCTGCATAGTAGAGTGGGTTGGGAGTCATTTAAAAGTAGTACATTTGCACAGAATACTTTTTTCATCTCTGCTTATGAAGCAGAGGGATAGACATGGTGGAACTAGTGCACCTTCTGACCTTAAATGATCACGTTACTATGTATAATTGGTACAGCAGAAAGAGCACCATTCATTCACGAAAGTCAACTGCCGAGGAGGAATCAAGAGAAACAAGACAATACATTGACAGAAGAAGCTAAATGACAATAACAGTAATGCCAACTAATTAAAATAAAACCAGACTAACTCCAGAACCCGTACACTTCCACATGTCATGAACACCATGCTTGGGGTTTAATTTATAATATAAAAAGAAAATCCTCTGGCCTGGTGGGTCTATCATTCATGCGGTCTAGGTTCCCCGATATATAAGCCTCCTATTTCCCCCAGTACCTCTCATGTGCCCCTAGGTGATCCCTGCTTTGATATATGATTTTCTCTTAGATGGAACAAAGCTCTAGGTTATTCAACCAGATATCTGCCCTTGGTGGATCTGGGGCCTTCCAACAGTGCATGAAACCCTATTTATATACCCAACCCTGAAAAAACTTTTCAATACAAGTCTAATAGAAGGATCTTTCCCTGAGACCTGGAAACATGCAAAAGTGGTCCCATTCTCCAAGGGAGGAGGGCCTAACAACCCCTTCCACTATCGACCTACAGCCCTACTATCCATGATATTATAATAATTTGAAAAAATCATCAGCAAGCAACTAACCACGTACGTAGAAAAACACAATGTACTGACAGCTCACCAGTCAGGATTCACATCCACTGCTCTTGCAGACTTCACTGGGGATGTTGCAGGGGAGCAGAGCGATGGGGGTTCTGTTGGATCGGTGTACATGGACGTCTTGAAGGCATTCAACATGGTGGACCACAACATACTGCTAGAAAAATTAAGGAAACTGCCAGCTGCATCAGCAGTGAACTCCTGGTTTACATCATACCTAACCAACTGTAGGCAGTCAGCAGCTGTAGACAACACCTTGTCAAATGTAGGGTATCTGTTCAGGGGGATCCCACAGCAATCAATACTGGATCCCCTGTTATTTCTGGTCTACATAAACAAGTTCTCTGGCCGTATGCATCACTCTAAGATAAAACTCTATGCAGATAACACAGTCCTTATAGCGTGAGCAACAGATTTCTCCCAGATGGAGAAAAAAACTCCAATCAAATTTTGATACCCTTCAAAATAGGTTCGTCTCTGCAAAAGATGGTGTTGAGTAGGAAAAAGACCCAGTCTATGACCTTCTACAAAAAAAGATAAAAAAACAGAGACACCAGGGAACTAATAATCCAGCTCCTAAATGGTTCTGCCATCAAAGAAACCAAAGAATACAAATACCTGGGAGTGGAAACTGACAATACACTAAGTTATGAAGAACCATATCAAATCAATGGACAAAAAAGTAAATGTCAGGAAGGGAGCACTCCACCAAAAAACTTACGCCATGCCTAAAAAAGCCAGACTGACTCTAGCCATCCAGCTGCTGCTGCCAATCCTAGAGTTCGGAAGGACAGTCTACCAGTATGCAAGGAACTACTTACTAAAAAGATGGGATATAGCCTTTCATTACATGGTAACTTTCGTCCTCAGATGCCCATATTGTATATACCACTGCAAGATGTTCAAACTGGAACTCCTTAAACCCCAGCAGGGATGGGGGTAGAGCCAGCAGTGGAGCTGAACAGACGTGTCTGTTTGTAGCTCTGTCATTTTTAGGCCTTGATAGTCTAAAAAATGTATGATCTACAGGTTTTCTTTGCTTCCTTCTCCCCTGCAATCTGGAGTTCTTGCAGTACAGCAATGAGGCCAAAAAAAAGATAAACTGACAAAATCTCTTGATATTTTTTACAAAAACCCAGTGGAGCTGCGGCAGGTCTGATGACCGAGGCTGACCCCACAATTCAGAAAATACTTTCTATCATGCAGAGTACTGAAGATAAATCAAGGGTGCCGGAAGATGGTAAAAGCTGAGGGGGCTGAGAATCAAAAGGGTACTTATAATGGAACAAAGGGCACTTTTTCTACTAGTTTTTGCCATACAGAAATAAAAAGTGCTACCGCCCCTTCGGCCCCCCCGGTTCTGGCACCTATTGGCATCAATAAGTCGCTGGCATCACTCAAGCCACTCTGATGCAGACCTCTCAGACAGCGCACCTTCTCCTATAGAGCCCCACTGTGGCTTAATGAGGTGCCTAAAACCATTCATAACTCCAATAGCCTGTGCAGTTTCAAATCAGAACTTAAGCACTATCTGACTTCCAGCTCTGTGTGCACCTGCTTCCTCAACACCTGACCAAACCGTCGGAAGCCCAGGGCCTGGCTCTGCTGGCAGTAACCATTCTTAGCACAAGACTGAAGCCTCACACCACACATGCCTAGACAATGCCTCTCCATCACTTTAAGGGGCTGCTCCTGTTTCCTCTCCTCCCTCTGCACCCTTCCCCCTCTACACACTAGAATGAGCCCTCACCAGCACCGACCTCAGCTCATGCCTCTGTGCCCACTCTCCTAGAGGCCTTCCCCTCTCCTACCCTAACCCTTGCTTGCCTGTCCCTCTGCCTAACCTCTAGTACCTCTGCACTGTACCAGAACTTTAGCAGCTCAAAATAATGTCCACCATGATGTATAATGCTTCAAATGTCTAAAAACTCTGAAACCTTACCTGACTGTTGTGTTGTATAGTGTCACAAATGTCAAAAATCTCTGTAACCTTTCTCGACTGTTGTGTTGTACAGTGTCACAAATGTCTAAAACTATGTAACCCTCTTGCTTGAAGGTGTGTACTCTGTGCACATGACATGGAACCTTTGTAAAAGAGCCTTGTCTCAACGGTTATTTCTGAATTATTAAATAAATAAAACAAAAAAGAAATAAAAATAAAGTAACAATAGTGGAAAATACATCAGAACAACATGCTAAAGATATGAAAGAAGTGTCAGAGCACCTGGTTAATGTTGAAGTCGGGACAGCGAAAGACAGTAAGATCATGTTGAGTCAGATCAAAACACTTGAATATCAACTTCAGGCTGCAAATATTAGAGTGTTAGGATTGCCAGATTCAATCCCTATGGGTGATTTGCTCACAGTGTTTCAGACTTTCCTACGTTAAAGTCTTTTGCTGACTAAGAAACAAGTGGAGGTTTGGACAGCACGTGTGAGGAGGAGACAGGGATTGGTGGCTCAGGCTGTACAGTGGTAGCACAGCTGCATATTCCAGATAAATGACTTGTGCTGCTGGCAGCAGCTAGGGACCATCGGGATGCTGTCTAGCAGAGGATGAAGCTACCCATTTTCCCTGAAGTTTCAGTCTGACCCATCAACATCAAAAAGAACTGCTGATAGGTGAGACTTTATTCTTACAATTGGGGGTCACGGCCCATCTGTTTTATCTTGCTAGACTGTGACTGACTTACAAGGGTAAACCTTTTGTGTTTACCTATCTGGTGGCAGCCTCTTCTTTGCTGGATACAAATCGGCAGCAACAGAAGGAAGGGCAGGGAGAATCTGCAGAAGGAAGATACCTGCATTCCGGATAGTCGTTGACTTTCTTTTGGGTCAGTTCTCTTCATTTTAGGACATGGGTGACTTTGGACTTACTCTGATTTAGAGATTTGCCTGCATTTACCACAAATTTACTTCTTGCTAAATGTGTTGGGGGGGGGGGAGTTTGGAGTTCATTTTCTTTTCTGTTTTATATTTCTGTTCGACCTGGTGTATTAGTAATAAATGTCCCCACCTCCTTTTCCCTCTTACTGTGTGGGTTTGCACATTGCTTATCTGTTTTTATGTGGAATAGATGAGATTTTGGGCTTTTCTTTTTCAGTGTAAAGATTCTGATGTTATCTTTATTTTCCTCTTGCAGCCCTACCAATGGTTTGGTAATACATTAGGGTGCAAGGATAGCCATGACGTTAGCTAGAATTGCTCCTTGTACTATTATTAGAACGTAAATACTAAAAAACCTTTAACCATAGCCACAGAGTTATTTTTTTTCCCAGTTTAACAAATTATGTTCCTAGTGATGCAGATTTTTCAAAGAACAATGAAAACTACACGAATACACTTTCATTGCCTACACACCCAAAGTTTTATTTTAGAATACTTACTCCTGGGGAGGTTTTCAATTATCTCATGAAACTTCACTCTTGGCCTAACAAACAATTTTAATTTGTCACTTTGCACAGGTCAGTTCCTGGAAATTTGGAAAGGTGTTGTTTCTATATACAAATCTAGTGATGTATCTAATGTACAAAACTACTGTCCTATTTCTTTGTTGTCCCTGCTAAGGTACTAGAGCAGATAGTTTTTGATCAGTTAATTGAGCATTTGCTCAAGTATGGGGTTTTAACACCAGCTCAGCATGGATTTCGACCTGGATGCAGTACAGTGATGGCCATGGTGGGGTTCATACATGTGGTACAGCTTTCAACATCATGAATCATAATTTCTTACTTGCTGTCTGATGGTCACTGGTCCCCAGGTGGTCTGCCACCTCGACGTTATTGACAGAGTCCTTGTTTGTTAGTATCAGATCAAGTATCACACCCTCCCAAGTGGGTTCCACTACAAGCTGCCCTTACACCTCAATGTCTCTGGATTTCGTCGGGTCCCCCAGTGGTCAGGCAGGCAGTCACAATCAGGTTCAGCACTGGTGCTTCATCTACCCATTTCTCCAGCGGTGCTTTTTCCTCCATTTTTCTTCCTGCGTGGTGTTGTACCCTGATGTCAAGGCGCTAGACGCCGACGTCCACCACACAGTTCCCCTGCCCTTCCCCCTTGCTAGCTGCAGGACTTGCTGTACCTCGGGCCTCTGCCTGGGGTTAGACAAGTTACAAGCCTTGATCACCTCCCTCCCTCCCCGGAGAAGGCAAGCAGTCCCTGGGACGCTCAAGCCTTCTCCCCTGGCCAGTCCTCCAGTGACCCGAGTCTGCTCCTGAACCTGGGTTGCTGGCATCGCAAGTGGAAATCCAACCGCTGCATCAACAGACCAGCTGTTAAATCTGGTTTTAAAATACTTTGATGTGTAACACTGTGCAAGATGCACAAGGTAAGAACCTGCCTGCGCACCACTGGCATGGTTAAAAATTGCCTCACGCGTAATGTAACACAGCAATCATGATTTGATTTCCTCTAAACGTGAAACACAGTGCTGTCCCATACAGCTTCATTGACAAAGTAACTAGAACAGGAGCACCAGCTGTCCTTGCAAACATGTTCCCCCCCAGTCTCACAGACTTATCCATTAAGGTCCCTGGCCCAGTCACTTCCACAGGTACCTAACTGTTCCACAAAGATGGGAGAATATGCCTTCTTGGCTTTCGTGCCTAAGCTCTGAAACTTCCAGTGCAGATTAAAAATGCAAAATCCCATCTTGCCTTCAAAACTGGTCTTCATAGGTTCCTTCAGGAAATGATAAATGCGGACTGTAACTGATCCTGTCAATGCCTGATACAACTGGAGAGCTTCTTATTTCCGTAACTCCAGTCCTCCTGGCACTTTTATAGTAATGCTCTGCTTATGCTTGGTAGTTAGTGGAGTCTATTTATTTCATGATTGTATCCTGTATTTTTCTGATGCTTCATTAACTTCTGTACTTATTGTTTGTAATTAACTGTCACATTTTTGTTGTGTAACCCTCCTGGGTCGTGCCTGAAAATAGGCAACTTGCTGTTGTCTAGTGCACTTACCCGGTAAAGAAAAACAAAATAAATAAATAAATCATGTTGTCAGTTAATGTCATGAACTGCCTCATACTGTAGTCACTCAGTGAAAGGCCAGCTCTGCAGCACAGGGCCCAGGGGCTGCATTCAGTGTCATTTGTCATCTCAGACGCTGAATGCATCAGTCTACCAGCTTGACACGCAAGCCATGTTTCACCTTGGCTGAGGCTAGTGTGACTCGAAATAAATATTGCAGTTGTAAAGTATGCTTCGGCCATGGTCCTTAGTAACTTTAGGTAAGGCAACTAACCTCGGAGGCAAAGCTACCATGGCCCGTGCTTTGATCTTACTTTTACAAAACTGTTCCACTTGTAACGTCTGTAGTGATATGGGAGGGTCCTGTAATGCAGAGTCAGTGCTTTCATCAAGTGTGTGTCACACCTGGTTTTCAACTAACAAAAACAGTACAGTATGTGACACTGGATAAGATGCACAAGGTAAAAACAATCTGCCTGCTACTAACCATGTATGTTCTGTTTTTGTTGTAACTTGATAACCTATTAATTTACCCATTGATGCAGTAAATTCTTTATATATCATGAATGAATAGTACAAGAACTTGACAAATACAAATATCAAAAATCAGTCTCTTGCACAGTCCTGTCTTACATTTGTTTGAACTGGCCTAAAGACGGCCTTGTCCAGACTAGCATCAGCCCAATCTGTCTCCTCCTTCTTATACTAAACAATGCCACTCCATAAGTATGTCAGCCTACTAAAGGCTGTATCTTATTTCATCAACAGAATACTATGTAACAGCCAGCCGAGTGGTGTGTAGGGCTGAGGCGCTGGGTGCCTTACCTCCTGTCATGCCGGTGACCCATGTTTGACGATGAGCATGGGTTGCCGGGGGTTGGCCAGGGGGGAGGGGGAGGATTTAGCGGCCGCCTAGCAGCTCCCCTGTCCTGGATCAGGCAGGTGAGCCCTCCCTGCCTTTGACTACCACAATGCAGAGGTATGATGGTAGTGCGGATGATGGAGGGCGGCTAGGCGCTAGGCCAGGGGAGGTGGGATCAGGGCCATTCAGGCCAAGACAACGTGCATGCCTCCACGCGCACATACGTCCTTGCACTTGGGCTCCAGGGATGTAAGGGGAGAAAATAGTAGAAAATATCACCCACTGTGATGAGTGATGACTGCCCCTCACAGGCTCTGCACCAGTGGCTGGGCACCCACTCCAGTCTTGTGGCAGAGGACACTGCTGCAACCTACGTCCCGGGGAAGCCAGTTGACAGGGCTGGGGGGGTTCCGATAGGGGTCACCACGGGGTGGAAGGCAGCAAAAGGAAAATATGAAAAAAAAAAATACTATGTAACCCCCATAAAGTGAGGGTTACTAAAAATGTCCCAGGGATTAAGAGGTGAACAGACAGCTAGCCAGAGGAGGCCCCTAGGGACAGGAAATGAGGGAGGACCTATGTGCAGTTACAGGAACCAGTAAGAAGGTTCTAGGAATCTGCAGCCAGCATCTGAGGAGAGCATCATAGAGAGATTAAAACAGCTGTCCCAGGCTTCAGTCTGAGACCCAGGCCTCTGGGTGTGCTAGGGCTAGAGTTTGCCTGCCAGTGCCAGGCCTAGTGTAGCAGGATGCTCCACTCCTCTCCCTCCCAGGGTTGCCATTTGATGCCTTTGTATCACGTCCCAGACCCCGCTGGCCCGAGGCTGGGGAGTCGGGCTTGGGTCTTGAACCCAGATCTCCTTTATGGTGGTGTGGTGTGGTGCACCACCAGCCAGCAGCACAAGACCAGTACTCTGCAGCATTTCACTTTATTCCTGGTGTACAGTGAAAGGTACAGTACCGCAAAGTATTTTTATGGGGAAGTGTAAGAATTGTCCACAGTTAAGGGTTAAGGCTAGGTGGTCTAAAGGGTATGATGCTCAGAAATGGGTAGCAACAAGCAATCAACATTTCATTCCCCCCTCCGCCACACACCACCCTACTCCCAGTCTAATAATTAACAATACTTTTGAGTTTCCTTACTTTGTAGCTGGTGTTTTTGAGTCATGCTCACTTGTTAAACTGTATAATTGCTTTCGTCTCTGTGGTCACCATTGTACATTGGATTTTTGCATTTGATATTTGGGCTGGCAGTATAGCCTAGAGGTTACAGTAATGAGCTGTGAATGAGCTTGGTACATCCAGCAGACCTGGGTTTAATTCCCACAGTCTCCAGTTGTACACTGTGTGACTCTGAACAAGTCACTTAACCTGCCCAGTGCTCCAGGGCCATCCTTGGAAACAGGCACTTGTGCCTAGTGGGCCTTACCTGGTTACCAATGACTTACAAAAAAAATAAATATATATATATATATATATATATATGTAGCGTATTTTTTTGTTTTATGTTATGCCTCCATGCTTCCTGCAGCCTTGTAAGTTTTCTGTGTTATTTTTGTGATATGGCTGTTTCCATTGTTTTGCTTTGTAACTCTCCCATGTCGTATCTGAAAATAGGCATTGTAACTGTCTAATGTACTTACCTGGTCAATAAAACCTTAATACAGATGACTCCACCTATGGCGGATATGGATACCGTGGACAATTGGCAAACATGGACAAAAATGAGAAGCCCAAACCATTGCCATAGGCACCAACAATGTTTCTACCTGTGTATGCTTACCACACCTGCCGTCAATTGCGGACAGTCAATGGGGGTGATTAACGCTAAGTGAGCCATTCAACCCTCTGTATTCAACGCCCGGGGGTGTTAACTGACTAATTTAACAAGTTGTGAAAGTGTAAATCCTGGCTATCAAATGAGCATTACTTCAGCATTTAGCTAATTCTCTCACCTGCTTCTAGTGCTCTGCCACCCCCCTCCTCAACGTTTAAGAAGCACAAGAATAATGAAGCTGAGCAGCACGATGACAACAAACAAACAAAAAATCAAATCTCACAACGCAATCAAAGATCTTGTGTTGTAGCAAACGTTTCCCCATCTCCCCCTGTTCTGTGCTGTGTCACTCTAACAAAGTTTTCCACATCTCCCCTGTTTACTCCGTTCAATACAGTACTGTGCCCTGCCAAGACACACATACAGGACTACACATACAGCACATGCTTTAATGACTTCTGTACTCTTTCATGCTGCATCTTCATAGTTAAATGCTTCTTTCGATGCAGTTTTGTTATGGTTTAGCAATGAATACCGCAATGTGTATTTTATTAGGCAATGCTGCCCCCTGCTGGAGACAATGGACATTGCTTTAGGCGGACAAAATGAAGCTGCACAGAACTGTTCGTGGTAAGCGGCTTACACTGTAAATAAATGGGTGTTAATATGTACGGACCTCAGAAAATGGTAATACTTGTAGGGACCCAGCTCAAAAACAAGTTTTTTTTTGTCTAAATATCTTGTACAGAGATGTTGGATCAGGTGACTTCCAGCTGGATTCAGGGACATACTCTGAAACTCAAAGGTAGTCAGCTCAAGAGTATAATGTTAGGAGACACTTTTTCTACTAAAGGGTGGTGAATCTGTTGAACAGTTTATCAGCAGAGACAGTGGATTTTTTTTTGTACTTGCAGTTTATTCTCCCCCTGTTCCCGGAACCCCGTACCATTGGGAGTTGCCCATGGTGTCTGCCCCTCTCCCCACCTACCTGAACCCATGGGTGAACTCCCATGGAGCCATGGCTATACCCCCAGGCGGGTACGAGGGGGGGGCCTGTACACCCCAAAGTCCTTCTTGTTCTTGTTGGGCACCCAGCAGGACTGGCAGGTGGGAGTTGTGAGGTCTGCACTGGGTGCTCCGTCTGCTCGGTGCTCCAGAAGCCGATTTTTCCCTTGTTCTAGAGGGCATGTCATGCCCCCAGACGTCAAGGTGCAACCGCTGACATCTGTCACGCCCCAACCCCTCAGACTAGCTCTAACACTTGCTGTGCCTCCAGCTTCAGCCAGAGGCCAGTTAAGCATCAAGCTACAACCCCCGTCCCTCCCTGGAGAAGGTGAGCTGTCCTTTGGATGCTTGAGCCTCCTCCCCCAGCCAGCCCTCTGTTTCCTGGGCATGTTCCCGAACCCAGGTCAATGGCATCACAAGCGGTAGCACGACCACTGTGCAGAAACAGTGGATTTAAAAACAGAACATACCTTCAAGGTAAGCCTGGACACATTTCTGTTCCCATGTGGATCGTAGAGTACTCCGGGTAGTAGAATGGGAAGGAAGATCCATATAAATTAGTCCATGTCTGCACAGCATATTTATTCTTCCAAGATTATAAAACTGGAGAGAGGGGACCTGATGGACCTAGAGTCCCTTCTGACCATAAATTATTGTGTTACTATGTAAATTTGTTTTGCATAAATTATACCATTTTAATAAAGAAATAAAATGACATATTTATTCTTTTTAAATCAAGATACAGCCCACCAAAGAGAATCAGTAAGCTACTTTTATTTTTATTATAATTTTTATTTACTCAGGATGACCCAGCTGAGATGTAATATCTTGTTTTAGAGGGGTCCGGTTCCCACTTATTCTTACGGATGAGTGGGCTGAAGCACTGAGAGGATAAGTGGCTTACTCAGGATCACCCACCAGTGGTGGGGTTTGAACCTGGGTCTCCTGGTTCCCAATCCTGTGCTTCAGCCACTAGATCCCACTACAGACCACAGTAAGTACAATAGACTTAACCAGCCCGCCGGCACACCAGTAGCACTACTGCTTGTAAAGACGACAACCCAGGTTCAGGAAGAGCCTGGATCATCGGAGGGCCAGCAGTGGAAGGTTGATTGAGCATCCTAGAAATATGGTCTTCACCTCTGGGAGGGAAGAAGGGCTCTGGTCTCTGCAGCAGTACCGCCACCTGGGTGACCACAGGTGGTGGTGGTGAAGGCAGGAGCCAAGGATCAGGGTACGTGGATACATACTCTGAGCACATGGTATGCATTAGCATGCACATACGCTGAAGAGTACTCCATGGGTGTTACGGGGAACAGGGGTGAAAACTGGAAAACATCCCTGACCGAGCAGGATGATGCTAGCTAGCCTCACACTGCACCACCGACTGAGGTGCTCTCCCAACACCAGACTCTAACTCTGCTTGGGGTGGGGTCCACCTAGGCCAGGGAGGGATATGGGAGAGGTAAGTCCCAGAGAAGGCAGGTGACAGGGCTGGGTGTGCAGTAGGGCTGATGATGGGCAGGACAGGTCAGCACAGAAAAAGCGCAGTAAATAAAAATATAAAAGCATGGCAGACCTGACTATAGTGCACCAATCCCTGTGCACGCACCACTGAGTTCACAGGTGAACACATGCATCAATAAGTTCACAGGCTCACCAGTGAGTTCATAGTGAACGTCCACTAAGCTTTAAAACAATCTTGGGTTTCTAGATGGAAAACATACCATGACAGCCTTGCACAGTACATCAGGAATGAAACAAAATGGCTTTGAATAAATGACTGCATTTATTCATGCTATCTTATAGAGATCTCTGAACATCTATGAACTGCGTCCACTATGAGTGGAAGGCGGGCTATTTCTTTTTTGGAGTCTGTAAGAAAGACATGATCTGTGGTGCCACCTTGTGGTGTCATTTGATGCTGCATTACATAAAAAGGGCCCGTTTTTCACAAAGAAAATGTATGTGCAGCTATGTCTCCGGTCTGACTCCCGACCGTAAGCTGAAACAAAATCTATCCTTCATTAGCTGCAGAAGATAAAGCTGCTGGCTAATTTACTGTCGGTTTTCCAGTTCAGACCCCCAGCTGGTGATTATACCACTCCCAAACTCTGGAACATCTTACCTGCCTACATGAGGGAGACACAATCTCTTTGGTCCGTTAAATGTTTGTATAAACAGTACTTTCTTGGCCATGGTAAATATAACTGTTTTACATGAAATGTAATGTAATAGTCCACTCACTTACTGTTACATGCACCTCTGTATTGTTGGTGTACTGTCCAGGTTACCCCTGTAAATGAGCCTTGTCCAAATGGGCTGCAACTGGTTTTCAAACTTTCAATAAATAAATAAAAGGGATTGTGGATTATGGTAAGACAGTAATCTTCCAGTCAGACGGTCCTGTTCCAGCTCCAACAGATCCCTGCAATGAGGTGATGTTGATGCACTTTCTGAAAAAGTGATGGCTAGAGTTCATGTCTCTTTAATGCTGTAATGGGAAGGCTAAAAGCTTGAGATTCGGGGTGGCTCTTCCATCCCCTACTTAAACCTCAGCACATCCACTGCTCAGCTTGACGTTTGAAACAGTCGTTCCTCGCTGCTCTGAGGCTCCAGCGTGGCTGCTGTGGCTGGGCCTCCTTTGTTTCTTCCTCTCCTCTCTCTCTCTCCCCCCTTCTGTTCTGTGTAGTCGCTCTGCACCTCCTCCACGCCATTCATGGCTTGTCTGGATTTGTTCACCCTGGCCTCTGTCCTCCTTCTTCTCTCTGTCTTTGCTTGTTTTGGTCCCTCTGTTTTCGTTGCTGCTCCATGGGTTGTCTGTGTCTGTCCACTCCCCCTGCCTCCCCGTTTCTGTTGCGCTCACAACTTGTTTCTGTTCCTCTGCTTCCGGCTCCCTCCTGATGCCCTCACTCCTCTGGCTTTCCATGCCCCCCCTTGTTTTGTTGCCACCCATAGCTCGTCTGCCCTTGTCTGCTTGTACCTCTTGCTTCTGCTGCCTCTTTGTCCCTTGTGTCAGTCCTATGTGTTTCCACCTGTGGTCTCTCCTGTGTCCTGTTCTTCTTTCTTACCTCTCTGTACCCCTCCCTGTTGTCCGCGTTGTTACTGCTTCCGTTTCTGTGTTTTTTCATTCTTTTTTGGGCTTTTCTCCCCTTTCAGTGCCCCCGTATTTCATTGCCTCCTCTCTCACCTTTTGGAGCCACCGCTCTGTACCCTTTCCCAGCCTCTGGTTTTCTTGCAGCCAGCATTGCTCCTTGCAGCTACAGCTCGTAGGGTATTTGGCTTCAGCTGCAATCCACGAGTGAGCTACAATTATACAATACTGCATGCATTTCCATTGGAAGCTCATCAGATATGGCAGCCCTAGTCTCACTTATACAACTCACAGACTCATGAACTGCGTTTACATTTTTCAGGGGCTGGCGTACTTTGATCAAAGCAAAACTGTATCATGGGGTGAATAATCCTCTAGTGTTCCCATTTGGTGCTGTACTTCCTTCTGTGTATATATCGAGTACCCATACATTGACTGTTGCAAATGGGGACCAACCTGCTCTGGCACTTGTCAGTTGCATTCTTCTTCACTGGGCGCACACTAATGAATGTGGGTTTTAAGTTTTGAGATCACCGGGCTATCTTTGTGATCATGTCTCGGAAGCAAGCTGATCTCGCTGAAAGACATAATCATTAGTAATGCCTCATCAAATTTTAGTTCACCAAAAGAGCTACATTGAGCAAGCTCATTTTCAAGGAGGTCCTGGCTAGGCCTAGATAAAAAATTATAGATCCATTCCATTAGTCCAACTAAAGACATTACTGACAGTCCAGTTAGCAGGGTGCAAGATAGTACAACCTTGGTTTGAGATCCTATATACATGTTATGTTCCACTATCTCTGCTGAATACAATAAGACTGTGAATGACTTTCTGCTTAGGACTAACTGCAATGTGAACGAACCATAGTTCTACTACCCATCAGTATTGACCTACATGGAGGTCACATCGCACAAGCTTCACTGTTCTCCAATACCCGCTTAGCACCTGCCAGACCTCCATGGAGGTCCTGCCAGTGCCAGCTTGGCTCACGTGGGGGCCTTGGTTCCTGGCAGGAACATTCCAGGTTCTTTCCTATGGCAGTCTTACATGGGGGTCTCACCATTTCCAGCTAGCCCACATGGGGGCCTATCTCGTGACTCAATCATTTTGAATCCTTTCCTCTGGCAGAGCTATGTGGGGGGTCCCGTCGGACCAGTTTGACCTACGTGGGGGCCTAGCTTCCTAGCATGAACATGCCCAATTCTTTCCTATGGCGGACCTGCATGGAGGTCCCACCATTTCCGGTTTGGCCCTCATGGGGGACTGGATTCACAGCACAAACGCTCCAGAGTCTTAGTCTTCCTTAGTTTGCCACCTTCTTTTGGGCGATGGACCTGTCCTCCGTTATCATACTGTACTGTGCTTTCATGCCTCTGCTCCAAGGACCTCCGACGAATGGTTTGTTCCTTTCTTCTGGGTCCTTCAGGACTGAACCTCACTGCTCACTCTCTTCCCACATGCTTCATCATTCTACATCACCCACTCAGCCTTCACTATGCCTGCATGGAGGCTGGCTTGCCTTGGGACGGACTACATGGGAATCCGTCCCTTGCCGCCTCCTCCATGGCTACGTACAGTCCTCATTGTCTGGGCCTATCTCAGTCCTACGTGGAGGTCATGTTCCTGTCCATCTCGGGTCCTCTGGGTCTGACCTTCTGTGATGACCTAAGTGGAGGTCACCTCGCTGATGCTTCCTCGCTCTGTCTGCATGGAGTTCCTATTCCACTGCATCGTGCCACCCCATTCACTGGATTTTTACATTTCTGCTGCTTATCTTGTCAGACTGCCTTTGATGAGCTCCTGTTCTATCCCATTCTGCCATGCTATAGCACCTACGCCATCATGTGACTCTTCAACTGACTCTGAGGCAGTTCCATCAGATGCTCCTGGCTCTCCATCTGCTGTTCATGTCCTTCTAAGTTGGTTGTCCTGGTATCCTGTCATGCATTTCTACCTTGACCTACATAGAGGTCTTGGTCGTCACCATCTCGGTTCCACTGTGCGGGACCCTCCTCGCTGACCTACGTGGAGGTCTTGCCTAGCTCTGGATTGCCTTCTGGACTTCCTCCTTCTGTATTCCTTTTGGGACCTTTAAGTGCATCAACATCTAGTGCTCAACCATCCCTTGTCTTCACTCCCTGGATCCATCCTTGTGTCAAGCTTCCAGTTCTCAAATACCACAACAGGAATCCTAGACATCGTTTACCATCTCCTTCCTGTGGACATCCACCCGGATCAGACTCTCTTTCATCTTCCAGAATCCTCCATGGGCTGGCGGGATGGGAAAAAGAGCATTAAACCAAAAAAAGAGACTTGACAATCCTGCTCACTGTCAAGATTCAGAGGACACAACTCATCGACCAGCAAGACTCAACAGATAAAACTCTTGGACATAACCAAAACCAAACCTCAGTCCACATTTTAGGATTATCACCTCATAGTTTGCACGGAGGACGGGCAGGTCAGTAGCCATGGGTCCTCAGAGGATTCCCCCAGAGGGGGATATTCCTCTCCTGCGTGCTACTGGTCACACTCTCTGGAGTTGAAGGAGGTAATCGAACTGTTAACAATCTTTTTGGGCCTCTATTCCTACACCTACCCAGCATTCCTACTGAGGGTGAGAATAGAGAAAAGCCATATTCTAAGTTCATAACCTCAAGTCCATAACATTCAAGTTTGTAAATATACATTAGCACTATGCTGTGTATCACACATTGAATGGGAAGGCTAAAAAACCTGCGGTTCAATGGAGGATAGCTCTACCACATCCCCTACTTAAATCTCAGCACTTCTGCTGCTCAGCTTCGAACATTTCAAAACCGCCCACCATCCTCCCTGGCCTCCTCCTCCTCCAGCACTCTTATCTCACCCTCCACGCTAGGCCTCTATTCCTACACTTACCCAGCGTGTTCCTTCCGAGGGCAGGAATAGAGAAAATGGTACTGAAAGGTATACAGAGGGCCAAATTCTAAGTTCATAACCTCAAGGCCATAACATTCGAGTTCATAAGTACACATAAGAGCTACGCTATGTACTACACATTGAGCTGACTATTTAAATACAGAACATGCACGATATGAGGGAGGGACTCAAAGTGGGGCTGTTTTTATTATGACAGATTTACAAAACATAATGTCTTGTTTCAATTTATATTACAGACACAAAACTGAGGCTTGCAGAAGAGGTTAGGAAAGGGGACAAGACCTTCTTGTGTTACATCAGGGAAAAGAGACAAACAAAGGAAAGCATTTTCAAACTGAAATAGGATGAGGGGTTGGTGGATGACAGCAAAGTCAAAACAGGAAAACTGAATCATTACTTCTGTTCAGTATTTACAAAGGAAAGGGAAAGCATTTCCCCAGATCATTGCATGTTGAATAAACCCTCCAGAAAACTGGTTATTTTATTGATTTTAACGGCCAAAAAAGACATTACCAGACTGTGGCGCACTGAGAAAATTCCCACTTGTGCTAACTGACAGAAACTTACGATTAGCTTCTATATCTTGGAGAGGATGTCAGCCAGGATTATGAACCTTGTACCCTTCTTCGCAATCAAATGGCAATATGGCATAAATGGGTCCTGTACCAACTGGACAGCTACTCAAACTTTGTTCCGTAAGGCCTGTGATGGGGATGGGGATTTTATCCATAAAGGACAGGACACTTTCTGTCTCCTCTATATTTTCTTTCTACCACTGATTCCACCTCTTCATATACCAAATGTAAGTGTTGAAATTACACCAATCTAGGTACATTGTCTGGATTTATTGGATATTATCACAGATTATCGATTGCATCTTTCTCCAGAAGACCTTCGCTGGAACACCACTGGACTTTCCTTTGAAGTACAGATGACACCAAGCTCATCAATATAATATTGTGTTTCTCAGTGCACTATTTACTTCGAATGTGTTCTTACTGTATTTGTCTTTATGGACTGCACATACAGGGTGCCAGATCCAGCGAGGGTTCCAGTCAGCAGAGGTCGTGAGGGCTGCCTGACCCAGCTCTCCCCAACCCCCACCCCCAGAAACCTTGAAACCACCAGGTGCCAGATCCAGCGAGGGTTCCACTCCAGCGGAGGTCGTGAGGCTGCCTGACCCAGCCCTCCCACCCCCGAGCAAACTGCCAGGTGCGGATCAGCGAGGGTTCCACTCAGCGGAGGTCGTGGGGGCTGCCTGACCCGGCCCTCCCCACCCCACCCCGAAGCACGAAACCACCAGGGGGTGGTGGATCCAGCGAGGGTTCCACTCCAGTGGAGGTCATGAGGGCTGCCTGACCCAGCCCTCCCCCACCCCACCCCCACCCCGAAGCAAGCGAAACCGCCAGGTAATTTCCCCTTAATGAACTGTGGGCGCAATGCTAGCAACTCCAAATCCTGAATTATTCTCTACATTTGGACATTCACAAGAAGATTTATACAATTTAAACAGCTCCTACAGCCGCTGCCTTACCGGCTCGCCAGGCCCTGTCATACCTCGCTGCCCTCGCTCCACGAGTGGAGCTCTGCTCAGTGCTTTGAATTTGGCACCTTTCCAGTTGTCGCATGATAGCTTTTCTTTGTTACCTGAAAGAACGCTCTGCCTGCCATTACCTGCCTTTTCTAATGTTACTTTAAATGATTGCGCACGCTATTCCAGCCATCCTGAATGTTACCTTAATGGGCTGCATGTCGCTATTATTTAGAGCCTGCCATTTTAGTGTACCTGGTTATTTTAAACATAGCTGTTACCTGCTATTTTAAATTGTTGAACTTAGGTGAACATTCAGCAATTCTCTCGGGGCAAATACTTAATCTGACTAGAGCCTGCCATTTAATGTGCTTGTTACTCAGCATCACTGTGCCTGCTTGATTGAGACCTTAGTTGGAAATTAGCCTCTCTTACAGGGATTGTGACTGCTGTTAGAGCAAGAGCCACTCTTACAGGGCTCATACCTGAATGCTGTGCCTCCTCTCTGGACCCCTCCTCCAATCGTACCCCTTCCTCTTTCTCCCCCCCCCCCCGCTTCAGCATAAAAGAATCTCACCTCGCCTTTATATCTCTCACAGGGTGCCGATCCAGCAGGGTTCCACTCAGTGGAGGTCGTGAGGGCTGCCTGACCCGGCCCTCCCCACCCCCACCCCCACCCCTGAAGCAATGAAAACCACCAGGTAATTTCCCATAACCCGAACTGTGGAGGCTTGATGCTAGCGACTCCAAATCCTGAATATTCTCTACATTTGGACATTCACAAGAAGATTTATATGATTTAAACAGCTCCTACAGCCGCTGCCTTGCCCGGCTTCAGGCCCTATCCTGCCTCGCTGCTCTCGCTCCGCAGTGAGCTCTGCTCAATGCTGGCCCCGGCTTCATCATGCCCCACTGCCCCCACCACCACCCATGGTCGTCACTCTGTTATATACTGATGGTCATGTGACGCAAAATAACCTATCAGCCCACTTTGCTATTGGCAGGCTATACTGATTCCCCCACTAGGGGCACTCCAACTTCCTCTACAGCCTCCTTGGCAAATTTCTGTGAGCCAACTGAAAGGAAACTGTTTGTTTTTCCTTGCAATACCCCACTAGTTCTCCCCCCTCTAAAACTGCTCCTCCCACCCCCTCACCTCCCTTCTCTCCCAGCCCAACCTGCTACTCCCCTTAGCCTGCTTCCAGTATACATCTCTTCATCCCTCCTGCAGGGATCAATAACCCGGCTCCTCCAGTCGTGTTTCCTAAACTACTCACTTAGGTGAGTTCCTGGCTATCTCCTGCTAGCCGCACCATTTAACCAGCCTCTATTTGCCATTAGCGGTCACCCCTACCTGCTCTATCCTCCCATTGGGACTCTCAATGGCCGCTCAAATCCTAGGGTCATGGATCCACATGTCTAGTCTAGTCTGGACTAGTTATATTTGTAATGCCCCAAAGTGGGTCATTCCAGTAAAATAAAACAAAAATAAATAAACGCAGAGTACACAGGTGCTCAGGGTACCTGCTGCTGCAGGGGTAGGCAGCAGGGTACTGTACAAAGGGGCCCCTAGACATAAAAAGTCAACCTCCCTACACACAGAAAACACTGTAAATAATAAGAAAAGTTCCCCTGTGCACTTACAGCTGGTCAAAAGACAGAAAAAAAAGCATTACATGTCATAATGGTCTGGGTGGAATGCTGTGCTGAGTGACTCACGCACAGCATTCCAATCCAGCCATTCTAGAACTTAGGCAAGTTTAACTTTAAAATTAACTGTTGAGTTAGTCAGTTCCTGGGCAGCTGTTGAGGAGAGAGGACACAGTAAGTCAAAGGGACAAGAAAAGGGCTTACCTGGGGGTTGAAACCGTCCCTGAGGACTTAGCTGTGTGCCTGCTCTGTCTCCACTGCCTGAAGAAGCCTGCTGTGTGGTGTGCAGACGTCGGTGGTGCCATCGAGGAGACACCTGAAGAAAAAACACCGTTCCGCCAGTTGTATGGGCCAAAAGCCCTCCGTTTATTGTTTTGCCCCGATTGTGTTTTAAAGGTTTTAAATCCTGTCCCACGTCGGCAGCAGAGAAGCGCCGCATCGTTGTCAGCCGTCGGAGGCCCCGAGTCATCCCTCTTACTGCCGGTATGCTCCCTCCCACTGCCAGCTTACCTCCCGCCTCCCTGCGACTTCTAGCAACTCCCCGGAGACCGCAGAGCGGTGAGTCAGCGGCAGCACACGCTGTGCTGACCGCCAGTTTACTAAGGGGGACTGAATTTGTTGTAAAAGCGCAGTAGGCGCTTGGAAGAGGCAGCAGAGTGCCGCAGGGGCATCGGGTCATTAGGACCCGCGATTTGAATATTCATAAGGGAGGCGGGGCTAGTGACACCCATGGGGAGGGGCCAGGGCATTAAGGCCAGGTAAAAGGTCTTTGAATATTCAGCAGGGGGCAGAACAGAGGCGGGGTTTTGCTAAATAAATGACAGCAGGCACTGGGAGCCTGCAGATTTAAATGGGCAACGGATTTAAAAGGGCAATTCAGGCCCAAAGTTTAGAGGGGCATTAGGCCCAATATAAAGTAGAGCATTAGGCCCAGTATAAAGTGGGGCTTCAGGCCCAGAGGGTTGAGGGGCATCAGGCCCATTATAAATTGGGGCACCAGGCCCAGTATTTGGTGGGGCACCAGGCCCAAAGCAACATGGGGCACCAGGCCCAGTACAAAGTGGGGCACCAGGCCCAATGTAAGGAGGGGCACCGGGCCCATTGTAAAGTGGGGAACCAGGCCCAGTCTAAGGTGGGGCACCAGGCCCAAGCTAACGTAGGGCATCAGGCCCGAGGTAAAGGTAGAGCATTTGGCCCGAGGTAAAGCCTGGTACTATAGGGAGGCCCCGGCCTAGCAGAATAGGGCAAGCCAGCCTAGTGGTACTAAAGGGAGGCCCCGGCCTAGCAGAATAGGGCCAGCCAGCCTAGTGGTACTAAAGGATTCCCTAGCCACAACGTACAGTAAGGGATCCTATTCCAGAATACCCTACCTATGGAAAAAGGGGTTCATTTGAGAGTGTTCTATTTGCCTATACTGTGAAACTACTGTGATTACTGTACTGCTTATGCTGAACTATTGCCCTAAGTACCTGAACTATTGCCCTAAGTACCTGAACTATTGTCCTAAGTACCTGAACTATTGCTCTAAGCACCTGGACATTGGCCCTTATCAGTAACAATTACCCCTGAAGTTATAATTTGCCCTTCCCCGGCAAATTATTGTACCATTCCACAGTTCTTTGGGCATTCTTCAGTTATATGTTTACTACTGTACGAAGACAGTCTCAATCTTCTACCACACTGCAGTCTCATAGTGTGGTCTGTAACACTACGTGCTCAGAATCAGTCTCTACTCAGAAGAAGACGTCCTTCCAGCATCCTTCACTCCTGGGAGATCATCCATCAGCTCATCTCATCCGTTTGTGTCGTCCGCCGAAGTCGAGTCCGTCGTCAGTCATACCCGTCGTTTTCTTGTTTTCACAGCTTGAAAGTACGTCCGCCGAAATGCATCACGACAGCCGTGCCAGTGTTGTTCCGTATGGTTCCTGTTCCAGATGTCCCGAAGTTGGTCGCCCTCTACAGAAGAGAGAGAGCTCATCCTGGAGAACCTGTTCTGCGCCCCCACCTGGTCGTTCGCCAAAAGTCGAGTCCGTCGAAGCCCAGTACGGGACGCGTCCGCCATTTCTTTGTTTTGTGTTAGTTCCTGATCCTAGGATTGCAGCGTCAACCATCATCTCTTCAGATTCTTATGGTTCCTGGTCCTGTCAGAGTTCCTTCCGAGTCCAGCTGGCCCTTGGAGTGCCACAGCATCAGTTGGGTCGTGGTAGTCCTCCATTGGATTCATCGCCATGCAGGTCTTGGTCTTTCTTCATCCTTGGCAACCCTAGAAGTGGGTTTTGGCTGAGGAACCTCTTACTTCAGTGTGTTATTTCAGGAACCAGTTGCTTTGGTTCTACATTCCGGCAGCCTTGGAGAGAGTGGGCTTTTGCCGAAGATATAGGGTCTGTTTACCAAACCTCTCACCATCCCAGTGGCCTTATCTAGGTCCTTGCTGGGAATTGAGATTAGGATTCTACAGTTCTGTTTATTTCCTTGTAGCTACTCTTACGAAGAAGAATGGCCGGTGTACGAAGCACCGGATCTCTGGACTCCTGTAAAATCTGGACTCTTCACGAATGTGTGATGCTGATCACCCTAATGCAGTGCTGAGTAGCCTATGTAACTGGATTCTCGTTTAGAGTATAGAAGTACAGTATAACCTAGTATCAGAATAAGAGTGGCAGTAGGCCTAAAGTCTATGCTTGTAGTAGTAACCGTAAAAGTGGTAGATAAAAGTATTTCAGTATTTCCCTGTTCCATTGCCCTATTGTTAATCGGGCAACCCCTCCTCCTTCTTGTGACTGTGTCTGTCTACCCCTTGGTACCAAATAAACGGCCTTTGGGCATCGATATACTAAGTTGACTCCTGCCTCTCCTTGTCCGGATAGCAGTTATCCTATCCACATTTAATTCGGACCTTGGCTGCTCTCTTCTCATCATCTTCTCTACAGCACCACATATTTCTTTCTTTTCTCTTGTTTTTTTCTTCTTTTTCCCTTCTTTTTCTCCACCTCCAGCAAACGAGGCAGAGACCTCTCACTAAAAATAAACACCAACTGAGCTCACTGAGAACATTCAACCATGGCTCATCAAGCGCATGCTTCTCCCCTGACACCCTGTAGGACACTGAACCTAGGTGTCCCTCTCCCTAACAGGGGGGCACTTCTTGCCATACTCTACTCACTGACCCTCCTTTGGGTGGATAGGCTCACTGACCCAGGCCACCCTGAACCAGGGGGCTATCTGCATAATGATCTGCCCCCTCACCATTTCCACAGTAGTTACCCCATCTCAAACAGGACTACCCTCTCTAATGTGCACGAGATGGTAAAAGAGGGGCTATGCTACAACCTGTTCTACTTTATGGGTAGGACACATCGAAGGAACCTCATCACCTTACCTAGCGCCAAACTAATCAGCCTAGTTGCAGTACTACTACTCCTGGCAGGTGATATCCAACCCAACCCCACCCCAATATCACTAATATCTCGCTAGCATCCCCCCAGGACCTTTGCTGGGTGTCTGCAAAGGGCCTGAAGATCGCACATATGAATGTGTGTAGCCTCAGACCCAAAATACATGAAATCCAAGCCTGGCTGGACCTCTACAAACCTGATGTCCTAGCCATCTCAGAAACCTGGCTAAAAGCCCACATCCTTGATCACGAGATATAAGCACTGGGCTACAGTATCTATCGCAAGGACAGGGATTCCAAAAAAGGAGGAGGGGTGCTAATCTACACAAAGTTCGACCTCACTGTGTCACTCCTAACCCTGCAGGAAAATATCCCTTCTGAAGATGAAGCTATATTTATCCGCTTAACCCTTGGACACACAAAGCAACTAACTATAGGCTGTGTGTACCATCCAACCAAGTCTGCTCTCCAGTCTCTTGAAGCCATCACAACTGTACTGGCCCAAGAGGTAGCCTAGGAGCTAGTCATACTGGGTGACTTCAACCTCAACTGGGCCCAGGACCCGGCCATGCCTCGATGTCTCTGACCCAGGAAGCAGGTCTGACGCAGGGCATCTCTGAACCAACAAGACTGAATCACAAAACTGGGAATCACACCACCCTGGACTAGGCCCTAGTGTCAAACCCTGCAAACATACAGAGCACGGGAATAATGGCAGACTCCTTGAGTGACCATTCCCCGATATTCTGTACATGGAAGAACAGAGCACCCAAGGTCCAGCCAAGAATACTTACTGCCCGAGACTACTCCAATTTCTCGGAAGTAAAATTCAATCACTACCTTGGCAGCGGGACTGGAGCCCCATGCGCTCCTCCCAATGCTGGCTGAAGCCTGAATACTTCCAGGACCAACTAGGCACTGCTGCCAACCTCTTAGCCCCTATGAAGAGCATGAGGCCGAAGGGCAGCTGTTATAAGTGGATCTCCCCATCCCTCAAATCCCTAATGATAACTCGGGACAAAGCCTGGAAGAAATTCAAGCTATCCTCTCTCCCTGCAGACCTACTGGAATACAAAGTACTAAGAAACAAAGCAAAGAGAGCCATTAAACTTGCTAAAAGAGAGTACATCACACACCTCCAGAAAGCAAGCTTAGGCAACCCTAAGCAATTCTGGAATCATGTCGATGACCTGGTCAAGGGCACCAAAAACTCAGAGCCCAGCCTTATAGAGGTCAACGGACTGCTTACTAGTGACTCTGCTCTAATATTGGCTGCCCTCAACAACCACTTCACTGATCTTGCAGCCTACATGGCCGGCCAATCTCCCCTGACCTCGGCCCCAAACACAATCAAACCAACACACTTCGAACGACCCCCCCTTCCACCTGCAACTGGTAAAGTGCACTGAGGTCCTAACCCTCCTAAAGACGCTGAAACCTAAAGGGTCAGGGGGATCTGATGGGATCAACTCTTGGCTACCCATGGCTGGAGCCACCTCCTTATCCAGGCCATTAACCATGCTCCTTAGCAGATCTCTAAGGGAAGGAGCAGTCCCTGATCAGTGGTACATGCCAATGTAGTCCCTATCCACAAAGGTGAACCCAGGGACAAACTAACCAATTACAGGCCTATCTCTCTTCTCTGCACATTAGCCAAAATTCAAGAAAGGCTAATCTACAACCAACTCTGGGACTACTTGGAAGCTCACCAGCTCCTTGCCCCCTCCCAACATGGATTCAGACCAAACCACGGTACTGATACTGCCCTCATCAACTTCTCTTACGAAGTGCTCAGGGCTATGGACAAAGGGATACCCACAGGTGCAGTCTTCATAGATTTATCCAAGGCATTCGACCTTGTAGAGCATAACCTTCTACTACTGAAGCTGCACAGCATTGGACTAGACCCCTATGCCCTCAAGTGGTTTACGAGCTACTTATCTGGCCGGACACAGAGGGTCACCTGGAAGGGGGCCATGTCTGGGCCACTACCACTACAAAAGGGAGTTCCTCAGGGCTCAATACTAGGCCCCCTCCTATTCTTCCTATTTACAAATGAACTAAGTACCTACTGTGGGGAGAGCTCAGTTGTACAGTACGCTGATCATACTGTCATCTACCGATCCTTAGGAGATGTAGCTGCTCTCAATCCCCTACTCCAAAAGGACCTCACATCCCTAGAGATATGGCTGTGTGAGAATAGAATGGCACTTAACGCGGACAAAACTAAGGCAATACTATTCAGACCAAGATCCTTGGGAACTGACAGGTCCTCATCCCTACAACTTTCCACACTATCTGGCAAAAGCATAAAAGTAGTCCCTTCCCCGAAATACTTAGGCCTAACTCTAGATCAATCATTCACTTACAAAGACCATGTTGACCAGATCACCAGGACACTTCACCTCAAGCTCGGAACCTTGTACCGTCTCAGAGACCAGCTCATCCCTGAGGCCAGGCTCTCTATTGCGACAAGTGTCCTGCTCCCAACCCTGACCTACGTGGCCATGATTATACAGGGCATGGCAAAGCAGGAAGTATCCAGGATGCAAATCCTATACAACAAAATAGCTCAGTTCGCTATACAAGACCACCCGAGACGTCATCACTGTGACACCCTGGCCCAGCTCCAGTGGCCCATGCTGGCCACCCGGTTACAACAACCATTGCTCGCCCAGACCTACAAGTTACTCAAACCCCCTGCTCCTCCAAGCATAGCAGGAATCATAGCTATTAAACACAACCTAAGGACTTCAGAACGAACACTGCTCGAAGTCCACAGAGTTCGGACCAACGCTGGCGGCAGATCCTTCTCTTGGCAAGCCCGTAGCCTATGGAACAAGCTACCTCCCCTGATCCAGGATGCCTCCACACTTATGAATTTCTGTACTAGGCTCAAGGACCACATGCTGGACACAAGTGCAAGTCACTGTCACGGCTCTCAAGGCACCCCCTCTCATTTCTATATCAAACCCCCCTAAAGGTGGGACTACCCTGGACCTCCTAGTAGTCTTAGGATACCTAGGGACCAAAGCTACCTCATGCAAATAGCTATGCCAAATACTATCAAGGCTGAACTGTGTCGTGTCGAAAACCATGTTAGAAAACCACTGTCTGTAACTACCTCATACTTCCAAAACCACTGTCTGTAACTACCTTATGCTTCCACAACTTATGCAATCAAATGTTGTCGCCTCTATTATACCCTGTGTTGTACTATTATATATCCTGTATTGTACTGTTATCCCAGGTCGCCCCTGAAAAAGGGACCTTCGGGGCTCAGTGGGCCTACCCGGTCACCAAAATGTAATAAATAAATAAACATATGTGACACATACCTTTTTTATTTCTGTGCGTTTTGTACTCACAATGAGCGATACATTGTGTAATGGAATATGTTCCTGTGTTCTGAAAAACTTAATAAAAACAATTTAACTATAAAAAAAAACACAAAGGAAAAGGAAGGCCCCTTGCCTTAGAGAAAATTAACACTAGACCAGAAGGGAGGACAATAATGTGTATGGGTCCAATTACCACAGACAGGGTGTGAAAGGGACTTGGGGCACCGAAAGTACATAAATCACTGGGCTGATTCCGGGATGCTGAAGGAGATGGCACAGGTACTAGCTCAGCTCCTGACAGACCTCTTCAATTGCTCTTTAAAGACTGGAGGGAGAGGTGCCAGTGGCATGGAGAACAGCAAATGTGGTTCACCTGTGCAAAAGAGGTAGAAAAGATGAATCAGGGAACTACAGGCCAGTAGATAAGTTTGACATCAACAGTTCACAAACTACTGGAAACCATAATCGAAGAAAGACTGTTGGAGTTTCTGGGAGAAATGGACTACAAGATGATAGCGTGGTTTTGTTGCATGAAGGACTTGACAAACAAATTTGATAGACTTTTTTTTGATTGGGTAACTAGAGGGCAGATAAGAGACAGCCAGTCGACATACTGTACCTCAGTTTTAGCAAGGCATTCAACTCAGTCCTGCCTAGGAGATTAGATTAGTCAAAAACTGGGGGACCTGGAGGTGGGGGACAAACTAACAAGGTGGGAGAAAAACTGGCTGATGGAGGACTCAGAGGGTTGTGATAAATGGTGAGTTCTCGGGAACAAGGGGAGTCACTAGTGGGGCACTGCAGGCATCAGTGCTAGGCCCGGCACTCTTTAACATCTTCATTAGTGACACAGGGGAAGTCATCAGAGAGAAAAGCTGCCTATTTGTGGATGACACCTAGCTCTGTAGCAGAAAGGACACTGAAGATGGTATTTGTGAGTTAAGAGAGAACCTGGGGAGGTGGTCAAAAATCTGGCAGCTGGGGACGGCCTCACCTGCCACCACACTAGTGACCCAGGTTCGGGAACAGAACAGGGTCACTTAAAGGCTGGCTGGGAGAAGCAGATCGAGCACCCCATGGAATGCTCTTCTTCTTCTTCTTTGGGGAAGGGTGTTATGATGCCTCACTGCACTGCCACCACCTTGTGAAGGCTATGTGGTGCAAAAGCTGAGTACTGCAAGAAGGGGACCTGATGCAGACACCATGACATGCACATCAGTACACACACGAGTGCACTCAGCCCCAGGGGAAATTATAGGCTGGTCAGACTCACATCAGTGGAGGAGAAATTAATAAAAACCCTGTTAAGAGAAAGGTTGGTAGAGTATTTTGAATCCAGTGGGCTATAAGACCAAAAGCAGCATGGATTTGGGGGCATGCCAGATGAATCTGATTGATTTCTTCAACTGGGTGACCAGGGAAATGCAGTAGGCATGGCCTATCGGGAGTTTAGCAAGGCCTTCGACAATGTGCCGCACAGCAGACTGATAAAGAAACTGAGCACCCTATCGGTGGGACCCAAGTTGGTGAACTGGGTGAAGAACTGGTTAATGGATAGGTGACACATGGTCATGGTTAACGGCACTTACTTTAATGAGGGAAGAGTAACCAGGGGGATGCTGGGACCAGTCCTCTTCAAAATCTTCATAAGTGACATTGCAGAAGAATTGGAAAGGAATGTGTGCCTTTTTGCAGATGAAACCAAAATGTGTAATAGGGTAGTTATTTATTTATTTGAAGAGTTTCACCAGGAAAGGCATACTGAGTTGAAATAGCTCATTTCCACCTGGGGGAAGGGGAGGAGGGATTACAGTATGCTTAAAATACAGTAGACAGTAAATATAGGTAACAATTATATAAGCATATACAGATAATATACAGATAAATACATATTTGTACACAATCCAAAGTACATTAGAGTGACAATACGGATAGTTAATACACAACCAAGCCTTCCAGGCTGAGTCAGTACAGGCAGACAAATAGGGGGTATCAGTAGCAGGTACAAGAGAGAATGGTGAGTTTAGATAGGAGGGGGGCAAGAGAGAAGGGGGATGAGGCAGACCGGATGTGTGATGGCAGTGAGTTCCAGAGTTTGAGGAAGCGTAGGAGAAAGCAGCTTGGCCAGCCACAGAGGACCTGGGTGGGAGAGCAAGGGAGTAGAAAGCGGAGCTGTGAAGGGCATGGGGAGGGTGGGGGCGGGGAGCCATGCACCCCTGGCCCCCAAACACTTGGGCAGGCTTGCTCTCGTGGAAGCAGCTTCTTGCTTAAGTATACAATGGAGTGCTATTCCCACATCTGAGGCATCCATCTGTACTACAAATGGCCTGTTGTAGTCTGGGCTAGCCAGCACTGGGGCCCTACACAGTGAAGTTTTCAGCTGTGTGAAGGCCTGCTCACAGTATGTGTCCCATTTTACCTTCCTAGGCTTATTCTTTGTCAGTAACTCAGATAAAAGAGTGGCTAGGGAGTTGTAGTTGGGAACACATTTTCTGTAACACCCTGATGTCCCAAAAAGGCTCCTAACTTATCTCTGGGTTTCAGGTGTAGGCCATGATGCAACAGCCTCTATCTTTGTAATAGTCTCTATCTTTGCTTGTTTTGGGGGAAGTTGGCCTTGCCCTACCACATGTCCCAAATAAGTGACCTCTGCCATGGCCACCTGACACTTTTCTCCCTTAATAGTCAGACCTGCGGCCTGTATTCTACCCAACACCTTCCTAAGATGTAGCAGGTGTTTCTCCCAGCTATTGATGAAAATAGCAATATCATCCAGGTAAGCGACTGCAAAGTCCTCCGTATCCTGTAACACCTGATTTACTAAACACTGGAAGGTAGCGGGGCATTCTTTATCCCAAACGGCATGACCTTGAACTCGAACAAGCCAACTGAGACGATGAATGCTGACCTTTCCCTAGCCCTGTCTGTCAGTTCCACCTGCCAGCACCCCTTTGTCAGGTCTACTGTAGTCAAGTATGTCACTCCTCCCAGTTTGTCAAGCAGTTCATCTGTGCATGGCATTGTGTAGGCATCAGATTTGGTGATGGCATTAAGCCCATAATAATCTATGCAGAACTGTGTAGTCCCATCCGGTTTTGGTACAAGGACTACAGGTGAGGCCCAGGGGCTGTGGGATTTCTGGATAAATCCTAGATCCAGCATCTCTCCCACCTCCCTCCTAATGTCCTTGAGGACTGCCTCTGACACCTGGTAAGCTGTCCTGAGTATGGATGCTTGGGTCCCCATGTCTATGTCATGCATCGCTAGCAGTGTCCTTCCTGGCTTTGCCATAAATAAAGGGGAAACGTTTCACAAAAGGGTCCTCAATTCTTGGGCCTGTTCAGGTGTCAACTGGGATGACAGCATGATGGTCTCCACAAATGATGCCTGCTTGCTGTCAGCTAACAAGTCGAGAAGGGGGACTTCCCCATCTAGCTCCTCTCCAGGACTGCAAACCGCAACTACCATGTCAGCCTTATTAAAATATGGCTTCATCATGTTCACGATACATCCTGTGAGTGTGTTTTCAGTCAGGTAACTCTACAGTGTAATTAACATTGTTTACCTGCCATACTACCTTATATGGCCCTGCCCACTCAGCTTGCAGCTTGTCCTTTCGAACCGGAATCAGAACCATTACCTCCTATCCTGCCCCGCATGAGCGAGCTCTGGCGCCATGATCATACCAGGTCTTTTGTTTTTGCTGGGCAGCTGCCAGATTGCTCTAGGTCACTCCCATAAGCTCTTTCAATGTCTCCTTAAAGTTTACCACATACTCCACTATGGGAGTTCCCTGGGTGACACGCTTGCCTTCCCAGTCCTCTCTTATTAACTCAAGGGGCCCCCTCACCCTGCATCCACACAAGAGCTCAAAGGGTGAAAACCCGGTTGACTCTTGTGGCACTTCCCTGTAGGCAAACAGCAGAAGCACAATGGCTTCAGGATAGTGGGTAGCATAATTAACAACTGTAAATATATACCTTTTTCCCGAGAAACTTGGGGTATTCAAAGGACTCACAATATCCATTCCAACCTTCTGGAATGGCTCCTCCACAAGTGGTAAGCGAATCAGGGCAGCCTTAGCTTTGCTTCCGGCCTTCCCTATTTCCTGACACCGGTGACAGGATTTGCAACATTCCTTCACCTGCTTGGTAATATTGGGCCAATAGAAATTGTGGGCTAAGCGCTGCATAGTGTGAGCAATACCCAAATGTCTGGACATGGGAATGTCGTGAGCTATATTGAGCAATAACCCATGGTACTCCTGGGGAACAACAAGCTGCACCCATCACCCCTCTCTCTGTCCTGATGTCCTGTGTGTATAACAATCCATTTTCCAAATATACTGTATGCTTTCCATCACCTCCCTGGGTCCCAGCAAACTCTGCACAGGCCCTCAGCTTCTCTAAGCTGTCTGTTGTGCTGCTGCTAAGTCTTCCAACTTACCCAGAGCATGGGGCATGCCTCCATTAGTTCCCAGGCTGAGATCCATAGCTGTGGCAGTAGGGGACTCATATCATGACCTTTCCCTTCCCCAGGGCTATGTGTCCTCTCTCCCTCCTGAGAGCAACCTTCAGTGGCAGTTGGGTTAACTGCCATTAGGGGAAGTTCCATCCCCCTATTATTACACTCTTTTACAAGAAACATAGAATGTGATGGCAGATAAGGACCGCTTGGCCCACCTAGTCTGCCCTTTTTCCTACCTAACAGATAATCTGCAGATCCTAGTTAACCAGCAGCCTACTTCTTCCTATCCCCACCCCCTAGAATTGCCTTATGACTGTCCCATGCATGCTTGAATTCCACCACTGTTTTTGACTCCACAACCTCCTCTGGAAGGCCGTTCCATACATCCACAACCCTCTCTGTGAAAAAATACTTCCTTAAATTACCTCTGAGCTGCCCCCCTTCTATCTTCAAATTGTGCCCCCTTGTTCTTGCACACCTCTTTTGAAAGATGCTGCCCTCTTGGACTTTGTTGATTCCTTGGGGTACTTGAAGTTTCTATCATGTCCCCCTCTCCTCCTTTCCTCGAGGGCTATACATATTAAGCTCCTTAAGTCTCTCTTCATATGTCTTCTGGTGCAGACCCTGCACCATTTTAGTTGCCCTCCTCTGGACAGCTTCCATCCTGTCTATGTCTTTGCGGAGATTGGGTCTCCAGAACTGCATGCAGTACTCCAGATGGGGTCTCACCAGCTGTCTGTACAGAGGGATAATAACTTCTTATTTTCTACTGGTGATGCCTCTCCCTATGCATCCCAGTATCCCCCCAGCCCTCCTTGCTGCCCTCTCACATTGCTTGCCTACCTTTAGGTCATCTGAGATGACTACCCCCAGGTCCCTTTCCATTTTTGTTGTTGTTAGTATCTCACCCCCCATTGTGTACTCTTCCCCTGGGTTTTTGTTTCCCAGGTGCATTACCTTGCACTTCTTAGCACTGAATCTAAGCTGCCATACATTTGACCATTCCTCTAACCTTGCCAAGTCCCTTCTCATCCTTTCCACCCCACCTTGTGCATCAACTCTGTTGCAGATCTTTGTGTCATCTGCAAAGAGACATACTTTTCCTTCCAGTCAGCTGCAATGTAACATAAAGACATTAGAAGGGACCAGTCTAATACTGAACCTGCGGTGCCCCACTACTAACCCCCCTTTTTCAGAGTGGACTCCATTTACTATTACTCTCTGTGTCCTATTCTCCAGCCAATTCTTTACCCAGGCTGTCATCTTGGGACCCACTCCCAGGCTGGCTAACTTGTATATTAATCTTTTGTGTGGGACTGTGTCAAATGCCTTGCTAAAGTCTAGGGTAGGCCATGTCCACAGACCCTCCCTGATCAACTACTTTGGTCACCCAGTCAAAGAAATCTATCAGATTTGTCTGGCATGACCTTCCACTGTGAATCCATGCTGCCTTGGGTCCTGTGCCCCTCTGGCCTCTAGATACTCAACAATTATTTCCTTCAGAGTGAGTCCATCATTTTCCCTACCACTGAGGTTAAACTAACAGGTCTGTAGTTTCCTGCTTCTGCCTTGCTCCACTTTTGTGAAGGGGAATCACATCTGCCCTCCTCCAGTCCTCGGCACCACCCCATCCTCCCATGATTTGTTAAAGAGGGTAGTCAGTGGTGTCACTAGTTCTACCCTTAGTTCTTTTAGAATTATGGGATGAATCCCATCAGGCCCCATTGCTTTGTCCACCTTCAGTTTTAAGAGTTCTTTCATAACCCTTTCTTCTGTAAATGGGCTGGTATCAACTTCTGTATCCAGAGTGTTTCTACTGTTTGTTTTAGGTACCTCCTCCTCTTCCTTTGTAAATACTAAGCAAAAATATTTGTTTAGTATCTCTGCCTTTTCACAGTCACCCTCTGCCCACCCTCTCTCCCCTTTATTAAGCCTCACTATCCCTCCCTTGGTCTTCCTTTGCTCCTGATGTACCTATAAAGGTTTTATCCCCTTCTTAACTGAGTTGGCTATCTTTTCCTCGGTTTGGGCCTTTGCTGTTCTGACTGCCTTCCCAGCTTCCTTTTGCTTTAACTGATACAGTTCTCTGTCCTGTTCCTTCTGTGATTCCTTGTACTTCCTGAATGCTTTCTTTTTCTCTTGAACCTTCACTGCCACTTCCTTTGAGAACCATAGTGGTTTTTTACCTCGTTTCATTTTGTTTATTTGCTTTACACAAAGGCTTGTCTGTGATGGCAGTTTTTATTATTCCCCATTGTTCTTCCACCCCTCTTCCCTGCCCACTTGCTAGTGCATTCCTTAGGCACTCACCCATTTTGGCAAAGTCAGCCCTCCTAAAATCCAGTACCTTTGTCTTTGTATGGCTTGACTCTATTGCTGTGTTTATTGTGAACCATACTGTTCGATGGTGGCTAGTTCCCAGATGGCTACCCACTTCTACATCTGTGATCCTCTTCATCTCCATTTGAGAACCAGGTCTAAGATTGCTCCCTCTCGAGTGGGCTCCAGTACTAGTTGTCTAGCAGCATGCCCTGTAGGGCATCTAGAATAACCCTACTCTTAGAAGTGGCTGCTGCAACTGCACTCCAGTTAACATCTGGCATATTCAGATCACCCATCAGCAATATCTCCCCTTTTTCTGCCATTCTAAGTATACTTTCTATCATTTCCTTGTCCATTTCATCCCCCTGAGAAGGGGGTCTGTATACAACCCCTGTGCGGATTGTGGTGCCATTGCCGGTCTCCAAATTTACCCACAGTGCTTCTTCTCCTCCCTGTTTACCCTTTTGTTCTGTTGCTTTGATTCCTTCCCTAATGTAAAGAGCTACTACTCCTCCTCTTTTACCCTCCCTGTCCCTCCTGTAGATAGTGTATCCTGGTATGTTTACATCCCAGTCATGGTTTTGTGTGTACCATGTTTCTGTGACTGCCACGATATCCAGATGTTCCTCCTCCATCAAGGCCACTAATTCAGGAAGCTTGTTACTCAGACTACGGGCATTGGTACGGGCATCAGACTAAGAGCTAGAGGTTGGCTGGCCTTGTCTCTCAACCTCTCCTGTCTGAATTTCTGTGGGGCCCCGAGGATCACAGGGGCCTCTATTCTTTTGGTGCTCCTGGTCACAGCACAAACCACTCTCCGTGGAGCATCTTTCCCCACAGTAACATCCATAATAAGTTGGTCAGCTACATCCACCTTCCTTATCCCTTCACCTGCATCTCTCCAATCCAGGGTAACACTGGCTAATGGGTAAGTTTTTCTTTCCCCTATGTAATCCCTCACAGAGACAAACTGATTTGGTAGTATTTGTTCAGTCCCCACCAAATCCCCTTTCACCAGGGTAAGAGATGCTACCGTATCCCTTAGTCCCCTAGATTCTAACCCATTCACCATGACTGGGTGAATGTGTCCACTCATATCGTCAGGGACAGCCTCAGTGATACAGTGGGCTATTGTCTCCAATTGCACAGGCCCTTTTACCTTCTGGGCTTTCTTAGGACACTGCCTAGACAGATGGCCTATCTGGTGACAATACCAGCAATCATCATGTTTCTTGTCCCCAACCTCCCTTTTGGGCACCTGGGGATCCCCTTCTTTTTGCAGGGGCCCTGTTGTTTTTGGTTGTCCAAAATGCCCACTTTTCCCTTTCACCCCTGAATTCCCTTGGGAGCAGCTCTGCTTCGAGCATAGTGATCCGCCAACTCTGCAGCCTGTCTGGCAGTCTTAGGATCTCTGTCCTCTAGCCAAAGCTTCAAGTCAGGTGATCAAATCCAATAAAATTGTTCAAGCAATACCAACCCTTCAATAGCTTCAACAGAATCTGCTTTCATTCCTTCCCACCAAAATTTTAAATATTGATGCTGTTTTGTGGCTACCTCCTCAAAGCTCATTTCTTGCCCCTTTCAGAGTTTTTGAAACTTGGCTCTGTATGCATCACGGTTTAGATCATATTTTTTAATAAAGCAGTTTTTAACTTGTCAAAATCTTTACTGTCAACATTGTCCACCTGCCCCAATGCTTCCCTCCCCTCGTCAATAAGTAGTGGAGACATGTGAAAGCTTCAGGCCTCTCTGGGAAGATTGGCCTGGATACAGACCTTTTCAAATGAGTTTAAAAACATGTCCATATCCTCCCCCTCTTTAAACTCTGCTATTAAATTTGAATTTAACTTTTACCCAAGTCCTAGAATTTCAGACCTGCCCCATCATTTACCTGCTCAGGGATTGTTGTTGGTTGGAGCGTCAGCTTTTTTCAGCTCATGTTCCCGCTGGTGCTGCCATTCTTCCAACTGGCACTGTCGTTCCTCTGCCTCTCTCTGTTACCATTGTTCCTCCACCTCTCTTTGTTGCCGTCAGTCCTCCATTTTCATCTCAACCCTTATTTGCTCATTTTCAATATGTTTCTCCTACATCCGCAGCCTCCTCAGCTCAGGCTCTTTGTCTGTAGATGGCTCCTTCTCCTCTGGGCTCTAGACCTCTGACAACACCAGCTCTGGACCTCTGTCTCAGCTGCCAGAAGGGCTTCCATGACTTGCCTTTTATTTTTGTTTTCTCTAGCGATGCCCTGCTCCCCATAGATCTTCTTCAGTTGTATCAAAGTTCATATTGCTGTACTGAACAGACATTCTTCTATCTACACTATTCTTGTTCAAAAAAAATTTCAAAAAGGATAGGGTCTATTGTCTGCAAACAAATTTCTTTTTCCCCTTTCCAAATTCTGCCTTTGATTGTGTAATGGTTTTGCAAGACCATTCAAAATCCCACCGCTAACATCAAATCTGTCACGCGCCCCTGGCCCCCCAAATCCTCGGGCAGCCCGGTAGGACATCCTGTTTGCAGAGAGGATCCCTTTAGTCAGGAACTCATGAGCAGGAGTAAGGGTTTCAGGAAGACTTACTACCAAACTTTCCTTTTCCCAGTGGGAGGGTGGATTCTGTAGTTTTGAGTTCCTTTGACTCTATACTACTTTCAGTATTTGAATCCCACCACAGCCACTGGCTACGTCTTGCCTAGGTAGTTTTATATGACAGCCAAGTGGATTCTTTTCAGGCACACAGTCTTTTCAAAACCCTTCTGTTTAAATGTTAAATCACACAACCAGACCCCAAGCAGAGTTGATAAGAAAATCACAAAAGTTTACTTAACATAAAAGTAATACAGAAAAGTCTACAGTTTGGAAGAACTTTGAAATGCAGACAATGTATTTATTTATTTATTTAGCTTTTGTTAACCAGGTAGGTACACTAGACAAGCTGTATGCCTATTTTCAGGTATGACCCGGGAGAGTACAGTGAAAAATACAGGTTTAAACAAGGTACATAACGACAAGAGGGCAATGTACATAGTTACAGGAGCGTTACATTAACATAGATAGTCAACAGTGCACAGTAATAGGTACATATACATACAGAATAAATAGACTAAGACATTTGATGGCGATTACGTTGCTTGAGTGACCCTTTTTTCAGGGCCACATACTTCACAAGCAGGTAGCAAGTAGTCACATACAGTACTTCCCAAAGTTGAAAGGACAGTGGGTAGGATAAGACTAATTTGGAGATATGTTTAAGGTGGTTTAGGACACCTACACACCGAGGACAGCTTCAGGTGCCCCCACAGGGAATTCTGGAGACTCTGGTGGGAGGGGGAGGCTCTGATGTGGTTTGGCAGGGAGTTCCATAGTCTCAGAGCACACGTAGCAAAGTCCCTCTCCCCCACTAGGGTTCGAGTATAAGGAACTTTGAGCACCCCAGCACCTAGAGACCTGAGGGAGTAGGAGGAGGTTTCAACAAGCTTGAGGAGCTGCGCCAGCCCTGGAGGGGTTCCGGTTCTAAGTACCTTTCCTATGAAGCAGCCCAACACGTATTTCAAGTGATTGGCTGGGGAAAGCCAGTCCAGTGTGTCATATAATTTACAATGGTGGGTGAGACGTGGGGCTGCCAGGGCAAAGCGACATATATTGTTGTAGGTCATATACCATTGAGCAAGGTGTACCTTGGATGTGCTAGCGAACAGGGGAAGGCCATAGCTAAGTGAGGGGAGCAGCACACCTCTGGCCAGCACCAAGCGAGCTGCAGACGTCAAATTGTTCTTTGCCCTGTAGGCAAGACCCAGTTTGCTGTTTACGGCTCTGCAAACATTTAGGATGTGACACCCCATGTCGAGTTGGGGATCAAGTGTCACACCCAGGTATTTTATTGAGACTGAGGTTAGGAGGGGAGAGACATCTATACCACTGACATGCAGAGGGATGGGGGAGGTCTTGATCTTGGCAGCTGACCCAAAAAGCATGGCCAGAGTTTTCTATAGATTGAGGATCAGCTTGTGAGACATTACCCAAGATTGAATATTCTTAAAGGCCTCACTCAGCTGAAGGTTGAGAACCCCAATGTCCCGGGAGTGTGCAAGGATGACAAGATCGTCAGCATAAAGGGTGGCACTAGGAAGCAGCAGCAGTAGCGTAGCAAATTCCTAGAGGGCCTGGGTGCAAGGGTATGTTATAGGGCCCCCCTGGTTTTGAATAAACATTAAAATTAATGATTTGGGCCTCTCAAACCTCATGGGCCCGGGTGCGACTGCACCCCCTGCACCCTTGTAGCTACGCTCCTGAGCAGCAGGGAGGTTGTTAACAAATGCCGAGAAGAGAAGAGGCCCCAAAACTGATCTCTGTGGGACACCAGAGGTCACCGGAGTGGGTCAGAGAGGACCTTGTTGAATTTTGTCAGCTGTGTTCTGCTTTGGAGGTAGTTACTGAGCCAATTCAAGGCTGGTGGGGACAGGCCGAGGGAATGCATCTGTGAACAAAGTAAGGCATGGTCCACGAGGTCAAAAGCCTTAGACAAGTCAATGAATATGGCCCCAGAGAGTTCGCCCTGGTCCATGGCCGCCCTGATGCTCGTAGAGACAAAGACCAGTGCAGTAGATGTGCCATACCCTTTTCAATAGCCATGCTGCACAGGGGACAGCAACTTATGAGCCTGAATGTACTCCATGAGCTGTTCAACCACAGCTTTCTCCAGGAGTTTGCTAATGGCCGATAGGATGGCAACTGGACGATAGTTGTCCATGACTTTGGGATTACCGTGCTTCAGAATGGGGACAATCCTCGCAACTTTCCAAATGCCAGGGATAACACCTGCGGCAAGGGACAGGTTGAAAATATGAGCCAGTGGGGTAGCAATGTAGGGGGATCCCAGGTTCAGAAACTTGGGCTCCATGTTATCATGGCCTGCGCTTGAGTGTGGGGAGAGACCAGAGAGGAGTCTCTGTGTCTCCATGACAGACACAGCCCTGAGATAAAATAATGGGCAAGAGGAGGGAGCCTCCTGGGGAACAGAGGCCGAGGGGCCACTGATATTCTCTACAGCAGAGAAAAGGGAGGTAAGTGCAGTCAAGTCAGAAAAGTGGGAATTTAAAGCATTAGCAATCGTGAGAGGATTATTACAGCTCGACCTACCAATGATCATATAACAATAACAATAATGTAACCCCCCTGCAAATGGGGGTTCCCAAAAGACTTCCAGGAGCTTGCTTGAATGCTCCAAGCCTGAATGGTGTTTGACGTTTAAGCCATTTATCAGTGAGTGTTTTTAGAACCTCTGGTACTGTCTCTTTAAGAGCTGTCTGCTTGCAGACATAATTAGTTTGTATGGGGGACTGTGTGTTTCTTTGATTGAGTACCACTCGAGCTGCTGCCAATTCACTCCATTTTGCAGTCACTAGGAGTGCAAAGGAACCTATCTGAAAGATGTAACTGTTTGCCAGAAACCATTTAGAGTAATAATGAAATTACAGTTTGTCTAACCTGCTTTCTTTGCAGTCAGAACTGTGTCTGCCTAGTTCCCCATTCTGGTTTTGAACTGCTGAACTGGACCAATCAGTGTGGGTAAGCTAGCTCTAAAATGGTGCCTTGGACGAATCAGAACTTGGACTCATAATCTGAACCAGCCACAAGAGGATTGTATGGGCAGTGACTCTGGGAGATGTAGTTTAGACTTCGGCGCCTTTTTGGACCAACAGCAGCAGTCTATTGTGAGTGACAGCCAATCCAGTCAAGAATTGGGAGGAACTCAAAGGAAGTGCCCGGTTTTGTCTGTTGGAGTTTCAGTTTAGCTCTGACAGTGAAGAAGGAAGGAGCCCTGTGCTTTTTCAGTGTGCAGTTTTAGTCGGGAAACGTGTGTAAGGCCCAGAGTTCCGGTCTGCAGCTTGTGTAACTGCTTGTTAGGACTGAATCTGTCCTGTGGAGAGAATCAAAGGATATCTGAAGAGTAGAAACCAGGCTCACCCTGTAGAAGACTGGAGAAATTGCTGAATTGCACTCGGTCTGTCAGGAACTGAATCTGCTGTGTGTTCTCCCGGGTATTGTGCAGTAATTGCGATCGGGATAGAGAAGCAGCCTGCCTGGTATAGTACTTTCTGTTTACCATATAAATGTGTGAAGAGGCTTGTGACCTCAAGTGAATCCTGCTGCCATTAAAGGACTTTTGCCTGTTGCAGTTTGCCATATAAATGTGTGAGGAGTCTCGTGGAGCTCAAGAGTAGCCCTGCTGACATTGAAGGACCCTATCTTGTTTGGAGGTCGTGAGTACTAATTCAGGTCGCTCCCTGTTGAATTGCCACATTAAATCCAAATGGAATTACTGTACTGCTGACTGTTTAACTAATTTTTCTTTCTCTGTGTGAAAGGGCCCCTACCAGCTGCCACGGTTTGGACTAGCCACTGGGCTTGGGTACCCAGGGACAGTAACTGATAGGGATAGGCCTGTGCACAGAGCCATAGGTAGATGAGTAGAGTGATAAGCTAATTAACCTGATTTCCCTGTCCTTGTCTATGTTAAAGTATTGTACTGTGATTGTTGCACTGTATCTTATTTTACAGGAGGTCCCAGTGCCTGAACCAGTCCTGGGGTAAGTGTATACTGTGAAGGTAATTCTGATATATTGTGTGGGCCACTAGTGGGAAGAAAGGGGCAGCAGTGTCCCAGAGGGCTGTGACCAAGTTAGTTTAACTATTGCAAACCCTGACCTCTGGGTGAGGCACCCACCATTGGATCCAGGCCCCTCAACCTGTTAGTGGCAAATCAGGCAGGGTAGTAGCCCTGGGATAGCGCCATCTAGGGGTTACATCTTGGAGGCTCACCGCTGGGATTGTGTGTCCTCTAGTGGCCATATTCTAGAACCACTGTTAAGAAAAAAATGGGTACCCGACAGAAGTGGCTGTGCACCTGCTGGTGGAGTGGTGTACTGGGAGGAGATTGACCCCAAAATGCTATGCTTATCCTGGACATCCCCTGGGTATCAATACGGACACTGTACAGGGAGTACTTTCCAAGGTGGAAGGTTTACAAAACCCTGTGGTGGTGGTCGGCATGCTAATCTGCTCACCCACACTTTCCTGGCCCTAGTAGAGTTTAAGGATCCCATAGATAGCTCCAAAGTGCCACAGACCATTACCCCAGAGGGAGCCCTCACTGCCTGGAGAGTGATAACTAGTACAGTAAAGACCGGGGGAATGAGCCCCACCACTGTCTGAAACTTTTGAGGAGAAATTTGCTAAATGGTTGCTGGGGAAGGGAAACTGTGGAGGACTTGAAGAAACTATTCTTGCCACCTGGGGTGTTCCTCCCCAACACCCTCTCCCGCTCCAGTACCGTAATGGTGGCTGAACCAATGCAGACTCCTATTTCTGCACCTGCCATTAGTCACGACTCTTACCAAGGTTGAGGATCTTCTCTGCACCTCCCACCCCCAAGGGAGGATGACTGGGAGACCTGGATAGACTATGTTGCCCCAAGTGCTAGAATGGCAATGCTCGGAAGCAAAAGTGAAAGAGGGTTAGTGAGAGCCTCCGAGGTCCTGCCCTGGCTACCATCCGTAGCAAACGGGCCAGTAACCCTGAAGTGACTGCACAGGCCTATCTTGAGGCCTTGGAGAATTGTATGGGAGCCCAGATTCTGATGAGGACCTATGGTGGAGAGTAAGAAATGCACAACAGTACCAAGGGAGTTGTTGTCTGTGTATGTATCTCGGCTGGAAAAATTGTTGCAAGAATGCCTCAGAAAGGTAGTTTGCCAGCGATTGAACTGGACCGAACCAGGCTGGACAGGATCCTTAAGTCTGCCCCTTCTCAGAACTGCTGTTGCTTCAGTTACGCCTGGCAAATCGACTGGAATCCCCACCCTCCATGATGAGTTAATGAGAGAAATTCGAGGAGTTGAGAAAAGGCGACCTCGGAGGGACCTGCACCAAAGCTGCGGCTACGACCCGAGTGACTGAGGGTGACCCATCAAGTGAAGTTCAGGGGCAGAGGTTGGCAGTCAATGAGTGCTCTGACAAGGAAAAAGATATGCCACAATGGGGCGAACTGTTGAGAGAGATCCGGGAATTCAAAAACAGTCCTTTTATGAAGGCCACGCCTGCAAGTACGGGCCCTGACCTATATCCGACTGCATCTGCTATGGGGGTGGGGGTACCCACCATGTATCTCCTGCTGATAACAGCTCCGAACTCAATTCCTTGACCATGGAAGTGGAGAAACTGACGAGATGTCTCCAAATGCTTATCACGTCAGACAGAGATGGCACCAAGGTTTCCAGTTAGTAATACCCCCGCCTTGGCTCCCAGTGTGGCGCCCGCCAGCTCAAACTCCAGAAAGTATGTTTTGCTATAATTGTGGGAAAGATGGGCACATGAAAAGGAATGCCCGTCCCCAAAGACACTGACAAAGTTGCATATAGGCTACAAGGAGAGCTTCGGAGAACAAATCAGTGGTTAAGAGGTGCACGAAATGATCCCAGTGAGGGCACCAAAAATGCTAACTCACGTCCTTTTGTGGCAAGGTCAGTTGCCCAGGCCCCACTACCGCCTCTCCAGACTGGTCCAGAATAGTGGGTCCCTCCATGGAGACCACTGTAAAGGTGAATGGAGTGTCTACAAGAGCTGTATTAGACAGTGGCTCCCAAGTGACAATTATGTTCCAGGATTGGTATCAGAAGCATTTGTCAGACGTACCCTTACAACCATTAGAAGGACTGCATGTATGGGGGTTAAGTGAGAAGGCCTACCCCTATTCCGGGTATATCCGAATTTGGCTGTCTTTCCCCACCTCCGTGGCTGGAGTGGCCGAACAAGTAGAGACCCTAGCCTTTGTGTGTCCCCCCACTGGACTGTATGATGGTGTCCCTTTGTTGATTGGAACAAATGCTCATATGTTCGGAAGGCTGGCACAGTTGTGTTATGAAAAACAGGGGTCAAAGACTAGTAGAGCTTTAAGAGTTCCGGCTTTAATTAAGAAGGCCTATGAGGCACAGAGAGATGCTGAAAAAATAGAACCAGAGGAACCGGTCGGAATTGTATGGAAGAAGGATCCTGAGTCTCTGATCCTGGTGCCAAATGCCCAGTGTACCTTACAGGGAGAGGTCCATATCAGAAAGGATGTTAAGAATAAAATATTAATGTTGGATGCACCAGGCGATGGAAAATTGCCAGAGGGACTGCTGGTCAAGCCTAGTATTTTGCCCGCTAGAGCCCATGCTTATGCCAGAAGGGTAATGGTCCAAGTTCATAATGTGTCTGAAAGAGACATTCGAGTAAATAGAGGTTGCATCCTGGCTAATGTGCATTGTGCAGACACTGCAGTGCTACCCAGCAGCAAGAGTTCAAGGAAGAATGACAGAGTAACGCCTGACTTGTTTGATTTCGGCGACTCCCCGCTGCCAGCTGAATGGAAAGTGAGGATCAGTGAGAAGCTTGCCCAGAGAGACCAGGTGTTTTCTTTAAAGGAATGGGATGTAGGATGCGTGCAAGGAGCTGAGCACAATATCCGGCTGCATGACGAAAGACCATTTCGTGAGAGGTCTCGACGCCTGGCACCTGCTGACATAGATGATGTGAGACGGCATCTGCAAGAGATGTTAGCTGCTGGTGTAATACAAGAATCCAGAAGCCCTTATGCTTCCCCCATTGTGGTAGTGAGGAAAAAGAATGGGACAGTAAGGATGTGTGGATTATCGCACCTTAAACCGGGGACTATCCCTGATCAGTACACAATGCCCGCATTCAGGATGCTTTGGACTGCCTAAGCGGGAGCAAGTGGTTCTCTGTGCTGGATCTCCGCAGTGGGTACTACCAGATCCCGATGGCCCCAGAGGACCGTGAGAAGACAGCCTTTATCTGTCCGCTTGGCTTCTATGAATTCATGAGGATGCCTCAAGGGATTTCAGGTGCCCCAGCCACTTTTCAACGATTGATGGAGCGTGCAGTGGGGGACATGAACTTACTAGAGTGCCTGGTATACCTAGATGATGTTATTGTGTTTGGCAGCTCACTGGAGGAACATGAGAGCAGATTATTTAAGGTATTGGACCGACTGGAGGACTTTGGCCTTAACTGTCCATTGATAAGTGTCAATTCTTTCAAACATCAGTAAAGTATGGGACACATAGTATCCACCGAGGAATAGAGACCGACCCAAGTAAAGTTGAGGCCTTGACCACCTGGCCACAGCCCAAAAATCTAAAAGAACTGCAAAGATTCCTGGGATTCTGTGGTTATTATCGGTGTTTCATCAAGGACTATTCAAGAGTGATCCACCTTTACTTAACCTTACTCAAGGGTATCCCCAACCCACAAAAATACCAAAAGTCAAGCGTCCTCAAGACTGAAAGAGTGTATTTTCATCTGAGTGAAGTATTTGGGGTCTGCTGGACTCCTGATTGTGAGACTGCTTTCATGAGATCATATATCAACTTACCCATGCTCCAGTGCTGGCCTATGCTGATCCAAGAAAACCTTACGTCCTGCACACTGATGCTAGCTTGCAAGGGTTGGGGCTGTGTTGTACCAAGAGCACGCACAATGGCCTGAGACCAGTGGCCTTGCCATAGAAGCCTGACCCTATCCGAAAAGAACTATCCTGTACATAAGTTAGAGTTCCTAGCTTTGAAGTGGGCTATTGTTGACCAATTCCATGAGTACTGTGTATGGGGCTAAAATACTAGTAAAAACTGACAATAATCCTTTGACCTATGTGCAGACTTCAGCTAGTTGGATGCCACTGGCCATAGGTGGCTTTCTGCATTATCTACATATGACTATGCTCTCGAATACCGACGGTCTGAACCACATAGATGCTGATGCCTCTCCGGAGGCCTGTTCCCCAGAATGATTGGGTCCGATTGGCAGAACCTGACATTCGGGCACTTGCCGGAAGTTTGACAGGGAGGAATAATGTCCACTGGACGCAATGGACTGCATGGTGGATTGCTTGGGACCCTCTGAGAATTGCATACCTGCTGCTTATTGCCACTTTTCTGCAATAGACATTGGTGCACTGCCTCAGCTGGACAATGACAGTATTCGCGGCTCAATCCCGCGATCCCATGATCAAACAGCTTTAGAAGCCCTCTACGCAGGAAAGATGTGTCCAAATTACGCCCACAATTTGAGAACTGCAATTATTATACAAAGAAGGTCCTAAGTTGAAACTGATCAATAAACTGTTATACAGAGAAACAGTAGACAGAGGGGACAAGTAGACAAACAACAACTAGTGCTGCCCACTGCCTTCGAGACTCAGTACTGATGTCCTTGCACAACCACATGGGGCACCTTGGTATAGACAGAACACTTGACTTGGTGAGATCCAGATTCTATTGGCCTAAAATGGGGGCTGATGTGGAGCAACACATTCAACTTGGTGCTGCTTACAGAGGAAAGCTTTCCCAGAGAGCTGCCTCTTGTTAACATCACCACCAGTGCACCCATGGAGCTGGTCTGTATTGATTTTCTGAGTTTGGAGTCAGATCAAGAAATATCAGTAATGTGCTGGTGATCACTGCCATTTCACGAGATATGCCCAAGCTTTCCCCACCAAAGACCAGAGAGCATCCACTGTGGCCAAAGTACTTGTAGAAAACTTTTTGTTCACTATTGGGCTCCACAAAGAATCCATTCTGATCAAGGAAAAGACTTTGAGAGTCGTCTGATCAAAGAGATGCTTTCTCTGTGGGAGCGACAGTCCAGAACCACCCTTACCACCTCCCCAGGGGGACCCTCAGCCTGGAACGTTTCAACTGCACTTTGCTAGATATGCTAGGGCATCCTGCACCCAAAGGTTAAGCCTAGATGGAACTAACAAATTAGCACCCTGGTACATGCTTATAACTGCACCAAAAGTGATGCCACTGGGTTCTCCCCTACCGCCTAATGTTTGGAAGAGAAGCTGAACTACGGTAGATGTGTGTTTTGGGGTCTCTCTGATGGGGTTCAAGCTGACCAATATTTACAGTATGCGAAGTTAAAGGCCCAGCTAACTCATGCGTACCAACTGGCTCAAACCATGGCTGCCAAAAAAAATCTGGCCAACAAAGAAAGGTATGATAAAAAGGTGAAAGCACAGGAACTCCAGGAGGGAGATCGGTATTGCTAAGAAATCTGGGACTGCATGGCAAGCACAAGATTGCTGACAGATGGCACCATCTCCCTCACATTGTAGTGGGCAAACTAGATGATCTGCCAGTGTACAAAGTAAGGCCTGAGAATAATTCAAAGATGTAAAAACAATGCATAGAAATCATTTACTGCCCATTGGACAAATCTTAATTGAGTCTGAGCCCTTAGAAGATGCCCCTCTGGACCAGTGACTAGAGCTGCTGCTAGAAGAAAGATCAAGAAAATCTGCACCTACAGAAGCAAAGTTAAAGTGTTCCCTCCACAAGTCCCAGTTGAGCATGACTGTCAGTCCATATCGGAAGAAAGTAGAGTGACTTTGAATACTATCCTTCTTACGAACTGAGTCAATTGTTTCGGGGCAATCCCTAGTCAATACTGGAGATGAAGCTGGGCCTTCTGGACTGTCCAAGCCCCCAGTCATCCCTGGAGCCAATGCTCCCAGAAAGTGAAGTGCAAAGCATCAGATCAGATGAAATGGAATCATTGTGCATGGTTGAACTGTTTGAGCTTTCAGGGAGGAAAATGATGGATTAGGTCAGACTGGTGATACACCAGAACAAGAAAGTATTTTGAGTGCCCTGACAGTCCACTGCCAGTGTCCAAAGCTCTCCATGCAGCCAAATGTTGTGGACTCCAGAAACTGTAACTCCTGGAGCTGAAAGTGCCCCAAGTTCTAGCCTCTCTACCCCTTGGAGACTCCTGACAAGTGAGGACAATGCTGAAAATGAGGCTCAGAGTGCAGAGACTGTAACAGTTCCCCTAGAAAGACTGAGTCGGCTGTAAAGCCTGTGGTGCACCTCAGTTATGATTCACTTGGGAGGCCTGTGGACTTGCCTGTCAATGTTGTCCATAAAGGAGTGTATGTGTCCCGAGCTCATTACCCCAAACTGGCGTCAGTGCTAACTCCAAGTTACTTGTGTTGCCCTCTAAGTATGGTGCCCTGCCCTGTCCAGCCCCAAGGTAACTGATAGGAAGGCCCCTCTTCAGGTTTCATGTACAAGAGATAATAACTTGGTTATGCTACAATGTGTATGTAATACTGTGTAAAGAGTGATGTACGCAATGTTTCGAAATGTGTTCTTGGTAAAATGATACATTGACTGGCGATTACATGTGTGAGCCTAATGCAAATGTATATGGTTGCAGTTGAAACTTATGGTACTTGCTTGACGCCGACGTCAAAGCTTTCCCAGGCCAGGAAGGGTGTAACCTCTGCAAATGGGGGTTCCTAAAAAGACTTCAGGAGCTTGTTGAATGCTCCAAGCCTGAATGGTGTTTACGTTTAAGCCATTTATCAGTGGGTGTTTTAGAACCTCTGGTACTGTCTCTTTAAGAGCTGTCTGCTTGCAGACATAATTAATTTGTATGGGGACTGTGTGTTTCTTTGATTGAGTACCACTCGAGCTGCTGCCAATTCACTCCATTTTTGCAGTCACTAGGAGTGCAAAGGAACCTATCTGAAAGATGTAACTGTTTGCCAGAAACCATTTAGAGTAATAATGAAATTACAGTTTGTCTAACCTGCTTTCTTTGCAGTCAGAACTGTGTCTGCCTAGTTCCCATTCTGGTTTTGAACTGCTGAACTGGACCAATCAGTGTGGGTAAGCTAGCTCTAAAATGGTGCCTTGGACGAATCAGAACTTGGACTCATAATCTGAACCAGCCACAAGAGGATTGTATGGGCAGTGACTCTGGGAGATGTAGTTTAGACTTGGCCTTTTGGACCAACAGCAGCAGTCTGTTGTGAGTGACAGCCAATCCAGTCAAGAACTGGGAGGAACTCAAAGGAAGTGCCCGGTTTTGTCTGTTGGAGTTTCAGTTTAGCTCTGACAGTGAAGAAGGAAGGAGCCCTGTGCTTTTTCAGTGTGCAGTTTTAGTCGGGAAAGCGTGTGTAAGGCCCAGAGTTCCGGTCTGACTTGTGTAACTGCTTATTAGGACTGAATCCGTCCTGTGAAAGAGAATCAAAGGATATCTGAAGAGTAGAAACCAGGCTCACCCTGTAGAAGACGGGAGAAATAGCTGAATTGCTACTTCGGGTCTGTCAGGAACTGGAATCTGCTGTGTGTTCTCCCGGTATTGTGCAGTAATTACGATCGGGATAGAGAAGCAGCCTGCCTGGTATAGTACTTTCTGTTTTACCATATAAATGTGTGAAGAGGCTTGTGTACCTCAAGTGAATCCTGCTGCCATTAAAGGACTTTTGCCTGTGCAGTTTGCCATATAAATGTGTGAGAGTCTCGTGGAGCTCAAGAGTAGCCCTACTGACATTGAAGGACCCTATCTTGTTTGGAGGTCGTGAGTACTAATTCAGGTCGCTCCCTGTTGAATTGCCACATTAAATCCAAATGGAATTACTGTACTGCTGACTGTTTAACTAATTTTTCTTTTCTCTGTGTGAAAGGGCCCTCCAGCTGCCATGGTTTGGACTAGCCAATAGGGCTTGGTACCCAGGACAGTAACTGATAGGATAGGCCTGTGCACAGAGCCATAGATAGATGAGTAGAGTGATAAGCTAATTAACCTGATTTCCCCTGTCCTTGTTATATCCCCAAATAAATCAGAGCTGCTTGTTTCAGCAAAGTTATACTGCCTGAGTGTATTTGTCTATGTTAAAGTACTGTACTGTGATTGTTGCACTGTATCTTATTTCACAGGAGGTCCCAGTGCCAGAACCAGTCCTGGGGTAAGTGTATACTGTGAAGGTAATTCTGATATATTGTGTGGGCCACTAGTGGGAAGAAAGGGGGGTTGCAGTGTCCCAGAGGGCTGTGACCAAGTTAGTTTAACTATTGCAAACCCTGACCTCTGGGTGGAGGCACCAGCCATTGGATCCAGGCCCCTCAACCTGTTAGTGGCAAATCAGGCAGGGGTAGTAGCCTCTGGGATAGCGCCATCTAGGGGTTACAATAACAAAAGTAAAACTGAATGGTTCACAGAAAACACTACAGTGCAAGTCGCATTAATATGTCCCACCAAGGATTTGGTTTAGCATTGTTTTTTACAGTTGGCAATGCATTGGCAACTCATACTGCATTGTTTTTCAACACTTAATCAGCTCAAGAGCAATGTAAAATGTTTTTGCTACCCAGTTGTCATGCACCTTAAGCCCAATCACAATGCAATGGAAAACTGAGTGGTACTGTAAATCAAAAGAAACAGTATGTGCAAGGTTTTGTATTGAACCCAGCAACACTTATGCAACTCAATCAGAATTGCTAAAGCAACTCATTGGTGGAATAATTTAACGTGATTTGTACTGTAGATACTGTATTCTAAACTATACCTTGTTTTGATGTTAACGTTCAGACAAGATTTCAAATGTCCTGGTAGAGATCACAGTTCATTAGGCAATATAATTTATAACAAGTCCTTGATCCAAGTCTCAGGATGTCCTTTTGAACGGCTCCAGATGTTGTCCTTGTTTAAAAGTCCTGGTTTCCGAAATTCTGACTTAAAATCAGAATTTTCTGTTCAGTATATGAAGAGTCTAATTCCCACACACTCAGGTCTAGTTTTTAAAGATTTTTCCAGGCCTACTCATATACCTTCTGGTGTAAAAGTATATGCCAGTTGGACAGACTATTCACCCTTCCTACTTAAACACTATTCAACTGCTTTGCATTCGAAGCGTGTCAGATATACTTGAGGGTCATTTTAGGACACACCTTCATTATTATTTTTCTCTGGGGTGGGGTTAATGACTCCAGGACAATGCAGATATTACGGTGCAACAATTTACCTTTCCCTGTAGATGTCACTGTGGTTCCATGTCAATCCCAGTGACTTCTGGTCCATGCATTTGGCTTAACCTCTGACCCCTAGGTCATTACATTACCCCTTCCCTGTCATAGAAAGCCACAGTGGGATGTTGTATGCCTTCCTGGGTCTGTATACCTGTCTCTCTCTTATCTTGAACTATAACAGGTCCACACTAGCCTTTATAGAAATACCAGTTATTTTGTAGGTACCTGTTAAAGGGACAGTGTCTTAATTCTAAAGTACATTACATCATATACAACATGAACCCACATAAATGGATATCGGCCTATCATGAGACAGGGAGACGATGGAGGAAAGGTAGGAAGGGAGAGAGCCCAGCCAGTATTTGGCTACGAAAGTAGCGCAATGGACCAGGCATCTGTTCTCAAGTGAAGGGAAGGAGAGGGAGGTATACAGAGAGCAGTGGTGAGTTTGAGGTGGAGTGCCCAGTGCAAAGCAGCAGAAGGAGTGGAAGAGTGGGTCCAGTCTGGACAGGGTGGATTTAGGAGCAACACTATAGATAGTGTCTCCATAATCAAATATCGGCAGAATCCTTTTCTGAACAATGGCTCTGTGGGCCTGTAGAGGGATGCAGCTGTGGTTGCGGTAAAGCGCTCCAAGTTTGGGATGGAGTGTTTTGCGAATGGCATCCACATGTTCAGAAAAGCTGAGGGGACTATGTAGCCAGACCCTGACATATCTGAAGGATAGGACAACTTCAATGGTGAACCCATTCAGGATACGGAAGGAGGGGGAGCAGCAATCCTGGTGAGTTTTTGCCTACAGCCAAAGGTTATGAAGACTGTTTTCTTGGTGTTTAGAGCCAGCTGATCTGTCCGTAACCAGCGTTGAATGTTATCAAATTTCACTTGTAGACTGGGCAGCAAATCAGAGGGAGAAGAGCCGGAGGCAAACAGGACCGTACTCACGAGGGTGTGGAAAGAATGCATAGGGACCTTGAGAAACTCGAGGAGTGGTCAAGAGCATGGCAGTTGGGGTTCAATGCCAAAAAGTGCAAAATCATGCATTGAGGGCATAGGAACCCAGGAAGTGTGAGTATAGGATGTGGGGTAAGGTACTGACAGGAACACTCTTTACTTGGAGCTTTCCACAAAGCTGATGCGCCGGCTGCAGCTGGTTCAGATTGCAGCAGACCAGTTGGTTGCAGGGACATCTTGTTCTGAGCATATCACTCCAGTTCTCCGCACTTTTCACTGGCTTTTGGTCAGGAGGCACACCAGCTTCAAGGTTTACTTGTTAACCTACGAGACCCTACATGGCCTGGGTCCTGGCTATCTGAAAGACCTCCTGATTCCTTACGCTCCTGCTCATGCCCTCCGGTCAGAGGAGGCAGACCCCCTCTTTGTTCCCAGTTCATGACTGAAATCTTGGGGAGATAGGGCATTTGGTGTAGCGGCGCCAATTTTGTGGAATAACCATGTTTAAATCGCTATTGAAAATGCACTACTTTAATTTATGTTTTGGACTGGCCTTTTAACTATTTTTTGCTAATTTTAACTCGTTGTTTTAATTGTTTTATCTGTTGATTGTAAGGCATTCAGAGCCATCTGGATTGAGCAACATATAAATAAAATTGACAGTCACTAAGTAGAAAAGTGACCTTGGAGTTGTATATAATGACCACAAAGTGGTACAGCAGTGTGACAAAGCAGTGGGTAGGGCCAATGAGATGCTGGTATGCGCAGGGAGAGTTTATCTCCAGCAGGAGAAAGAAGGTGGTGTTGCCATTGTATCGCTTGCTTGTGAGACCCTAGCTAGAGTATTGTGCTCAGTTCTGGGGACCACACCTCAGAAAGGACATAGACAGGGTAGAGGCAGTCCAAAGGAGGGCAACTAAAATGGTGCAAGAGTTGCATCAAAAGCCCTATGAAGAGAGACTATGGGAATCTCAATATGTACACCCTGGAAGAGAGGAGAGCAGGAGGTACATGACAGAGACATACAAGTACCTCACGGGGGTGAACAGGGTGCAAGAGAGGAGTCTCTTTTAAATGAGAAAGAGCACCAGGACAAGAAGGCATGCGATGAAGCTGGGGGGGTTAAGAGGGATGTGAAGAAGTACTACTTCACTGAAAGAGTGGTGGATGCCCGGAACATACTGCCAGCAGAAGTAGTGGAGACGAAAACAACAGGTGACTTCAGGCATGTATGGGATAGACAAAAGGGAATATTAGTAAACAGGCTGGGGGAAGGGAGGGTGACCAGAGACCAGTTAGGATCTGTGAAGACAGACTAGACAGGGACTATCTTGGTCAGATTGACTGGGCCAAGCAGTCCTTTTCTGCCAACAAATTCTATGTTCCTGTGTTTGACAAGCATAATACTTCTTTTTATTGCTCTCTGGCATACGTCTCCATTGCTATGATACATGCTGTTTTCTTACACACACCTCCTTGTCCTCTTTCTGTGCATGACCTGTTACCTAAGACTACAAAGTCTGGTACAGGACATAACAGTTCACTCAAACAACATTACAAGGTTCCTACTGCTTGCCCATCCAGAAACTCCAGTGCTCATGCCAGTGACCCTCAGACTCAGACCTCCATCAACCACAGCTGATCATCTCCCCCAGCTTAACCCCCACTGTGAGTTGCCTCTTTTCCACACAGACACTGGCCCGGATATTCAAACTGTGCCAGGCTGTGGTACAAGCTTGGGTGCAGCTCAACTTGGCTGCGCAGGGGTGTGGCCTGGGTGATATTGAGAGGAGCTGAGCCATGGCTCAGCAGCTTTGAATATCGCACCATGGCCACCCCCAGTGTGCATGGCGTAGTGGCACTGCGTCAGCGCAAGTGGCCATAGTGAAGCATGGAGATGCTCTAGCGCAAGTGCCATTGCGCCATTCACAGCACCCTCAATATTCAAAAGGTGACATGCAAATGAGGCCATAATTTATGCAAGGTGCACATGGGGCCATTTGCATGTCATTATGGCCCCATTTGCATGCAGGGTGCAACGATCCCCGATGACTTGTGCCTGGCACCTGCCAGGCAGCAGCCATCAGGACTGATGCCCCCTGCAGACCAATCATGGGCATCTGTTTAAACAAAAAAAACTCAGTCCAATATCCCTGGTGGTCCAGTGGACCGCACTCTGCTGATCGTTGGGCATCTGTTTTAAATAAAAGAAATCCGCCAATATCCTGGTAGTCCAGTGAACCGAGAGTGCTGCCCGATCGTAGGCATCTGTTTAAATAAACCCCGCCTGTCCAATATCCCTGGTGGTCCAGTGGACCGCCTCGTCTGATCGTGGGCATCTGTTATAATAAAAAAAAAAACTTCCAATACCCTGGTGGTCCAGTGGACCGATTGCTGCCCAATCGCAGGCATCTGTTTAAATAAAAAAAACAAACGGCCAACATCCCTGATGGTCCAGTGGACCGATTGCTGCCCAATCATGGGCATCTGTTTAAATAAAAAAAAAACCTGTCCAATATCCCTGGTGGTCCAGTGGACCGCACTCTGCCCGATCATGGGCAACTGTAATAATAAAAAAAACCTTGTCCAATATCCCTGGTGGTCCAGTGGACCGATTGCTGCCGAATCGCAGGCATCTGTTTAAATAAACCTCCCCGGCCAATATCCCTGGTGGTCCAATGGACCGATTGCTGCCTGATCGCGAGCATCTGTAAAACAGAAAATGTCCTATTACCTTGTGGTCTAGGGTACCCTCCCCACCACCCACTGAGCCCCACCACTCCTGCTCCTCCCGGTCAGCCGGTGAGTGACACCAATTGAGATTTTGGGTGCTTGAATATGTACAAAAATCTGAAAGAGAAGGAGATTATTTGAAAGATTTAGAAAGAGAAAAGACTAGATGGACATATGAATTAGGGACGTATTACAAAGAATTGGGACTGAATGAAGAAATAAATTGTCAGGCATGCTGCTGAGAGAATATCTGTACACAAGAGAGGGAATAAAATCAGTTTTAATGTAAAATGGAGGTGAAACTGGGTTAACATCTGGCCAAATCAACAAATTTGTTGACAATAAATTAAAAGCTTTCCTCCCTCCTTAACCTCCCCACATTGGTGATATTTATAGCTTTAAACAAGTAAATCTAAAAGATATAGTAAAGCTTCTCATGAACATTAGTGGACACAGAAAGGGAAGCATTTCACATGAAAACACAGTAAGGACTTACAATATATGCAAACGTCCAATATATTTTATAAATGATTCCCTGTCCCTACATTGCCTGCGAGGGAAAACTACAACAGCAGTGTGTGCTGCTAGACAGCAGCGTAATTTTACATTAACAAATGATATCAGTAAGTTCCTCACTCTGGTATAAGAAGGCAGGGCTCATGCTAACCTCTTGCTGCCACATTAACGCCAGGAGAGCGAGCAAGGATGCCATCTGAGCTTTAGTAAGTAACAACACTTTGAAAATATAAAAGTTTCACCTTCATATTCAGTGCATAAATGTAAGAATAATTTAGTTCCTGGTAACAGGAAGCGCCTGTTTGAAACAAGATTTGAGAGAGGAGTAAACAAAAAATCTTGGTGCCAGGCCTGACAAGTTCAGGTAATTAAATATTTTTAAACCAGGTTAACGAGAAAGAATGAAAGCGATGAGGAACTTACAGACATTTTCATTTGTGTTTTTAGATAAACTGATATGAGCAGCCAAACGCATTTGGGCCAAGAAGTACTGGAACCAATTTGAAAGTGGGTAAATGTGCAGGTGCACGTGAATGATGTCTTTGCAAGAAAACATGTAAAAAAACTTGTTCAAAAGCAAGTATTTTAGTTTATAAGCTTGTTTACAGCGGATGAATTCATAAAACACATTGAGATTTTAAATAAGGCTGAGACTTTGAATTAAGGCGGTGATTAATAATTGATGGTTCTTAAAGAGACAATGAAGTTTATAGTGGTCTTTACTGAGTAAGAAACAATTGGTGTTTGAATATACAGATCGTTGATTCATTCAAGGATATGAGCTTTATATAAGAATAGCGCTTTGATGGCAAGTGCTGAAGGAGAGATTGGTGGAACATCTGGTTGTCAATGGACTACAGGACCCAAGGCAGCATGGTTTCACCAGGGGGAGGTCATGTCAGACCAACCTCGTTGAATTTTTTGACTGGGTGACTAGGGAAGTGGATCAGGGGGAGGGCAGTGGACATGGCCTATCTGGACTCAGCAAGGCCTTTGACACTGTGCCTCATAGAAGACTATTACACAAACTGGGGAATATGGGTGTGGGCAGGACAGTAGTGTGGTGGGTAGGTAACTGGCTGGGTGGCAGGACACAGAGGGTGGTGGTAAATGGCTGTCACTCCACAGAGGGAAGAGTGACCAGTGGGGTACCACAGGGATCAGTGCTGGGACCGGTCCTATTCAACATCTTCATCAGTGACATTGCACAGGATCTAGAAGGCAGAATTTCACTGTTCGCTGATGACGCAAAGCTCTGTAACAGAGTAGACACACCAGAGGGTGTAGACAGAATGAGAAGCGACCTGCAGAAACTTGAAGAATGGTCAGGGTTTGGCAGTTGAAATTCTGCAAAGAAGTGCAAGATTATGCATATGGGGCACAAAAACCCTGGCACAATATATCAGTTGGGAGGTGAGGATATAGCATGCACCAAGCAGGAAAGGGATCTTGGGGTTATCATCTCTGATGACCTCAAGGTAGGGAAAGAGTGTGACAAGGCAGCAGGTAAAGCAAATAGGATGCTGTGATGTATAGGCAGGGGCATCACCAGCAGGAAAAGGGAGGTCATAATTCCGCTATACAAGACACTAGTGAGGCCCCACCTGGAGTACAGTGTACAGTTCTGGAGACCATACCTACGTAAGGACATAGACAGGGTAGAGAAGGTTCAGAGGAGGGCAACAAAGATGGTGCATGGATTGCATCACAAGTCCTATGAAGACAGGTTGAAGGAACTGAACATGTACTCCCTGGAGGAGAGAAGGAGAGAGGGATATGATAGAGACATACAAGTATCTTACAGGGAGGAACAGGGTGCAGGAAAACACTATTTTAAGCGAAAAGATGTTCCAGGACTAGAGGGCATGGGATGAAGTTGGAGGAGGGCGATTCAGAGGAAACATGAGAAAGAATTTCTTCACAGAGCGGTGGTGGACAAGTGGAACACCCTGCCAGAGGAAGTGGTGGGGGCTGAAACAATCATGGGATTTAAGAATGCATGGGATAGACATAAAGGAATTCTAGAGGTCAGGGGTAAGGGGAAACAGACTTCTAGGAAAACAAACTGAACTTACAAGCTCAAATGGGCAGACTAGGTGGGCCATAGGCCCTTATCTGCCGACACTGTCTGTGTATCTATGTCTATGTATCTATGTATCTAAGTGAGAGAGAACATAAGCCCAAGGAAAAAGTAGGTAGCCATTTGGGCTAGTGTTAAGATAGGTAGGGCAAGAGTAAATTAATGAAACTGAGGGCTTCAAAATGTGAAATATACAATGAATTTAGCAACATATAATTGAATGTAAGCCAATGATGTGGATGAATACTTATAACTTATATAAAAATCTCAAACAAGAATGATGGAAAATGAACAGTGGTTAGAACATATTGTAAAAAAAAATTTTATGCATTTTATTTAACAGTTCCCCAGAAGAAGCCAATGTTGGCGAAATGTTGGGGCACGAAGAATAACAAAGGAGAAACTAATACAAAGGATTCATTTATGGTCAAAGGCTTTTTGTGTATGGTATTTACTAGAGCGGTTGCAAAGCACTGATTTGTAGTAGATGGAATGGATGGCACGTTCATGCATCTGTAGTGCATGGGAAGTCTCTCCAGCCCAGTCTCTTCATATGGCAAATGAGAAGTTTTTTCCCTTTCTTAGTCTCACTCTCCTTTCTGTGTGGCTGAATGCATGCTCAGCACTGCCTGGAGTGGGTCCCAGATGCTGCAGGTCACTCACGCCATTAACAGCACAATCACCAAGCCTCCCCATTGTGTCACCAGGTGAACAGTGGCATGGAACGTCCCATCTCTGGCAGGACAGCATCCAGCTGGATGTTCTGTACCCTCCCTGCTGGCCTCTGCTCCTGATGTTCCACCGTCAGGGTTCAAACCCGGGTCACCAGCATGCCACTGTGGTCTCTCACAGCTTAATGCAGTGGAGCTGGCTTGGTAAACCTTTTTTTTTTTTAAACAAAACTTTTCCTCGTCCCCTGTTCTGCCTGACAGCACTCCCGCCCCATCACAAACCTTCTCACAGACTTACTGGTTATCCACTACTTACCCAGGATCACACAGTGGTGGATGACCTGCCATGCTGGCCATGCATCAACCTGCTGGGGTGTGCCAACATAGGACCAGATCAGGTTTTTACCTCCATTTCCATTTTTCCCTCCCCAGGGATGCTGGCATGCTATGATGCATACACACATGCATGCCAGCCAGGCATCTGGTTGGCTACCCCTCCCTGTTCTGTGCTTCCCAGCTTGTGCTCCCACCTGGTCTCCACCAGGTGGCAGTCATGAAGTGGGATCATTGTCCCACCCCACCCCACCCCCACATTTACACCCCGAGGAAAGAAAGCAGTCCTGGGGATGCTCAGTCCTCTTCCCCTGATGACTGTGCTTGTTCCCAAACATGGGTTGCTGGCATCACGGGCAGTAGCACTACCGCTGTGCTGATGGGTATGCTGTCCAATAGGTACATACATAAATAAATAATAAAAAGTATTTGGAAAGGCAGAAAATAAGCTGCTCAAGCATAAAATCAGATAGTAGATACGAACAGTGCAAAATCAGGATATAGAGGCATCAGGAACATCACAATACACAGTACACAATGAATGGCTGAAACAAAGCCAGCTTATCGCAGCTAGTAAATGCCCTATCATACAAGATATTAAGGTAAAATACAGGCAAATCAGTACATCTGAAACTGAAAATAAAATCAACAAACATTGAAAAGTGCAAACAATGGCATAAAAGAAGCTGTAGGATAAGTATGGAAGTATCAGGACTCCTGTAGCAGGGGGAGAAACACATGAGAGGTCAAAGCATGCAGAAGAATAGGTAATCTAGGGTAACAGCAAGTACAAAGGAACATAGAGATAAAAAGGAGAGAAATAGGAATCAGTAGTAAGGACAAGGCAACATGGCAGGGGAACAGACTAGTAGGGAAGACTGAAGTAAGAGGGGGAGATTGGCAACAAGCTAGAGTGAGCTAAGGAGGATTCAAACATGCAGGGGATCAACTGGGATAGGAATTTTAGGAATTCCTTTGTATAGATAGCAATTGTTTTTTGCAAGGTATATCTTCTGTTACTGCTGTATTTTTCTCTATAGCAAAGTGTTTTTGCAGGGTATATCTTCTGTGAAATTATTACAGGTGGTGGTTTACAGGTTTATTTATGATTAGGCTAATCTTTCAGGGCTACTGCATTTGTTGTTGGTCGATTGTTTCTGCTCTTAGTGCCTTGTTTCTTTCATTCATGGTTCTTCTTTTTCAGCAGGGGAAGGGCCCGGCCACCCATCCCCATCCCAACCACCTCATGCTGCTCTCCTTTTATAGAGCAGCACATTTGTAACATTTCTTGTAGCAAAGCAGGAAGGGGAGGATCAGAGGGGTATCCACACAGTGACCTCACTTATATGGAGCACAAATAATTTAACTTGTTATAACAAGTTATACAAAAACAAACAAACAAAACAAAAAATCAAACTTTTGCTTTAATTTTCCTCCTTCTAATTATTTGGACCAGGTTATAAGCCCGGCAGCTCAACTGGAATTGATATTATTAACTGCAGGTACTGTGGGACACTTTTCAAAAGGGCAGTTATACAGGATTTAGGACACTGTCCTACATGATGGAGATTACATTGGAGATCTAAGGGCTCAGCTCCAGGCAGCATGCACAGAGTTTGGCACCTCAAATTGCATATTCAGGAGGAAATATTTTATAAGACCCGCCCGCCATTTCCACAACATCCGACTGAAGCAGCTCGACTGCAGAGGGTAGTTGGTCCGGGAAATTGGCAGGTGGTTAGAAGGGGCAAATATGGTGTCCCATCACTCAATGCTCTCCAACGTATCACCTACACAAACCATAAAAAACTACAAACAGGTATCTGGCTCTATCTCCGAAATCAAGCAAAGGGGCAGAGAACACTGCAGCACATTTGGGAGACTTCAGTATCCAGCTATGTACTGTTCAGAAGAGACCAAGGTGCAGAAGGGTGGGGGGGAGTGGCCATTTATGTCAATGAAAATATCAAAGCTAGAGAAATTCAGAAAACACATAAGGAGCCAGAAGAACTGTGGGTCACCCTGGAAACAGGAAATGGGACAGCTATACAAACTGGGGTTGTCTACAGGCCTCCAGGCCAAGGGGAGGACATAGACACACTACTGTTAGAAGATATACAAAACATGACAGCTAAAGGGGAGGTTCTGATAATGGGAGACTTCAACATGCCAGATACAGATTGGTCAATACCAGCAAGAACATCCACCAGAACTAGACACAGTGGATTCCCTGCAGGTTGAGGGCCTCAAACAACTGGTACAACAATCCACCAGAGACAGGGCTATCCTAGATCTACAGTCGTAGCCATAGACACTGCTAGATATTTCCGGAAATTTCTGTGATATTTCCAGACATATCTGATGCTTTCTGCATTTAAACAGTAGGGGCAGCAGAGACAAGCTCTTCAGAAATTTTGTGAAATATCTGGAAATAGCTGACAATGTCTGTGGCTACCACTGTAGTACTGACTAACAGGGAAAGGATCAAAGATCTCCAGGTAGAAGGTCACCTGGGGGCCAGTGACCATCACATGGTATGGTTCAATTTGGCCACAAGAACTAAATCATTCCATTCCAAGACAAAAATATGGGACTTCAGAGGAGCTTACTTTGATAAGATGGCCAACAGAATTAAGCTAGCCCTGGCAAAAAGAAATACAGGTGAGGGGGGTACAGGCAAAGTGGGCAAGCATTAAGGATGCAATACTTGGAGCAACATCCCATTGTGTTAGGGAGAAAAGCAAGAGCAAAAGAAGGAGGAAACCACTTTGGTTCTCTAAAACAGTAGCAGAAAAGGTCAGAGCCAAAAGGCTGGCCTTCAGGAAATATAAGGGAACGCAGCGGGACGAAGATAGGGAGGCATACCAAACTTCCCTAAGGGAAGCAGGTAAGACAGTAAGGCAGGCAAAGGCCCAAACCAAGGAAACACTAGCATGACCAGTAAAATAAGGGAACAAGACTTTCTATAGATAAATTAGTGAATGGAGAAAGTCCAGAGGGGGTATTACTAAGATCAAAGGGGACAAGGGGGAATGTGTGGAGGAGGACCAAGGAAAAGTATCTATCCTAAATAGATACTTCTGCTCAGTATTTACTGAAGAGAAGGTAGGACAGGGCCCACAGCTCAGCACCATGGGCGCAGGGAGAAGGAAGGTGTGCACAAGTCCCTTCACAAAAGAAAGGGTCCTACAAGAGCTCGCTAAGCTCAGGGTGAACATGGCAATAGGACCTGATGGCGTACATCCCAGGGTACTAAAGGAGCTAAGGGTGGAACTAGCAGAGCCATTAGCAGAACTGTTTAGTGAGTCTCTGAGCGCAGGAGAGGTCCCAGAAGACTGGAGAAGGGCTCATGTGATCCCACTCCACAAGAGTGGTAGCAGCGAGGAGGCAGGGGACTTCAGACCAGTCAGTCTTACATCAGTAGTGGGCAAGATTTTGGAGGCACTCCTTAAAGGAAAACTACACCCAAAACTTGAAAAAATATATGTTGTGCAGAGTGTTTTAATTTGTATGTGAAGTTCTAGTGTTTCCTTCCCTCTGACTGGTATTAGGAGTTTTTCCCAAATTAGCTTGCTAGCTTTATGCTAGTTTTACGACCCCTGGGGATCTTCATACCTGATAGTGTAATTGTATTTCTTGTTCCCACAGTGCATCTTGTTTCACGTGACTGTGATGTAAGAGAGACCCAACATTCAGCACACACATGCCAAACAAACCTAAATATCTTGGAAGCTTTACAAGCTGCACAAACATTACCAGCAGCAAAGTTTTTCAGGACAGTAAAACCTTTAGGATGAGGGTGGTCACCAAGCTTGAATTCTACAGTTTTAAAATATAGCCATCTCTATTGTTGTGAACAGATTGTAATGCAATGCTTTCTGCTGGATTTATGGGCCTGCTACATCACCATTACATGAAACAAAGTGCATTGTAGGACAAAGAAATGCAATAAACCTATTTGATATGGAGATATCCAGGGGTCGTAAAACTACCCTAAAGCTAGCAGGCTAATTTAGGAAAAACTCCTAATATCAGTCAGAGGCAAGGAAACACTAGAATTTCACATACAAATTAAAACACTCTGCACAGCATATATTTTTTCAAGTTTTGGGTGTAGTTTTCCTTTAAGGAAAGGATAGTGCAACACCTGGAATCCATAGGAGCACAGGATCCAAGACAGCATGGGTTTACAACAGGAAGGTCCTGTCAAACTAATCTCATAGATTTGTTTGACTGGATAACCAGAGTGGTTGACCAAGGGGAGTGCAGTTGATGTCACCTGTGATGTGGACAACCAGTTCTGAGTGCTGTATGATCATTTTTTGTAATAAATAAAAAAATGGGTTATGGACTGTCTCCCATGAGAAATGCTAAAACAGCATGTGAGAACACACACACACACACACACAGGTTTTAGATACAAGGTTACCTGGAAGGCCTGAAGCTAATTATAGAGTAGAACAGACCTTGATCAAGGATCTCCTCTTTTATCTAAAGTTAATTACAGGCTGGAAGAGGCTTGAGTTGAGCATATCCATTTTATGACGTTTCAAGAGGAGGAAAACAGGTTTAGTAAACTGGTGCGAAATCATAAATGCTTTTAAGTCTGTGTGAGAAAAGGATGCAGTCAAAGATCAAAGAGAGACACTTGCAGAACATGAGTTATGTCGAGATTGCAAAATTTAATACTTTCAAAAGATATCCTGTTTTTGTATAGATATGTTTTTTTAGATATTCTGATAGAGAAGGAGCTAGGTGACCTCAAAAAGGGGTTGGCAAATACAGTTTTCTTTAAGGAATATTCTGTTTTCTTTCAGATATACTTCTATCTAGACTCTGACAAAGAAACATCTTCGGAGCACTTTAAGCAGGTATTTAGAGACTAAGTACTGTAGTAGGAATTGCACTGTTTAAAAACCTTGTTCTTTTAAAAAGATTTGTATGTCTTGTGATATAATAGTTCTGTATTGTATGTTTTACATATTATTATCTATTTTAGTAAAAATTATAATTATAGAGCATACTTGGTCTGTCTTTAATTTCTTTCCTGTGCAAGTAGAGTATATATGGTTACAGCAGACACTGTGCATAAGCTTGAATGGTGATACCAAACTGGAAAAAGGTAAGAATAATCTGAGGTCTTTATTTAAATTTTAAGGGTTCATTTTTGTACACCTGGTTAGGTGCCCATAGGCAAAGATATCTGGCCCCCTGAAGACAGAAGTATCTGAGCCTGTGCATTGGGTACGCTAGCAAGAGGTTCACAGTTTGAATCCCCCCCGAACTTGAGCCCAAAGGTTGGTTCGAACCCACAAAAACAGGCAAGAGGGTTACCTTGTTCTGTTAACTGTTTACAAGACTGTGCTCTGAGGTTGGCACTTTGGGAGTAGAGGGCCTGACCTGCTGAGTGGGTTTGTGACAGACTGGTTGGCAGCAGTGACATAATTTTGGTATTACAAGCTTTTATTGTTCTGTGTCAGCTTGAGACCATCAGCTCACTTGCAAAGAAAGAAAAAAGGCAGAGTTTTATTTTAAAAAGGAAAAAGAACTATATCACTTGGCATACAGTTCAGTTCCTACCCGTTTTATTTTTTTTCCCTAAAGTGCAAGTCAGAGTAGCCGTAGTCAGAGAAGAAAATAGCATTTGACTACAGCAGGCACACTGTAGATTACTTGAAGCAGTTGTGCAGGGACAGAGGAGTCCCGTTTGAGGAGACAGCCAAAAAGCAGAACCTCATAGATGCCCTGATCGTAGCAGATACCCAGAGTAGCGAGTCACGGACTGTGACTGGAAAGGACCAAACCTTGAGTGTGGCAGGGCTAGCGGCCAGTGCAATATCCAGATCCAATGAGGAGGGCAACAGGGCCACTGTCTGTGAAGAGCCACAGCAGCAGGGAAAGGTCACCAGTATCCTGAATCTGGAGGTACTCAGGCTGCAAACTGAGTTGCGCAGGATTGAACTGGAGTTCCAGGAGAAGAGAGAACGAGAGAAACGGGAGGCGGACTGTGAGGCAGAGCGAGAACGCCGAGAGGTGGGACCATGAGGCAGAGTGAGAACACAGAGATGCAGACCTTGAGGAGTGTGAGCACCATCGAGCTGCAGAGGAGAAGAGAGAGGAGTGCTAGAGGCAACACGAACTGAAGAAGCTACGACTCCAACCAGCGGCATCAGAGCAGGTAAGTGGCTTGAGTTTAACTGGGACTGCAGGACTGGGTCACAAACTAAATTCCAAATTAACAGCTGAATTTAAAGAGGGGGAGGATATGGATGACTTTTTAAATTCTTTGGAAAAAGTTTGAATTCAGGCTAAAATTCCTAGAGAGTCCTGGAGCTTCCAGCTGTCCCCGCTACTTACCGGGAAAGCTCGGGATGCATTGGGTCAAATGGACAATGAGGACAGTAATAATTACAGCAAACTAAAAGCTGCACCATTAAAAAAGTTTGAATTAACTGCTGACTCATACAGAGCTAAATTCCGTAAGCTCAGGAGAAGCTCTGATATGAGCTATGAGGAGCTAGCCAAGAAACAATGTCAGTTTTTAAAATGTTGGTGGGAAGCAACTGAGGCAAACTCTATTGATAAAATTGAAAATCTGATTTTATTAGAACAGTTTTATTGGGCACGCCCAGCAGAGCTAAAAAACTGGCTAGAGGACCGAGATCCCAAAACAGTGCAAGAGGCTGCTGAACTCTCGGACCCCTATGCCAAGAGCAGACCTGCTCTGAGAGCAAATGGGGCGGGCATGGCAGCGCTGAAAGAGAAAAGCATGCCTTCAGGGCAGCTAAAACCCTCGCTGCCTCCACTGAATCCAGTCATCCCCAGGTTTCAGAGAAAAGATTTCTCTGAGAGAAGAAATGAAGGTTGGTTGTGTAAAGAAACTGGGCATATTGCCAGACAGTGTCCCAAAAAGGTGAGCAATAATACACAACATGGTGCTAGAAAGGAAGTAGGTTGTTTGTGTGTCCCTGGAAGCATGTCACTGAACATCAGGGAACACATGTACCCAGTCATGGTGAATGGTGTACAGACGCAAGGGTTAAGGGACAGAGGGGCATCCTTGACCTTGGTAAAGTGGGATCTGGTACAGCCTGGACAGCTTATACCCAATAAATACGTCACTGTACAGGACTTCACTGGTGAGGTGAAAACATTGCCCCTCGCTAGTGTTCTCTTAGACTGGGGTGAAACAGGGGGAACTGAGCAACTGGTGGCTGTAGCCAAAACATTAGCAGTGGATGTGATCCTGGGCAACAATCTCAAACAGGATGGTATGTGCAGTTACCCCTAGCCAAGCAGCAAGGGAAAATTTTAGCTCCCTGAACCCCACAGAAGCCATTGTGGAAACCACTGAGAGGCTGGTTCCCCAGGCTGTGTCTCCTGATATAGAGGTTAATGATGAAGGGGGGGTAGAAATTTCCCCAGTAGCAAGTAACCACACAGCTACAGAGGGTTACTCCGAAGAGGGAGGGGTGACCCATTGTCAGAGGATTGGGATTGACAGTGATCCTGAGTGCCCTGATGCTAGTGTTAGGGACCTTAGTTTAGCGACTGAAGGGGACCTGTCCCATGCCTTAGGAATGTGTGAGGGGTTTGCAGCTGCTCAGAGAAGTGACCCTAGTTTAGAGAAGCTGAGGGCTTGGGCAGACTCAGATGGCACACAGGAAGGTGATGGCAGACATAAGGTTTATTGGGAAAATTTACTTATGTATACTCCGGCAGTACAGACAGAAGGAGGAATGCTAGGCAGGCAGCTTGTCGTTCCCTCGGGGTATTGTGAGCAGTTGCTCAAAATTGCACATGATATTCCCTTGTCTGGTCATCTGGGAATCGTGCGCACAATGCAGCGGTTGGCCCAGAATTTCTACTGGCCTAACTTCACCAAGCAGGTGAAGGAGTATTGCAGGTATTGTCACCGGTGCCAAGAAATAGAGAAGGTGGGCAAGAAGACCCAAGCTGCCCTGATTCCATTGCCCATAGTGGAGGAGCCATTCCAGAGGGTGGGAATGGATATTGTGGGGCCTTTAAATGCCCTAGCTCCTCAGGAAAGAGATTCATCCTGACTGTGGTGGATTATGCCACCTGGTACCCAGAGGCAGTTGCCCTATCCTCACTGAGGACAGACAAAATGGCAGATGCCTTACTTGGGATTTTCTCCCGTGTTGGGTTTCCGCAGGAGGTAATCACCGATTGAGGGGGTTCCTTCATGTCGGACCTGATGAAATGTTTATGGGAGACATGTGGTGTGGTGCAGAGATGCACGACACTGTATCACTCACAAGCAAATGGCCTTGTGGAGAGATTCAATGGTACCCTAAAGTCAATGCTCCGGATGTTTGCTGAACAGCATGGGAGGGACTGTGAGAAATACCTTCCCCACCTGTTGTTTGCATACAGGGAGGTGCCCCAAGAGTCAACAGGCTTTTCCTCCCTTCAAACTCTTATATGGACGCCGGGTACATGGGCCCCTAGACTTGATCCGGGAGGACTGGGAAGGCAAGCATGCCACCCAGGGAACTCCCATTGTGGATTACATCCTTAGGTTTAGGGAAAGGCTGAAGGAGCTTATGGGGACAGCCCAGAGCAACCTGACAGCTGCCCAACAGAAACAAAAGGTGTGGTACGACCGCTGAGCCAGAGCTCGCTTGTACATGGTGGGTCAGGAAGTCATGGTCCTTATTCCAGTCTGGAAAGACAAGCTGCAAGCTGAGTGGGCAGGACCATACAAAGTGGTTAGGAAGGTAAATGACGTGAACTACATTGTAGAGTTACCTGACCGAAGACAGACAGAAAGGATGTACCATGTCAACATGATGAAGCCATATGTAAATAGGGCTGACATGGTGTTTGCAGTGTGTAGTCATAGGGAGGGGACGGACGAAGGAGACCCCCTTCTGGATTTGCTGGAAGACAGTAAGTGTGAGTCCTCTGTGGAGGCAGTAAAACTGTCTCCCCAGCTGGCCCCGGACCAGATCCAGAAAGTAAGGGAGGTTTTAGCAGACTTTGCCCCGTTGTTTAGCGCCAAGCCTGGACTAACCCCCTTAGCGATGCACGATGTGGAGACAGGGACACAGACGCCCATACGGCGGACAGCATATCGGGTGTCAGAGGCTGTCCAAAAGGACATTAGGAGGGAAGTGGAGGAGATGCTGGATTTAGGGGTACTCCAGAGATTCCACAGCCCCTGGGCCTCACCAGTAGTCCTTGTGCCTAAGCTAGATGGCCCTACTTGTTTCTGTGTAGACTATCACTAATATAACTATTGGGTGTCAGCTTGGCTCAGTTGGTAGCACATCCGCCTCTGGACCAGAAGGTCATGCGTTCTCGTCCCACACCGGGATTGGACTTGCACCTAAAAATCTCTGGCATCTGAGTGTAGTATTGGGGGGTGCTGTACTGCTGGGGTGTGCCGTCCTTTGGATGAGACGTTAAACCGAGGTCCCTTCTGCCCATCCTGGTGTTGTCCTGGTGGGTGTCCAGGTGGAAGTAAAAGAACCCAGGGCACTCTTTGCAAAGAGTAGGAAACATTCCCGGTGTCCTGGCCAACATTCCTCTTCCCACAAAAAACGGTTCATGCAATTATCCAGGCTATGTGTGGGTGATGATGTGCATTATGGCCGCCACCACACATTCAGTCACTTCACTACCAGTCTAGCATTGCTTGTAAAGCGCTTTGGATGTGTGAAAAGCACTATATAAATGCTGATTCTTCTTCTTCTTCTTCTATCATGGACTGAATGCAGTAATGAAGTCAGACACCCACCCGATGCCCCAGATGGATGAACTCCTGGACAAGTTGGGAGGAGCGACCTACCTTACGACCATTGACCTGATAAAGGGGTACTGGCAGGTAGAGTTGACAAACAGAGCTAGGGAGAGGTCAGCCTTCACCACTCCGATAGGCTTATTTGAGTTTAAAGTAATGCCTTTCGGAATGAAGAATATCCCGGACACTTTCCAAAGGTTGGTGAACCAGGTGTTAAATGGTGCTGAGGAGTACGCCGTGGCATACCTGGATGACACTGCCATCTTTAGTACCAGCAGGGAGGAACACCTATCCCACCTTAGGGAAGTGCTGGACAGGATACAGAGGCCAGGCTCACTGTCAAAGCCGGGGAAGTGCAAGGTGGCCATGGGTAAAGTGGCATACCTCGGGCATGTGGTAGGCCGGAGACAGCTCCGTGCTAACCAGATAAAGATAGAAGTGATCCAAGTGTGGCCCAGACCAAAAACACAGAAGCAGATCAGGAGTTTTCTAGGGACAGCAGCGTACTACAGAAAATTTGTACCCAATTACAGCGCCCTGGCTCTTTCCCTATCTGACCTGACAAAGAAAAGGATGCCCAAGAAAATTACCCGGGGGCCCAGCCTGTGAGGAAGCATTTTACAAACTAAAGGAGGCACTGTGCAGTGCCCCTGTTTTGACAAGTCCTGACTATAGCAAAACCTTTATAGTTCAGACTGACGCCTCAGACGTGGGTATTGGGGCAGTACTGAGTCAGACATCCAGCCAAGGGACAGACCACCCAGTAGTGTACCTGAGTAGGAAGTTACTTCCCAGGGAGCAAGCATACTCCACGGTGGAAAAGGAGTGTCTTGCCATAGTGTGGGCCCTCAAAAAGTTGGAGACATTCTTGTATGGGCAGCATTTTGTGGTGCAGACTGAGCACAACCCCCTGGTTTGGCTGACGCAGATGGGAAAGACAAATGGTAGATTGCTAAGATGGAGTCATCTGGAGTACTGTGTGCAGTACTGGAGGCCACACCTTCACAAGAACATTAACCAAATTGAGGCAGTCCAGAGAAGGACAACCAAAATGGTGCAGGGACTGCATCAGAAAACATATGAGGACAGATTAATGGGGCTCAATATGTATACCCTAGAGCAAAGGAGGGAGAGAAGTGATATGATTGAAATATTCAAACATCTTAAGGGCATTAACAAGGTGAAAGAGTCTAACATGTTTCAATATAAGAAAAATAGCAGGACAAGAGGACACAACATGAGATTAGAGGGAGGCCGATTAAGGGGTAATGTGAGGAAGTTCTTTTTCACAGAAAGAGTGGTGGATGCATGGAACAGTCTATCTCAGGAAGTGGTGGATATGAATACAGTGCAGGGCTTCAAACAGGTATGGGATAGGCATAAGGGAGCAATACAGATGAGTATGACTAGACAGGCCATTGACAGAGTACAGGCCTATGGGACATTCATTCTTTCTTCTATGTTTCTATGGGTAGGCGAATGACAGATGGCTAGGGGGAGAGAGTTCCAAAATTTTGGGGCAGCACAAGAGAATGCGCAGGAACTCTTAGAGGTTTTACACCTTGGTATGTGTAAAAGAGATTCTTCGACAGAACGAAGGCCAGAGGAGGAGGAGGAAGAGGCTTTGGGGATAAGCATGGAGGCCAGAGACAAGGGGGTTTGGGATCTAATAACACTATCCATTAGAGAATTGAGTGAATAGAGTCTAAGGGCAGAGGGAGAGAGCCAGTTTAAATCAGCGTAGAGCTGACAATGATGTTTGTGCTGTGGGGATGATGAGGTATACAGACAAATATTATTATACAGTAAGTAGTGTCCCACTTATGAAGAGTAGTCTTGCGCACATTAGCCTAGGTAGCAACACCGTAGGTGAGAGCTGGAAGCAAAATACCTCTAGTGATGGCGAATCTGGCGGAAGGGGTTAGAACATAGCTAGTTTTGTAGGCAATCCCTAACTTGGCATTAGGGATTGCCTAAAATATGGTGGACTTAGAAGTTGTGATGGTGGGGGAGGGTCTGGAAATTGTGCCCATAACACAGACATGGTGGTCCAAGCACCAGATCTGGGAAGTGGGGTCCCGGGGTACAGGTTATTCAGGAAGGAGAGGGCTGGCAGGATTGGGGGGTGAATTGTGCTGTACGTCAGGGTGGACAGTAAGGCTACAGATGGACAGGAGGAGTGCAGGGAAGCAGAAATCTTGTGGGTCACAATAGAGAAGCGGGCTGGGGCATCAGTAAGGCTGGGGGTAGTCTACAGACCTCCAGTGCAGAGCGAGGAAGTGGACATGCAGATGCTGTGGGCGGTTCAGAGGATGGTGCTTAGTGGAAGAGTCTGCTGGTGGGTGACCTTAATCTCCCAGCTATAGGTTAGGATATCCCATTAGCTGGGTCATCCAGCAGCAGGGTGATCCACGAGTCTCTCCAGGGAGCCTTCCTGCAGCAGCTGGTTAGGGAGTCTACTGAAGGGGATCACATACTTGACGTGGTGCTTACCAATGGGAATAGTATGGAAGGAGTGGGGATGGGGGTCAGCCTAGGAGCAAGTGACCATAACACAGTGGGCTTCAGGGTTAGAGCAGGGTATGAAGCAAGTCAAACCGTCACTGAGGACCTGGACTTCAGGCAGGTAGACTCTCCCAGAATGAAGATGGGGAAAAGCAGAAGATGGAGGAGGCCGCTTTGGTTCAACAGGGAAGTGAGGGGGGCAATAGGGGAGAACAAAAGAGCATTCAGAGAATATAAGAGGACACAGGGGATGGAGGACAGGGAAACTTACAGGCAAAAGCTGAGGGTGGCAGGGCAGAGGATTAGAAAGGCAAAAGCAGAAACGGAGGAGAAAATTGCTTGGCAGGCAAGAAGAGGTGATAACTTTTTTCGGTATACAGGTAAGAAGAGGAAAGCAAGGCAGGGGATAGTAAAGGTAAAAGGAGAGGGGGGAGTAATAGTGGAAGGAGACTTTGAGAAGGCAGAGGTGCTAAATAGGTATTTCGGCTCAGTCTTCACGACAGAAGGAGAGGGAAGGGGACCAGTGTCAGGGAAGAAGGGAAGGGCAGACATAGGGGTGGATCCTAGCCCAGTCAGTGAGGACAGGGTCAGGGAGAAATTAGGTAAATTGAGAGTAGACAAGGCTATGGATCTGGATGCCCTGCATCATAGGGTGCTCTGGGAGCTAAGGGAGGAGCTGGCAGCACCACTAACAAGGCTTTCAACTTGTCCCTAAATACAGGGTGGGTGCCACAGGACTGGAAGAGGGTGGACATGTTGCCACTTCACAAAAGTGGCAGCAGGGAGGAGGCGAGCAATTATTGCCCAGTCAGCCTCACATTGGTGGTGGGTAAGGTAATGGAGGTGATATTGAAAGACAGGGTGGTTAGATACCTGAATGATAGTGGGTTACAGAACATCCATCAGCATGGCTTCACACAGAGGAGGTCATGTCAAATGAACATGATCAAGTTCTTCGACTGGGTAACGAGGGTGGTTGATGGAGGGTAGAAGTGGCCTATCTGGACTTCGGGAAGGCCTTTGACACTGTGCCCCACACAAGATTGTTTAATAAACTACAGAGTTTGGGGGTAGGAAAGTAAATAATAAGGTGGGTGGAGAGCTGGCGGAAGGGTAGAAGCCAGAGGGTGGTGGTGGTAAATGGCGTGCATTCCGAGGAGGTGGGGGTGATGAATGGGGTACCTCAGAGATCAGTGCTGGGGACCATCCTTGCTAACATCTACATCAGCGACATAGCAGATTGGCTACATGGGAAGGTTGTCTTTTTTTTTTCACAGATGATACGAAGATCTGCAATAGGATAGACACCCCAGAGGGAGTGGAGGCTAAGAGGGAGGATCTAAGGTTGATGGAAGGGTCATCGGAAACATGGCAGCTAAAAGTCAGCACTAAAAAATGCACAATGATGCACATGTGGTGGAATAACCCACAAGCAAGTTACACACTGGGGGGGTGAGGAAATGAAGGCAAATAAGTAGGAGAAGGCCCTAGGAATCATGATCACAGACAGCCTTAAATTAGGGACCCAAAGCAGCAAGGCAGTGGACAAAGTGAATAGAATGCTGGTGAGCATAGGGAGAGGGAGAACTAGCAGAAGGCGGGAGGTGCTGATGCCACTCAACAAGTATTGTGGGAGAGACAGAGTTGGAATGAGAGACCGACAGACACCAAAATGGAAACTGATCTATAGGGCACCTGATACCGGACACGGTGGCTGACAGTCAAACTGGCTAGTGGCTACAACCAAAATACAAAGCCACATCAAAAGTAAATTAAAAAAAAATGAAATACATATTAGAGGACAGACAGAGATGGGAAGAGACAGACAACAATGCCCCACAGTGGCTGGATGATACATATAGCTTGCAAGTCTGCAGTGCAGATGGAGTATTTTTCAACCTTCTGCATATGTAACAGTTTTTAGCATACTTTTTTAACTATTGTTTTTTTTTTTTTACTAGGTGGGTTTATGGGGGGAGGGGCATTTTATAAGCGTAGTAAGACACCCCAAAGTATGGGTTATGGCCTAATAAGAGCACTTCACAGGTGTTAGAGGAACTCAGCGCAAGGGCCTTGGTCCTCATAACACACCTGTGGTGTGATCTTTTCAGGCAATAACCCACACCTCATTATATCAGTAGAAGTTCTCTTTTCCTCAAAATCGGAGAATGGAGCTTGAGCAATGTGTGACTTGCCCACTTGGCTGCTGGCTACGTCCCCCTCCCCCCGTGTCTTATTGCTAGATTACAATATGGGGAGAAAATGGAGCCATCATCTATAACAACCCCCTGTACCTCTAACTCTAAAGCAGGTCTCTTTTTCTCTCTATCTCTCTCCTGCTCTCTCATTCCTTTCCTTTGCTGCAAGTTTCCTTTGTCTCTGTCTCTCTCTTTCCAGGTCCCACTCCATGTACTCTTGTTCTCTGCCCCATTTTCAGTGGCCAGCTCTTTACTCAGGCTGAACATTCACAGTTGGTTTGGGGGGGGAGTGCTGTCATGCAGAAAACTACAGTCTGCACTATTAAACACTAAAGCTGTGAAGAACACAATAGGACAAAAGTCCTAATGCAAACAAGCATTTGTCAATGCCGAATGTTGTCTCGCTGGCATTGGCATTGGTAGTGCAGGAGTTAGAGATGCATAATAGGAATGGTAGTGAAGTACTGAAGTGACGCCAACCCCATCCCCACCCTGCAGAGACAGACAGGCATTGGGGTGTGCCTTTGGGTCGTCAGCTATAATGCTCATGCCATTTTACCTCACCCTACCCTGTAGGCAATGACAAGTGTCGTGGTGTGCTTTGGGGTCTTTGGGCATTATACTTACCCCATTCCATAAGGAAATGCGCTGAGGTGGGTGCAGTATAGGAGAATGGGGTGAAGTTTGTGGCCGAACACTGCAAGGCACACCACTATGTCTGTCACTGGCTGCAGGGTGGTGGTGAGGGTGGAATGACATAAGCATTACAGCCGATGATCCCAAGTCACACCCCTGACACCTGTCAGTCTCTACAGGGTGGGGTGCTACAGTTGGAAACCCTAACATCATAGGCGTGTGTTGGTATTTTCACTCCAAATTTTCAACATGGGCTTTTTGTGAGCCCACCTCATAAAGAGCGGCACTATCAGTTTGCCAACTGAAAGGTGGTTCTGCACAGTGGCTACACCATTTGGTGACACAGGGACGAAAACACATTTTGGGCAGGATGTAGAAAATGACAACTGCATTGTTCATGAGGAGATATAAAAAAATGGCAATGCTGAAAATCTGGAGTGAAAATATGAAAAATTTGTGAAGTCATGAGCATATATAGAAACTGTGCTACACACGTCTGTAACCCAATTATTTTTTGGATTTTTTTAACCACATTTTTAACATAGGCATTTTGGGACCTCCCCTCATGAACAGTGGCACTGTGATTTTGTTAATTTGTCCCAAACATTGATTTCCCACAGTGACCACACCATTGTGCACCACAGGCGCGAAAACACATTTAGGGCAGGATGTGAAAAATTACAGCTGTACTGTTCATAAGGAGGTGTAACAAAATGCTAGCACTGAAAATCTGGCATGAAGATATTGCAAATTTGCAAAGTTACAAGGGTGCGTGGAAACTGTGCAACACACACTTGTAACACAGTCATTTTATGGAATTTTGTCACCAAATTTTCAACATAAGCATTTTAGGACCTCTGCTCATGAACAGTGTCACCGTCATTTCCTCAAACTGTCCCGAAAACTGATTTCGCACAGGGAACGTGTTATTCTATGCTGGACATGTGAAAACACATTTCGGCCAGGATATGTAAAATGACAGCTGTACTGTTCATGAGGAGGTGTGGAAAAATGCCAATTTTGAAAATCTGAAGTGAAAATATTACAAATTCACGAAGTTAAAAGCGTGCGTGGAAACTGCCATTTTTTTAGATTTGTTTCCACCAAATGTGCAACATAGGCTTTTTGAGAGCCCCCCTCATGAACAGTGGCACTGTCGTTTTTAATCGTCCTAAAAGGTGATTCCGCCGCAGTGACCGCAAAATCACCTATCGACAGAATAACGTCATGACAGTGACTGAATTCATAAGGAAGGGTGCCAATAACCCCATGTTGAAAATGTGGTGTCAAAATTCCCAAAAATGGCCAAGATATGCACCAAATTTGAAAAAAAACTATTTATGCCATTATACAGCTTACTGGCATTTCTTCAGTTCACGGTCAGCTTTGAAAAGTGCAGACGTGTTCCCGGTCCAACAAAGATCATTGCGCCAGACTCCACAGGTAAGTATGGAGTATGGGGAGGGTGTGGGGAGGCAGGGTGTGCAGTGGGTGGGTACAGGTTGTGGGAGGGGGCAGTGAGACCATGAGGGACCATTTTCTTTTTTACAGGGTAAAAAAAAAAAAAAGGGAACATTGTGGGACAGTTTTTGTTGGGATTGGCGCACTGGGGTGGGCTCCCAGTGTGCCATCTAAGTGTTTTTGGGGGGGGATGCTGTAACAGATGGGAACTGGGCACCCCCGTCCAGCTTTACTCACGAAGGGGGGCAAGAGCCAAGTGGGGATTGGGCACCCCTCGGCACGCAACAAAGTGGGGTACATTATGCCAATAGGGAGGGGCTCTCCTCGGCAAAATAAACGCAGGAAGGGGGATAAAGACGATGGGATTGGGCCCCCCATCGGCAAAGAAAGACTTTCTGGGAGACATGATGCTGAGGGGAATTGGGCACCCTCAGCACACAGTGGAAATGTGGAAGGGGACATTATGCCAACGAGAGGGGCTCTCCATCGGCATTGTGACAGGCAGCGGCAGTCACTGCCACCATGTTGCTTGCACGTCGGGAGGCTCGTTATGGTCCCACTGCATGAGAGCTTTGGTCTCATTGCAGCAGACCTTCCTTAGATCTGGTGGCCACATTAGGGATGCATGATGTCAGCGCCTGCTGCTGGCTTATTGGGGAATGAGGGACGCACCTACTGATGCATGCCCTGTATTTACCCAACAGTGACCGCGCCTCCAAATCTGCTACTACCGCAAGATGTCGGCTGATGCACAAGCGCGAGCCAACATAAAAATGCCCAAGTCACTGAGCGTGTAGTTACGACACCAAAAACAAACACCATGGACTCTCTTATAGATTACTAATGAAAATGCATGGGCAACATTAACACTGGATTGTCTGAAATGGGCTGGCAACCACTAATCCAAATTCAAGAAAACAGAATTAGTTTCCAATTAAAACTTCATCTGTATCAAAAACCTCTCTGCTCCCACTGCTGGAACAAAAACAGTGTAAAAAAGAATGAAACCTTAAGAATGAACCAGCCATCACCCATGGTCCTCATACCAGTTGGATTAGTTCCAGAAAACCATCTCTACCACAAGCGACCTGAGAATAATGGTCAGTGAGGAGGCCTACCAGCACCATATACATGGTAATTCAGCCTCTCACAAACTGTGTGGTTATGGGTTAACCACCAGCACCACATACATGGTAATTCAGCCTCTCACAAACTGTGTGGTTATAGATTAACCACAAGCACCACATGGTGAGGTTGACAGTGACTCGTGCAGCTTTAGGGGCAACACAGGAGATTGGGGTGGCTCTAATTTTGAGAAGGGATTAGATAAACTTGTATGATGAAGTTGCAAACAGAACTTTACCAGACCAAAGCAAGCCCCACCCCCAGCCTTCAGCTCTACAATAAAAGGCATCGCGGCCATCACACAAGGTATGAGAGTGTGTAGGAGAAGCACAACGGTGGGGAAAGGGTACAGGTCACATACATTTTTATGTTGCTTGCACGCATGTGCAAGAAACATAGTGCCATCATCCAAGTTTTCAGAGGTGTGGCACCCATCTTCCAATGCAGTCAGTGTGTTTGCAGGTGCGGCCTCAGTTCCCCAATCCCTGCTGCAGCTGTCTATGACAAGTTGAAAATGCAGTGGCATACAGTTGAAAGGGATAGCTCTGCTTGAGTGAGCAGAGCTCCCCCCTCCAAACACACACATGCACACGCACGCACACTGCATGCTCATGCGCCTTCCCCCTCCCCCCCGCGCTGTACAGCCCACGGGGGGGTGCCCAATACCCCATCGGCTCCATGCCGTCCCCAAAGCATCCAGGTGCCATGCTGGGAGCCCACCCCAGCGTGGCAAAATGTTTTATGGCCGACGGGGGTGCCCAATCCCCCGTTGGCTGCACGCCCCCCCAAAGCATCCAGGTGCCATGCTGGGAGCCCACCCCAGCATGGCAAAATGTTTTATGGCCGACGGGGGTGTCCAATCCACCATCAGCTACATGCCCCCCCCAAAGCATCCAGGTGCCACGCTGGGAGTCCACCCCAGCGTGGCAAATTAATGTTATGGTCGACAGGGGTGCCCAATCCCCCGTCGGCTCCAACCTCCCCAACAGCTTCCAGCTGCCATGCTGGGAGCCCACCCCAGCGTGGCAAACGTCCCTCATAGTCTTAGTAAAAACAAAACTGTAAATACAAAACTGTCCTCGGCGCTTCCCTGCCCCTCCCACAACCCGCACTCCTCCCACTGCACACCCTGCCTCCTGCCACCCCCTTCACCCTTATACTTGCTCTCCGGAGCTCGTGCGGCGACGCATCTTCGGTGGACCAGGAACACGCCTGCACTTTCAAAGCCGACATCGCGAACTGAGGAAATGCCGTAAGCTGTATAATGGGATAGATCAGGTTTTTCAACTTTGTTGCATATCTCAGGCATTTTGGGAATTTTGGGCCCAAATTTTCAGCATGGGGTTTTTGGGATCCCTCCTCATGAATTCTTGCACTGTCATGGCATTAATCGGGCCCGTAGGGTGATTTCACAGTCACTGCGTGAAATCACCTTTCGGGACCGATTAACAAAATGACACTGCCAGTGTTCATAAGGTGGGCTCTTAAAAAGTCTATGTTGAAAATCTGGTGAAAAAATTCCTAAAAATGACTGTTTTACGAGCGTGCATTGCGCAGTTCCTACGCACGCTCGTAAGTTCACGAATTTTCAATATTTTCACCCAGATTTTTCAACATTACCATTTTACCATTAATTCCTTTGAACAGTATAGCTGTCATTTTCACATCTCACCCAAAATGTGTTTCGCCCATGTAGCACACAATGGCGTAGTCGTGCTTGAAATCAATGTTTGGGACACATTAAGAAAATCACAGTGACACTGTTCATGAGCAGAGATCTTAAAATGGCTATGTTGAAAATTTGATAAGTCCCTAAATGACTGTTTTACGGTAGCGTTGCGCGGCAGTTCCTACACACGCTCGTAAGTTCCAGCATTTTCAATATTTTCACTCCAGATTTTCAACATTGCCATTTTACCACACCTCCTTATGAGCAGTACAGCTGTCATTTTTCACATCTCACACAAAACGTGTTTCCGCCCATGTAGCACACAATGGCGCAGTCGGTGCGCGAAATCAATGTATGAGACACATTAAGAAAATCACAGTGACACTGTTCATGAGCAGAGGTCTTAAAATGGAAATGTTGAAAATTTGTTAAAAATTCCTAAAATGACTGTTTCTGACGCTGCATTGCATGCAGTTCCTAATACGCTCGTAGGTCGCTAATTTTAATATTTGCATCAGATTTTCAACATTACCATTTTACCACACCTCCTTATGAGCAGTACAGCTGTCATTTTTCACATGTCGCCCAAAATGTGTTTCCATGCATGTAGCGCACAATGGCGCAGTCGGTGTGCGCAATCAATGTTTGGGACAGATTAAGAAAATCACAGTGACACTGTTCATGAGCAGAGGTCTTAAAATGGCTATGTTGAAAATTTGGTGAAAAATTCCTAAAATGACTGTTTCTGATGCGTTGCGCGGTTCCCTCACGTGCGGCTGTTAAGTTCTAAATTTTTAATATTTGCACTCCAGATTTTCAACATTGCCATTTTACCACATCTCCTTATGAGCAGTAAGCTGTCATTTTTCACATATTGCCCAAAATGTGTTTCGCGCATGTAGTGCACAATGGCACATTTGTGTGAATCAATGTTTGGGACATTAAGAAAATCAAGGACACTGTTCATGAGCAGAGATCTTAAAATGGCTATGTTGAAAATTTGGTGAAAAATTCCTCGGACGTTCTGCAATATTACTAATGAAGACATTGAGCAGAACTGGCCCCAGGACTAATCCCTGCAGCACCCCACTGGTCGCCCCCTCTCCCTAGACTGCACACCATTTACCACCACTCTCTGCCTCCAGTCTGTTAGCCAGTTTCTAACCCAGTTTACCACTCTTTCCCCCATGCCCAGCCTACCCAGCTAGTTTATCAGCCTCCTATATGGGATGGTGTCAAAGGCTTTGCTGAAATCAAGGTCAGCGTTGTCCACTGCCCCACCCTGATTCACTTCCTTTGTCACCCAGTCAAAGAAATCAACCAGATTTATCTGACATGATGTTCCCACTATGAATCCATGTTGTCTATGGTCCTGGGCTCTGATGGCATCTAGATGCCCCACTATCCTTTCTTTAAGCAATGTCTCCATGATCTTCCCCACTACTGAGGTGAGGCTGAACGGCCTATTGTCCCTGCCTCCTCCATGCTACCGGACTTGTGTAGAGGGACCACATGTGCCCTCCTCCAGTTCACTCATGTTGAATGACTCAGTGAACATGAATGCCAGAGGTACTGCTATCTCCCTTCGCAGTTCTGTTAATATCCTTGGGCGTATGCCATCTGGTTCCATCGCTTTGTCCACCTTCAATTTAGTGAGCTCCTGCAGGACTCTTTTGCCTTTGAATGGACTATTGTCCACCTCTTCACCCCCTTGGCAACTGCTGTACTGCAGTGGCCCTTGTCCCTCCCACTCTTCTCTGAATACTGAACGGAAAGACACAGTGGATGTCTTGGGAGGAAGGCATGGAACTATCACTTCCAAATGCCTAAACAGCACATACAAGCAAGCAACATTCAGCATTGACAAATGCTTGTTTTTTTCTTAATTCGTTGGTAACCAGGTAATTCCCACTTGGTTCAAGTGGATGTTTTCAGGATCAACCCAGGAGATCTGAGGAGGTTAATTGACTTGCTCAGTAACAGATTGGCAGTTCTGGGAATTAATCCCAGGTCTGCTGGATGTACCATGCTGAGTCATAACTTTTTACACTAACCTCTAGGCTTGTTGCCATCTGACATATTTGGGAAACATGAACACACTGTGAAATCCAGAGAATCCAGACACACTTATGTTTAGTAATGGAATCTGCAGACATTCAGCTCAGTTCACACACTGAGAAATCTGTATCTCTCACTTCAGTCACAAAAGGTTACAGTTATGCCCTGAGTGTTCTAGTTTAACCAGACATATCCTGATCTGTTTTACATTTGGTATTACAGAACAGACTATGTTTGTGTATTTTATCTGCAGTAAACTATTTGCTGAAGCATTACAGTAATTTTTATTTTCTAAATTAATAACATCCTGGGACGGATTTTTAAAACCCACTCACAAGCTACGATATTGGCAGCTTGCGCCAAGTGCCGGTGCATCTAGGACCTTGCGCCCCATATTCCATCAGACAGGGTCCCAGCACCTAAGTCCTGTGGCTTGTCGCAACAGTGGCAGTGTGCCAAACAGATGGCACACCCACGAGGAATGCCACAACAGCCATGGGATGGATGGAGCGAGAGCTATGCCCTTGAATGAGGCATGTTAGTGGCTTATGCCCCCACCACCACCACCACCCCAATCTGTCCGTAAAGGGTATTGATACATAAGCAATCCCTGGTGATCTAGTGCCCTCCCCGCTCTGATCCCCGGTAAAGTGTAATAAGTGGTCCCTGGTAATCCAGTGCCCCCACCAACAGATGGTAGTTTACTCACCCCACTCCCCCATCCATACCCCAGATTTGTGACCAGCGATCTCCTCTGCACACCACCAGTACATGCTCTGACAGTTCCTTCAGCAGACAGCTGTGGTGTGCAGAGGGGATGCTGGTCCTTGAATCTGAATGGATGTGGTGTAGCGGGGTGGTGGGCACCACCTGCCAGTGGGGGAGGTGGGGCCACTGGATTACCAGGGATTGGACCACTTATTACATTTTACCGGAGATTGGAGTGGGGAGGGAAGGGCACTAGATCACCAGGGAATGCTTATGTATCGATATCCTTTATGGGTAGATTGGGGGTCTTGATGGGGGGGTGGGGCACTGGATCACCAGGAATACAGTAATGGGCACATTGGGGCCAGGGGATGGGACTGCATATTGGGGTATTGTGGGGGGAGGATCTATACAGTGCACAACACAGTTGACACCCTCCCAGGGGCTGTCTAAGTACTGTTAGACCAGTGGTACTTAGCACTTTGTCCCTGGGGAGGGTTTTGAAAATAAGATCTTCAGGGTTCTGGCAGCCTGTGTCTGTTGCACAAACCCCACAGCACCATGCCACAGCCAGTTTTGTCATGCAAGGCTGGTGCTAGCACACTTTGGTGCAAGCAGCCTGCTGATTGATGCAGGCTGCCTTCTAAAACAGCTCAGGGCACAGTCCTTGGCACAAGGTGCTTGTTGCATGCAACATTTTGGGCGCAAGCACGTTGTGCCATTCTAAGAGCTTTGAAAATCCAGTCCCCTGACTTTTATCTGTTGTGGCATTTTGGTTATTTGGTCTGCCACTAAAAGGACCCCTTACCTTCTCTGTGGTCTGCCAGACCCTTCGGTTGCTGCTGGTGAGGACCCTATCTGGACCGTGCGAATAACTAGACGGATGCATAAAATAATAATAAAGCAGGTTTATTCTGTGCTGCAGATGTTCTTCTCCTGAGGACAAGCTCCAGCCTGACAAAATCTCCGACTGACAGGCAACATGGCACTGCCAGGCAGTGCAACAATTTGCTACATGCAGGTTCCAAGTGTTCTTAAAAGGGCGGCAGCTTAACATTAAGCCCCATGCTTAATGTGTGCTTCACATCACCGCCAGAACAGTGAATGCGAGCACCACTCGAACAAGCAATAAATCCATAACACTTTCTAAGTAAGAGATAATTTTAAGTACATTTTAAGGCAACAAACATTTTCATGCATTCCAAGGCATTACTGTCACAAACAGAATTCCACTGCGGGGGTGGGGGGGGGACCTGGACTACAGTGGGGACTGGTCAGAGTAGCACCAGAGAGACGAGGGGGGAACACAATAGTACTTGAGACTTGGTCATGCCACAAGTGCTAAACTGCAGGAGAAAGAAAAGGGAAGAGAGGGAAGGGTAGCAGCAGGAGGATACATAGAATACAGGCTAAAACGTTAATAACAGTTGCATAACAAGCAGATGGACTGTCCATGTAAAGAGACATTCCTAAGGGGGAAAAAAATTGTTATATGCAGGAATGCAGTACCATCGGAACAGTTGCATAAGATAGGTACAAGAAGACATTGACTGCAAAACAGTTAAACACAGAAGGAATTAGTTCCAACACATTTCACTGAGTCCAGTTTATAAAAATTCAAGATCTCCGTCGACTTTTACGGTCAGTGGGAATGGAGGCATGTGTAGATTGCACTAGTTCCTGACAGGATGGGGTCAGATTGTTAAAAACGACTGAGGAGTTCTGTCCACTATCAAATCGACACCACTTTACTCTGTAAGTCCAGGATCCATTTGTGAACTTCTTGCTTAAGAGCTTCTCGATCTGATACACTGTGGTGTCTAGAAGAGAGTCCTGAAAAGAGACAGAAGATTGATAAGAAGAGAAAGTCCTGGGCAAATCATCTGGTAAAATGGAATCCGGCTGGAGAGTGTCAGGAGTGGGAAGATCTATAGGAACTATTTGCAAGTTGTCTGGAGGAATCTCAGCTTCAGAGAGGATGGCAGGCTCAAGAGCAGCTTCATTTCTGGGAGGACTGGGGTCACCTGGAAGGTTATTACTCAGGTACCCATGCTTTAGTCGGTTTATATGGACTCTGTTTTGTGCCAGTTTGCCATCCGACTTGCGTCGCAGACGAATGTGGACTGAAGGAAGCTTTTCTACGATGTAGAAGGGACCATTCCAGGGGCAAAGCAGTTTCTTGGTGGTGCCTGGAACAAGAACTGGTTGGTACAAATAAACAGTGTCCCCAACAGAGAATGAAGACTCATGCGCTTTGGCTATAGACCTTTTTTGCATTGCCAATTTTCTCTGGCCCAACGTGGTGATTGCAACTCATCGGACAAGTTTCAGCTGTTCCAGAAGAGGGAAAATGAAAGAAGAAGCTGACTTAGGAACCTCTAGCAGTGAGAGATCCCTGTCCAGTGGAGTTCTGGGGTGACGTCCATGGACTAAGAAGAAGGGGGTGTATTCTGTGCTATCGACACAAGGGCTGGTATTGTATGCAAACTGCACAAAGGGAACAAAACAGTCCCAGGTGTCGTGAGTCTCATCCAGATACTTGGAGAGTGTGCTGAGAATGGTAGACATCATTCTTTCACTCTGTCCATTGCATTGTGGATGGTAACTCGTGATATGTGTCTTTTTAATGTCAAGAAGTTTGCAAGTTTCGTGGACAATGGTGGACAGGTAGTTAGTGCCTCTATCTGAATGCAGGTACAATGGGATACCATGACGACAAATGACTGTGGTGAGAAAGGCACTTGCCACAGTGGCGACTTTAATGTCTTTTAGGGGAATGAGATCCAAATACTTCATCAGGTAGTCCACAAAAAACAGGATGCATTTGTTGCCAGAGTCAGAGCATGTTGGTAAGGGCCCAAGAATGTCAGTGCTGACTCTTTGGAACAGTTCAGTGGCTAAAGGCATGGGGATGATGTGTGCCTTTGTTGGTTTGGCAGGAGGCTTTCTTTGGGAGCAGAGCTGGCAGGATTTTACGAACTGGACAACGTCCCTGTTCATGCAAGACCAGAAGAAGTGAAGCCTTGTCTTTTCCAGAGTTCTGTATATTCCCATATGACCTCCAGAAAATGGATACGCATGAGTGGAGAGAAGAACCTGAGGGATGAGAGAGGCTGGCACAGCTAGCTGTACATGAGTTCTATCCGTGCGATGACCCTTGCCTTCCTTGGTCCAAATGTGGAAAAGCACTCCGTCATTGAGGAAGTATTGCGAAACAAAGAAAAGTGCATCCTGGCGATGTTTCTTTTGTTTCGGTAAGGTTCCAGACTCTAAGTAGGAGGTTATGTCTGTAAATTGAGTGTCAGTTCTTTATTGCATTTTAACAGTTGCCAGGGACAGATCGGATGTTGAGGAGATAAGAAGCTCTTCAGCTGCTTGCAGTACCTGAGGATTTGTGTGTCTCTCTGTGGAAGAGGTAGGTAGCAGCAAAGCAACTTGAGGTGCTGTAGGAGTGTCCACAGGAAGCACATCCATAGCATGAAAGGGAAGAGCTTGTAAACAGGATTCTTCATCTGCTGAGGAGGATGCAGATGGATATCATCTCCAGCTTACACCATCAGCATTTCAGTGAACTCGACCTGGTCTGTATTGGATTTCAAAGTTGTAGGATTGGAGCATTGCGATCCATCGGGTGAACTTGCCTACTGGCTCCTTCATTTTGAATAACCATCTGAGGGACGAGTGATCAACGATAGCTGTAAAGGAGGCATAGCGAAGGTAGCAGTCAAATTTCTTTATTGCAAATACCATGGCTAGACATTCTTTTTCTGTGATGCCATAGTTCTGCTCAGCTGAAGAAAGAGAGCGCCCGGCATAGGAGACAACTCGTTCTGTTCCATCTTGAATTTGACAGAGCACAGCGCCCACTGCAAAGGAACTAGCATCTGAGTAGAGCTAGAATGGTTGGTCAAACCTTGGGTAGGCCAATACTGGAGAAGAGATTCGATTTTGTTTTAAGGTTTCAAAGGCCTCTTTACATTCAGAAGTCCAAATATAGTCACACCCCTTTTTGGTTAGGGTGTACAGTGGAGCTGCAATCTTGGCGTAGTTGCAAATGAACTTTCGGTAGTAGCCAGACAAGCCCAGGAAAGCTCAAAGGTCTTTGAGATTGTTAGGCTCTGGACAGTCTTTGACTGCTGAAAGTTTGTCTGGATCTGGAGAGATGCCTTGAGAACTAACCACATGTCCCAGGTAATGAATTTGATGCTGTGCAAAACAACACTTTTCTGGGCGAAGCTTGAGATTGGCTTATCTGAGACGTTCGAACACTTCTTGGAGATGTTGGAGGTGCTCTGGCAAAGTTCTGCTGAAGACAATCACATCATCCAGGTAGACTAGGCAAGATTTCCAAGACAACCCACATAGTACAGCTTCCATAACACGTTGAAATGTGGCTGGACTGTTCCGATAACCCAGAGGCAGACATTTGAACTGAAAAAGTCCCAAGTGGCAGCACCATGCTGTGTATGGACGAGAAGCTGGGTCAATGGAAACTTGACAGAACCCTCTCTGAAGGTCTAGAGTGGTGAAGTAAGCAGGACTGGCCGCACCAAGACTCTCTAAAGCATCTTCGGTTGTAGGCAAGGGATGAGCATCCTGCACCGTGTTGGCATTAAGTTTCCTGTAGTCTACCATGAAGCGATACCCTTTGTCCTTTTTTACCACCAGCAGAGCAAGGTGCACCCAAGGGGCTTATAGACTCTTCGACTACATCTTGGTCAAGCATGTCTTTGATTATGTCTTTGAGGAGTTGTTTCTGTTTGTGTCCCACTTTGTAGGCTCACTGATGGACTGGTTTCTGGTTGTGCTCTACTTTGATGGTGTGTTGCAGGATAACACAGCATCTGAGCTTGTTATCTGAACCAACAAAGACATCGGGGTAATTCTCCAGAAATTTCAAACGTTGTTGGTTTTCTGTTGGAGATGCTGGAAGTTTGGAAGAGGATAGTCGCTGACTGATGGGTAACTCTGTTGAAGTTGGAGTGGTCGTGATAGTATTGACAGGATAAAAGTTGGTGGAACCAGGCTGAGGTTCTTGCTTGAGATGGAGCTGGTCCCCTGAAGACAAGCAGACAAACTTTCCGATGTTGGCACCCTTTGAAATGAGCACTGGCCCATCTGTGAAGCTGCATCATTTTTGGAAGAATGCGCCATCATGCACCACCAATAAGGTATTTCCCAGAAGGAGACCTGAAGAATGCAGTGCGGGGGATCCTGTGATGATGCCAACAACACCTTGTGGAAGTGGTTCACCTTGAATCTTGGCAATCAAAACCATTTCTAACTGAGAAGGCACAGTGACTGAGTCTATAGCTGCGAGTTGCCTCTGAGGATCAAGCGACAGTTTGTTTGAGGCAAAGTCTAGGATGGCTTTGTGAGCTTTGAGAAAGTCCAGGCCAAGAATTATTGCAGGTTGAAGATCAGGAACTATGTAAAACTTGACAGGAGCTTGCTGTGAGCCAAAGTGGAGCTTGAGATGGACCACGCCTGTGATAGGTACTGTAGCTGTACTTGCTATGATAATGTACTTTATGTCAGCTGGATAGACATTAGGTCTGTGATGAATAGCTTGGTTGTTTAGAATACTGCTGTTGATAACTGATATTTCTGCTCCAGTATCGACCAAGGCATGCGTAGACCAATCTCCGATGGTTACAGGTACATCGTTTGCTAGGAGAAGTGATCAGATGATAGGTACCTTTGCCCCTGGAAGTGAGAGTATGCCAAAGTTGTACATGGTGCTGAGGGCCCACGTTGGCCTCGTGAGCTTCCCCCACAGGGAAATAACATTCATCCCTGCACAGAAGGGAGTGCAGATCCCTCTCTACCTAGGCAGTCATTACAGACTTGTTCTGTAATCCATGTAAATAAGTTAATGTTGCACTGTTATGATGAGAAACATAGGCATGAAAGTTACAAAACCCCCCCGAGCCAATATTCTTTTACTTTTGTTACTCCCACAGGCTAACACGAATTAAGATATGTGTTAAACCTAGCTGGAAACAATACATGGTTGGGAGTACCACCAAATCACCACTAGAGGGGGATAAATACTGTCATCTATTACTGATCTTTTGTAAGGTATACAAATATGTTTTGAATATTTGCACCCTATCTTATGGGTATATTATTTTGTATATGTTGTTAAAATTAGGCAATGAGGACTCGAACATACAAGAGGCTATTTTGGTGTGTTTGCTTTGGACTGAAACTGCTTACCAGCAATTTGGGCTGAGAATATATGGAGAGGAGATGTTTACTATATTGGGTGACAAGGAGAACAGTAGGAAACTGGGTTTATGCAATATAAAATACTTGTTAATGATACAAAATGGGGAAACCATCACTCATATTGTCCCTTAATATTAATGGGATCCACAGCCCAGTTAAGAGATCCTGTTTGATACAATTTATTAAAAGAAACAATCCTGAAATCATATTTTTTCAGGAGACTCACCTGTCCTCTCCTGAGCATGAAAAATTCACCAAATGGTGGTTTCCCACGGTGATAGCTTCATCTCACAGCTTGGGTAGGAGATGGGGAGTGGCCATCCTGATCAGACGTGGGGTACCATTCGACCTCCATCAGAAGGTAATAGACCCAGAGGGACAATTTGCTATTGCAATGGGCATGCTTCATGCTCGCCTGGTTACTCGGGCATCCATTTATTTTCCCCCGGGGACCTCAAAGAGATTGGCTCAGACTTTTTGTGCACAGCTTTTGGAGATCCTCCAGGGGCAATTTCTGATGGGGGTGACCTGAATACTACTCTGAACCCTGCAAGAGATGTCTCAGCCTATCTTCCTCACAGGGTTAACCTGTTTCAGAAGTACTTGCGGGGTACAGTTGCTTCTTTGGGGCTGGTAGACATCTGGCATCACTGTTACCCCACACAGAGAGAATATATCCATATAGCACCGGGACCAGGGATGGTGTCTCGACTAGATTATATGTTTACCACAGTAGAACATCTAGAAACATTACACGATGTGTGGCTTGGGGCAACCATATTATCAGATCATTCCCCAGTATATGCCAAATTTGATTTGGGTGGGGGATATAAAATGAACTTCTGGTGCTTCAACTTGATGCATTTGAGAGCTCCAGAGTTTAATCAAATGGTTAAAGACAGGATCCCACAGATCCTGGTGGAGAATGGTGACCCAGATGTTTCAGCAGCGATTCAGTGGGATACCCTTAAGACAGTGTTGCATGGGGATATTATTGCTTATTCATCGAGGAAAAATAAAGAGAGAGAGGCACAGCTTATTAAGCTCCAGGGGGAGTTGAAAGTACTGCAGTCTTTATATGCCCGGGGGATGGAACTGTAAAGGTACAACTTCTAACAATAAAACAAAAAATTCAAAAATACCTAGATCAGAAAGTAGAGCAACAGCTCTTTTATCTCAGACTCGCAGCACATGAGGGGGCCCTAAAGGAGACAGGAATCTGGCCCGTAAACTTAGAATGCATAAGGCTAGAGCCTGTGTTATGGCCATGCAAGACCCTACTACAGGAAAGCTGGAACATCACCCTAAGATCATTAGATGAGTCATGGCTGAATATTATCGGGATTTATATAGGGCAGAGTCTGAAGATCATAGTCGACAGATAGAGGCATACCTTAACAACTTAAAGCTCCCTGAATTGACTGCCTCCCAGATATTTTGAGAGCCCCTACTACCTTGATTGAGATAGAGGGAATGTTGCAGAGAGCTAATACCCAGAGAGCTCCAGGACCAGATGGATATCCATTGGAGTTCTATAAAACTCATAAAGAAGAAATACTACCACCATTACTCCAGGCTATCCATGAGATACAAGAAGGAGGTATTCCTCCCCCCCCCCTGGCAATAGCAGTGATATCTGCCATACTTAAACAAAACAAAAACCCTACCCTACCCTCATCATACAGGCCAATTTCAATGTTAAATTTTAATTACAAAATTTATATGTCTGTGCTAGCACATAGACTTGAAAACATCATGCCTTTATTGATCAATCATGATCAGGTGGACTTTATTAAGGGATGACAGGTTGATGATGCAGTGCAACGAACACATCTACTTAAAGAGTACGCAGCAACACGTTCGATTCCCCTGGCACTCATTGGATTGGATGCCAAAAAAGCATTTGACAGGGTGGCCTGGCCATTTCTGTGGGCTACCTTGTCTAGTTTTGGCTTCCTCCTGGAGATCATACAACAATTGCAAAATATGCATAAACACCCTTGGGCTTACTTAAAATTAGATGGCTCTATCTCTGACCCTTTTCCTCTACAGAGGGGAACTCATCAGGGATGCCCCCTCTCACCCCTGTTATTTGCTATGTATCTCGAGCCATTAGCCCAAGCCAATAGAGCTCACCCGGAGATTGAGGGCATACCTATGGGAGGCACAAACCATAAAATTTCACTATTTGTGGATGACATCCTTCTCACTTTGTCCTCCCCAGATATATCAATCCCAAGGGTCTGGGAACAACTGGAAATGTACAGTAAAATCTCTGGGTATAAAATTAACCAACAAAAAACAGAGGTACTACTGTGTAACTACATCCCTTTCCCTGCTTTAAAACGTGCATTTCCCCTTAAGTGGTATAAACAATCGATACAGTACCTTGGGATCCATCTTACTAAAAATCAGATACATGCAGATATTGAACCCCTAACCCAAAACATAACTGAGGACCTCACACAATGGTCACAGATACCTTTGAGTTTCCTAGCTCAAATAAAAACTATTAAACAAAACATATTTCCCCGGCTTTTGTTCTATCTGCAGACACTCCCATTATTTCCAACACAGACTTATTTTCAAGCTTGGAATAGGTTGATCTCTCGCTTTATATGGTAGGGGAAACCTCCCAGGATTCGGTACTCTCTATTACAGTTATCAAAAGACAGAGGTGGGTTAAATTTACTGAATCTCCTGAATTATGCCCGAGCTTCTAAATTAAAGATCTTACTCTCCTGGATGAACCCCAATTATATTATGCCCTGGAAGCAGTTTCAGATGACTTGGAATGGCACAGAAGACCTGACGGACTGTCTCTTTGGACATCCTCCTGGTTGCATACCTTTCTCTAAATTCCCACAATATACTGCAGAGGTCGTTTAAGCAGTGGCTGACTATACTCAATAAAAGATTATTGCCCATGGAGGCACTTTTTCTGAGATCCCTTGCGGTGAACAGTGCCTTTCCACCAAATTCTTTGGATAGATCCTTAACCCGGTGGTATAAATATAATATCAAACAAATTTTTCAATTATTAGGCCCACAAGGCCTTTATTCATTTGTCCAGCTCCAGGCTCAGTATAAAATACCCCAGGGCTTCTTTCATAAGCATTTGTGCTAAAATCTTATTTGTGGCCAATGGAGGAAGCACAGGCAGCAGTGGCTGAAAACCCCCCACTAATAATAAAATTACTTCTATCACAGAGACAAGGTACCGCTTTAGACCACGGTATCAGTCTGGCCTACCTTGCTTTGGGAGAGAAACCAGAAGACTCTAATGAGTCAATTAGAGCCTGTTGGTCCTTGGAATTGGGGGACTGACCTACCAGTTACTAACTGGAAGATGGCCTCCCCACTTAAGCTTAAGGCCTCAGGATCCCCATATTGGAAAGAGTTTGCATGGAAATTACGATATAGATTTTTCCGCACTCCTGCTGTGGTAGCTAGTTTTACAGGCAATCCTGAAGGAAAGTGCTAGAGGGGATGTGGAGCAGTACATGCAGACCAGACTCACATATTTTGGAACTGCAGCATGCTGTGTCCTTATTTGGGGGAGGTAGTGCAGGAGCTGCTGGCAATATATGAAAACCCAGGTCTTTTTACCTCTGAGTATATACTGACAGCTACTACCCCATTTGGTCTAAAAGTAGAGAACCTACAAATTACATTGCTAATATTGGCAGTGAAAAAGGTATTAACCAGACGATGGGGAACGAATAGGCTGCCAACTAAGGGAGAGTGGCTAAACTTGACAAGAGAGATATATAGGATGGAGAGGATGGCGGCCAGAGTATGGGATAGAGTAGAGGTATTTGATACAAAATAGAGAAAATTGATTATGTATCAGTTAAGCACTTATTCAGACTTTGTTCCCTGAAGCTAATCAAATCAATACTGGAGAAATGTAAAAACAAGACTTGTGTAGTTCATGTGATTAATTAGTCCTGATGCTGGGTGAGTTTTTTTTTTTTTAAGTCCAATGTATAAGTATATAAACTGAACGAATATATCCATGTAAAATGTCTTGTATAATGTATAAATGTCCTCATGCCCAATAAAAATTTTATTATAAAAAAAAAAAGTGTGCCGGAGTTCGCAGTTGGAGGAAGCGTTTTGTTTGAATTGTGAGAGTTAGAGGGGCGGTCAGTCGCTGTGTACCCCTGGCCCTGGGAGTAATTGTGGTTATGTTGCTGACTGAACTACGGCAGTGGGCACCTGTGGTTCTCTTAATTTCTGTTGCACTTTAGCTTTTGGCAGACAGCAGCAGTATGTCCCCTGAATCCACACCACTGGCAGGTCACGGGTTCTCATGAAGGCGGAAGTGGATGAGGTCGCTGTCAAAATGGTCGAAGGACATTGACAGAGGTAGTAGTAGAAGAAGCAGTTGAGCTGCGGTGCAGAGTATTGATACTTGTAGTGAGCGTCTCTATCATTGATTGCTGCTGCTGGACATATGTTGCGAGTGCGGCTAACTGCGATGACTGAGGTGCTTGTACACTGGTAGCCTGGGACTTTGCTATGGATTGTTGTGCAAGTCATGCCGCTTGGATTGTGTCTATCCAGGTGGTTGGTTTCTGCTGGATTACAAAAAGACAGAGTTGAGGAAGCAGTCTCCGAACATATATTGTGATTTGTTCTTTCTCTGATTTCTGCAGACATTTGCAGCAAGACTCAATGTCCACTATGAAGGCTTCAAGAGATTCTGAGGGTTGCATGGTGCGCTCCCACAGCTGCTGCTTTAATAACCAGGGTGGGTGTGCTTGGAGAAAATGGGCTTTGAAGGTTGTGTACAGTGCGGCAGTATCTCCTTTGACTTGGTCTGGAAGTGTGTTGAACCAGGAAATGGCAGTCCCTCTTAGAAGCAAGTGCAAGGCATTGGAAATACAAACTTGATCAGTCCAACCATGTAAGGAAATCCAGGCTTGGAATTGTTCCAGCCAGTCAACAGTGTCTTCATGAAGCAAGGCTGAGAAGGGTACTGGTTGTAAGTAAATAAGTAAGTAAAATTTTATTTATATCAAGCACCCTTCCCAAGCTCAGGGTGCTTTTACAATAATTCAAATCACTTAAAAACACATTTCACAACAATAAATCCAACAGTCATACAGTACACTTACTTATTATGTTGTAGGCTGGTATGGACCATGGACTGTGGTGAAATGGCTTTAATGTAGGCCAGGTCATCTTGAATAGCTTGCATAGCTGGTGCTCCTTGAGCAGAAATAGAAGACTGGATGTCATGGAGGATTGTTTTCGATTTTGTAGCCCCACGCCCTTGAGCTGTGTGACGGTAAGACTCTGGACGCTCCGGCGCCCATATCTGTGTCATCGTCAGACGTTGTGGTTGGAGATGAGTTTTGTTTCACTGAGTGAAGCTTGTATGGGGGAGAAGGATTTTCCGTCATGCAGAAGACAGGACGTCGTGTCGTAGATGAACTGCCGAGCAACAATTATTTTTGTAGACAAAATTACAAATTTTTGTAGCAAAGTTCATCAATGACGTCTTAGCAAAGAACTTCCCACTCAGTTCTGGGTTGTTTGTTATTTAAATAAAGGTTACTCTGCAAAAATCAGCTTTTTGTTGCAGTGTCCATTGATTTCAATGGAGTGAGGTCAATCTGTGCCCTTCACAAGATAGCCGCTGAACTGCGACATGCAGTTCCTGTGGGTTTTGACTGCCTGACTGTAGCAAGATGGCCGCCAGCAGGGGGAGTAAGGCTTACTTCTTGTCTTGTTGTTGTGATGTGCTCAAGATAGAGGATTGTTGCCACGAGGCTACCTAGCTGCAGAACAATGGTCAAAATGTCGATTCCCTCGTCTGTGCTTCTTCCCCAACCATGACAGAGAAAAATGGTTGGCTTTTCCTGTGGTGAGTGAGTGACAAGTGCTAGGGAAATTCAGTTCTTATAGTTTTAGCGGAATGCTTTCTGTTTATTTAGTGTGCTGCATTTTTCTTTATGTCCCAAAACTGTTTTCCATTTAGTTTATGATCCCGTGTGTTGTTTTCTCTCTTCTCCCGTTTTATTTGGATGTGCCCCTCAGTTTATTGATTGCTCCCAGCTTGCACTTTGTACTGCTGCCTGGCCACAGAGTTCCTTATGCCTCAAGTATTTATATGTACTGTGCTTCTGTGCATGGATTTCTTCTCATTTCTTACTATGCCCCTTTATTTTATAAGTTGTATGTCTCTCTCTGTTTGGATCGTGGAGCTGAGGCTCCTCCGTGCTGCTGCTGGAAAGACCCATTGTGTAGCATGGCTAAGGGGCAGGTAGAGGCTCTGAGCAGGAGCAAGAGGATGCTGCAGTCGGGAGGGAGCAGAGCTTCGCAGCGTGGTGAGAGGAGTGCTCCATTGTAGCTTTGTGTGCTTCTTAGTGAGTCAGGAGTGGATTGTTCCTTGGCAGTTCCATATTTTATTTTTTTCTCCGACATCGTGGGCAAGCCAAGTCACTCCTCTTTTTTTTTTTTTTTTGGCGGAGTAGCTGACTGAGCCAAGGTGTGGCTACAGAAAAATCTGGGGAGCCTGTTCAGAACTGCCCGAGGCTTGTAAGATGCTGCCAGGTGGGAAAACTGCTGCTGCGGAGAGTCCATGTGGCAGTGGAGAGGAGCAGCTCAGAGCTGTGGCAGTTCAGGAATCAGGAGGATCAGAGCCATGGTGGAGGAGACGAACCACTCGATGCAGGAGTAAGCGGCTGTTACCCACAATGTCTCTTCCCTCCAGGTCGGTAGGCTGTGAGTGGCATTATGTAGAGGAGGCACTGGAGAGAGAGAGACGGTGACTTAGAGGGCTGAGCCACAGTAAGGTAGAGCAGAGCATAGCCGTGGTTGTATGAGGCAGGAGGGCTGCGAGAGCCTGTTTGAGTGGAGCAGAGTTCTGCATATAGTAAATTTATTTATTTATGCTTCAGAGCTGCAGTCTTCACTTTGAGAGGCACTGGGTTTGATAGCTACAGCTGGGGGAGGGCTAAAGGGAGCTTACTCACTGTGCAAAACAGAGCATGGGCGGGGGGAGTGCAGTCTGAACACAGGTTTGAATAATTTTTACATTTGCCTGGTCCTTCATTGAGCAGCCAGCTAGCGATGTTAAATACTTTCTTTTTGCATTCTGGTTGCAGTAAAGTTTCTTTCTGACATTCTGGTTGCAGTAAGAGGGCTGCAGGCTGCTATATACCCAGGGGACAGTTCATTGTTTCTCTCTGCAGCAAAGTCTGTGGCAGAAGTATCATTCAGACAATTCAGGCATACTTGGGTGAATACTTGGGGTACCCAGTGACACAAGCAAGTGAGATGGGGGTCTGGACAGAAGAAAGGCCACATTCTCCACCTTGTGTGGCATTTTGGTTATTTGGTCTGGCACTAAAAGGACCCCTTAACTTCTCTGTGGTCTGCAAGACCCTTCGGTTGCTGCTGGTGAGGACCCCATCTGGACCATGCGAATAACTTAATGGATGCATAAAATAATAATGAGGCAGGTTTATTCTGTGCTGCAGATGTTCTTTTCCTGAGGACAAGCCTAGGCCTGACAAAATCGCTGACTTACAGGCAACATGGCACTGCCAGGCAGTGGAACAATTAGCTACATGCAGGTTCTAAGTGTACTTAAAGGGGTGGCAGCTTAACATTAAGCCCCATGCTTAATGTGTGCTTCACACTATTTTTTTTACAGACTTGATTGGCTAGTAATAAATCAAGTCCACAGATTAACAGATTGGATCTAATTTGTTAAAAAAAAGGAAAAAAAATCACTATAATGCTTCAGAACAGTAAGGTTAATTACCATGATTTCTACTGAAGTGATTTTTATAGAAAACCATAACACATTAACATTAGAAATGATAAAATATTTTAGCCACAGGAAACATTAGTGTGTCATACCTGAAGTAATTAAAAATACTGTTTGACTTTTGGGTTTGTAGCCGTCGTCTTTTTGGAGAAGCTGCCATGGTGCCCACTGCCTACAGCTGACGAAGGATGACAGGAGCCTGCCTGAAGTGAGCTTCCCAGATTCTTGCTGCCTCTGTGAGCAGCCCTCAAAAACGATCAGCTGGACAGCTCAAGCATGTCATCCTCACACACGCACACATACACACACACACACACACACACACACACACACACACACACACACACACGCGTGCATGCGCACGCACTGAAAATAGCAGTGACTAATAGCAGCAAGCCATGAAGCGGACGTGAAATGGCAAAATACAAAGATCATTAGCCAGCTAGCATACCAGTTAAAATTAAGTCTTTCAAGACTTTTGCTTATCTGGTCTGCCCACAAATGCTGTGCCTGTCTGATGGAGTAGCATTTTAGCCGGCAGATCACATTATCAAGTCTTGAAAGAATTGATTTTAAATGATATGCAGGCTGGCCAATGATGGCTACCCTGCCCTATCCTATCCTACAGCTAAAGAGCGGGGTAAACCTATTTGCCATGTTGGTCTGCAGTGGTGAGAGAGAGAGGACTGCACGCCGAGCCGCTGAGTAGTAGCAGCTACAGCAGGAGATCAGAAAGGCAAATCTTATTTTACAACAGATTAACCACCACTGCCTGTATTGTTATTCCTGTCACTTTTCAGAACATCTTGTGTCCTAGGAAACTGGTACATAGTTCCTGTATTTTGTTTCCCTGCTATAGGTGCCAGTACAAGGAATCCAGGTTGTGGAAAATCCAAGTGTGGGAGAAAGAGGAGCACACAGCTGCAGCGGCTGAGACAGCAGTCCAGCGGGGGTCTTGAAAGCCAGGACCACAACATCGAGGATTTATGCAAGGGCCCCAAGGTTCAACCTGAAAGCTTGACAGCCTGAAAAAAAACACATAATGTTTGTCAGCCTATGCTCTGTGTGTGTGTGTGGGGGGGGGGGGTAAAATCAGGACTGTTGCCCAGGATCTGAGTTTTTGAAGGGGGGGTGCTGCCTGCCAGGAAGGTCAGTTCAAGAAATACTCCCGCTCTGCAGCATCGGTCCATTCCCCGGGTGAAGAGTGCATCTGCTCCATTCAGTATTCAGTATCAGTAAGGGCTTGAATGAATGGTGACATGTAATTTGTCCATAGTAAAATCTGATTGGCTGAGACTCAGCCAATCAGGTTTTACTATAGGCAAATACGTCACTATTCATTCATGCCCTTACTGTTACCCAACACTGAACATGGCATATGCGTTCTGCACTGAGGGACTGAAAGCCGCCTACCAGCTCTAAGCAAATTTTTTTGGGTGGCGTAGGTGGGACAAGGTAGGGGCTGGGGTGTGCCAAGAGAGGGGTGGATGGGGAATGTATTACCAAGCAAGGGTCTCTGGATAGATGGGAAAAGGTGGGTGGAGTGAGCTTTATGGTGCAGCGGCCAGCAGGCAGGTGGGCAAGGAGGGGGAGCGTGAAATATTGATTACAAAAAAAGTCCCTGACGGGGGGGGGGGGAGGTGCAAATGCCAACAGGGGGATGTGGAGATGAACTGACCATTTCTAAGAGTCAACAGCCTTCACAACACTTGTCTACAGATGTTAAAGGGGTTACAGTACAGCTGACAGACACTTAAGAGAATTGTAAGCTGCAAAAAGAAAAATGAAGGCCCGGACGTATGTGCGACGGCCTGGTGACGCCCCTGTCAAGTATTCTTCTTTTCAATATTATGCATAACCTGAGATGTTAATCCAAACAAACAGCCATGCCCTCTCTCAGTTCAAAAATGTCCCACACAAAGCCCCTTCACTGTCCACTTCCTGTCGAACTATAACATTTAAAGTCAGTTTGTGGTAAATTAAAACCTTCTGATCCCCATCAGAATCGGAAGAGTCTTCCCAGGCAGAAAACTGTCTCTCAATCTTTTCAGGAAGCTTTGATGCTTCTGACACATCAGCAGACTGGTGTGTCTTACCTCCGTATACAATCCGTAGGCTGGGTGGCATTAGAAGTACATGGTGTACCCCCAAGGAACGGAGGCATGCCTGAACCCCATTAAAACTGTTTCATCGCATCCTTTTGGCATAACTTAAATCCGGGAATAAGTGCACCTTGGTTTCCTGCCAGCTAAACAGACTCAGATGTTTTGCTTGTTGTAAGATGAGATCCCGCTCTGCTGACGTTCTGAGCTCCAGCATGATCATACGAGGGACAGGGTCTCCAGACATTTCCCAGGGCCGTCCGCCATGTGGCATGATCGGCCTTTAAAATTTCAAAGTCTGTCTCTATCTGCAAAATGCCTTTAAGCCAGTCTTTTAGAAATATTGTGGGGTGGGTTACTTTCTTCTGTCTCATCCGGCAGGCCAGGTAAACAAATATGGGTGGAATGGATAGTATTTTCAATATTTTCCAGATGCCTCCGAAGTAACCCATTTTCCTTAGTTAGTTCTGAGGCAACCACAATGGCTTTATCTGCAGTTTTAACCACCCCCTTCATTTCTTTGGCCAGCACTCCATCCTTTTGGTGGACCTGTTTCAGTTCAGTGCTAAAATCTTCAGTTTTATGGGTCCAAACCTTGTATTGGTCTGAGTAAGGTAGCATTAGTCAGCTGCAATCATTCTTGGTCTCCCATTCCAGGCTGAAGGTCCTTGCTACTGCCATCTTTGACTCCTTCAGACATGCTCCCTCCACATTCGCACCTGCTTTGTTTCCTTGGACCATTGCTGCCGATTGTGATAACCCACTGGTACGAAAATCACACCAAACGATAGCTTAGGAGCTGCTCTGTCACTTAGTAAAAGTTGCTGACTGTTATACAGCAAATGAGATGTAATTTTTATCGATATTCTGCATCGGGTTGAAGAGACCCAGACACCCGCTGACAAGAAGGCTGTTAACAGCTCGGCTGCTGGCTACACCCCGAGCCCCCAACATAAGTTCTTCTGTCTTTCTTCTGGCACCACAGAACACAATTTCCAAGTGAAAATAAAACAAAAGTAGAAATTATAACCCCTTAGACCGGCCCAGTGGCAGTGAGGGTTAAGGTACTGGATACCACGCCTCACACAACACCCACGACCTTGGTTCAGATGTGGACTAGGGTTGTCGGGGGTTGGCAGGGGTGGGAGAGGAGTGAGCATCCAGAGGACTGCTCTCCTCTCCTGGGGAGGTGGGATTACAGTGCCTGGCATTTGCCAGGCCTCTAGCATCGACGGGAGGGGGGGGGTAAGGCAGCCAGAGACTATCCAGAATGGGGCAGAGTGGCAGCAGCTGGCATCAACATATGGAAGTGTGCGTGGGAACATCTGGGCGCATTGCATGCACACTCCTTGGGCACAGGAAAAATGGAGAAAGATGGATTCCTAGGTGGCTGCTGACATTCAGCCACTCAGTGGCCCAGCACAAGATGAATACCCAGGCCCTGCTGCTTTGAGCAAAAGTAAGTCCTGGTGGAAAATTGGGTGACAGGACTGGGGTTGCTGGCATCTGGTGCGTTGCTCAGGGCTAGGGGGAGAAACAGCACTAACTGCAAAAATGAAATAACAATCCCTTAGCCATATAAAAACATTACAATTTAACATTTTTTGTAACTACACCAATTTGCTCCAATACAAAGGTACACCTATACCAACAAGACACACCCTACATATTGCAGGCCTACCGATGCAAAGCATCAGCAGTCCACAACTTAATGGTAGTGACCCTGAAACCACTGCATTCCAGTCCCAGGTACAGAGCCAGGGGGGTGGTGACAGTAGTACAGTGAAGCCAAGCCAGGAAGATATGGGTGTCACACCTCCACTAGAGTCAGGTATAGGTACTCATGACGTCCCTGTACCATGCCACAAACAAGACACCTCAGAACTCATGACACTCACAAGTACACCTGACTGTAACCACAATCATAGTTTAATTGTACATGCCTCTGATACACCATAAGGTACACAACATCTGGGCACGTGAGTTCTATGGTCTCAATAGGTTTTTAGATTCCAGCCATGTGATGAGGAACTTCACATGCAGTACAGCATAACCATTGGTAGGAGTAATTTTAATTACTGAGCCTCACACAGTATGTCCTTCCAGAGGATATAATTGCAGGTGACTCAAATGTTTGTACAGGTCCTCAAACAGGATGGTGACCTGTGACCCACTATCCAGAACAGCAGTGCTATGGAGCCTAGGGATGGGCGGACCAGTCTGACAAAAATCAAAATACCCCCTGGATCTACCAATGTCCATCAGACTCCAGTAGATCTGAAATCTGGCTGGCGGTGTCCATCTCACAGTGTGTTCCCTGCAAAAATAATTCTTCCATTTATTTAAAAAAAAACACAATCACCTCTCCCATCTGCCAACCCCTCCCCATACCACAACAACAAAAGATAGTTTTTTTTTGTATTTTTTTTCTTTCTGCCCATTGCTTGTGGCTGTATGCTGTCACGCAGGGATTCAAGTGTGCATCCACATGCTTGTAGCACGAGAGAGTGAGCGTGAGAGTAGTCTGGGGTGGAGCCCACTTGAGGGGTCCTTGGTGTGGGCTTCGGTTATAGTGGTGAGATTCATTCTTGTCTGGTGGGTCGGGGAGGATAAGCATCGAAAACCATGTGAGAGGTGGCAGCTTGCAAATCGTATGTTCGAGCAGGTGGCGATCTGGAGCTCCTTGCTTCTCCAGTCCCTCTCCAACAGGCTGTAGTCCCAGGGGCTGGAATGAGGATTAAGTAGGCATCCTAGCTTAGGCAGTGTGGAGGTAAACAGGTAAGCCCCCACAAGGGGAAGGGGGTTACATTTAAAATCTGCAAACACATAAAACAGTCTATAAAACACCTTTGGTTAATCTTCCCTGAGTGCTTGTGTATACTAAGCTTCACAGTGTAGACAATTTCAGCTGTTTTTTTAGATAGAAGTCAATTAATTCTGCAGTAAATCATCCTTCCATACTGACCCACTCCTGTTCTCCTGTTCTCTCTCTCTTCTCTGGATGAGTTCAGTAGCTTTAGCTCATCAGACGAAGCTTGTGCAATAGTTTGTCAGTATAATTTATACGTTTCAGTGCGGGTCCTGTCTAAATAATGGCTTTTGAGTCAGCGGGTGTCTGGGTCTCAGTACATCTGTGACAGGGTGGGTGGTAATCAGCATGTGGAAGGGGTATTCTTTTTATTCTGGGATCGGGTGGGTGGGTATCAGTAGATGGGAGGAGGAATAGGGGTGTTCATTCTGGGAGAAAATAAGCATCAGCAGATGGGAGGTGGGTGTGGGTATATTCATTCTGGAACAGGGTGGGTACCACAGATAGGAGGAGGGGGTAGTGGTAATAATATTGGTACATGGTAGGTATGACCAGATGGAAAAGGAATGGCTAGGGTATTTGATACTGGGACAGGTGAAAGGATACATTTATCAGTTTTGGGACAGCGTGGCAAAGTATTCATTCTTGGGCATGGTGGGTATAAACCAGTGGTAAGTGGGGTTGGGGTGTTCATTAGGGCCTAGGTGGGTAGCAGCAGATGAAGGGGTAGAGGTTTGCATACTGGGGTAGGGTGGTTGATGGTAGATGAAGGGGCCAGTATGTATACAGAAGTTCACACAACAAGGATATAACAAGCAAACAGTTTTATTAAAAGGGAGGGGTAGGAAAAGACAAGGGAGCAGTAGGGAAAATGGGAAGATAAGGGGAACGTATACTCTAACCAAGCACAACATATAATTCAACCATGCCCGCACTCCCATCAACGAGCTTCAGTCCTTACAGAAGGTGCACCCCACTTTAACCTTCTAAGGCCTTTATCGGTGATTACTTCACCAAATTGATGGGTCTAGACTAAGTCTTCAGATAATCAAAATAAGTTTGCTGGAGTGCTTGAAGGGTAAAGGTTGAAACAATACAGGTAACACACAAGTGGCCCCTATTTGTAATGCAAATAGTTGGCCATTAGGCTCGGAGATGTTCCAGTCAGTGTTTTGCCTAGCCCTTTATGTACTCAGATAATTTCCAGCCTAGGTCTTTCGAAACCTCCTGTCCCAATCTACCAATTTAGCTACTTGTGTCACAGGCCCAAAGACCTGCATCATACTCACACTTGTCTTTGCTTCTCGGGGGCCTCCCACCCATTCATTTCCACTATTTCTCCATGCAGCTCCTCCAAGTGGACTGAACATTTACACCTGGCTAGGATGTCAGTGGGCACCAGCCCTCCGTGGTTCAGTTTGGCGGTGGGTTGCATGCAGACTTTTGCCTTCCAGCTATTCCTCCTCCTTGGCTCATTCTCAGACCGAACTTAGGCAATGTCCTTTCAGACTAAGTCCTGCAAGCTGGCTGGTTCCTAACAGGGACAAGACTAGGCACCATCACCTTGAATGCTGACAAAGCACATTTCTGTTAACTGTACTATCACAGCAGCAACACTCTCCTTCTCTGTTATTGAACAATAATAAGGTGCACTTTGCTGGCCTACTGGACCTGTGGTGTACTGGTAGCCAACAACCCTGCCAGTCACTTTGTCTGAGTGGCATTTCCTGAGATTGTGGAGCACAGCCTAGATCAATGGTGTCCCAGTGCTTTAGAAACATAGAATCTGATGGCAGAAGGGGGCTGAAGGTCCACGGAATCTGTCCTTACTATACTACAGTACCTCACCCCACTGACCTACTGTCCTGGTGGGTTGTATCCCACCCCATCTCTCTAACCCTTGCTGCCCCCATTGGGGACTACGAATCCCCTTGCAGTCTCCCAACCATGCTTAAACCCGTTGAGAATAGCTGCCCACAGTTCCTCTGCTGGCAGTATCTTCCTTGGTGAATTTACCTTACTGTTCTTTCCACAAAATATTATATGTATCTATTTCTGTATCTTGTCCTGGTTCTTTCACTGCTAATCAAGCAGGACCCCACATCAAAATGCATGGTGCAAAAAGAGTAAATCAGCCCCAAAAGTTACATTAATACCTATTAATTCTTCTGTAGATCCAATATATTAAATATGCATAGTTTGTCTCACAGCAACAATTTGATGAAACAGTACCTTTTTCTGAGTTCAGTTAAAAGGGTATATCTAGGCTTTTAGTAACTCAGGCATAATTATTTTACAGAGAACATATACTGTAAGCTTAAAATCAAGTCATTGTTATTGGCATTTAAGTAGAAAAAACAGTTAGATTTTATGTAGACAACCCCTTATTCATAAAACTTTTTTTTACGTTATTTATTATTTATTTATTAAACATTTCAAAATGCAGGAAAGTTAATGAAGACAAGTCTTGTCCACAAGAATGTCTTAAGGAGAGAAAAAATTAAAAAATATACCTTCAATATACAAATATAGTGGATATGCATTGGGGACCTGTGTGATACATTGTTTATTACAAAAGAGTACTTTGACCTTGGGTAAGCTCATGAGTTGAGTAAGCTGAAGTGGTCTAATGTAATCAGAATCACAGTTCTGTTGTGTTTTTCTCCAACCCGCTATTTTGTTTAGTAGATGATGGCATTGGACACTTGTTTAAGCAAAATTAATGTGACATTTTATTCAGTTAACATTCCTTTAGACTTAACAGTGAGAGAGAGAAAAAGATTTCAATTTATTAAACCGTAACACATTCAAACTATCTACAGTAAAACATATTGGGGAAAATACGGTGCTTGAAGCAGCAGTGCAATGAAAAATGTTTTTCCAAAATGCTAGTTTCAGCTACAATTAATGCAAATATTATCATACTTGTCAAATCTACTGTTCTAGGTACCTCCTATACTGTGTACCATGCATTTTTTTCTATTTTCAAGATCCTAATCCTTGGCAGACCTACAATGCTATTTCTAAGGCAAATGTGGCTGCCATCTTTTTTTTTTTCCTGAAAGAAAAAAACTAAATTGAAACATACTGTATGTAAAATACATTTTGGTGGAACTAGAAACTTTTGCAACCAAATAAAAGTGGGACATGCCTAGAATCTTTTATAGCGAAAAAATAATAAGATCAGATGTTTTGCCCAATTTTGTTGCACTGCTGCTTTAAATGTTAACTGTTAGAATTTATGGAATGCCGCAGAATGCTGGTGTTCTGTCAATTTGTGGTAATACTGTGGGATGCTAATGTTCTGCTGATTGTCTGCAGTGTGATTTTGATTGGCTAAGATGTCTATGCACAACAGCAGACCACTCCCGTACACAACGGATAACTAATAGCTATAAACCATGCACAAGGTGCTGTCACTGAATTCTGTTCAAAATACTCCATCTTGTACTGTAAGGATTTTCAGCAGAACAATGTCTAACCATATACTGTGAAGAAACTATGCAAACAAAGCAACTTAGCCAAAACAGTTACCGACATTAACAAGTAATGGCTTGAGCAGTGTAGTAAAATAATTTAGATTATTGCAATTCCTGAAATTAGGAGCGAGAGAAACCTTATCCTAATTGTGCCTGTCATGACTCCTCAGGGTCCTTCCATAGGGAGCAGCAAGGGTAAAGATGCCTTTCCACCCCAAGTTAAAAATGCTTGCAGTAGAAACTGAATTGGGCATGTGCACCCACGTAGCCACGCAATGATGCCATTGTGTATGTAACATCATAAACTCATGGCCATTGTGGTGCCGGGCGCCCAACCCATCCACAGTGCAACACATAGAGAAGGAGGTACTTAAACACTCCATGCCAGCAAAAAATTCAACCAGTTTACTGACTGATGAACCCACCAACCACTCAACCAGTGAAAGTTCACTGTTTTGGAGCAATTTAATAAGTGCTATACTGTCAAGCAAAGCCAGCCACAGCAGCTATCAGGATGCCTTGTACACCAGATTACAACTAACAAAAACAATAAACAATAAAGATATATTCCATGAAAAGAAAAAAAATTATGAGGTAATTATCAGGGGCAGACATGGATAGCCATCTAGAGTATGGCGCGATGTTTAAGGGAGGGAGCAGTTTTAAACCAAAGGTAAACTCATTTATTCAAATAATCTTTGCATCCTGAATCAAAAATATGCTCATATAATTTTTATATACCTAAAAAAATACAGGGCCTGTAACAACTTATGCTTTACCCATTAGCAACTGCAATGGGATAGAGAGAAAACAATTTGCAGGGAAGAACAGATAGAGCCTCTGATATAATCTATGGAAAGAATAAGAAAAAGATCGTACAACAAAAACTGATGCGATCTCATTAGCGTCTGTATATATATGTACACAGATTCAGTCAGCTATCAAACTACGTATCCTGTAATGGAACTAAGTTCAGTATTAAAATACATGAAAGGTTACATGATGGCGACCCACCGGTTCCTCATTGAAACTAAAATGAGGAATCTGGGTTTCAAATATTTCAGTCCAGTAAGCCTTCCTTGTCAAAAGGTGTTTTACCAAGTTGTCTTTATGGGTAGCGAATTTAGCCTATTTAGTCCCCCAATAGGGGTGCATAGGGATAGTATGTTTTGCTGTTAGAAAGTGTCTAGCAAAGGGCAAGGTAAGGCCTGCCTCCTGATGTTACTTTAGTGTTCTCCAATGCGGATACACAACTGTCATGAAGTCTTGCCCCAGAGAAACCTAGATCATTGAGGCATTTAATCAGGTGCACCACACGACCAATTTTGCATGTGAAGAAGTCCCTCATTTTGATACTCTCATCCTTATTTGTATTCCTTAGTACCTTAAGTTTGTGAGTATTTGTAGGCCGACTCAGTGGTGTGGCAGTAGTGTTGCTGCCCACCATGTGGCAACCTGGAATTGTGAGTGATCTTGCGTAGCTGGGGGCTGGCTGGGGGAAGATGACTGAGCATTCGATGGACTGCTCTCTTCTTCCGGGGAGGCAGAATGGCTATTTCTGTTGAATGACTGCCATCAGGTGGAGGCCTGATAGCAGTGCGGGACTGGAGTGGCAAGAAGGGTGGGAGCTGCAAGACTTCACCGTGCGTGCATGCCTCCACACATGTGCACCGGCGTGCATGCCCCAATGCAGGTTCAGGGAGAAAAATAGGTGGAAAACTGGTGGCAAGGCAGGTGTTCATGATGCTGTGTGTGCTGACCCATTACCAAGACGCTGCTAGCCATCATACTGGATTTGTGTCAGGGGGATGGCCCGAGGCAATCTGTGGGGGGTTACTTGAGCTGAACAACTAAGCCTGGGGAGGTGACAACCAGTGGGGATTAGTAGGGACAGGGCTGAGCTGAGCCCTGCCTGCCTCAGCCAGAAGGCATTAAATGTATATAGAAAAATAAAGTTTGTCAGTATTTGAACAGTTTTTACACTGCCCACAGGAAAAGTTCCCCTAGCTGGAGAAGCATTTCAGGAAGTACTGTAATGCTGTTGGAAAAATATTTGCTGTATCTGAAACAGAAAAATGTAGAGTACTTATACTGAACACTTTTTATTTATTAAATGAGCAGCTGTAACAAATAATTATGCTGTTTAATCAACATAGACTGACCTTCCTTGAAAGCATTTCTCAAAACAAAACAGGTGTATATAAAATTTGATATAAATTTATTATATGCAACAGTGAGTTGTTGCTGTTTTGCTTTGTTCTCTTGTGACCTCCTGGGTCGTGCCTGAAAATAGTCATTCTTATGGCTAGAGCACTTACCCAGTTAACAAAAACTGAATAAATAAATAAATTGTTCCCCAGGCTTCTTAAGTTTACGTAAAGTCTTCTTCACCATATACCCCCCTCTCCCTACCATCCCTCCCTTCCATGTCTGTTCTGTACCCTGCTGCCTTTTGCGGGGGAGTGCTTGCTAGTCCATTCTCACCTCCTGTATAACCTTCACCCAGCCTAACCCTGTACTCCCCTTTACCAGTTTAAACCTCCCCCTAAGATCTTATCAATGTACTCTTGCAGTTCCCCTCAGTATTCTTGCCCCCACTGAGATGCAGTCTATCCTTCCAGTATAAGTCCTCATCCTCCCTTGTGTTCTCCCACTCTCCTATGCAGGCAAACCATCCTGTCCGCTCCATTCCTGGAGCCATTAATTGAACTCCCTGATTTTTCCGTGCCTAGCGGTGCTGGCACAGGGGACTGGCAAGACCTCTGAAAATGCCAAGGATTTAGCCTCTTCCAGGCATCCCTTTGCCAGTGCCTTAAACCTCCTCTGAACCTCCTCCACTTCACTGTTTGCCAGATCATTCATTCCCAAATGAATGAATGATGAGGTGTGGCTTCCTCACCAACCAAGCCCTCTCCCTGATTTTTTGCATCGCCCTCCCTGCCTCCATCCCTGGTTCAAAAAAGACCAGCCTCTGCCTGTATGTAGGACCCCTCTTGAGCCAATGTATCCCCTTAATGATAGAGTCCCCAAAATACCATAGTATTCTCCACCTCCACAACCAGTGGATCTGGTCTGGCCCTTTTTCTCCTAACTACCTCCCCCTGTCTGGAGCTGCCTACTTGAGCCCCCTGGTCCACCATCTGGTTCCCCTCCAGTGCCTTCCCTGGTGAATGGTTCCTGCATTTTCTCTACCAATCCTCCCTCTGGTCCCTGAACACTACCGTCCTGGCCTTCCCTGCTTACCTGTGTCCCTTGATCGCCTCCTGCTTCCCCCTCAGCCACCTTGTCTCCCTTCTCCTCCCCTTGCCCCATTCTCTGCCTCCCAACTCCCCCTGCATCTTCTGTTTCCCTTCCTTATTCATCTCCCCAATCCACTCCCATCACTGTGTTTTTATCCTTTCCCTCCATACCTCCCCCTTCCACCCTCTTCCCACTGTCTGCCTTCCTACCCATGCTTCTTTCCCTCCTTCCCCTCTGCCCCTCCCCTTTCCCATGGCCCATACTTGCTGTTCCCCCCGATCCTTTCAGAATCCCCCCCTCTATTCTGTCTGCCAAAGATATGAACCTGTTGGACACCATAATCACCCCTCCCTGCTGCTGAGGAATGTGCCCATCCTTGAGCCCTTGGAGTCCTCCTCCCCTTACTCCTCACTTCTTGCCAGTCATAATTACCTCTGCCGCCTGGTCTGGGTCTCTGTTCATTCTGCCCCCCCATCATGTCTCACATACTGGCCAACAGCGGCAATGGCCGCTGATCTCCTTACACCCGCAGACAGGCTGGGGCAGGGTGAGGGGAAAGTTCTAAGTAAAGCGGGGAAAGATAGTGGAGGAGGTATTTGACAGGGGTCCGAAGGAACATGATGTGGTGGCTCCCTCTGTAAATCCAGTGGGAACTGCACATCTGAGCAACCTAGATAGACTGTAAATCTTTTATTTGCTGGCATTATTTGTATGTTCATATAAAACAAACAAACTTTCAAATTAGAAACATAGAATTTGACGGCAGATAAGGACCGCTTGGCCCACCCAGTCTGCCCATTTACCTAATGGATAAGCTGTAGATCCTAGTTAAGCAACAGCCTACTTCCTCCTACTCCCACTTCCTAGAATTGCAGTATGTCTGTCCCATGTATTCTTGAATACCACCACTGTTTTTGACCCCACAACCTCTTCAGGAAGGCCGTTCCAAGTATCCACAACCCTCTCCGTGAAAAAATACTTCCTCAGATTACCTCTGAGCCGTCCCCCCCTCTATCTTCAAATTGTGCCCCCTTGTTCTTGCACACCTCTTTTTTTGAAAGATGCTACCCTTTTGGACTTTGTTGATTCCCTTGAGGTACTTGAAACTTTCTATCATGTCCCCCCTCTCCTCGAGGCTATACATATTAAGCTCCTTTAGTCTTTCTTCATATGTCTTCTGTGCAGACCCTGCACCATTTTAGTTTCCCTCCTCTGGACTGCCTCCATCCTGTCTCTGTCTTTGTGGAGACTGGGTCTCCAGAACTGCATGCAGTACTCCAGATGGGGTCTCACCAGCTGTCTGTACAGAGGGATAACAACTTCCTGTTTTCTACTGGTGATGCCTCTCCTTATGCATCCCAGTATCCTCCCAGCCCTCATTATTGCCCTCTCACATTGCTTGCCCACCTTTAGGTCATATGATATGACTACCCCCAGGTCCCTTTCCATTTTTGTTGTTGTTAGTATCTCACCCCCCATTGTGTACTCTTCCCCTGGGTTTTTTGTTTCCCAGGTGCATTACTTTGCACTTCTTAGCATTGAATCTAAGCTGCCATACATTTGACCATTCCTCCAACCTTGCTAAGTCCTTTCTCATCCTTTCCACCCACCTTGTGTATCAACCCTGTTGCAGATATTTGTGTCATCTGCATGCTTTTCCCTCCAGTCCCTCTGCAATGTCACTTATAAAGACATTAAAGAGGACCAGTCCTAGTACTGAACCCTGCGGTACCCCACTAGTAACCCCCCCCTTTCTTCAGAATGGACTCCGTTTACTATTACCCTCTGTGTCCTGTTCTCCAGCCAATTTTTTACCCAGGCTACCATCTTGGGACCCACTCCAAGGCTGGCTAACTTGTATATTAATCTTTTGTGTGTGACTGTGTCAAATGCCTTGCTAAAGTCTAGGTAGGCCATGTCCACAGCCCCTCCCTGATCTACTACTTTGGTCACCCAGTCAAAGAAATCTATTAGATTCATCTGACATGGCCTTCCCACTGTGAATCCATGCTTCCTTGAGTCCTGTGCCCCTCTGGCCTCTAGGTACTCAACAATTCTTTCCTTCAGAAATGATTCCATCATTTTCCCTATCACTGAGGTCAGACTAACAGGTCTGTAGTTTCCTGCTTCTGCCCTGCTCGCATTTTTGTGAAGTGGAATAACATCTGCCCTCCTCCAGTCCTCAGGTACTACCCCATTCTCCCACGATTTGTTAAAGAGGGTAGTCAGTGGTGTCACTAGTTCTACCCTTTGTTCTTTTAGAATCCTGGGATGAATCCCATCAGGCCCCATTGCTTTGTCCACCTTCAGTTTTAAGAGTTCTTTCAGAACTCTTTCTTCTGTAAAAGGGCTGGTATCAACCCCCATATCCAGAGTGTTTCTATTGTTTGGTTTAGGTACGTCCCCATCTTCATTTGTGAATACTGAGCAAAAATATTTATTTAGTATCTCTGCCTTTTCACAGTCACCCTCTGACCACCCCCCTCCCTTTTATTAAGCCTCACTATCCCTCCCTTGGTCTTCCTTCGCTCCCTGATGTACTTATAAAAGGTTTTATCCCCTTCTTAACTGAGCTGGTTATCTTTTCCTCAGTTTGGGCCTTTGCTGTTCTGACTGCCTTCCCTGCTTCCTTTTGCTTTAACTGATACAGTTCTCTGTCCTGCTCCTTCTGTGATTCCTTGTACTTCCTGAATGCTATCTTTTTCTCCCTAACCTTCCCCGCCACCTCTTTTGAGAACCATAGTGCTTTTTACATAGTTTTGTTTTGTTTATTTGCTTCACACAAAGGCTTGTTGCCTCTGTGATGGCAGTTTTGATTATTCCCCATTGTTCTTCCACCCCTCCTTCCTGCCCATTTGCTAGTGCATTCCTTAGGTACTCACCCATTTTGGCAAAGTCAGCTCTCCTGAAGTCCAGGACCTTTGCCTTTTGTATGGCTTGACTCTACTGCTGTGTTTATCGTGAACCACACTGTTCGATGATCGCTAGTTCCCAGATGGCTACCCACTTCTGAATCTAGGATCCTCTCTCCATCTCCATTTGAGAGTACCAGGTCTAAGATTGCTCCCTCTTAAGTGGGTTCCAATACTAGTTGTCTAAGGCATACCCCCTGCAGGGCATCTAGAATGACCCCGCTCCTGGATGTGGCTACAGCAAATGCACTCCAGTTAAAATCTGGCATATTCAGATCACCCATCAACAATATCTCCCCTTTTTCTACCATTCTAAGGATACCTTCTATCATTTCCTTGTCCATTTCTTCCCCCTGAGATGGGGGTCTATATACAACCCCTGTGCAGATTGTGGTGCCACTGCCTGTCTCCAAGTTGACCCACAGTGCTTCCTCTCCTCCCCGTTTACCCTTTTGTTCTGTTGCTTTGATTCCATTCCTTATGTAGAGATCTACTCCTCCTCTTTTACCCTCCCTGTCCCTCCTGTAGATAGTGTACCCTGGTATGTTTACATCCCAGTCATGGTTCTGTGTGTAATTGGCAATTAAAAGACTGTTATTTGGTCTATTATGGCACTGGTCCATCATTTTCTTTAGTAAAGACAGAGGAAAAGTATTCTGCTTTCACACCTACACCATGATTACTTCCAGAAATGCCTGAAAACTTGTACACTCATGCTTTCACATTAAGTTTCCAGTGATTTGTTGGTTTGTATATTTAATCTTTCTCTTCTGTCAAACTCACTCAAGGACATCTTTCTAATTAGTTTTGATTACAACTACATGATACCACAGCATCATTCATCTGGTACATCATACAAATAAAACAACCATGGCAGTATAGCCCAGCGGTTAGAGTAATGAGCTGTGAATAAGCTTGGTACAGCCAGCTGACAGACCTGGGTTTGATTCCCACAACCTCCAACTGCATACTGTGTGACTCTGAGCAAGTCACTTAACCTTCCCAGTGCTCCCGGGTCACCCCTGAAAACAGACACCTGTGCCTAGTTGGCCTTACCCAGTTACCAAAAGAATTAAAAAAAAATGTTTATTTAAGATCATGATTGCATATAGCGTGGGATGGTGGTTTTACAAATTTTGTAAAATAGGCTGTCAAGATGGAATGTTTTGTACCTGTACTAAAATGTCTGCCATAAATATTTAATGTGTATATGGGAGACAGTACTACTCGAGTGTCTAGCATCCTTGTTATTTGAGGAAGAGCAAAACCATTTGTTATTTAACTGCTAAACATTGGCTTTGGCTTCTTTATAGTCAATAAGATTGCATGCCATTCTAGAACACATATCTTACAGTTAGTCTGACTGGACAAAAATCTTACTAAAATATTACTTCAAATGTTTTGCAGCACCAGTTCATCTTCATCTGGACAGCAGGCATCGAGCAAGAGAGATATACCACCTCCAAGTGAAATTCTGTTGCTTGATTAAAGTGCAGAACTACCCATTAGCAGCACCGAGTTGACAGCTTCAGCTAGTCACTCTGGTGTTCATAGTCCTGTACACGTTGAAATACAGCAATCACAAATAAGTGGACAGAAGCACAGGTCAATCCTTGATGGACTGGATATGGGAATGTTAGGCAAGGTTATTACAGATGAGCAGAGACTAAGACTGCTTGAAGAGAAATGGCATGTCCCAAACAATTATATATTTCCTTCTTGCATGATTGACAAGAAAATGTAATAAAGACTGGTTAGAAAGTTGTCCTTGGATGAGGTACTCAGAAGAAGAGAAAGATGGAGTATACTGTGTTTACTGCAGACTGTTTGGCAAACCATTTACTGCATTGTTCTGCAAAACACCAGCAACTGACTGGAAAAAAGGTACACCATTGCCGCAGTGACTCCCAGATCGCGAAGACCACCACAGTGACAGGAATCAGGCAAAATCCACCTGTCGCTGTGGTAGTCTGTTTGGCGATCGGGACTGCCTCACTGGGTGTTTGCCCCCCCGGTCCAACTTCGACTCGGAGTTAGAATCCTAGAGACCAGGAGGGGTGGGGCGGAGCCCCCCACATGGGGGGGTTCTGGTGGCACAGCCCCCCGATGGATGCATGGAGGCATTCCCGACACTGCAATGTTGACAGTCGGCACTGCGGCTGTCGCTGTTGGGGATGTCTTCATGCCGACATTCACTGCGGCATGGGTAAACCTGGAAAAACATCAGTGTACATGTCAGGCATGTTAATTCAAAGAAAATCACAATGATGCTGTTATGAAAGCAGAAAACTTCTTACAGGTTGCTAAAGGTCACAAGGTATTTCTCATACACTACATTTCGTCAGCATGTCAGGAGACAGAAAGGAATGGATACATATTGAAAACTATTGTTGAGCTTATCATTCTGCTTGCAAAACAGAATCTACTTGTGCGTGGTCATGCTAGTACAGATGGAAACTTCATGGCTTTTCTAAAATACAGAGTAGAGATAGACATGGTTCTTAAAAAACACTTAGAACATGGACCAAGAAACGCAAAATACACCAGTCCTGAGATACAAAATGAACTGATCAACCCATGTGGGAGACAAGTCCTCAGCAGCATTTTATGGGACTGTAAGATGTCCAAAATATACTCTGTAGTAGCACTGAGTGTACTGCTGTTTCAAATAAAGAACAACTTTCACTTTGTGTTCATGTTGTCGATGTAGCCTGTGGAATACACCAAATCCATGAAGAATTTATTGGGTTTGTTCATGTGCCAAAGACAACAGCAGACTGCATAGCAAGACAAATAACTGACTAGCTAGTCGTGGCCTAAGTATTGATGAGATCAGAGGGCAGGGTTATGATGAGCACCCATTATGTCAGGAAGAATATCTGGAGTGCAAGCTAGGATTATAAACCAGAACCCGCTTGCACTATATATCCACTGTAGTGCACATACATTAAACCTTGCCATTGTCCACAGCTGCAAACTACCACTAATGTGAAAGATCATCGACATAGTCCAAGAACTTGTATTTTTCTTTACATATTCTCCTAAATGAGAAAATGTTTATTTTGAGAGACTAAACTGTAGTAACAGGACTATGGGGAAAAAAACGGGTTCAGCTCTGTGAGACTAGATAGGGCGCAAGGGCAGATTCACTATCAAGTGTCTTGCATAAGTTTTCAGTTATTATAGACTCTCTCAATCTACTTGAATAAAATGGAGATTGTAAAGTAAGAAGCCTTTTGTGCTCTATAACCAAATTTGACTTCATTGTGGGCTTTGTTGTCTGTGAGAATGTATTGCAGTTTACAAGACCATTGAGTGATTTCCTGCAACGAGTACAAGTTGATCTATTAACAGCTTTTGCTGAAACAGATCTCTGATCACCGTATGTGAACTAGTAAGGTGCAATGAACAACAATGGGAGGAACTGTAGAAGAAGGCTATGAATGTTGCAGAACAGATAAGTGTTGAGCCTTCTATGCCTAGGCGAGCAGGTAAACAGCAGCACAGAGAGAATGTAGAAACAACCAATCCAAACACTTACTGGAAGAGAGTACTATTCCTCCCATTGCAAGATCATCTGATTGAAGAACTAAAGGAATGCTTGGGTAGTTCAAAACTTAAAGAACGCTTTCATGCACAAGAACTGATGCCAGTCAATGCTGAACAATTGAACAAAGAAGATGCTGTTGAGATCCTGAGCCCATTCCAGAAAGATATACCTGGCTGGACTGAGAGTGATTCTTACTTTGAAAATTTGAAGAAGGAGTTAGAAAGATGGAAAGTAAAGAGGAATGGTGTCTTACATAAAGATAGACCATCCTGCATTGCCAAGACACTAGATGTAACAGACCCATCTCTTTATCCATCCATATATACTGCATTAAATGTTCTTCTAACCATGCCTGTAACCACATGTAGTGCAGAAAGAAGTTTCTCTGGACTTGGCATGCTTAAGCCTTATCTACGAAACACCATGGGTCAGGAAAGATTAAGCAGCCTGGCTCTTCTGTATATCTATAAGGACATGGACATAGACATCAATAAGGTTCTCCATGAATTTGATGCAACTGGGAAGCGGCGGTTTGACTTTGGGAAACTGTATAGCTAAGTCGTCACTCCACAGACAAAGGAAACTATTTACAGACATATTTTGACCATGTTCTTACTTCAATAAAATGTTTTGCAGTACATAATTTATGATAGATTACATTAGTAGAAGCACAGTTTTTAAGTTCCATATTCATTTGCCCTACTAAGAAGTCCGCATTTTTAATTGTGAAATTAATTTCCACTGCATCTTAGAATTGCAAGTATATACATCACAATATAATTCTGCTCTTTTAACTGATTGGAAAAATCAGTTTAGGTTTGAAAAACAGTAAACAATTGACAAATTTAAAGATTATTTCTTCAAATTTTGAAGCAAGAGTAAGACACAGTAGACACAGCTAACAAATAAGTTAACAATTGTTAATATGAAGATGCATGTACTCAAATACATCCACATACACTATACACTACTGAGTGTACAATGAAAACATGAATCACATAGTACATACTGTAGCTGTTCTGAACTTGTAAAAATTTGCCCTGATTAATAAATGCATTGCAAAAGAAACATGAACAACAGTATAAGTTTAATAAACTGTTACATCTATCCAGATTGTTATGTATGAAACATTATACGTCCATTTTAGATCCACTGCACTGAGGCCATTACCTCTTGACAGTCAGATGCAGGACTATATTATTGATACATTGCAAATGCCCTGGTACAGATATAATAAAGCTTAACACAAGACATTCATGTAACAACAATTAATACCACAATATGAATTTCAGATGATGTAAGTAAAAAAATGAACAATTAATTATAATATTTTAGTAGTATTATCTTACTAACACTCTTGTCTTTTGTTTAAAATGTGTTGGATACTGAGGTAAATTAGAAACAGAGTTATGTACAAAACAGTTAATGCCATATTATATGTGTCACATGCATTTTGTAATTGCAGCTTGTGTCTGTTTTTTAGGCAAAACAAAACACTATTTTCTCTTACAACTGAGTTCTTTTTTCATAATAATGATTTGGTTTTATAACATATGAGTCATCTGTATAAACATTACCACTATATATATATTCTTTCTACAGAAATTTCTGAGAAGGGCAACAGACACAAGCTGCAATTACAAAATTGCATTTTATATATCATTTTGAATATTATGTATTTACTATATCTGTACCAGGGCATTTGCAGTGTATCAATAATATACTCCTCCATCTGACTGTCAAGAGGTAATGGCCTCAGTTAAACCGCGGTCTCATCTGCCTGTTCACAAAAGTGGTCCCAAGGATGATCCAGGGAATTACAGACCAGTCAGTCTGACCTCCGTTGTGGGCAAGCTCATGGAGACCATACTAAAGGAAAGGCTGGTGGCATATCTAGAGGAGCATGGTCTCCAGGATGAGAGGCAGCATGGGTTCATGGGGGGGAGATCGTGTCAAAAAAATCTGATTGACTTCTTTAACTGTGTCACTAAGACAGTAGATAGGGGCCAAGCAGTAGACATCCTTTGTCTTGATTTCAGTAAGGTCTTTGACTCTGTGCCCCACAAAAGGTTGACCAGGAAGTTGGTGGATCTTGGAGTTGGGGAGAAGATGACCAAATGGGTGGAAAACTGGCTGAGGGACAGAACCCCGAAGGTGGTGGTGGGGGGAGAGTTATCTGGCACCAGAGATGCAACCAGTGGGGTCCCACAGAGCTCAGTGCTAGGGCCGGCATTGTTCAATGTCTTCATCAATGACATTGGGGATGGCATTAAAGAAAAAATTTACCTATTCACAGATGACACCAAGCTCTGTGGGAGAGTGGACACAGCTGAAGGGATATGGGACCTACAGGAAGATCTGGAAAAGCTGGGGAGGTGGTCCAGGATCTGGCAGCTTGGCTTTAATGCCAAAAAATGGAAAGTTATGCATATTGGAGCCAAGAATCCCAGGACAGAGTATTACCTGGGTAGAGTCCAAGTAGCTGCATCAGAGGAGGAGAAGGACCTGGGAGTTATGATCACTAGTGACGTGAAGCACTGCACGCAGTGCAAGAAAGCAGCAGTAAAGGCAAACAAGGTGCTGGGATGCATAGCTAGAGGGATCAGTAGTAGGAGAGAGGAGGTTATACTGCCCTTGTACAGGTCACTGATAAGGCCGCATCTAGAGTATGGAGTTCAGTACTGGTGCCCACACCTCAAAAAGGACATTAACCTGCTGGAGAACATACATAGGAGGGCTACAAAGATGATAGCCAGTCAGCAGGGCAAAGCATACAAGGAGAGGTTGAGGGCACCGAACATGTACTCCCTGGAAGACAGGAGGGAGAGAGGGGACATGACTGGGACATTCAGGTACTTAAAAGGGATAAATAATGTTGATACGGAAAGTCTATTTAAGCTGAGTGACAACCATATCATGAGGGGGCACAGTCTTAAGCTGGAGGGTGGGAAGTTCAGGAGGGATGTCAGAAAACACTTCTTCACAGAAAGGGTGGTGGACCCTTGGAATGCGCTGCCGGAAGAGGTCATCTCGTTAAAGACAGTGAGCAGCTTTAAGAGAGGATGGGATAGGCATGGGGAAGGTAAGGATCATGGGTAGGGAGGATGGGAGGAGCGGCAGGGAGGGCAGGGACATTAGCTCAAGCTGTGGACCCTGCAATACGAGCAGACTTGATAGACCAAATGGCCTTCCTCTGCTGGCTTCTTCGTATGTTCGTATGTTCTGGTGGTAGCTCAGGTGGATGTTAAAGAGCCCATGGCACTTCTCGAAAAGAGTAGGGGAATTTTTATTGCAAGAAAGAATAGACAATACTGGTGCAATACACACAACAAAATAATCATTAGAGCTGTTGTCTTAAACTATAAAATAAATTATCATACTGTTATATCCATTGTACTTAATTTAACATATAAGAAAATAACATTTTATGAGTCGTGATTACACTACAAAAGGACTGAGATAGATATACTAGTAAACCCTAGTGAAAAACACATTCTATTGGAAAAGAATAAACGCCTGACCTTCACCCTAAAAATGGTAATATGCTATTCTTCCATCTCTTCTTCCATTGTTCCCAAGACATTCAGCCTTTGTCAAACTTAGCTTGTGATTTAATCTCAGTTTCAATAAGCTCAACCTGTATATATGGAGAAATTCTCTTCTGTTGAAGGACAAACCTGCATCGTACCTGCCACATAAAAAACATTATACATGTGAAAATAGGACGTAATGTACTTGGCTCCATAGTATTGGATAGAACCATCTTCCCAACAATCACAGTTTCATAAGTTACTGTCTGCCAGCTTGGGTCTTGCCATCTGGCTGCCATGATTTTCCATACATCCTGCACATAAGGACATTGAATAAGAAAATTCTCCTGTGTCTCTGCTTGTAACTGACATGTTTCCCTGGGACACATTCTCTCTTCCATTCTTTTATGTTTTGAATTACCCTTCACCCCTAACCTGCCATGAGTGCACAACCACAACATGTCCCACATCCTGGGAGGGGTTCTAATATCCACTAAACATGCCTCTACATCTATATTAGAAACTGGACTAATATCTTTATACACTACAGGAATCTGAAAACTTGTCATTCGTGTAGTTCTGTACAGAATTTTCCTATCCTAAACTGAAACTTGTGTTCTAGCTAGTGCTCATTTTCTTATTTTTTCTAAAGATGACATCAGGAAAATCGTCTTGACATTCTTTATTTTACTTATGAAGGATCCCTGTCCCCATTTCTCCAATAAAGGGATGATCCATAACCCTGCCACTTTCTTCCAATCCATCTGTCCAGGCTTTATAAAATCAGAAAATGTATTAAAAAGGAAAATGCTATGACAGTAACTAATGGGATTTATTCATTTTAAACCGCCAACTTTAATATCTCTGTATAATACTTCTCTTTTTATTGGATTTAATTTACTTCCCCAGATTAACTGAAATGTTATGCTTAACAATGAGACATCAAAAGAGCTCGGGGGAGGAAAAACAGCACTTAGATATGACAATTATGGTAAACAAAAGGTGTTCCCTTGTGATACCTTCTTTTTCTTACTTTGTTGCCAGTTTTTCCAGAGTTGTACCTTCTGATCACATTGTTTCAGTCTAGCATTCCAGTTTGCCTTTGCCATATTCAATTCTCCAAATGATATTCCCAAAATATTTATCATCTTATTATTCATAAAGATTCTCCTTATTTCATCACAATGGTCTGTTGATGCACTTAGCTTGTATCCCCCACATTTCTTCATAAGTAATGAGGAACCAGTAAATTTTGAATAATGTTGTACTGTATCTAAGGCTTTTTCCACTGAACTTATATTACCCACCAAGAAGCATACGTCATCCGCATACGCCAGAGTTTTAGTTAAGTCAGGCACACCCCTGATATCTATCCCAGAAATTGCCACATTTTGTCGAATGTGCTTTAATAATGGGTCTAGACAAAACACATATAATAAGGGACTCATTGGGCATCCCTGTCTAACTCCACGTGAAACTTTAATCACCCGTCCACTATGTCCATTAATTATGGGAAATGTAGATGCAATTCTATATAATTTCTGGATTGAGGGATACCATATACATCCAATAAACGTCGTAAATATAAATAAGAAATTTTGTCATATGCTTTTTCCTGGTCCAAACTGACCAGGAAACCATGTACCTTATCCTGATTTCCAAGGGACACCACCGCATGAAGCAAAAGTAAATTATCTGTTATATTCCGTCCTTTTATGGTACTTACCTGACTAGTATCAATAACTAGAGGAGTAATTATACCTAATTGTTTTGCCAGGATTTTCACAAGTATTTTAGCATCTGTGTTCATCAGACTCAATGGTCTCCAATTTTGAAGTTTTTTCCTATCTCCCTTCTTATAAATAAACAATTGAATTGTTAACTCAAACTGTGGGTCTATATCCTGGTTAGTCAATAGATGGTTAAATAGTAACTGTAACATATCCACTAGTGTATCCAAAAATCTTTTATAAAATTCTGAAGTCAGTCCATCAGGAGCTGGGGTCGTGTTGGAGTTTAGAGAGTGAACTGCCTCTATAATTTCCTGTGTCAAAATCAGTTCAATCATTTGATCCAGATTCTCTTTCGGTATCCAAGGGATCTGGCAGGGTTTTAATACCTCCAAAATCATACCATTTATAACAAGGGAAGCAGAATACATTTTGTTCATATATTCTGCTACTTCTTCCAAAATATCTGTTACAGATTAAACAGTCTGATCCTGATCCGTACTCAAGGAATCCATTGATCTCTGTTGGATTCTTGTACAACTGGCAAAAATGTCGCTCGTCGTTCCTTTTCCCTATGTTCATATAACAAAGAAGACACCCTATTATATTGTACAGTCATCATTTGTTGTTTTAGATACTTAATCTGTTCTGCATAATCACCAAATCCCTCATTTAAACAAGAAATAACTATCATATATTGAAGCTTAAGATCCAAATATTTTATGTATTTATCCATTTGTTCTTTAAATGAATAAGACTGGAGCATTGTCTTGAGTTCCACTTTAGATTGGATACACCATCTACTGACATTGTCTGCTATACATAAAACAGATTTTCTAGCTTCCAAGAAGTCCACCACTTTATCTACACATTGTTGATCAGTAAGTATCATATTATTCAATTTCCATAATCTTTTCCCTTGGCTTATACCGTGGTCCATGGACACTTTAATTGTTATCATTAAGTGATATGACGTTTCCATTGGGATAGTAAAAGCTTGTTGAACTTTAAGAGTAGGTGAAATAAACACATAATCTATTTGAGTAGCTAATTTAGCTCTATAGTAAGTATAACCCCCTACTGCATGCACATGTCTGTAAGCATCCACTAGACCTACTTGATTTATCACTGACTCCAAGGTCTCTGAATCACAATAAGTTTTAGAGTTTTTTTTGTCTTATCCTTTGCTGCCAATACACAACTAAAGTCACCTGCCCAAACCAAGGATCGTGAAGTATATAAAAATGGTTTTATGGTGTTAATCATATCCACTCTTTCTTGTTTGGTTTGAGGGGCATATAGATTAATTAAGCGCCACTGTAAACCCTGCCGATGAAAATCAATCAACATAAACCATCCAGGACAGATATCTAAAACTTTTGTTATACAATAATCCTTCCCTGAAAATAAGATGTCCGCCCCACCACATCTTTCTAAAGTCAAAGTAAAATAAGCAGGGCTCCAGCACCACAATTTTCGGGCCTGCTCCATATCACTCATCGTATAGAACCTCAAATCTTGCAAACAAGAAATGTCATTCTTATTGTCTCTTAAACCAGTAAAAGTGAGAAGTCGGTGCTTCTAATTTCTAATGCTAGTCACATTTAAAGTAGCAATCACAAGTTGTTGTTGTGCTGTCATTTTACAGAGTTAAAGTCATACATGCCATGACACATCTTTTTTTTTTTTAAACGTCAGAATGTTTACTAATACGTGCACTTCGTCTTGGCATAGCATCAGAATGTTGAGCCTTTTTTTGTTCTTACAGCCATCACTGTGGCTGCTGTATGTTCGTCCTCTGAGTCTGAGGATCTCTCCCTTATAGAAGACCTGGTTGAAGAGGATTCTGAATCATCTCCTATCTCTTGATCTGATTCTTGCAAGACATCAAATGCATTTGTTGTCAGAACTGTAATCACATCTTTCCCCATTTTGGGAGTTTTGCTTTGGGGTTATCATATTTCATTGTCCTTTTTTTTTATATAACAACAGTTGATTCCGGTGGTAGCATAACTTGAACATGGGGTTCCTCTTTATCACCCCCAGTCCCTGATGAACAATTCACCTCATTCTGTGTATCCATTTCCTGTGTTGGCCTATGGGTTTAACTCTCATCCAAATCTTCTGTATTTAAGCCTGCTATTATCATAAGTGGGGGAGTTGGGGGGTATTTTTTCCTGTATATCTGTTTCAGATACTTCCAGGAGTACATGATCCTGGGCAACACTAGGGCCCAATATCGTATTTGTTGCATGTTTTGCTCTACTTTGTTATTGGGTCTTGATACTTATTTTTTGAGCTTTTTGATCATTATTTCTTGATTTAGGCTATCTGCCCTGTTATGGGCCATCCATTTACACATTCTGTATACATGTCCTTGTTTACCACATAAATTACAGAGGGGATCGTTTGTACAGTGTGTAGCAGCATGTCCTAATTCACAACATAAAGAGCATTTTACTCTATCACATGCATTATTCAAATGTAATTGATATCCACATCTAAAATAGGTTTTCAGTTGTCCTTGATAAAAACAATGTCCCCTTTCAGCCCCTAAAAAAAAAAGGCACTTGACAGATGTTGAGTACCATGATCCCCACATGGAGGCGTACTTTAAACTTCCAACCTCCTGTCCATAGATGTTCTTCATCCAGACTGGGGAAGGGTCACCCAGAATAACACATTTATTTTGTAACCAATATTTAATGTCAGACATTGGAACACCTTCATTATAAAACAGTATAGTGATTTGCTTTATCTGAGGCTTTGTAATAGGAATGGCTCTAAAAGGAATCCATAAGGCTGAATGTCTTTTTTTCAATATGCTGTCCAAAATCGGTTCTAGTCCTACAGAAGATTTAAAACTTATGTTGAAATTTGAGTCTCCAGATGCATGTATTAATGCATAGATCTTGACTGCGAAAAATCTCAACAAGTCTTTTAATAAGGTTTTTCCCACATATATTCTATCGGGGAGGAGGAGGGGGGTGTTCCAGGCCTACCTGATATTGTAATCTAACTGCATTTTTTCGTTGGGCCGGGTTGACCTCCGAAAAAGTTCCTTCATTTCTACAAAAATGTTTTCACATAGTAGAGGAGTCCATACTATGTGTGTTTTCTGATTTTTTAGTATTCTGGGGAACCACACAATCGCCCCATTTCTCTGGGACCTCTTTATTAGTTTTTTTCCTTTTAAATCAGAGCCCAGTTGGATTATTGAGTGATGTATAGGGGACCTGAGATTGTTGTTTTCTACAGCAGTGGGAGATACTGAAGAAGCAATTACATCTTTTGGATGTTCATCTTGATTCCCAGACCTTGACTCAGTTCTAACCAAAGGAGCAGGAACTCCCTTTACCTCTGGAATCCAACCCACTCCCCCCTTCTTTAGGTTGCCATCCAGACCCTTTCAATGCAGAATTCACTGACCATTGTTCATTGTGTTAATTTTCAATATTTGTTGCTATACAGGTCCCATCCGATTGTTCAGATATCCCTGAACTAGACGTGTCATCTGTATTATCTATACATACTTTAGAGTCACATTTAAGAATTACTTCAGAAACATTTTCCGTTTGAACTCCCGTAGGAGTTGTCATGTCAATACTCACAGGCTCAGGGCATATTTGTACTGGAGGCAGCTTTGCAGCCTGATCTTCTACAGGATTGCCAAAATTTTTGACGGCATCACTAAACTCTAATGAAGGCTTTGGCCTGTCTCCATCAGAGTGCCGGTTCTCTGTCACAACAGATATCAGAGAACTTTCTACAACCATTTCTTCATTTCCAATATTTACATCAAGTAGCACATTATCACGGTCACTTATTCCACTCTCGGGGTAGATAGTACCTTTAAAAGGCATACCTTTTGTTCCATACTGAGGGCTTGCACAAATTCTACTTCGTGTTGAAAACCAGCCACAATCAATTCCATTCGACTGTCATTACGTGAGCTGCCACTTACCTCCTCCATACTGTCACCTTTACCTGATTTATTTTCTGTAGACATTTCCTGCTCCAAACCTACAGGAAGGGAGATCTCTCCTGCCACATCATCACATCCTCCACCTCCTGTGTCCGGCAGCAAACTGGGTCCCTCCATCCCATCCGCAGGAAGTGATAGTACCCCTGCAGGCAGAGTAGGAGAATTTCCCCAGTGCCCTGGCCACATTTCCCCCCATTCACTAAATATACCACTAACAGCTTAATCTAGTTCAAGGTTAGTTGGCATTCATTTGTATCCCCCTCCCCCGGGGTCATGCCTGAAAATAGGCAGAATTTGTCAAATGCACTTACCCGGTCAACAAAAAATAAATAAATAAAATTTCAAAATTTTCTCTGTGCCTGTGTGGGACCAAACCTAGACTATCCTCAGTGGCGTAACCATGCACACTTCCCTTACCAACATGAGTATAGAGAAATGTCATTGTTACCATTTTTGGGATTTGAGACCAATGTAACAGAAGTTGCTGCAACATGTGAGGAAAACAAGAAGTAAGATTTCAACTGTGTGTGTGTGGGGGGGGGGGGGATTGAAGGCTACCATGATATATCTGACAAAACTTATATCATGGAAGATGTATTGATGTAGAACAGGAAACATTTTTGACTTTGTAAGAACAGACAGAAAACTTCAATAAACTGAAATAAAAAAAATCTGAGTTATATTACACTGGACTGACTGAAATTACCCAAACCCTCCTGGTGAAGGTGCTGCTTTACTATATGTTGTCCTGTCCTCTTGTAACCACTCCTTGGTATCTGTCCACATCTCTATCCCTTTCCAAATGCTTGGGGGCAACTTGCTGGGTGAGGGGAAAGGGCAAAATGCTGTGCTGGAGGTGCTGGAGACTCTAGGGAAGAGGTTTGGATGCAACTTGCTGTTCTGGGGGAGGGCTGGGGATTCTAGGGAGGAGAGCTATGGTGCAACTTGATGGGCTCATGGTGAGCCAGGGACCTTGTGCTGGAGCAGGGAGATGGGCTATGGTGAGACTGGTTCAGGCAACATACTGGACTATGTGGACTCATGGGAGGTGGCTAAAGTGCAGCTTACTGGGCAAGGGGATAGGGGTTGCATGATAGCAAATAATGTTACAAATGACCCCCAAAATGCACCAGAATGCATCAAATTCAAAAACTATTCTGGGGTCCCAGTCTATGCTTCCATTTTTTGAGCACTGTGCATACACAAACCTGCCCATCATCTCTTGGGCCTTCAGTTTTTTTAAGTCTGGCTACTCCCCTGCTTGAGAAACATCGTTTGTACGAGGGACACTGCAAGATGCTGTGCCATGCTGCATGCAGAACTGACCCCTTTCTCTTCTATCTTCCGTCCTCACTCCCGTAACACTTCTGTCTGAGGTGGACCTGTCGTATACCTTATATAAGTTTGCCAATCTTTAATTGAAAAGTTTAAATATGGGTTTACTTCTTTAGATAACTGCTCATAAAGGTACCAAGTTATTAGTAAGATATGCTGTTATGTTAGAACACTTAAACTGCTGATGCTGTATTGTGTTCTGTTAGAATCTAAGCAGAAGGGCTACAAGTTATTATCTATTATACCGATCTGATGAAGGTGGGATGATTAACCCTTAGATGGGGTGCACGATATTATTTGAACATTTCTGCTATCCCAGCTCATGGCTGTAAGGGTTAATCCTGGACTATTTACGATGTAGGGCATATTATTTTGAGTACTGTTGTACCAATATATTTCTGGCTTTTTTAAACTTAGAAAATATACAGTCCCCTCACACGAGGTAACACAAAACAGGGGTGCTTGTATGGAGTTACTGTAGAAATGTTGTAATTGCCTACTGCGCGAATTAATAATTACATATTGCCTGCCTGTTGGTGATTATGTGTAATGTAGTATTGCATTAAATAATAAAATATAAGTATAAAAAAAAGATGTGACTCTTGTACTAAAAGAATATATTTCTTAAAGATTGATGCTATAGAAGTTTACAACAAACATTTGTCAATGCCGAATGTTTGCTTGTGGCATTAGCATGGAAGTGCAGGAGTTAGACAGAGCTGAATAGACAGAGCAGAATAGGAATGGCAGTGAAGTACTGAAGTGACACCAACCCCACCCCCACCCTGCAGAGATGGACAGGCATTGGGGTGTGCCTTTGGGTCATTGCCCATAATGCTCACGCCATTTTACCTCACCCTACCCTGCAGATATTGACAAGTGTTGAGGTGTGCATTGGTGTGTTCGGGCTTTACACTCACCCCACTCCATGAAGAAATAAGCTGAAATGGGTGCAATACAGGAGAATGGGGTGAACTTTGGGGCTGAAGAGTCCAAGGCACACCTCTATGCCTGTCACTGGCTGCAGGAGGGTTGGGGGTGGAATGGCGTAAGCATTACTGTCGACAACCCCAAGTCCCACCCCTACTGCCTGTCAGTCCCTACAGGGTAGGGCGTTATGGTCAGAAACCCTAACGCCCGGAGCATTTCTTGGTATCTTCACTCCAGGTTTTCAACATGGGCTTTTTGTGACCCAACTGCATGAACAGTGACACTATCAGTTCATTAGCCAAAAGGTGATTTTGCACAGCAACTGCACCATTTGGCGCCACAGGTGCCTAAACACATTTTGGGCAGAATGTGAAAAATGACAGCTGTACTGTTCATGAGGAGGTGTAAAAAAATGGTAATGTTGAAAATCTGTAGTGAAAATATAAAAACATTGGTGAAGTCACGAGCGTGTGTAGAAACTGCACAACTCACACCCATGATGCAATTTTGGGGGGAATTTTTTACACCAGATTTTCAACATAGGCATTTTGGGACCTCTGCTTATGAACAGTGACACTGTGATTTTCTTAATCTGTACCAAATGTTGATTACGCACAGCGACCGCGCCCACTGTGTGCCACAGGTGCAAAAACATGTTTTGGGAAGGATGTGAAAAAATGACAGCTGTACTTGGGGGAAATGCTACAAGTCTTGATGGCTGAGAGGGACCTGGGGTGGTGGTGGATGTCAAGATGAACAACTCGGAGACTTGTAGGAGGGCAGCAGCCAAGGCCAACAGGATGCTGGGATGCATCGCTAGGGGATCACTTCAGAAGGAGGGAAGTGATACTCCTCTGTATAACTGCTTGGTGAGGCTGCACCTCGAGTATCATGCGTGCATTTTTGGAGGCCACACTTAAAGAAAGACATTAAACTCCTAGAGAGGGTCCAGAGGAGGGCAACCAAAATGATTTGGGGCTTGGGGGATAGGACCTATGAGGAGAGGCTCGAAGAGCTAAATATGTACACATTGGAAGAGAGAAGGGACCGGGGGGACATGATAGAGGTCTTCAGGTACATGAAGGGGGTAAATAGGGGAGGAATAGTCAGGGTGCTTCGAAGGAAGGAGGAGGGGACCACTAGAGGGCATTAGTGGAAGCTGGAGGGGGGAAGATTCAGAGGAGAAAGGAGGAGGTGCTACTTCACTGAGAGGGTGGTGGAGCCATGGAATGCACTGCCTAGGGGGCTAGTGGAGGCAGAGACGGCGGAGGGGTTCAAGAGGGGCCGGGACAGGTACAGGGGAAGGGTTCTGGAAGCAAAATCCAATGCAGTAAGAATATCCAGAACTGGGAAGGCAGAAGACAGGGAAGGCGAGGGGGGGCAGCAAGGTCAGCTCCCAGGTTGGGGGCTGACCAAACAAACAGACGCGAAAAATCATTAAGTCTATTCTGCCGGCATTTTAGTATGTTAGTACTGTTTATAAGGTGGTGTGCAAAAATGACAATGTTGAACATCTGGAGTAAAAATACAAAAAATTAGCAAAGTTACGAGCGTGCATAGAAACTGCGCAACGCACACTGATAACGCAGTCATTTTTTGGAATTTGTTCACCAAATTTGCAACATGAGCTTTTTGGGACCTCTTCTTATGAACACTGTCACTGTGATCTTCTTAATCTGTCCTGAACGTTGTTTTCACATAGCGATCACACATTAGAAGCGCCTAGATGTGCAAAACACATTTGTGGCAGGATGTGAAAAATGACAGCTGTACTTTTCATAAGGAGGTGGGGAAAAATGGCAATATCAAAAATTTGGAGTGAAAATGTCTCAAATTGCCTGGTCCCATCCATATGAGACCTCTAATATTAATTTGGCAATAGCCTTCTTCACTTCAGCTTTTATAGGCCTGCAAGACAAATTTGCTCCCATTACAAAGAGAAGGGTGATGGGTCCTGAAACTAAATGGCTGGACCACCCTCCTCTCCATGCTTACTGACAGTGATAACTAATGGCTCAACTTCAAGGCCTCTTCTCTATCAGATTGGGCAGCATATAGGGCACACTGTAATGAGTATAAAAGAGCTGTCAGGTATAATAAGCACTCCCACTGTCAGCAGCTCTTTAATTCTACTGCACACAACACACAGCTATTTTGGAATCATGTCAAACATATGCTGGGTCAAAATAGGGCTCTCTATCTCCCCCTCAGATGTTGATCCTATATGATGTTATTTGTGTAAGCAGTATCATCATAGCCAATGCTTTCAACAGCCTCTCCTCTTTCACAAACCTCTCCTCATTCACCACTGCTTTGCCTGCCATGACTACTCCAGTAAGAAACAGTGACTCCCCTCCACAGACCTCCCTACTCTTTGGATGTCCCTGTGACAGGGAGCTCCTGCCACTCTTGAGGACCGACCTTTTCTTAAATCTGTTGCAACAGTTCTTCTATTTCTTTGCCTAATCTATCCTTTACAATTTCTAGTCCATAAGGTTACCCACCTATGGGCACCCCCTCCCCTTCCTTGACTATGCTATGGTGTCCTCTTTAATTTTCCTTTTCCCTCTCAGGTCCTCGTACAAGGAGGTTATTGTGGTGACCTCCAAGCTGATGTAAAACAACAGGCTGTGTTCCTCATTGTTGGATTTAGTATGCAATAGCACTATGTCATAAAATACCTTGATGTATATGCTTTATGTGTATGAAACCTGTAAATGTTGAAAATACCACAGCACTAGGTGTTTTTGATAAAGGTAAAATGTTACTAGGTGACTGCATTATAGAATTAAGTTAGTTGTACTATTTAAAATGCATGTAAATTACAGATTGTTTGAGAGGCCCTTTGGCACCATGCATTCCTGCTTTAAGCTGAACAAGCCTAAAATGTCATGATGATTTGCATACAGACCCCTCTGCATTATGGGGGTATGTGTGATGTTGTGTTTCTTTGAAAATTTGGCTTTATTGCCAATGCCCTTTGGGGTAACCCTTGCTTCAATGCTTCTGCACTGAGGTTCTTTGTCTTTAGCTTGTTTTTGGAGTTGTTTTTTTTTTTAGCTCCCCATCACCCAAACACACAAGATAAACATAGGGATGAAATAATTTTCACTAAAGAGATATATCAGTGGGTAGTAGGTGCTGACTAAGTGCAGAGTAAGGACATGCATAGCCTATTGCTGCAAACTGATGTATTGAAGAAGGGATATGCTACTGCTTAAGGTTATCCCGTGTTTTAAATAAACATTACACAGAGATTGTGTGTTGAACCTGAAGTTCTGTGTCTGGTCCATCTGTTATCCCACAACACCTCCACAGTCCCCCTTTTTACTTTTAAAGGGTTGGCAGCTCTAAGGTTCACAAACTCCTAATGCAAATTTCCAGCTCAAAATCTGCAGGCTCTGATAGAATCAAGCCTAAATTGCTAAAGATTATAGTTTATGAGTTTGCCCCTTCCCCCAATTGATAGACTAATTAAGTTATCCCTGTCATCTAGTGTGGTGCCTGATCTCTGGAAAACTCCAATGTAGTGCCTATTTTTAAGAAAGGTAACCATAAGTTGATCAGTAACTACAGGACCATCAACATACTTCCAGCTTTAAACAAAATGCTTGACAAAATCGTCTCCTCCAAGCTTACCAATTATCTGTCTGCCTATGACCTCCTTTCTCCCACGCAGCATGGCATCTGTAAAGGGCACAGCACTACTATTGCCCTGCTCATACTTACCAATCACATAGCTAAAGGTATGGACAGAGGCAGCTTTACAGGTGCGATCTTCGACTTGACAAAGGCTTTTGTCCTTGTTGATCATTCTCTACTTCATGGCAAACTTGCCAGCCTAGGTATATCTCCCACTGTACTCTCTTGGTTCAGCAATTATTTAGCAGACAGATCTCAGAGAGTTAAATATGGATCCCCCCATCTAACTCTGCCCTCACACTTGTGGGGGTCTATGACAGGGTTGGGTAAGACCCTGTCCCATTTGTGGTGCAGAGAGAGTTAAAAGCAAGGACCTATTTTGTCTTATCCTGTTCTGCCATTTGTCTGTCTCTTGCCTGTCTGACTAAGCAATCAAATTTTCTTGTAGCACCTAGGAATTGGCTACTCTGATGGTCCCATAATTTCCCCCTGTTATCTCCCTTCCTTCACTTGCTGTTTCTATTCTTTCTTTCTCCCCTTGCTTCTCTGTGGTTAAAAAATATATGTGAATCTTTATGTGAAACTGGGATCCCTTGGTTTGCAAATATATATACTTATATTGTGGAAATGACTAGGGAAAGCTATTTGGGTTTCTTAAAAAAAATAACCATCTGTATTACAGGGGATTGATCCTGAGATGTATTTTGACCTTCACATGCTTGTTTATAGAATTTTCAACAGGAGACCACCTCTGGGACAGAATGTTCTGTTTTGTGTACCTACTAAGAATAGATGTACTGTTCAGGCTTGTCACAGGAAGGAAAGTAACACAGTTTTGAAACATTTTGTGAAAAGCAAGCAATGTTATTTAAAACAACAGGATGCACAGTTTAAACTGCCTGGAAAAGCTATCTTACATAAAGAGATCAATGTCTGATTTAGAAAGAAAAAGACATTGAGATTTAAATTGACAGAGACTCTTAGATGGAGGACTTTGTTTGAACTGCCTGTATGAAGAGCTATCCTGTACAATTTTATTTTTGTTTCATTGTAACTAATAATAATAAAATGCTACTTGTGAATTTTATAAATCTCCTCATCTGTCTATGCTTCCTAACCTATGCCTCTATGACAGTGTCCTATAAGGATCTAATCGGTGTTCCCTTCTATTTGCCTTACACGTAAACTTGATTAACTAATGCCTGTCCCACTGCTCTGCTATCCTTTATGCGGATGACCTGGTCCTCTACATTAGCTCTTAGGATATCAATAGTAGTAATCAACACCTCACCTCTGATGTCCAGTCTGTGCATAACTGGCTTTCCCATAACAAACTGATTCTTAATGTGACCAAAATGCAGTCTATGCTGTTCTGTAAGCCCTCCAGACTGAGGCAAAGCCCTGCCCCATTATCCATTGCCTACCACAATGGTACTCCTGTTCCCTCAGTCACCTATTTCACCTACCTTGGAGTCACCCTTGACCTCTCCCTAGAGTATTCGCTGCATGTGATAGGTATCTGTAAATTTGTCAATTCCATGCTTGGTGTCTCCTATAAAGTTGGCCACAATCTGACCCCTCAGTCTCACTTGCTATTGCCCATGGAATGCTCCTTCCTAAACTCCTCTATGGAGCTTCTGTTTTCACTATAATCTTGACGTCCACTCTCTCTAGGTGGGATGTTGTTTGCAATCATATTTGCCGTTTTTCACTGGCATCCCATCATCTTACCCATCACTGCTCCCTTTATGACAGACTTGCTGGCTTCCTCCATCCCTATCTTGTGACCTCTCCCTTGAGGGTGTCATTTTTAGCATCTCAACAATCATCTGCCTGAATCCCATGCCACCCTCCTCAATCAGTGCACAGCGTCTACCTATTAAGGCCTGGTGAAAATGCACCTTTGAATGTCCCCAAATTTAAAATTAGGGCTGTTGAATCTTCCTTTGCCTTTGCTGCTCCAAGGTTATGGAATTCCATTCCATCAGAGATTTGACTTTGCCCTTTGGCAGCCTTGTTTCATGGTAGGTACCACAAACATTTACTCTATGTGTCCAGGTGTTCCTGCTCTTGAATCATACTACTTGGTTACGTATTGTTTTTCGTATAATCACAATAGCTTTCATACTTCCACTGTATGACCATCTCTCCCTCCTTTCCATCCCTCTCTCCCCCTCCCCTCTCTCGCTCTCTCTAACCACCTTCTCCCACCTTACCACACACTCTCACATGCACCATCCCCAGCTCCTCAGCTCCAAAGCTGTAGTGCAATGTGACAAAGCTCCTTCTGGGCCGCTCTATCACCATGCTCCATTCACTAACCACTCTCTCCCTAACCTACATTTTCTTCTCTCTCATATACTTCCTTATGCCATCATACAACACTTAGTATTAAACCCTTAATGAAACTCATAAGAAACTCTTAGCTGTTTTCTATGTTTTTGTTACTTCTTATACTGACAATTCAACTATGTCTGTATTTGTATTGTGAATTCAGTTATGTACTGATATTTCAACTATGTCTGTATTTGTACTGTGAATTCAATTATGTCTGTATTTGTACTGTTTAACGGATGTAGACTCTTTGTAAAAGAGTTCTTACTCAAAGGTTGTTTCCGAAATCCCAATAAATAAATAAATGACTGGTTAAATAATATTAAGTCTCCATGTTTCATATTTACCTTATGTCTGTTTTATATCCTCCAGTGACCTTATAATACTGCCTTTATACTGTTTCTCATTGACTTTCTGAACGTCCAGTATACTGATTTCTTCATATGTTATAATGTATGGTGATTTGTTTGCCTTGTTTTGTTCTCAGCAATGCATTTTGTTTTTGTGTGTAATCTCCTGGATCACGCCTAAAAATAGTTGTTTTTTTTTTGCCTAGTGCACTTACTGGTCAACAAAAACTAAATAAACAAGTTTAAAACTACGGTTATGGACAAGAGTTGATATCTTATAAACTAGAGTATAAGCTGTACATTCACCAAGTTTACAATTAAAATAATCCACTATGCCAGCCCATTGATGCAGCAATAGTGCTACTGCTCACAACACCAGTGACCCAGGTTCAAGAATGAGCGCGGGCCATCGAGGGCTGGGCAGGAGGGGAGAATTGAGCATCACAGAGGTCACTCTCCTTCCCCAGGGAGGGTGGGTCCTGTCTGCTGCTGCTACACTTCCTCCTGGATGCAGGGGACAGTAAGGCTCTGCAAGACTTGAGGTGGGAATAGCCACGCTAGCCGCAGGTGATGTCACGCTTGTGTACATGTATCCTTGCAGCCCTTGCAAACATGGTTCCTGAGGGCTGTCGGAAGAAAACAAGAAAAAGAACAGACCCTGCACCCAAAAAATGAAGGGCTCCCAGTGCCACTAAGTCCCCTTGCTCACCACAGCTGCCTCCTGATGAAACAAAGAATAGTTCCCGTGTAACACCCTCCACCCTGATTCCACCTTGGGGACATAAGCCATGACTCTGTGGAGGATGACACCGAGGGAGAGAAGTAAGAGGTGACTAGTGGTAGCCATGTGGGCCTGGAGGGAATTCAGGGACAGCGTACAGGAGGCACAAGCAGAAATTACAAAAAAAAAAAATCCACTATGATTAAAATATCTGAAAATGTGATTATTAGGAAAAAATAATTGTTGCTAGGTGGAGTTATGGACATTTGGAAGAATCAACATCTTACTGTGTGTGTTTTTTTTAAAGCTTTTTACCTTGTCTGGAATAGCATCAGGCACATTCTTTCAGATGCTAAATAATCTTTGAGAGGAAGTTGGGTCCCTGAGAGTCAGAGGTCAGTTAATATCACAAGGTAGGTGTCACCCAATATTCTATGTCTGAAGTGGTTTCAGCCAACCGGAAGAACTTGCGTACAGGGAAGTGATACTGCAGCCTCGTTCGACCAAGGCACGGGGTGGGGGGGGGTATAAATGCTTCATCTCAGTTCTTCTAGCTCTTTTTTTCACAGAGTATCTGTGTGAGTGGGTCCAAAAGAGAGAGAGACAGACTGTGTGTCTGTAGAGACAGCCTGAAGGTAATAAAGAGTAGGATGGACAAAAAGGGAAGAAGATCTTGTAACTGATAAGGAAGGTAGAAATGTTTACCTGCATAAGTGTGCAAACTTTATTTTGTATTCCTGTATGTGTAAACAGTGTAAATATGGTAGTTACGTAAGAACTTACCATAACAGTAGATCTTCAAGAGGAGCTCTTGCAGCAGGCCAGCACCGGTAGAACTAAGATAATCAGGCACTAGGACCACACGGAAACCTTTCTAGCTAGTAGTGTACCACGAGGGACCACCCACCACTGACATCACTCTGCTGATGTTTGTCTATCCTATAAAGACAGGCGGTCCCCCACACCCTCTTCAGTTCTCCCGCCTAAGCGGGCAGCGGAAGAAGGAACCAAGGAGGTTTCCCAAGAGCCAGAAATAAAGGAAAGAGAGAGCAGAAGACTCTCTCTCACATGGAAGAGGAGAAAAGAAGACAGAGAGCAGGGGGAAGGAGGGAGGGAAAATTAGGACCTACTGTAAGAGCTCCTCTTGAAGATCTACCGTTATGGTAAGTTCTTACGTAACTTTACTATCTTACTTCGAGGGAGGCTCTTGCAGCAGGCCAACACTGGTAGGACTGAGTCCTAAGCAGTTCCGGCAGAAAAAGGAAGCAGTGCCGAGAGGAGAAGGAAGATGGCAGCTAAAGGTTTAGGAGAGAAGGCCCTGCAGAATGGCTAGGCCAAAGCTAGCCCTGCACCTAGAGGCAATGTCCAGACTGTAGTGTTTGGTGAAAGTACAGATAGAGCTTCAAGTGGCAGCTGCACAGATGTCTGCAGTGGACACATTTCTGAAGCAAGCCATAGAAGTGGCCATTCCCCTGGTGGAATGGCCCTTAACCACCCCCGGAAGTTCCTTGCTGTACCTCCGGTAACAGTAAACAATGTAATTAGCTAACCACTTAGACAAACACTGTTTGGACACCGGAGCACCCTCTCTCGTAGGGGCGAATGAAACAAACAACTGATCAGACTTTCCCAGAGTCTTAGTCCGACGTGTATAGTATCATAAGATCCTATGTACATCCAAAGTACGGGGCAACTCCTCCCCCTGATTAGAATACTCTGGATAATAAACAGGAAAGTGGATGGATTGATTCAAAGTAAACTCTGACACCACCTTGGGAAGAAATATAGGACTGGTATTGTTACACAAGGTCCCTGCACCTGCAACGTGTTTGTGATTCCTTGAATTCCCATTATTGTCAAGAACCTGAGAGTGAGGTTTAGACCTCCTGACAGTATGCAAATACACCCTGGGCCCAATTTTACAACTTGGATGCAGGACTTGCATCTAGCCCTGCATCTGATGCAAAGGTGGCTGCAGATGCGTCAAAGCCCCTCGGATGCAGAGCGGTCTGATTTTCAAAGGGGTGGCATAGTTGAAACAATTTCCCCACTTTACGGCTACTTGCGCTAAAGGGTTGGGGCAAGTGCAGTGAGCCCGGATGCAAGGGTAGACCAGGGAGATGGTGGTCTAACTTCTTGTGTCCCAGTTTCTGGACTTGCAGTGGGCATTTGTGGCACACTTAACTGAAAATCCCACTTTCCACAAGGTGTGATGCAAATCGCAACTTGCATCACACACCCTGCCACAAGTCCGCTGCGCTGCTACATCTCATTTTAAAATCAGGCCCCCGTCTTTGTGAAAAACCAAATAAGGCTCCTTACATGAGAGCCTGAAGCTTGGAAATCCTTCGAGCAGAAGTAACAGCAACTAAAAAGAACGCTTTCCACAACAGAATGCGCAGCTCGCAACTTGCAGCTGTTCGAAGGGGGGTAGCATGCGTTTCTGTAAAATAAAATTGAGGTCCTACAGAGGGACTGGGTCTCAAATGGGAGGTTTGAGATGTAGAATGCCTCACAGGAAGGTGCGAGACACATCAAGCTGAGCCACAGCCCTGCCCTTGATAGGTACACGGTATGCAGAGATGGCAGAAAGATGTACCTTGATGGAGGGGTACCTCAATCCTGAATCAGAGAAGGAGAGGAGATCCTCCAACAGCTGATCCACTGGGCAGGTGAAAGGGCCAAGTTGGTGGGAAGCAGTCCAAAGGGTAAAGTGCTTCCATTTCATGGCATAGGTAGCCCGAGTGGAGGGTTTCCAGGCAGCCACCAGAACATCCGTGACCCTTGGGGAGACCCCAAACCAGCTGTTGGCTATGTCCTTAAGCATGCATGGAGATGCAGAGATCTGAGTTCTGGATGTACCAAGGTATCTTCCTGGACATAAGTCTCCACCACTCATTCACACTAGTGGGATTAGCGCCGGAGGCACTAGGACCCATCGGGAGCAAACTTTTTGCTGGAGGGTCGGCGCGAAAGATGGCGCCACGAGCAGCGGCTCGAGCGGTAATGACTATCTCGGCGACGACCCTCCAACCACCTCAGTTCCTTTTTTCCCGCCGTCGAGTGCGCTTCAGTGACGACGTCGCTCGCCTGTTGGGAGTCAAACTTCAAACTAGCGCATAGTTTTCAGTTTGTTTTTTTGTAACATTATCACGATAGTAGTATCGCTTAATTTTATTCTATTTTCATTAAATTTTTCTAATATTTTAAATTTAACTTACTTGAAGAAGTCTCGGCCTACTGGACGGAGTCGACCATGAGCAGGTCAGGTGACGGTAGGGAGACTTCGTATGAAAGCTGTTCAGTCAGCCGGGCTGGGTCCGGTCAGCCTCCTTCTCCTCAGCGGGGTTCCGACAACGGTCAATCCGATGCCCGGGGGGATGGGCGGTCCCCCCGTCGGCATAAAAATAAACGGTCGCATTCTCGGCACCGTTCGGCCTCGAGCTCTTCTTCGGCCCACAGGTCAAAAAAGAGAAGGCATCACTCGAGGTCGCCCTCTGGTATGTCTGCGCGTCGACGGTCGGTTATCGTTGCTAGTTGCCGGTCTCCTTCTTCGAGTCACCAACTTCCGCACTGCCCTCGACATCGGAGCCCCTCCCCCTATAGGTAGGGCTCCAGATGAGCAGTTTCATCAGTGGGCCGCTCTTATGGAGCGATGGGCTCGGAGGTTGGTTCTTCTGCCTGGCTCGGTTGCCTCAGAGCCCTCGGGCTCCTCCTGCGATCAGGTAGGGTGGTTGGACCTTCCTAGTCGCGCGGCGCCTTCTTCGGTGCCAGCGACTCCGTGCTTAGGTGTTTCCCCCCCTCACATGGCTGCGGTGCAGAGGGCCACACCGATGCCCTTATCTCCTGGTTTTTTCCTCCTCTAGCTTTCCAGGTTCCTGGGGCTTTTCCGGCGCCTTCCGCAGGGTCTGTTGGCTTGTCGGCGCCGTTTTCGGTGCCGCTGCGTCTTGCGGCACCATCCGCGGCGGCGCGGGTCTCAGCGCCGTCGACTATGCTGTCTGGTCTGGTGGAGCTGCGTGGTGGGTCGGCACCATTCACGGTGCCATTGGCGGCGGCGCTATGCGGTTCAGCGTGCCTCTGGTGTCGTACGCCTCGGTGCTGTTTTCAACCCGTTTTGCCGTCTCGGCGCTGGGGGTCCTCGGGGACTCTCCTTGTTTTTCTGCTATTTCCTCCTCTCCTAATTTTCACTCCTTTCCTGTCCAAACAGTCCTTCCTGGACCATCAGGAGATGATGTTGAGCCTGACCCAGACCTTCGGTTGGGTGATGAAGTGGAGGAAACAGGATCTTCCTTTGCTACAGAGCATGTGGTCGAGGACCTGTCCTTTAAGTCTCTGTTGAAGAACCTGAGATCCACTCTTTCTCCAGACTACAGACATCGATCCTGGGAAGATATTAAGACTCCAGTATCTTCATGCTTCGGAGATCCCTACGGACTTGACTCCTCCGATCCAGCCTTCCTTCGAGACGCTGTCTCAAATGGTATGGAATAATCCTGCTCTTATTCCCTCAGTGGCTAAATCCATTGATAAGAAGTATTCAGCTCTCAAGGATCGTCCCTTTTTGGCATCCCAAGCCTTTGCGGATCCTATTGTAGTCCTGGCAGAGAATGACAAGGTCGTTCTTCCTCAAACTACTACAGCTCGACCTATTAACAAAGAGTCTTGTAAGATTGATACATTAGGTAAGAGAGTCTTTGCTGCCTCCACTCTAAGTATGCGTATTGCCAGTTATCAAGGCTATTTTTCTCAGTATGAGTATATCCTGTGGCACTCTATGAAAAGAATGGTTGAAGCTCTTCCAGATTCAGACTCCAAGTCAGAGCTTCTTCTGACCGTTATTAGAGGTATTGAGTCCAATAACCAACAGATCAAAGCCGCCATGGACACTTTCGACACTGCTTCTCGCTCAGCAGCCGCAGGGATTTGTACTTGGCGCCATTCCTGGCTGCGTACTTCTGGCTTCACGAATGATGCTCAGCAGCAGGTAATGGCGCTGCTTTTTGATGGCTCCTATCTTTTTGGCCCTCAGGTGGAGCAAGCCTTAGAGGCCACTCAGAAGACTAGATCGGCCATTAAATTGGCCAGACCTCCGCCTGCCCCCTCTCGGGGGCATGTGAACAGACGTCAGTTTCATAGTCGTCAGTCCTTTCGAGGCAGAGGCAGGGGAAGCTTCCATAAAAGCCAACCTGCCCAACCTCAAAAGAAGACGCAGCAGAAAGCGCAGGGGCCTAAAGCCCCCAGCGCCACCTTATGAATTGCTGGCCCAAGTTCCATCCACTCTGCCCGAGGTGGAACTTTCTCCTCCGTTGGGAGGTCGTCTGATGTACTTCTACAACCAGTGGAAGTCCATAACTTCGGACAAATGGGTCCTTTGGATAATTCGCGAGGGTTATTCTCTCAATTTCTTGGAAACCCTCGAATTGTCCTCCCAGCGACAACCCAGGTTGTCGGCCTCTCAGTCAGACCTCCTCACGCTCGAGATCCAGGGCCTTCTGAACAACAGGGCAATAGAACTGGTGCCCCATACTGAGAAACACAGGTTCTACTCCCATTACTTTCTGGTTCCAAAGAAATCTGGGGGATGCGCCCATTCTAGACCTCAGAAAGTTAAACAAATTTCTCCCCAGGGAGAAATTCAAAATGATTTCCCTAGGTACCCTGTTACCCTTGCTGCATCAGCACGACTGGCTGGCCTCCCTGGATATGCAGGATGCTTACCAGCATATCCCCGTCCACCCGACCCACCGCAAGTTCCTCAGGTTTGTAGCTTTGGGTCAGCATTATCAGTTCAGAGTCCTGCCCTTTGGGCTATCCTCGGCGCCTCGAGTTTTTACAAAGTGTTGTGCAGTTCTCGCAGTGCATCTCAGGAAGATCGGACTCCAAGTGTTTCCCTACCTGGATGATTGGCTTCTAGCAAGCCCTTCCAGCCAAGGGACTTTGGAAGCCATGCAAACGACTTCTCGTCTTCTCATGTCCATGGGAGTTCTGCTGAATTTGAAAAAATCTCAACTGCAGCCCTCCCAGAGGCTCCTTTTCATAGGGACGCTTCTAGACACCTCTTCTGCGAAGGCTTTCCTTCCAGAGGACAGAAGACTCGACATCCTTCGGATGGCCCGTTACATCGGGGAGAACCAATCAGTTACAGCTCTCTCGATGCAACGCATGTTGGGTCTCATGGCGTCCTCGGTGTTCACTGTGCCCCTGGCCCGGTTGCACATGAGAACCACCCAATGGATGCTCTCCACTCAGTGGTCTCTGACCTCTCACCCCCAGTCTTATCCCATCAAGGTGACAGAGCCCCTTCGAAGGTCTCTCACCTGGTGGTCTCAAGAGAGCAATCTCCTGGAAGGATTCCCCTTTGCTCCCCCGGATCATCAGATCTCCATCACCACAGACGCATCGCTAATGGGATGGGGAGCTCACTGTCACTCCCTCCACACTCAAGGTGTATGGACTCAGTTCGAAACTCATCTCCACATAAATGTCCTGGAGATGAGAGCGGTCCTCTATGCGATCCAAGCTCTGAAGGATGTCCTTTGTCACAAGAACATTCTCCTTCAAACGGACAACAAAGCTGTGATGTATTACATCAACAAGCAAGGCGGTGCTCATTCTTATCCCCTTTGCAGGGAAGCAATGAGGGTGTGGGAGTGGTGCTTGGAGCACAAGTCTCTGATTCAAGCGGTTTATCTGCCAGGTATACAAAACGACCTAGCAGATCACCTCAGCAGAACGGAGGCAGACCCTCACAGTGGTCTCTCGATCCAGCCGTAGCTCGGCCTCTGTTCAAAGAGTGGGGACTCCAGACCTGGACCTTTTGCATCCCCACTCAAGCAAAACTGCCTCTTCTGCTCCAGAAATCCAGGGCCTGGCATTTTCTGTCAGGATGCGTTCAGGCTGCGGTGACAAACGCTTTCTTCGCCTTTCCACCTCCTCTAATCCAGAGAGTACTCTCAAGTTCGAGTCTCAGGGGACCAAAATGATTCTCATTGCTCCTCCTGGCCTCGGCAACTATGGTTTCCTCTACTCAACAGTATGTTGGCAGCCTCTCGAGACCACTTCCTTGCAAATCAATCTTTTGACTCAGGGTTCGTTGGTCCATCCCAACCTGAAATCACTTCACCTTCATGCTTGGCTCCTGAAGAGGTGGAAGTGAATCGGTTCAACGTTTCGTAGAGTCTCAGACATCCTTCTGGCTGCTCATGAAGCCAGCCACCAACGTACACTTCAAATGGAAACGTTTTTCTCTCTGAATAATGCAAAGTCCTCTTGGAATCCCTTTTCCTGTCCTCCTGACAAGGTTCTGGAGTATCTTTTGGACCTATCAAACTCAGGTCTCCAGTACTCCACAGTTAAAGTTCACCTTAGTGCTATCTCAGCGTTCCATGAGCCGGTTTCTTCCTTGACTCTGGCTCAGTTACCTATGGTGAAGAGATTTCTTAAGGGGATTCTTCATACCAGACCCCCTGTTAAGCGTCCAGTTGCAGCCTGGGACATTAACCTGGTGCTGGACATGCTCACTCGGAAGCCTTTCGAACCCCTAGCTACCTGTGAGCTAAAATTTCTTACCTGGAAGACTGCCTTCCTGGTGGCCATTACCTCAGCCCGCAGGGTCTCTGAGATACATGCCCTGGTTACGGACCCTCCGTATACTGTATTCCATAAAGACAAGGTAGTTCTCCGTACTCATCCTAAATTTCTTCCCAAGGTTGTGTCAGAATTCCATCTAAACCAACCTCTGGTACTTCCAGCTGCCGCTAATTTCCAAAATGAAGAGACGAGCTCTTCATTCCTTGGATGTTAAGAGAGCCTTGCGGTTCTATTTAGATAGAACCAAGGATGTTCGCAAGACTCAGCAACTGTTTGTTTCTTCAGCGACACCCGGCTGGGTCAACCTGTCGCTATCAGATGCATCTCATCATGGTTAGTGGCATGCCTTCGGCATTGCTATTCCATGGCTCAAGTTAAATTAGAAGGTAGAGTCTACGCTCACTCTACTAGGGTGGTCGCGGCATCCCTAGCGGAAATTCGCAATGTTCCAATTGCAGATATCTGCAACGCTGCCACCTGGAGCTCAGTGCATACCTTCGTTAAGCATTATGCACTGGATGTTCATGCCAGGCGCCATTCCGCATTCGGCAGAACTATCCTTAATGGACTTCTGTCTTAGTCGCGTGAGCTCGGCCTCCTGCCGCCCTTTTGGGGGATTATCAGCTTGGTACTCTCCCACTAGTGTGAATGAGTGGTGGAGACTTATGTCCAGGAAGATATGAAAATTCATTACCTACCGTAATTCTTGATCTTCTTGGACGAGTCTCACCACTCATTCCTACCTCCTCTCATCCCCAAGCTCACCGCTGTGTTGGTCTTCACTCCTCAAATCTTTAGGCCGTGAAGACTTCTTTGTTGAACCCTTCTTACGCGGGTCATCACGGACTATCTTATGTCCGTTTTTAAAGGTTAGATTTACTCTTTCGTTAGTTGCGCTGCACCTCTTGGTAAAAGGTACTGGGCGGTTGGAGGGTCGTCGCTGAGATAGTCATTACCGCTCGGGCCGAGCTGGCCACCGCGTAAGGCCAGGCCTCGCGCGCCAGCCCGCAGCTACTATCTCTCGCGCCGACCCTCCAGCAAAAAGTTTGCTCCCGATGGGTCCTAGTGCCTCCGGCGCTAATCCCACTAGTGTGAATGAGTGGTGGAGACTCGTCCAAGAAGATCAAGAATTACGGTAGGTACGTAATTTTCATTTCCCGCTCGTGGGAGAGCAAGCCAGTGCACAGAGGCAAGGGCACTGGAGGTTCCACCACCAGCTGTTGCAGCAAGGGGAACCAAAACTGACGAGGCCAGAAGGGAGTGATGAGGATCATTTTGGCCCCCTCCATCTGAAGCTTCAGCAGTATCCGCTGAAAGAACGGGGAAGGAGTAGAGAAACCTCCCCTCTGGGGGAGGGACAATGTGTCTCACCAGTAAACTCCAGGCCAAGGGTTTGAGCAAGCAAAAAAGTAGCAGCTTTGCATTGAGTGGGGACACAAACAGGTTCAACTCTGGCCGCACCCACCTATCGAACAGGTCTTTGGCAACTGGGGTCAGAAGTTCCCACTCATGAGCCCTGGAGTGGGAGCAGCTGAGACTGTCCACCAGGACATTTTGGATGCCTGGCTCATGGGTAGCAGACAGCACCAGACTGTGCTCGATGGCCCAAATCCTCATCAACTCCCTGCATAAGGGGTAGCAGTGCATCCCCCCCGTGCTTGTTTATGTAATAAACCACGCACATGTTGTCTATCTGAACTAAGAGCAGACTGGGAAGGAGATGAGTTTGAAAGGCCTGCAGGGCATAGTGAACTGCCAGCATCTCCAGGACATTGATGTGGAGTCCCTGTTTCACGTCTGTCCAGATGCTCTGAGTCTGGTTAGCTCCCAAGTGGGCTCCCTAACCAAGACCTGAGGCATCCATCATAAGGAGCTGATGAGGGGTCGGGATTGCAAGGGGAACCCCTTGAAACAGGTTGGTCAGCTCCAGCCTCCAAGACAGAACCTGTTTGACTGGGTCAGAGACCATGACCAGCCAGTCGTAGTTGTCCATGCACTGGTCCCATTCGACCCACAATGTCCACCGAGGGATCCTCATATGCAGCTGAGTGAGAGGAACCATGGCAATGGCCACTGACATATGGCCTAGAAGACATAGGAATACCCTGGCTGGGACCAGAGAGCAGATAGAAACCAGACGTGCCTGGTCCATCAGACGCTTTGCCCTGTCCCTGGGCAAGAAGACCATGCCCTGGGACATGTCCAGAATGACCCCTATGTACCGGAGGCATTGGCAGCGTGCCAGGCAGGACTTTGGCCTGTTGATCATGATACCCAGGGCCTGGAAGAGGTTGAAGGTATGTTCCAGGGCCTGGAGAAGGTGTTCCCAGGACGGTGCTGCTAGACGCCATTCATCCAGGTAGGGAAATAGGTAAAAGCCCTGCTTCCTCAAGGCAGCCACCACCACCACCAGTCACTTGGTGAAAACCCTGGGGGCTGAGGACAAGCCAAAGGGGAGAGCCCGGAACTGAAAATCTGCCTGTTCTGATGGTAGTTCAGGTGGTTGTTAAAGATCCCATGGCACTTCTCGAAAAGAGTAGGGGAATTTTTTATTGAAATACAAAAGTAAATCATTTACATAACAGTGTTACATCACACAAATCACAATGCAAAAATAAAAGTAAACATAAATAAGTATTTCCTCATTAATTCAATACAACAGTTCATGTTTATAACCCTAAACCGTATTAATAGATGCTGACCGGCCCCCCACTAAAAGAGTAGGGGAATTTTTTATTGAAACAAATAATAATACAAAACAGTATTACATCATACAACTCATAATAAGAAAAATCAACAAAAACTGAAAAAAAAAGTACTGCATCATACAAGCACCCTGAGCATAACCCCCCCCAAAAAAAAAAAGAGTAGGGGAATTTTTTCTTTATATTAAAACACAGAGCCCACCAATACATAACAGTATTACATCACACAAATCAAAATGCAAAGGAAAGGTAAACAGAAATAAACATTTCCTCATACATGCCAAACAAAAATCTCACATACATCATCCCAAAGCACAGCAATAGAAGCCGAACCCCCGCCCACCACTAAAGAGTAATGAAAGTTGGTATGAAAATACTAAAGAAAATCATATGCATACTAGTGTTGCAACACACAGAACACAATGCAAAAGCAAAGTGAACATAATGAGGTACTTCCTCACAAAACAGGGGAAAACTGTAAGTGAAACAATGAATTGTCGTCCAGTGGAAAACCACCCGACATGATACAAACAAGATCCCCAGAGCTGTTGGCCAAAATACATGTCATTGACATCACAATTAAGGCATCACCCAATGACATAAGTTCCATAACAGATGAAACTGTTTCACAGAACATTTATGTTTCTCACTGCTATAGAGTATCTGCAGAGAGCTCAAAACTTGAGAAAGCACACCGTCAGGCATCACTTCTTTTTGTTGCAGTAAAAAAACACATCTGGCTTGCCACAGGTAATATTTACAGGCCGGCAAATAAAACCCTCAAGGTACTTTTGTTATAGTCATCTAAACAATGAGGGTATAAACCTAAGACCAAGATTTCATAAGTCATGGGAAACAGGTGTGGGTCCGGCCAAATACCACGTAATAGACGCCAGAATGTTTGTGCAAATGGACATAAAAGAAAAAAATTTTCAATGGTTTCAAGGACATTACTACAGGTTTCCCTGGGACAAATACGGTCCTCAATGACTTTATGTTTAAGTGTATTCCGCACTCCTAGACGTCCGTGGCAAGAGAGCCACACCACATCCCACATCTGAGGTGGCCTACGCTTATCAATCAATTGAAGACAGGCTTCCTGTATGTGAACTGCTGGGCACATAGGGAGTAAAGGTGGGACAAACAATATAGCATCAATAATCACAGAGTAAAAAGCCTTCCTGGATTTGGAAATAATGAAATACTGGGTAATACACCATTGACGTAATTTCGTCAAACAGGGTCTCATATATCCAGGGATATTGCTAGTATTATTGATCATAGGTACGGTAATCAAACCTGTGTCCCATTTCTTTTGAAAGACCAAAAACCAGCTAGAAACACACTTAAACCATGATAGTGTGAAACCCCGTATGAGACTTAATAGATTTCTATACAAAAAAATACTATGAAAAAAAACAATAGGATTTACCATTCTGACGCCACCCGAAGTGTAATCATAATACATAAAAATTCTTCTACTAGGGTTTAACCTACTGCCCCACAGACCCTGAAAAAAAAAAACATTCAAGACTTGTGGTTCCAAAGAAAATGGGATCGGAAAAATGTTTGCTGTATACAAAAATTGAGGAATAATTAATGACTTGATCAAATACACTCTTTTCCGTTTCGAAATAGTTTTAGATTTCCATTGGTGTAAAAGATTATTACACTTGACAATAGCCTGTTCCCAATTATACAAAGCCTCATTTAATGTTCCAAAAGTAATCCCCAATATCCAAATAGGTTCTGTGGAAATAGGTATAGAGCTAGACGTAGAGGGAGGAAGTAAACGGGCTGTAGGATTGATTTGGAAACATGTACTTTTATTATAGTTAAGTGTAGCCCCTGATACCGATTCATAATGTTTAAGTGTAGATTCAATGATAGGAATAGCTGCTTCCGACTGTATACTGAGGCACATCTGCATAAACACTAATGTTCGTAGTTTCCGGAAACCCCGGAATCTGGATACCATGAATACGGGGATCATCCTGAATAGTCCGTATCAGTGGGTCAATAGAAAACAAATATAAGAGGGGACTTAAGGGACATTCTTGTCTCACACCCCTCTTTATCTGAAATGTCGTACCAAAAGATTTATTGATAAATGGTCGTACAGAGGCAGATGCATAAATATGCCGGATCCATGTGATGAACTTTGTCGGAATCCCATAATATTGTAAGGAATGAAATAAAAACTCATGATTACCCCTATCAAAAGCTTTTTGCTGATCCACGGATAAAAACAAACCTGAACACAGGCCCATATTACCCAACTGTGATAAATCTCGTAGTAACTGCAGCTTGTGAAAAATAGACATATTGGGAATTCCACACATCTGAACTGGAGACAGTACAACACTAGCTATTTTAGCGAGCCTCTGAGCCAAAATCTTCATAAGAATCTTATAATCTACGTTTAACAAACTTATAGGCCTCCAGTTATTAAGATTCATTTTATCACCTTTTTTATGCAGGAGAATTACAAGAGCTTGAGTAAACTCTGTGGATATGTCAGATAGATGTAACAGGTAATTAAACACCAAAGTTAGAATAAGGGCTAACTGATTACTAAAAGTTTTATAAAATTCAGGTGTCAAGCCATCAGTCCCAGGTGCAGTATTCAAATTAAGTTTAGAGATGGCTTGTTCCACTTCAGCCAGAGATACCTCTTCTGTAATGGAGTCTAAAATATCACTAGGAAGTGGAGGGAGTCTTAAACCTTGCAAAAAAACAGAAGAATCTGCAATATCTTCCAAAGACCCAAATTGCTGAAAGAGATATTTTTGTGATTCTTCCCTGATCTTCCTCTGATCAGTAGTAGGGGTGGACTCCTCCCCTGTCTGTAATGCATCTATAACAGTTGCTTTAACCTGGTCTGAACAACTACGAAAAGTGTCCAAAGTAGGGGGGCGCCCTTAGGTGCCGAATTGTGCCTCCATTTTCAGGGTAAGACCTCTACTGTATTGAAACTTAATCATTTCTGCCTTTGTATATTGGATTTGTGCAGTCAAATCAACATCATGTGTATGTGCCCTAGATATAAGCTGGTGCAGCTGATCCCTTAATGCCAAATAATGTGTGTACTGTTTTCATCCCTTCCCTGTAGCATGCTCGATAAAAAGAAACCGAAAATCAGCCTTGGAGGCCAGCCACCACTCCAAGATGCTATCATATGCCTCCAGTATAGATACCCTAGCCCGGAGTAATTCCCCCCATTTTCTCCGCAAAACTGTGCCTTCCAATAACTTTTTATTTAATCTCCATCTGAAGGAAAGTTTTGCTTTAGGCATCTCACCCATGCTACCCAAACATGAAACAGCCAAATGGCCCGAGGTCTCAATAGGAATAGTGGATACTTTATGGATGTTCAAGGATTTGGATACAAAAAGATAATCTATTCTAGTTTGTAAATGGCCCTTCACAAAAGTCATGTGTCCCTTAGTGTTCATTACCGCAAAAACATCACACAGGTTTGCAGTAGAAATCATATGTTTTAAACAGGCCATGTCGCTAAATAATTTTTGCAATTTACAGCCCCTGTCTGCAGGGGAAAGCTCTCAATTGAAATCGCCACCAAGAATCACAGTCTTCTGGGTGTATAGAAATGGTTGAATCAAATTAAACAATGCAACCCGAGATGCAATACTTTGTGGCGGCATAAATACATATCAACCGTAACGCTATATTAAAAAAAGAGACATCCAATAGAAGAGCTCTCCCAGGTTCAATATCCGCGAGTCGTTTTATTCGAAACCCCGGACCCTTAAGTAAGATTGCAACCCCATCACACTGCTCCTGCCCTTGAGACCAATAAGATGATCCCCCCAACCACAGCTTCTTGACCTGAGTAAGTTCATGCTCTGTTTTAATATGATTATCCTGTAAAAAAGAAAATGTTATTACTCATAGAAACATAGAAACATAGACTTTGACGGCAGATAAGGACCGCTAGGCCCATCTAGTCTGCCCATTTCCCTACCTACAGGATAGGCCGCAGATCCTAGTTAACCAACAGCCTATATCTTCCTGCCCCCCACAAGAATTGCCTTATGTCTGTCCCATGCATTCTTGAATTCTCCCAGTTTTAGACCCCACAACTTCCTCAGGAAGGCTGTTCCATGCATCCACTACCCTCTCTGTGAAATAATATTTCCTCACATTGCCCCTGAACGCACTTCATTCTATCTTTAAATTGTGTCCCCTTGTTCTTGCAAGTCTCTTTTTCTGAAAGATGCTACCCTCTTGGACTTTGTTGATTCCTTTGGGTACTTGAAAGTTTCTATCATGTCCCCCCTCTCCTTCTTTCCTCAGGGTATACATATTAAGCTCCTTTAGTCTCTCCTCATCGGCTTCTCTTGCAGACCCTGCACCATTTTAGTTGCCCTCCTCTGGACTGCCTCTATCCTGTCTATGTCCTTGGAGATGGGGTCTCAGAATTGGATACAGTATTCCAGATGGGGTCTCACCAACTGTCTGTACAGAGGATAACAACTTCCTGTTTTCTGCTGCTGATGCCTCTCCTATACATCCCAGTATACCCCGGCCCTCCCTACTGCCTTCTCACTTGCTTGCTAACCTTAAGGTCATCTGATATGATTACCCCAGGTCCCTTTCCTGTTTTGTTGTTGTTACTACCTCCCCACCCATTGTGTATTCTTCCTCTGGGTTCTTGTTTCCCAGGTGCATTATTTTGCACTTTTTTGCATTGAATCCTAGCTGCCATACGTCTGACCATTCCTCCAGCCTTGCCAAGGCCCTTTTCATCCTTTCCATGCCTCCTTGTATATCAACCCTGTTGCAGATCTTTGTGTCATCTGCAAAAGGCATACTTTCCTTCAGTCTCTCTGCAATGTCACTGATGAAGACATCAAAAGGACTGGACCAATACTGAACCCTACGGTGCCCACTGGTAACCGACCTTTCTTCAAGTGGACTCCATTTACAATTACCTTCTGTGTCCTGTTGTCCAGCCAATGTTTACCCAGGCTACCCTGGGACCCACTCCCAGGCTGGTTAATTTGACTAATAATCTTTTGTGTGGGACTGTGTCAAATGCCTTGCTAAAGTCTAGGTAGGCCATGTCCACAGCCCCTCCCTGGTCTACTACTTTGGTCACCCAGTCAAAGAAATCTATTAGATTAGTCTGACATGACCTTCCCGCTGTGAACCCATGCTGCCTTGGATCCTGTGCTCCACTGACCTCTAGGTACTCAACTATTCTTTCCTTCAGAAGTGACTCCATCACTTTCCCTACCACAGAGGTCAGACTGTCAGGTCTGTAGTTTCCTGCCTGTGTCTTGCTCCCACTTTTGTGAAGAGGAATCACATCCGCCTTCCTCAGTCTCGGGTGCACACCATCCTCTCATGATTTATTAAAAGAGTAGCCAGTGGTTTCACTAGTTCCTTCCTTAATTCTTTTAGAATTCTGGGGTGAATTCCATCAGGACCCATTGCTTTATCCACCTTCAGTTTAGGAGTTCTTGCAGAACCCTTTCTTCTGTGAAAGGACTGGGATCGACCCCTATTAAGAGTGCTTCTGTTAATTGGATTAGGCACTTCCCCTCCTCTTTTGAATACTGAGCAGAAATATTCGTTCAGTATTCCTGCTTTTCACTGTCCCCTCTGCCCACCCACCGTTCATTCTATTCAGCCTCACTATCCCTCCCTTTGTCTTTCTCGCTTCGCTGATGTACCTATAAAAGGTTTATCCCCTTCTTAACTAGGTTGGCTGTCTTTTCCTCAGTTTGGGCCTTTGCTATTCTGACTTCCCTCCCTGCTTCTTTCTGCCTTAACTGGTACAGCTCTCTGTCCTGCTCCTTCTGTGTTTCCTTATACTTCGGAGCAGCTATATTTTCTTCCTGACTTTCACAGCCACCTCTCTTGAGAACCATAGTGGTTTTTCTTTTGTTTTGATTTGTTTATTTGCTTCACACAAAGGCTTGTTGCCTCTGTGATGGCAGTTTTGATAATTCCCCATTGTTGCTCCACACCTCCTTCTAGCCTGTTTGTTGGTGCTTTTCTGAGGCACTCTCCCATCTTGCCAAAGTCAGCCTCCAAAGTCCAGTACCCTCACTTTTGTATGGCTTGACTCAGTAGCTGAGTTTAACGTGAACCACACTGTTTGATGGTCACTTGTCCCCAGATGGCAACCACTTCTAGATCTGAGATCCTCTCACTGTCCCCATTTGAGAGTACGAGGTCTAAGATTGCTCCCTCACAGTGGGTTCGAAACTAGCTATCTAATGCCTGCCACCTGTGGGGCGTCAAGAATGGCCCTGCTCTTGGATGTGGCTGCAGCAAATGTGCTCCAGTTGACATCTGGCATATTCAGGTCTCCCATCAACAGTATCTCCCCTTTCTCTGCCATTCTAAGAATGCCTTCCATCATATCCTTGTCCATTCCTTCCCCCTGACATGGGGGTCTGTACACAACCCCTGTGCGGATTGTGGTGCCCTTTCCAGTCTCCAAGGTGACCCACAGTGCCTCCTCTCCTCCCTGTTTACTCTTTTGTTCAGTTGATTTTATCCCTTCCTTTACATAGACAGCTACTCCTCCCCTCTTCTCCCCTGCCTGTCTCTCCTGTAAGTTATGTACCTGGTATGTTAACATCCCAGTCATGGTTCTCTGTGTACCATGTTTCTGTGACTGCTACGATATCCAGGCATCCCTCTTCCATTAAGGCCACCAGCTCAGGGAGCTTGTTGCCCAGACTACGGGCATTGGTACTCATTACCCTCCATTTCCTGATGGCCTTACCCCTTTGCCCCATCCCTGTCCTTCTTGCCTTTGTCACTTTCTCCATTTACCTCTGCCCTTCTCCCTATCGACACCTCCATGTTGGTGTTTGCCACACTTACTACCGTTATTGTTTGGGGGGGGCTAGGATTTTCCTGCTGCTTTCCAGTGCCTCCCCCCTTGGCTAGTTTAAAAGCTTGCCAATGAAGCATTTAAACCTATCACCTAGGATCCTGGTTCCCCTCCCAGACAGATGCAGCCCATACTCAGGCCATTCAGAATCTGAAAGGTTGTACAACGTTTCTTAAATGATTTAATACTATTAACATTCAAAGTCAGTGGGCTGAGCAGTTGGGCCATCTGGAAAGCAGAGAGGTACGATACAGAGCTCACCTATCAGGCTTTTTCCTAGATTTCCCCTTCCCCCTAGCCTTTTTGACAGTGACCTCCACTGGAGACTCCATGGCACACTCCTGGATCCCCGAGGCCACTGAAGAGGTATCAGAATCCCCCTCATCAAGGTCACAATCTCCCCATTGCTTTTATTTGTACAAAGAATTGAACCTATTCCTACTCAGGATAGGAGGGTCACCAGTCTGGGCCTCTAAGTTTTTGCTAGACTTCTTAAGTTTGGCAGAACGTACTACATCCATGGGGGCTTCCGCAGGTGGAGGCATGCTGTCCGACTTGCTAGCATCCTGCAAATCGGAACTTGCAAGGGGAACATCCACTTCTGTGTCACCCAAGGGCAAGGGAGGTGCAGGGGTGTGAGCTGCTTCCTCATGAGTGGAACTAAGCACTACAGTGTCCCTGAAAGTTGTAGTTGTGAGGGAGAGGGATACAGTAGGAGTTGTAGCAGCAGCGTTTTGTTTAGCTTACGCCATCTTGACTTGGTGAGCCGTTATTAAAGAATCAGAATCCTGCATAACCTTATCTATCCTATTATGTGCTGCCCATGGACATTTATAGTAGGTGTGCCCTGATTCCTCACATAAATTACACCTGAGTGGATTAGGACAACCCAAACTCATGTGTCTGTAATTCAAACAGAGATTGCAATGAGGAAGGGAACAGGTGGAACTGAGATGTGTCCTAGCCCCACATTTGTGACACGTTTTTGGTTGGCCAAGATAAAAGCAAATCCCTCTATCCCTCCCTATATGAAAACTACTAGGCAGATGTTGAATACCTAAATCATTATGCAATAACTTAACTTTTATCCGCCATCCCCCTGTCCACACAAAATCATCATCTAGGATAGGGACTGGACTTTGCAATATCTCACACTTTTGTCTAAGCCAATATTGTACATCCTCAGTGTTCACCCCTTCATTGCGAAATAATAAAATTATAGTTTTAATAGTAGGCTTAGTCAGGGGAATCACAAAAAAATCCTGCCACTCAGGCTGATGTTTAACAAGTTCAAGCTTCTGCCAGAACTTTTCTAAGGTGCCATTACTTCTGAAACTCACATCATAAAGATTTTCACCCTTAATATGTATAAAAGCAAACAAGTCCTGCACCTGGATCCCCATAGAATGTCTCAATAAATTGTGTAGAACAAATTTTCTATCAGGAAAAGTGTCTTGTGTCCCAGTATAGTTCAACCTCACAGCATTTTGCCATTGTGCAGGCTTAAACAGATCTGCCATGCAGAAAGTAGACAGAGAAGGAGCAGTAGCAGAATCCCATCGAGAATAGTCCAGGAAAGATGAGGAAGTACCCGGTTCAGGGTCTGCAATGTGCACACACACAAGAGTGGCCGGTTCCAAGGTGCTGTCAGAGAGAGGCAGGTTTACGGCTATGACCGTAGCAACAGTCGGTCGCAAATCAGAACCGCAGCATGTGTCAGTCTTAACCGAAATACGGTTATTCTGGTTCGTATCCACTGAGTCAGAATGGGAATTAATAAGGAGAACAGCTGCAGAGTTAGCCGGCTGGAGGTTCAGGTCCTGTGGTACAACAGCGCGGCTAAGTGCAGTCGGGGAGAGTCTCGATATGTCCACCGCAGAGACCGGTCCTGGAGAAGTCCACCCAGTAGTCCCAGTCATCGGGAGCCAACCAGCAGCTTGCAGCGCAGATGCCGGGTCCCAGCTCTGCTCTTTCAGCCGATCATCAGAAACAGGAGGTACAGGTATGGACTGTGAATTATCAGGAGGCAGCATACCAGGTTGTGCAGTAACGATGGCATCCATAGCAGGAGAGGGAATATCTTGGGAAGTTTGAAACTTCCGTTGCCTCAGAGGTTGCCAAGAAAGAGGAGTGGTTGGACCACAGTGGGCTCAGGGAGGGTGAGGGTGGTGGAACAGAGGTGCATCCCTCCAGTTGTACCTCTCCACAATTCCCATGCCATTCTGGCAAAGTGCGGTTCCTCTATGGAGGCACCCACAGTGGAGACCAAGGAGGATGCTGGGAACCTCCACAAAGGAGACCCACAGGAGGGTGGCAGGGGACCCCCAGGGAAGGAAACAACCCTGGTGGGGGACTCCATTGTTAGGAAGGTAGAACTGGGGAGGAAGGGAGATGGGAAGGTGCCTGCCTGGCACCATGGCTTGAGGGACAGGGAGCGAATCTCAGGATTGCGGAGCAGCTGCACAGGGAGGGAGCTGGATGTCATTGTCCACCTAGGGACAAATGACCTGGCTAAGAAAGGGATTAGAGAAGTGCAGGAATAGTTTGTGGAATTGGGAGGGCCTTAGTCAGTAGCACTCATGGTAACCTTCTTGGGGTGCTGCCCATCTATGGCATAGGAGAGGCTAGGGTGTTCCGCACATGGTATTCAATCAGTGGTTGAAAACTGGTGTGGAGCCCAGGATTTGGCTTCATTGGGGACTGGGGTCCACCTGGAGTGATGCAAGCCTATACTGGCATGATGGGCTGCATCTGTCCGGAGGGAACCAGGATCCTAGGTGATAGGTTTAAATGCTTCATTGGCAAGCATTTAAACTAGCCAAGGGGAGGCACTGGAAAGGAGCAGGGAAATCCTAGCCTCCCAAAAAAATCATGGTAGTAAGTGCGGCAAACACCAACATAGAGGTGTCGATAGGGAGAAGGGCAGGGGTAAATGGAGAAAGTGACAAAGGCAAGAAGGACAGGAATGGGGCAAAAAGGAGTAAGGCCATCAGGAAATGGAGGGTAATGAGTACCAATGCCCGTAGTCTGGGCAACAAGCTCCCTGAGCTGGTGGCCTTGATGGAAGAGGGATGCCTGGATATCGTAGCAGTCACAGAAACATGGTACACAGAGAACCATGACTGGGATGTTAACATACCAGGGTACATAACCTACAGGAGAGACAGGCAGGAAGAAGAGGGGAGAAGTAGCTCTCTATGTAAAGGAAGGGATAAAGCAACTGAACAAAAGAGGAGAGGAGGCACTGTGGGTCACTTTGGAGACTGGAAAGGGCACCACAATCCGCACAGGGTTGTGTACAGACCCCATGTCAGGGGAGGGAATGGACAAAGATATGATAGAAGGCATTCTTAGAATGGCAGAGAAAGGGAGATACTGTTGATGGGAGACCTGAATATGCCAGATGTTAACTGGAGCACATTTGCTGCAGCCACATCCAAGAGCAGGGCCATTCTTGATGCCCTACAGGTGGCAGGCCTCAGACAGCTAGTTTCAGAACCCACTGTGAGGGAGCATTTTAGACCTCATACTCTCAAACGGGGGCAGTGAGAGGATCTCAGATCTAGAAGTGGGTTGCCATCTGGGGAACAAGTGACCATCAAACAGTGTGGTTCACGTAACTCAGCTACAGAGTCAAGCCATACAAAAGTGAGGGTACTGGACTTTAGGAGGGCTGACTTTGGCAAGATGGGAGAGTGCCTCAGAAAAGCACTAGCAAACAGGCTAGAAGGAGGTGGAGCAACAATGGGGAATCATCAAAACTGCCATCACAGAGGCAACAAGCCTTTGTGTGAAGCAAATTAACAAATCAAATGAAAGAAAAAGCCACTATGGTTCTCAAAAGAGGTGGCTGTGAAAGTCAGGAAGAAAAGATAGCATTCCGAAGTATACGGAAACACAGAAGGAGCAGGACAGAGAGCTGTACCAGTTAAGGGCAGAAGGAGAGGGAAGTCAGAATAGCAAAGGCCCAAACTAAGAAAAAGATAGCCAACTCAGTTAAGAAGGGGGATAAAACCTTTTATAGGTACATCAGCGAGCGTAGAAAGACAAAGGGAGGGATAGTGAGGCTGAATAGAATGAACGGTGGGTGGCAGAGGGGGACAGTGAAAAAGCAGGGATACTGAACAAATATTTCTGCTCAGTATTCACAAAAGAGGAGGGGGAAGTGCCTAATCCAATTAAGAGAAGCACTCTTGATAGGGGGGTTGATCCCAGTCTTTCACAGAAGAAAGGGTTCTGCAAGAACTCCTAAAACTGAAGGTGGACAAAGCAATGGGTCCTGATGGAATTCACCCCAGAATTCTAAAAGAATTAAGGGAGAAACTAGTGAAACCACTGGGTACTCTTTTTAATAAATCATGGGAGGATGATGTGGTACCCGAGGACTGGAGGAAGGCGGATGTGATTCCCCTTCACAAAAGTGGGACCAAGACAGAGGCAGGAAACTAAAGACCTGTCAGTCTGACCTCTGTGGTAGGGAAAGTGATGGAGTCACTTCTGAAGGAAAGAATAGTTGAGTACCTAGAGGCCAGTGGGGCACAGGACCCAAGGCAGCATGGGTTCACAGGGAAGGTCATGTCAGACGAATCTAATAGATTTCTTTGACTGGGTGACCAAAGTAGTAGACCAGGAGGGATATGGACATGGCCTACCTAGACTTTAGCAAGGCATTTGACACAGTCCCACACAAAAGATTAATAGTCAAATTAACCAGCCTGGGAGTGGGTCCCAGGGTGGTAGCCTGGGTAAAACATTGGCTGCACAACAGGACACAGAAGGTAATTGTAAATGGAGTCCGCCTGAAGAAAGAGGGGTTACTAGTGGGGTACCGCAGGGTTCAGTATTGGGTCCAGTCCTTTTTAATGTCTTCATCAGTGACATTGCAGAGAGACTGGAAGGAAAAGTATGCCTTTTTGCAAATGACACAAAGATCTGCAACAGGGTTGATACACAAGGAGGCATGGAAAGGATGAAAAGGGCCTTGGCAAGGTTGGAGGAATGGTCAGAAGTATGGCAGCTAGGATTCACTACAAAGAAGTGCAAAACAATGCACCTGGGAAACAAGAACCCAGGGGAAGAATACACAATGGGTGGGGAGGTAGTAACAACAACAAAAAAGGAAAGGGACCTGGGGGTAATCATATCAGATGACCTTAAGGTTAGCAAGCAATGTGAGAAGGCAGTAGGGAGGGCTGGGGGTATTCTGGGATGTATAGAGAGAGGCATCAGCAGAAGAAAACAGGAAGTTGTTATCCCTCTGTACAGACAGTTGGTGAGACCCCATCTGGAGTACTGCATCCAGTTCTGGAGACCCCATCTCCGCAAGGACATAAACAGGATAGAGGCAGTCCAGAGGAGGGCAACTAAAATGGTGCAGGGTCTGCAAGAGAAGCCGTATGAGGAGAGACTAAAGGAGTTTAATATGTATACCCTTGAAGAAAGAAGGGAGAGGGGGGACATGATAGAAACTTTTAAGTACCTCAAGGGAATCAACAAAGTCCAAGAGGGTAGCATTTTTCAGAAAAAGAGACTTGCAAGAACAAGGGGACACAAATTAAAGATAGAAGGGGGCGGTTCAGGGGCAATTGAGGAAGTATTATTTCACAGAGAGGGTAGTGGATGCATGGAACAGCCTTCCTGAGGAGGTTGTGGGGTCTAAAACTTTGGGAGAATTCAAGAATGCATGGGACAGACATAAGGCAATTCTTGTGGGGGGTAGGAAGAAATAGGCTGTTGGTTAACTAGGATCTGCGGCCTATCCTGTAGGTAGGGAAATGGGCAGACTAGATGGGCCAAGCAGTCCTTATCTGCTGTCAAAGTCTATGTTTCTATGTTTCTATGAAACAAGGCAGAAGGTATACCCGTGGCCACTGTAGATGTCAGGGGTTCAATATCAGGAGCCGCTTGATGGGAACATTCAGCAGTTTTCACAAGTAACTTCAGCAAGAACTCCTTGTTGTGTAGAATGGCATTCTGCAACAGAGTTTCCTCTTGAGCTGGAGATCTGGAGTTCATAGTAGAGACAGCAGTCTTCTCCAACCTCATAGCTGTAGCAGTGGTTTCAAGAGGAATCGAATTAACAGCCTGGGAAGCAGTACTGGAACCAGCCTCAGTAGTAGTGTCTAGCAAAAAATTCACAATGTCTTCAGTCGTAGGATCAGTTTCAGGCATAACAGACATAGGTAAGGCAGAAACAGGTTCCACAGCCTCTCTTTCTCCTTGACCTCCTCCTCCACCACACTCCATGTCCGCCATTTTGAATTTGGCTGACAAGGGTTCCCCCTCCCGAAGAGCAGGGGAATTTCCCTGGTGCCCTGGCCAAATGTCCCCCACTCACTAAAAAAATACCACTAACAACTTAATCTGGTTCAAGATCAGTTGGCATTCATCTGTATCCTCCCCCCCCCCCAGGTCATGCCTGAAAATAGGCAGAATGTGTCTAATGCACTTACCCAGTCAACAAAAACTAAATAAATAAATAAATAAAATACTGAAAATGGGCCCCTTGGAAATGGAAGCTGAGGAAGCACCAATGGGAAGGAAAGATTTCGATATGCAGGTAGGCATCCTGCATATCAAAGGAGCAGAGCTAGTCCCCCTGATGCAGGAGGGGCAAGAGACCTTGAAGGGTGACCATCTGGAAGCGTTTGTATTCTATGAACAGATTCAGGTTGCTCAGGTCCTGGATAGGCTGGAGGTCCCCAGTCTTTTTGGGAACCAGAAAGAAGTGGGAGCAGAACCCCCTGCTCTACTGAGCTAGAGGGACAGGATCTATAGCTCTTTTTTGTAATAGGGCCTGAATCTCCTTCATGACGACAGGCACATGACCTTGGGGGTAGAAAGAGTTGCCCGGAGAATTTTCAGGAGACCACTCAAGGAGTTCCAGAGTGTGGCCATGCTCTATGAGCTGTAGCACCCAACCGTCCAAGGTGATCGCTCGCCACCCATCGAGGTGGAGGGAGATGCAACCCCTGACACCTCCCCCAGAGTCTCTACTGGGGAGGATCTGGCAAGGAGTCAAGAAGTAGAGGCAAGTGCCAGGAGGACTGGGGTGGCCACCTGAGTAGCCCTGGTGGTGGTAGCAGCAGGGGCTGATGCTGGCTTACGCTTGCCCTGACTTTTGGCAGGAGGATGGGCCTGACGGTAAGAAGAGCGGCAAAAGAGTGGCTGCTGGCCAGACTTAGGCTGTGTATGGTACAAGGTGTGAACGGACCACAGGGCTTGACCTGACTCCTGAATAAAGGAGATCAAGTCCTGGACATCCCCTCCACAAAGAACAGAATCCCAAAAAAGAGTGTCCAAAATGCTGGACTGCACATCAGAAGCAAATCCAGACACCTGAATCCAAGAGTGGCGCTGAAGACAGATGCCTGCAGCCGCCCTTCTGCCTGAGGCATCAACCGCACCGAAGGACATGGGTCCCCACGTCTGAGCCTGCCTTAATAACCTGGGCAGCAGCCGGCCTGGTGGCACTGAGGGCTGAGGCACTGGATGCCTTACCATGCACTACACTGGCGATCTGGGTTTGGGAATGAGCACGGGCCAGCGGGGGTCAACAGGGGCGAGAGAGGATTGAGTGTCCAGAGGACTGCTCTCCTCTCTTGGGGAGGGAGGGATTGTTGTCCTGCCTGTTGATCGCCCTCTGGTGGGGGCTGAGGGGGTAGTACAGGCTGGGAAACAGGCAGCCGGCTTGTGTGGCGTGTGTGTGCCCCCACTTTATGCCAGGAGGGAGGGAGGGACACCAGAAAAACAGAAAATTGCAGCCGGGGAGGGGCTTCATGAAGTCCCAGCCCTATTCCACCAATTCGCTGTGCAGCTTCCACAGATTTAGATTGTGCTCTAAGGAGGGTAACTCCTTCCCAGCCCTACAGGGTGATCCTTAGGGTCTTAGGGATGGGAAGAGGCGATCAGGCTGGCGGACAGGTGGTGCAGGATGGAGCTCCTGCCCCTGGCACGCCCAGGAGTGATAAACACTTAAATTTAAAAAAAAAAAGAACTTGGGCCAGCTGCTTTTTAGATAGGTGGCATCAGAGGTCTGACATGTGTGGGTCAATGGCGGGAAAGAACTGGGGAGGGTGTAGGGGACTGTCCGCCTTTATTGGATAGGCCAACGTCAGTGGAGCGATGTCAGTGGTGGGCAGTCCCCTGTGGTACACTGCTAGTTAGAAAGGTTTCCATGTGGTCCTGGCACCTGACGGGTTAGTCCGACTGGTGTTGGCCTGCTGCAAGAGCCTCCCGCGAAGTAAAAGTTGGATATTACTGCTGTATTTGAATAACCAGCATTCAGTAATAAATTAGGTGATTTTTCTAAAGTCTTTCTTTTTTTTTATTCTCTTTATGCTCCTTCCTCGGGGAACTCTCTCTGGCATCCTCTACCTCACCCGAGCTCTACCTCCCATCTGAGAGCCTTCTAACTCCTTGCACCAACCCGGCAAAACCCCCTGGCTCTGAACCCCCTGAGGTGAGGCTGACCTATCCGCCCAGGGCTCTCTATCTACAATCTAGTAAGCCGGGTTGGGTGATTGGGCCCTGGAGAGGAGAATCCGGTGTTGGGAGTGTGGCTCGATGGGGGCAGAGGTGCCTTTGCCTATCCCTGAGGATGGAGATTTTTTTTTGTATTGGTCTCTCTCCCCTAAGCTTGGATGTGCAATGTGTCCAGCGTGGGCACACATGCTCCCATGCATGCCCATAGGATCACCGCTGCAGTCAATCCCTTGGTTGCTGGATCATGAGCTTGCTGTGCTCACAGCCACTGCCAGGAGCCATCAGAGCCCAGGATCAGAACCCCCCTCCGTCCCACCCCTGGCGGCTCAAGCTCGTTCCCAAACCCAGGTCACCAGTGTGGCGCAAGCTGTGGTGTCCAGTGCACCAACCCTGAGTGCTACTGGGCTGGCTATTTTTCTAAAGACTTGATTAACTGGTTGCTTGTGACTGCATCTCTGAAGGAAGGGTGCCTAGATAAAAGGATACATAGTAAAAGTCTCTGAGACATAGTAGAGTGTGTCCTACCCAGACCAGACACCCCCAGTACGGGAAGTCTAAAGGGTAGAAGGCGGTGGAAAAGGGTCATCAGAGAAATGGGGTCTGTGCTCTTGGTAAAGGGGGGAACTTGATGGCAGGGACACTGGTCCAGATAGATCACAGCAGCAAAGGCCTGAGAGAGAGCAAGAGGCCCACTGGGGACTGCAGGGTGCTCTGACCGTCACAATTAGTATAACGTACGCTAAGTGTGTACAGAAACTCAGAATTCACCCATTTCAGTTGCTGTAAACTCCACGCCAGTTCTGATGCCTGAACCAGGGAAAACAACAAATGAATTTTGGGGGCTTTCTCTCTTTTGTAACATTGACAAATGGAGGAAGAAATAAGCTGTACTTCTTTATTTCATTTTAGAAATAGAAGACCTGCAGAAAATTGATTTTTATACAAGAAAAAAAGATGGCTCAAGAGGCTGAATCCTCCATCATTCTGAGAAGAGTCACCACGCCCTGTCACACACTTTCCTAAATATCCCTGCAAATGTTATTTTATTTAATATTTTTTTTATATTTTGTAATATTTTCAGCATTATAAACTGATTGATAGCTCTTTTCTTTCATAGTATGGTAAGAACTGGTGTGTATTTTTCTTTCTTTTCACTGTTTTTGTACATATTTGTTCACCCTCATAAATATACAGATGTATAAATGCTCATGTTGCATGGGTATATCATTATTATAGGAAGGTTCTAAGTTGAATCAAAGAGTTTGCCTCTAATGTGAGTCCCCCCCCTTCAATTTTACCTCTCAGCTTCTGGTGATGAAGCAATCAGAAACGCTAATGTATGCCGAGCTCTTTTTTTTCTGTATCTCTGAGTTATTTTATTAGCTTGAAAATGCCTTAATCTACTGTACTACGATTGTTGTTTTGTTGGTTGTTTATCACACTGTTATATCAAACTTAAAATGTTGGATGCAGACTGTTCGAGCTGCAGGAGAAGACACTGTCTTTACTATTTTTTAAAACCTATGCAAGTGTAATGGGACAATCGACCCATATGAAAGGGTGCAAGATATAGTTTTGACATTTACATTGTCCCTACTCATGGCTGCGAAGGGCATTACAGCATAACTATTATTTCAGGAATATTAGGTCGACCTGGGTCTTTACCCAGGCCTGTTTTTTATTGATTAACTGTTGGGAAAATTAGCAAACCCCCAAGTGGTGTAACACAAAACAGGGGCACTTCTATATCTATGTTACTGTAAAAACGATGAGCTTGTGATGTACAGTGTAAAATTCTTGAAATGCCTGCCTGTGTGGAATTATATGTAATGTTCATTTCCATAAACTTAATAAAACATAAGTTAAAAAAATATATAGATGTACTTTCTAATGCCCAATCATATTTAGCAATTTCATTATTTTTATTAAAATAAAATATCTATTTTTAGCACTTCCTGGTGCCATGTGCAATGTTAATTTATAAATTTACTTGGACCATTTTAAACAACGGAGTGTGAAGGAAAAAACAAGCCACTTTAAAAAAACATAACGTGTATACTTTGATTTTAAACCTTAACCAAAAGCAGTAATAAGGTTGAAGTCCCAGTCTTTTGCTCTGACATTTACAGCACCTGTGTGTGTGGCACTGCCGTATTACATTACACAACATGGTGGACACTCGCTTTATGGCATAGCAGGGGGACACCGCTTGGTCAAGTCTCTGCGTTGGTGGGGGGAGGGACATAATCAGGGAGTTTACACATGTCTTCATCCCACTCTGGTCTGGTGGGGGTGGATGCCCATCTGTTGAAGGAGGTCGGGAGGCCAGTTTATCACATATCACATGTGAGTCATGCATAATAGACACATGGATGTGGTGTGATTCATGATCTCAACTCCATCCTCCTCCTTCCTATCAATGGACTCTGGGCTGAATGTGTCTACCACCATGTCCTCCGCCACAGTCAGGTCTAGGACACCCTTGTCTCCCTCTACACCAGTAGCTAGTTCGGCACTGTACTGGAGGCACAGCTTATTTTTAACAATGCCATGGAGGTTATGCTTAATCACAGTGATGGTGTGAGTGGTGTTACCAGCTGCATTAACAGCCGTCTGAAGCCCCTCCCACATCACCTGCTTGTGGGTGGTGTTACCAGCTGCATTAGCAGCAATCTAAAGCCCCTCCCACATCACCTGCTTGTGGGTGGTGTTACCAGCTGCATTAGCAGCAATCTAAAGTCCCTCCCACATCACCTGCTTGTGGGTGGTATTCCTTTTGTGGCATCATTACCAAACAAGGTCCAGCAGTGTCGGCGGACCTCTATGGCAATGATCACCATCTCCCTCTACATGAAGTTAGGCATGCGTGGACCTTACCAAAGCTGCGGCCCATGCCCAGCCAATCCAACTGTCCTCTTTTGCCATGGTATGACTGGTGGTGGTGGTGGCATTGCAACCAGCATGGTGCAGGGGGCCTTTCAGCACCCTCCCTCTGCACTGCATGACCACTGTTCCATGTTGACATTACCTTATTTTTCTACTCAGCACGTACATCTATATGATGGTGTCAGCATGGCTCAGTTGGTGGCACATCTGCCTCTCAGCCAGAAGGTCGTGAGTGCTAGTCCCACACTGGGATTGAGCCCTTACCTCAAATGCTGGCACCCAAGTGTAGTACTTGGGGGGTGCTGTACTGCTGGGGTGCCCTATTCTTGGGATGAGATGTTAAGCCGAGGTCCCTTCTACCCTACCCATCTCTGGTGCTGTCCTGGTAGGTGTCCACATGGAAGTAAAAGAATCCATGGCACATTTTGCAAGAGTAGGGGAATTTTTATTAAAACACAAAACAATGATAAAACAAACTACAAAGGTATATAACTAATACATCAAGTACCAAACACCCCAATATGCAACAACAATAAAAAAAGACAAAATGACATACTGAAAAGGATTTAACCATGTAGCCAATCAATATAATGCCAGAAACAGTCAAACTGGGCTTTCATCAGAGGAGTAAATTCTTTCAGATATTATTAGAGATTATGCCGTTCATGATGAATTGTAAACATAAAATTTGGGCACTCACCAACTCAAGTAAGAGAACGAACACCAACAGCTCATATAATGTTTTTAAAAGTCATTTCCTGACATAAGACCGGAGTGTAGGACACCCCTCAACAAGTCCCGCCTGACGTGTTTCAGGCAGAATCTGTCCTTTATTAAAGGCTTTGATGTCATTTGATAAAGGACAGATTCTGTCCAAAACGCGTCAGGCGGGATGTGTTGAGGGGTGTCCTACACTCCGGTTTTGTGTCAATAAATGACTTTTAAAAGCATTATATGAGCTGTTAGCATCCATTCTCTACTTGAGGTGGTGAATGCCCGAATGTTATGTTCACACTGACTTTCTTGTATTCATGAGCACCACATATTCTTGTGCGCACTTTCTGCATTTTCTAGTTCATGATGAACTTTGTACAAAACTTCCACTGGGGAAATAGCAGTTTGTTGTAAGACCCATTGCCATCTGCACTGCCAAATAACCCATTTAAACATGCAAAGAGAGCATAAACAGTGCTAGAATGACATTTACACTGTACAGAAGTTTAATTCCCTAAGACTAACACATCATAGCTAATAAACTGAAAACAGGGCACTTTCCACCAAGCTGCCATTAGAGGCCAGTGCCTTATAAAGGAACAGTCAAAAAACATGTTCCATAGTTTCAAGGCATCCTGTACAAGACTGTCTTGGACACAGTCGCTGTGACAAAACTTTGTTTATGGTTGTTTTTGACATTTAACTTCCTATGGCTACATAACTGCACAGTGTCCCTCATTTTGTCTGGAATTCTAGGGTGCATGGTAGCAACCAAAATACATTTAGTGGGGACTCTAGCGCTACCAGGAATATCGGATCTTCAAAAAAGAAAAGTACACAATATTGTAGAATAAAGTTGTTTCCTGTGCAGTGATAATTTGTGCTACAGTGAGTTTCCATGGTTTTAGTCTAAAAAAAAATTATTTAATGTACGTGGGGCTGTCCTAACAAAAACAGAGGACACTGCCTTCCTACCTAGGGAGCAAACAAACACACCGTTCCTTGAATAGGTCAGTCAATGACAACACCACCCATTGCAGAAGGGGTGTTAAATTAGATTTATAAATTAGGCAATGAAAGAAAACCACAGGCTTAATCAACCCTAAGCCCCCCCCCTTAATACAGCGGTAAGTATGCCAACCTTTTACAGGAATTAACCTGCTGTTCCACAACAAGTGAAAGAAAATACTTTACAAACGGGTTTGCAGTGCTAAAGGGGGAGGAAAAACATAGGCAATGTACAGAAAGATAGGAACAATAAACGTTTTGAGGAGAAATACCCTTTCCTTTTTTCTCACAGGCCAAGAGACCCATCTGTTGACTGTTTTTCTGCCATTTCAATTTTTGAAAGCCAATTAATAGTGGCCATGTCTCCATACCTAAATGTAATACCTAGTAAAGTTAGAGTATCCCTAGTCGTGGGAATCTGTTGTAAGTCAGGACCATCCAAGGTTCCCAACCATAAACATAGAAACATAGATTTTGATGGCAGATAAGGACCGCTTGGCCCACCCAATCTGCCCATTTCCCTACCTAATGGATAAGCTGCAGATCCTAGTTAACCAGCAGCCTACTTCTTCCTACCCCAACCCCCTAGAATTGCCTTATGACTGTCCCATGCATGCTTTAATTCCACCACTGTTTTTGACTTCACAACCTCCTCTGGAAGGCCGTCTCCATGCATCCACAACCTCTCTGTGAAAAATACTTTCTAAATTATCTCTGAGCTGCCCCCTTCTATCTTCAAATTGTGCCCCTTGTTCTTGCACGCCTTTTTTGAAAGATGCTATCCTCTTGGACTTTGTTGATCCCCTTGAGGTACTTGAAAGTTTCTATCATGTCCCCCCTCTCCCTCCTTTCCTCGAGGCTATTCATATTAAGCTCCTTAAGTCTCTCTTCATATGTCTTCCAGTGCAGACCCTGCACCATTTTAGTTGCCCTCCTCTGGACAGCCTCCATCCTGTCAATGTCTTTGCGGAGATTGGGTCTCCAGAACTGCACTCAGTACTCCAGATGGGGTCTCACCAACTGTCTGTACAGAGGGATAATAACTTCCTGTTTTCTACTGGTGATGCCTCTCCTATGCATCCCAGTGTCCCCCAGCCCTCCTTGCTGCCCTCTCATTGCCTGCCCACCTTTAGGTCATCTGATATGACTACCCCCAGGTCCCTTTCCATTTTTGTTGTTGTTAGTATCTCACCCCCCATTGTGTACTCTTCCCCTGGGTTTTTGTTTCCCAGGTGCATTACCTTGCACTTCTTAGCATTGAATCTAAGCTGCCATACATTTGACCATTCCTCTAACCTTGACAAGTCCCTTCTCATCCTTTCCACCCCACCTTGTGCATCAACTCTGTTGCAGATCTTTGTGTCATCTGCAAAGAGACATACTTTTCCTTCCAGTCCCTCTGCAATGTCACTTATAAAGACATTGAAGAGGACCGGTCCTAATACTGAACCCTGCGGTACCCCACTAGTAACCCCCCTTTCTTCAGAGTGGACTCCATTTACTATTACTCTCTGTGTTCTATTCTCCAGTCAATTCTTTACCCAGGCTGTCATCTTGGGACCCACTCCCAGGCTGGCTAACTTGTATATTAATCTTTTGTGTGTGACTGTGTCAAATGTCTTGCTAAAGTCTAGGTAGGCCATGTCCACAGCCCCTCCCTGATCTACTATTTTGGTCACCCAGTCAAAGAAATCTATCAGATTTGTTTGGCATGACCTTCCCGCTGTGAATCCATGCTGCCTTGGGTCCTGAGCCCTTCTGGCCTCTAGATACTCAACAGTTCTTTCCTTCAGATGTGATTCCATCATTTTCCCTACCACTGAGGTTAAACTAACAGGTCTGTAGTTTCCTGCTTCTGCCTTGCTCCCATTTTTGTGAAGGGGAATCACATCTGCCCTTCTCCAGTCCTCGGGTACCACCCCATCCTCCCATGATTTGTTAAAGAGGGTAGTCAGTGGTGTCACTAGTTCTACCCTTAGTTCTTTTAGAATTCTGGGATGAATCCCATCAGGCCCCATTGCTTTGTCCACCTTCAGTTTTAAGAGTTCTTTCAGAACCCTTTCTTCTGTAAATGGGCTGGTATCAACTTCTGTATCCAGAGTGTTTCTACGGTTTGTTTTAGGTACCTCCCCCACTTCCTTTGTAAATACTGAGCAAAAATATTTGTTTAGTATCTCTGACTTTTCACAGTCACCCTCTGCCCACCCTCCCAGTGATAAGGCCTTACTCTTTGTTTTGTTAATAGTGATCCCAGGATACTCTGTTAAGGCAGAAAGCCGAGCAACTACTTCATTGCCAGAGTCCTGATCTTTTACCACCAAAACCAAGTCATCTGCATAAGCGGTTATTTTGACAAGGGGAGAACCTTGTACAGTCTCCACAGCCGACACTTCTGGCAAAGATTCAATATAGTGAAGAACTGGATCAATACTAAATACGTATAATAGAGGGCTTAGGGGGCATCCCTGACACACTACCTGTTTCATAGCACAAGTATCCCCCACCCAGCCATTCACCAAAGGCAATATTTCAGCATGTTGGTATAACATTTGGACCATCCTAATGAAAGGGCTGGGCATCCCGTACAGAGAAAGCACTTTCCATAAATAGGCATGAATTACCAAATCAAAGGCTTGTTGTTAGTCCAGTGATATAACATAACCATCTAAATCCCCCCAACACCCATTTCCACTACTTCCCTAACATGCAATAAGTTATTCTGGATAGACTTCCCAGGTACAGAACAAGCCTATAATGGAGCTATCAAGCATGAGCCACTATGGTCAATCTCTTACATAAGATTTTATTGAAAATCTTGGCATCAGTATTTAAGAGAATCAAGGGTCTCCAATTGCCAGAATCTGTTGTATCCCATTTTTTATTATAAATAAAAAAACTTACCCCTTTGATCATACTAGGACATAAAGATCCCCAGTCAAGAAGAGAATTCAAAAGTAGCATCAATATTGGAGTAAAAAGGGATGATAATGATTTGTACAATTCACTAGACAACCCATGCAACCCAGGACTGTACTGGAGGACAAAGACCGAATAGCCTCCTGTGCCTCTAAAGGGCTAAGTTCAGCAATTAAAGCATCCCATTCAACATCCAACAGACAAGGGACATCTAGAGAGTCCAGAAAACTCCAGTGGGGTTGTGCTCCAGATGTAGGGGTACTGAATTTTTCAGCGATGTGGGCTGCCACAATATCCTGCATATCCCTACATGCCATCTTGGGCTGGCCATGCTCATCGTTAAGGCAACTCATCAGCCTAGTCTGTAACCCATCTGCACAACTAACAGATGGATTAATGTGTAGTTTTAAACTGAACAGTTACGTAAGAAGTTACCATAACAGTAGATCTTTGAAGGAATTTCTGTCATTGAGTCACACCTGTAGAACTTAGCCATCAGTCGTCAGAATCCCACGGAAGCTTTTTCTGCAGCAGTCTACTAGGGCTGCCCACACTGACGTCAGGCTCTGATGTTACGACCCTATATAAGCTGTGGCCTCTACCCTCCTCAGTTCTTTTCCTCAGCCAGAGGCCATAGGAGACTAATCTCACTTAGGAACCAAGGAGAGAGAGAGAGAAGGTGCCTAGCTATCAGAAAGACTGAAGCAACAGGATAGCCGAGCCGTAGAGAGAGAGAGAAAGAGGGATGGAGGGAGGGACAGCATGACCTGATGACAGAAATTCCCTTGAAGAGCTACTGTTATGGTAAGTTCTTTTTTTTTTTTTTTTTTACTATCTGTTTATACTCCTCCCCTCCCGTGGCACTCCACTCCCTTCAGGAGATGCCTATGGCCGTTCTAGTCCCCACCTCCTACCTGTATCCTGTGGCGGTCCGTCCTCCATGTAGCCTTGGCTTACACCCCAGGTGGGGATGAGGTGGGGGGGCAAGCACCCCAAATTCCTGAGTCTCGTCAGGATGCTGGTCACCAGAACAGGTAGAGGTACTGGGGATCGGGGCCTGGCGCTCCGTCTACCCGGGAGTGCCACGGGTATTTTTCCGATGTTCTGGGGGAGTGGCTACGCCCCGACGTCAAGGCATCTCCGTCAACATCCGCCACTTCCCAACCCCTCTGTGCGCTCATGTGTCTGCATGCCTCCAGCTTCCACCAGAGGCCAGTCAGGCACTGAGCGTGTGTCCCCCCTCCCTCCCAGGAGAGGAGAGGAGAGGAGAGCTGTCCTTGGACGCTCAATGCTCTCCCTCCTCAGCCGATCCCCGATGTCCTGGGCTCATTCCCAAACCTGGGTCGCCGGTGTGGCATGAGGTGTGGCATCCAGCGCCTCAACCCTCAGCGCCACCGGGCCAGCTTATGGTAAGTTCTTATGTAACTGTTCTATCTTCTTCAGGGATAGCTCTGTCATCAGGTCACACCTATGGAACAAGTCCCAAGCAGTGCTGAAAGCAAGGACAGTCTGGATGGCAAGAGGCCAGAGGCCTAAGAAAGAAGGCCATGAAGCACAGCTAGGCCAAAGTCTGCCCTTCTTCTGGAGGCAATGTCCAGACTGCAGTGCTTGGTGAAAGGGTGGACAGCACTCCAAGTGGCAGCAGGGCAAATCTCAGCTGCAGACATACCCCTGAAAGAGGCAACAGAAGTGGCCATGCCCGTGGTGGAATGGTCCTGAACCACCCCAGGAAGATCCTTACCATACTTCCGGTAACAAAAAAGAAAGAAAGAAACAACTGAGAGGACTTCCGGCAGTCCCTTGTATGGTGTGTATGGTAACGCAAAATTCTATGCACATCCAAAGTATGGAGCAATGCTTCCCCTGGACTGGTATGCTCTGGATAATAAATAGGCAGGTGGATGGATTGATTTAGGGTAAACTAAAACACCAACTTAGGAAAAAACTTAGGGTCAATACGCAGAGACCCTGTCTTTGTGGAAAATCAAATAAGGCTGCTCACACGAGAGCCTACAGCTCTGAAATTCTTCATGCAGAAGTAATGGCAACTAAAAACAATGCTTTCCACAGCAGAAAGCATAGCTCGCAAGATGCAGCTGGCTCAAAAGGAGGCAGGGTCAGCTACTTCAAATCAAAATTCAGGCCCCAAGTTGGAACCGGGTTACAGATAGGAGGCTTCAAGTGGAGAATACCTCTCAGAAAAGTACAGGCCACATCCAGCTGTGCCACGGTGCGGCCATCAATGGGCACATGAAAGGCTGATATGACTGACCGGTGCACTTTAAGTGAGGAGTATTTGAGGCCTGCATCAGATAAGGTCAGGAGATGCTCCAAAACCTGGTTCACCTGACAGGTGAAAGGGTCCAGGTATGAGAAGCAGCCCAGATAGCAAAACGCTTCCATATCAAAGAGTAAGTGGCCTAGTGGAAGGTTTTCTGACAGCCATCAGGACGTCAGCCACCTTCTGAGACACCCCAAACCGAGCAATGGCTATGTCCTCAGGAGCCATGTGCGTGCAGGTGGAGGGACTTGAGGTCTGGATGGACCAGAGTCCCCTGAGCCTGAGTCAGCAGATCCCAGCAGAGGGTAGGGGAACTGGAGGTTCCACAGCCAATTGCTACAGTAATGGAAAACATATCTGCTGAGGTCAGATTTGGACCACCAGAATTAGGGTTGCACCCTCCATCTGTAACTTGATGAGAACCCTCTGAATCAGAGGGAAGGGAGGAAATGTGTAAAGAAACCTCCCTTTCCAGGAGGGGGACAATGCGTCTCACCAAAAAACTCTGGGTCCTGGATCTAGTGAGCAGAAACGTGGCAGTTTTGCATTGAGTGGGGATGCAAAAAGGTCCAACTCTGTATGACCCCAACTGTCAAACAGATCTTTTGTGACTGAGGTCAGCAGCTCTCACTCATGCACTTTGGACTGTGACCTGCTGAGGCTGTCTGCCAAGGCATATTGGGTACCTGGCACATGGATGGCTGACAGTCCTAGACCGTGATCCAGAGCCCAGTACCAGACCTTCATTGCTTCCCAGCACAGAGGGTAAGAATGGGTTCCCCCTTGCTTACTGATGTAATAGACCACAATGAGATTGTCCGACTGCACCAGCAGAGGACCTGGAGAGAGATGGTTCTAAAAGGCCTGTAAGGCATACAAAACTGCCCTCATTCCTAAAACGTTTATGTGGAGGTGAGTCTCCCAGAGGGACCAGAGACCCTGGATCTGAAAAGGACCTAGATGTGCTCCCCATCTCAGACCTGAAGCATGCATGGTGAGGATTTAGTGAGGAGTGTGGATAATAAAGGAGACCCCCTTTAAGAGATTGGCTGGGTGCATCCACCAGTGAAGCACTTTGCGTACTGGCGAGGAGACAAGGACCAGTTGACCTAGATCATCTGAGCGCTGATCCCACTGAACCCTAAGAGTCCACTGCAGAATCCTCATGTGCAACTGGGCCAGAGGGACCGTATCAATGGCTGTGGCCATGAGGCCTAGTAGCCTGAGGAATGTCCTGGCAGGGACATCATAGTATCATAGTAATGTGTCAGCAGAAAAGGACTATCCTGGCACATCCAGCCTGCCCATCTCCCCCCCCCCACTTGTCACCAGTGCACAAGAAGCCTATCCTCTGTCCTCCAACCAATCCCATATGTCTATCCCACACTCTCTTGAATCCCTCCACCATTTTGACACCTACCACTTCCTCAGGTAATCTGTTCCAGGGTTCAACCATCTTGAAATTACACCCAATTACATTATCTTTAAATCTTCCTCCTTCCAACCTTAAAGTATGATCTCTTGTTTTAACTCTGACTTTCCTTTTAAATAGACTTCCTTCTCTCACTTTATTTATCCCCTTCATGTTCTTGAATGTCTCTATCATGTCTCCTCTCTCACTTCTAAACTCCAGTGGATACAGATTTAATTCTCTCAATCTTGGCTCGTATGGCTTCCCTTGCATACCCTGCACCATCTTTGTTGCCCTTCTCTGAACCTTTTCTATTACATTTATCTCCTTCTTAAGTGAGGCATCCAGAACTGTACCCCATACTCCGGTTGCGCCTAACCGTGATCTTATATAATGGCATTAGTACCGCCCTCTTTCCACTAGCAATGCCCCTTCCAATGCACACCATCATTCTATTAGCTTTGCTCACCGCCTTACTACATTGGTCACTTACCCTAAGGTTGTTTGATATTATAATCCCCAGATCCCTTTCCTGTTCCGTTTGCTTTATCTGCTCTCCTCCAAGTGAGTACTTGGCCAGTCGATTTTTAAGCCATATATACATCACCACACACTTCTTTGTATTGAACTTCAGCTGCCATGTTTCTGACCATTTCTCTAGCATACTCAAATCCCTCCTCATGGCCTCAATCCCTCCTTCAATGTTAACCCTATTCCAAAACTTTGCATCATCTGCAAACAGACACATTTTCCCATCAATTTCCTTTGACATATCTCTAATATATATATATGTTAAAAAGGATTGGTCCTAGTACAGACCTTTAAGGAACCCCGTTCGTAACCTTCCTTACCCCCAGAATGCACACCATTTACCACCACCCTCTGACTTCTATCCTTCAGCCAGTTTTCCACCCATCTAGTTATTTTCTGTCGCACCCCCAGGCTGTCTTATTTACCAGCCTGCAGTGAGGGACAAAGTCAAAGGCCTTACTGAAGTCCAGGAAGGCAACATCAACTGCCCCTCCTTGATCAACCACCTTCATTACCACATCAAAGAATTCTACCAGATTTGCTTGGCAAGATCTCCCACTAGTGAATCCATGTTGCTATTCACCTTTTCACTACTCGCAGCTGTTGCTGTTTCTAAGCTATCTTGCTCACTCTCTGACAAAGCCCCCTGTTGGCTGCTCAAATCCTCTACCTGCTCTACCCTTGGTTCCTGTTACCTCCCTGTTGACTCCGCCAAAACACACTGTATTGATATCCTATGTTTTTCTGATGTTCTAGTTATTTCCCTGAACAATGTTAACTTCACCAATCCTGTATGTGGTAAATTGTTGATCTCATTTGTCCTCCTGTATCCTCAAAAAAAACCATACACTGTTTCTCTGCATCAAGTTATCACTGTATTGTCCTCTCTGTGACGAGGTACCTTTGTAAACGAGCCTCTGGCTCAAAGGTTGTAAACTGATGCTTAATAAATAAAAATAATAGTTTGATGTCCAGTAAGTATTTTTTTTCCATATGTAGTTTACTCCTCCGGCAGGGCTGGCAGGCAGACTTGTCTCTCCGGCAAGGCTTTTCCCTGCACCCACCCCAACCAGCCATCCCCCAAGGGTTACCCCCCCCCCCGTGACAGGGCTGGTGGCGAGGGGTGATGGTCTCCCTTCGCCCCCGGAAGCCAACATCTAGATTGCTGGTGGGAGGTGTAGGTGCAGCCTGCCATCATGGAGCCTGCCAGCTCCGATTCCTTTTTCCGTTTTCTCCCCGAACCCATGCACATGCAATGGGTGGGGTGACTGTCTCCACCTCCGTGAAAGCAGTCTTACGCCCTGCGCGTGGGTCCACCCCTTTCTAGCACTGTGCCTGTGCTAACTGCCAGCCTCTACTGGGTGTCAGTCTACAGTGCGATGTTGAGGCCCCCACCCCCGAGGAAGGAGAGTGGTTGGCGGACGCTCAATCCTTCCTCACCCCGGCCGACCCCCAAGTGACCCAAGTCCATTCCTGAACCCGGGTCACCAGCGTGGTGCGAGGTAAGGCGTCCAGCGCCTCAGCCCTCTGTGCCACCAGGCCAGCCTGTCTGTTAAGCATTTTACCACTCTTTCCTTTCACCTTGCCCACCACTGATCTGAGGCTGACAGGTCTGTAATTCCCTGCTTCCTCCTTGCAGCCTCCCTTGTGCAGTGGTACTACATGTAACCCCCCTGCAAATGGGGGTTCCCAAAAGTCTTCCAGGAGCTTGCTTGAATGCTCCAAGCCTGGATGGTGTTCAGCGTCTAAGCCGTTTATCTGTGAGTGCTTTTAGAGCCTCTGGTACTGTCTCTTTAAGAGCTGTCTGCCTGCAGACATAATTAATTTGGATGGGGGTCTGTGTGTTTCCCTGCTTGAGTCCCGCTCGAGCTGCTGCCAAATCGCTCTGTTTCTGCCGTCACTAAGTGGGCAGAGTGAGCACTTTTCAAAGATATAACTGTTTGCCAGACATCATTTAGAGTAATAACGAAAATACAGTTTGTCTAACCTGCTTTTCTTTGCAGTCAGAACTGTGTTTGCCTAGTCCCCCATTCTGGTTTTGAACTGCTGAACTGGACCAATCAGTGTGGGGGGACCTTTGAAATGGAGCCTGCTGCTGGCAAATCAGAACTTGGACTCTCATTGTGGAGCCAGCCACCTATGTACTGTATGGCCAATGCTTCTGGAAATTGTAGTTTGGACTTTGGCGCCTTTTTTCCACCAACAGGGGGAGTTTACTGTGAGTGACAGCCAAACCAGCCAACTGAACTGGAAGGAACTCAAAGAAAATGCCCGGCTCTGTCTACTAGAAAGATCAGATCAGTTGGGCAGTGAAGAGACAAGGGGCTGTGAGCTTCTGCGCTGCATAGTTCCACACAGTAAGCGCGTGCAAGGCCCTAAGTTTCGGTCTGCAGCTTGTGCAAGTGCTTGTTCGGACTGAATCCGACCTGTGAAGAGAATCAAGGAGATCTGAAGAGTAGAAACCAGGCTCACCCTGTAGAAGACTGGAGAAACTGCTCAATCGCGCTCGGTCTGTCAGGAACTGAATCTGCTGTGTGTTCTCCCGGGTATTGTGCAGTAATTGCGATCGAGATCGAGAAGCAGCTTGCCTGGTATAGTACTTTCCTTTTACATATAAATGTGTGTGGTGCTTGTGGGGAATCACGTTTCAAATCCCCTGTACAGTGAATTGGGTGCATGAAGCTGGAAGTAAACCCCAGCTTAATCCAGACTACATCTATTTGCTCTAAACTGCAGTGGAGTCCAGTCACAAGGACCTTTTCCACATGTTCTGCTCCTCCTGGCAATCCAGGACAATCTGCTTTCCATCCAGTTCCCAGCATCGAGTCTGTGAGTACAAAGCAGGGTAGCTCCCTGCCATCTGTTTATCAAATTGCAAGTGTGTCATCTATTTGTTGCTGTTTCATTTCTTCACAAACTGAGCCATCCGGCTCTGGATTACAATTGGGTATTGTGCAAGTGTTTTTCTATCACAGGGCCCCATCTAGCTGCACCAATCCTGGCTAGCCCCCATCCTGTGTACCCAGTGAAAGTGACAATCTGGGACTCTGAACATGCGCACAGTACTGTGATTATTAAGGTGTCTAAACTAATTAACCTGATTTTCCTCTGTCCTTGTTATACTCCCCTAAATAAATCAGATCTGTTTGTTTCAGCAAAGTTACACTGTCTGAGATATTCACTTATGTTGAAGTGTTGCACTGTGGCTTTTGCATTGTATCATCTTGTTTTACAGGGGGTCCCCAGAGTCAAGCTGATTGAACCAGTCCTGGGGGTAAGTGTATACTGTTAAGGTACTTCTGATATATTGAGTGAGCCACTAGTGGGAAGAAGGGGGGGTTGCAGTGACCCAGAGGGCTGTGACCAAGTCATACCAGACTGTCTTAACCCCAACCTCTCGGTGGAGGCACCCGCCATTGGACCTAGGCCTCTTAACCTGTTAGCAGTTACGCAGGCAGGGGTAGTAGCCCTTGGGATAGCGCCACCTGGGGGTTACATCTTGGAGGCTCACCACTTGGATTAGCGTCCTCTACTGGCCACATTTACGAATTACTGTTAAAAAATAAATGGGTACCCCAACAGAAGTGGCTGTACACCAGTTGGTAAAATGGTGTACTGGGGAGGAGATCGATCCCCAAAACGCTATACTTATCCTGGATATCCCACTGGGTACCAGTATGGACACTATAGAGGAAGTACTTGCCAAGGTCGAATGTTTACGAGACCCTGTGGAAGAGGGGTGACAGGCTGATCTGCTCACCCAAACTTTCATGACCCTAACAGAGTGTAAGGACCCTGTTGACAGTTCTAAAGTGCCACAGACTGTTACCCCAGGGGAAACCCTCACTGTCTGGAGAGGGATAAGCAGGGACAGTAAAGACCCCAGGGAGAACGAGCCTCCCCCATTATTTGAAACTTTTGAGGAGAAATTTGCTAAATTGTTGTTGGGGAAGGGAAAACTGTGGAGGATTTAAAGAAACTATTATTGCCACCTGAGAACGCTCCTCCACCAACACCCTCTTCCCCTCCAGCACCTGTTATTGCCCCTCCTTCTGTGCCAGTGCAAGCCCCCATGTCTGTATCTGCCAATAGTCACGACTCTTACCGCAGGTTGAGAATTTTCTCTGGCACCCTCCCTACCCCACAAGGGGAGGATGATTGGGAGACCTGGATAGACTGTGTTGGCCCTTTGGTATCTGAGTGGCAGCGTGCAGAGGCTGAGAAATGGAAAAGAATCCTAGAGAACTTGAGAGGTCCCTCTCTGGAAGCCATTAAGTCTTTGAGGTCCACAAACCCTGAGGCATCTGCCCAAAAGTACCTAACTGCACTTGAATGCAATTTTGGGAGTATTGAGTCAGGGGAGAGCTTGATGTGGAAGTTTCAAGGTACAAAACAATGGCCAGGGAAAAGTTTATCTGCATATGTTACTCGTCTGGAAGGACAGCTACAGAGGGCCTACCGGAAAGGGGGGGTGGCCGCCAGTGACTTAAACCGTGTGAGGTTGGGGCACATATTGCAACATGCAAAGCACTCAAAATTGCAGCTCCTTCAGTTGAGGCTTCAAGACAGGAGAGGTAACCCACTGGATCATTGTAATTTGATGAAAGAAATCCGGGAAGTTGAGGAGCAGGAGGATTTCTCAGAGCCCCGCGTAGTTGTAGCTACTACAACCTCTGCTCCAAGGGCGTGTTCGGCTGCTGACAGCCAGGGATCACTGAAAATCCATGATGAAAGTAAAGGATTAAGTGCCTGCCAAACGAGGATGGCTGTAAATTCCCCACACCGGGAGGAGTTGCTGAGTGAGATTAGGAAAGTAACAGACAGTCTCATCATGAAGGCCGCTCCTATGAGCACGGGCACTGACACTTGCCCGACTGCTTCTGCTATGGGGTTGGGGGTGCCCACCCCGGCACCTCATGTTGACAACAGTTTGAAACTTGATGCATTGACTATGGAAGTGAGGGAACTGAAGAGATGTCTCCAAATGTCCAACCCACCGCTGTCTGAGGTGGCACCAAGGTTTTCTATCGATAGTACCAATGCCGCAGCCCCCACAGTGATGCCTCAGTCACCCCAAACTTCAGCAGACATATTTTGCCATAACTGTGGGAAGGATGGGCACATGAAGAGGGAATGCCAGTCTCAGAAAGACTTAGAGAGAGTGGTGAGCCGGCTACAAGGAGAGCTTCGGAGAACAAGTCAGTGGTTAAGAGGTGCACGAAATGGTCCCAGTGAGGGTCCCAAAAATGCTAACTCACGTCCCTCTGTGGCAAGGTCAGCTGCCCAGGCCCCCACTGTCACCTCTCCAGACTGGTCCAGAATAGTGGGTCCCTCCATGGAGACCACTGTAAAGGTGAATGGAGTGTCTACAACAGCTGTATTAGACAGTGGCTCCCAAGTGATAATTATGTTCCAGGATTGGTATCAGAAGCATTTGTCAGATGTACCCTTACAACCATTAGAAGGACTGCATGTATGGGGGTTAAGTGAGATGGCCTACCCCTACTCCGGGTATATCCGAATTTGGCTGTCTTTCCCCACCTCTGTGGCTGGAGTGGCAGAGCAAGTAGAGACCCTGGCCTTAGTGGGTCCTCCAACTGGACTCTATGATGGGGTTCCTTTACTAATTGGGACTAATGCACATATGTTTGGATGGCTGGCACAATTGTGTTATGAAAAACAGGGGTCAAGGACTAGTAAAGCTTTAAGAATTCCGGCCTTGATCAAGAAGGCCTATGAGGCACAGAGAGATGCTGACAAAGTGGAACCAAAGGAACCGGTTGGAGTTGTCTGGAAAAAGGATCCTGAGTCTCTGATCCTGGCGCCAAATGCCCAGTGTACCGTACAGGAGGAGGTCTGTATCAGAAAGGATGTCAAGAATAAAATCCTCATGTTGGATGCACCAGGCGATGGGAAATTGCCGGAAGGACTGCTGGTCAAACCAAGTATTTTGCCTGCCAGAGCCCATGCTTATGCTAGAAGGGTAATGGTTCAAGTTCATAATGTGTCGGATAGAGAGATTCGAGTAAACAGAGGTTGCACCCTGGCTAATGTACATTGTGCGGATACTGCAGTGCTACCCAGTAGCAAGAGTTCGGAGAAGAGTGGCAGAGTAATGCCTGACTTGTTTGATTTCGGTGACTCCCCGTTGCCAGCTGAATGGAAAGTGAGGATCAGTGAGAAGCTTGCCCAGAGAGACCAGGTGTTTTCTTTAAAAGAATGGGATGTAGGATGTGTGCAAGGCGCTGAGCACCACATCTGGCTGCATGATACAAGGCCATTTCGTGAGAGGTCTCGACGCCTGGCCCCTGCTGACATAGATGATGTGAGACGGCATCTGCAAGAGATGCTAGCTGCTGGTGTAATACAAGAATCCAGAAGCCCCATGCTTCCCCCATCGTGGTAGTGAGAAAAAAGAATGGGACAGTAAGAATGTGCGTGGATTATCGCACCTTGAACTGGCGGACTATCCCTGATCAGTATACAATGCCCCGCATCCAGGATGCTTTGGACTGCCTGAACGATAGCAAGTGGTTCTCTGTGCTGGATCTTCACAGTGAGTACTACCAGATCCCGATGGCCCCAGAGGACCGTGAGAAGACAGCCTTTATCTGTCCGCTTGGCTTCTATGAATTCATGAGGATGCCTCAAGGGATTTCAGGCACCCCAGCCACTTTTCAATGATTGACGGAGCGTGCAGTGGGGGACATGAACTTACTAGAGTGCCTGGTATACCTAGATCATGTTATTGTGTTTGGCAGCTCACTGGAGGAACATGAGAGCAGATTATTCAAGGTATTGGACCGACTGGAAGACTTTGGCCTTAAACTGTCCATTGATAAGTGTCAATTCTTTCAAACATCAGTAAAGTATGTGGGACACATAGTATCCACCGAGGGAATAGAGACCGACCCAAGTAAAGTTGAGGCCTTGGCCACCTGGCCACAGCCCAAAATCTAAAAGAACTGCAATGATTCCTGGGATTCTGTGGTTATTATCGGCGTTTCATCAAGGACTATTCAACAGTGATCCACCCTTTACTTAACCTTACTCAAGGGTATCCCCCAACCCACAAAAAATACAAAAAGTCAGTGTCCCTCGAGACTGAAAGAATGTATTTTTGTCCAAGTGAAGTATTTGGGGCCCGCTGGACTCATGATTGTGAGACTGCTTTTCATGAGATCATAAATCAACTGACCCACGCTCCAGTGTTGGCCTATGCCAATCCAACAAAACCCTATGTCCTGCACACTGATGCTAGCTTGCAAGGGTTGGGGGCTGTGTTGTATCAGGAGCACGAGAATGGCCTGAGACCAGTGGCCTTTGCCAGCAGAAGTCTGACCCCTTCCGAAAAGAACTATCCTGTACACAAGTTAGAGTTTCTAGCTTTGAAGTGGGCCATTGTTGATCAATTCCATGAGTACTTGTATGGGGCTAAGATACTAGTAAAAACTGACAATAATCCTTTGACCTATGTGCAGACTTCAGCTAAGTTGGATGCCACTGGCCATAGGTGGCTCTCTGCCTTATCTGCCTACGACTATGCAGTTGAATACAGAGCAGGCCTGAACCACATAGATGCTGATGCTCTCTCCCAGAGGCCTGTTCCCCAGAATGACTGGGTCAGACTGTCAGAACCTGATATTCGAGCACTCTGCCAGAAGTTTGACAGGGAGGAACAAATGTCCACGGACACAGTGGACTGTATGGTGGATTGTTTGGGACCCTCTGAGAATTGCATACCTGCTGCTTATTGCCATTTTTCTGCAACAGACATTGGTGCACTGCCTCAGCTGGACAATGACAGTATTCGACGGGCCCAATCCCAAGACCCCATGATCAAATCAGCTTTAGAAGCCCTATATGCAGGGAAAGATGTGTCCAAATTACGTTCCACTGATTTGAGAACTGCATTGCTATACAGTACAAAGAAGGACCTAAGTTGAAACTGATCAGTAGACTGTTACACAGAGAAACAGTAGACAGAGGAGGACAAGTAGACAAACAACAACTAGTGCTGCCCACTGCTTTTTGAGACTCAGTGCTGAGGTCCTTACACAACCACATGGGGCACCTTGGTATAGACAGAACACTTGACTTGGTGAGATCCAGATTCTTTTGGCCTGAGATGGGGGCTGATGTGGAGCAACACATTCAAACTTGTAGTCGCTACTTACAGAGGAAAGCTTTGCCCCAGAGGGCTGCCCCCCTTGTTAACATCACCACCAGTGCACCCATGGAGCTGGTCTGTATAGATTTTCTGAGTTTGGAGTCAGATAAAAGAAATATTAGTAATGGGCTGGTGGTCACTGACCATTTTACGAGATATGCCCAAGCTTTCCCCACCAAGGACCAGAAGGCATCCACTGTGGCAAAAGTACTTGTAGAAAACTTTTTTGTTCACTATGGGGCTCCACAAAGAATCCATTCTGATCAAGGGAGAGACTTTGAGAGTCATCCTTTCAAAGAGATGCTTTCTCTGTGGGGAGTGCGAAAGTCCAGAACCACCCCTTACCACCCCCAGGAGGACCCACAGCCTGAACGTTTCAACCGCACCTTGCTAGATATGCTAGGCACCCTCCACCCAAAGGACAAGCCTAGATGGAGCCAACAAATCAGCACCCTGGTACATGCCTACAACTGCACCAAAAGTGATGCCACTGGGTTCTCCCCCTACTGCTTGATGTTTGGAAGAGAAGCTCGATTGCCGGTAGATGTGTGTTTTGGGGCCTCTCCTGATGGGGTTCGAGCTGACAACTATTTACAGTATGTGCAAAAGTTAAAGGCCCAGCTAAATCATGCGCATTAACTGGCTCTAACCACAGCTAAAAGAAATCTGGCCAACAAAGAAAGGTATGATAAAAGGTGAAAGCACAGGAACTCCAGGAGGGAGATCGGGTATTGCTAAGAAATCTGGGACTGCATGGCAAACACAAGACTGCTGACAGATGGCACCATCTCCCTCACATTGTAGTGGGCAAGCTAGATGATCTGCCAGTGTATAAAGTAAGGCCTGAGAATAATTCAAAAGATGTTAAAACAATGCATAGAAATCATTTACTGCCCATTGGACAAATCTTGATTGAGTCTGAGCCCCCAGAAAATGCCCCCTCTGGACCAGTGACTAGAGCTGCTGCTAAGGAAAAATCAAGAAAGTCTGCACCTACAGAAGCTGATTTAAAGCGTTCCCCTCCACAAGTCCCAGTTGAGCATGACTGTCAGTCCATATCAGAGGAAAGTGAGTGTGACTTTGAATACTACCTTTCTTACGAACTGAGTCAGTTGTTTTGGGGCAATCCCCTAGTCAATACTGGAGATGAAGTTGGGCCTTCTGGGCTGTCTAAGCCCCCAGCTTTGTCCATGGAGCCAATGCTCCCAGTAAGTGAAGTGCAAAGCATCAAGTCAGATGATATGGAATCATTGTGTATGGTTGAATTGTTTGAGCTTTCAGGGGAGGAAAATGATGGACTGGAACAGACTGGTGACATACCAGAACAAGAAGAGTGTGTTGAGTGCCCTGATGATTCACTGTCAGTGTCAGAAAGCTCTCCATGTGAGCCAAGTGTTGTGGACTCAGAGATTGTAACTCCTGGAGCTGAAAGTGCCCCAAGTTCTACCCTCTCTACCCCAATGGAGGCTCCCCTGACAAGTGAGGACAATACTGAAAATGAGGCTCAGAGTGCAGAGACTGTAACAGTTCCGCCTAGAAAGACTGGTTGAGCTGTAAAGCCTGTGGTGCACCCCAGTTATGATTCCCCTGGGAGGCCTGTGGACTTGCCTCTCAATGTTGTCCATAAAGGAGTGTATGTGTCCCCGAGCTCATTGCCCAAACTGAACATCAGTGCTAACTCCAAGTTACTTGTATTGCCCTCTAGGTATGGTGCCCCTGCCCCATCCAGCCCCAAGACAGCTGATAGGGAAGGGCCCCCTCTCTTCAGGTTTCATGTATAAGAGGTAATAACCTGAGTTATGGTACAATGTGTGTGTAATACTGTGTAAAGAGTGACGTACTGCAAAGTTTCAGAAATGTGTTTCTGGTAAAGTGATATACTGACTGATGATTACATGTATGAGCCTAATGTGATCCTGATGCAAATGTATATGGTTGCAGCTGAAACTTATGGGGGTACTTGCTTGACGTGGACACCAAGTTTTTTCCAGGCCAGGAAGGGTGTAACCCCCCTGCAAATGGGGGTTCTCAAAAGTCTTCCAAGAGCTTGCTTGAATGCTCCAAGCCTGGATGGTGTTCAGCATCTAAGCCGTTTATCTGTGAGTGCTTTTAGAGCCTCTGGTACTGTCTCTTTAAGAGCTGTCTGCCTGCAGACATAATTAATTTGGATGGGGGTCTGTGTGTTTCTTGCTTGAGTCCCACTCAAGCTGCTGCCAAATCGCTCCATTTCTGCTGTCACAAAGTGGGCAGAGTGAGCACTTTTCAAAGATGTAACTGTTTGCCAGAAATCATTTAGAGTAATAACAAAAATACAGTTTGTCTAACCTGCTTTTCTTTGCAGTCAGAACTGTGTTTGCCTAGTCCCCCATTCTGGTTTTGAACTGCTGAACTGGACCAATCAGTGTGGAGGGAACTTTGAAATGGAGCCTGCTGCTGGCAAATCAGAACTTGGACTCTCATTGTGGAGCCAGCCACCTATGTACTGTATGGCCAATCCTTCTGGGAATTGTAGTTTGGGCTTTGGCACCTTTTTTCCACCAACAGGGGGAGTTTACTGTGAGTGACAGCCAAACCAGCCAACTGAACTGGAAGAAACTCAAAGGAAATGCCCGGCTCTGTCTACTGGAAAGATCAGATCAGTTGGGCAGTGAAGAGACAAGGAGCTGTGAGCTTCTGCGCTGTATAGTTCCACACAGTAAGCGTGTGTAAGGCCCTAAGTTTCGGTCTGCAGCTTGTGCAAGTGCCTGTTTGGACTGAATCCGACCTGTGAAGAGAATCAAGGAGATCTGAAGAGTAGAAACCAGGCTCACCCTGTAGAAGACTGGAGAAATTGCTGAATTGCGCTCAGTCTGTCAGGAACTGAATCTGCTGTGTGTTCTCCCCGGGTATTGTGCAGTAATTGCGATCGGGATCGAGAAGCAGCTTGCCTGGTATAGTACTTTCCTTTTACATATAAATGTGTGTGGTGCTTGTGGGAAATCACATTTCAAATCCCCTGTACAGTGAATTGAGTGCATGAAGCTGGAAGTAAACCCCAGTTTAATCCAGACTACATCCATTTGCTCTAAACTGCAGTGAGGTCCAGTCACAAGGACCTTTTCACATGTTCTGCTCCTCCGGGCAATCCAGGACAATCTGCTTTCCATCCAGTTCCCAGCATTGAGTCTGTGATTACAAAGCAGGGTAGCTCCCCTGCCATCTGTTTATCAAATTGCAAGTGTGTCATCTATATGTTGCTGTTTCATTTCTTCAGGAACTGAGCCATCCGGCTCCGGATTACAATTGGGTATTGTGCAAGTGTTTTTCCATCACAGGGCCCCATCCAGCTGCACTGATCCTGGCCAGTCCCCCCCCATCCTGGGTACCCAGTGAAAGTGACAATTTGGGACTCTGAACATGCGCACAGTACTGTGATTATTAAGGTGTCTAAATTAATTAACCTTATTTTCCCCTGTCCTTATTATATTCCCCTAAATAAATCAGATCTGTTTGTTTCAGCAAAGTTACACTGTCTGAGATATTCACTTATGCTGAAGTGTTGCACTGTGGCTTTTGCATTGTATCATCTTGTTTTACAGGGGGTACCCAGAGTCAAGCTGATCGAACCAGTCCTGGGGGTAAGTGTATACTGTGAAGGTACTTCTGATATATTGTGTGGGCCACTAATGGGAAGAAGAGGGGGTTGCAGTGACCTAGAGGGTTGTGACCAAGTCATACCAGACTGTCTTAACCCCGACCTCTGGCTGGAGGCACCCGCCATTGGATCTAGGCCCCTTAACCTGTTAGCAGTTACGCAGGCAGAGGTAGTAGCCCTTGGGATAGCGCCACCTGGGGGTTACATACATTTGCTGTCCTCCAGTCACTCGGAACACACCCTGTATCTAGGGACAAGTTAAATAACTTTGTTAAATGTGTTGCCAACTCATCTCTCAACTCCCTAAGAACCCTTGGATACAAACCATCCGGCCCCATTGCTTTGTCTACCTTTAATTTTCCAAGTTCTTCCTTAACTCTTTCCTCACTTAATGGGCTTTGATCCATCCCACATTCATCTCCTCCCTTCTTCCTTAACTCAGGTCCCGTTCCATCCCCTTCCACTGTGAATACAGAGCAAAAATAACTATAAAACCTCAGCTTTCTCAAAGTCCCCCTCAACCTTAGTCCCCCCTCAACTCACAATCCCCTGTCCTGTCCTCCTCTTTCCCCCACATATCTAAAAAAAAAGTTTTATCTCCTCATTTGACATGTTTAGCAGTTCTCTCTTCTGTTTCTGATTTTGCTCTCCTAATCAATTTCCCTGCATGCATCCAGTTTGCCCTTATAATTTACTCTATCATACTCTGAGTTTTCTTATATCTTCTGAAAGCTATCCTTACATAGAAACATACAAACATAGAATTTGACGGCAGATAAGGACCGCTTGGCCCACCCAGTCTGCCCATTTCCCTGCCTACTGGATAAGCTGCAGATCCTAGTTAACCAGCAGCCTACTTCTTTCTACCCCCACCCCCTAGAATTGCCTTATGACTGTCCCATGCATGCTTGAATTCCACCACTGTTTTTGACTCACGACCTCCTCCAAAAGGCTGCCCATGCATCCACAACCTCTCTGAAAAAAATACTCCTTAAATTACCTCTGAGCCGACCCCCTCATCTTCAAATTGTGCCCCTTGTTCTTGCACACCTTTTTTTGAAAGATGCTACCCTCTTGGACTTTGTTGATTCCCTTGGAGGTACTTGAAAGTTTCTATCATGTCCCCCCTCTCCCTCCTTTCCTCGAGGCTATACATATTAAGCTCCTTAAGTCTCTCTTCATATGTCTTCCGGTGCAGACCCTGCACCATTTTACATAGAAACATAGAAACATAGAAGTTGACGGCAGATAAGGACCCCAAGGCCTATCCAGTCTGCCCATTTATTTTTCTACCTTATAAATGTGCCATCGGCCTTTGCTCTGTCAGTGGCCTATCTATTCATAGTCATTTGTATTGCTCCCTTATGCCTATCCCATGCCTGTTTGAAGCCCTGCACTGTATTCATAGCCACCACTTCTTGTGGTAAGCCATTCCATGCATCCACCACCCTTTCTGTGAAAAAGAATTTCCTCATTCCTTAATTGGCCTCCCTCTAATCTCATGCTGTGTCCTCTTGTCCTGCTATTTTTCTTATATTTAAACATGTTAGACTCTTTCACCTTGTTTATGACCTTAAGGTGTTTGAATGCCTCGATCATATCACCTCTCTCCCTCCTTTGCTCAAGGGTGTACATATTGAGCTCCGTTAATCTGTCCTCATATGTCTTTGATGCAGTCTCTGCACCATTTTGGTGCCCCTCTCTGGACTGCCTCAATTTGGTTAATGTCCTTGTGAAGCTGTGGCCTCAATCTGCACGCAGTACTCCAGATGGGGCTAACCAGTGTCTTGTACAGAGGGATTATTACCTCCTCTTACGACTTGTGATACCCTACTAATACACCCTAACACCCCCTAGCCTTACCTACTGCTTTTAGAGGTCTGCTTGATGATTTTAGGTCATCAGTGATGATGATGCCCAAGTCTCTTTCTTCCTTTGTGGCTGCTAGCAACTCCTCCCAGCCTATAGGTGGCTTCAGGGTTTCTCTTCCCTATGTGCATGATTTTGCACTTCTTTGCATTAAATCCCAGTTGCCACTCTTCTGACCATTCTGCTAGTTTATCCAGATCTCTTCTCATTCTGCCCACTCCATCTGGATCATCTACTCTGTTGCAGATCTTGGTGTCATCTGTAAACAGACAAGCCTTACCTCTAGTCCATCTGCAAGGTCACTAATGAAGATGTTGAAGAGGACTGGCCCCAGGACTGATCCCTGAGGTACCCCACTTGTGACTTGCATCTCTTCTGACTGTATACCATTTACCACCACTCTCTGTTTTCTGCCCGCCAACCAGTTTGCCACCAAGTTGACCAACTTCTGACCCACCCCGAGCCTACTCAGCTTATTTATCAATCTTCTATGTGGAATCGTCAAAAGCTTTGCTGAAGTCAAGGGTAGTGACATCAACTGCCCCCTTGGTCCACCACTCTGGTTACCCAGTCAAAGAAATCTATGAAATTAGTTTGACAGGACCTTCCTTTTGTAAACCCATGCTGTCTTGGATCCTGTGCCCTATGGATTCCAGGTGTTGCACTATCCTTTCCTTAAGGAGTGCCTCCATAATCTTGCCCACTACTGAGGTAAGACTGACTGGTCTGTAGTTCCCCGCCTCCTCCCTGCTACCACTCTTGTGGAGCGGGATCACATGAGCCGTTCTCCAGTCTTCTGGGACCTCTCCTGTGCTCAGAGACTCACTAAACAATTCTGCTAATGGCTCTGCTTGTTCCTCCTTTAGCTCCTTAAGTACTCTGGGATGTATGCCATCAGGTCCCATTGCCTTATCCACCCTGAGCTTAGCAAGCTCTTGTAGGACCATTCTTTTGTGAAGGGAGTAGTGCTCACCTCCCTCCCCCCCTGTGTCCATGATGTTGAGCTGTGGGCCCTGCCTACCTTCTCTTCAGTAAATACTGAGCAAAAGTATCTATTTAGGATAGATGCCTTTACAGGTCCTCCTCCTCACATGCTCCCTTTTCTCCATTAAGCTTAGCAATACCCCTCTGGACTTTCTCCTTTCACTAATGTATCTATAGAAAGTCTTGTCACCTTCTTTTACTGTTCGTGCTAGTGTTTCCTCAGTTTGGGACTTTGCCTTCCTTACTGCCTTCCCTGCTTCCCTTAGGGCAGTTTGGTATGCCTCCCTATCTTCATCCCGCTGTGTTCCCTTATATTTCCTGAAGGCCAGCCTTTGGCTCTGACCTTTCTGCTACTGTATTTGAGAACCAAAGTGGTTTCCTCTTCTTTGCACTTCCTTTTCTGTCTAACACAATGGGATGTTCCTTCAAGTATTGCATCCTTAATGCCTGCCCACTTTGTCTGTACCCTCACCTGTGTTTCTTTTGCCAGGGCTAGCTTAACTCTGTTGGCCATCTTATCAAAGTCAGCTCCTCTGAAGTCCCATATTTTTGCCTTGAATGGGATGATTTAGATGTAGTAGCCAAATTGAACCATACCATGTGATGGTCACTGGCCCCCAGGTGACCTTCTACCTGGAGATCTGTGATCCCTTCTTTGTTAGTCAGTACTAGATCTAGGATAGCCCTGTCTCTTGTGGGTTGCTGTACCAGTTGTTTGAGGCCCTCCCCCTGCAGGGAATCCACTATGAGTCTAGTTCTGGCAGATGTTCCTTTTAGTTGCATTTTAGTTGCCCTCCTCTGGACAGCTTCCATCCTGTCTATGTCTTTGCGAAGACTGGGTCTCCAGAACTGCACACAGTACTCCAGATGGGGTCTGACCAGCTGTCTGTACAGAGGGATAATAACTTTCTGTTTTCTACTGGTGATGCCTCTCCCTATGCATCCCAGTATCCCCCCAGCCCTCCTTGCTGCCCTCTCACATTGCTTGCCCACCTTTAGGTCATCTGATATGACTATCCCCAGGTCCCTTTCCATTTTTGTTGTTGTTAGTATCTCACCCCCCATTGTGTACTCTTCCCCTGGGTTTTTGTTTCCCAGGTGCATTACCTTGCACTTCTTAGCATTGAATCTAAGCTGCCATACATTTGACCATTCCTCTAACCTTGCCAAGTCCCTTTTCATCCTTTCCACCCCACCTTGTGCATCAACTCTGTTGCAGATCTTTGTGTCATCTGCAAAGAGACATACTTTTCCTTCCAGTCCCTCTGCAATGTCGCTTATAAAGACAATGAAGAGGACCGGTCCTAATACTGAACCCTGCGGTACCCCACTAGTAACCCCCCTTTCTTCAGAGTGGACTCCATTTACTATTACTCTCTGTGTCCTATTCTCCAGCCAATTTTTTACCCAGGCTGTCATCTTGGGACCCACTCCCAGGCAAGCTGACTTGTATATTAATCTTTTGTGTGGGACTGTGTCAAATGCCTTGCTAAAGTCTAGGTAGGCCATGTCCACAGCCCCTCCCTGATCTACTACTTTGGTCACCCAGTCAAAGAAATCTATCAGATTTGTCTGGCATGACCTTCCCGCTGTGAATCCATACTGCCTTGGGTCCTGTGCCCCTATGGCCTCTAGATACTCAACAATTCTTTCCTTCAGAAGTGATTCCATCATTTTCCTACCACTGAGGTTAAACTAACAGGTCTGTAGTTTCCTGCTTCTGCCTTGCTCCCACTTTTGTGAAGGGGAATCACATCTGCCCTCCTCCAGTCCTCGGGTACCACCCCATCCTCCCATGATTTGTTAAAAAGGGTAGTCAGTGGTGTCACTAATTCCACCCTTAGTTCTTTTAGAATTCTGGGATGAACTCCATCAGGCCCCATTGCTTTGTTCACCTTCAGTTTTAAGAGTTCTTTCAGAACCCTTTCTTCTGTAAATGGGCTGGTATCAACTTCTGTATCCAGAATGTTTCTACTGTTTGTTTTAGGTACCTCCCCCTTCCTTTGTAAATACAGAGCAAAAATATTTGTTTAGTGTCTCTGCCTTTTCACAGTCACCCTCTGCCCCTCCCCCTTTATTAAGCCTCCCTACCATCCTCCTTGGTCTTCCTTCGCCCCTGATGTACCTATAAAAGGTTTTATCCCCTTCTTAACTGAGTTGGCTATCTTTTCCTCAGTTTGGGCCTTTGCTGTTCTGACTGCCTTCCGCTCCTTTTGCTTTAACTGATACAGTTCTCTGTCCTGCTCCTTCTGTGATTCCTTGTACTTCCTGAAAGCTTTCTTTTTCTCTTGAACCTTCACTGCCACTTCCTTTGAGAACCATAGTGGTTTCTTACATCGTTTAGTTTTGTTTATTTGCTTCACACAAAGGCTAGTTACCTCTGTGATGGCAGTTTTTATTATTCCCCATTGTTCTTCCACCCCTCCTTCCTGCCCATTTGCTAGTGCATTCCTTAGGCACTCACCCATTTTGTCAAAGTCAGCCCTCCTAAAGTCCAGTACCTTTGCCTTTGTATGGCTTGACTCTATTGCTGTGTTTATTGTGAACCATACTGTTCGATGGTCGCTAGTTCCCAGATGGCTACCCACTTCTACATCCGTGATCCTCTCTTCATCTCCATTTGAGAGAACCAGGTCTAAGATTGCTCCCTCTCGAGTGGGCTCCAATACTAGTTGTCTAAGGCATGCCCCCTGTAGGGCATCTAGAATAACCCCACTCTTCGAAGTGGCTGCTGCAACTGCACTCCAGTTAACATCTGGCATATTCAGATCGCCCATCAGCAATATCGCCCCTTTTTCTGCCTTACTAAGTATACTTTCTATCATTTCCTTGTCCATTTCCTCCACCTGAGAAGGGGGTCTGTATACAACCCCTGTGCGGATTGTGGTGCCATTGCCGGTGTCCAAATTTACCCACAGTGCTTCTTCTCCTCCCTGTTTTCCCTTTTGTTCTGCTGCTTTGATTCCTTCCCTTATGTAAAGAGCTACTCCTCCTCCTCTATTACCCTCTCTGTCCCTCCTGTAGATAGTGTATCCTGGTATGTTTACGTCCCAGTCATGGTTTTGTGTGAACCATGTTTCTGTGACTGCCACGATATCCAGATGTTCCTCCTCCATCAAGGCCACTAATTCAGGAAGCTTGTTACTCAGACTACGGGCATTGGTACTCATTGCTTTCCATTTTTTGATGGCTTTACCTTCAGTTGCAGCATCCCCCACTGACCTTTCTACCTTGGTCTTTTTCTCATTTAGTACCCTGTTTTGTAGGGAGAGGCTGGGATTTTCCTGCTGCTTATCAGTGCCTCCCCCCTTGACTAGTTTAAAAGCTTGCCAATGAAGCATTTAAACCGACTGCTCAAAAGACTTGTTCCCTTCCTGGACAGATGCAGACCATCCTGCCAGTATAGGCTGGTGTCCCTCCAGGTGGAACCCCAGTCACCAATGAAGCCAAACCCCTGTGTTCCACACCATTTTTTCATCCTTCTATCTCTTATTGCCTTTACAGTCTCCCTATTAAACCAAAGAGGCTGCCTTCTTTTCTTGTTTTTTCCTACCCTCCTTATGTATAGTTTAGTTGCTTTTAATAACGCCTCCTTAACACATTTCCACAATTCCTCTATCCAGTCACCACATTTCATTTCCTCCCTGAAAATCTCCCTAATTCTATTAAAGTTCACCTCCTGGGGGCACTGCTCAGCAGCTGAGAGGAAGCAGCAAACTCCTGAAGCTCCCAAAGAAGAATTACAAAAAACTATTAAACCTCAAACCTATTCTTTTCTAAAATACCAGAAACTGCTCTAGAGTGCTTGGATTACCTGCAATTGACAAGATGGGCAAAACTAATGGGGCTGGGGCTCCAGCTGGCAACTTTTTTGCTCCTAAAAAGCAGAACAAGGAGGAGAGGCCTGATCAGCATGGAGAAGCAGGGGACTCGACTGATAAGATACCGGAGGAGGCCTCACTAGCTTCCATACTTTCCACAGTCTGTCAGCTCATGAAAACAGTGCAGGACTTAGATAAAAAGTTCGATACACTCACTCCGAGAGTCTCTACTCTGGAAACCAAAATGGAGCAATGTGAAGCTATTGTTCAACGCTCTGAATCTTCCATCCTTAAATCGACAGATGCCACTACTAAATTAATAAAAGAAAACTCGCACCTTCGTCAAAGGCTGGAGACAGCAGAGTACCAGGCAAGAGCGCGTAATTTACGAGTCATCGGACTGTCAGAAAATGCTGAAGGGGAGGACAGCCGGATCTTTGCCAGAATGTTTTTGCTGGCCATACTGGGGCTTGATGAAGCTGAACCTACTCTATCCCTGGAAAAGGCTTACAGAATTACCCCAAGAAGAGCTGCAGCGGATTCATCGACTCCAAGAACCTTCCTAATAGTGTGTACAAGAATTGGGGACAGAGATCGGGCCCTTGCAATTGCCCAGCGCCGTAGGGTCCTGAAATATGGCAAAGACGAAGTCATGCTGTTTCCGGACCTCTCGTTCAGCACCCGCCAATGTCGCAAGGCCTTTGATGAGCTGAAGAGCGGGCTGCGTCAACTTAAAGTGCAGCACCAGCTACTTCCCACGGCTAAACTCCAGTTAATGTGGAATGGGCAGCAGTATTTATTCAATGAACCGCAGGACGCTGACAAGATGGTCCGGAAAAGTGAATTGGAGCTGGAGGGGGTAGAAGAAGAAGGAACCTCGTTTGATGGCGACTGATCATCTGGGGTATCCGGGTAAAGTAGACTTATGCTGTGGGGACTGGGCCTGTGGTAGTTAATGGCCCGTTTTTTGGAACTGAGAGCATCGTGTATAGACTGTTTATTTTGGACTGTAATCCGGATCCTGCTTTGTAATAAATGCAACTGTGAAGCTAATTTTGATTCGTTTTACTATTTAACATGACATCACTAGTCTTCACTCCTCTGGGGAAAATATTTGTGGGGCCGTTATTACAGCAGGTTAAGTTCAGTTCCACTTGTATTTATAATACGTTATAAGAAAATGAGGGAGTCGTTATATCTAGTTCTTCTATTGCTGTTCTTTTCATGTTGGGAGTAAAAGGGGCCACTTGAGGGTTTAAACAAATATTTTACTTAACTCCTGTTCAATGCAGCTGGTGCTTTATAATGATTCGGGATCTGTCTGGTAAAGGAGAAATGAATATTTAATTTCTCTGGGAGTTTTGGGTATAAGATTGGAATATATATATAAGTAGACTGAATTGGGGGAATCAGTAAGACTTTATAGTCACTTTGGTAATAGGGAAAACCTATTTGCTCAATCTGTTAAGATTCCTTGTTGGTCTTCCTAGCTGCATGCGATGGATGAAATTCTTCAGTATATGTTTTAATTTTGGAATTCCCCTCCATGTTGTACCGCAAAAGGGGGTGTCATACACAAGATCTTTATAAGACTATATTGTCTGTACTGTAAATTTTATGCTATCCTCCTATGTACAATTTTGATTTGTAAGTTTTACTTGCAAAATCAATAAATAAATAATTTAAAAAAAAAAAGTTCACCCTCCTGAAGTCCAGAACCTTCGTTCTGGCCTTATTTGTTATCTTCCCTGTCTGTATCTTGAAACTTACTGTGTTGTGATCACTTGTACCCAGACAGTTTCCCACAATAACCTCTTCAACACTCTCCTCGTTTGTGAGTACCATGTCCAAAATAATCCCCCCACCCCATGGGCTCCTTAACCAGCTGATGTAGAAACGATCCCTGCAGTGCTTCAGGTATCTCCCTGCTCCTTGCTGATGTTGCCTTTGGGATTCCCCATCCTACATCTGCCATATTAAGGTCCTCCAGTAGTACAAAATCCCCTTTGTCTGACACCCTTTGAATCACCTACATCATTTGCCTATCTAACTCCTCCCCCTGATTTGGAGGCCTATATATCACTCCTATGCTTACTAGGCTCCAGTTTTTTTTTCTAATGTGACACACAGGAATTCTGTGTCACTGTACTCATCCTGTCCTTCAGTTGCTTTAATGGTCTCCTTGACGTATAATGCCACCCGTCCCCCCTTTCTACCCACTCTGTCCCTTCTGAACAGACTGTATCTCGGAACACTAACTTCGCAGGAGTGTTGCTCCGACCACCAGGTCTCTGTTATAGCCACAGTATCGAAGCATTCATCCACCATCATTGTCTCTAGGTCCACCATTTTATTTCCCAGACTTCTGGCATTCACATACAGCCCTCTCCACCCTAAAAATCCTACTTTCTTACTGTAGCCTATTAACTTACCTACAATATTACAAGGGGGGTTAGTAGCTCGGCTATTCCTTGCTACTCCCCCACTAATCAGTTTAAATTTAACTCTTCCCTTACAAAGTAATATAATTTTTCACTCAGGACCATTGTGCCAGCTCTGCTTAAGTGTAATCTGTCCGGAGCATATAATTCTGCATTATCCCATGTCCTACCCCACCCCCCACCAATCCAAACCCTTGTTCACTATACCACCATCTTAACCATACATTAAACTCATCAGTTCTAATTTTTCTATCCATGCTGGCCTTTGGTACTGGAAGTACTTCTGAAAGAGAGACAGATTTATTATCCAGCTTCCAGACTCTTGCCAATTCCATGAATCTGGCTTACATTTCCTCAAGACTATTATCTGCCAGGTCATTTGTGCCCAGATGCAACACAATGTGTGTGATCCCCTTATGTTTCCTGGATAGGGCATATACAAGACGTGAGGCCTTTAGCGCCGTCATCCCAGGTATGCACTCTGTTCTAATATTTCTGTTCTCTTTCACCCAACTTCCCCCATTCAATTCCTCTAATTATAGAATCACCCAGTATAAGGACTCCACTCTCTTCATACTCCATGCAGTCCCCTAAAACTCCAGCTGGTTGTATTTTGCCCAATTCTGCTCCATTTGATCCCTCAATAATATCCCCTTCCTTTAAACTTCCTCCATTCACTCTTGTTTTCTTTTTACTATCCCCTTTCTCTGAGCATCCCATTTCCACTTTTCTTCTTTACCCTCCTTGTGTAACCCCCCTACAAATGTGAGTTCCTTAAAAGTATTCCTTGAGTTTGCTTAAATGTTCACTGCCAGGCTGGTGTTCTGCGTTTTAGCAGTTTAAATGTATTGCCAGAGAGTGCCTGTGTAGCCTCTGTGTACTGTCTCTTTAAGAGCTGCCTGGATTGCAGTCATAATTAATCTGAGAGGGAGCTCTATTAGAAGATGTACTTGTCTGCTGATCATTTGTTAGAGTAGTAATAATATTGCTGTTAGTTCTAACCTGCCTTCTTTGCAGCATGGACAGTACTGTTTGTTTCCATCAACTTGGTCCTGGACTGCAGAATGGACCAATCAGTACATTTGGGACTCTAAAATTGAGCCTGCCTACAGGGGCTTGGTGGGGCCAAAACTTGTAGGAATTGTAGTTTTGGGCTTTTGGCACCTAAAATAACCTGGAGAGGGAGCCCTTGTTGTGCCTGACAGACAGATCAGCCAACCGAACCTTTTGGATCTTGGGGAAAGTCCCACAATGCTTGCAGTTTCAGTCAGATCTGAGTTGGGAAGTGAAGAAGTAACAGTTTGAGGTAATTTAAGCAGCAATCCATAGTGGATTTGTGTGGGAGAACTGTGGAAAGGCATGAGTTTGGCCTGCATGTCTGCCTACTGTCCCTGAGAGGGAACTTGTGCTTTTTTCAGACTGAATCCAAATTTGGAGAGCGAATTAAGCCACTGAATTGTGACCAGGCTTTAACCTGAAGAAGACCAAAGATTTGCTGAATGCGATCGACCTGTCAGGACTTCCAGCTATCTCTGAACTCCCAGATTGTGCAGAGACTCTGTAATTTGCAACCGGAGAGCCATTTGCCTGGTACAGTGGAATTTCCTTACATGTGAATGTGCTGTGTGCTTGTAGTGGGTCGTGATTTGGTTCCCCACTGTGTGTCTGAACTGTGTTTTGTTTGCTGGAGGCTGTATCTAGCTCCATGGACTAATCTGTATCCATTTCCATTTGCCTGGGCCCTGTTACACTGGCCCAGCCAGAATACCTCCTACGCAGAGAAAGTCATCGCATTGAGGGGCCAGCCTGAGGATCAGCCCCTGCTCAACGCCTTGAACAGGGAATGACGCCTGTGATTCGTGTGGACCCTGCTTCTCCGGCACTCCAGCTCAACAGCCTGCAGTCTTGATTTCTTCCTGCCTGTGTCCAGTATTGGGTATCGTGAGTAAACATCAGGGTAGCTCCCTGCAACAACAGCTATATCTAAAAGTGTTGTCATCTGATTGTCTTGTTGCCTTTTCTTTCACGAACTGAGTGCCCCGGCTCCGGATTACAAATAGTGTGCGTTGTGCATGTTGCTTTCTTCCATCACAGGGCCCCAACCAGCTGCAACGTTACTGGCTAGCCCACCGTTTTCCTACCTGAGTAACCAGAGTGTGTGACTGTGTAGGGACTCTGAACTGCACGCATAACTGTCTGATTAATATAGCTTTTAAGCAAATCAACCTGATTATGCCCCTCCCTTGTCCAAGTCCCCTGAATAAATCAGATTTAACTTTGTTTGCATTTAACCTGACTGTGGTTCCAGTGTGTGCCAAAAGTATTGTACTGTTGCTACTTGCTGTGCTTAACCTTGTTTTACAGGGGGTCCCCAGAGTCAAGCTAGAGGAACCAGCCGTGGTGGTAAGTGCAAACAGTGTGGGTAATTGCCTGGTGAATAAGGGTCATGGTGAAAGTAATTATTGTATATTGTTCAGGCCACTAGAAGGGGAAAGAGGCGGGTTACAGTGTCCCAGAGGGCTGTGCCCAGGTTAGCTTGACCACTAACAACCATGACCTCCGGGTGGAGGCACCCGTTTCATTACCCAGGCCCTTTAACCTGCTACTAGCCAAGCAGGCAGGGGTAGTAGCCCTTGGGACAGTGCCACCTAGGGGTTACACTTGTATACCTGCCTCCTCAGATATCATCCCTTCCCCACCTTTGCTCTGTTCTCCAGTAAGCCTAGGAAGCTTTCCTTCTCCAGGCTTACTGGCATTCACCATGGCAGGACTCAGCAACCGAAGCCTCATCCCCCTCCCGCTCACTCAATCAGGTACTGCACAGATTACTAGACTGTGATAGCCCGTTGACACAAACCCTCCCACTGTGGGTTGTCCCTAAATTTATTGGATCTTGGTGGTCACGTGACCTGTTATGTGTCCTTCTTCAACTTTTTGGTAAAGTCCACACTTTTTCACTTGCTGCTTATTTTTCCTGACCTATAGGGGTCAGTCTAATGCTTACTCTTTTTTCCTCCCTCTTCCATTTCCTGTGCTCACCTTTTCCCTTTCCTACCTATTTCCCTGCCCCTCTCTTATTTCTCTCCCCTATTTTCTCCCCCTCCACCCCTAGTCCTTCTCCCTCCTACCCCTCCTGGGATCGAACCCCTGATCTTCAGTACTGGAGGCGATGATCCTACCACTGTACCATCTATTCCTGCCCACTTACGTGTGGCCCTTTGTTATTTCTGTACTTCCTTGTCCCCCTGCTCTGCCTCTCCGCTACATCTTGCCGCTGTTCCTCTTTGTTGCAGTTATGGGAACTCTCAACAGACTAATTTTGTCTCTGTTATTTCTACTGTGTGCCATCCCCCTTACCCCTTATGGTACCAAGCCCCTTCTAGTCATCTTCCGACTAAGTAATATTATAACTTCACAGGGCCCTGTCACAGCAAGCATAGTTCCCAACCTATCCCTTCCTTTTCTGAGTCAGCTCACCTGATCTGTAAACTACCTTACTCGCCCATTACTGCTTATTGAACCCCTTATCCACTCTCTACTATTGCCCACCTCCTGCACTAGGACCACCCTCAGAAAATCGCTACCTAGTCTTAAATTGCTTAAACATGTTCTATTTCGTCACGGGTTACTTTTACTGCTACTCTCGGGTAACATTCACCCTAACCTTGGACCTGTCTCACAGCCCTTTCCCTCTACTCGCAACTCAAGTGGCCTCAAGCTCATCTCTGTAAACATCTGCAGTCTATTGCAGAAAATTGACCTTCAAGTCTGGACTGCTCAACATAAGCCTGATGTCCTTGCTGTGGTTGAAATCTGGTCCTCTCCCAAAATACCAAAATCAGCTGTCTCCTTGAATGTCTACATGCTCCATAGGGAAGATAGGCTGGGGAAAAAGGTGGGGGGGGGGGTGCCATCTATCTCTATGACTCTCTTAAAGAGCAAGTACTATACTCCCAAAATTTGACTCAAGAAATACTGCCCAGGCTCTGGCCATCAAAATTGCTATAGGAAATAAGGGTAAGTCTCTCACGGTTCTGTCCATTTAAATCCCACCCCATGACACTAAGCCTGGCTTAAACTCTATCCTTGACTTTGTCTCTAATCTTCCTAATCAGTCTGAGGCGGTCTTATTGGGTGATTTTAATATCAGCTGGTTGGCCCCTGACATAGCTCCTTATAGAGATGCAGTTGTGGCCGTTGACCTCTCCCAGGTTGTGTCCTCTCCTACCAGGACTAATTACAGGACAGGTACTAGCACACTGATCAATCTCATCCTATCCAACCACCCTGAGAAGCTCTCTAATGTAGTGGTCCTGCCAGACACACACAGCAACCACTCACCTATTCTTTGTCTCTGGTCCAATCGCTCCCAAAACTCGCTGCTAAGACTACGTATCAGCGCACCTTCGAAAAGGAATGCTCAAGCAATTCCAGGACTACCTGCTTACTTGTGACTGGTCCCTTATTGACTCAGCCACCTGCATAGATAGTGCCCTTGCTTACTTCATCTCTACTTTCAGCTCTGCCTGTGACATCTTCGCCCTTTTCTCCATACATATTGTCAAAGGGACTAGCAACCCCTGGATCACCCCTGCACTCCTAAACCTCATGGTTATACCTGATCACCTCTGGCATAAGGTCCTGGTGTCAGGCCCCACAATTGACAGACAATGGTATCGGCTGCCAGAAATGTGTGTACCCAGGAAATATGTCCTGCCAAAGCTGCCCACTTTAAAACTAGCCTCTCCTCTTCCTGGGGAAATGGGAGGAAGTTCTGGGAGAATATAAAGAACCTTAACGGAAAACCTAACTCCTCCCCCCGTTCTGTGTTAAATATCAATGGAACCACTACCCAGGCTCCTCAGTGCATTGCCAACACCTTTAACTCTGCGTTTACAGTTCTTAGTGGTGTACTCGCCCTGGATTTCTTCAAAAATAGCCCGGACTCTACATCTACCACTGTCCCCACGCATACTACCCCCTTCCGTCTCAGGATAGTCACCCCTAAGGAAGCAAAATGCTACTTAGCTCGGGTATTGGGGAAATCCAGATTTAGTGGTGATTCATTGAACTTGAATCTACTCTACCTGGCCCTTGACGTAGTGCTTTCCCCCACTTACTAAAATATTAACCTCTCCCTCTGCCTTGGCCAATTCCCAACACAGTGGAAGGCTATGGTGGTAACCCCCATACATAAGAGTGGAGATAGAACGTCTCATAGTAACTACCACCCCATCTCAATCCCCCCCCTCCAAAGCCCTCGAATGGATAGTATCCGATCAACTCTCCGTCTACCTCTCCAAGTACATTCCACAATGCGCACAGCAGCATTGTTTTAGGAAGGGACAGAGTACCACCACTGCCCTCCTAAAGTTCACTGATTTCACACACAAAACTCTGGATCATGATCACCTTGTAGGGTCTGTTTACATAGACCTTTCAAAAGCATTTGACACGGTTAATCATGCTCTCCTAATTGCATCCCTCATGGTGCTGGGCCTATCCCAAGAAGCCACCTCCTGTTTTTCCAGCTTCCTTAGTGGTAGATCGCAGTGGGTGAAAATCCTTTATACCCTCTCCTCCAGTCTACCGGTCCGCTCTGGGGTTCCACAAGGCTCCATACTTGGAACGCTCCTTTTCAGTCTCTTCCTAAATACCCTCCCCCTAGCATGCTCTGGCAACCTGCTCCTCTACGCAAATGATGCCGTTATCTTCTCCAGTCACACTGACCCTCTCCTTCTGCAAAATAATCTCCAAATGAACTTTGCTGAAATCAAATTGTGGTTCGCCCTCCACAAACTCACTATAAACTACAAAAAGACCAAAGTGATGCTGTTTGCCAACCCCCAGAACAAGCATAAAAGCCTGCTTCTAACTATTCTCAATAACCACCACCAACCATTGGAGCAAGTCAGTAGCTTTAAGTAACTCAGATTCACCCTGGACTCCTCCCTCTCCTACCAAAAGCATGTCAACCTGGTCTGTAAAGCAGTTAATATCAGAATTGGTCTACTATATAGACACAGGTCATGTTTTACCTCTGACACCCTCTGACTGGTCATTACCAGTTTGGTCCTTTCCATTGTTGACTATGGAATAGTTATGTATGGCACCGCGACCGATACCACACTAAGCAGGATCAAGATTGCTCTGAATAAAGCATGTCATTTTGTTGTTAACAGACATAAGCTCACCCATATTTGCGACCTATATAATCAGGCTAACTGGCTGAATTTTAGGGGGAGACTCCACTATCACACCTGCTGCAGGCATGCAAGTTAACCCTTGGTCCCTCTCAGTCTTCTGCCCAGTGATTCCTCACTGTCGCCCCCGCTCCCCAGGCTACAAGAAGCTCCAGCAAGGCCTTCTTCCTTTTCCCGTTTTGCAGGACTGGTCAAGGCACCCGCAGCTCTTGCACACCCCTGGCCACTGCCCTGAAGGTCAGCATGCTTTTATGCATATGGCTTCCATCTGGTTAAATAGTCTTCCCCTGGAGGTTTTCTCTGAAAATAAACTAGGTCTCTTTAAACTTAAACTCCGGCAGCACCTCCTAGCGATAAACAGCTGTGACTGTACCTAGTACTGCCTCCTTATATTTCCGCTAATGTGCTGCCAGTACTTACCTCCAATATACACTTTCCCCTGATTACACTTTCCCTACTTTTGCTCCAGCCTCCTTACTTCACTGTCCTCCCTATCCACTCTTCTTCTACCTGGACCCCCTCTCTCCTTCCCTTCCTAGTCCTCCTATTCTCCCCCCAATTACATTTACAGTTTCTCCCTTCGGTAACGCCGTAATGGCTTAACAAAGTCCCCTGGACTGCATCTCCTTGTAACCTGTGCCTGACCCTGGCCCACTACTCCGCTACTATACAGCTCCAAAATTACCACCTCTTCCAACCGTGTAGTTTATTATGTTCATGTTGAAATTGCTGTTACCACTTCTCCTATCTGCAATCGTGTATTCCTATTTTGTAAATTTCATGTTTTATTTTTGGGGCATTCTTTCCCAGCATTTACTCTTCCTGCTCATCGTAGTAAACTGCAATTTTTCCTTGCCTACTGTACTGCCCTGACCACTACCTCATTGTATTTGGATGCATTACCTTGCTATTGCCTCTCTTTTGTACTCTCACTGTAATTTCACTGTATTATTCTCATTTGTTTGCACTGTTTATGTTGTTACTAGCACTGTTTTTGCTGTTTTTTTGCACTGTTTACCCTGCCTACTCTTGACATGGAGCCCTTGTAAATGAGTCTCTGACTCAAAGGTTTGTAATTCCAAGATCTAAATAAATAAAAACAAATAAAAAATGCCTGAGTTTTCATGCTCAACCATCCCCTTTATCCAACTCAGTATCTACATCTAGATTAATTGTTCCATTTGTCCTCCCACTAATCTCCCCCAGCTCCTCCTCCTCCAGCCTTCCTATTCTGTTCTGTTCAGTACCCCTCACCCCCTTTTCATCTGAGTCCATTAAATTTAACAATGGTGAATACCTATTTCTCAAGATAACCCCTCCCTCATTGACTAGTTCTCCACCATTATTTTCCTTGTTCTTGCTTTTCTTAATATTCGGATCCCCTTCCAACTTCGTACTCTCATTCCCATGTATTGTTTCCTCATGGTTAGACCTATTTTTCTCTCCTTCTCCTCTCTTTTCAAACCTATGCTCATTTCCATTTTTACTAATACCCCTACCTTGCCCTTCCCCCTGCTTTGACATATTCCTTACTGCTTCTCCTTGCTTGACATTACTCTTCTACCCTCTTCTTCCTACTATGTTCCATCCTCCATCCTCACAACCCATTCTTCCATTCCCATCCATTGTACACCTGTTAACTGCCTTCTCGTTCCATCTCCACATATTTCTACCACTATTATTCCATGCACAATCCCTCCAGCACCCTGGAGTATATGATTCCCTTTGCATGACTCCACCATTACCCCATCTCCCCACCCCATTTATCCCCCACCTGTATTGATCACACTCATATAAACTTACTCTCCTGCAATAAGATTCAAACTCTTTTTTTAGTCGTGCAGTCTCACTCTCCAGATTAGTTAACCTTCTACATATTGGACAAGAACCCAACTCCCACAGCATAGACATAAACACTACACCCTATTATACAATGGCAAGAAAAAATCCTGGACTCTGATTGGTCAGTCTTGGGCTGGACCTGTGATGTTATCCCAGCACAATATCACGGGTCTAGTCTGAGACTCACTGTGAACCTGTAAATGACCTTGAGCATGCTTGATTGTTTCATCTGCTCTTAAAAAACAAAAATATTTTTCCACACAAAAACATCTTTAAAATGATTTTTTTTATTCTGTATAACAACGAGCCATTGTATAATGTCAATGATGCCCTCCAGGGTGTGTGTCGTTTGGGATAAGTGTCACGCCTCAGCTGTTGGACGCACTTGGCCTGTGGCCTTGTGCCCAACCACCTGAGGCGTGACATTATCCCAGCATGACACACACTCTGTCGGGCATTATTGCTTAATTAACCTTTCCGACCCACCGCCCACTCCTCTTCCCCCTGCTTCTTCCTAATACCATTCCAATCCCCCAGTCCTCTATTATTGTATATCTCCCCTTCCAAATATCCTTTTCTACAAAAATAATCCACTTCTGCTATCATTCTAAGACCTTGCTAACTTTCCTTTTATATTCTGTTAAGAATTTAAATATGTATGTAATATTTTATGCACCTACTTTAACACTGTGCTTAGTTCCTTTAAGGCTAGCTTGAAGCTACTTATACAGTTTTACTAAGATGTAACTGTACTTAATACCCTCGAAAATCACATACCACTTTCATCATGCATAGAAAGAAAATCATTTACACATGTACAAGCCTCTATACACCCCGTTAAGCGCAATTAACCTTTACATTTCCTTACAACCCCAACTAAACACACTTACAAGAGCATAATTGAGGGTGTTTAATCAATTTCACTTGTATTGAACTGTATCACTTATCTATTTACCATGCCCAGCTTAGTATATTTATAATACAGTGGAATCCACTTATAACGGACACACTTATAGCGGACACTCGCTTATAATGGACACAGATCTGCCATGTCAAAAGCCAAAAACTATGTCAGTAATGTTAAAAATCCTATTTATACCATACTCTGCAACCCCTATATCGCGGACACTGCAAGCTCCTCTGTACCCCTGTTACATGCTGCAAATTTCCTGCTAATTTTCACCTGATAATTCAGCTGGTTTGTTTGGCACTTTAAAGACATCACTCACCTCACTTGATGCCTGACACCGGACACCTTACTCCAGGGGGATTACTCCTGTACCCTCCGGATCCCCCAATTAGCACTTTTTGGGTCCCGCTGGACACCAACTGTGAAGCTGCGTTCCATGAAATAATATATCAGCTCACCCACGCTCCCATACTCGCCTATGCTGACCCTACTAGACCCTATGTGTTGCATACCTTTGCTATCCTACAAGGTTTGGGAGCTGTATTATATCAAGAACTTGACAACGGTTTGAGACCGGTGGCTTTTGCTAGTAGAAGTCTGACCCCATCAGAGAAAAACTACCCTGTGCATAAACTGGAGTTCCTGGCGTTAAAGTGGGCCATCGTTGACCAGTTCCATGAATACTTGTATGGGGTAAAGATACTGGTAAAGACTTACAGTAATCCATTGACCTATGTGCAGACTTCAGCTAAGTGAGATGCCACTGGCCATCGGTGGCTTTCTGCATTGTCTACCTATGATTATGCTGTTGAATACAGATCAGGCCTGAATCACATAGATGCTGATGCCCTATCCTGGAGGCCCACTTCCAAAGGTGATTGGGTCAGGCTGTCCAAACCTGACATTCAAGCACTGTGTCAAAAGTTTGATAAAGATGAACAGATGTCTAAGGACACAGTGGACTGCTTAGTAGATTGCTTGGGCCCCTCTGATACCTGCATACCAGCTGCGTACTGTCACTTATCGGCGCTAGACATTAGTGCACTACCTCAGTTCGACAATGACAGCATTCAGCTGGCTCAATCCCAAGATCCTATGATCCAGTCAGCACTTGAAGCCCTCTACACAGGGAAAGATGTGTCCAAATTGCCCTCCTCTGATTTGCGAACTGCATTATTGTACAAAGAAGGCCCTAAGTTGAAGCTAGTTAATCAGTTGCTGTACAGAGAGACAGTGGATGGGGAGGGGGTCAAGTAAACAAGCAACAGTTGGTCTTGCCCACAGCTTTCAGAGACTTGGTACTGAGGTCCCTGTACAACCACATGGGCCACCTCGGTATCGATCGAACCCTTGACCTAGTGCAGTCTCAATTCTACTGGCCTAAGATGGGGGCCAATGTTGAGCATCATGTAATGACTTGTAGTCACTGCCTGCAGAGGAAGGCCCCGTCCCAGAGGGCTGCCCCCTTGTCAACATAACCACCAGCACACCAATGGAGTTAGTTTGCATAGACCTTTTGAGTTTGGAGCCTGACCAGCGAAACATCAATAATGTGTTGGTAGTCACTGATCATTTTACAAGGTACGCTCAATATTTCCCAACCAAAGATCAAAAGGCTTCCACTGTGGCCAAGGTGCTAATAGAGAACTTCTTTGTCTACTATGGTGCCCCCAAGAGAATTCATTCTGATCAAGGTAGAGACTTTGAGAGTCGCTTAATTAAAGAGATGCTCTCCCTGTGGGGGGGGTGCGGAAGTCAAGAACCGTCCCTTATCACCCGCATGGGGACCACAGCCAGAACGCTTTAATTGCACCCTGCTTGACATGCTAGGTACCCTCCACCTGAAAGACAAGCCCAAATGGAGCCAGCAGACTAGCACCTTGGTACACGCCTGTAATTGTACAAGAAATGATGCTACCCAGTTCTCTCCCTATTGCCTCATGTTTGGGAGAGAGGCTTGGTTGTCAGTGGATGTTTGTTTTGGGGTCTCTCCTGATGGGGTCCGAGCTGAAAATGATCTACAGTACGTGCAAAAACTGAAAGCCCAATTGAACCATGCATACCAACTAGCTCAGACAATGGCCGCAAAGAGGAATCTAGCCAATAAAGAGAGATATGACAAAAGAATAAAGGCCCAAGAGCTTCAAACTGGAGACTGTGCGTTGTTGTGAAATTTGGGGCTGCATGGTAAACACAAAATTGCTGACCGATGGCACCATCTTCCCCATATAATAGTAGGCAAGTTGGATGACTTGCCCGTATACAAAGTGCAGCCTGAAAATGATTCAAAAGCTTTCAAGACCATGCACTGTAACCATTTACTGCCTATTGGTCAAGTCATGATTGAAGCTGAACCCCCTGAGATTGTTCCCCCGGACCAGCGACTCATGCTGCTGCAAAACAAAGACAGAATCAACCTACCCAAATGGTCACAGACTTAATGCTTTCCCCACAACAAGCCCAGAATGATAATGACTAGATTTGCTGGCCAAGGCACCTAGCTTCACCTGAGCTCTTTTCTTCTAGGTTGCTTGAGAGGACAGAGCAAAGGACCTTGCCAGAGCAACAGTACGGATTAAGGCTTCTTTTGGCTAGGCAGGTTTACTGTGTGTTGTTATTTTTATTTTGTACTCACAGGGATCGTTACTGTTTGTTGCTAATATTTTATTGCTTTATTTTTCTCTGATTCAAATTGTTGTTGCTGGGTATACATTCTGCTGCATTATTACAGGGTGTGCCTACAGGTGTGTGCTTACAGATTACTACTGTAATCTTCTGATTCAAATTGTCTTTTGCAAGGTATATCTTCTGTTACTGCTTTATTTTTCTCTGTAGCAAAGTGTTTCTTACAGGGTATATCTTCTGTGAAATTATTACAGGTGGTGCTTTACAGGTTTCACAGTTTTATCTGTCATTAGGATAAGCTTTCAGAGCTACTGCATTTGTTGCTGGCTGATTGTTTCTGCTCTTACCTCCTTGTTTCTTTCGTCCGTGGTTGTTCTTTTTCAGCAGAAAAAGGGCCCAGCCACCAACCCCCATCCCCAACCACCCCACACTACACTCCTTTTATAGGGTAGCACAGTCGTGACATTTCCTGTAGCAAAGCAGGAAGGGGCGGATCAGAGGGATACTTGTAATTTAACTTGTTATAACAAGTTATACAAAAACAAACAAACAAAACACAAAATCAAACTTTTGCTTTCATTTTCTTCATTCTAATTACTCTGACCAAGTTATAAACCCAGCAACTTACCTGGAATGGATATCATTAACTGCAAGCACTGTGGAACACTTTTCAGAAGGGCAGTTTTACAGGATTTAGAACACTGTCCTACATGCTGGGCCATTGGAGATCTAAGGGCTCAGCTCCAGGCAGCATGGGCAGAGATTGTATGCCTCAAATTGCATATTCAAGAGGAAATATATTATAACAACCACCCGCCATTTCCCCAACATCCAACAGAAGCACCTCAACCACAGAGGGTAGTTGGTCCGGGAGGTTGGCAGGTGGTTAGGAGGGGCAAATCGGGTGCCCCATCACTTGGTGCTCTCCAACATATCCCCTCCAAAAACCATATAAAAACTGCAAACAGGTATCTGCCTCTATCTCCGAAATCAAACAAGGGGGAAGAGGACACTGCAGAGCAGGACACTGCAGAACAGGAGCTAGCACAACAAAATGCACCCAAAACAGGAACCAAAACAAAAAAAGCAAAAAGGAAATCCAAAAAACTTCTGATCATAGGAGACTCCATGATTCGGGGAGTTGATACATATCTCTAGCCAGGGGTAATAGTCAGATGTCTCCCAGGTACATCAGCATGGAAAGACACTGACCACATTGCTAAAATTGTTCAGGAAGCAGGAGTAAACATTGATGTTCTGGTACACATAGGGACTAACGATCTCACCAGCCAGTCAGTTGTGGAGACCAAGGAACACCTAACCAGGCTGGGTGACAAACTATCATCTATTTCATCCAGCATCTCCTTCTCTGAGATCCTGCCAGTCTGGGAGAGGGGGACAGATGGACAGAAGGTCAGAGAAGAGGAGATAGGGGAACTAAGGGCTGGTGCCAGGAAAAAAGACGCAAATTTGTAGGAAACTGGCAACAGTTTTGGGAGTGAAAGTTCTTTAAATTTGATTGACTGCATCTGACTAAGGAGGGAGTCAGTGCATTAGGGCAGAAGGTTGATGCCTTTGCAGAATGTTTAAACTAGCAAATGGGGAGAGGGGTGCAGCACCCGAAACATTGAATGGGAAGAACACCCTTCCCCCCTCAGCTAGTGGTCAAACAGGAGTTCAGCATGGTTGTAGTTCATTTGCATCACCAGGTAAAGAAAAAGGTCTGGCTCCCCATACGATGCACAGGGGGAAACGCCGGACCATGCCCAACAACTAACACACCAAAATCTGACCAATGAAAAATCATGTACACAAATGCTCACAGCCTGGGAAACAAGATCCCAGACCTGCAGGCAATAATGACAAAGGTTAAACTGGACATAGTAGCCATTAGTGAGACATGGTTTATCAGTAACCACACTTGGGAGACTTCAGTACCTGGCTATGTACTGTTTAGAAGAGACCAAGGTGCAAAAAGGGGGGGTGGAGTGGCCCTTTATGTCAATGAAAATATCAAAGCTACAGAAATTCAGAACACACATAAGGAGCCAGAAGAACTGTGGGTCACCCTGGAAACAGGAAATGGGACAGCCATACGAACTGGGGTTGTGTACAGGCCTCCAGACCAGGGGGAGGACATAGACATGTTACTGTTAGAAGATATACAAAACATGACAGCTAAAGGGGAGGTTCTGATAATGGGAGACTTCAACATGTCAGATACAGCTTGGTCAATACCAGCAGAGACATCTGACAGAACTAGACACATGGTGGATTCCCTGCAGGAGGAGGGCCTCAAACAACTGGTACAACAACACACGAGAGACAGGGCTATCCTAGATCTAGTACTGACTAACAGGGAAAGGATCACAGATCTCCAGGTAGAAGGTCACCTGGGGGCCAGTGACCATCACATGGTATGGTTCAATTTGGCCACTAGAACTAAATCATCCCATTCCAAGGCAAAAATATGGGACTTCACAGGAGCTGACTTTGATAAGATGGCCAACAGAGTTAAGCTAGCCCTGGCAAAAAGAAATACAGGTGAGGGGGTACAGGCAAAGTGGGCAAGCATTAAAGATGCAAAACTTGAAGCAACATCCCATTGTGTTAGTGAGAAAAGGAAGTGCAAAAGAAGAAGGAAACCACTTTGGTTCTCAAACACAGTAGCAGAAAAGGTCAGAGCCAAAAGGCTGGCCTTCAGGAAATATAAGGGAATGCAGCAGGATGAAAATAGGGAAGCATACCAAGCTTTCCTAAGGGAAGCAGGGAAGGCAGTAAGGCAGGCAAAGGCCCAAACAGAGGAAACACTAGCACGAACAGTAAAAGAAGGCGACAAGACTTTCTATATATACATTAGTGAAAGGAGAAAGTCCAGATGGAGTATTGCTAAGATCAGAGGGGATAAGGGGGCATGTGAGGAGGAGGACCATGTAAAAGCATCTATCCTAAATAGATACTTCTGCTCAGTATTTACTGAAGAGATGGTAGGGCAGGGCCTACAACTCTGCACCATGGACACAGGGGGGAGGGAAGTGTGCACTAGTCCCTTCACAAAAGAAAGGGTCCTAGAAGAGCTCGATAAGCTCAGGGTGGACAAGGCAATGGGACCTGATGGCATACATCCCAGGGTACTAAAGGAGCTAAGGGTGGAACTAGCAGAGCCATTATCAAAACTGTTTAGTGAGTCTCTGAGCACAGAAGAGGTCCCAGAAGACTGGGGAAGGGCTCATGTGATCCTGCTCCACAAGAGTGATAGCAGGGAGGAGGCGGGGAACTACAGACCAGTCAGTCTTACCTCAGTAGTGGGCAAGATTATGGCGACACTCCTTAAGGAAAGGATAGTGTAACACCTGGAATCCATAGGAGCACAGGATCCAAGACAGCATGGGTTTACAAAAGTAAGGTCCTGTCAGACTAATCTCATAGATTTCTTTGACTGAGTAACCAGAGTGGTGGACCAAGGGGGAGCAGTTGATGTTGCCTGCCTTGACTTCAGCAAAGCTTTTGATACAGTTCCACATAGAAGACTGATTAATAAACTGGGTAGGCTCGGGGTGGGTCAGACGTTGGTCAACTGGGTGGCAAACTGGTTGACGGGCAGAAAACAGAGAGTGGTGGTAAATGGTATACAGTCAGAAGAGATGCAAGTCACAAGTGGGGTACCTCAGGGATCAGTCCTGGGGCCAGTCCTCTTCAATATCTTCATCAGTGACACTGCAGATGGACTGGAGGGTAAGGTTTGTCTGTTTGTAGATGACAACAAGATCTGCAACAGAGTAGATGATCCAGATGGGGGGGGTAGAATGAGAAGAGATCTGGATAAACTAGCAAAATGGTCGGAAGAGTGGCAACTGGGGTTTAACGCAAAGAAGTGCAAGATCATGCACATAGGGAAGAGAAACCCTGAAGCTACCTATAGGCTGGGAGGGGAGTTGTTGGTAATCACAAGGTAAGAAAGAGACTTGGGCGTCATCATCACAGCTGACCTGAAATCATCCAAGCAGATTTCTAAAGCAGTAGGTAAGGCTAGAGGGATGTTGAGGTGTATTAGTAGGGGTATCACAAGTCGGAAGAGGGAGGTAATAATCCCTCTTTACAAGCCACTGGTTAGGCCCCATCTGGAGTACTGCGTGCAGTACTGGAGGCCTCACCTTCACAAGGACATTAACCAAACTGAGGCAGTCCAGAGAAAGGTAACCAAAATGGTGCAGGGACTGCATCAGAAAACAAATGAGGACAGATTAACTGAACTCAATATGTATACCCTAGAGCAAAGGAGGGAGAGGGGTGATATGATTGAAACATTCAAACACCTTAAGGGCATTAACAAGGTGAAAGAGTCTAACATGTTTCAATATAAGAAAAATAGCAGGACAAGAGGACACAGCATGAGATTAGAGGGAAGCCGATTAAGGGGTAATGTGAGGAAATTCTTTTTCACAGAAAGTGTGGTGGATGCATGGAATGGCCTACCTCAGGAAGTAGTGGATATGAATACAGTGCAGGGCTTCAAACAGGCATGGGATAGGCATAAGGGACCAATACAGATGAGTATGAATAGATGGCCATTGACAGAGCAAAGGCCGATGGCACATTCATAAGGTAGAAAAAGAAATGGGCAGACTGGATGGGCCTTGCGGTCCTTATCTGCCATCAACTTCTATGTTTCTATGACTGCCAGTCCACTTCTGATGAGTGTGAGTACAACTATGCTTATTACCCCTCTTACGAACTGAGTCAGCTGTTCCGAGGTAACCCCCTGATTAATTGTGGGGATGAAGCTGGACCTTCTTGATTGCCTAAACCCCCAGCTTCATCCTTGGAGCCAATGCTCCCTGAAAGTGAAGTGCAAAGTGTCATGTCGGATGACATTGAGTCACTCTGTATGGTGGAACTGTGTAATTTGCCTTGGGGAGGGGCTGATGATGTGACTCACTCTGGTGATGTGCCAGAACCTGAAGAGTATTTTGAGTGTGATGACAGTTCCCCTCCAGTGCCAGAGTGTTGTCAATATGAGCCAAGTCTGACTGAAACAGAACCTACTGAGCAAGGAGCTGACATTGCTCCAACTTTGGACATTTCTGCCCAGGCAGAAGCATCCCTCTCAAGTGAGGAAAGCCCCGAGGCTATTGCTGAAAGTACAGAGACTGTGGTAGTTCCCCCCAGAAAGACCGGTCAAGCTGTCAAACCAATAGTACGCTTCAGTTTTACGATTCCCCTATGAGGCCAGTAGACTTGCCCCTCAATGTGGTCAACAAGGGGGTGTATGTGTCTCAGAGTTCACTGCCCAAACCGAGCCTAGGTGCCAATTCCAGGTTAATTGTTCTGCTCTCTAGGCATGGTGCTGCTGCCCAGTCTAGCCCCAAGTTAGCTGATAGGGAAGGGCCCCCTCTCAAATTGTTCAATGTACAGAAAGTTATTACCTGAATTCAGTATAGTAATGTGTAAATTACTTGTTTGACATATGCATAATGTGATTCAGAATGGATATCGTACTGTGAAAATGCAGAGAATGTGTACAGTAAAGGTTGAATATGTTGACTGATGCTTTAGAAGTTATAGGCCTAATCTGCTAATGGTATAGATGTATTGTATAATTGGCAATTGCAATTATTGTGATAGTATTAACTTGATGTGGATGCCAAGTTTTCTCCAGCAGGGAAGGGTGTAACCCCCCCTACAAATGGGGGTTCCGGAAAAGTCTTCCTAGAGCTTGCCTAAATGCTCGCTGCCCGGTTGGTGTTCATCGCTATTGCTGTTTAAATGTTGTTGCCAGTGAGCACCTTTAAAGCCTCCATGTGCTGTCTCTTTAAGTGCTACCTGACTGTAGATATAATTAGTCTGAATGGGGGGGTCTGAGTGTTTCCCTGCTCGAGTCCCGCCTGGTCTGCTGAGTAATCACTCCGGTTCTGCCATCGCTCACTGTGCAGAAGGAGCCCTGTTGAAAGATGTAACTAATTGCTGGAAATCACTTAGAGTAATAATGATAATGTAGTTTGATTCTAACCTGCCTTCTTTGCAGCAAGGACTGTTCAGTTAGCTCCACCATTTTGGGCCCGAACTGCTGAATTGGACCAATCAGTACTTGGGGACTCTAAAATGGAGCCTGCAACGAAGGGGATATGTGGAGCAAGCCTCTGGGAATTGTAGTTTTGGACTGTTGGTGCCTTTTTGCACCAACAGGGGGAGCATGTTGTGACTGACAGCAGAACCGACCAATCGAACCCTTTTGGATCTGAGGGAAATCCCCTGCGCTATCTGCTGGCAAGCCAGTTCTAAGTTGGAAGCTGAGAGAGAAACAGCTTGGTGAGTTCAAGCAGCCGTTTGCACAGTAGTTCGCGCAGGAGAACCGTGGAAGGCCTGACTTCTGGCCTGCTTGCCTATTTTCTGCCCTGAGAGGGAGAAAGGGAATTTCTTTCGGACTGAACCCGATTCTGTGGAAACAAAGAAGCTACCGAAGTGTGACCAGGCTAAACCTTTAGAAGACCGAAGATTTTGCTGAAAGCGATTGGCCTGTCAAGAACTCCAGCTACTTTTGAGCTCCCGGTTAGAGCAGTGACTTTGCGATTGGGACTGGGGAGCAGTGTGCCTGGTATTGTAGGACCTTTAGTTACATATAAATGTGCTGTAAACTGGAAGGGGATCGCGATCTAGTCTCCGCTTGTGTGAACTGCGTGCTGCTTGTTGTTACATATAAATGTGCTGTAAACTGGAAGGGGATCGCGATCTACTCCCCGCTTGTGCGAACTGTGTTCTGAGAGCTGGAAGCTGTACCCAGCTTGAACGGACTAAACCCACTGTTAGCCCCATGCGGCTGGGCCTTGCCATGAGGGCCCTGCCAGATCACCCTGCTGCACAGAGAAGAGCCATTGACGAGAGACCTGCCTAGGGAGCATTCCGCCTCCTCCACGCCTACACTGAAATGACGCCTTGGTGGATCGTGTGAGCCATGCTTCTTTTGGGATCCCAGAGAGTACATCTGCTGTCTCAATTTCATCTATCCTGTGTCCAGTCTTGGGTACCGTGAGTAATATTCAGGGTAGCTCCCTGCAACAGATAGCTAAATCAAAAGTGTGTCACCTGATTGTCTTGTTATCTTTTTCTTCACGAACTGTGCCTTCTGGCTCTGGATTAAAAATATTGTGTTGTGCAAGGTGTTTGTTTCCCATCACAGGGCCCCTACCAGCTGCAAAGCCAGCCTACCCCAGGCAACGGTCCTGGCTAGCCAACCCCCCCCCCTTTCACTTGGGTACCCAGAAGTGTGACTGTGCTAGGGACTCTGACTGCATTGCATAACTGTGTGATTATTAGGGGAAGTAAGATAATTAACCTGATTGCCCCTATCCTTGTTCAAACCCCCCCTGAATAAATCAGATTTACTTTTTCTGCCTTTCAACCAGCCAGTGGATCCTGTTTGTGCCTGAAGTATTGTGCTGCATGCCTATTGCTCTGTTTAACCTTGTTTTACAGGGGGTCCCCAGGGTCGAGTTGGAGAAACCAATCCTGGTGGTAAGTGCAAACTGTGTACAGTAGATACTTGCAAAGCATACCAGGGGTATTGTGAAGATAATTATTGTGTGTTGTGTGGGCCACTAGTAGGAACCGAGGGGGGTTACAGTGTCCCAGACGGCTCTGCCCAGGCTAGCCTAACCACTACCAACCCTGACCTCTGGGTGGAGGCACCCATTTCAGAACTCAGGCCCTCAACCTGTTGGTAGCCGAGCAGGCAGGGGTTGTAACCCTAGGGATAGCGCCATCTAGGGGTTACACTAGCTTGAGTAGTACTTGTGGTGGGAGACACCATTCCTTCAAATTTGTGTGCCGTGATACCAAACATAAAAGAAACATCAGTACCCACAGAAATGTATCCAGAGCGAGGAGAATCAAGGGAAAGCAGAGCCGTCAGTGTTACTGAAGGCTGTAGAATGTCAGTTCAGTGTATACCAGCCACTGTGCACTGAGCCTACGGGGAGCTTAGATCCTGTGCAGAAACAACATGAAGTCTCATTGGCAGTTGTTTCATAGCAGTATACCATTCCCACAGAGACAGGAACACAGCAAAGACCATCACAGCAACAAAATCGACAGCTCGCTGTGATGGTCTGCTGTCTCTGAGGAGTTTTCCCCCTTCCCCGAACCAACTCCAACTCAGAGTTGGTTATGTAAAGTGAGGGGGGCAAAGCCCACCGCAAATAACACACTTTTGCACAGTGACGGCACAATGCCAATTAGCGGCGTTGTGCCATCACTGTAATGACAGTCAGTTAATTTCCTGTCACTGCGGTGACATGGAACCGGTTCGTAGCTACAACAGGAGGCAAAACATCCAAAGTCAAATGGCGGCATTTCAAAACAGCCACATACTGTTCATCATAAACTTCCAGCAGCCTAATTAAGTGAAGGCGCTGTTCTTGAAGCTCCCGTGCAAGGTGGTTATCCACCAAGCCTCCGGGGTCAGAGCTCTGTTCAGAGCAAGAATCCACTACAGTCGTCAGTTCGACAGTGTCAACAAGAGACAGGGCTATCCAAGATCTAGTACAGACTAACAGGGAAACGATCACAGATCTCCAGGTAGAAGGTCACCTGGGGGCCAGTGACCATCACATGGTATGGTTCAATTTGGCCACTAGAACTAAATCATCCCATTCCAAGGCAAAAATATGGGACTTCACAGGAGCTGACTTTGATAAGATGGCCAACAGAGTTAAGCTAGCCCTGGCAAAAAGAAATACAGGTGAGGGGGTACAGGCAAAGTGGGCAAGCATTAAAGATGCAATACTTGAAGCAACATCCCATTGTGTTAGAAAGAAAAGGAAGTGCAAAAGAAGAAGGAAACCACTTTGGTTCTCAAAAACAGAAGCAGAAAATGTCAGAGCCAAAAGGCTGGCCTTCAAGAAATATAAGGGAACGCAGCAGGATGAAGATAGGGAGGCATACCAAACTTCCCTAAGGGAAGCAGGGAAGGCATAGAAACATAGAAACATAGAATTTGACGGCAAATAAGGACCCTTGGCCCACCCAGTCTGCCCATTTCCCTACCTAATGGATAAGCTGCAGATCCTAGTTAACCAGCAGCCTACTTCTTCCTACCCTCACCCCCTAGAATTGCCTTATGACTGTCCCATGCATGCTTGAATTCCACCACTGTTTAAGGCCCAATCCGAGGAAACACTAGCACAAACAGTAAAAGAAGGCGACAAGACTTTCTATAGATACATTAGTGAAAGGAGAAAGTCCAAAGGGGGTATTGCTAAGATCAAAGGGGATAGAGGGCATGTGGAGGAGGAGGAGGAGGAGGAGGACCATGTAAAAGCATCTATCCTAAATAGATACTTTTGCTCAGTATTCACTGAAGAGAAGGTAGGGCAGGGCCCACAGCTCAGCACCATGGACACAGTGGGTAGGGAGGTGAGCATTAGTCCCTTCACAAAAGAAAGGGTCCTAGAAGAGCTCGATAAGCTCAGGGTGGACAAGGCAATGGGACCTGATGGCATACATCCCAGGGTACTAAAGGAGCTAAGGGTGGAACTAGCAGAGCCATTATCAGAACTGTTTAGTGAGTCTCTGAGCACAGGAGAGGTCCCAGAAGACTGGAGAAGGGCTCATGTGATCCCGCTCCACAAGAGTGGTAGCAGCGAGGAGGCAGGGAACTACAGACCAGCCAGTCTTACCTCAGTAGTGGGCAAGATTATGGAGGCACTCCTTAAGGAAAGGATAGTGCAACACCTGGAATCCATAGAAGCACAGGATCCAAGACAGCATGAGTTTATTTTATTTATTTATTTTATTTGAGTTTTGGTAATCGGGTAAGTCCACTGAGACAATTACAGTCCCTTTTTCAGGGTCGACCCGGGGTTGAGAATCAACCACAAAGGTATAAGTGCAACAAGCAATACAGTTCTCATATTACAGGGATGTCATTAGGCAGAGTACATGTCAAGACAAAATGTTGCAAGTACAGAAACAATTGACTACAGATTTGACAAGTGATTCATGAAATTGAGTGCCTGTTGGGTTATATACAGAGCAGTTATAGTACAAAACTTCATAGTAAACATACTAGTAATATACATGGGAGTGGCTGGGACCAGAGAATCCCACACGAGTTAGTTTCCTATTATGTTAGGTGCATGGGTAGGCACCCTTTAGCAAAGCAGGAGCAGGTAGTAGAGGACAGAAAGGCAGACAGATGGGACTGAAATTGTGAGAGGGAGGAGCAGGAGAGAATGGAGGGAGGGAGGGAGTTCCAGTCAGTTACAGCAGCATATGAAAATGAGCATCTAGATACAGCAAGACGTATTTTGGGGATAATGAGAAGGGGCAGAGAGGTACAGCGAAGTGTGCGTGGTACTGGTTTGAAGCATATAAGTTCACTGAGGCAGGGAGGGGTGAATTTGTGGACAAGCTTGAACATGAGGCTCAAGGTGGAGTATCTCAGTTTTGCCCCATAAGAGGGCCATCCCAGTGAGGCGAGAACATCACAGTGGTGTGAACGGGTAGGTGCCCCCACGGCAAAGCGACCAATCCTGTGGTATGCCTGAGAGAGGAGGGACATGGAGGAGGAATTAGTGAAGAGGAGGAGGGGTGCAGCATAGGATAGTAGAGGAAGGAGGGATGCAGTAGCAATTTTTTGGCAAGAGGCAAGTGTGAGGTGGGGGCACACGTGATATACGAGTCCAATTTTCTGATTGGGATTTTTGATAGTGTTAGAGACATGGGAGTTGAATGATAGTGCAGGATCCAAGGTCACACCCAGGTATTTGAAGGAGTGAACTACCTCTAACGGGTCACCCTTGGTAGTGGAAATACTATGGGTAGGTAGGTTAGGCTTTTTTCCAGGCCGATGGGTGAAGACCATGCATTTTGTTTTCTTTGAGTTGAGAACAAGACGATTACATTGGAACCAGGCTTCCAGGGAGGCGAAGTCTGAGGCAAGGTTCCGATTGATTTGGTCAACATCTGGTGAGAAATGGTAAATGATGGCATCGTCTGCATATAGGTGGAGTGTGGCACCCCCGCAGAAGTTGGGAAGGTCATTGATAAAGAGCGAAAATAATACGGGGCCCAATATTGAGCCTTGCGGGACACCATGGGAAACTGTTTTTTGTCCAGACAGGGAGCCATCCCACTTAACTTTTTGGGAACGATCAGACAGATAACTCTTCATCCAGTGCAATGCATTGTAGTCCAGGCCAAGTAGATGCAGCTGTCGAAGCAGTAGCCCATGATTCACGATGTCAAATGCTTTCGTGAGATCCACGAATATGGCTCCAGTGGCCTGGCCCTTATCCACTGCGTGGAAGATGTCAGATGTTACTTTTATGAGTGCAGTGAGGGTACTGTGATTCTTTTGAAAACCGTGCTGGCAGGGTGATAGTAGCTTGTGGGAGTCAAGGTAGTCTTGGAGATGATTATAAATGATATGCTCTTGGATCTTTGCCAGGTGAGAAAGTAGAGATATAGGGCGAAAGTTTTCTATGATGGAGTTAGGTCCTCCTTTGTGGACCAGGACTGCTACTGCCACCTTCCACTTATCTGGCACTATGTTAGAGAGGAAGGACCGGTTAAACAAGTTGCGGATGGGGAGAGCTAAGGCAGAGGCACCCAGCTTAAGAAATTTTGGTTCCAGCAAGTTGAATCCGGGAGAGCCTTCCGGTTTTAGGTTAGATAGAAGTTGCTGCACCTCTTTGAGTGTGGCTAGTTTCAGATGGAATTCAGGACGACCCCCTAGGTTGGGCAGGAGAGTTGTGGGAGGAGAGGGAGCATTGTGGAAGCTCGAGGTGTATTTTTGGAGGTCAGTAAAGAAATTGTTGAAACCAGTGGCTATGGAGAGTGGGTCATCGAGGGTGGTGCCATTGACAGAAATAGAGCTTGGGTTTTCAACAGCCCTTCCTTTTACTAAGGCATTAACTTGTCTCCAGAATTCCTTTGGATTATTTAGATGCTCTGTTTGAAGAGATTTGAGATGGTATCTCTTAGCTTTTTGTACCGCATTTTTACACTGATTCCTGAGCTATCTGTAGATAGGCCAGTCTGAGGGGAGTCCACTTTGTTTGTACATTTGCCATGCTTTGTCACGGAGTGCCATAAGAGATCTGATATCCCCGGAGAGCCATGGGGCTTTAACACCCTTGGATCTGCATTTCTTCTGAGAAGCGTGCTGGTTAATTATTTTGGTGAGAGTGGAGATTAGAAAGTCTAGGGCTAGGTTTATGTTAGGAAGTGTATTAATGGGGCCCCAGTCTGTAGAGTTAATGGATAACAGGAACCTGTTGGCATCAAACTTAGTCATGTCCCGGACCAGGGAAATCTTGGGACGAGGGTTGGTATAGTTGTTTCTCCATACACATAAGGTGGGAGAGTGATTGCTTATGCAGTCGGAGGGTGTGCCAGCAGATCTGATTTTAAGTGGGCAGCTGGTGACTATCCAGTCTAGCAGTGTGTGATTGCCTGATTTTGGATCGACTTGTGTGTAATCATGGATTAACTGAATAAAGTTGCTATCAGCAAGTGAATCATGGACATTACCAATATTGGGGTGCAGCCGGTCAATGTTGAAGTCCCCACATAGGATGAGGTCATGCTTTAGGAGGCTGCCTAACGATTCAAGGAGAGGGGGCAAGCCAGTGGTGGCATGGTTGGGGGGTACATAAATACACCCTATGATGATTGTTTTAACGTTTCCAAGCGCAAGGGTGACGTAAAGGGACTCAGTGAGAGGAGGTGAGGAGACAGGTGCGGGGATGCTCATTGCATAAGCAATCACTCTCCCACCTTCTGTGTATGGAGAAACAACTATACCAACCCTCGTCCCAAGATTTCCCTGGTCCGGGACATGACGAGGTGCTGCCTGTCAATGGAATGAGTGAGGCGAGGGTACTTTGCATCATGCAGTTTAATGAATGGTTGAAAAAATGATGTGGAGCACAGGGGTTTGGCTTCATTGGGGACTGGGGTTCCACCTGGAGGGACACCAGCCTATACTGGGAGGATGGTCTGCATCTGTCCAGGAAGGGAACAAGTCTTTTGAGCAATCGGTTTAAATGCTTCATTGGCAAGCTTTTAAACTAGTCAAGGGGGGGAGGCACTGATAAGCAGCAGGAAAATCCCAGCCTCTCCCTACAAAACAGCGTACTAAATGAGAAAAAGACCGAGGTAGACAGGTCAGTGGGGGATGCTGCAAAAGAAGGTAAAGCCATCAAAAAATGGAGAACAATGAGTACCAATGCCCGTAGTCTGAGTAACAAGCTTTCTGAATTAGTGGCCTTGATGGAGGAGGAACATCTGGAGATCGTGGCAGTCACAGAAACATGGTACACACAAAACCATGACTGGGACATAAACATACCAGGATTCACTATCTACAGGAGGGACAGGGAGGGTAAAAGAGGAGGAGTAGCTCTTTACATAAGGGAAGGAATCAAAGCAACAGAACAAAAGGAAAACAGGGAGGAGAAGAAGCACTGTGGTTAAATTTGGAGACCGCAATGGCACCACAATCCGCACAGGGTTGTATACAGACCCCTTCTCAGGGAGAAAATGGACAAGAAATGATAGAAAGAATACTTAGAATGGCAGGAAAAAGGGAGATATTGCTGATGGGTGATCTGAATATGCAGATGTTAACTGGAGTGCAGTTGCAGCAGCCTCTTCAAAGAGTGGGGTTATTCTAGATGCCCTACAAGGGTCATGCCTTAGACAACTAGTATTGGAGCCCACTCGAGAGGGAGCAATCTTAGACCTGGTTCTCTCAAATGGAGATGAAGAGAGGATCACAGATGTAGAAATGGGTAGCCATCTGGGAACTAGCGACCATCGAACAGTATGATTCATAATAAACACAGCAATAGAGTCAAGCCATACAAAGGCAAAAGTACTGGACTTTAGGAGGGCTGACTTTGCCAAAATGGGTGAGTGCCTAAGGAATGCACTAGCAAATGGGCAGGAAGGAGGGGTGGAAAAACAATGGGGAATAATAAAAACTGCCATCACAGAGGTAACAAGCCTTTGTGTGAAGCAAATTAACAAAACGAACGATGTAAGAAACCACTATGGTTCTCAAAGGAAGTGGCAGTGAAGGTTCAAGAGAAAAAGAAAGCATGCAGGAAGTACAAGGAATCACAGAAGGAGCAGGACAGAGAACTGCATCAGTTAAAGCAAAAGGAAGCTGGGAAGGCAGTCAGAACAGCAAAGGCCCAAACCAAGGAAAAGATAGCCAACTCAGTTAAGAAGGGAGATAAAACCTTTATAGGTACATCAGGGAGTGAAGGAAGACCAAGGGAGGAGCTAGTGAGGCTTAATAAAGAGGAGGGAGGGTGGGCAGAGGGTGACTGTGAAAAGGCAGAGATACTAAACAAATATTTTCTCAGTATTTACAAAGGAAGTGGGAGGTACCTAAAACAAACAGTAGAAACATTCTGGATACAGAAGTTGATACCAGCCCATTACAGAAGAAAGGGTTCTGAAAGAACTCAAACTGAAGGTGGACAAAGCAATGGGGCCTGATGAGATTCATCCCAGAATTCTAAAAAGAACTAAGGGTAGAACTAGTGACACACACTGACTACCCTCTTTAACAAATCATGGGAGGATGGGTGGTACCGAGGACTGGAGAAGGGCAGATGTGATTCCTTCACAAAAGTGGGAGCAAGGCAGAAGCAGAAAACTACAGACCTGTTAGTTTAACCTCAGTGGTAGGGAAAATGATGGAATCACTTCTGAAGGAAAGAATTGTTGAGTATCTAGAGGCCAGAGGGCTCAGGACCCAAGGCAGCATGGATTCACAGCAGGAAGGTCATGCCAGACAAATCTGATAGATTTCTTTGACTGGGTGACCAAAGTAGTAGATCAGGGAGGGGCTGTGGACATGGCCTACTTAGACTTTAGCAAGCATTTGACACAGTCCCACACAAAAGATTAATATCAAGTTAGCCAGCCTGGGAGTGGGTCCCAAGATGACAGCCTGGGTAAAAATTGGCTGGAGAATAGGACACAAAGAGTAATAGTAAATGGAGTCCACTCTGAAGAAAGGGGTTACTAGTGGGCACCGCAGGTTCAGTATTAGGACGGTCCTCTTCAATGTCTTTATAAGGACATTGCAGAGGGACTGGAAGAAAAGTATGTCTCTTTGCAGATGACACAAAGATCTGCAACAGAGTTGATGCACAAGGTGGGTGGAAAGGATGAGAAGGGACTTGGCAAGGTTAGAGGAATGGTCAAATGTATGGCAGCTTAGATTCAATGCTAAGAAGTGCAAGGTAATGCACCTGGGAAACAAAACCCAGGGGAAGAGTACACAATGGGGGTGAGATACTAACAACAACAAAAATGGAAAGGGTCCTGGGGTAGTCATATCAAATGACCTAAAGGTGGGCAAGCAATGTGAGAGGGCAGCAAGGAGGGCTGGGGGATACTGGGATGTATAGGAGAGGCATCACCAGTAGAAAACAGGAAGTTATTATCCCTCTGTATAGACAGTTGGTGAGACCTCATCTGGAGTACTGCGTGCAGTTCTGGAGACCCAATCTCTGCAAGGACATAGACAGGATGGAGGCTGTCCAGAGGAGGGCAACTAAAATGGTACAGGGTCTGCACCGGAAGACATATGAAGAGAGACTTAAGGAGCTGAATATGTTTAGCCTCGAGGAAAGGAGGGAGAGGAGGGACATGATAGAAACTTTCAAGTATCTCAAGAGAATCAACAAAGTCCAAGATGGTAGCATCTTTCAAAAAAAGAGGTGTGCAAGAACAAGGGGGCACAATTTGAAGATAGAAGGGGGGGCGGCTCAGAGGTAATTTAGGGAAGTATTTTTTCACAGAGAGGGTTGTGGATGCATGGAACGGCCTTCCGGAGGAGGTTGTGGAGTCAAAAACAGTGGTGGAATTCAAGCATGCATGGGACAGTCATAAGGCAATTCTGGGGGGGGGGGGTAGGAAGAAGTAGGCTGCTGGTTAACTAGGATCTGCAGCTTATCCATTAGGTAGGGAAATGGGCAGACTGGGTAGGCCAAGCGGTCCTTATCTGCCGTCAAAATCTATGTTTCTATGTTTCCATGAGGATAGTAACATTGAGGCCTTTCCTATAGTAGATCATTACCCCTCCTCCCCTTTTGCCAATCCTATCATGTCTAAAGAAGCCATAGCCTTGAAGGGACACCTCATGCTGTTAGATAGCAGGCTTTAGCCAGGATTCAGATATGCATAGGATGTCAGGAGACATTCGTATGGTCCAGGCTTCCAATTCAGCCATTTTGGGGCGTAGGCTGCGAATGTTAAGGTGTACTATTTTTAGACCTTTCATAGTGGGTAAAGATGCTGCAGATTGGGTAGGGGGAGAGTGAAGGGCAGGTCCAGGGTTGGTTTCAATGTCCCCAGCCTGGAGCAGCAGGAGGAGAGTAGAGACAGTTGCCCAGTGCAAGGTGCCAGAAGAGACGATGCCATGGACAGGAGTAGCATTGGAAGCAAGGAGTCATTTATGCAGCCAGTGCCCTAGCAGAGCTGTATCTTGTTTAGGCAGGCAAGGGATGTAGAGAAGGATTGTCAGGGATTCTGGTTCAATGTGGACTGGAAGGGGAGGCGAACTTTCACCCGCAGTGTGTTGGACGGCCCCAGCTATCACCCAGTCCATATACCAGCTTAAAGCAATGAGCCAAGCCAGGGAGACTGACCAATATAGACTGCTCATTATTGCAAGCTGGGCAAACAAGCCGAGAACAGAGAGCAGGTTGTATATTATTACGTTCTGTGATCCAGGCAGGGGATAAATGCCGCGGAGGGGAACAGCGGTGAGAGAAGTTGGGATTACAGTTTGTGTAGAACGGTGAAATTAACTTGATAGATCCTAGTAGGCTAGGGTAGTTTCTATAGTTTGGCAGCGATTGTCCCACCTATTCTTGTGGTCTCAGGTCCAGAAGTGTCAGCAGGGTGAGAAGAGCCAATAGGGAGGTGATTTTCTGGGAAAGGAGGGGCAGAAAGAGTATTTAAAGGTGGCCTGGGAGGGGAGGGGTGGGACAAAAGAACAGGCACAAGAGAGCTACAAGCGCCCAGTTGCAAGTATTCCAATGCAGAAAAGCTGGCTAAAAAAAGGCGCACCAATCAGGAGCGATGCTTCTCGAGGCTGGCCCAATCAGGAGTGTTAGTGAGACGCAGTGACCAATGAGAGAGCCGCCGGAGCAGCCAGGCTTCAAATTCAAACAGCGGTGTACCTGCGGCTTTCAGTCCAGGAGTCGGGACCAGGCGGCCGGTCCAAAAAGTGATGTTGGGTCTGGGAATGGCGGTGGTGTTGAACAACCCGTAGGAACTGCATTGGTTGTGCTTAACTTAAAGGTAACTATGGAGGGAAAGAAGGCAAGAGTAAATATGGTGCAATAAGGTGGTGGGGGCTGGCGACAGACTATCAGCAGGGGGTGGGGTGATTGAGGGAAGACAAAAGTAGAAGACTTAAGTGTTGGCAAGGGTGGGGTCAGAATGGAGCAAGAGAGGGGGAGGATAGGAGAAAGGGTGTAGGGTTACTGCAGGAGTTGAGGGCAGGTTCAAGTTCGAGCAGAGGCTAGTGAAATTTGCAGGGCTTAGTGAGAAACAGGTTGTGGAAGAGGTAGGGGAGTGGAGGGGCCAGGAAGGAAAGTCCCAAGAGTTACATACGGTTTACAAAAGGAAGGTCCTATCAAACTAATCTCATAGATTTCTTTGACTGGGTAACCAGAGTGGTGGACCAAGGAGGAGCAGTTGATGTCACCTACCTTGACTTCTGCAAAGCTTTTGATACTGTTCCACATAGAAGATTGATTAATAAGCTGGGTAGGCTCGGGGTGGGTCAGAAGTTGGTCAACTGGGTGGCAAACGGGTGGATGGGCAGAAAACAGAGAGTGGTGGTAAATGGTATACAGTCAGAAGAGATGCAAGTTACAAGTGGGGTAGCTCAGGGATCAGTCCTGGGGCCAGTCCTCTTCAATATCTTCATCAGTGACATTGCAGATGGACTGGAGGGTAAGGTTTGTCTGTTTGCAGATGACACCAAGATCTGCAACAGAGCAGATGATCCAGATGGGGTTGGCAGAATGAGAAGAGACCTGGATACTCTAGGAAAATGGTCAGAAGAGTGGCAACTAGAGCTTAACGCAAAGAAGCGCAAGATCATGCACATAGGGAAGAGAAACCCTGAAGCCACCTATAGGCTGGGAGGGGAGTTGCTGACAGTCACAAGGGAAGAAAGAGACTTGGGTATCATCATCACCGATGACCTGAAATCAACCAAGCAGACCACTAAAGCAGTAGGTAAGGCTAGGGGGATGTTGGGGTGTATTAGTAGGGGGTCTCACAAGTTGGAAGAGGGAGGTCACAATCCCTCTTTACAAGCCACTGGTTAGGCCCCATCTGGAGTACTGTGTGCAGTACCGGAGGCCATACCTTCACAAGGACATTAACCAAATTGAGGCAGTCCAGAGAAGGGCAACCAAAATGGTGCAGGGACTGCATCAGAAAACATATGAGGACAGATTAACGGAGCTCAATATGTATACCCTAGAGCAAAGGAGGGAGAGAGGTGATATGATTGAAACATTCAAACACCTTAAGGGCACTAACAAGGTGAAAGAGTCTAACATGTTTCAATATAAGAAAAATAGCAGGACAAGAGGACACAGCATGAGATTAGAGGGAGGCCGATTAAGTGGTAATGTGAGGACATTCTTTTTCACAGAAAGGGTGGGTGGATGCATGGAATGGTCTACCTCAGGAAGTGGTGGATATGAATACAGTGCAGGGTTTCAAACAGGCATGGGATAGGCATAAAGGAGCAATACAGATGAGTATGAATAGATAGGCCATTGACAGAGCAAAGGCAGATGGCATATTCATAAGGTAGAAAAAGAGGGTGGCCCCCTTTTGCCCGACACCCTGACGGCGAAATACAGAAAATCACCACTACAGTGACAGTTGCTGTAATAGTCCGTTTCCATGTTTCACTTTCCCCCAGTGTCCAGCCCCCTCCCCAGACCAACTGTGACCTGGAGTTGAGAATCCTAACGTCCGGGGGTGCGAAGGGCAGAGCCTCCCATGGGGTGTGTGGGGATGCAGCCCCCACAGAAAACATTGTGAGGGTTTGGGTGGCACAATACCTGCATCGTGTGCGTCACTATCTTGAGACCTGTCGACCTAACTTGGTGCTTCGGAAAGAGAAATGGGCAGACTGGATGGGCCTTGCGGCCCTTATCTGCCGTCAACTTCTATGTTTCTATGTAACCACAGGAACCACAGCTGGGTTTGGGGCTGACAACATAATCACATCTCCCACAGTGGCAGGGCTGCATCCTTGCATACCCTCCAGCAAACCTCGTGAGCATTTTATCTCCTCAATACTCCGAGTGTTGGGGTAGATGGACTCCTCCACCTGGGCAGCAGATACACACTCCTCTCCACCAAGGCAAGCACCTGTAGGAAAAGTAGGGGAATTTCCCTAGTGTCCTGGCTAACATTCCCTTTCCCGTAAAAAACAGTTCATGCAATTGTCCAAGGCTGTGTGTGGGTGCTGATGTGCAAAATAGCTGCCATTACACATTTAGTCACTTCACTACCAGTCTAGCATTGCTTGTAAAGCTCTTTGGGATGCAATGTGTATGAAAAGCGCTATATAAATGCTGATTCTTTTTCTTCTTCTTCTTCTTCTGCAGTTCCTGGATGTAGACATATTTTTACAGAGTCAGCCCCAGCTCACTGAGTGGGGTTACTGAATGTGTAGTGGTTGGCTCTCTGATTGTTATTTTTTTGAAGTTTTGAATGTCCTTGAGTTTACCAATAAATTCTGCATTTCCCAATGTGGATCTTGGTCTGCAGTGCAGTTTGTGGCCAGATTTTATTTTCACTAACACCGGTTCCATGTGATAATGTCGACTCAAAAAGAGTGCCAATAACAACCTCGAACCCAACATAGCCGAAAGTGAAAACGGCGATGTGAATTACAGCGACTGCCACAAATAGTGACGGTCTCTTACTTTCTGTGCAGGTGCAATATACACTAAATGTTTATGCAGGAGCAATGCCCCCCACACTCCCCATAATTCATATAATCAACTCTGGGGGTGAACACAGGAAGGAGAAAACTCGGGGCTATGGGGAGGGGCAACTGCGGGCAGGAGTGAATGGGGAAACGGGACTTAAAAAAAGAAATACATATTGAAAACAAAAATCAGTCCCCACAGCCAGACATGACCCAAGGTCTACTGCATACAGAGGCAGTGACTGAAGCTACTGCACCAAACGGATGTCTAGAAACTGCCTGGCCAAACACAGCCCTATAACCTAATACAGCAAATGTAGCTCACTCAGACACTCTCAGAATTGCCACACTGTATACTACCTTCGCTACTGTTTCACACTCGCTATTGATGTAGGCGCTCAAAATGAGTCACTCAATTTGAATCGCCCATATTATGGGATACCCTAACTCCTGAGTGCGGTTTGTCCTTGACTTCTCCAGCTCACTACATGCCTCTCTGCACTCCATTGCGCACATGTCTGTAACGCCCCCAGCATTGTGGATCATACTGTGTTTACAGAACTTAAATGGCATGGAGCTCCTTTGCTGGATAAATGTCTTTTTTGCAGATCTTTGGACCTTTGTAGATTGGCCCTAAAGAAAAACATGGTTTGGGGAGAATATATTTCCTGGCTGCTGTGGCTATTGCCATCTCCCTGCACAGTACATTGTTTGGGTTAGATGTGCAGTGGGACAACAGTTTTAACACCCCCATGGGACCTGTGTGAACAAATCCAGTTAGTTACTAGATTTTGGCTATACATTTTATTACATACATTACACCATTGCAAGAACAAATGCTGAAACCTGATTGGTCAGCTGAAACCATGACCCGTGATGTTATCTCAGCACAACATCACGGATCAAGTCCCGGCACACACAAGACTGCACCAAAAGTAAAAGAAATCTTTGCAATACCATTTTCAAGTTGCCCACACCTGGCATAGCCACTGTGCAGTTTGCCAGTACTTAACGCTATTTTGTTAAACTTAAATCCCTCCCTCCCACAGCACACAAAGCAGCAAAAAATGAAATTCTAAACCCTCACACATTCTCCCAGATCCCTCCTATCAGTTTTCTTTGCTAATCTTTGTTAAAAAATGTGAAAGCTGTCACTACAACTGGCTTCACAGCAGTCCCCATCAGTGCTGATTGTCCCTACTCGCAAACGGCCTCAATACATCTTTACTGCATGCATTGTTGTTGAAAATTAAAATAAAACCAAAAAAACAGATAATCCAACTGAAAGCCATCAGCTGCACTTTACAGCACTCCTCTGTACTGCCTCCTGCCACGGAAAGCCATCAGCTTGGCATTACAGCACTTCCCTGTCCCGCTCTCCTGCTATGGAAGCCCGTCTGACTGGCTTTACAGCACTCCACTGCCCCACTGTCCTGCCACTCCCTGCTCACTTATGTGAAAGCCATCACTGCAGTCAGCTTCACTGTAGTCCCTTTTGGTCTGTTCACACTCCCGCTGGCAAGCTTACATGTTCACTTACCAGCAGAAGAGAGAGAGGGATGAAGCCAGCGGCAAATAGACAACACGCAGGGAAGAAGCCAGTTTAGCAAGCTCACATTTCAGTCTCTTTTTAGTCTGCTTACACTCCCGCTGGCAAGCACACATGCTCACTTACTAGCAGATGAGACAGAGGGATGAAGCCAATAGCAAACAGATGGAGGGAAAGAGCCAGTTTAACAAAGTTACATAAATAAACCCACCTAGTCTGTTCTGGGGTGGGGGTCACTGGTGAGGGGAGACAACAGAAATTGTCTGAGAAAAACAGAGACTGAACACTATCACTACCTACAGGACAAATCAGAAATTGTGGACTTTTTTTATTATACATACCTACATTTAACAAAAACTAAGATAAAGATACATTTTAAAATAATTTTTTAACTTTTCTTTTTTTTTTTTTTTTTTTTTTCGAGCCACTGTATAATCATGAATAATGTACTTCAGATTTATTATGCATGGATAACATCACTTCTCTGATGTTGGATGTGCCCAACCACCCGAGGTGTGACGTTATCCCAGCGTGAGACACACCCTGTTGCGCATTACTGCTTGAATAACAACCGTTTACTTATCACTCCGCCTACATTATTAAAAGCATAGTATTAGTAACGCAATAGCTATTTAGACAAACAGACCTTATATTTGAACAAGGTATCAATGCTGTATTGCAAGAAGTTGTGATCAGGTTGGCTTATCAGTTGTGATCTGAGCACACAAGGAAAACAAATATTTGTTCAACAGGTTGTTCTCCCAATTTTTGAGTATGGTGAGTCACTCAATAGTTAATCATTAAGTCAAGTACTAACAAACTAGAAAGGGTACAGTATATGATAAATATGTTTGTTTTAAGCTGAAGACACCCGTGTGGATAACAATGTAGCAGTGCACGGACTTAGAGTATACAGTATATGAACTTATGTGAAAGTGGCCCAGTTTCATACATATGTATATGGGGTGTTTTGTGTGTATGCTTGTAAAATGGTTGCTGTTGGAGAAGTTAATTTTAAAAGATATGATATTTACTACTCTAAAAATTGTAACACATTAAAGTTTCCTTTTTCATATAGCTATTTGAGATTCTCAAAATAGGTAGATGAAGGCTCCACTCCTGATTCATGGTGTGATTCTTCTATAAAGATTTTATTGATCCACCCAATGCAGACAACCAACATTTTGTGGGCCCGCAACTTTGTCAGAATAATGGTGGCATATACTTCTGATCTGTGTAGCATATAAAATAAAAATTATACAATGACAAGGAAATTTCATGTCTTCTGATTGGTCAGTGGGTGCCTGAGACAGTGATGTTATTACACAAAAACATCATTGTATGGATTTATTGGACTACTTGGACCTTTTGGACCATTTGATTTAATTGCTTTTTTCTCTTTAGAAACACAAAAAATCTACTAAAAACATTTTTTATTTTTTATAACATTGAGCCATTGTATAATTGCAATAAGGCACTCCAGGGTGTGTTTTATTGTGTAATAACGTCACTCCTGGGGTGGTGGAAGCACTCGGCTTTGCCTCGTGTTTCGACGTTATTACACATTATACAATGGCAAGAAAAATCCTATGATTCTGATTGGCTACTGACCCATAGAGACAGCGATGGTATTAGACAATAACATCACTGTATCTAGGGCAGACACAAATATGACTGCAGCACAGTTAAAGATACTCCTCCCTGCTGCACTACCCTGGCAACGACACGGCTTCACATGCCCGCATATCAAGCTTATTTTCCTATTGTTTTCTTTTCCCAGTACATGCCAGTAGTACCAGGAAAACCAGAAGGACAAACAAACAACTGCTGCTTCTAAATGGAAGAGACGACCGGTATGAGCAGTGACACGGCTTTACTTTCAAAATGCCGTTCACTGTTCGTGACTGTCTCAGCGGCGCTCCCTTCTTCCCTCACTATCAGAACTGTCATGGATCTTCTCCCAGTACATGCCAGTAGTACTGGGAGAACCAGAAGGAGAAACAAACAACTGCTGCTTCTAAATGGAAGAGCGATGGTGACACTGACTGCTTTCAAAATGGATTCACTGTTGTTGACTATCAAGCGCACACCCTTTTTGCTCGCTAACAGAACTGTCACCGAAAGCAGCTCAACTAAACTATATGGCCACAATAATTGTGTGAGTATGGGGGGGGGGGTGACAGAGACACCTATACCAAAATAAACGCTCAGCACCTACGAGGAACATGCAGGGGCTGGGAAACATGCAGCACCAGCACCACCTAGTGGGGACTACTTTTCCCTGTTTCACCATATATGCCTTCCACAGAGGAAAAAAAACAATAGAAATGTAATAAAAACACACTTCTTAAAACTATTTTTAATTTTTTCACAACAAGCCATTGTATAATAGCAATAAGGCACTCCAGGGTGTGTGTTATTGTGTAATAATGTCACTCCTGGGGTGGCGGAAGCACTCTGCTTTGCCTCGTGCTTCAACCCACCCCAGGAGTGACGTTATTACACAATAACACACACCCTGTTGTGCCTTATTGCTTAAATAACACACATCTTGTCGTGCCTTATTGCTTAAATATAATGCATCAGACTCAAAATAAAATTTTAGATATGAATTTTTAAATACTTTTTCTGTGTGCCCACTGACATCCAGGCCAAGCAGTTTCACCCATGTGTGATTTGTGCAATGCATTCCCTATTAGATACTTTGGGCTAGATTCACAAAAAAATCACAAAGCACAGTGCAAAAGTCTGCACTGTGCTTTGCCATTGCACAGGTGTGAAATCTTGCCATTCACCACAATCTGACTGTGAACAGGGCCAAGACAGGGCAGCGCTAACCCAGTGTAGTCACTGCTGCTTCTGTGCGTTAATAGTGCTGGAAAAACAGCATAGTACAAAATATCGTGGGCAGCACATCGTGCGCAAATAGGTCACCCAGTGCAAAATGTTGCCAGGCAAAATACCGCTTCCGCACAGTCTGTGGTGTGCAGCCAGGGTCCCATGCAGCAGATGCGGGAGGGTGGCAGCTTGTGGCATGCGGGGGGCAGGGAGCCAGACAGCACAGCAGAGGGCAGGGCAGGCAATATGGACAGTGCACCGTGCGAAGCACTGACAGCAGGGGGTGCCAGGGTGCAGGGCAGGAGGGTTGCACAACATGGCCTGCCATGATGGTGTGGGGCAGAGGGAGTACCCCAGGAAACAAAGGCAGTACAAGCATTACACAAGGAAGGGGAAGACACCGTGATTGGCAATGGATAGGTATGGATGGCAGCGGCACATTATTGGGGGGGGGACCGTGATGATTACTGGAGCACCGTGATCTTGCATACATACAGGGCATCGCACAGTGGGACTCATTATGGCAGACAGGACAGCCAGTTGCACCACCACCCGTGGACACATGTGCCAAGGCACAACACTCCACCCCCCCACCCCGGTATAGTTAGCAGGCTGACAGAACAGGAGGCAATGAAAGAAACACATATCTGATGCTGCTCAGAGGTCAACCACCCTGCTGAAGACCCGAACTGCTAGCGGGTTATGGAGGGCGACAGCGGGGCATGCATGGAATTCCCCCTATCCATTGCACCCGTTCAGAGGCAAGGGAGGAGACATGCCGAAGGGCTTGTACCACCTGCTCCCTACTGGCACAGTTCTGTCCAGTGATGATTTTACCAGGCTTTGTTTTTGTCCACGATGTAATGACCTCGATATTTTGTCCTGTGATGGTTTGTCCCACGATGTTAACACACGGAATCCCACTGCTAACCCCACTAGCGCTGCCCCAACATGCAGCCAGGAGAATGGCCCCACAATGAACAGCGCAAGTGTGCTGTTCTTATTCACTAAAGCAGCCATGCAAATGAGCTCATTGGGCATGCAAGGCACTATGTGGCCATTTGCATGCCATTATGGTCCCATTTACATAGGCTGCGGCCGGAGTTTAGTGCACCTCCCATACGCTGATCGACAGCTGATCAGTTAAAAAATAATCTTATTCCCTGATGCTGGTGGTCCCCCAATCACTGATCACCAGCTGTATAGGTATAAAATAATGCATTCCCTAGTGCTAGTGGTCCCCCCCCAATCGCTGGCCCAATAGGTATAAAATAATGTATTCTCTGATAGTAGTGGTCCTCCCCCAATTGACAGCCTGATAGGTATAACATAATGCATTCCTTGTTGCTAGTGGTCCCCCCCCAATCGGGGATCACCAGCCCAATAGGTATAACATAATGTATTCCCTGGTGCTAGTGGTCCTCCCCGATCACTGACCCAACAGGTATAAAATAATGTATTTCCTGGTACTAGTGGTCCTCCCCATCACTGATCACTAGCCCAATTGATAAAAAATAATTGTAATCCCTGGTATTCAGTGGTCTCTCCTCCACCCACACCCAAGCTGGACAGATGTATCCCATGTGTCCAGCAATCCCTTCCCCCAACTTGATCACCCACCCGACATTGCCAACATATCCTCGGTGTCCAGTGTAACCCCCTATCCTGATCCCCTGTGTAGTATATAGAATCATTTCCCTGGTGGTCTAGTGCACCCACCTCCCTATCCCCGATCCCCTGTATAGTGAATGAGACCTGTCCTTGGTGGTCTAGTGGACCCCCCACCCCGGCAGGCCATGCCCCCTCACTCCATTCCCTCCCTATCCCGAATCCAAGCTGGCGACTGACACAGCCCTCCTCTCACCTCATGGCTAGCAGCCGACTGAGCTGTTAGTGCAAGCATATTGTATACATTATACGCTCATTGATTAACAGCTCAGTGAGTGGAAAGTTCTGACTTTCGATTGACTTTTGTGGCACATATATGTGTACAGTATGAGTATGTCATCCATATGTAATGAATTTAGGCACCACTTGTCTCAGCAAACATAGTATTAATACATTCAGTTGTACGAGTCCTTTAAATAGGGGGTTCTGCCACCAACAAAAAAACAATCAAATAAATAAATAAATCATGTGTGGCACAAGGTTCAGTAAAAACTAAAAACGGAGGACACTCGTTACTTACAGTAAAATATCCTTTATTTCACACATATACACAAATGAAAGCACCTATGGAAGTCCAAAAGCATACCAGAACGCAATGGGATTACTGTGATACAGTCCAGTTATACAAAAATACACCTAAAGGCATCAACACTGAAGCACTTCAACTGCCCAAAATAATTGCAAGAAATTTAATGTCAAGAACAAGTTGAATTACCTTAGTTGACTGTTGGACCGGTAGCTTCCTGGTTGCAACACGCTTACATTTCGAACACGTGGTTCATCATCAGAGCGTACTGTGTCTATAGAGGTGTATCCTTAAAAGGAATTCATTTAAAGGTATAGACACCTTACCAGATATATATATATTCAGTGCAAGAATTACAAGACAATTGAAGTGCATAACAATTATATCATTAACATAAAACCATATCAAACTTAAAGTTGAAGTGCATTATATCTGTATACAGGATCCCACCAAACTAGTATGTTATTGATATGGCCAGATTTGTATTAGAGGTGAACTATTTCATTTTTTAATCACATTATTGTGCCTAGCACAAGGGAACAGTTATGGGCACTACGTTTGCCCCAAGCCTGGCCAACTTGTATATGGGACAGTGGGGGGAGGCATATATTTTTGACAGTAATAACAATCACATTTTTTGATAATATTAAACTGTGGAAAAGGTTTATTGTTGACTGCCTTCTAATATGGGAAGGGAGCCTAGAAAGATTGCACAGATTCCTTGAATATATAACTTGCACTTCAGAACATTTGTCCTTTACACACTGTGTGGATCTGTATTCAATCTCCTTTTTGGACATAATATTGTATAAAGAAAATGGGAAATTGGAGACCAAATCATATAGAAAGCCCTTAGCACATACTACACTACTCAGAATGGACAGCTGCTACCATAAATAAATAAATTTGGTCAAAAATATCCCTGGGGACAGTTTATTAGAGCTCGAAGGGTACGCTCTACTATGGCTGGTTATGAGGAAGCCTCTAAAGATCTTACAGAGAGAGATTTATTTCACGAGGATATTCATCATCCTTAGTAAAAAATACAGAAAGGAAAACAAAACAAATGGATAGAGAAGCTATCCTGAATAAACAACCAAGAGCACTCACAGAGGAGAAGACTACTACAGCCACTTTTGTGATTCAATTTAATACATTGGCACTAGAAATTGGAAACATCATCAAGAAACACTGGTCAATTCTAAGTGTGGCTCCCAAGCTAAAAAAGTTGGCAAATATAAAACCAAGAATCACCTACCGGAGGGGGAAAAAACCTTCGGGACAGTCTGGTACACCCCTAGTGGAGACAGAATCATGCTTAGAAACTTGGCTACCAAAACCCCCCAAAGGAAACTATTGATGTGGACACTACAACCGCTGTTCGAATACTATGGACACCAAGCATTTTGTACACCCCAGATCTGGAAAAAAAATTGATACTGAACAGTTTATTATGTGCAGTACATGTGGGGTGATGTACTTGCTGATCTGTCCATGTGGGTTGGGGTATGTAGGCCAAATAAAAAAATGGTCTCTAAAACTAAAGAGTTGGTGGACATAGAGCAGCGATTAGAAATGAGAATCTAACTTATGCTATGGCTAGATACTATAAGCAAGCCAGGTATGGATCTGCAGCGTCTCTAAAATTTGTGGGATTAGAAAAAGTGACAATAAATCCTCGTGGTGGAAGCCTAAAACAAAAACTGCTCCAACCGGAATCTTTTTGGATTTTTACCCTTGATACACTAAGTCCGCTTGTGCTGAATGATGACATCCCAATGTATAGTTATTTGTAAAGGCATTTGTGCAACAGTTTAAATGCTCTGTGCTAGCTTTATGCTATTTCATGCTTGATAAACTCTGGCTCACAGCTTTGCTTTTTTCTATATCTTTATATAGTATGACTTGTGGGCTCTGCTATGTTAGGCAGCACGACTTTCTGTCTCTGCTGCCTTCTATTTTTAATATAGGATGACTTGTCGGCTCTCCTATGTCAGGCAGTATGACTTGCCAGCTCTGCTAGCCTGATTTTGTGTTTTTGTGTTTTATGCTCTTCTATATGCGTATATATACATTTTTTATATTTATTTATTGTGTATTTTTGTACTTGGGTGTTAGTAGTTTAGCATTGAGTCATATTATTAGCACTTTAGATATGGCACATATAAGCACTTTGCTCACTTAGTCAGTTTATTTTTAATTAGGATCCTGTATACGAATATAATGCACTTCAACTGTAGGTCTGATATGGTTTTATGTTAATGATATAATTGTTATGCGCACTTTAATTGTCATGTAATTCCTGCACTGAGTATATATCTGGTAAAGTGTTTATACCTTTAAATTAATTATTTTTAAGGATACGCCTCTACAGACACGGCACACTGTGATGATGAACCACATGTTCAAAATGTAAGCGCGTTGCAACCAGGAAGCTACCGGTCATTTTGGAACTGCGCCAGACACGCCTGCCATGTTGGTATTATTACCGTTTTTGCTGGTTTTGCACAAAATGCTGCTGATGACAGTCAACTAAGGTAATTCAACTTGTTCCTGAGACTAAATTTCTTGCAATTATTTTGGGCAGTTGAAGCGCGTCAATGTTGATGTCTTTAGCCGTGTTTTTTGTAGAACTGGACTGTATCGCAGTAATCCCCTTACGTTCTGGTATGCTTTTGAACTTCCATAGGTGCTTCTATTTGTGTATATGTATATGAAACAATGGATATTTTACTATAAGTAATGAGTGCCCTCCATTTTCAGTTTTTACTGAACTTTATGCTATGCAATATGAATCACTCCCTGGATGCGAGCACCAAGAATTAAGCTGTAGCTTCCCCCTCCCCCTTGTGCTTCTTTATGTCTAAGATAAATCAATCAATATTGACATCAGCATTAGATGCACTACATTAAAAAAAAAACCTTGAATTTCAAGTCATTCCATTCTTCATTATTAAGGATATTTACAGGAACACTGAAGAAATTCTTCTGTAGCTAAGGCTTATTCTGGAATTAAACATATAATACCCTGCTCATGACAGCACTGCTATTCCCACAGCAATGAAGTCATAACACATGGTTGCCGTTTTTTTGAATGGATCAGTCAGCCTGCCTTGAGAATCATAATACAATTGTTCTGATGCCAGGAATCCATAATACCACTGACCTGACATCAGAATGATGGTATCTCGCACTTAGCTGTTCTCAGTGCTCACTCCTGTCACAGTTTTAAAACTTCAGTTAGAAAATGACAGGAGCAGTGCCGAAAACTGAGATGGCGGGAGCTATGTCAAAGTCTACTAGTGAGGCCAGGCTACAGTTCACGGCTGAGCAGGAAAACAAAAACACCATCCATAAGCCCAATTTTAATACACAACTGCGCACGTGTTACCTGCATAGCCCAATCATACAATGTCACCTGAAGAGCTGGATACCCATCTAGCCCATTTTGTTTTCTCAAACCAAAAAGTGATGGCACAGATTACGGGCCTAGTCACAAGAATCCCTTGATGGATCAATAGCATCATAACACATCGATATCCATCTGCTATTCTATTTAGAGTATCCTGCTTGTGACAGCACTGCTGTTCCTACAGCAATGAACTATGACAGCATAATCAGAGGGACTTAAAGGGACACTGTCTGCTTTTAGCTGATTTTTTAGCCTCCTTTAAAAATAATACCTGTACATATCTCTGTCACTGTGCATCATATACAGTATGTTTTTTTAGCATAAAATGAGCATTGAGATTTTTTTAAAATATTTGTATTAGCTGTCCCAATTTTATCCAGGGCAGACTGTCCACTCCAGTGCATGCACTACTAAGATGGTCATGAAGTGTGTGTTTAATCGTGCATGGATGCATATGTTTTTTTTTTAAGAAATGTCAACAAAAATGATTATCTAACAGACATTGGTTTCCTGAGCACAATAAAGTTATTCCGCTGCTAAAAACAGTGTTCTTACATATTTAATTTTCTCTTTGAAAGTTAAAGCTATGACTCTGGGCATGCACATTAGCGTCAGGGTGCTAATGCACATAGAAACATAGAACATAGAAACATAGACTTTGACGGCAGATAAGGACCACTTGGCCCACCCAGTCTGCCCATTTCCCTTCCTATTGGATAAGCTGCAGATTCTAGTTAACCAACAGCCTACTTCCTGCAACCCCCCACTACAATTGCCTTATGTCTGTCCCATGCATGTTTGAATTCCCCCACTGTTTTACACCCAACAACCTCCCCAGGAAGGCGGTTCCATGCATCCACCACTCTCTCCATGAAAAAAAATTTCCTCACATTACTCCTGAGCCATCCCCCCCTCTATTTTTAAATTGTGCCCCCTTGTTCTTACACATCTCTTTTTTTGAAAGATGCTACCCTCCTGGACTTTGTTGATTCCCTTGAGGTGCTTTAAAGTTTCTATCATGTCCCTCCGTCCCTCCTTTCATCAAGGGTATACATTAAGCCTCTCAGTCTCTCTTCATATGGTTTCTGATGTAGACCCTGCACCATTTTAGTTGCCCTCCTCTGACTGCTTCCATCCTGTCTATGTCCTTGCATAGATGGGGTCTCCAAACTGCACACAGTATTCCAGATGGGGTCTCGCCAACTGTCTGTACAGAGGGATAACCACTTCCCTTTTTCTACTTGTGATGCCCCTTCCTATGCATCCCAGTATCCCCCTGGCTCTCCTTACTGACTTCTCACATTGCTTACCCACCTTTAGGTCATCTGATATGACTACCCCCAAGTCTCTTTCCATTTTTGTAGTTGGTAGTACCTCCCCTGTTATTGTGTACTCTTCTCCTGGGTTTTTGTTTCCCAGTTGCATTACTTCGCACTTCTTTGCATTGAATCTAAGTTGCCATATGTCTGACCATTCCTCCAACCTTGACAAGTCCCTTCTCATCCTTTTAACCCCCCCCTTGTGTATCAACTCTGTTATAGATCTTTGTGTCATCTGCAAAGAGGCATACCTTTACCTCCAGACCCTCTGCAATGTCACCTATAAAGATATTAATGAGGACTGGACCTAGTACTGAGCCTTGTGGTACTCCACTAGTAACCCCCCTTTCTTCGGAATGTGTTCCATTCACTATTACCTTCTGTGTCCTGTTGTGCAGCCAGTTTGCTACCCAGGCCACCACCCTGGAACCCACTCCCAGGCTGGCTAACTTCATTGTTAGTCTTTTGTGCAGGACTGTGTCAAATGCCTTGCTAAAGTCTAGGTAGGCCATATCCACAGCCCCTCCCTGGTCTATTACTTTGGTCACCCAGTCAAAGAAATCAATTAGATTCATCTGACATGACCTTCCTGCTGTAAATCCATGCTGCTTTGGGTCCTGTGCCCCACTGGCCTCTAGGTACTCAACAATTCTTTTCTAGTTAGAGTCACAGCTTTAACCTTTCACCTTTAACCTTCTGGAATGCTCTAGCAGCTCCATTTACTGAGTCACTGAATGACATCAGCATGCAAATGGTCCAGCAGCATAACTGTTATTTTATACTTGGAAAGATAAATGCTTCAATGATGCCCTGTGACAAGGCAGTTAAAGTGCTACCTTGTCTCTTTCTTGGCTGTTGTTTATTTGCCAAGGTCAAAGGAGACTAGCCAGGAAGATGGAAGACCTAGGGCTGGGGGCTAAGCTTGTTGGGTGGGTCAAAAGTTGACTACAGGACAGAAGCCAAAAAGGTGGTATGGGGGAGATTCTCAGAAGCTAGGCCTGGGACCAGTGGGATCCCACAGGGATCTGTGCTTAGTGCAGTGTTGTTTAACATATTCATAAGTAACATCATGGATGGGATCGGGGAATGATATGCCTGTTCGTGAATGACACAAAGCTCTGTGGGAGGGTGGACATGCAGAAAGACAGACAGGAACTCAGGGAAGACCTGGCTAAGCTGGAGAAGTGGACTGGCATTTGGCAACTGCAGTTTAGTGCTAAACAGTGTATGTTATGCACTTGGGGACTAAATACTGGTTGGGAGGTGTGCAGGTAACCAGATCAGTGGAGGAAAAGGACCTGGGTGTAATAATCAAGAGTGACCTGAAACACTAGGCACAATGCAGGAAGGCTGCAGCCAAAGCAAATTGGATGCTCAGCTGCACAGCCAGGGGACTCGCCAGCAGGAAGGCAAAGGTCATTTTGCCACTGTACAGGTCTCTAGTGAGACTGCACATAGAATACAGGGTGCAGTATTGGTGTCCTTATCTCAAAAAGGATATCAACTTGCTGGAAGTGGTCCTGAGAAGGACAACTAAGAGGACCCAGTGCCAGCAAGACAACATCTATAAGGAAAGGCTCAGGGGGCTCAACATGTACACTCCTGAGAAAAGAGGGGAGATGGAATGAGTTGCTGGAGGAGATGGTATCCCTAAAAACAGTGGACAGTTTCAAGAAAGGTTGGGACAGGATGAGTGGAAAGTTGACAAGAATCAAGGGGGATATGGGAAGAGGGGCAGTTCCCTCTGTAAACACAGTGGGAACTGCACATTTGACCTGACTAGATAGACCATAAGGCCTTTATCTGTTGGCACATTTGTATATTCATATGTACAGCAGCCCACCACCTCTGCCTGCATGGAGAGGTAGGTTCAAACTGGAATCTGCCAGTACTGGGTGTCATCAAGGCACGGGTCAGGAAGCATAGGAAAACCAGGAGCAGTTTAAAAATTCACAAATAGCATTTTACTTTTTCCAATAACAGCAATATAAAAATACAGATTTGTTCAGTTTAACTATTTACAAAGGCAGTACAAACACAGAAAACAAATTATTTTTTCTGAATGTTTCTTCTCAATTTCAAGTGTCAATCTCTCAGTCTCCTTGTCTCTCTAGCAAAACATTTCTGCTCTTTTTATAAGTCTTTGTCTGGGAACTCGTTAAGAGAACCTGCTTCTCACAGAATGTTCTTGCAAGTTTACAGAATGTTCTTGTAAGTTTCATTCCTTGCAGGTGCAAATAGCTTTGTAATAATTTCAACAGTATAACTATATACAGTTTTAAACAGAGGATCCCAGTATCAGTGACATCTTCACATAAAGATTCACATATATTTTTATGCCTGCAGATATGCAAAGGGGAAGAAAAGACAGAACAGCAAGTGAAAGCAGAGAGATAGTGAGAAGTGAAGAATTGCAAAACCGTCCGAAGTGATCAGTCCCTAGGTCTCACATGAAAATTTGGTTGCTCAACCAGACAGACAAGAGACAGAAAAGGAGAGGATAGAACAGACCCTTGAGTTTACACTCTTTCTGCATAACAAATGGGACCTTATTCAACCCTGTCATATATCCTTCCCCCTTTAAGTGGGAACCTGTTTTACGAAAACAGGTTTCCAAAACTTTCTTTTAAATTCCTATCTAAGATCAGCTTATAATCTTTACAGTTCAGTGCATATGCAGCATAGCAAACAGTGAAATTTAAACACACATTTTTTTTTCAACCTTCGGAATTCTTAATTCCTGATCCATATCTTGAGAGAAAATCAGCACTGACATTCTCATTCTCAGATTTGTGCATCACTTTAAATATAAATGGCTGTAGTGCCACCTTGTGATTCTAAAATTGTTATACTTCATTTGGTTAAGCCAACAGAGAGGATTGTGATCTGTTACAAGTATAAATCAGCTCCTTATAAGTAAAACTTAAGGGACTCCATGGCCCACTTTGTCGCAAGGCATTCGTTTTCAATGGCAGAGTACCTTTTCTCTCTGTCGTGCAATTTCCTACTTATGTACAAAACAGGATGTTCTTTTGCATCTAGATGCTGACTCAAGACTGCACCAAGGCCTACCTCTGATGCATCAGTCTGTAAGAGAAATTATTTCTCAAAGCCTGGGCTTCCTAAAACAGGAGCTGAACACAATGCAGCCTTAATGGCCTGAAAAGCCTCATCACACTCTTGGGTCCATTTCACATTATACAGGAACCGTTTCTATGTGAGTTCAGTTAGGGCAGTAGCTAACTTGGCAAAGCTGGGAACAAATCCCCAATAATAACCAGCCAGCCCTAAAAATGACCTGACATGTTTCTTGGTTTTGGGGACAGGGCTGTTAGCTACAGCTTCTATCTTGGAAACCTCTGTGACACTTGGCCAGCTGATTATGATTATTGAATGATATTTGTAATATAAATATATAGTATATGGCTGTTTAACATAAGACAGCTGTGCTTCCATGGGTGCCTCCCGCACCCCAGGTTTCAGTGAAGCTACAGGATATATTACAGTCACCAGGAGATCTCGGTAATGTAATTAACTTCCTTGAAAAATTGCATTTTATTACTTTGTTATGACATGCCTAGGCTCTTTGAAGTGGAAACGAAATGTGACTTTATTAGTTTGCCAGAGGATCAGCCTAATAAACTTTTAAGACGTCTTAAGAGGAAGAACATTGATACCACCATGATGCTAACAGTTGTAAAACCCTTTGATATGCCTTGGGAATAGGAACCACACAAGATCAAAGAGAAAATGTTTAATTAAGGTGTCATGTTTAGGAAGTGGAATTTTTGCTGAAGTCACATTATTTAAAATATCTCCTGACAGGAAATCAGTTTGTATATTTTTTTAATTCTAAAAAGGAGGAGCGAGATGACTCACCAAGGAGGTGGGGAGATGGGGTTGAAATGTATCCTTGTAACTGGGGAATGGGACATATTATTTTGGGACTCAGAGAGAAACTACTTAAGGCACTTATAGAGGTAATACATTAGACAGAAAACTCCAACTGTATTGTGGTAGGAGTTTTTGTTTTCTAATCTTCCGTTGTTCTTTTATGTGATTGTGAGCTCTTTGATATATTGTTCTGTGTTTACATTTTTCATATTTTTATCATCTTTTAGTAAAGTACCTTTTATTTGAAAGACTGCCTGTGTGTCTGCCAGTTCTTTTTTTGCATGTGACGTATAGATGGTTAAGTCTGACAATTGTTAAACAGCTTCATGGTGTTACTAAACTGGGAGAAGGTAAGAATATACCTAAGGTCTCTTACAGAGTTTTAAGAGTTCATTTTGGAAGCCTGGCTGGGTGCCCTGGCGTAAGATTGAACCGCAATCCCTGAAGAGGGTACATATCTGAGCCTGAACATTGGGTGCACTAGTATAAGGTTCATAGTTTGAATCCCCCCAGAACTTGAGACTAAAGGTGATTCGGACCCAAAAGCAGACAGGAGGGTTAGCCTGTCTGTTACCTGTTTCACACTATTGCGCTCTGAGGTTGGCACTGTGGGAGCAGAGGGCCTGACCTGCTGAATGCATTTGTGACAGATTTGGTTGACAGTGGTGTGATAAAATTGGTAATATAAGCTTTAACTGTTCAGTGTGTCACTTTGATACTGTGCAGCTCACTTGCAAAATAAGGCAGTGATTTATTTTTTTTAAAAAGGAAACATAACTATAGAATTTTGCTAACAGTCAAGTTCCTACCTGTTTTATTTTTTTTTCAAAATGCAAGTTAGAGTAGCCGTAGTTAGGGAAGAAGATGGCTTCCAACTACAGCAGGCACACTGCAGACTACTTGAGGCAGTTGTGCCAGGAGAGAGGAGTCCTGCACAAGGGGAAAGCCACCAAACAGAACCTCAAGGAAGCCCTGATGGCAGCAGATGACCAGAGCATCGAGTCACAGACTGTGACTGTAAAGGATCAAACCTTGGGCATGGAGGGGCTAGTGGCCAGTGCAGTGTCAAGATCTGGTGAGGAGGGTAGCAGGGCCAGTGCAAGCGAAGGGCCACAGCAGCAGGGGAAGGTCACCAGCATTCTGGAGCCAGAAGCAATCAGGCTGTGGATTGAGTTGCTCAGAATGGAGCTGGAGTTCCAGAGAGAAGAGAAGCGAGAGCAGCAAGCTGTAGAAGAGAAGAGGGAGCAAGAACAGTGAGCTGCAAAGGAGAAGAGTGAGCAGGAATGGAGAGAAGTGGAGTGAGAGAAACGACCTGCAGAGGAGAAGAGGGAGCAAGAACAGCGAGAAGCTGAACATCAACAGCAAGAGGTGGACCGTGAAGAGCGTGAGTGCCAGAGGCGACATGAACTGGAGAAGTCACGACTCCAACCACCAGCATCAGAGCAGGTAAGTGGCTTGGGTTTAACTGAAACTACAGGACTGGGTTACAAATTAAATTCTAAATTGATAGCTGAATTTAAAGAGGGGGAGGTTATGGATGCCTTTTTAAATTCCTTTGAAAACGTTTGAACTCGGGTAAATATTTCTAGAGGGTCCTGGAGCTTCCAGCTATCCCCACTACTTACTGGGAAAGCTCGGGATGCATTGGGTCAGATGGACAATGAGGACAGTAATGATTACAGCAAACTTAAAGCTGCACTTTAAAAAAGTTTGATTTAACTGCAGAAGCATACAGAGCTAAATTCTGTAAGCTCAGGAGAAGCTCTGACATGAGCTACGTGGAGCTAGCCACAAAACAACGTTAGTGCTTAAAAGTTGGTGGGAAAGCATTAAAGCAAACTCTGTAGATAAAATTGAAAATGCTATTTTGTTAGAACAGTTTTTTGGGGCATGCACAGCAGAGCTGAAAACCTGGCTGGAGGACCGAGATCCCAAAACAGTTCAAGAGGCTGCTGAACTCTCGGACCGCTATGCAAAGAGCCGACCTGCTCTGAGAGCGAATGGGGCAGGCGTGGCAGCACAGAAAGAGAAAAGCGCGCCTTCAGGGCAGCTAAAACCCTCACTGCCTCCACTGAAACCAGTTAGCCCCAGGTTTCAAAGAAAAGAGTTCTCTGAGAAAAGAAACGAATGTTAGGTTTGTAAAGAAACTGGTCATATTGCCAGACAGTGTCCCAAAAGGACGAGCAACACACAACATGGGGCCAGGAAAGAAGTGGGTTGTTTATGTGACCCTGGAAGCATGCTTGTGAACATGAGGGAACACATACACCCAGTCACGGTGAATGGTGTACAGACTCAAGGGTTAAGGAATACAGGGGCATCCCTGACATTGGTAAGAGGGGATCTGGTAGAGCCTGGTCAGCTTATACCCAATACATTTGTAACTGTACAATGGTTCACTGGTGAGGAGAAAACTTTGCCACTTGCTAGTGTTCTCCTAGACTGGGGTGAAACAGGGGGAGCTGTGCAACAGGTGGCTGTAGTCGAAACTTTAGCAGTTGACATCATCCTTGGCAACTATCTCAAACAGCAGATGGTGTGTGCAGTTACCCATAGCCAAGTGTCAAGGGAAAGTTGTAGTTCCCTGGACCCCGCAGAAGCCATTGTGGAAACCACTGGGAGGCTGGTTCCCCAGCCTGTGTCTCCTGATATGGAGACTAATGAAAAGGGGGTAGAAATTTCCCCAGTAGCAGTTAACCACACAGCTACGGGAGGTGACCCATTGTCAGAGGGTTAGGGATGGCAGTGATCCTGAGTGCCCTGATGCTAGTGTTAGGGACCCTAGTTTAGAGACTGAAGGGGACCTGTCCCATGCCTTGGGAATGTGTCAGGAGTTTGCAGCTGCTCAGAAAAGTGACCCTAGTCTACAGAAGCTGAGGGCTTTGGCATACCCTGACGGAACGCAGGGAGGTGACAGTAAACATAAGGTTTATTGGGAAAATGGACTGAGATATACTCAGGCTATAAAGACAGGGGGAGGGGTGATAGGCAGGCAGCTTGTCGTTCCACAAGGGTATCATGAGCTGTTGCTCAAGATTGCACATGATATTCCCTTGTCTGGTCATCTGGGACTCGCACACACTAAGCAGCGGTTGGCCCAGAATTTCTATTGGCCCAACTTCACCCAGCAGGTGAAGGAATATTACAGGTCTTGTCACCGGTGCCAAGAAATAGGGAAGGTGAGTAAGAAAACCAAAGCCATCCTAATTTCATTGCCCATAGTGGAGGAGCCATTCCATAGGGTAAGAATGGATATTGTGGGTCCCTTAAATACCCCCAGCTCCTCTGGGAAGAGGATCATCCTGACTGTGGTAGATTATGCCACCCAGTACCCAGAGGTAGTCTCCCTATCTTCACTGAGGACAGACAAAGTGGCAGACGCCTTACTTGGGATTTTCTCCCGTGTTGGGTTTCTGCAGGAGGTTATCACCGATCGAGGGGGGTTCCTTCATGACGGACCTGATGAAATGTTTGCGGAAGAAGTGTGGGGTGGTGCAGAGATGCACAACACCTTATTACCCGCAAGCCAATGGGCTTGTGGAAAGATTTAATGGTACCCTGGAGACAATGCTCCAAGCGTTTGCTGAACAGCATGAGAGGAACTGGGAGAAATACCTTTCCCACCTCTTGTTTGCATACAGGGAGGTGCCCCAAGAGTCGACAGGGTTTTCCCTCTTTGAGCTGTTATATGGACACCGGGTACATGGGCCCCTAAACTTGATCCGGGAGGGCTGGGAAGGCAAGCACGCCACCTAGGGAACTCCCATAGTGGATTACATCCTTAGGTTTAGGGAAAGGCTGAAGGAGTTTATAGGGACAGCCCAGAGCAACCTGGCAGCTGCCCAACAGAAACAAAAAGTGTGGTATGCCCACAGAGCCAGAGCTTGCTTGTACACGGTGGGTCAGGAAGTCATGGTCCTTATTCCGGTCCGGAAAGACCAGCTGCAGGCTGAGTGGGCAGGACCATACAAAATAGGTAGAAAGGTAAATGATGTGTACTATATCATAGAGTTATCTGACAGAAGACATACAGAAAGAATGTGCCATATCAACATGATGAAGCCATATGCTAACAGGGCTGACATGGTGTTTGCAGTATGTAGTCCTGGGGAGGGGACTGACGAAGGAGACCCCCTTCTGGACTTGCTGGAAGAAAACAAGCGGGAGTCCTCTGTGGAGGCAGTTAAATTGTCTCCCCAGCTGGTCCCGGACTAGATCCAGGAAGTAAGGGAGGTTTTAGCAGACTTTGCCCCACTGTTTAGCACCAAGCCTGGACTAACCCCCTTAGCAACGCATGACGTGGTGACAGGGACACAGACGCCCATACGGCGGACAGCATATCGGGTGTCAGAGGCTGTCCAAAAGGACATTAGGAGAGAGGTGGAGGAAATGCTGGATTTAGAGGTAACCCAGAGATCTCACAGCCCCTGGGCCTCACCCGTAGTCCTTGTGCACAAGCCAGATGGCTCTACTCGTTTCTATGTGGCCCATCATGGACAGAATGCAGTTACAAAGTCAGAAATCCACCTGATGCCCTGGACAGATGAACTCCTGGACAAGTTGGGAGGAACGACATACCTTACGACTATTGATCTGACAAAGGGGTATTGGCAGGTAGAGTTAACAGACAGATCTAGGGAGAGGTTGGTCTTCATCACTCCGATAGGCTTATTTGAATTTAAAGTAATGTCTTTCGGAATGAAGAACACCCTGACCACTTTCCAAAGGTTGGGTTGGTGAACCAGGTGTTAAATGGTGCTGAGGAGTACGCCATGGTGTACCTGGATGATATTGCCATCTTTAGTGCCAGCTGGGAGGAACACCTGTCCCACCTTAGGGAAGTGCTGGGCAGGATACAGAGGGTTGGGCTCTCTGTCAAAGATGAGAAGTGCCAGGTGGCCATGGCTGAAGTGGCATACCTCGGGCATGTTGTAGGCCGGGGACAGCTCCATCCTAACCAAGTAAAAATAGAGGTGATCAAGGCATTGCCCAGACCAGAAATGCAGAAGCAGGTCAGGAGTTTTCTAGGGACAGCAGGGTACTATCAGAAATTTGTACCCAATTACAGTGCCCTGGCTGCTCCCCTGTCTGACCTGGTAAAGAAAAAGATGCCTAAGAAAATTACCAGGGAACCAGCCTGTGAAAAAGCGTTTACTAGACTGAAGGAGGCACTGTGCAGTGCTCCTGTATTGACAAGTCCTGCCTATAGCAGACCCTTTATAGTCCAGACTGACACCTCAGATGTGGGTATTGGGGCAGTACTGAGCCAGACATCCAACCAAGGGAAAGATCACCCTGTAGTGTACCTGAGTAAAAAGTTACTTCCCAGTGAGCAGGCATACTCTACTGTGGAAAAAGAGTGTCTTGCCATAGTGTGAGCCATACTTATATGGGCAACATTTTGAGGTACAAATTGTCCACAACCCCCTGGTTTGGCTGACACAAATGGGAAAAACTAATGGTAGACTATTAAGATGGAGTCTTGCCTTGCAAGGGTATGACATGATGATCTTACATAGGGCTGGAGCGACCAATCAGAACACAGATGGCCTGTCTCGTCCATATGAGGAGTGAACTGACTTGGGAAGCTTATCCCATGCAGGGGATAAAGCCCCCAGATTCAGTCTAGGTGGGGAGGATTGTGATGCTTGGCCAGCTGGTTATGATTATTGAATGATATCTGTAATATAAAAATACAGTATGTGATTGTCTCACATAAGATAGCTGTGCTTCCATGGGTGCCCTTCCCCCAGGTTTCAGTGAAGCTACAAGATATATTACTCTCACCAGGAGATCTCTGTAATGTAATTAACTTCCTTGAGAAATTGCATTTTATTATTTTGTTATGACATGCCTAGGCTCTTTGAAGTGGAAACGAAATGTGACTTTATGAGTCTGCCAGAGGATCAGCCTAATAAACTCTTATGATGTCTTAAAAGGAAAAACATTGATAACACCATGGTGCTAAAAGTTGTAAAACCCTTTGCTATGCCTTGGGAATAGGAACCACACAAGATCAAAGAGAAAATGTTTAATTAAGGAGTCATATTTAGGAAGTGGAATTTTTGCTGAAGTCACATTATTTAAAATATCTCCTGACAGGAAATCAGTTTGTATTTTTTTTTTATTCTAAAAAGGAGAAGCTAGATGACTCACCAAGGAGGTGGGGAGATGGGGTTGAAATGCATCCTTATAACTGGGGAATGGGACATATTATTTTGGGACTCCGAGAGAAACTACTTAACGCACTTATAGAGGTAATACATTAGATAGAAAAAGTCTAACTGTACTGTGGTAGGAGTTTTTGTTTTGTAATCTTCCCTTGTTCTTTTTTGTGATTGTGAGCTCTTTGATATATTGTTCTGTGTTTACATTTTTCATATTTTTATCATCTTTTAGTAAAGTACCTTTTATTTGAAAGACTGCCTGGGTGTCTGCCAGTTCTTTTTTGCATGTGACGTATAGATGGTCAAGTCTGACAATTGTTCAACAGCTTCATGGTGTTACTAAACTGGGAAAAGGTAAGAATATACCTAAGGTCTCTTATAGAGTTTTAAGGGTTCATTTTGGAAGCCTGGCTGGGTGCACCGGTGTAAGATTGTACTGCAATCCACAAAGAGGGTACGTATCTGAGCCTGTACATTGGGTATGCTAGTATAAGGTTCACAGTTTGAATCCCCCAGAACTTGACACTAAAGGTGATTTGGACCCAAAAGCAGACAGGAGGGTTACCCTGTCTATTACCTGTTCACACTATTGCACTCTGAGTTTGGCACTGTGGAGCAGAGGGCCTGACCTGCTGAGTGCGTTTGTGATAACCTCTAGCTTGACTTCTCCATTTCCCAAAACATAGTCCAAATATCTGGTTTCCTGCATGCCCAATGCACACTTGGTAGGATTAATTGTTAGACCTGCCATTTTGGTTGATTGCATAGCTGCTTGTATGTGTTCCAGGTGGCTTTTCCAGTCTGGACTGTACACCATGACATCACCAGGTATGCAGCACAATAACCAGTGTGAGGGGATAAAATGACATCCATGTACCACTGGAATGTAGTGGGTGCGCCATGTAAACCAAGTGGCATGGTGGTGAACTGACAGAATCCTATAGGAGTGGCAAATGCAGTTTTGTTTCTGGATTCTTTAGCTAGGGGGACTAACGGACTTCACCTGACCGCCATTGTATTCCAAACACCGGTCCCGTAGCGAGGGGGCTATCAGGTGGTGTGGGCAGTCAGGTGAGCAAAGGGGGTGGAGTGCTTAGGATAAAAGGACTGCTTCTATTCCTGCACTACCAGATCACCGCTGTAGGAGGAACGCTGAACCTCCTGTTACCAACAGTACCTGCCAGAACTCTTGCTGCAACGTGTTATCTCCAGGAAGGCACTCTTCAATTGTGCCACTTGCTTCAACAGCCCCGCAGACTAACAGACTTCCCCTGACCGCTGCTGTATTCCAAACACTGGTCCTGTAAGTGAGGGGGCTACTGGACAGCGAGGGTAGTCAAGTGAGCAAAGGGGGTAGAGTTCTCAGGATAAAAGGACTTCCATACTAGTGTCTGCCTGTGGAGGGGCTGCATGCATGAGTGGGTCATGCAGGAGCGGCGTGAGTCTATGGTGGGAGGCTGCGGGGAGGCTGTTTTGTGTTTAAAAGCTGTTTAACAACTACTGACTGATAAAAATGAAGGTTGAATATATGTTATTGATAGGGCTAGTGTACATCTGGAGGGGGGTTAAACATCCACTGGTTACACCTTGGGATGGGAGACAGAGGTAATTAAGGGTTCCAACTAGATAACTATAGCTGAAGGTCCAGCTATAGCTTTACATAAGGTACAATACTACAGTTCAACTACCTGGATACTGAAACAAAGTAGGCCAATATATTCTCCACACTTTATGTTAGTTTTGGTAGGCTGTGGTAGAATAGTCAACAAAACAAAAGTACTCAGGTGCAGGTCGACAAAGGTGAATAAGAATACATTTTGGAAATTGGTCACTTGCATATTCATTATTTTAGCAGGTGATGTTGAAGTAAACCCTGGTCCCCAAATAACAAGTAAATTATCAGATAGGACAACAGACACTAAGATGCATAAAGGATTAAAGATTGCATACTTAAATACAAGAAGTCTACAGCACTATTTCAGTGAAGTTGAAGCATGGATTCAAACTGAAGGCTTGGATGTAACAGGTTTGAGTGAGACCTGACTTAAAGCTTAAGTCCCAGATGAACACATTCAACTAAAGGGATATAATGTGTTCAGACATGATAGGGAAGGAAAAAAGAAAGGTAGTGGAGTGTTACTTTTTACAAGAAGTTCATATATTGTACAGGAAGTTGATAAAGGGAATTTCAGAGACACCATTGATTTCATAACTGTTAAAACAATATTTGGTGGACTTGGGATAAAATATTTTTATAACTTGTTTTTCTTGTTTTTATCATTATCCTAAATGCACAGATAACGAGTTGTCATTTTTCCAGCGTATAATAGCAAATCATAACAATCTGCTTGAGCATATTATGTTGGGAGACCAGAACTTGGACTGGTCAAATAGTAAGACATTGAGGCAAGCAGAGTGGTTAGCCTCTCTTGGTCTCTACCAACTAATAGATCAATCTACGTGCTTTAATTACAAAACAGAGAAACACACAATACTAGATTGGTTTATAACTAACAGACTGCAAAACATATTTCATTGGGACGTACAGGCCGACACTATCTCTGACCATTCCCCAATAGTTGGTCTAAGATTGTTTCCTAAAACAAAAATTCCTTTCAAATTAATTGAGACTAGAAATACTGCAAAGATGGATGTTAAAAGTCTTAAAGCAGAACTGGCATCAATTGATATGAGCCAAACTGAGCAGTCAACAGACTCTGAAGAGGTAGCAAAATGGTTAACACAGAAGCTCTTATAAGGCTCATACTCCTATCACTAAACAAATAGTTAAAGGTCAATATTCCCCATGGCTGAAAAAGAACTGAGGCAACAAATGAAACTAAGGGATAATATAATGAAGAAATACCTGAAAACTAGGGATCCAATTAATTTAATTGAATATAAACAAATAAGAAACAAAGTTAAGAAGGAGATCATTCAGGCTAAATCACTTTTTTCATGCAACGACAGCTAAAAGGCCCAAGAACCTTTCGGGCATCATTTCATAATAGTTTGATTCCCGGTCCCAGAATCTTTTATTGTTCGCACTTTTGTGTGCTCCCCAAGTTGCCCCCCCCGGAGTTGAGAATCTTTAGTGGGGGGGTTGGGGGCCACAGCCCCCAGTAATGGGGGAGGAGTCCTCCACAGAATAAAGACATGCCTCATGGCAGAAATCACACAGTATTGGCAGCTCGATTTTGCCATGCGACATTATGACCCCGTGCTAACAATTTGTGGAGCAGTTGAGCACAATGGGGAAGGGCCAGGGGGTTGAATTTGGGTCTATTTTTGAGCAGGAATTGTTGAGACTATTACAACAACTGGATGATAGAAAGGGCTGTGGACCTGACTCAATATGCCCAGGGCTGTTACGACTGGTGGCAGACGAAACAGTCCAACCACTGACAAACTTATTAAATTTATCTTTGGATAAGGGGGTTGTTCCTCAAATCTGGAAGGAATCAACAGTTGTTCCCATATTTAAAGCAGGGGACAGAACAAAAATTGTAAATTACAGGCCAATATCTCTGCTACCAATCATGGGAAAACTATTAGAGAAATATGCGTTTGGACAGCTGATGCCCTACTTGGAGGGGAGTGGCACGATGGCTGAACAACATGGCTTCTGAAGAGGCTTCAGTACTGCAACGGCCTTGGTTGAGTTGATGAGCACTGTGCTAGATGCCAGTGATAGGGGGTTGGTGATGAGTGTGGTGTTCAACGACCTAACTAGGGCATTTGGCATGGTAAGTCATGAGTTGCTGGTACTGAGACTGAAGTCCTGTGGCATATCCGAGTCTAGCCTGAGGTGGTTCAGTAGTTACCTGAACTCCCGCACCCAAAAGGTTAGGATTGGGGGCATTACATCAGAGTCTAAGCAGGTAAAGACTGGAGTTCCCCAGGGTTCAGTACTGGGTCCATTGTTGTTTTCTGTTTTCGTAAATGACATACCTAAAATGTTAAATAGTACTGAATGCATATTATATGCAGATGATACGGTCTTCTTCACTTCTGGCACCCCTGTGGCTGAAATTCAAACAGCTTTACAAGAAGACTACTTAAAACTAACAAATTGGCTTTTTACACACAAATTAAAACTGAATGAGACCAAAACAAAGTTTATGGTGTTTGGGACACCACAGAGGTTGGCTGGAACTGGAGTTGATCTGTGCATCAAAGGTAAAAACAACGTACTGATATCTAGAGTAGAGTCATTTAAATAATTGGGTGTCCATTTGGACCCTACATTAAACCTGATGGGACATCTGGATATTATAGGTAAAAAAAAAACAAAAAAAAAAACTTGGTTTCCTGTACAGGAACATCAGTGCTGTGACAGACGAGGCTAGGTTGCTTATTGCAAGGCAAATATTGTTACCGGTATTGGATTACGGGGCCCCCTGTTTTTTGGTCAGGGTAGTTATTTTCTGATGAAATACCAACTTATATTAAATAACATATGCAGGTTTGGCCTAAGGGCCCCAGTAAGAACACACCATTGCCTATCATACAAAAAAAATGAACGTCTATTTCCCGGAGCATAGAACTGAGCACAATACCGCAGTTTTTGCTTTTTCTATTTACCATAGGGGGTATCCTAGCACTCTTTATGGAAAGTTCTCTAAATACATTGGGACTCACTTAATAAGCTATATTGAGGCTTCTTTATTTGACACAAACCCACACAGATTGTCTCAGACAGGATGTTCATTTACCTGTTACGGCTCACAGCTACTAAATAAGCTATCACTAATTACGAAAAAAACTAAAAGCATAAAGCACTTTAAAAAACTGCTTACAGTATATCCCATTACAGCCAAATAACTCAATGCACTTGTCATAACACCTGAACTGTGCACTTTTTATTTTATTTTTTTTTTTTATTAGAATTAACTTGTGTATGTTTTGGTCCTTGTTCTGTATTTATTATGTCAATGTTTTTGTACTTGTATGTCAGGCATGACTGAAAAGGGGCTGTGCCCAGTCATTTTCCTGATGAAAAATAAAATGAATGAATGAATGAATGGATTTGCCAGTAACCCTTGGAGAGATCGAGGGTACTGATATACTTAGCACTCCCCAGTCTGTCCACCAAATCATCTATTCTGGGCATAGGATAACTTTCAAATTCTGACAATTAAGTTTCCTAAAATCAAGGCAGATTGCTGGCCCATCGGTGCAGCGGTTGGATTTCTGCTTGTGACGCTGGCGACCCAGGTTCGGGAACGAGCTCGGGTCGCTGGAGGGCTGGCCGGGAGGAACACGCTACAGCATCCATCGACAGCTCGCCTGCTCCGGGGGAGGGTTGGGAAAGCAGCTCGGTGTTTGCCGACCCCTCGCAGACGCTAGTGGTGCAGCATTACACTGAGCACCTCGGTGTCTGATTGGCCCCCGGGCATAGGTCTGGGGCTCAAGTGACTCTTGTAGGCAGCTAGGGGAAGGGTGTTGCAGACATCGGTGGTCACGCCCTGACATCTGGGCAAAAGTGCAACGCCCACGAGAAACCCGGAAAAAGAATCTGGCCTCTCCGGGGAGATGAAGGGCCGGAGACATGCCTACGATGTGCCTCCACCCACCCGATGGCTCCAGGACCAACAAAACTTAAGTCTCGGGGTGTTCTGACCCCACCTCGTTCCCACTCAGGGGGTTAAGCCACAGCTCCATGAGGTCTCAGAGACCGCTCCAGGCAGGGTGTGTGGCAGTGGGATGTCTGCCTTGGCTCTCCTGATGGGTCAGGAATGGCAGGCTGGGGAAAGAATAAACAGTGATTTCAAATGAAAAAAAAAATCAATGCAGATTCTCACATCCCCTTCCATTGGTGCCGGAACGGTTTGAAAAGTGGAAGGGCCAAGGATGTAAGGGGTAAATTCTCCCCTTTTAAATGCATTAACATGATTGCAAAAACTGATAGGGCCACTTATGAAAGTGGTAGGGCCATGGCCCTAGTTCCCCCCATTTCGGCACCTATGCCCCCTTCCTTTATTTGCAGTCACCATTTGATGACCAAGCACTTCTTGACTCTTCTATGATATCCAATTCTTTCATTGTTTGTATTTCCTTAACCACGTCTGCTCTTAATCACTCTGGTAATCTGTATGTCATTTGTCTAATAGGGCGCGCATGCCTTGTCATTATTACATGCTCAACCCATTTTGCTCAGCCTGGTACTGTGGTGAAAGTACTGTTAAATGTTTTTAGCAATTTACAAATTTCTGCGGTTTGTTTGGAGGTTAAGGAAACATTCACCTTTACAGCATCAGCAGTTACAGTTTGTTCCAGTCTGTCATAAGCTAAATTGATATCTTCTTTATCAGTTTCTGATAAAACCAGCAAAACAGCTTTTGGTATTTTTTCAACCCATTTCTTGCAGAGGTTTGCATGGTATATGTTAGTAGGATTTTTCCTGTCAGTGTGTCAGTCTCATAGTTAACTGTGCCAGTATGTCTAAGAACCTTATAAGGCCCTTGCCACTTCATTAACAATGTATTTTCTGTAGTGAGTAACACAGCAAGACCTTTTCACCTGGTTCAAAAATTTTCTTTTACCCCATGGTCATAATACACCTTCTGCTGGTTTTGGGCCTCTTTTTTTTTTTTTTTTTTTTAATCACAACTCTTTTTTTCTACCCCTACTGCGGAGCTGGTGATGAGTCATCCAGCCGCTGGCACCTGCACCCCTGGACCTGGTCTGGCCAGTGACATACTTTTCCTCCATGCAGGCCAGCACACAGCATTCCCCCCCTTGGGGGACCTGGATCCTGGTACCTGGGCGGATGCACCACTCACGTCTGGGGGGTGCAGGGCACAGCCATCAGCCGACACAATCACCCTGCAATTTTCCAACATTTTTCCTTCCTTGGAGCCGGTCGTGCAATGGTGTCAGTGCACTTACATGCCACTGCCCACCGCACTCTAGCCCTCAATGGTGCATGCTATTTGCAGTGCCCCGGCCTCCGCCAGTTGCCACTGCAGAACTATGCGCTCCCCCTGCCTACCCTAGAGGAAGGAGAGCAGTCATGGGACACTCAATCCTACCTCTTCCCCGCTGACCCCCAAATCCGCTCCCGAACCAGGGTCACCGGCTTGGCACGAGGTGTGGCATCCAGCGCCTCAACCCTCAATGCCACCAGGCTGACTTTGGGCCTCTTCTTGATTACTATGGTTGATTTCAACATACTTTGCCAGCTTCTTTCTCAGGGCACACATATAAGATGTAATAGATTGTTTCTGATGGGGGTTATCTTCCCATGTTTCTTTTATTACATCTAGTGGCACTCTAGGTTGTCTACCATACAGCATTTCAAATGGTGGAAAACCTCTTGATGCCTGTGGGCAGTATAGCGCAGTGGTTTAAGGCTCTGAGCTGCAAACCTGGATACCTGGGTTTGAATCCCACAGCCCCCACTTGCATACTATGTGACCCTGAGCAAGTCACTTAACTGCCTTGTGCTCCCAGGTCACACCTGTAAATAAGCTTTCAGCTTAGTGTGTTTCTCCTGGTTAAAAACCAAAAAAAACAACAACCAAAAAAAAGTAGGTAAGGTAAGTATTGGTCCTAGTCTTTCCCTTCCCCTTTTACAAACCTTTTTAACATTCGTTTTAGGGTTTTATTAAAACGCTCAACAAGACTGTCTGTCTGAGGGTGATATGGGGAAGTTCTTTTGGCAGTGATACCTAACAGTTGGTATAATTCCTTCAGTAATGCAGCACAGAAATTACTACCCTGATCAGTAATAATCTCTTTAGGTATGCCCACCCTGCTGAAAATTTTGGCAAGCTCTGCTGCCACTTTTGGTGCTGTGACAGTACGCATTAAAACTGCCTCTGAGTATTGAGTAGCATAGTCACATACTACCAAACTGAATCGACTACCCTTTTTACTTTTGTCTAAGGCGCCAACCACATCCATTACAATTCTCTCAAAAGGCACATCTATCAATGGGAAGGGCACTAGGGGTACCTTGTCTTTTTTAGTCACTGGGGCTACTTTCTGACACTTGGCACAAGAACTGCAATAAGTAGCAACATCTTCATGAATTCCAGGCCAGTAAAATCTGTACAGCAATCTGGCAAGGGTGCGATCCCTCCCTGAGTGACCAGCCATAGGACTATCATGTGCTATCAACTCAGATCTATACTTTTGTGGTATAAACAATTGTTCAATATGGTCCTGTGTCTGAGGTTTGACCCAAACTCTGTACAGTAGCTCATTACATTTTTTAAACATAGGTTCAGCCTGTTTTGGTTTCACCCCCAGCTGCTTAAAATAACCCTGGAAACATCGTCAGCTTGTTCTGAAAGAAAATCACAATCAGTGATCAGTTTAGTTTCAGCATTTTCATATGTTAATCCCTTATGTCCATCAGTCTTTTGTTGCCACTGTTTCTTCAGGCGTCGTCTTTTTTTTCTGGACTTCTGGATCTTGGAGCTGTGCTCAAACAAGTCCAAATCAAAATTAGTGAAAGGAAAAGAGTCCCCACCATCTAAGATTTTCTTTGCCTGAGCTCTTGTCACCACAGCTGCTGAAACATCAGGATTTACTCCTTCTTTGATTAACTCAGTAAATCCTGGAAAGTCATTTCCAATAATCACAGGTACAGGTAACTTAGGTATTACCCCCACTTTCATTTGGTGTGACACCCCATTAATAGTCAGCCACTTGGCTGGTGGGATAGTATCAAGTGTCCCCATGGATGCAGATGACACCATTACCAGGTCCTTTTTCACACTGTTTTCCTAGCACTTCAGTATGCACTAGGGTCTGTCTGCTTCCCAGATCTATAAGTCCCTTCACAGTCTTATCCCCCACCTTCACATCTGTTAAGTACTTGCCCCAATTTGCTAAGGACAAATCTGCTCCAGTGTCACTCTTCTTACTACAGCAATTTCTTGCAATATTACCTGGTTATTACAGTTATAGCAAACAAAGTCTTTGGGTGCAGATTTGTTACCACCACCAGAGTTCTTATCAGACTTGGAGTTTAAATTGGAAAAAGAGTGTCTTACTTGGCTGTTACCTCACTGCTGTGTCATCTTTCTGGCCATCTGGTAGTCTTCAGCCAAAGAAACAGCCTTTTCACCATTTTCTGGTTGGTATTCTTTTACCCAAAGCTGTACACCTATGGGTGGGATGTTGATGAACTGCTCCATTACAAATGTTTTGATGATCTTTGGGAGCATTTTGCCCTCTGGTTGGAACCATTTCATAAGGAGTTCTCCGAGTCAGGTGAAGGCTTCTCAAGGATTGTCAGCTGAGTTGTACTTCAGAGACCAAAATCTCTGCCTGTAGGTCTCTTCTGAGATGTCATATCTTTTAAGGACCTCTTTTTTCACCAGGTCATAGTTTTCAGACTGTGCAGTGCCCATATTGCTGTAGGCAAGCTGGGCTTTACCTGTCAGGTAAGGTACCAGTCTGATTGCCCATTGCTGCTTTGGCCACTGGCAGGCTGTTCCAACCCTTTCAAAAGTTGTCAGGTATGCTTCGATGTCATCCGAGGGACACAACTTTGTAAGTTTAATGGATTTTAAGTGGTTTTTGTCTTGTTGCTCTGCTGGACCAGTGTCAGATCTTCCAGATTTGATAACATGCAAGGCATCCATCCATTGTTGCATCTCTTCTCTTTTTTGCTGCCCCTATCGCTGCATCTCTTCTTTTCTTTGCTTCTTGAGTTGTTGCATTTCTTCTTTTCTCTGTGCCTCCAAATGTTGAATCTCTTTTTCTCTCCGCTGTATCTCCTTTCTTCTCTGTTTCTCCATCTCTGTTTGTTGTATAGCCTACCATTTGAAAAAGGCAGTCAGGCATTCAGGTTCTGTCACTGCCTGCTCTTTTCTTTCCATGATTGGTGCTGGCTGTACAGTCTCAGTTTGGACTTTTGTTTCTGCTTCTAGTTTGGCTGCCATTCTTCTGGTAATCACTCCTGGATTTGCTGCTGCCGAAGCCATACTTTTCTTCTATGCTTCCCTGGTACCAACTCTAGTATCCACGCACAAAACTCCTGGCTTAAAGTATGTATGGTATAAATCCCACTTAGTCTGACACCATCTGTCATCAAGGCACAGGTCAGGGAGCATAGGAAAACCAGGAGCAGTTTCAAAATTCACAAATAGCGTTTCATTTTTTCCAATAACAACAAAATAAAAATACAGATTTATTCAGTATAATGATTTACAAAGGCAGTACAAACACAGAAATAAAAGTCCTTCTGATGAGTGTTTCTTCTCAATTTCAAGTTTCAGTCTCTCAGTCTCTCACTCTCCTTGTCTCTCTAGCAAAACATTTCTGCTCTTTTTATAAGTCTTTGTCTGGGACCTTGTTAAGAGAACCTGCTTCTCACAGAATGTTCTTGTAAGTTTACAGAATGTTCTTGTAAGTTTCATTCCTTGCAGGTGCAGCAAAAAGAACATAGTGACCCAGAACTGAGCTCTTGTTTACAGCTCTGCAAAAGGCTTACAAAACTGCATCTCAGGTTAACCATTTGAATTACAAATAGCTTTGTAATCATTTCAACAGTATAACCATATACAGTTTTAAACAAAGGATCCCAGCATCAGTGACATTTCCACATAAAGATTCACATATATTTTATACTTGCAGATATGCAAGGGGGAAGAAAAAACAGAATAGCAAGTAAAGGCAGAGAGATAGCGAGAGGTGAAAAATTGCGAAACCAGAGTGATCAGTTCCTAAGTCTCACCAAAAAATTTGGTTGCGCAATCAGACAGACAAGAGACAGAAAAAGAGAGGATAGAACAGACCCTTAGGTTTAATTTCTTTCTGCATAACAAATGAGGCAGGGCCTTATTCAACTCTGTCACACTGGGCTTGAGCTGAGCTGCACGGGGAGCACTGCTCTGAAATTCCAGAGTTAGAGTCATACCAACAGTGTTACCTGGCAGCTTAAGCAGCCTGTCGCAACTGTACATGTATGCCTAGGGAAGGCACAAGCAATGGCGAACACTGATGGTAGTTCAATTTGTATCTTTCACTGAGGAGAGGATTTCCCTTTCAGAAGATAGAAGATAGTGTCCAAAGTATTTATAGTATACTGGGCTAGGATGACCAGCAGGCTGATCACAACACCACTCAGCTGGGGGCTGGCTGGCATCATGTCATGCAGATGAAAGGACAGAGCTGCTCTGGATTGCAGCAGTTCTTTCTTTTCAACTATAAGAAGTTTCCACCCAGCAAGCTAAGAATTGTGTCATAACCAGCCTCACTGATAATTGAGCTGTCATTGTCGAGCCCACTGCACCTCTGAAAGCCCTTAATGTAACAAGATGTTCACTTTGCACTGTGCATGCAAGCAAACAAAAGAGACATCTCATCCACTTGTCTATTTTTTTCTGGTTCTAGTCTCAGCATGAAAGGTGTAAATACAATGTTAAAAGTCCTCCAAAAATGCATTTCTTGAGCACTGTTTGGGGTTTTCAATATCTGAAAACACCAAATGTTCTCTCCCCAAGTTGCTCTTCATATTTGCATTAGTCTGTGTAGCCTCTACTGCCTACTACATTGTTCCAAACATCTACTATTGCCTCGCTTTTCAACTCTTTCCATTTTCTATTTGATGAACTAAAACAGTATGTATCTCCAGTTTCTTATCCTTAGTAGGATGGTTACTTGGTACATCAACCTCATATAATATTTCTGAGGAAGCTGTGGGGTTTCTATGATTGAAACTTGTTCCCTTGAGTTCTCTAAACACTTGATCATATTTAACATTTCTGACTGATCAACTCATTCAGTTAGTTATTCGGGTCACGAGGTGCTGCTAAATTTGACTGTTTATGAGTCAATAATTGCTGATATTCTCACAAAATGTGTGATTTTCTTACTACTGCTTATTTCAGCTTTTTTCTTTCTAGTATATTCCTTTGCATTAGATTGACACCCCCCCCCCATAGTTACTGCACAAATTAGTTTATGCACTGAAAATGTAAACACTAATCAAGACTGAACAGGATACAAGCTCAAAAGCAAATCAATCTAATGATAATAATACACATAATCCCAAATGTGCAGGAACTGAACACCTAATATTTTTCAAGTCAAACTACCTCTTGCTGGAAGCTACAATACTGAACATAGGATTTGCAAGAAAGCGAGTTGTGCTCACAACAGAGGGAGGTGAACCTTACAATTGTCTTTGGTTTGTAGCAGATATTCTGCAGGTGGAGGCTACTTCTAACTGAAAGGTGAAATAAGGAACTTAGAATTATCAGGAAAAGACAGTCTTGCTACAATTCTTTAGATTTTCAGTGCAGGAAGAGTTTAAACCCTGGGCTAAACATTTGTCACAAATCCTGAAATAATTGCAGGTACAGGTTGTGTATTTGACCCAGACAGTAAACTGTTTTTTGTGTTTACCTTTGTGTGCCTTAAAAGAAAATTCCAGACTTTCTCAGGAAGTGATTACATCATAGATACTTATCAGCCAATAGCTTTGGTAACAGACCTGAGAACAATAGTATTATAAGCAAGTGTTTTATAGCAAACTCATCAGAACAGCTAATATTTTTCAAGTCAAACTACCTCTTGCTGGAAGCTGCAATACTGAACATAGGATTTGCAAGAAAGCGAGTTGTGCTCACAACAGAGGAGGTGAACCTTACAATTGTCTTTGGTTTGTAGCAGATATTCTACAGGTGGAGGCTACTTCTAACTGAAAAGGTGAAATAAGGAACTTAGAATAATCAGGAAAAGACAGTCTTGCTACAATTCTTAAGATTTTCAGTGCAGGAAGAGTTTAAGCACAGCTGACTTATTTTGGGGCTGACTGCTTTCAGAGCACAAACCACCAGGCTGTTTTGGGGCTGGGGAGGTTTACCTGTGTCTGACTTGGATGTCTGGATTTTTTCTATGTTTGATTAGCAGAGATTTTCTCTGTCAAATTGTTGTGTATGGTATCTTGCTGACAGGAAGGCACTCATCACAGCGGTGGGTCAGAGCTCTTAGCTGATTGTTTTGTGAGGGCACAGTTTAGGCCCAACCCTTCCCACCCCTCACCCCACCCACCCTGGAAATAGTTCCTTTATACCTGGGGTTCTGACATCATTCCTCAAGAGTGCAAGGTGCATATCAATGTCATATCCTCTCTAGCAGACAGCACTGAAAATATAAGCATACACATTGTATAATATATATATATTTCTATATAACAAAACCAATCACACACACAAACACACAAAAAAAAGTACATAATCATGTGGGGAGTAGTGCAATGTAATGGCTGTGGGGAAGCAGTCTTCTAGGAGTCTTTCTGGAGGCTGAGATGCTGCCCTATTTGCAGACAACTCTCTGCCCTGAGGAAGGAATTTGCCCGTCTTTAGGCCACACTGGACAGCAGTAATGGAACCTTCCCCCAGGCCAGACTGGATGGTAGAAAGGGAACCTCCCCCATCCAGGAAGCACCAGAGCCACCACCACTACCTCAGAGGTTGCAAAGAAAGCACAGCAGTTGAACCACAGTGGGCTCAGGGAGGGTGAGGATGGTGGAACAGAGGCACACCCAGTCAGTTGTTGCACTCCACAATCCATACACCATTCTAGGGGAGCACAGCTCCCCTATGGATGCACCCACAGAGGAGATTAAGGAGGCTGAGGACACCTGTCACAAGGGAGGCCCACAGGAAGAGGCAGAAGACACCACAAGGAAAGGAAGCAGCTCCTGGTGGGGGACTCAATTATTAGGGAGATAGAACTGGGGGGAGCAGGGAAAACTGAAGTAAGGTGCCTGCCTGGTGCCATGGCTTGGAGGGACAGGAAGCGCATCCTCAGGATCATGAGAACAGCGGCACGGGAGTCTGAGCTGGACATCATTGTCCACCTATGGACAAATGACTTGGCTCAACATGAGATTAGAGCAGTGCAGAAGGACTTTGTAGAACTGGGAGGGCCTAAGACAAGTAGCACACACAGTATCCTTCTCAGAGGTGCTGCCTGTCAATGGCATGAGTGAGGCAAGGGTACTTTGCACCATGCAGTTTAATGAATGGTTGAAAATGGTGTGGAGCACAGGGTTTGGCTTCATTGGGGACTGGGGTTCCACCTGGAGGGACACCAGCCTATACTAGCAGGATGGTCTGTATCTGTCCAGGAAGGGAACAAGTCTTTTGAGCAATCAGTTTAAATGCTTCATTGGCAAGCTTTTAAACTAGTCAAGGGAGAGCACTGATAAGCAGCAGGAAAATCCCAGCCTCTCCCTACAAAACAGGGTACTAAATGAGAAAAAGACTGAGGTAGAAAGGTCAGTGGGGGATGCTGCAACTGAAGGTAAAGCCATCAAAAAATGGAAAGCAATGAGTACCAAATCCCGTAGTCTGAGTAACAAGCTTCCGAATTAGTGGCCTTGATGGAGGAGGAACATCTGGATATCGTGGCAGTCACAGAAACATGGTTCGCACAAAACCATGACTGGGATGTAAACATACCAGGATACACTATCTACAGGAGGGACAGAGATGGTAAAAGAGGAGAAGGAATAGCTCTTTACATAAGGGAAGGAATCAAAGCAACAGAACAAAAGGAAAAACAGGGAGGAGAAGAAGCACTGTGGGTAAATTTGGAGACCACGAGTGGCACCACAATCCACTTTAGGGGTTGTATACGAACCCCTTCTCAGGAGAGAAATGGACAAGGAAATGATAGAAAGTATACTTAGTATGGCAGAAAAAGGGAGATATTGCTGATGGGTGATCTGAATATGCCAGATGTTAGCTGGAGTGCAGTTGCAGCAGCCACTTGAAGGTGGGTTATTCTAGATGCCTACAGGGGCATGCCTTAGACAACTAGTATTGGAGCCCACTCGAGAGGGAGCAATCTTAGACCTGGTTCTCTCAAATGGAGATGAAGAGAGAGGATCACAGATGTAGAAGTGGGTAGCCATCTGGGAACTAGCGACCATCAAACAGTATGGTTCACAATAAACACAGCAATAGAGTCAAACCATACAAAGGCAAGGTACTGGACTTTAGGAGGGCTGACTTTTTAAAATGGTGAGTGCCTAAGGAATGCACTAGCAAATGGGCAGGAAGGAGGGTGGAAGAACAATGGGAATAATAAACTGCCATCACAGAGGTAACAAGCCTTTGTGTGAAGCAAATAAACAAAACTAAACGATGTAAGAAACCACTATGGTTCTCAAAGGAAGTGGAGGAAGGTTCAAGAAAAAGAAGCTTTCAGGAAGTACAAGGAATCACAGAAGGAGCAGGACAGAGAACTGTATCAGTTAAAGCAAAAGGAAGCTGGGAAGGCAGTCAGAACAGCAAAGGCCCAAACTGAGGAAAAGATAGCCAACTCAGTTAAGAAGGATAAAACCTTTATAGGTACATCAGGGAGCGAAGGAAGACCAAGGAGGGATAGGAGGCTTAATAAAGGGGGTGGGCAGAGGGTGACTGTGAAAAGGCAGAGATACTAAACAAATATTTTTGCTCAGTACTACAAAGGAAGAGGGGAGGTACTAAAACAAACAGTAGAAACACTCTGGATACAGAAGTTGATACCAACCCATTTACAGAAGAAAGGGTTCTGAAAGAACTCTTAAAATTGAAGGTGGACAAAGCAATGGGGCCTGATGGATTCATCTCAGAATTCTAAAAGAACTAAGGGTAGAATTAGTGACACCACTGACTACCCTCTTTAACAAATCATGGGAGGATGGGGTGGTACCCGAGGACTGGAAGAGGGCAGATGTGATTCCCCTTCATAAAAGTGGGAGCAAGGCAGAAGCAGGAAACTACAGACCTGTTAGTTTAACCTCAGTGGTAGGGAAAATGATGGAATCACTTCTGAAGGAAAGAACTGTCAAGTATCTAGAAGCCAGAAGGGCACAGGACCCAAGGCAGCATGGATTCACAGCAGGAAGGTCATGCCAGACAAATCTGATAGATTTCTTTGACTGGGTGACCAAAGTAGTAGATCAGGAGGGGCTGTGGACATGGCCTACCTAGACTTTAACAGGCATTTGACACAGTCACAAAAGATTAATATACAAGTTAGCTAGCCTGGAGTGGGTCCCAAGATGACAGCCTGGGTAAAAATTGGCTGGAGAATAGGACACAAGAGTAATAGTAAATGAGTCCACTCTGAAGAAAGGGTTACTGGTGGGTACCGCAGGGTTCAGTATTAGATTGGTCCTCTTCAATGTCTTTATAAGATTGCAGAGGACTGGAAGGAAAGTATGTCTCTTTACAGATGACACAAAGATCTGCAACAGAGTTGATGCACAAGGTGGGGTGGAAAGGATGAAAAGGGACTTGGCAAGGTTAGAGGAATGGTCAAATGTATGGCAGCTTAGATTCAATGCTAAGAAGTGCAAGGTAATGCACCTGGGAAACAAAACCAGGGAAGAGTACACAATGAGGGGTGAGATACTAACAACAACAAAATGGAAGGGACCTGGGGTAGTCATATCAGATGACCTAGCGTGGGCAAGCAATGCGAAAGGGCAGCAAGGAGGGCTGGGGGGATACTGGGATGCATAGGGAAAGGCATCACTAGTAGAAAACAGGAAGTTATTATCCCTCTGTACAGACAGCTGGTCAGACCCCATCTAAAGTACTGCGTGCAGTTCTGGAGACCCAGTCGTCGCAAAGACATAGACAGGATGGAAGCTGTCCAGAGGAGGGCAACTAAAATGGTGCAGGGTCTGCACCGGAAGACATATGAAGAGAGACTTAAGGAGCTTAATATGTATAGCCTTGAGAAAGGAGGAGGGGACATGATAGAAACTTTCCAGGTACCTCAAAGGGGAATCAACAAAGTCAAGAGGTAGCATCTTTCAAAAATGAGGCGTGCAAGTGAGAACTTAATTTGAAGATAGAGTAGAAACAGAGGTAATTAAGAAAGATTTTTTCACAGAGAGGGTTGTGGATGCATGGAACGGCCTTCCGGAGGAGGTCGTGGAGTCAAAAACAGTGGTGGAATTCAAGCATGCATGGGACAGTCATAAGGCAATTCTAGGGGGTGGGGGTAGGAAGAAGTAGGCTGCTGGTTAACTAGGATCTGCAGCTTATCCAGTAGGCAGGGAAATGGGCAGACTGGGTGGGCCAAGCGGTCCTTATCTGCCATCAAATTCTATGTTTCTATGTTTCTATGTAACTGCTTGATTGCCTTGTATCGTCTAAGATCTGTGTTTTCCACCATGCAAAACAGACCTCTGCCATCTCTGTTCCCTTGATGAGTAGTGATGCGTTTTTGCCAGGTGAAAAGTAAAGACTCCTTAATAAAAAATAGGAATACAAATAAAACTAGATTGCACTCTTAAAAAAGTTTGCTAAAATAGTATGAAAGTTATCATACAATATTCTTTTATTAACAGGAGCTTGCAGATGCAATGCTAAGAAACCAAACTTACATTTTATTTAAAAAAAATGTTCTCCCAAAACAAACTGTCTTCTGATCTCCATTTCAACTGGACTAGATCCCCTTTATGTTTACGTCTTGCAGGACCCTATGCTCTCTGAGCTGAAAGAAAAAAAAAAGGGAACCTGCTCTAAGCGTCAGATTCACAGAAAGAATGACTTAAGCCAACTGCTGCCACTCACCTGTGGGAGACAGTGTGAACTAGCTTACTATTTCCCTGACTCACAGTGGCTGGGGAGAAACATTTTTCCATGATAGTGCAATCGCATTTTTGTACAGCACTGAAGCACACAGCTGACTTCTTGCTGGAAGTTTGGAAATGTCAGAGTGATATAACAACATCCTATAACAGTGTTTGACTATATCGTGTAATGACAAATACTCACAAAATGTTAGTAAATTAATTATATAAAAGTAGGGAAACCAGTCAATAAACATATGCCACTAATTAACACAATAAATAAATTACATAAAATAACCATGCAAAAAATCTCAAGCATTCAAAAAAATAAGAAAAATGAAAGAAGGGGACAGGGTATGTAAAACACACATTACAGTTTTTGGGGTAAAGAAAAAAATGTAAAAACCATTAAGAGGACTGAACAGCCATAAAAGAAGACCTCAGATTTAATAGTGCTTGAATACACTGTTTTGTAGAGAGAAAATGAACTGGTTGGAGTAGGTTACAGTCTCCCGATAAGGGCAGCCAGCCAGTACACCCAGTACAGTAGTATTTCATGGCTTGTTACTTCAGTCCAAACACTCCAATTCTACTCTTAATCCACATATAGTATAGTGTTTCTTTTCCTTGGCCTACTCGCAGTCACCTCTAACTGTGGCTCAGAGCTGTAATCCTCACTGTTTTTTCAAACTGCTGTTATGCTGTTCTGACCACCAATCCTATTTCATGGATGTCTGCTCTGGGCTCTCACTCCTCCCATTCTCTGGCTGTTCTCTCTTCTTCATATTGGGCTAGCGTGACCCTCAGACTGATCGTGATGCCACTCAGCTGGCTGCTGGGTGGTGTCCTGCAGATGAAAGAACAAAAAGTCATTCTGGATTGGAGCAGCTCTTTCCTTTCAACTACAAGATGTTTCTATCCAGCACATCAAGAAGTAGGAAAGGCTAGTTGAATGCTGATGTGCATAGGGTGGGATATCACAAACAGAAAGAGAGGTGCGGTGTTGCCCCTGTATAGATCAATGGTAAGGCCCCACCTGGAGTACTGTGTCCAGTTTTGGGGCCCCATCTCAAGAAAGACATAGATAAGGTAGAGGTGGTACAGAAGAGGGCAACCAAAATGGTGCATGGCCTGCATCAGAGGCATATGAGGAAAGACTCATGGAATTAAAAATGTACTGTACTTTCTAGAGGATAGAAATGAAAGAGGAGACATGCTAGAAACATTCCAGTACCTCAAGGGTATCAATAAGGTACAGGAGGGTGGCATTTTATGTAGAAAGAGATGCTCAAGGACAAGGGGCATGATACGATGCTAGAAGGGGGAGGCTCACAGAGGATGTGAGGAAGTACTTCTCCACAGAAAGGGTGGTGGACAACTGGAACAGACTACCATCAGAAGTGGCAGGTACCAAAACAGTAGCAGAATTCAAGCATGCATGGGATAGACACAGGGGGACCTTAGTAACAGAGCTGGGGGGGGGGGGTAAGGCAACAGATCAAGTAGGGTCTGCAGTAACATGTTAGGAAATTTTTAGGGCAGACAAGATGGGCCAAGGGGTCCTTTTATGCCGACAACTTCTATGTTTCTATGTAAGGACGGTGCCATGACCAGCCTCGCTGATCATTGGGCTATCACTGTCAAGCCCACTGCAGCATGAGCTGTATCAGACCCAACAGTGGACGCATCTCTGAAAGCCCTTATTGTAGCATGATGTTCACTTCATGCTGCAAGTGCGAGCTAACATAAAAACTAATGAAAAACCTAAGAAGAAGAAAACAACCAAGATGTCTGGCTGTGTATCATTCCGTTCTACAAGACTGCACTCTTACTTCCTTTCCACCGCTGAACTACACGGTCCACTAGCGAGTCACCTGCCTCAGAAAGTCACACCATACCCACTGGTCTATGAAGCCTCAAATGGTACCAAATTAAACAGACCATTAATCAGAGTCTTCTTGCCCAACACATAAGTGCACCCACCTCATCCATGTATTAGAAAAAGCAGGAAGCCTAAACTGCACCAAAAAGTGATCTGTTCCATCCAAGAATTTTGCAGGGCTGCCTCCTTCCACTAAATGAGCTCTGCAGGATCCACCTATATGAAATACAAGTGTGGTTTCCTTGCTAGTCTTAGATATGACTGAGATGAAAGTCTGCTCCCAAAATGGGACTAATGCACCCCCTCGAACACGAATAAATTAAAAGCCCTGAGCAAAAGCAGAGTCACAACATCCAGAAACTGTGTATACAATTCATTGCCGAAGCTGTCCAAATGAACCTGGAACAAAGTTTTACTCTATGTAATCTCCTGTATTATTTCTGTTACCGTAATCATATTACAAAATTTATACTAAAGAACATTTTGTCAACAAGTAAACATTATCTAACAGGTAAAGAAGTAAAAGTTGTCACACCTTCAAATTAGGGCTGCAAAGCCCTGTAGGATACAGAAGTAGTGCAATAGTTTATCAATGCCCTTCCCCGATCTCTTGTACCTTGCGGTGGTTGCCAATTTAATGTACAAAAAATACATCTAACAGTTTATATCAATGTCCCATGAGTTTATATGCCACCAAAGAGAAAAGTTAAAACGTACTCCCTTGCAAACATCCCACTTCTGTACCCACAAAACCATAAAACACTCTGAGATTGAAAACAAAACAGTTGCAAAATGTTCAGTACTCATCATCAGGAAGTCTCACTGTTAGGCATAGTCTCTTCACACTCGTCTTCAGACTCCTCTGCCCGCTCCCTGGCTCCCAAACTCCTTTCAAATTTTTTGTACCAGGCAACCTGACCCTTATGGGTTGTTGTACATACATATGTTATTGGCCAGCATAAATCGCTCTGAGCTGGGCAGGCATTAATAGGGTATGATTCACCCCTAGTTCACTCAGAATAGATCGAACAGAGTTAAATTCCTTCCTCCTGGTGTGGGTCCCAAAACATAGATTCGGAAAGGGCAACAATGCATTTCCAGACATTCAAGAGGAAATTGGATGAATATCTTCTGAACAGGGGGTGCATTTGGACCTGCTAATGCGGGTGGATGGTTAATATGGGCAGTAATGCCTTCTTCAATCCATTTCACCGTATAAACTCAGTACAGTCTGTAGCTGCTCCATATTTCTCACAGCAGCCAATAATCTGTCCCTGTCCACGAAACGTGCAGTTACCAGGAATATTGTCCCTGTCCACGAAATGTGCAGTTACCAGGAATATTGTCCTAGGTCCATTAAGACGCCCAATTAAGGCCCTCATTGTCCTCTGTCAGCCCCAAAACAAGAACATTGCAGAGTATTGCAGACATTGAGGTGGGATACTGGCTGGGGTCCAGCAATCACCATACAGTGTGGTTTAACATACGGATGGTGCCAGAGATAAAACCACACAAGGATGAGGGTCCTGAGTTCAGGAGGGCAGATTTAAAAAAAAAAAAATAGGTGAATGCCTCACAGATGACATAGCATGGGGGAGGATTGCTTGGATGGGGTGGAGGAACAGTGGGACAAATTAAGGGATGGCATAGTGAAGACAACAACTCTCTGCACGAAAGAGGTGAGGAAAAACAGAAGGAAAAAAAGACCACTATGGTTCTCGAAGGAAGTGTCTGTGAAGGTAAAGGCTAAAGGGGTGGCATTCAGATGTTACAAGGAGATGGAGAAGGAAGAGGACAGGGAGGTGTACCAGGAAAAGCAGGGGGACGCAGGGAAGGAGGTGAGGAGTGCAACGGCAGGAACAGAGGAAAGGATAGCCAAAGGGGTAGCTAAAGGGAATGCAACATTTTAAGATGCATAAGAAACAAGAGGAAGACAAGGGAATAGACTATGAGATTAAGAAGGGCAGGGGGAGAATGCAGAAGAGGATCAGGAAAAAGCAGATATCCTGAACAGATACTTCGGCTCAGTCTTCACAGTAGAGGGAGAGAGGGATGGACCACATAGAAGCAGCAAGAACACTGGAGGGAGGAAGGGAGGTAGAAACAAGTCCATTCACAGAGGAAAGAATCCTGAGAGGACTTGTGAATCTCAAAGTGGATAAAGCTATGGGGCAGGATGGGGTACACTCACGGGTGCTGAGGGAGCTCAGGGAGAAAGTGGCTGCACCTCTGACAACCCTATGCAAAAACTGGAAAAAGGAGTGGTTCCAGGGGACTAGAGGAGGGCAGCTGTAGTCTAGCTTCATAAAAGCAGCAGCCAGGAGAAAGCTGGCATCTATAGGCTGGTCAGTCTCACATCAGTCGTGGGGCAGGTAAAGGGAAATATCCACTTAAAAACAGACCCCACCTCAGTGTGAGGTAGGGCACAATTAGGAGTTTCAGAAAAAGTATTATTTTTTTTGCCTTTTGCGATGTTTTGTATTTTAAAATATATCTGGCTGATCCTGCCTCCCTCTCCTCCCAACATGTTATGATCAGTAGCCCCGTGCGGCACACCCACAACCACCCGCAGCTGTCCCAAGAATGACGTATCATGCAGGGAGCAGCCACGGGCCCTTGCATTACATTTCTGTATACTTACAGCTTCTAATAGCTCCGGTTTTGATCGTACATGTCTTGGTGCTATACCAAGACCAGGTATAGACTGGCAGCCCAGCAGGAGACATTAGTGAAAGAAAGGCCTGTGTAATATCTTGAATCCAGTGGGTTACAAGACCCAAGGCAGCATGGATTCATGGGGACAAGGTCATGTCAAATGAATCTGATTGAAATCTTTGATTGGTGACCAGGGAAATAGATTAGGGTGAGGCGGTGGTTGTGGCCTAATTAGATTTTAGCAAGGCCTTCGACATCATACCACACAAGAGGTTTATAAGGAAACTGGGCAGTCTGGTGGTTGGATCAAAGGTGGTAAACTTGGTATAGAACTGGTTGATGGATGGGCAAAGGTGGGTGGCAGTAAACAGAACTCACTCTAATGAGGGGAGACTAACCAGCAGGATACCTCAGAGCTCAGCAATATTAAAGAAGAGCTAGAGGGGAAAGTATGCCTCTTTGCAGATGACACAAAAATCTGCAACAGGGTAGGTACTCCAGAGAGGGTGGAGGGAATGAGTAGAGATCTGAGGAAACTTGAGGCATCGTCAAGGTTATGACAGCTGGGTTTCAATGCAAAAGAGTGCAAAATCATGCACCTAGGGCACAGAAACCCAGGGGTGGTGTATAAAATGGGGGAAGAGATATTGACAGTCACTATACAGGAAAGGGACCTTGGGCTTATCACCTGATGACCTCAAGGTGGCTGGGCAGTGTAACAAGGCAGTAGGCAGGACCAGTGGGATGCTGGGTGCATAGGGAGCAGAATATCCAGCAGAAGGAGAGAGGTGGTGTTACCACTGTATCGATCATTGGTAAGAGTCACCCGTCCAATTCCGGAGACCACATCTCATGAAGGATATAGACGGGGTAGATGTAGTCCAGAGGAGGGCAACTAAAATGGTGCAGGGGCTGCATCCTAAACTCTATGATGAGAGACTGAGGGATTTCAATATGAGCACCCTGGAGGAGAGGAGGGAGAAGTGGGGACATGATAGAGACCTATAAGTACTTCAGAGGGATGAATGAGGTGCAGGAGGGGAGCATTTTTTGGATGAGAAGGTGCACGAGAAGAAGGCAGCACACAATTAAGCTGGAAGGGGGGAAATTTATGAGGGATATGAGGAAGTACTTCTTCAGTGAAAGAGTGGTGTACACCTGAAACAATCTCCCAAGGAGGTGCTGGGGTGAAAACAGTAGTGGGCTTCAAGTATGCATGGGATAGGCACAAAGGAATTTTGGTAGGGCAGCGGGGGGTAGCCAGAGATCAGTTAGAGTCTGTTGTGACAGTATAAGCAGGGACAAAATGGGCAGACTGGGTGGGAAAAGCAGTCCTTATCTGCTGACAAATTCTCTGTTTTTATGATTGTTTTATGTGCTCTCACCACATTCTCCATGTGCTCCATCCTGGCAGCCTCGGATTTTTATTTTCCTTGCCCATCACCGCTGACACTGTAAATGCCTTTGTCGCACAGTCTGCAGTCTCTTTCACTGCCAGCTCCTGAAAAGCCCTACGGGTCTCAAATGTCAATACTCTCCCATTAAAGGCATTCATTTTGTGTTCCATTGACTGGAGAAGAGTATCAATTGCTCTGACCGCTGTTAGGATTGTAGCAATCCTTGCCTCTTTCAGGCCTACTGGAATGATGGTTCTAGTAGTCCCTTTTGGTGCTGCACTACTCGTGGCCTTCTGCTTCGCTCCTCCTCCTCCCATGGCTGCAACCTTCAGAAGAACTATATGTGTTGATCTAAACATCCAAATCTCACCAAACTGATAAATACTGTGAATCAGGGGTTACTCTAATGTATAGGTACATAAGTTCTCTGGTAAGTTTGTACAATGAGTGATTTTTTAGTTTTACTTTTTATTATTCCTGTTTAACTCCTGGCCATCTCTGGTCCTGGCGGCTTACCCCCCAGCCCCACCACTGGCTCATCTCATGGACTTACAAGTGGACCACTACTTACTCAAGAGTCATGTTATTCAGGTGGCCAGCCAAGTAGGGTCACATGGGGTTGGCCAGTGAGCTGGAGCAGTTTCCTCCTTTTTTCTGTAAACCAGAAACTGCGTATGACACAACCATGCATGTACATTGTTGCGCACATGTGGGTTGCATCTTCAGGCATCTGGCCCACGTCTGCTGGTCTCATTGTGCTGCTGCCCTACCTCTGCTGGGTGGCAGGCAAGTATCAGGAGGACTCAGTATTGCCCCTTCCCTGAGGAAGGAGACCTGTCGTTAGAATGCTCAATCCCCCCTACCCCAGCCGGCCCCCAATGACCTGGGTCTGTTTCCAAACCCAGGTCACCAGCATGGGTGATGGTAAAGCATCCAGTGCTTCAGCCTTCTACGCCACCAAACTGACAAAATGAATGATTTTTCACAGTTTTTTTCAGCAGAGATCCAAAAGCCCCAAGAACACGTCTTCTCTCAGCGACTGCTGGCTCTGCCCCCAAATAACCTGAAGTATTGTCTACCAAACACCAGGATCTTTCAGTAAAGATATATTTAACTGCCAGAAATAGAGAATAATGCCTGTGCAGGTGTGTGTATTGTAAGGATTTTTCACACACCCAAGATGTATGATAATCCATAAACCCTGAGAGTGAAGCTTGAGGGGTTTATGAAATGATCACACACCGAGGGTGTGTGAAAAATCCTCAATAACACAGACCTTGCACAGGCATTATTTTTTTATAATTACTGGTGCAAGGAAGCCAATGTCAAAGGAAGTTACTGAAGAAGCTACACTGTGATCCCGGCTACTGCTACTCAGTCCACCTTACACACACTCGATAATTTCAAAAACAGGATAAATTCTTGGCATAACTACTTTCTCTTTTTTTTAAATTACACTGTGGAAATACTCGTAGTCAACCATGGCCCGTTCCGGATTACAGTGGCTGTCTCCGGAAGCGTTGCCCAAAATGAAGCAATACCAGGATCAACCAGATAGACTTTTAAAATTAGAAAGACAGGATCAACCAGATAAATACAGTTAAGAAGGAAATACCTTAATAGAAATGCAGTCTGACTCTTCAGTAGTGGAGAAATCACTACCATGTTTGTTGATGTGTTTGGCCCACCCACACATGGAGTAAGAGCCAATGAGGCGGTGTGCTAAAGAAGAGTGACACAAACCACCATAATAACCGGTTCTAGTGGTTATTATGGCATATGAAACATGGCTCTAGTCCATATTTTAAAGGGGATCACCAGTAATTCTATTAGTTTTATGGATTACATTAAGTTCCAGTTGTATATAAATCAGGGCATGATTAGAGAGACCAATGTAGGTCCCCCCAGAGGTCCCATTCAGCTACTCCTTAGTTTACCAACACATTCTTAACAAAAATAATCTAAACAAGAACTTCTGGTGAAGTCATAGGTGGTATGGCTTCCTGAACAACTAGCTCCACATAACTCCTTAAAAATATCCCTGTGAAACTTAACAAAACTTCAGCAAACCTTATTTTCCAGTATGAGGGAGGGATCTACATCAAAGGGTCATCTAAATCGGTCCAAGAATGAAGATGGAGTGGAGGATGGACATGGATCACATACGAAGGTTTCTGACTTCAAACTATCACAAACATCTGAGCAGGCTACAAGTTTCTCTTATAAGATGGACCAAAGCAAATCCAAACACCACCGAATAAAAAAGTAAAACTGCAAACCATATACCATGAGCTGGTCTTTTTCTGTGCTGAAATTAAATCCTTCTAGATCATCTGTACCAAGGTATACTATCATAAAAGGTTCCCCCCAACCCCTGTGTGAGTGGGCATATCATTGGGCATAAGCATTCTGTCATCCTGGCACACAGGCATATAGGGGGCTCGAGGGAGTAAACAGCCATGGCTCATTATTAAGGGGAAGGGCATGGAATGTTTGATAGCGTTATTTGGATTTTATAAGAACAAGCACTTTTTATTTTATTTACTTTATTTATTTGAGTCTTGGAATTACAAACCTTTGAGTCAGGGACTCATTTACAAAAGCTACACGTCAGTCAAATACATATGAAGTTAAAAGCAGACAATGAGAACATGTGGTACAAGTAAAACAGAATAGAACTCAGTAACATAAAACAGACTTAAATAACAATAAGTTGAGGGAATAACAGCAGGGTGAGGTGGGGGCAATTATTGTACAAGGGATGGTACTGGGTAGAACAGTTAGAGTAATAATCAACAGTGTACAAGCAAAAGCATATACAAGGACCAAATTACAGTGTGTGAAATAAACAAGGCCAATACAGAGGGATGAGATAAAACACAGTGCAGGTGGAGCACAATGCCCATCAGCAATTTAAAATAATGAACACTAAGAACTAGCAGGTAACAGTCTAACAGGGTAACAGGGGACAAGGAAGCTGGACGTGGGGCTGCAACAGGCTTCACCGAACCCCCCCCTCCTCGCACATCACAGTTGGCTCCTCATGCGACTTCCAGGCCCAGGACAGAGGGCCTTGCTATACATAGGGATAAGAGAGCTGGACATGGAGCTGCAATAGGATTCACTGAACCTCCCTCCCCACACATCACAGTCAGCTCCTCATGCGACTCCCAGGCCCAGAACAGAGGGCCTCGCTACACAAGGGGATAAGGAAGCTGGACATGGAGCTGCAATAGGATTCACTGAACCCCCCCCCCACACACACACACATATCACAGTCGGCTCCTCATGCAACATGGGGACAAGGAAGCTGGACGTGGGGCTGCAACAGGCTTCACCGAACCCCCCCCTTTGCACATCACAGTTGGCTCCTCATGCAACTCCCAGGCCCAGGACAGAGGGCCTCGCTACAAAAGGGGACAAGGAAGCTGGACATGGGCTGCAATAGGATTCACTGAACCCCACACACACACACATCACAGTCGGCTCCTCATGCGACTCCCAGGCCCAGGACAGAGGGCCTCGCTACACAAGGGGACAAGTGAGCTGGTCATGGAGCTGCAATAGGATTCACTGAACCCCCCCACACATCACAGTCGGCTCCTCATGCGACTCCCAGGCCCAGGACAGAGGGCCTCGCTACACAAGGGGACAAGGGAGCTGGACATGGAGCTGCAATAGGATTCACTGAACCCCCCCCACACATCACAGTCAGTTCCTCATGCGACTCCCAGGCCCAGGACAGAGGGCCTCGCTATACAAGGGGGCAAGAGAGCTGGATGTGGGCTGCAATAGGTAAAGGCACTCCTTTCTATATTTATTTATTGAAATGTTTCACCAGGAGGGCACACTGAACAACAAGTTGCTCATCTCACGGTGTGACCTGGGGGAAGGGGGTTACAAAGGGTTGTGAAGGATGATCAGTTACAATAGTATGTGGGTAGTACAAACAATACAACATTGTAAGATTGTGCAACAGATGGAACACAAGGTATTGTACAATAAACAGTAGTGGAACATTGAATAAATTACACTACATGTTCAATGTGCTATACCTGGTTAAACAACTAAATAAATAAATAAAGATCATACAAAAGAACATATGAACGTACAAAACAGTAATAATACAACAGAACCATTTATAGTGCATGATTGTACCAGGAGCAGGCTCGAGGTAGTACGCAAGTGCTGTTGGTGTAAAAAAGGATGGGGTTAGGCTGTGCACACTGGTGACCCATAAGGGCAGGTGGAGAAGAGACTGGGAAGAGGCAGGAACTGAATTTGAGGAGAACGGATAGCCATTTCCTGATTTCCCCCTTCAGGATGTTGAGAACCCTGCCTTTCTTACTGGAACACTGCTGAGGGAGACTCTTAAACGTCCTTGTCGGCCGACAGGGACTGACTGAATTTTATCTACTTATGTTTTGGGTAGCTCGCAGACTATTTGTGGCATTCCTGGAGTTGCTTTAAGGGGTATATATACAGCGACTGTCTGTTTCAATTGTTTGCTAGTCAGGGAGCGGGGATTTCGGGGTTCTCGCCACGCTAGGGGTTGTGAAGATACAGACTAGGTTTGGACATTGTGGAGCTGTACTCCGTTATATTTCACTACTGTGTTTTTGCTTGCGCTCTGAAACCTGTTTTATCACTGCCAGCACTGTATGTATTTTCTTACCTGACTGCATGTATTCTCTCCCCTCTCCAGTACTCACGATTGTCGCACATGTGCATTTTGGCCCCAGCTACAGCTTCCCGCCGTAACCCAAGTCTTCTGTTTCCCCCTTTCTCTTTAGGCTTCACCGAACCCCCCTCCCCACACACACACATCACAGTCAGCTCCTCAATTGATTCCCAGGCCCAGGACAGAAGGCCTCGCTACACAAGGGGACAAGGGAGCTGGGCGTACGGCTGCAATAGGTAAAGGCACCCCTTTCTGGAACACTGCTGGGGGTGTTTTCCTGTCGATGCTTTGTGTCGACTTGCCACCCTCCCACCCAAGCGCGACTCTACATTTATTCATTGCAGCCGGTCACATGACCACTGATGTCGAGTGTCTGTTCTCCCCTTAGCAGGTTATACGAACCTGCCACTAGGGTTCAGTGTTATACATCCCACTCCACCTGAACCCCTAGCTTTTCATTGCTTCACTGTTGTGTCTCCCCACTGGCCCCACTGTTTTCTTAACCTGAATCTTTCTTCCTGGGATTTAGTCCACCTGGTATATATGCACATGTGACCTAGTATCAAATTTCGCAGTATGCCTTGGTCCCAGGAGTCCCTGCTTCTCCAGTTTGAATGTCTTTTCAAGCTGAAACAAGGTTAGTTAATAAAAACAACATACAGTATTCACTATGTACCATACTCAGAAGAAAGGATGGAAGAAACCAATCTATGTATCATAACCATAAGGGTTTATTTCCTATTGTTACAATGCTAATGCACAGGCATCTAGCATGCCTGATGAGGTTGTGAACATGTCTCTTCATAGCCTAACATATCTTGACTCTGAATCTATACCCACACGAGTCTCTCTGCGTGCTCTGGCAAACATTCCTCTGAAAGGAAAGCTTATTTTTGGAGAGGACCTTCAGGAGTATCTGAAGCAAAAAGAGGAAGGCAAGAATTTAGGGAAGAATAGCAACAGGTCGACATACCTGCCATCAGGTAGACACAGGTTTCGGGCAAATTACAGGTCTCATCAAGGGAGAAGGCAGAACCAATACAGTCAGGCCAATTCCTTTTGAGGCAGAGGGTTCCACAATGGCAATGCTAACTGTGGCACCCCCCGCACCAACTATGCCTCCTCCTCATTCAGAGGAAGAAGCAAATTCAGGGGAAAAGGAGGCAGAGGAAAGACACAATGACTACCATCACGGGAAACGATCAACGCCCAATTGGGGGAGAACAGAGTGTTCCCCCCCAGTGGGAATGAGACTTTCACTGTTCCTGGAACAGTGGGTGGGCACTACCTCAGACAAATGGGTACTGGAGGTAGTATCCAGAGGATATGCAATAGAATTCACCCAGCGTCCACACCAAAACAGATTTGTACAATTCCCAATTTCCAGGAGAAGGGCATCTGCTCACCAAGTACAGCAGATCCTCCTGGATCTAGTTCAGAACAAGGCCATTCAGCCCATTCCCACTCAAGAACAGGAAGAAGGGGTTTACTCCATCTTCTTCCTAGTCCCCCCCAAAAAAACTGGAAAGCTCCGCCCCATCCTGGATCTGAAGTACCTGAACAACTTCATTCATACTCAGAAGTTCAAGATGGAGACACTACGCTCCACCCTCAGGAGCATCAGAGTTGGAGACTTCCTAGCCTCAATCGACCTGAAGGACACCTACCTTCATATACCCATTCAACCAAGTCACCAACGGTACCTAAGTTTCCATGTACCAGTACCAGGCCCTGCCCTTCGGCCTAGTGTCTGACCCATGAACCTTCACAAAGGTGTCAATCGTTCTGTCAGCACATCTAAGGGAAAAGGGGTGGACATCATCTTATCTAGACGACTGGCTGATACATGCCAGGTCCAAGACTCAAGCTCAGAGGAACATCTGTCTAGTAGTATGAACCCTGGAAGAGCACGGTTGGGTTATCAACTATGACAAGAGCTCCTTGGTACCAACACAGCAGCTGGAACATCTAGGTGCAGAAATAGACATGGCCATAGGTACAGCCCGACCATTACAGAAGCGTATAGACAACATAATGGGTCTGGTAAGAGCCCTAAGGGCATACCATCGACCTACCATTAGGCAAATAGCACAGGTGCTGGGATGCATGGCCTCCTGCATAGATCTGGTCCCATGGGGCAGGTGGAACATGAGTCCTTTGCAGACGTACATTCTGACTGAGGGCTCTCCGTCCGAGGACAACCTAGGAGTCAGGGTTGCTCTACCTCCGGAAACAAGACACTCCCTCACCTGGTGGTTGAACCGGTGGAACCTCTGGAGGGGAGCCCCTCTAAAACTGACCTACGAGATCACAATAGAGACAGACGCCAACCTCATGGGTTGGGGAGCATGTCTAGGCCACCATTCAGCACAGGGCCTATGGACACCTGCGGAAGCCAGGCGCTCTATCAATGTCCTGGAAATGAGAGCCATTTCTTGCTCTAAAAGCATTCAAGGATACTGTGCAGGGGCGCAACGTCATGATATGCTCAGACAATCAGGTCACGGTAACCTATCTGTCAAAACAAGGAGGCACAAGAGAACACTGTGGTGCATATCCTAGAGCAAAGGAGGGAGACAGGTGATATGATTGAAACATTCAAATATCTTAAGGGCATTAACAAGGTGAAAGAGTCTAACATGTTTCAGTATACAGAGTTTTAAATAATTGACTAGCAGTTTTTTTCTTGGGACAATGCTAACTGTACAGAAAGTATTTATATAGGTTTTCTAGAAGTGTTATGTTTGTTAAACACAGTGAGGCAAGTGCTATGTATTTTCACAATGTTTTAGCACTTTTGCGAGAAAAACGCTAATCAATTTTTGGAGTTAAATAAAACCCTGATATAAGAAAAATAGCAGGACAAGAGGACACAGCATGAGATTAGAGAAAGGTTGACTAGGGGTAGTGTGAGGAAGTTCTTTTTCACAGAAAGGATGGTGGATGCATGGAACGGCCTACTTCAGGAAGTGGTGGATATGAATACAATGCAGGGCTTCAAGCAGGCAGGGGATAGGCATAAGGGAGCAATACAGATAAGTATGAATTGATAGGCCATTGACAGAGCAAAGGCTGATGGCACATTTATAAGGTAGAAAAATAAATGGGCAGACTGGATGGACCTTGCAGTCCTTATCTGATGTCAACTTCTGTTTCTATGTTTCCTCATGGGGGTCAGTGTCTTTTGGGGAGAGTGGGAGGTGATGTCCAGTGGCACCTTGGACCCCAAGGGGTCAGTTTCCTCTCCTTAGCCTTAAAAATGGGGTTGGAAGTATCAGTTAAATTGGCATCCCTTTGAAGAAATGCTGTTTAAGGGACAGGAAATGGGGTTGCAGCAACGCCCTATTTATCCCCCCGTTGGGCAGGAATTCAAGTGTGTGATGACATCTGAAACAAGGGAAATGTGTACCTGAAAGAGACTATGGAGACCTGTTCAGAGACTAAGCAACATTTGCCCATGTAAGAATATGCTCATGAGTTGTGACATCAAATAAAAGGATCCTGTTTAGGCTTAAAGGGACACTGTCAACCCCCTTAGGTCTCAAAGTGTCCCTAGTTTAAAAAACATATTTTCTGATAGCCAAAATTCTGTAAAGATTATTGATGTAGCTGGTAGTTTGATTCTGACTCATGTTTTCCTTAAAAAGTAAATAACAGATTGCTCAACATATTGGTGTTATCACACCAAAACAGGTTTGTTTACATTCCTTGATGAGCACCAAATACATCTTTCCTGGACTTGGGAACACCCACAACACAGTCTAGCCCCTCATGATGCAGTGAAAGTTCAGGAGGCTACTGCTTTATGAGTGACTGAACTGTTTGGGTGTGTTTCTTATGCTCAGGAAGCAAGCAGTAAGGACAGAACCAGGATTGTAAACAAAAACAAGGTTGTTTATAAACATACGTTGCCATGCATTTCAGTTCTACTAAACAAGGAGACAGACAAAACAAACAGCAACATCAGTGAATTTTAGAGAGGGTAAGCAATCATAAAATGTAAGATTTCCACTAGAAATAATATGACAATAAACAGGTTGACTGTGTCTCTTTAATAAACCAATTTGGACTTCTGTTTCTGTTTTGGAGACTGTTATTGCTAACCCCTTTATTTGCAGCTCTGTGAGGTGTCTGGGTGCTCCAGAGGTTATCCAAATCGGGGTGAGGTCAGATAAGTGCATATTGTTGTTTGTGCCGCCTCCTCCTTAAATCCAAGCTACCTACCCCTAGGTAGTGGGGAAAGGTCTTACCTACATAACTGTGCAACCAGCTTAGACAGTAGATGAGATATCTGGCAAAAATCTGAGTTTTATTTAACTTCATACAGAATAAACATCCCCAGACATGATAGGGGTGAGGAGAGGGAGCAACTGGAAAGTATGTGTACAGAACAAAATGTTGTGGCTCCGCCACTGATAACTCAGAGGCAACCAGTACCTTAATTTGCAAAAAGTTTAATTATGATTTAGCAAATTAGATTATGAATTTCTACTCTAAAAGCCTGAGCTGACAATAATGTACTTAACTCTGTGTGAGCTGAACAGCACCTTTCCCATCTGGGACGAAGCAGTTCTCAGAAGGAGAATTTGGGGGACGTCCCTCGTTATCAGAAAGTTGACAGGTGCTCCCAGTCCGTCAAGGAGAACTGTCCGTAACTTCTACCAGTCTTTTTGAGCAGCAAAGATTTCAATTTTCGCGCTAACACTTATAATAGAATATCCTACCATTTCAGCTTTTCTCACCGTATGCGGCATATACAGCACTTGGTGTATTGAGCAAGTTCCTAAGTACATCTCATGTGGCAGAAAGCCAGCAACCTGCATTTGGGGGAGGACACAACTAGAGCCAGGTATCCCCGGCTGGCGACGTGGTGCTCATGCGCGTTTGGCACCAAACTTTTGTTTCAGTTTAGGCTGCAAGTCGGGGGATGAGAGGGACGTCCTGTTACCGTCGCAGTAGTTGGGAGTGAAGGGAAGGAAGTCAGTTCGAACCAACAGAGAGGCAGACGTCTTCAGCGGGTAAGGAATTCACAGGCGAGAGAGAAAGTTATGTCTCGGCGTTAACCTGTGATCTTAGTCCGTGGTAAAACCTGTTTGTTGTACTGCAACTATTTGTTCATAAACTTGAAGTTAGAGGAGCCAGCGCATAAATACCTCGATAACAGTGGATTGGAGTCCTGGCAGGCATTCCCTTTGGTTCAATGTGAGACTGTTAGTTGGAAACCTAGAGTTTAGGGTTCATGCTGTTCAGGAAACGTAATTCGCAGTGTATCCCGACTTTTAAAATATTTGGTCTTTTGGGTGCCAAAGCTGAACCCACCTCCCCTCTTCACATTATCACTGTGGTGTTGCACTGGTTGGGTTTGTGGAGGGGATAGAAGAATCTGCGGTACGGTTACGTAGGTGAGTTGTGTTTTTGTCGTCTCTCACATGACCGGTTAATGTGGCATGTGTTGTTCCCGAGTTGGGAAATGAACTGCGTCGTGTGTATGAATGAGACCGAAGGTAGTTTTTCAGACTTGACTTCGACTCATTGTTGCTTGGCATTGTGTACATCTGAGTAACAGTGTAGCAGCCTTGAAACAAAATTCCATAAAACATGTCAGGTACTTGAATCCCAGAACTCTTGTGATAAATGGAATTGAGCAAACGTGACGCGTCTGTTTAGGGCTGTTGTGCTGTACCTGTTTCAGTAAACTATGGAATGCAAGCCATGGGTGGTGGTGGAGATTGGGATCGGTAGTTAGAACCCTCCCTTTTAATCCTCAGTTTACCCCAAATTAGGGGGGGTTCATCGCCCTGTACCCAGCTAAAAATGTGTAGACTCTCCCTTAGTTATGAATTGCTAGATCCTGCTCCTTGCGACTGTGGACCATGCTGTCTTAGAGAAGTGAAGCTATTTTAACTGCACCCCAGTTTCTGGGACCAGATATCTTCCCCGCAGCATGGGTTTTGGCACAAATCTTTTTCACAAGGTGTACAGGTGATGTGGTCTCAATGTTCCTACACTCCAGTTCCACTCATTACTCAGCTGTAGAGGGTGTGAGTGGTCCACTCTAGTTGTCCTGACCCAGAGATGGAGCACATCACCTGCAAGGTTCACCTGCCTCAGAGACTGAAACTTGAGGTCATCCTTGAACTCTGAAATCTTAAACACTGAAAGGAGGTGGTGTTTATTTTTTTATTTGGTTAGTTTTTGTTGACTTGTAAAAGGAGGCATAGTCCACTGATTGCTTTGTTGATTGCTATAGTAAGTAAGTAAATGTTTATTTTTATGGTGCATGTTTTTGGGGGCACAGAGCGCCATATAGTAAAATCAGAGAAATAAAACAAACGAGTGAATAAAATAAATCAATAAATAATGACATTTTAAGTATGTGCAAAACACAGTTTTATGTTAATGTAAACAAAACATAGTGGGCATCAGATCAGTAACTAATTAGGAATAGATGAAAGGTTCCTGAAACAGGAAGGACTTTAGGTTCCTTTCAAAGGCCTCCACCAAGGGCACCTCCTGACGAGATCAAGGAAGAGCAGGGCAGGTTTTAACCTTGCCTTGAGAATGGCTAGGAGGCTCTCCTTGGAGGAATGGAGGGGGCAAGAGATCCGGTAAGGGATCAAAAGGTCTCCCAGGTAGCCAGGACCCAGTTTATGTAGGGTCTTGTACTGTAGGTCAGCAAAGCAAACTTGAAGGTGACTACTTCACTGGCAGCCTTTGCAGGTTGCACAAGACCGGGGTTATATGGTAAGACTTGAAGGCCTGTCAGTAACCTGGCTGCAGTGTTCTGCACCAGCTGCAGGTGTTACAGCATACCTCTGCTCACCCCGAGGTGTAGTGCATTGCAATATTGGAGCCTGGATGTGACAAGACATGCACCAGTGATGGCAGGTCTTCTGGGGGGAATCAAGGCTTTAATCCAGGCAATGTTTCTGAGATGGTAAAAGCTACTCTGGACTACAGCTGACACCTGATCCTCGAATGTCAGCCTATCATCTAGAGTGACCCCCAGATCCTTAACCTTAGCAGAGGTTAACAAACTAGAGGAGCCAAGCATTAGGCTTACCATCTCTTCAGGGACCTCTACACCCTGCTGGTGACCAGGCTTGATCACTAGAACTTCCATCTTGTCTGGATTAAGTCTGAGCCAACTTGATGACTTCCAGTCCATGATCCCGACTAGGCATAAATTTAGCATCTTGACTGTGTTGGACATCCTGGGTGCAGAAGATGGGTACAGTTGTCAGCTGTGAGTGGATCCTGAGAGCTGTTTAACTGGTAGCTCCAAACATGCGGTGGCTTCGTCCTCTGGGTGAGTACTCCAGCAGAGTGAGGCAGGCCTTTTTTAAATTTAGTATGCCCTTTTTTTTTTTTTTTTTTTTAAATCTCCTGTGTGGCTGGCCCCCATCAGTCCTGATCACCAGTGCTTAGCCCTGCCACACACCCTGGAAATTTCTTCCAATCTCGAGCACCCTGGCTTGCCCCCCATGGTGGGGCCACCAGAGAGGCTCTTCTGTCAATGGAGACTAAATGGTATGGCAGGAGCGAGAGCCCAGTGGATGGCGCGGGGTCTGCAGCGTGGGGGCGGACATCATTGTGCATGGTTGGAACTCCCCCTTTTCCTGTTTTCTCCCCTGGGCAGGCATAGTGTGCAGTGATGATGAGGCATACACGCCAAACGTCTGACACTCCTTCCGGTCGTAACCAGTCCCAGCTGTTGGACCCCCGGCTTCCACAAGGGATTTGTCAAGCACCAGTGATTTCTCCAGAAGAGCAGTCTATAGGATGCTTGAGTCTCCTTGCCCCAGCTGGCCCTCTAACTTCCCAGGCTTGCTCTCAAACCTGGGTCATCAGTGTCATTAGTGCTGGTGCTACCACTGCGATGGCGGGCCAGCCTGGTTAAATCAGTTTGACTGTGTCACCATGAAACAGTATAGTGCTGTGCCTTATTTTTCAAGGAGGTCTTCTAGGTCTACGTCTGTATTGTGACCAATTGAACAGACTTATGCACAACAGGTGCATCTGACTAACCCTGTGATTTGTTCATTGTGCCATCTTGTGTATCACTGTATATTGTTGCCTGTATGTACTGGGAAAGAAGTGTTTGCAGCCAGCCCAGAGTTTGCCCCCATTCCAGCTCCCACCTATGTTTTGAACTTGCCAACGGTGAGTCACTTAACCACCCCAGTACTCCCAAGTCACCCCTGAAAACAGGCACTTGTGCCTAGTGGGCCTCACCAGGTTATCAAAAGAATAAAATGGAAAAAATAAATAAATATATATTTAGAGTTTAACATCTTAATATGATGGCTTTGAGGTCTGGGCTGAAGGCAATCAGTTTGATTTTATTGCACTTTTAGAAACTTGGTTATCTGATAAAATTTCAACAGTTGATTAATCTTCAGGGCTGTAGTGTCCTTAAGGAAGATAGAATTGGGCGTAAGGGCGGAGGTTGTCTGTTTTATGTGCCAAAACTCATTTAAGGTTAGCAGGTATGAATTTATTAATTCTTCCCGAGAGTGTGAATTTCTGCCCTTACAGATTATATTGGGTAATGGAAAAAATGATCTCTCTGCAATTATTTATGCCCCTCCTGGCACTTATTCAACGGTCATCAATGTTCTTTGTAAATTTAGGAGTTCACTACCTAAAATTAAAAAAGTTACTGTATAATCCTGGGAGACATTAGCTGTAATTGGAAGGGTAAAATTGATAATAACACAGAAGAGTCACTTGCTAATGCTAGCCTTTTTCAGATAATTAAAGAACCAACAAAGTATAATCACAAGACTGGGAGTTCCACTACCATCAACTGGATTTTGGTATCTGATACCTATATGATGAGATACTCACAGGTTTTAGCTTACAGTTTTAAGCAATCAGTGTGCAGTTTATTGTCACTGGAGTGCAAAAAGGACAACTGTCCCATCCTTATAATGCTCTGTTAAGCAGCTCCTCACAGTACCCCACTGTCGTACCTCCCAGTTCCAAAGGTCCTTGAGCTACAGAGCCCCATCTTGGATGAATGGCCTACCCACCTCTCTTGCTAATGAAAACCAAATTGACACCTTCAAAACTCAGCTTAATGAACATCTCCAGTCCTCTAATTACTGTGATTGCCACTGATCACCTTCCCTTTCCTGCCTAAGGCCTCTGGCTGGCTTATTCCCCACCCCCGTTGAGTCTCCAGCCTAAGTCTGTCAGGTTCAGATCAATTTCTCAGTATTATTAATGTATTGTTTAAGAACTGTGCTTATTATTCCTAGTCTCTGTTAGCCTTTTCCCAGCTCTTTGTATATACCTTGCTTCGTGCCATGGTGAAGGTGAATTGCCATGTAATATCTGTTTTGTATCTGATTTCTGTGACATGGAACCTTTGTAAAGGAGTCTCTGACTCAAAGGTACTTTTCCGAATCCTCAATAAATAAATAAAATATACGATATATTACTACTAGGAATAAAAAAATAAACAAAAAAATGAAATATCCCATTATTCAGGGAGGTGATAAGGAAGATTAGTTGGTCACGTCTTGGTTTCTATTGATGAGGTGTTTTCCCAGTTTTATAGCGTATATGATGCTGTTTGTGCTGACTTTGCTCCATTAAGACAACTTAGAATTAGAGTTAATAGGCAGGAATAGGTTACTCCCGATTGATTGATTTTAATGTGGTTGAGTGATAGGAAATGGAAGGAATTTCAAAAAACCTCTTCTGAAGCCGTTCTGCTAGAATACAAGCAGTTATGTGATAAATGCAAAACTCTGGCTGGTAAATTGAAACGGTTATTTAATAAAAAAAGCAATATGATTTTGCAGGAAGGGATGTTAATAGAACCTGGCGAATTATTTAATGAAATGTTACGTAGGAACAATAAATCCTGTCCCAGCTTTTTAGTTACTGATTCTAGAAACTGCACTGATCCTTGTAAAATTGCTGAGGAATTCAATTCATTTTTACAAACTTGGATAAATATATTCCTGAGAGTACCAATAGGGCCCCCACCTTTATTTCTAGTATTCTAGAAAACACAGCTAAATTTCCAGAGTTCTGTTTCAGGGTACTTACTCCCCTGGGAGTATTTAAATACATTTCCAAAATGAGCTCATGACCTCAAGTGGGGATAGATAAATTGGTTATAGACTGATCAAGGTTACTGCTGATATTTTATGTTATCCATTAGCAAAAATATTCAAACATCCATTACGTTAAGGTCAATTTCCAAAACTATGGAAAATAACGACAGTGGTCTCTGTACACAGATCAGGTAACACTGCAAGTCTGCCAAATTATAGGCCTTTTTCATTACGGACACTGCTCGCAAAAGTTTGTAAAGTCATTGCTTTTGATTAATTCCTTGAATGACTCAATAAATATGAGGTTTGACCTCAGCCCAGCATGGCTTCTGTCCAGGATACAGCACTGAATTGACCTTGATGGGTTTTACCTAGGCCATATACCATAGAAACATAGAAGCTGATGACAGATAAGGACCGCAAAGCCTATCCAGTCTGCCCATTTTTTCTGCCTTATGAATGTGCCATAGCAGGCCTTTACTCTGTCAATGGCCTATCTATTTATACTCATCTATCTTGCTCCCTTATGCCTATCCCATACCTGTTTGAAGCCCTGCACTGTATTCATATCCACCACTTCCTGAGGTAGGCCGTTCCATGCATCCACCACCCTTTCTGTGAAAAAGAACTTCCTCACATTACCCCTTAATCGGCCTCCCTCTAATCTCATGCTGTATCCTTTTGTCCTGCTATTTTTCTTATATCGAAACACGTTAGACCCTTTCACCTTGTTAATGCAATTAAGATGTTTAAATGTTTCGATCATATCACCTCTCTTCCCTCCTTTATACATAGATACATAGACAGTGTCGGCAGATAAGGGCCTATGGCCCACCCAGTCTGCCCATTTGAGCTTGTAAGTTCAGTTTATGTTTTCCTAGAAGTCTGTTGCCCCTTACCCCTGACCTCCAGAATTCCTTTATGTCTATCCCATGCATTCTTAAATCCTGTGATTGTCTCAGCCCCCACCACTTCCTCTGGCAGGGTGTTCCACTTGTCCAGAAGAAATTCTTTCTCATGTTTCCTCTGAATCGTCCTCCCTCCAACTTCATCCCATGCCCTCTAGTCCTGGAACATCTTTTTCACTTAAAAATAGTGTTTTCCTGCACCCTGATCTTCCCTGTAAGATACTTGTATGTCTCTATCATATCCCCTCTCTCCCTCCTCTCCTCCAGGGAGTACATGTTCAGTTCCTTCAACCTGTCTTCGTAGGACTTGTGATGCAATCCATGCACCATCTTTGTTGCCCTCCTCTGAACCTTCTCTACCCTGTCTATGTCCTTACGTAGGTATGGTCTCCAGAACTGTACACTGTACTCCAGGTGGGGCCTCACTAGTGTCTTGTATAAGCGAATTATGACCTCCCTTTTCCTGCTGGTGATGCCCCTGCCTATACATCCCAGCATCCTATTTGCTTTACCTGCTGCCTTGTCACACTGTTTCCCTACCTTGAGGTCATCAGACATGATAACTCAAGATCCCTTTCCTGCTTGGTGCATGCTATATCCTCACCCCCAACTGATATATTGTCCAAGGGTTTTGTACCCCATATGCATTATATTGCACTTCTTTGTATTAATTTCAACTGCCAAACCCTGACCATTCTTCAAGTTTCTGCAGGTCCTTCTCATTCTGTCTACACCCTCTGGTGTGTCTACTCTGTTACAGAGCTTTGTGTCATCAGCGAACAGTGAAATTCTGCCTTCTAGGTCCTGCTCAATGTCACTGAAGATGTTGAATAGGACCGGTCCCAGCACTGATCCCTGTGGTACCCACTGGTCACTCTTCCCTCTGTGGGTGACAGCCATTTACCACCACCCTCTGTGTCCTGCCACCCAGCCAGTTACCTACCCACCACTACTGTCCTGCCCACCCATATTCCCCAGTTTGTTTAATAGTCTTCTATGTGGCATAGTGTCAAAGGCCTTGTTGAAGTCCAGATAGGCCATGTCCACTGCCCTCCTGATCCACCTCCTAGTCACCCAGTCAAAAATTCAATGAGGTTGGTCTGACACGACCTCCCCTGGTGAAACCATGCTGCCTTGGGTCCTGTAGTCCATTGAAAACCAGATGTTCCACCAACCTCTCCTTCAGTAGTGCTTCCATGATCTTCCCCACTACCGAGGTGAGGCTGACTGGTCTGTAGTTCCCTGCTTCCTCTTTGTTCCCACTTTTGTATAAGGGGACTACATCTGCTGTCCTCCAGTCTTTGGGTACCTCCCCTGTTTCCAGTGATCGGCTAAACAAGATAGCCAGAGGTTCAGCCACCCACCTGTCTTAGTTCTTTAAGGACCCTGGGGTGCACCCCATCTGGCCCCATTGCTTTATCAACTCTTATCACTTCCAGTTCCTTCAGGACCCTTTATCGTGTAAAGGGACTTGTGTCCATTTGTGCACCATTCTCACCCTTGTACTCCTTCAGACCCATTACTCTCCTCTTCCTCAGTAAAGACTGAGCAGAAATACCTGTTCAATATGTCAGCTTTACTGTTGTCATCCTCCACTGGCTCCCATCCTCCCCTTCAGTCTCACTATCCCTCCTTTGTCTTTCTTTTTCCTTATGTACCTGTAAAAGGTTTTGTTCCCTCTACCCACTGATTTTGCAATGTGTTCTTCTGTCTGAGCTTTGGCTTCCCTTACTGACCTCCCTGCCTCCCTTTGCTTCTCCTGGTACTTCTCCCTATCCCCTTCTGCCTGTGTCTTTTTGTATTGCCTGAATGCAATCTTTTTGGCTTTCACTTTCTTTGCTACCTCTTTGGAAAACCATAATGGTCTCCTCTTCCTTTTCCTCTTGCTAACCTGCTTAATGCATAATTCTGTTGTTCTTGTAATCCCCATTTTAAATACTGCCCACTGTTCCTCAGCCCTGATTCCTGTCCCATTCCCTTAATGCCTCTTTCAAGTATCTCCCCATTTTCCCAAAGTCTGTCCCCTAAAATCCAGGATCGTGTTTTGTGTGGTTTGGTTCTGCTCTTTCTGTGATTTCAAACCACAATGACTGGTGGTCACTGTTTCCCAGGTGCTCCCCACTGTTACCCCCATCACACTGTCCCTGTTTGTGAGCACAAGGTCCAGTATTGCCTTCTGCGAGTTGGTTCCATGACCAGTTGCTTGGGAAGGCACCCTGAAAGGAGTCCAGGATAAATCTGCTCCTAGTTGATGCTGCTGCTGGGATGCTCCAGTCCACGTCTGGAATATTGAAGTCTCCAACCAGTACTACCTCACCCTTGTCTACCATCCTTTGGATGGCTAGCATCAACTCCTATCTGTTTCTTCCTCCTGGGCTGGTGGTCTATAGACCACACCTATCTGGATAGCTGTCCCCATTTTCCTTTCCAGCAACCCACAGTATCTCTCCCCATTTTGTTCCTCCTGGATCTCTGTGGCCCTTATGTCATTTTCACATACAGTGCCCTCCTCCTCCCTTCTACCTGCCTTGTCTCTTCTGAATATGTTGTAGCCAGGTATGGCCATCTCCCAGTCGTGGTTATCATTACACCAGGTTTCAGTGATAGCCACAATGTCCAGGTCTGACTGCCCATGACAGCCTCCAGATCTTCCATCTTGTTGCTAAGGCTCCTGGCATTTGCATGGCTTTCCATGATTTGACCTTCCTAGACTGTTTGGCTGTTCTCTCCAGCCCCTTCCTTGGTTGTCCTTTATCCCTGGTTCTCCTTGCTGTCTGCCTTTCTGCTGAATTTTGCCCCTTTTCTGCCTATCCACCTCTTGGGCACTAATCTCCATCTTTTGCACACTGCTTTGCAGAGATAGCCACTCCTCTGGTTCACTGGTTCCACTGCTAGCTGTGGGGGGTGAGCAAGTAGGTACCCTCCTTGCTGGCTTGCCACCCCCCTTTGCTAGTTTAAATGCTTGTCAATGTAGCATTTAAACTTATCATTGAGTGCTTGGATTCCCCTCCAGGATGGATGCAGGCCGTCAGGCTTGAACAAACCTCCATCCCTCCAGGTGAGTCCCAGTCACCAATGAATCCAAACCCTTCCTCGCAGCACCAGTTCTTCAACCATGAGTTAAAGTTCCTGGTGCATGCACTCCTATGCTCTCCCTTGCCTCTACTGAGTAGTACTTATGAAAGTGACAGTAGTAGCTACTTGCTTGAGACCCTCCTCAATTTCCTAAACTCTTCCTGAACTTCCTTTGGCTCCCCATTTGCCAAGTCATTAATACCTAGGTGGATAATGACATCCAGCTCACCCTCCGTCTTGCCTTCCCAGTGATCCCCAGGATCTTCCTTCCATCCCTCCATGCCGTGGCACCTGGTGAGCACCTCACTCCCTGTCCTCCCCTCCTGTGTTCCTAGCTGGATCCCTCTTATGATGGCGTCCCCCACCAGGATTCGCTTCCTCCTCCTCTGGGGTCCACTGCTTTCCCCGCTGAGGTCACCTCCTTGGCTAACCTCCACATCCTTTCCTTCCACTTCTCTGGGTACCTCTATTTGGTTGTCCTCATTTGCCAGTGTGGCATGAGTTCTTGAGTGGAATAGGATCTGGGATGTGCCTCTGCCTGACCGCTCTAACCCTCCCTGAGCCCTCTGTCATTCAAGTGCTCCTCGTTCTTGGCATCCCTTGAGGCAGTTGAATTGGACTGGGTGGTCTCTGGATAGGGGTGATGGTACTCCTGACCCAGTTTACTTCCGCTCTGAGTCTGGCTACCTCATCCCGCAGTCCAGAGAGATGCATGCAGATAGGGCAGCACCTCAGTGTCCAGAAGGTCTGCCTGAATATGGCTGCCCACAGCCACTGCATTGCACCACTCCCACACTATACTGCAGTTATACTGCTATTCCACTACTTGTCTGCTACTGAAGCTCTCCTAGTTCCTTTTTATTAATTTACTGTCCTAAAATCCTGCCACTGATCCTCAGATAATTTTCTTTAAAAAGAAGAAACCAATAAATAAATAAATAAATAAGTCAAAACACTTGTGCTGAGGGTGGGCTTTTTCCCCCTTATGCCCCTCTTACTTCACACCCCTTACTATACCCTGTGTTTAGCTCCTGTCAATCAGATTTAACAGAGCATATAATTAAAAGTTGGGGGGGGGGGCGAAAATTTGCAGCAATTAAAGACAGCACAGAATTACACCACCTCTACATTTTAAATTTTCAACAGCCCAAAAACAATTCTAAGTAAAGACAACAAAGAAAGTACAGTGTCACTAAAAGCCCACAATCTATGTTTAAAGGAAAAATAGCAATTACCAGTTACTCTAAAGCACTGAATTGAATATGTTTCCTTCCTTCCCCTTCTGGCTTTTTCTGAGAAAATAAAACTCAGTTGCTACCTCAACTCTGACTAAGCCCCACCTCCAGTTATCACGTAGCTGAGGTCAGAGGCCAGACAGTTAACACCCTCACCCAACTACAGGGCAGTCAGACAAGCCAAGATAAAATTTGCAGCAATTAAAGACGGCACAGAATTACACCACCACTACGTTTTAAATTTTCAACAGCCAAAAAACAATTCTAAGTAAAGACAACAAAGAAAGTACAGTGTCACTAAAAGCCCACAATCATTGTTTAAAAGAAAAATAGTAATTACCAGTTACTCTAAAGCACTGAATTGAATATGTTTCCTTCCTTCCCCTTCTGGCTTTTTCTGAGAAAATAACTCAGTTGCTACCTTTGCTCTAGAGTATACATATTGAGCTCCATTAATCTGTTCTCATATGTTTTATGATGCAGTCCCTGCACCATTTTGGTTGTCCTTCTCTGGACTGCCTCCATTTTGTCAATGTCTTTGTGCAGGTGTGACCTCCATCTGTGTGCTGTTTTGAGTGAGTATTTTGTATGTATATTTGTAAGTTATTGAGTGTTTGATATCTTTTATATTTCTGATAACTTATTATAAATTGTTTACCTTTACACAGGACAACTTTGAAAAGTTTTGTAAATCCTGTATAAAAATAAAATTTTTTTACTACTACTGCTACTCCAGTACAGCACGCAGTACTCCAGATGGGGCCTAACCACTGTCTTGTAAAGAGGGATTATTACCTCCCTCTTACGACTTGTGATACCCCTACTAACACATCCCAACATCCCTTTAGCCTTACCTACTGCTTTAGTGATCTACTTGAATGATTTCAGGTCCTCTGTGTTGATGATGCCCAAATCTCTTTCGTCCCTTGTGATTGCCAGCAACTCCCCTCCCAACCTATAGGTAGCTTCAGGGTTTCTCTTCCCTATGTGCATGATCTTGCACTTATTTGCATTAAACCCCAGTTGCCACTCTTCAGACCATTTTTCCAATTTATCCAGATCTCTTCTCATTCTGCCCACCCCATCTGGATCATCTACTCTGTTGCAGATCTTGGTGTTGTCTGCAGACAGACAAACCTTACTCTCCAGTCCATCTGCAGTGTCACTGATGAAGATATTGAAGAGGAGTGGCCCCAGGACTGATCCCTGAGGTACCCTAATTGTGACTTGCATCTCTTCTGACTGTATACCATTTACAACCACACTCTGTTTTCTGTCCGCCAACCAGTTTGCCACCCGGTTGACCAACTTAGGACCCTCCCCAAGCCCACCCGGCTTATTAATCAATCTTCTATGTGGAACAGTATCAAAAGCTTTGCTGAAGTCAAGGTAGGCAACATCAGCTGCACACCATTGGTCCACCACTCTGGTTACCCAGTCAAAGAAATCTATGAGATTAGTTTGACAGGACCTTCTTATTGCAAATCCATGCTGTCTTGGATCCTGTGCTCCTATGGATTGCGGGTGTTGCACTATCATTTCCTTAAGTAGTACCTCCATAATTTTGCCCACTACTGAGATAAGACTGACTGGTCTGTAGTTCCCTGAGTTCTCCCTGCTGCCACGCTTGTGGAGCAGGATCGCATGAGCCCTTCTCTAGTCTTCTGGGACCTCTCCTGTGCTCAGAGACTCATTAAGCAGTTCTGCTAATGACTCTGCTAGTTCCACTTTTAGCTCCTTTAGTACCCTGGGATGTATGCCATCAGGTCCTATTGCCTTGTCCACCCTGAGCTTAGCGAGCTCTTGTAGGACCCTTTCTTTTGTGAAGGGATTTGTGCACACCTCCCTCCCCCTGTGTCCATGGTGCTGAGCTGTGGCCCTACTCTACTTTCTCCTCAATAAATACTGAGTAGAAGTATCTATTTAAGATGGATGCTTTTCCTTGGTCCTCCTCCACACACTTCCCCTTATCTCTTTTGATCTTAGCAATATCCCCTCTGGACTTTTTTCTTTTACTAATGTAGCTATAGAAAGTCTTGTCCCCTTCTTTTACTGTTAGTGCTAGTGTTTCCTCAGTTTGGGCCTTTTCCTGCCGTACTGCCTTCCCTGCTTCTCTTAGGGAAGTTTGGTATACTTCCCTATCTTCATCTCACTGCGTTCCCTTATATTTTCTTTTTTTGCAAATTTTTATTCAGTGTTTCAACATACCACACAGTCCATTACAACATCAGGTCATCATTAGATCACTAAGGACACCCATGAGTTTAACACATTTGCTTGCACCCAGTATCAAAAACACGTAAAGTCCATCTGTTCATAATGTAGCTGAGGCACCAGATATAGTATGACCTGTACCACATGTTTAAACATGGGTATGTGTCTACTGCCCTTAACATCCCCCACCTCCACCCCTTACCCCCACATAAGACATACAAAACAGTAAATAAAAGCCCATACTAAAATAAAAGGAAAAAAGTAAAAACAAATAAATTATAAGTGTGCATTTTATATTTTACATTTTAATCCATCTGTTCCTATACTGGGTACTTAACCATGTTCCTCCCCAGAGTGCCCCTGCAACCCCTTCTTTAGTACTTCCACTTGCCCTGGTAACAATGATGACAGAAATAGTTCACTGGTGGCGCAAAAGCACTCTTCCCTGTTTTTGGTCACATAGTTTAACCTCTCTATGCCCAGCACCTGCAGACACATACTTTTCCACTGCTGGACAGTGGGTGGCACATTAGATACCCAGGTATTCAAAATGCAGTGCCTAGCTAGACCTGTTAAGACCCTCACCCACCTAGGAAAGGGTCTCCAGTCTTCCTCCTCTGAATCATCTACCCCAAACAATAGTGCATCTGGTTTCCTTTCTTTTTGCTTGCCCCAAATTCTTTCAACTTCTTGGGCAACTCCCTCCCAGAGGTGTTTAAGTGCAGAGCACTCCCAGAAGCAGTGAATGTATGTTCCTGTCCCCAACTGGCACCTGTCACAGAGTGGAGAAATCTCCGGGTGAAAGCGATGCACCACACTAGGGGGACAGTAGAATCAATGTATAAATTTGTAATATGATTCTTAATATTTATTACACACTAACAGCCCCTTATGCAGCCACAGCAGTAGGTCCCACCCTGATCCAGGATCACCCGGCCCTATCCTATAGCCTTCTAGTTTTACTTGTATAATCAGGGAAGTATTGTCTTCCCAATCTCGCTGCTCTGCCATTTTAGACCTTTGGTGCCCAAATGGGTGCCAAGGACCAGATGCTCAACCTGCTCCAGAGGGGAGTCCTCCCTCCGACTTCTAGTTATTTTCCTAGCACAATTGCCAGCTTGAAGGGCTCGAAACATACCCAAACCTACCTGCTCTCCAAGCTCCTCTTCCAAGAGTAACTGCCCTTTCCTCCACAGATCCTTTATACACCTCACAGCTTTGTTCTCCCAGGTCAGAAATTCTGTGTCCTCCAATCCTATCACAAATCCCGGGTTCCCTCTCAAGGGAAGTAATAAAGTCTCCTCCTCCTCCTGTCCTACTCCAACCCACCTCAGGAGTTGGCCCCATCCTTCCAATACATATGCCACCTGTGAGTTGGGATTCATCTGCCTGCTATTCGCCACTAGGACACTAAAACCCATAATGCCCACTCACCCACACTCGCCTTCCACTTCCTTTTACCCCCACTCTTCCCCCTTGCCCTATCCCTCTGTCCTTCTCTCCCCCTGTGTCCTTTACCCCACTGGATCAACCTTCAAACCAACCTACTACCACTACCTCCCAACCTCCTAGACAAAGCCACTTCATTTGGCGTCACTCTCCCCCACCCCGTCTCCTCTCCCCCTCACCTTGACTTCTTCTCGGACTCTCACACATTAGGTGTCACACCTCTTTATCTCCTTCACTACATATAAACACTGTTCTTTACCCTAGTTGAATGCTCTTGACGCTGTACTATCACCACTGGTACTATGAGTGACATTGTAACCTTATTGTATACTAGCTACCTGCTATTAGAGTATTGTATATAAACTGTTTGTTATTGTTGTCATTGTCACTGTTTGATGTGGAACCTTTGTAAAAGAGCTCTGAGCTCAAAGGTATGATCCGAATCCCTAAATAAATAAATAAATATGCCTTCCGTCCCCCCCCCTTCCACAAGTACGCCATAAGCCAAACCACTCCCTCTCCTTTTTCTAAATCTAACCACCCCACCTCTGGCTTTATATTAACTCAGTCCCGTATGTACCTGTAGTGCATGGCTAAAGCATAATTTTTAAAGTTAGGCAAATTCGGCCCCCCTCTAACGCCATCTGCCTGCAGTCTGCGCAAGCTTACTCTGGGGCACTTTCCTCTCCACAGAAACGCCGAGAAAGCCTTTTCCACCCTTTTAACATCTTTCTTACTCAATCCCATCGGTAACATCTGCATCAAATAGAGCACCCTAGGGAGAGTATTCATCTTGATGAGATTTATGCGGCCCATCCAGAAAACAGGTATTCCCCTCCACCTTCTCATCTCTTTTTCTATACTGTGCGCCAATGGAAAGTAGTTCAGACCATATAACTGATTCAGCTCTTGACCTATTTGGATCCCCAGATATGTAAAGGCTTTACTAACCTTTTTAAGCCCCCAAGCTCTGTCCCCACATGCCTTTTCTGTTTCTCCCCATGACATTTTTTCTGATTTATTAACATTAATTTTGTACCCGGCGAAGACAGCAAATTTCTCTAACAGTGAGGGAACAGATCCAGCCAGATCCCTGACGTACAATATCATGTCATCTGCATATTAGGTTACTTTATGTTCCCTGCCAGACTTCCCTTTCACTCCCTTAATCTCCACTAGGTCCCTAATTTTAACAGCCAGGGGTTCAATAGCCAGGGCAAACACAAGTGGCGAGAGGGGACATCCCTGTCTGGTTCCCTTCTGGAGAGTGAGCCGATCTGCAAGCTCTGCCTTCACCAGAACTCTTGCAGTCGGAGCAGTATACATACTCCTTACCCACTCAATAAACCTCTCCCCCCCAACCCATATTCCTGGAGACCCTCAAACAGATACTCCCATTCTATACGGTCAAATGCCTTCTCGGCATCCATGATTAAGACAGCAATAATGATCTGGCCCGCGGAGGCTCCCCACACCACATTCAGCAGCTTTCTCATATTATGATATGAACATCTCCCAGAGACCAACCCCGTCTGGTCCGGATGGACCAACTCTGGTAGGAGCTGATCCATTCTTCGAGCCAATACCTTAGCCAGAATCTTCGCGTTACAATTTAACAAGGAAATTGGTCGATATGAAGAGCATTCCTGTCTATCCTTACCTGGCTTTGGGGACTAAACAAATAACTGCTTCCCTGAAGGTTGTCAGTAGCCCTCCCCCCTCACGTGCCTCCTCAAAGACCTGTAGCTGGGGCTCCACCATATGTTCCTTCATCACCTTGTAAAATTCTATGGGAAACCCATCTGGCCCATTAGCCTTCCCCTGCTTTAGAGACTGTATTGCTTGTTTGACCTCAGGAGCTCTTTCCCCCCACGCTGCTCTCTCTGTTGCTCAGATATTTTAGGGAGCCTAACTTCATTCAGAAACTGCTTTGCTCCCTCTCCTGTCCCCTCACACTCTGACTGATAGAGCTGGCGGTGAAAGTGCTCGAACCTACCCCTTATGGATTTTTAACCCCGTAGCACTTGCCTCTTCCCATCCTCAGTCTCTGCAGTAATGTGTGTACACCCTTCTCCCCTTAATTACATGGGCCAACAGTGGCCAGATCTGTTCCCCAACTCAGACAGCTGACGTCTTGCAAATAGTCCAGCCATTCTCGCCTCCCCGAATAGAAAAGCACTGAAAGCCTCTCTATCCACCCTCAAGTTCTGTACCCTCTTCTCCATTGATCTCCACTAACGCCTTCTCTAATTCCTTCACCTTAACCTCCAACTCCAGCCTGGTGACTTCCTTCTCTTTGTTTGTGCTAGGCTACAAACTTAATAATAGCTCCCCTAATGAAGGCCTTCCCCACTTCTCAGAACACACCGGAGGACTCCACTGATCCCTCATTGGTCTCGTTATAAAGTTCCCATTGTTGCTCTAGGTAGTCTGTGAATTCCTTTTTGCTTAATAAGTACCTGGGGAATTTCCATTGGGGGGTAGTCCTCTTCTCATTTACCCTGAATACCATCTGAACCATAGCATGGTCCGACAGGATGATTGGGCTATGCTCCACTTTCTGTATCCTCCCCAACCAAGCCCGAGGCATATAAATATAGTCCAACCTAGTCCAAGTTTTGTGAGGGTTGGAGTAAAAAGTGAACTCTCGTTCCCCTGGGTGCAGGGTCCGCCAATTATCAATTAGATCTATATCCAGGACCCCCTCCTGCCATGGTCTCAACCCCCCACTATGTCTCCCCATACTTTCTGAGTGGTCCAATTCCACGTGCATGGCTGCATTAAAATCCTTTCCATAATTAGACCCTTAAATTGTTCCCTAATTAGGACATCCAACGCCTCCTGGTGAAAGCCTGGACTGAAGACCGCCAGTGCATATACACTCCCAAATGTAATTGTTTCTCCATATAATAATCCCTCTGTGAACACATATCTCCCTTCCTCTTGTCTGTGACAACACTAGTACTTGTGAAGGGGAGCATCTTGCTAATTAGCACTGAAGCCCCTCTCTTATGTGACATGTAGGGAGATGCATAGCATTTGCCCACCCATCCCCTCACCAGTTTCTGGTGTTCCTGATGTCAGATGCATCTCTTGCAGTAAAGCGACCTGGGTCCCTCTTCGCCGTAGGGCCGTCAGTGTACTTGTCCGTTTAACCAGGATGAAATCCCCCTCACATTTCATGAGGTAACCCCCAGGGTCTTAAGCTTATCCATCATACAATGGTGTCATGTCACTCTCTCTACTCCCCTCTCTTTGCTTGCCGTAGTCGTTTTGGCCCACTCTACAAATATTACCTGCACTTCTAGCCCATTTGAGCCAGAGGGTCTCCCTGATTCAGATAACCTTCCCAGTATTTGCACAGCTAGTAAAAAAAAAAAAAAAAAAAAAAAGCGTAACCAACCCCTTACCCAAATAACAAAACCCCTCCTTCCACCCCCAATCCCCCACACATACCCCCCATAACATATTTATATAAGCTATACCTAACATCATCCCCCTCTTTTATCCCAATACAGCATCCACAACACTGTCATTCAGTCGTTGGAATGATACCCCACAATGTATTGCAGACATTCTGTTCCCCACCCCGCTCCTGCATCACATATTACATCTCAAACATCCAGCTCTTACTGTATATTAATACCATATACCCAGTCTGAGTGCTGCTCCATTCCAGGGTTCCAAGCCCATACACATTGCCCTGCCCCCCTGGAGCCCCAGCACTGTCTTCTCCCCTCCCCCCGGGCCTAGATCAGCCATATTCTCCTCCCTGCAGTGCTAAAGGACATATCCAGAGAGCGGAGAAATTTAATCCTCCCCAACCCCTGCATCCATCCCCAGTCAGTCCAGCAAACGAACCCCCCAGGCTTGCAGAGGCCACAGGAACTCCGACGCTGCCCAGAAAACAAACACAGTGCCAGTCCCCCCCCCCCCACAGGTCCCTACTCACCACCATCTCCAAGATGTCTCCACAGCAGGCTGCAGCTCGTGCTTCTCCTGTCATCTCCAGTCTGCTTCCATCAGTTCTCAACCATAATGCAGATAAGTCCCTTGAGTGTCTCTAAGCCTATTAGGCAAGGTTCTCTTCTGGAGGCCTAGAACATGGGCCTTCTTAACTGTACAGTTTCCTGCGCCACGTGGAGGGACACTCCTCGCATGGAGCACACATAGATTTAAACGGCCAACCCAGGCAACTGTGAGGAGGGGGGTCAAAACTTCCCCCTGAACAAACGCAGCATGAAACAGTCAAACTGCAATTTAACAGATGCATCCAACCACAACTGTTTGCAATGAGCCTTGACCCTCAGGGGCCTCTTCCAGCACGTCTTCCATGCAGGTCTCTCACCGTACTTTCTTCTGCAGCTCGGTCACAAATGCAGACGCCCTTTCCGGCTCCCAGAAGGAGTATGTTGCACCCTCGTGCTTGATTTTAAGTGTCACCGGAAAAATCAGGAAGCAATCGACCTTTAGCTCTCGTAGTTGTGCAAGAATGGGGTTAAAGGCACTCTTTTTCTTTAGAAGTCTATTAGAGTAATCTTGGAACAAAGTCAGGTGATCCCCATCATACTTAAAGTCCTTTATGTTGTGATATGCTCTCAGCATCTTCTCCCGGTACTAATAGCTGTGGAACCTACATATGATCTGCCTGGGGGGTTGCCCCGCTGGAGGACATGGGACAACAGCTCTATGTGCTCTTTCCAGCTTCAATTTCCTCTTTTTCTGTTGCATGCCCAGTAACCGTGGAAGTTGCTCCGCACAGAAGGCCATTATATCTGAGCTCTCCTTCCCCTCCGGTAGCCCCCAGAGCTGCAAATTCAGGCGCAGATGATAATTTTCCTGATAGTCGTGTTGCTCGGTCAGATCTGCAAGCTCTTTCTCTAGCGTAGCTATAAGTGCCACCATCTGATCTACAGCATCTTCCACTTTAGAAATATGTTCTTCTGCCTCCTTCAGTCTGTTTGCCTGCATTGCTGTTTGATCCACCAAATTTTGCAGTCGAGCATCGATCTTCTGCTCTAATTTGCCCCATTTCACTTCCAGGGCCTCCATAACCTTCTCCAAGATCTCTCTGCCTAGCAACGCCATCTCAGCTGCAGACAGCGAAATCGGGCCTGGCACATTAGGAGTTTTAGCCGCTGCCTGTTTCTTCTGGCCTTTTGCGGCCGATCACTGTTTTTTTCCTTGAGTTAGCTATAAAGGCCATTAGCCCAATTGCAGTCCAGGAGGAGAGCTGATCTTTGTCCCGCACCACCAACCCCGGCCTCGACCTCTGTTAGATGGTTGGTGGGGATGGAACCTTGGAGAAGGGCTAATTGAGATTGGGTGAACTGGATTGTTGCTGATTTGGGGGAAAAAGGGGACTGTATGCTGTGCCTGCTTGGGGGTCATTGACTACTACCAGGGAGCGGGCTTATTGAAGTATGATTAAAACATTTACTGGGTGCTACCTACAGCTGAGGAAGGTGGAAAACTGTGTGAGGTGATTAATACTACGGCTGGGGAACTGGTTGTTGCTGACTGGGGGACAAGGGACCTGTATGCTGTGCTGCTTGGGTAACATTGTCTACTGCTACCAGAGGAGGCATATTATAGCAGATTGTTAAATGGTGTATGTTGTCTACAGCTGAGAGAGTAGGCAAACTGTGTGAACTGACACTGATCGCTGTTGGGGTGGGCAAAATATTTGCTTGTGAACTAACTACTAGGGCTGAAAAACTGGCTGCTGTAGGGAAAGAGGGAGAAGTGTTGTGTTGTGATCTGAATTCTGCTGGGTGAGGAGACAAACAGCTAGGGCCTTTGTATACTACTGACTAAATTGGTTCTGTTAGAGAGTTGTATTGCTCACACCAAAATGAGGGTTTACTTGGGGTTGGCTAGAGTGGGTGTCTTCGGTAGGGTGATTGGGTATACGGGGTGCGGGGCAGCAATGATCTTAAATTGGGCATCGTGGTTTGGAGGGTGTCGAATGTGTTTTCAGCTGGCAGGACTTAGGGAGGAGGTCAAGGGGATCAGAAGGCAGTTGGAAGGCGGAAGGGGAGAGGATTGGGCAGGAAGGGTGTGGAAAAGGACTTCACGAGAGTAGTCTAGGCCATTACGGTATACCCCAGGGAACAGGTGGACATGGACCTTATGGGTACTCAGGAGAGGTGGGGCATGATACAGGCAATGGATGGAAATCAATTCATAGGAAGGTGGCCGACCAGAGGGAGCCAAGGTGGGGGGGGGGCAAACATCACACTTAGTAATTTATTCACCCTGCTATATCAGGAGAGGAGGAGGAGGAAGAGGCTGGTGGGAGGGAAGCAGGTGAACAGAGGAGGTTTGGTCAGCAAGCCAAGTGGGGTTGGGGCAGGAGAGGTAGCAGAACAGGAGGGAGCAGGCAGAGAGGTTTTGGTCAGCAAGCCGGGGGTGGGGTAGGGTTGATGCCACATCCACAAAAGGAGGAAGGAGGAGGGACATGAACCTAGGTTGGAGGGAGGAAAGGGGGTGGGGAGGCGCAGGATGAGGCCGGGGAGAAGGGAGAAATAAGGGTGGTCAGGCACTCGGGTTGGAAGTCAGCCAAGGAGGTGGGCAGTAGGGAGTACTCTAGAAAGGCCAGCATCGGGGCGGGAGGAATCTGATGAGGTGGGGGGGAGAGGGTAGGGAAAAATACAGCAGATGGAGTGGGAGATACAAGACCGGAGGGGGGGATGGAGGCAAGGAAGAAGCAGTAGAAGGGTGTCTGGATGGGGGACCTGTGGATTCTGGCATAGAAAGGGAGTCTGAAGGAGATCTGGGGGGCAATCAGTACCATCTAGGAGGTTGGGAGGGTGAAGAGCAAGCTGGGAGCCGCAGGCAGAAGGAAGAGCATGGTAGGGGCGCAGACTAGTGAGCCCTGGGCTGAAGGGAGTGGGAGGAGTAAGCTGGAGGTTGATGACAGAGGAAGAGCCTGGAAGGAATCAAAAGGGCCAGAAAAATTGGGGGGGGGGGGGTGAAGGTGATTCTGCTGGGTGACTCCATGACCAGGGGCATCCAGTGGGAGGTGAGGAAAAAAGCAGCCCAGTCAAGGCTAAATGTGTCCTGGGCCTATCCGTACACAAGGCCAAATTCCAGCTATACTCATTAGCATTGGAATGTGGGGGATCCCCAGATTTCTTAATACATCTGGGAACAAATGACTTGGAGGGGAACAGTGAACTGGAAATCCAGGCAAGGTTTCGGGAACTGGCCAGGGTCTGCCACTCTATAGGAAGCTCAATCTCCTTCTCAGAGATTCTACCAGTACCTATGGCGTCTGGGGAGACCAAGCATAAACTTAGAGGGGTGAACCAGTGGCTCAGGGATTGATGCAGGGCAGAAGGGTATGGGCTGGTGAGGGACTGGGGGGATACATGGGAGGACAAGGGGTTATATGCCAGGGATAGGATACAGCTCATCTTGGAGAGGAGGGAGATCTTGAAACTAAAACTCGCTGGATTCATAGTCGAGAGGTGGGGTTTAAACTTGTAAAGGGGGGAGGGTTAAGTGAAGGAATGGAACCAGGAGGACTGCTTGGGGTTCCATGCCTAGTGTACGAAAAGAGGGCAGGAGACTGTGAAGTAAATCCAGCCAGAGCTGTGCAGGAAAGGGCGAATAGGGATTGTGCATGGCCAAGACAATTGGAGGGGTTGGGGGTGGGGTGGAGGATGGTCCTGAGCAATGCCAGGAGCGTGGGCAACAAAATGCCTGATCTCCAGGCGATGCTGGCTGAGGGATCAGCGGATGTGGTGGTGATTACTGAGACGTGGGCCACCCAGAAAAATGACTGGGACCTAAACTTGGAGGGCTGCACAATATTCAGGAGGGATAGAGAAGAGGAGGGGGTGTAGCGCTGATAGTCAAAAATGGCATAGTGGTTAGTGGAGTAGAGAAGGCTGAAGCGGGGTGGAAGCGATTTGGGTAACCCTGCAAATGAGGGGAGGTAAAAGAGTGAAAATAGGGGTGGTGTACAGACCCCCCACGATGGATGAGGCCCTGGAGGACAAACTAGCTGAGAACATCAAGGGGCACTGTGACCATGGAAAGGGTAGGGTGGTGGTCATGGGTGATCTTAGTATGCTGGGGGCAGACTGGGGCACTATGACATCTGCGGTGGCCTGGGAAGAGAGACTGATGGATGTGTTTCAGGATGCCTTCCTGGTCCAGCAGGTGGGGGAACCTACTAGGGAGGGGAGGATACTGGACGTTGTACTGGCAGACAGTGACTAGATAGGGGGTTTTGGAGGTGTGTAGCCCGCTGGTGGGGGGGTGACCATGCCATGGTCTGGTATCTGCTGTGTCTAGGGGGGAGGATAACCGCTCTAATACGTTAGTAGTGCACTTCAGGGGGGTGGACTTCGTGGGCATGGGCAGGATTCTAGGGGGGAGCTTGGACAAGATTAGGCCAGACATGGATGCTGGTAGCTTGTGAGAGACCATTAAGAAAGGGGTGCAGGAGGCTACTAGCTCATGTACAAGGGTAAGGCGTAAGAATGGTAGAGCCAGCAGGCCGTGTTGGTGGACCAGGGAGGTGCAAGAGGCGGTGAGGGATAAAAAGGCTGCCTATGCACATTTTAAGCATTCCATGGGGGAAAGGGAGAGAGGTGAGTACGAGTTGACAGCTAGAAGGGTCACCAGAGTGGCGAGGGGAGCCATGGCGAGGATGGAGCAAAACCTGGCTAGGGATATCCGGAGTGGGGGAAAGGGGATTCTATAGATACATAGGGGAGAAGAGAAAAGGGAGAGCACAGATCTCCAGGATTGGGACTGGGGAGGGATGGGCTCAGGAGGCGGGGGATCAGGCAGAGGTGCTAAATGAGTACTTTGCTTCGATACTTATGAAGGGAGACAGGGGATCCATTCAGCCCGGTGGGAGGGTAGGGGAGACAGCAGAGCCGAGAGGTCAAATGGAGACTAGAGGACCGGAAGAGTCTATGGTTCAGGCTGGGCCAAGCCTTGAAGAGGATGGGTGCTTAAATGAGGGGGTGGATTGGGAGGGAGAAATCACAGAGGATAGGATGAGGGAGGCTCTTTGGACACAAAAAACTGATAAGGCACCTGGACCGGATGGGCTGCATCCGAGGGTTATGAAGGAACTGGCGGGTGAACTAGCAGCTCTACTAGTTGCACTCTTTAACGCCTCTCTGCAGACAGGATGGGTGGCTCATGTGGTGCCTATCCACAAAGGGGGTCTAGGGAGGAGATGGGAAATTACAGGCCTGTCAGCCTGACGTCTGTGGTAGGCAAACTAATGGAGGGCTTCATCAAGGAGAAGCTCGGGAGACAACTGGAAATGTTGGGGCACTTGGATGACAAACAGTATGATTTTGTCCCGTGGAGATCGTGTCAGACTAACCTCATAGATTTTTATGACTTGGTGTCGAGGACCCTGGACAGACAAAGACCGGTAGACATCCTATACCTGGATTTCAGTAAGGTGTTCAATTCGGTGCCCCCTGTCAGGTTAACAAAGCTGGGGGGGGAGGTGGGGGTTGGAGGACAGTTACTTAGATGGGTAGAAAATTGGCTAATGGGGCAAACACAGAGGGTAGTGGTTGGTGGGATTGTCTCCTCCCCAGGAAGGTCTTCGGTGGGGTCCCCCAAGGTTCAGTACTGGGGCCACTCCTGTTTAATGCCTGTGTCTTGGATATGGGGAGGGGGGTTAGGAGTAGGATGAGCCTCTTTGCAGATTACTCAAAACGAGAGCACTGGCAGATGGAGACGAAGAAAGAGAGAGAGAGAGACAGTCCAGAGGGACCTGGATACCCTGGGGGGTGGTCTAGTAGGTGGGGACTGAGGTTTAATCCATGGAAGTGTAGGGTGCTGCATCTGGGGGTCAGAAACCCAGGTCATGTATACACCCTGGGGGGGTGTCTCACTGCAAACCACAACAAGTGAAAGGGATCCAGGGGTGGTGATAGATGCCAAAATGAATAATTCTGAAAACTGCAGAAGAACTGCGGCAAAAACAAACAGGATTCTGGGCTGCATAGCCAGGGAAATTACGTCCAGGAGGAAGGAGGTGATCCTCCCTCTGTATAATGCCTTGGTCAGGCTGGATCTCGAGTACTGCATGCAGTTCTGGAGACCTCACCTCAAGAAGGACATAGCACTGCTGGAGAGTGTCCAGAGGAGGGCAACCAGAAGATTAGGCATGAGAGAGAGAGAGAGAGAGAAGAGAGAGAGAGAGAGAGAGACATAGAGGAAAGGCTGGAAGAGCTTGGGCTGTACTCACTGGAGGTCTGCGAGACAGGGGAGACATGATAGGGTTCTTCAGATATGTAAAAGGGATAAGCGGGCAGAACCAAAGAGATGTTTAGACTAAAGAAAGGGGGTACAACCAGGGGGCATGATTGGAAGCTGGAGGGGGGAAATTATAGGGGAGAACGAAGGAGGCATTACTTCACTGAGAGGATGGTGGGGCCATGGAATGCACTGCCCGGGAGTCTGGTGGAGGAGAGCTTCAAGAGGGGGTGGTGGGACAGGTGCAAGGGTAAACTGAAGCCGAAGATGACCCTCTCTGGGGCTTGGGGGGGGTGGAAGAGTGAGCACCCAATAGGGGCTGGCTACCGAGCAGACACGACAGACCATCAGGCCTATTCTACTGGCTTTTAGTATGTTAGTATGTATGTTAGCTACCAAATACTCATCCATTATGCTACCGTGATCTAATATTTGTAAGTTTAACCGCGTTTATAAGTCGGATGCTGTTAAACTTTAAAGTATATTTTTAGCAGGGTCGGGAGCTGTGGGAATCCATGTCTTTACCGCTGGCAGCTCATTAGCGCCCCCCCCCCCTTTATATTTTCTGAAGGCCAACCCTTTGGCTGTGATCTTTTCTGCTACTGTTTTTGAGAACCAAAGTGATTTCCTCCTTCTTTTCTCACTAACACAATGGGATGTTGCTTCAAGTATTGCAGCCTTAATGCTTGCCCACTTTGTCTGTACCCCCTCACCTGTATTTCTTCTTGCCAGGGCTAGCCTAACTCTGTTGGCCATCTTACAAAAGTCAGCTCCTCTGAAGTCCCATATTTTTGCCTTGGAATGGGATGATTTAGTTCTAGTGGCCAAGTTGAACCATACTATGTGATGGTCACTGGCTCCCAGGTGACCTTCTACTTGGAGATCTGTGATCCTTTCCCTGTTAGTCAGTACTAGATCCAGGATAGCCCTGTTTCTTGTGGGTTGTTGTACCAGTTCTTTGAGGCCCTCCCCCTGCAGGGAATCCACTATGTGTCTAGTTCTGGCGGATGTTCCTGCTGGTATTGACCAATCTGTATCTGGCATGTTGAAGTCTCCCATTATCAGAACCTCCCCTTTAGCTGTCATGTTTTGTACATCTTCTAACAGTAATGTGTCTGTGTCCTCCCCCTGGTCTGGGGGCCTGTAGACAACCCCAGTTCGTATGGCTGTCCCATTTATTGTTTCCAGGGTGACCCACAGTTCTTCTGGCTCCTTATGTGTATTCTGAATTGCTCTAGCTTTGATATTTTCATTGATATAAAGGGCCACTCCCCTTTTTTTCACCTCTGTTTCTTCTGAACAGTACATAAGTGTCCCAAGTGTGGTTATTGGTTAACCATGTCTCGCTAATGGCTACTGTGTCCAGTTTAGCCTCTGTGATTGTTGCCTCCAGGTCTGGGAGTTTGTGTCCCAGAGTGCGGGCATTTGTGTACATGATTGTCCATTGGCCAGATTTCAGTGCGCTAGTTGGGTGAGGTCTGGCATTTCCCCTGCGCGTTGTATGGGGGGCCGGACATTTTTCCTTACCTGGTGATGCAAATGAACTACAAACATGCTGAACTCCTGTTTGATGGCTAGGTAAAGGGAAGGGGGTGTTCTTCCCGTTCAATGTATTGCGTGCTGCACCTTTCTCCCCATTTGCTAGTTTAAATATTCTGTAAAGACATCAAATTTTTGCCCCAATGCACTGACTCCCTCGTTAGTCAGATGCAGTCCATTGAATTTAAAGAACTTTCGCTCCCAAAACTGTTGCCAGTTACCTACAAATTTGTGTCCTTTCTCCTTGCACCAGCCCTTGAGCCACATGTTTAGGTCCCCTATCTCCCCTTCTCTAACCTTCTGTTCATCTGCCCCTCTCTCCCAGATGGGCAGGATCTCAGAGAAGGAGATGTCGGATGAAATGGATGACAGTTTGTCTCCCAGCATGGTCAGGTGTTCCTTGGTCTCCACAACTGACCGGCTGGCGAGATCGTTAGTCCCTGTGTGTACCACCAGGACATCAATGTTTTCTCTTGCTTCCTACACAGTTTTAACAATGCGGTCAGAGTGTCTCCATGCTGATGTACCTGGGAGATATCTGACCATTACCCCTGGCTGGAGATGGGTATCAACTCCCCGAATCATGGAGTCTCCTATGATCAGAAGTTTTTTGGATTTCCTTTGGTTCCTGTTTTGTGCGAGTTTTGTTGTGCTCACTCCTGTGTTGCAGTGTCCTCTTCCCCTTTGTTTGATTTCAGAGATAGAGGCAGATACCTGTTTGTAGTTTTTATGTGGTTTGTGGAGGTGATATGTTGGTTAGCACTGAGTGATGGGGCACCCTATTTGCCCCTCATAATCACCTGCCAACCTCCTGGACCAACTACCCTCTGCGGTTGAGGTGCTTCAGTTGGATGTTGGGGAAATGGTGGGTGGTTCTTATATTTCCTCCTGAATATGTGATTTGAGGTGTGTAGTCTCTGCCCATGCTGCCTGGAGCTGAGCCCTTAGATCTCCGATGGTCCCGCATGTAGGACAGCAGCCTAAATCCTGTATAGCTGCCTTTTTGAAAAGTGTCCTGCAGTTAATAATATCCCTTCCTGTTGAGTTGCCAAGTTTATAACCTGGTCCAAATAATTAGAAGAAAAATGAAAGTAAAAGATTATTTTTTTTTTTTTATAACTTTTTATAACAAGTTAAATTAATTGTGCCCCTGTAAGTGAGGTCATTGTGTGGATACCCCTCTAGTCCTCCCCTTCCTGCTCTGCTACAGGAAATGTCACAACTGTGCTACTATATAAAAGGAGTGTAGCATGGGGTGGTTGGGGATGGGGTGAGTGGTTGGGCCCTTCCCGTGCTGAAAAAGAACAACCATGGATGAAAGAAACAAGGAAGTAAGAGCAGAAACCATCACCAACAACAAATGCAGTATTCCTGAACGCTTAGCCTAATGATAGATAAAACTGTAAAACCTGCAAGCACCACCTGTAACAGTTTCCCAGAATATATACCCTAGTCTTTGGATAAGGGTCATTTCTCTATGGCTGTGTATGTTGACCTCACCCAGCTTTTAATCAAGGGTTTAGGTGATCTCAGCTGTTAGGAGGATGTGCTAGGCTGATGTTGAAGCTATTTGACAGAATGTTTTCAGAAAACCAAAACTGCAAACTGTTTTTCTTCTTTGTTACTGATTTATATTGGAGTTCTGCAAGGATCCATATTGGGTCTGTTGTTTTTCAGCCTTTTTCTTAACATGCTTGCCATGGTCTGTAAAAAGATTAGTATTCTATTGTACACAGATGACATGGTGATTTTTACAGAGGGTGATAATGTTATGGACTTGCAGTATAGCATTCAGTTTTATTTTGATTCTGTACAGCAATAGATAAGTGTCCTGTAAGGTGGTGGGCAGGTTCAAGAGGGGTTGGGACAGTGTAAGGGTAAGGGATACTGGGAAGGGGGGCGGGAGGGGCAGCAGCGAGATGAGGGCTAGCCGCACACTTGAGCAGACTCTGAACCATGAGACCTGTTTCTACTAGCAATTTTGTATGTTCGTATGTTTGTCTTGAATGCTTTAAAAACAAAATACGTGATTTTCCATGCAAGAAAAAAATGCCTATTGAAGCAAATACTTCCATCACTACACTATGAATGGAACTAGCATTGGAAAAAGTAGCTATCTTTAAATATTTGGGGCTTTATATCGGTAGTCCTTTAACATGCAGCTCCCACATTTCACACTTGATTAAAATGTTACATGAGAGATCAGGTGCACTGTATAGGATTAATTCATTTTTGCTACCTGCTACAAGACTTTTCTTATCTCAAACTTTTCTGTTTCTAGTAATTGAATATAGTTTATTGATTTACTTTGTGGCATCTGAGACTGAGATTTTGAAGGTTCAACTTAAGTTCTATGCAGTCAGGTTGCTACATTTTGAAACTCAATTATCTGCTCGAACCCATCACTATGAATTTCTAAAGAAGGTTCAGTGGCCCTCCCTGTCCTGATTTAAGCTTCGGCTTGGCATTACTGCCAGAAGGATTATTTTAAATAAGGCACCAACTCTTTAAAATGAATTTTTGCAAGCTAAAGTTTCTCTGGTTTATATTAGAACGTTTTTGTCTGCTTATTTCAAAATTCCTCGGCTAAGAATTAGCTTGGGTCAAAAATCATTACTGTTTCAGTTTCCCAGTTTCTATAATTCCCTTCTGCAATATCTTACTGATCTATCTGCTTTTAAATCAAAGTTGGTAAATTTATCAATCTTTGACATATGTAATTGCAATTATCATGTCTTATTGTTTATTGTTTATGTGTTATAATGTGTTTGTGCATGTGATGATGTTTGTATTGCTGCTTTATTTATATCTGGTCACCCATGAAAAGGGGCAGAATATTGCTCATGGATTTACCTAATTTTAAATAAATAAACTAAACTGGATGTCATGTGTAGTACTGAAAACCCTGACTGTACTGTATAATGATCCTTCCTAGGGGCAGCAAGTGTACCTCGAACAACATGGGGGAGAGGACTGAACCATAAGGGGCACACAGAGCAGGGACTTCTGAAGTGAGGAGAAATAACCCATCACCACCCTCTGCATCTTATCCCTGAGGAAGGACTCAAACCAGTCGATGACTGTGCAGATGAGTTCACAGTGCTCCCTGAACCAGTCCAACAACAACCCATTGTCCACAGTATCAAAAGTTGAAGGGAAATCAAGGAGTACACAAACTAAGTGCTCTCCTCTGTCTCCTGCCCTAGGAAGGTCATGGTGCACCTTGACCAAGGCGGTCTCAGTACTATGCCGTGGCCTAAACCCAGACTGGAGAGGTTCATAGATGTCAAAAGCCGTGAGGTGTTCCTCAAGCTGTAGCTCCACCATCTTCTCCATAATCTTCCCCAGAAAGTGGAGGTTAGAGACTGGTTTATAATTTGCTAAGCAGTCCGGGTCCAAAGAGTTTTTTGGGGAGTGGCCTAACCAGTGCAACTTTAAAAGTACTTGGGAAGACCCCTCTCAGAAAGGGAGCACCAGTCTAGCACAGTGAACACTGGACTCAGAAACCCCACGCATCCCACTACATGGCATGGTGGGCATGGGTCCAGTTCACAAAAGGTGGGCTGCAGACCGATGCAAACCCTGAACCCTCCCCAGGGAGAGGAGAGCAGTGAGTCAGATGCTCAATCCTCAACCTCCCCGACCAACCCCCAATGACCCGAGCTAGTTCCCGAACCCGGGTCGCCGGTGTGGCACAAGGTGTGGCCTCCAGTGCCTCAGCGCCACTGGACCTACAGGTCAACAGTTCTGGTGGCAGGCTGTTCCAGAGGATGGGGGCAGAGGTAGTGAAGGACCTATCATCAGCTCAAGATCTAGACCTTGGGATCTCCAAGACAGAGTTAGTAGACGATCTAAGTTCCTGCTTGTGAGTTTTGCAGTGAAGCAGCCCCTTTTTTTTTTGGGGGGGGGGACGCCAGTCATTTTAATCATTTAAAAGGCAAGACAGAGCATAGGGTAGGCTAGTCTCACTTCGAGTGCGGGCCAATTTAGTGAGGTGAGTATACTACAGTGATGATTTTTGGGGTGTGCAGCAGCTACAGAGTCAGCGACTTTCTGGTAGAGCACTCTGAGTTTACCTAGTTCTGCTCCTCGAAAAGGTTGTAGGAGGGGAGCACTTTATAGTATCACTGGAAAAAGAGTTCCTGTGGCGATGGTCAAACAAGCTTTGTTACTGAGATATCCACCAAAAATTTGAAGCTTGATTTTGTGGATGCTGTACTAAGGTCCCATGAGCTAATCTGCAGTATGCTTACCTTCCACTTTTCTGTCCCAGTGATCATGACAAGCATTTGTTGCTCCTCTGGGAAGGGTGGAAATGCAGGAACCACTCAACTCAATTCATCTAAACATGAGCAGTTCTTACTGGGGGACCTACATTGTCATTGGTCTGACCCTAAATCCACCTCACTCCACTCTAAAGTCAAAGCCCTCAGCCTTGATCAAGTGCTGTCAGACCAGACTAGATACAGTAACCAGTCCTCAAACCACTCCCTTATTGATTAGATCTGGTCCTCCGATTCCACAGTATTGTTTCTGCCAGTATCTTGACCTATTTAGTGGTCAGTGCATCACTACCTGCATCCCCAAAATCTGATTCTTCAAGGTCCTGCCCAGTTAATGGTCACTTGCTGTGGAACTTCTTCTTTACCAGATGTTTTTCTAGACCTCTCTAATACCGCCTGTATATGGCTGCTCTGATCCCAAATGGGCTCTAATGCATTCCTGCTTCATTTTTCTGTTGGTTTGTGACACCTCTGCTCCTATCAGAAAATTTAGAGTAAGGGTTATGCACCTCCCATGGGTATTCTGTGATATTACTGATTTATTTAAACAGATATGCTGTTTGGTCTGCCCATAAAGTGTTACTGATCAGCAACAGTACAGTAGGCTCAGGAAATTCTGTAACGAGACTTTCAGGAAAGCCAAAGCTGCTTATTTTCACCCAGTTTTTATCAGCCAGTTCCCATCCTGTTCCAAATTCTGGAATACAGTAACTAAGCTGCATCAGACCCTCACTCCACTTCTACTCTCACTAACCTCAGATGCACCTCCAGTGAAGTCACTGACCGTCTTGCTATAGCAAATGCTCCAAATTCTCAATTCGTGGGTGGGCCTTTGAGTGTTGTACCCTCACCCTCCGTGGGATACAGCACTTGTCCTCTGCATGGCGGTGGATGGTGTCTGGAAAGGTGTGCTAGCCTTGAGGGTGGCAGATCACCAGGCCCCGATGACATCCATCCAAGAGTGATGAGGGAGCTGGAAGAGGAACTTGTGGGGCCCTGACTGACCTTTACAGAAGTTTGCTTGAGTCTGGGGTGGCACCTTGGGACTAGAGAATGGCGCTTGTAGTGCCGCTCCATAAGAACAGACCCAGAGATGACCCAGGCAGCTACAGACCTGTCAGTCTGACCTCAATTGTGCGCAAGCTTGTGGAGGCCATTCTTTTTCCTTTTTTGTTGTTCCTTGCTTTATTAAATCAGCAAGAAAAGCATTAGATGATACAGTACAGATAAGAAATCCAATGGACACAAATAAAGCAAAGGTATACAAGCCGTGGTTGTCTCTGTAAGTACACGGGTCGCCGGCATGGCAGGAGGTAAGGCATGGATGCCTCAGGCCCTCCACGCCACTGGGTTGACAAATACATAAACTTTTAGATTGTAACTGTACAAAGCTTTCTCAATACTTGTATAAATAACTACTTATATTAGTAGTAATTGGTCTCTGTACATTTGAGAGGGAGATAACTTGTGCAGGAGAAAACTGGTTGATTCAAAGTAGTAAGTAAGTTTGTCTATTGGCCTGTCTACTGTAAATTAAGTGTGGGTCCTACGTGGTAGTCCCCTACTTCTGATATGGGCTACTCTGCTCCAGTCAATAAGGTCCACCTGGTCCAATGTGCTACAGATTGTTCTATTCTGTTTTGTGTTAGAAATGTCAATCTCTCCATTTCCTGTATATCCCCAATTATGTTAAGCCAGCCTGCTGTCTCTGGGAGATCGGTTTGTAACCACTTATGTGTGATTGCCTTTCCCAATGCGATGATGCGTACATACCAGATATGAGAACTAGCACCTTTTACCGTTACTGGGGGTCAGTGCTGGAATTAAATTTTATGAGCTTGGGGGTCCATAAGGGTAATATCTTTAAATTGAGCCCTCTTTCCCATTATAAGTCAATGACATTGATTCGTCAGCTACTGGGGCTCTCTTCAGAGCTAGGGGGACTGAGCCCTAGCAAGCCCCACTTTAATTCCAATAATGCTGGGGGTGTTCCCAATACTATATTTTGAAACTGAAGCAGCACTGTGATTTGAAAGAGGTCCATCAGTTTTTGTGAAATCCCAGCTTTAAACTCAGCCAGAGCCAGACAGGTATAGAAAATGTGCGTATGTAAGGCTTGCACTTCTCTGCAGTTTCTCCAAGCAGGCATTGTGGCAGAGTCCTCTTAGCTTTTATTTTTGGAGTTGTAAACTATCTGGTTTTAAGCTTCCATGCATACTCATGCCACCTGGGAGGGGAGGAAGTCTGAAAAGAGCACTTCCACATGTTTAGTCATTCTTTTCATGAAGTCTGTTCTTGAGGAGGGACTGGTAAGATACTTCGAAGAGAATGACCTCCATGATGAGTGGCAACATGGATTTGTGGCTGGGAGGTCATGTCAGACAGACTTGGTCAACTTCTCTGACTGGGTCACTGAAATAGTGGACAAGGGCTAAGCAGTACTATACTGTACTTGGACTTCAGCGTGTCGCACAAGAGATTGATCAAGAAGCTGGAGGATCTTGGGGTAGGAGAGAAACTGTGACTGGGTGAGTAGCCAGCTGGCTGAAAGGCAGTGGTGGTGGTGTTGGAGCTGATACATGCTAGGGATGTCCCCATTGGGGGGGGGGGGTCCCACAGGACTCAGTTCTTGGTCCAGAGCTTTTTAATGTCTTCATCAATGATATTGGAGAGGACATTAAAGAGCAGCTTTTGACTAATCCTGCTAACACCTTAGTACAACAGAAGCTATAACTGACCTGGCCAGGAGTCCAAATGTACAAAGTTTTCTTTTTGGTCCAGTGATGTTAAAAAGTCATGCCCCTCATAATTATATTCCCAGACCTGCCAGCAAAAACTGAGCAGTAGTTACTGATCGATACACCCCACACCGACACCAGCAGTCCCTGCTTTGTGATGTCACCAAACGAAGGCTGCATGTGCGCGCCCCATTGACTTGAATGGGGGCAATTTTTTTTCCAAAGATTTTATACCCATTCAACATTGGAATTTTAACAAATTTAAATGATAGCTCGACTAACAGGGTCCAAATCAAATAGATCGTTTGACTAACAGGGACCCTGTTAGTCAAGTGATCGCTTTGATTTCTTAAATTCTCGAAGTTGAATGTGTATAAAACCTTTGGAAAAATTGCCCCCATTCAAGTCAATGGGGCGCACACATGCAACCTTTGTTTAGTGACATCAGAAAATAGAGCTGTGTGTGCTGGCATGGGGCGTGGCCATAGGATCAGGAACTGGCTGTGTTTTTTGCCAGCGGGTCTGGGAATAAAATTACGAGGGGCATAACTTTTTAATATCACTGAAACAAAAGGAAAACTTTGTACATTTGGACTGTTGGCCAGGTCAGTTATCATTTCTGTTGCACTAAGGGACTAGTAGGAAGCTGCTCTTTAAGGGCAAGAGCTGCTTGTTTATGGATGACACCAAGCTCTGTGGGAGGGTGGATACAGTGAAGGGGATATGGGACCTAAAGGACGATTTGTCCAAGCTCGAGAGGCGATCCAGAATCTGACAACCTGACTTCAATGCAAAATAAAAAAGATGCAAGGTTATGCACATTGGAGTCAAGAACCCAAAGACGGAGTATAGACTGGGAGGGGTCCTGGTGAACAGATTTGAAAAGGACCTGGGGATTTTGATCACTAGTGACCTGAAGCACTCCACACAATGCAGGAAGGGAGTGGCAAAGGCCAATAGAATGTTGTACTGCATTGTTAGAGAGATAAGCTGCAAGCGGGAGGAAGTAATACTTCCATTGTACAGGTCGCTTGTGTGGCCACATCTAGAATACAGAGCACAGTGTTGGTGTCCCTACCTAAAGGACATAAACCTGCTAGAGACAGTCCAGAGGAGGGCAGCAAAGATGGGTATGGGTCAACTAGGTACGACATATGAGGAGAGGCTGTAGGTCCTAAACATGTACTCCATGGGGGTGGCAGGGACATACGAACATATGAAGGATCCAGCAGAAGAAGGCCATTTTGTCTATCTAGTCTGCTCATATTGCAGGGTACACAGCTTGAGTTACTGTCCCTGCCCTCCCTCCCCACACCTCCCATCCTCCCTACCCATGATCCTTACCTTCTCCCTATGACACAGTTGACACTGTCAAGTATTTCAAAGGTATAAACAGGGTGAACAAGAATCCCTCTTCAGGCTCTATGGGAATAAAAGCATGAGAGGGCACTATTTGAAGCTACGAGGAGGGAGGTTTAGGAGGGAGTTGAGGAGGCATTTCTTCACAGAGAGGGTGGTGGCGGGGGCAGGAGAATGGGCTCCCTGAGGAAGTGGTATCCCTTGAAACAGCATATGTCTTCACAAGAGGTTGGGTCAGGGTAAAAGAGAAACTCATGAAGAGGTGTAGATGGTAAGGAGGGGGTATAGGCTTGGGGGGGCAGACTCCTTAGCTGCTGTTAGGGACTCTGCAGTACGAGCAACCCATTAGACTGAAAGACCTTATTCTGCTGGCATCTTCGTATGTTCGCATGGGTACCCTGAATCTGGCATACCAAGCTTTTCTTTCTCACATCACTGCTTCTGAGGTCCTTTGTGTGTTATCACGCTCCAAGTGAACCAAAATAATACTTTTGCAGAAAAATGTCAATTAATATTTAACACCATTTTCTGTTTTGCCCTTCAAACATCGTACAGAACACATTGCAAGTTATATTACAAAATGGGAATACTTCCTCCCGTACGCAGGATTGAGTTTAGTGCATTTTTTTTTTATCATCATACATTTAAAAACTCCGGGCCAGATATCCTTTTCTCCTCTTACTATGTTGTCAGATTCTTATAAAACCAGGAATAATGTTTTAAAGCTTTTTCTACCAGTTCTACACAGTTAACAGTTTGCAAAATAAAATCTTTCTTTTGGTTTGGACTGAACATTTTAAATGACTGGGCTGGCACTGTTAGATTAGCACACAACGAAGGGCATTTTGAACATCTGTTAAAAAAAAAAAAAAAAAAGCAATTGTACAGCATGAATGTATAATGTCCGTGTTCTTGTTTTTAAACACTGTTTTGTTATGATGTGTTTATTATTGTGTATTGTTTGTTATATGTCAGGTGTGACTGAAAAAGGTTTGTGCTCAGTTCACTTCCTGGTAAAAAATCTAATCCAATCAAAATCAAACATGCTATTGTGATTCCCTTGCACAAAAGTGGTCCCACAAACTCTCCTGCAAATTATTGGTCAGTCTACCCAGTCCAATCTCCCCAGTTCACATTTTCTCAAAAATCCTTGAAAGGTTGGTCTCCAGGCAGCTGTTAAACTTTTTACTCCTTGCGCTGTTTCTCTTCTGACTACCAGTTTGGGTTTCGCGCGGCTCGCTCCCTATCCACTTCCATCCTTATTCTCACAGACTCTATCCTCTTCCGCATGGATAATGGTATGTCTAGAGCCAATGATTTGACTTTTTCAAAAATGGCTAATTCCGTTTGTCAGAATCTTAAAATTGCCCCCAAAAAAAAAAATAATGGCAAATCAGCATGTTTTGTACAAACATTTTGCTGAAAATGGAGAGGTTTATGTAAAAAGCTGGTGTAAGGTGGGATTGTTTGCATGATAAAGTGGTGTAAATAGAGTTTTTTTTTTTCTTTAAGGACATATATGTCTAAGTGCTGATTTAAAAATGCCAAATTTGTGTGGCTTTTTCCCAGGTTGTTTTCCATTAAAAATGAAAAATCAGTGGCCCCAACTGCCTTCTGGTGTCGTATTCTTTGACCTGCCCGTGCCCAAAGTTTTTGACATGTTGGATCACACCCGTCTCCTATCTAAACTTGCTCCCTGTGGCCTTCTGTAGTCTTCTCACTCCTGGTTCTCCTCATACCTCTCTGGGTACACTCGGTCTGTCTCCGCTGGTTTAGCCCTCTCTTACCCTAGGCAAGTCAGCATGGGGATCCCTCAAGGCTGTGTCTTAAGGACTGTACTTTTTAAGGCTGCCTGACGTAGTCAGGACAGACTTCTTGGGGTGAGTATAATAAGTTTGCCGGAACCGGATGAGGCATTTTACCCATTTTGCAACCACAGTTACACTGTGAGGACATTTCATCTCGCAGCACAGTAGCCATGGTAGCAACAGGACAAACACATCGGTTGCTTGGCTCCAAACTACTCTGATTCATCCAACCTCTATCCACAGACCCAGATAAACACAGAGCACAAAATAAACACACTTTTAACACAAATACCAAGTTGCAGTGATCATCCACTGTTCCTCAAGCAACACATCCATGACTCTGTTCCAAAGTACTTTGGTTCCTCTGCTCTCTAGTCACAGATCCAGATAAAACAGACTTTGTGGAGGGGGACATGCAATACCAAGTCATAAAGATAGGCAGCTGCTCCTCCCATCCCCCTCAGTGGAGAGGGAGACAGTACCACCCCGTGATTTATAGGTGTTCCTCCATTCCCCATTGGTGAAGAGGTACACGCAGTACCAAGCCGTGATCACTGGCTGCTCCTCTGGCACCCTTGCATGAAGGGGGCAGGCAGTACTGTACCAAGCTGCATTTGGCTGCTGCTCCTCTGATCCTCCTTGGCAGAGGGGGACATGCAGTACTAAGCTTTGATCCGCAGCTGTTCCTCTGGTACCCCTTGGTAGAGACATGCAGGAATGCAGTTCCTTTGGACTCCCTCGCAACAAAAAAAAATGCGATTGGTGGTGCCATTGGTCTGTTTCTAACGCTGGGGCTTGGTGTCAAAATGGTTGCAGGACCATGCAGTTGCCAGACCACTGTGATGTTGCCTCCTCCCATCACGGAGAACAGGTGATAAAGTGTACCCCCCCTCCAGTTTACCAACAACTTGGATCTCATAGGGTATCCTAATTGTAGCTGTAACTATTTTTACATGCACGTAGGATGGCTGGCAGCTAGCAGTGGCAGATCACCATGAGAATGAGGTCACTGAAGAATAAAAAAATCAGTTTATTCCCACAACTCTATATAACCTATTAATTTTTTATCAGGAGTGTAGCCATAAATTTCAGTTTTGCACACACACTCCAACTGTTGCCCCCCCCAACACGTGTTACAAAAAAGAGTTTTTTTTTAACTTTCTTTAGCCTCTGCTGCTCCAATGGGAATATACCCTATATCTGTCCCCAGACCCTCCCACTCCACCTGACTGGTTTCCCATAAAGCCTACTTGCACAGGCTAGTTGGCTGTGACATGCCTCCCCCCCCCCACCCAATGGTGGGGTTCCACCTTAGCAAATAGAAAAAAATGAGATTGCCAGGAGTGGCCTTGCATGTTGTTGCTGAGTTTCTTCCAGCCGAGAGAGGATGCGGGGCATGGCATCATACCGTGCAGCCACAGGCGTTTTTCTTTGTGACTGGTCCCATGATGGTGCGGACATGAAATAACATCCTGGCCTGATCTGCCAACAACTGCCACTCAGCCAGTCCTGCTGCTGCATTGGTTCCCGGTGCACCCATCCCCGTCTGTCACTAGGGGTCATACTGTTGCTGGGCTCGGAGACCATCCCTCCCTGAAGGAGGAGAGTTGTCCTCCAAATTTTCGATCTTCCTCCCCTCATCTGACCTTTCAGTGCTCTGGGCTCATTTCCGAAACCCCGGTCGTCACTCTGCAGGTGATAGCATTGCCACTGCGCCACAGGCAGTAGGCAGTACTGCACTGGCAAGCCAGCTAAAAATGAGATTACCAGTCCTGATGTCTCATCTACTCTCTGAAGAGGTTGTACACATACGGTATCTGTATCCTAAATATTTAAAGTTTAAGTAGATAAAGGCACTACTCCGTGACCTACACTACAGTAAATCAGATACTACAGATTTGAAGGATAATGGTTACAAAAAGACATATGGTTTGGGACAGATACTTAAAAAAACTGCACACAAATTCGCACAAAGCGTATGCCCGGCCACACCCTTGATTTTTATACCTGGTGCTGGGCCCTTAAAGATCTATTCATCAACTTTTCAGACATCTGATATCTAAATTATTGTTGATAGCAAGAAATATTAAATTGCTATGTAAATTTATATAAAAAAAAAATATATATATACATAGGGTCTGATCCAAGCAAAAATGTCTTTAAAAAAAATGGGTCTCCAGAGTCAAGTGAAATGTTTTATGATTGTTAAAAGTCAATAATATACATAAAAATTATTTGTAACGCAATTATTTTGCTTTATATTGTACTCTTTAGAGAGTGACAACTTTTAAAACATTATGTGATATGTAAATTCTGAATAGTTTTTTTTTTTTTTTTTTTTAATCCCTCTTAAAACACCGAGGGTAGCAGTGAATTTTTTGACCCATAGTTTTAAATGTGTTTTAAACTAATATCTATGAATAGGCTTAATAATTTTTAATCGATATATAGCAGAGTTTATAAATGCAGGATAAGGTTTGCAACTGAGCGAGTGTCTAATAATATTCATTTTTTAGGAGATTATTATGGTACAAGTGGTTAATATTTATTTTCCTTTTTTGTTTTTCTCTTCACATCATGTTTTATTGGTAAGTGTTTATTTTGCAACATATATATTTTGAGCATTTGAAATATTTATTCAGTATATTTGATCCATAAAATATTGACAAACTAATAATATAAGATGAAAAAAACAGGCATTTGGTAGGCTCAAAATGAATTATGGCATCAAAAAAATTTTGATCTGCCTAACAGAGTTATAGGTGCTACTTCCAGGGAACAAACTTCTAAGAAACATGTATGGCTGAAGCCTCTACATACTTGGAGTGCACTCATAAAATAGTGTAGCAGCTTTTCTACATTCGGTGTAAAATTGTATTCATTTTTTACAAGGCACACTAGTTTTTTAAATGGGGGAGCAAATACAAAGCTAGCCCCCATGCATGATATGGTACACAGACTGATTTCAGAGCGCAGTTGATGTAAAGCGCTATCTCAGTTCCTAATAGTAGTTCGATTTAGAACAACGAGAACAGCGGTAAAATTGAATTTATACTTTACATATTGTAGATGCAATTGATAAATTTTCTTGGCTCAATTGCCTAATCCTTTGAAAATTCTGTGCCGCGTCTCTCTACCAGACGAACTGAAGGAGAGAGACTTCTCTCAAACTGGTTTAAGTCCTATTGTTTAGCTCTAAACCAGTCCAAAATGACATCCATGCTTTTTAGCCCAACCCTAGACATAATCACTTTGGCAGTTACTACTCTGAAATCTGTCTCAGAATCTAAGTACCTTGGCATCTTACTTGATCAGTCCCTGGATTTTTCCTCCCCTATCCGGGCACTGGCATTAAAATCTTACCAAACGCTTGGAGCCCTTTACAGGGTTGGAGAATGCCTTTCTCAATGTATGAGAAAGTACGTGGTTGAACATTTGATTTAACTGGTAATTGAGGTGGCGCCTATAAGTAAGGCCCCGATTTTTCTGCAATTCTGCGGCCGCAGAGATTTCCGCAGAATTTAACGTAAACCGCAGAAAATCCATGGAATATTATCCCGTGGTTTTCAGGAACGACAGAATATTATTCCGCAGTTTACATGAACAGAGGAAAAGTTTTCTACGATTTATGTGAACTGTGGGATATTATTCCACAGTTTACATGAAATGCAGAATATTACTCTGCAGTTTATACTGAAGAGTCAGTATTTAGCGGGCCTGTCGGCCCAGCAGTACCACATGTGACACTGACTACCCGGGTTTGGGAATGAACCTGGGAAGTTGGAGGGCTGGCCAGGGGAAGAAGGATCAAGCATCCTATTGATTGCTCTCCTACTCTGGGGAGGAGGGTGGGGAAGTTGCCGATGTTTGGGTAACTCCTCGTGGTAGCCTGGGGTATGACAGCCAGGACTGACTAGGTTTGGGAGGCATGTCAGATGTTTGTTGTGTTGCCCCAACATCATTGCATGATATGCCTCTTGGGAAGAAAATGGAGGTCCCACTGCCGCATGATAACGTCTGCCCCATGTTGCAGACCCTGCGTCACTGAACAGGCTCTTGCTCCTGTTCTGCCATTCAGTCTGCATTGGGGGGGGGGGTATGTTGGGATGCTGAGGAGTGAGGTAAGGCCTGGGGTGTGTGTTGGGGCTGAGCATGTGTAGATCAGACCAATGGGGGCTGGTGGATGAGGCGATAAAGCATAATTAAAAAAAAAAAAAAGTCCGTATAAACTGTGAGTAAAACAGATCCATAGTTTACATAGACTCTGACCAAGGAAAATTATTCCATGGATCATCTAAACTGTGGTTATTCCATGGATCATATAAACCCCAGAAAACTATTCTGCGGTTTATATTAAATTCTCAGAATGCTTTTTGGAATTCTGTGGAATTTAAAAAGAAAAATCTGCAAAGCATTTTGGAACAGCCTCTGCCCATTAGTTTGTCTGCTAGGGCTTTACCTTCAAAATCAAAATGGGTAAATCCCCAACCCCCATCCACCTCAGCCCCACCACCCTCCCTACCCCATCCTGAGAACCTCCTTGAATCCCTTTATTTGAAGTAGAAATATTTTTATCAGCTCCCATACTGTGCTGCAATCCTCATCCTCCTAATTTCACTGCCAGACCTGAATTCTGGTTTCATGTCCCAGAAGTGCTTTGAGCACAGCTGCACAGAGCACTACTGGAATGAGAAACTGACCTTCTGGCCTGGTGGTAGAATTAGAAGCATGAGGATCACTGTGCAGTGTGGTAGCTGGTACAAATATTATTCATCCAGATTTGGTGGCCCCGGGGACTCTCTCACTGGGGTGGGGGATGGGCCTGAGATGGATGGGGTGGATTTTTTACATTCTAATACTAAGGACATAGGAGTTAATTGACAGCCTTCTCTGGTTTGTAGACCCCAGCCCCAAAACTAGCATTTTTCCCCCTACATGTGTACTTGGGGGAAGTTTCTGACTGATACCAAAGCCCCCAACTGTCGCCACAGAATTTCCACAAAAATAGGAAACTAATGCTGCAGAAGTTCTGCAGCAACAGGGAGATTTGCGACAGAATTTAGACCCAAGTTGCTGCAGAAAAATCAGGATCTTGTCTATAAGGAGCTGTGGCTCCTTATGTAAGTCTATAGGCTTGTTCACACAGCCATTTCTGTGGCATTCTTGGAGGTGCACAGCAGCAAGATCGTTGCTGCTGTGCACGTCTGAATGCCCCAGTTTGGCTGTTTCGGGTGTCGTTCCATTGTGGTTGCAATCCCTGTTTTCTGGGCTTGCGTGGTATGTGGCATTTGGCGCATTTCACTTTTGCCGCGGTGAACTGCCCGCACTACCTACAACACTGTAGCTGCTCTTTTCTCAGACTGTACTTGTGGTTGACAGTGCCCACAGGTTAAGAACTTTTGCTACCCGAGTTCAGATAAACATTCTTTCTGGCTGTGTAAAGAAAGCTGAACTCTGGGAAAGTGTGTGTTTATTGCAAACTAAGGGGGCTCAAAATTAACGAAAAAAAACATTGGCTCAGAGTTGACCCCTAACAGTGGGCATGAATATATGCATATTCATAAGTGCATGCCCACGTCACAGCTCAACTCTGAGATTGTTTTTTCCTTTAATTTTAGCCATCGATTTGCAATAAAAAAACACTTTCCCAAATTCAGCTCTATTTACAGAGCCAGCAACAAGGTTTAGCTGCACTTGGGTTGGAAGACCCATCCTTGAGCTGTGGTGCTACAGTAGGAGACCTGACCCATGCCCACACCCTGTCCCAGCCAGAACACTCCTTAAACCTCCGGAACTTCAATGGGAGCCTATACAGCGCTTCCCTGGCCATGTCTTCTGAACACTGATCCACAACATTTCAGCTAGCATGGCCACATCGATCTACATGATGCCAGTGCCGTGTGAACACGGCTTTAGAGAACTGAAAAAATTAACCTCTCTGTCCTTTGAGTCAACTGGTCTGTTACAGAGTTCTAAAGGGGAGGAGCTAACTAGCTGTAGCTGGAGAGCAACAACAGTTGCATTAGTTCAAAGGGAGCTGTCATCCTTGAAGAGAAAGGGAAAACAGAGTTGGAGATGGAGCTGTTAGTACTGAAATGAGCTGCACTTTTTCCAGAACAAAGTGACTGTTTTAGGCATCTTTCAGTGCTCTGCCCCCCTGCAGCCAGGCAGAAGAGAAATCCCTTTGGCCATGGGACCCTCTGTCCACAAGAGTCGGCACATGGGAGAGGGTGGGAGGCAGCACCTATGGCAGCTGGGACCTCTGGGGGGTGACTGCCTCCCCATGCCCACTCTAAATTGTGGGGCAGCCTCATGAGTTTTAGCCCTTCGGGTCTGTGCAGGTTAAAGTGGTGGAGCATTCTGTAGATCCAAGGGTTCATAGTTTATTTATTTAAAAGTTTTACCAGGAAGGCATACTGAGCAGGCTACTGCTCGATTCCAGATCCGTCCTGGGGGGAGGGGTAATGGAGAGTGCAGTAAGTTTGAATACAAGGTACTCAAGTGATTAAGAGAGAATACAGTATGCATACATGATACATCGAATACCAGGCACAGAAGTACAGAACATTAGTTAAATACAGTGCAGCAACAATTTATAGTGCAAGGCATGTAAAAACAGAGACTGGCTGTCATAAGCCCACACAGAGACAAACGCATGGAAACTCAGTCCCAGGCAACTGTGGGCCCTCTGTTGGCAGGCAGTCGGCGAAGGGTACCGAGTGTAGGAGATGCAAAGAAGGCTGAATTCCTCGGGCAACTTTACAGAGCCCAGTTCCCCATGCTGTGTTATCACGGCTGCCAGAGTGGAAGTTTTTGGGACACAGATGAAGTAAATTTGCACCTTCATGAGCCTCCTGTTGGTTAAAATTGGACAATTGAGTAATTCATAGTCAGGTTATAACTTGGCCCCTGTGGATATCACTCACAAGAACTACAGCAGATCAAGGGAGGTCTGTTTTGGGGAGGCTAAAGCAATATCTCTGCATACTCCACTGGGTTGTTTGCAGTCCCAAAATTTATTCTGGGGTGCTACAATAGGGGTTAAAAGAGGACTGTGTGTTAGTGACCCAGAATATGCCTCCCCAATGGGAATAAGGAATTGGCAATGGGACTTTGAATTTGGACTTTGCAGATTGACTGGGGAGAAATTACAGTGATTTGGAAACATGCGTGGTTACCTGGAAGTTGTGTGCTCATGAGCTGGGCAGTGAATGGATACAGTTTTAGCCTTTACCCCCTCTGCGGACATTCTGCTATTGTTTGAAGTCTGTTGTGTTGCTGACCCTCTTGCTTTGCAGCCCTGTATGGCTCCAAGAGTGTCCGTATACCTGGGAGGTCATTGCAATCCCAGAAGGTCAAGTAAGTGCAAGTGTTGTGTTTACACTCCCTTCCCTAGTGATCCCATCTGTTTACCCCTAGACATGGGTAGGGGGCTGCATTAACTTTGGTGATGTAGTACAATATATAGCATTGCCCCCAAATAGCAATTATGTAAGCTTAATTCCCTACTGAATACCCTCTGTAGGTTTATTCTTCACTGCCCCATCCATACCTATTACTGCACACTATGTGATCATCTGAGCTGGCCCTGACTGAAGGATAGGAGTGTGTAGCACCTAGCTTTTCATGGGTTCAGGTACTGGTTAAACCCTTACTGCCTCTAGCACTGAATTCTGAGCCCTCCTCTGCTTAAACTTGATTAAACAAACTCTCCAATTACCTGAGCTCACTGCTTATCCTGCAGCTCCTTCCAGCTACCACCTTCATTCCCACTTGGGAAATAGATTCTTTGTTCCCAGGTGTAAGCAAAATTCCAGCCAGCTTGCTTTCAGCCATAAATTCTTGCAGGTTTGAAACAATCTTATTTATTTATTTAAGAGTTTCACCAGGAAGGCATACTGAGCAGAGTACCATTCGATTCCAGATGCATCCTGGGGGGAGAGGGAAAGGATGTATTCAGCATCAAATACTCAGTATTTACAGTACATAACAGCAACAGCACAGGTATTGTAGAGTTCAAATAGCAATACATGTAACATAACTTAGATGCTGAGGCAGGCAGTTGGTACACAGAGTGCAGTAGTTAAATTCACTAGCTAACAAGTCCAGTGGGTTAGCAGCTCATCTAAGTCGTAAAGTGCCTATATTAAACTTGAGGTGTCACACTATGAATACGAGAAGAACACTATGGCAATAGGGTGACTGCAGGCCTGTATATTCCAGGGAGTACACTGAGGGCCGGGGACAGGCACGTAAAGGAGCATCATGTGTGAACAGTGGGATATTTGGTATCACGGTGGGACTGACTGCAGGAGCAGGTGGGGGGGTGACTTAAGGAGCAGGTTACGCTGCTGGGTGTTATCTGTATGCCTAATGACCACTGGTAAGGAGTTCCATAGTTTAGGCATGCGGTAATTGAAGGCGGCCTGTGTCGTTTGGCTGTGGACATATGTGGGACATATGGAAGCCGGGAGTCTGTGTTCTTGAGAGAGTACGCCAAGGGAGGTTGAGCTTGGAGGGTGGACTCGAGGTAGGGGGGAGGGACTGAGCCCAGAATCTTTTTAGTTGTCCTCGCACCGTGGAGCTGTCTCCGATCCTGAAGCGAAGACAGGTCTAAAGACTTGTAGAGATCGCAGTGGTGCATTGAGGAAGGGCAGTCCAGGGCAAAACGGCAGAAGGAGTGGAAGAGGGAGTCGAGTCTTGCTAGGGTGGATTTGGGGGCGGCACTGTATATTACGTCTCCATAGTCGGGTATCTGGAGGATCATTTTCTGTAGGATAGCCTTACGGGTTTCCAGTGGGATGCAGCTCCTATTTCGATATAAGGTATCCAGCTTGGGGTGTAGTTTCTTGTGAATTGAGTCAGTGTGACCTGAGAAGTTGAGGTGCTGGCCGAGCCAGACTCCAAGGTTCTAGAAGGAGGTGCAGGCCTCTAATGGTGTCCCATCGATGATGTGGAAAGTAGGAGTGGCAGGGAGATGGGAGAGTCTCTGCCTACTACCGAAGGTTAAGGAGATGGTTTTCTTGGGTTTAGAAAGAGCTGGTTAGAGCGAAACCATTGCTGGACAGCAGTGAAGTCATCCTGAAGTCTAGAGGCCACTTCAGTGGGGGAGGGACCTGACACATACAGTGCCATGTCATGTGCATATATGTGTATGGATGTGTGTAAACATGCCGAGGGCAGGTTGTTCAAGAAAATGGAAAACAGGATCAGGCCAAGGACCGAGCCTTGGGGGATGCCAATATTTGACAGGGAGGTGGGCAGAAGTATGACTCACGAAAGGGATCAATAAAGGAGGCCCAGTCAGGGTGATCCAAAGGAAGGAGGGTGGGGCAACAAGAAATCACGGGTGTAAGCTGGAAGGGGGCAGGCTCAGAGGGGAAAGGAGGAGATGTTGTTTCACTGAAAGGGTGGTGGAGCCATGGAATGCACTGCCCAGGGAGTGGTAGAGGTGGAGACTGTGGACGGATTTTTTTTTTTGTACTTTCTATTTTGCCCTCCTCTCTCCCCCCTCATCTCCAGTCTCCTCAGGAGTACCTAGGAGTCATCCCACTATAGTTCGCTCCTACCTGGTCAATCCTCCATCACCCATGTAGCCATGGTTTGCCTCAAGGGGCGGGGCGGGGTGGGCTTCAACACCGGAATTCTCTGGCGGGCGTCTGTTGGGAGGGATGCCAGGAGGCGGCGCTGAAACGGGCAAGCTCCGTTCGCCATCTGTGCTGGAGCTGAAGGTTTTTTTCCCCTGGGAGTGGCCAGCACCCTGACGTCAAGGCCTCACTGACATCTGCCACTTTCCACCCCTTCGCTACACTTCTCTGGTGCTTGCTGTATGTCTGGCTTCCGCCAGAGGTCAGCCGAGCACCGAACAGGGACCCCTGTCCCTCCCGGGAGAGGAGAGCTGTCCCCCGGATGCTCTATCCTCTCCCTCCCCTGCCGACCCCCAGCAACCCGGGCTCATTCCCAAACCCGGGTCACAGTAACTGGGTGTAATCAGCGCCTCAACCCTCGGCTCCACCGGCCGGCTCTGTGGACAGATTTTAGAGGGGATGGGATAGGTACAGGGGAGGGTAAATCTGGCCAGGCCCAATACAGGCGGAACATCTGGGACTGGGGATGGTATAACCCAAGGGGGGGGAGACACCAAAATCGGCCCTCTGTGCGGGTGCTGAAAATAGAGCAGACTCGAGAGGCTGTTAGGCCTATTCTGCTGGCATTTTAGTATGTTAGTAATTCTTACAGATTGGGACCTGCCAGCTAGGTAGGATTGGAACCAATTGGTGCTGCTTACTGAGAGTCCTGCATGTGCGAGTTTGTATAGTAGAAGGGTGTGGGAGACTGTGTCGAACGCCTTGGCAATGTCGACAAAGATAGCTGAGGTGATGTGCCCGTGATTCATACCTGTGAGGATGGTGTCGGTGAGTCGAACCAGGGAGGTGATGGTGGAGTGCGACTTCCTAAATCCAGATTGGTAGGGTGTGAAAACAGAGGAGTCATCGAGAAAGGAGGAGAGTTGGGTGAGCACAAGGTGCTCCTGAATTTTGGCTAGGATGGGGAGTAGGGAAATAGGGTGGTAGTTACCCGGTGAGAAGGGATCATCTCCTTTCTGGAGAGTAATGACAGTGTCACGTTTCCAGTTGGATGGGACTGAATCAAGCGAGAACGAGAGATTGAAGAGAGCAGCCAGAGGGGTGGTGATTGCTGGGGCAGACAAGTAAAGCATTTTTGAGTCCAGACCCGAGTGGCATTTACCTTTAGTGGGGTTTAGTTCCCACAGCGCTTTTAGTACTTCGGTTGGGGTGACCAAACGAAAGGCGAATGATAGGGAGGTGGGTGGATTAGGAGTGGTCTGGCACAGGTGGGATTGGGGGAGTGAGGATAAAAGAGAGGCCGCACAACTTGTGAAAAAGGTGTTAAAAGCCGAGGCCACGGCATGTGGTTCAGTGACGATGGAGCCATCAACGTTGAGGGCAGGGGTAGGTGGCTGAGAAGGGGTGAGTAGCGATTTTATTAATTTCCAGAATTTTGCAGGGTGATTTTAGGTTAGAATGGAAACAGGCCTTGAAATAGTTAGCCTTGGCCTGCCGTAGAAGCCTGGTGCAGGAGTTCCGGAGTGTGCGGTAGAGTTGGAGTGCTTCCTGGGTACTGGTTGCCTTATAGTCTTTCCATGCCTGGTCCCTGGCATAGAGTTGATCAATAATATTGGTGGTGACCCAGGGCAGGTGGGAACCCCTTACACAGGTCCTTTTCAGCGGTGCATGGTAGTTCCATACAGCGAGGAATTTAGATTTGAAAAGGTCAAGGGCAGAGTCGATGGAGGATGCCTGAAGGATGAAGGACCAGTCCATGTTGGACAGGTCATAAAGGAGCACTGAGCGGTCGAGGGATTTATAGGACCTGGTGAGCAGTATCCGCGGAGGAGGGTCTTTGGGCCTGAATAGTCTCCTTACCACGTAGATCATGTGATGGTTTCTTAGCGAGTCCGGAAGGAGTCCTGACTCAAGAATACAGTGAGGGTGTGAGGTAAGGGCCCAGTCTAGTAGGGAGTGGTTCTGGGATTTATGATTCAATCGTGTGGGTTCAGTAATTTGTTGGGACAGATTTAGGGAGACTACACGGCTCCGTAACTTAGAGCTAGTGCTGGAGAGCCAGTTAGAGTTGAGGTCTCCAAGGATAATCAGCGCGCCCACTGATCTAAGCAGTTTAAGTATGCTCAAATGCTCCATTATGAGTGGTGTGGGGGAGTCGGGGGCACAGTAGGACTCTGCTACATATGGTACTGAGTGGGGGAGTGAGGGCTTAATTAGCAAGGAGTCAATGGACAGGGTGGGCAAGGAGAGCTGGACAGGGGTATAATGGAGGTGTGCAGCGATGAACATGGCAATGCCTCCATCTCTTTTATTACCTTGCCGATCGTGCCGAATGAGGGAGTAGCCAAGGATCGATAATTCAGCATCCAGATTGTGGGGCTTCAGCCATGTTTTGGTTATGATCAGAATGTCTGGGCGCAGGGTAAGGACACTAGGTTGTAGGATGGTAAGCTTGTTCAGGATGCTGCATATGTTTAGGTGCATTATTTTAAGACCCAGTGGTAGTTCTATAGGAGTGGAGGGATTTGGGGGGTTGGACCAGGGTTAAGCTCCACGTTGCCTTGAATAACAGCCCAAACACTAGTATTGCCGCAGTTACCGCAAACATTTAATTCTATCTTTAAATCTTCTTGGGATTGCACCTGACAATGCATTGTGTATTCATACTGTACCAACTGCCCTTGATGTTCCTCTCATTTGATATTTTATAATTATTATATTGCTTCCCGTTCTTACTGTGTTATCTCCTCTCCCTTCCATCCAGGACCCATCTGTAAGCAATATTATTTTTTGTATCTCTGTATGTTTAGCTAGTGAGGCAATTTCAAATAAATTAATATGTTTCAGATTTTTCAAACTTAAGAACTTGGGTTCTGTGAATTCTAAAGTAAACCATTCATATTTCTCCATCCAAGTTTGCTTTCATAAATTTATCTACTTGATCAGGGTAAAAAAAAAAGATAATGATTGCCCTGTTAAATATAGTAATTTGTGACCTTTATCAGACCTTGCAGAAAGAAATGGGCACACAACTCCAAAGCCTCTCTAGGCATGGTTAAGAATCTTCTGCTTTGTTGGGTCAAGTAGTATAGGCCAGGGTAAATATAGTGAGTTTTTTTTTTTTCTTCCCATCCAAAACAAAGGTCCATTTGATTCAGCAAGTCCCAGAATGCATACCCTGTCTGTATTAGAAGTGAAGACAGCGTGATCAGGGATTTGATAGTTGACCAGTCATTTCGCCTCGCTTGCTGCTTTGTACTTCATTCTCGCCCCCCCAATGAGGCATTTCAGTGTCAGTGGCTCAGTAGGTAGCACACTCGCCTCTGAGGCCGGGAGATCAGAGGGCTGTGGGTTCAGTTCCCACATCTGGCACTTGGGTTAATATCCCAGTACTGACACTGTAGTGCAGCATGAGAGGGGTGCTGCACTTCTGAGGTGCCGCTCTTCGGATGAGATGTTAAACCGAGGTCCCATCTGCCTGGATTGGTGGTAGTTCAGGTGGATGTTAAAGATCCCATGGCACTTATCCAGAAAGAGTAGGAATTTCCCCGGTGTCCTGGCCAAATTTCCCTCATTCACTAAAAATACCACCAACAGCTTAATCTGGTTCAAGGTCAGTTGGCATTCATCTGTATCCCCCTCCCCCGGGTCGTGCCTGAAAATAGGCAGGATTTGTCTAGTGCACTTACCCGGTCAACAAAAGCTAAATAAAAATAAAATAAAATCTTAGTTTTTTTTCCTGAAAGCTTTCACAAATAAGGGTGTTTTCTTTCTGATTGTGGGGAGAAAGACTCCAAAAGTACTAGGGCCTTATGCACAGTAGCAAGGGATTCACTTGGCACTTGCTTGCCATCCCTTGTGCTATGCTTTGTGGGTGGGGTGGGGTAGCACCGCAGCTTCCCCTGTACATTCACAAAGTCATTTGTGAATGTGTGGGGAGGTGATGGGAGTTGCCCTGCTAAACTGTGACAAGGTACCTTTGTAAATGAGCCTATGGCTCAAAGGTTTTCCAAACTGCTGTTTAAATAAATAAATAAACTTGCTGACCCTCGCAAAAGGCTCCAAAGTAGTGTGCTGCCCACCCCACCACACACCTTTAGAATGTATAAGAACTGGCAGAAAGAGGTGTTACAAAGCTTTTGCAGTCCTACATGGACTTGTTGGGGGTGGAAACTGGCAAGAGACCTAGCTGCTGAGTGGCAGCACAGAGGAACGAGGCTAGTGTGGAGTGTTCACTGGATCCCAGGTACTACTTAAGGGCAGGGCCTGACACAGAGCCATGAGTAAAACCTCAGAAAACCATCACATTAATCTAGAATTTTTTTTATTGATTTTGATAATTTGGTAACAATGTAATAAAATGCCTTCTGAAAAGAGACTACTGTATTATGTTGTAGCATTTTCTGATACTAGATTGGGTATTGATTAGTACCATACTGCTTGGTGTGTGTGAAGTCAACTAGATCATGAGTTTTTCCAAAATTCTTAAAGCTATTACAAGAGAGAAATAGGCCTATAATTAGCTATTAAGTTTAGTGTCCAGAGCAGACTTGGGTAGCTGCAAAACATTTCCTGTTTTCCTGTCACAAGGAGGTGTATCTATTTCCACACAGTAAATGAACAAGTATGTTAACATTGTGGTGGGTAAACAATAACTAGAGAAGCATGTTTTAGGAGTTTTTGGTTCTGCACCATTTACCAGAGTGTCACAAGGGTGAAGTTTAACAGAAGTTACTAATGACAACTCAGCATTCCATTCTTTTTTTCTCATTTTAGTTCGAGGGCCTCTTATGTGTGTGTTTTTGCTAATGATGAGACATGGAGAGCTTTCCCGGTTTCATAATATTACTGTCACTTATTGTACTTTTTTCCCTGCTGTGCTCTCTCAGCTTGTGCACCTACCTGGTAAATAAAAACTAAATAAATGATGGTGTAGGCTCTCCAGATTACCCCTCCCCTGCATGCAGAAAAGACACAAAAGCAGTCAGTCCATTCTGAACACCCAAATCGGAGCACTGCAGTCCAAGCTCCTCTCCAGATAAATCATGTTCTCAGTAGATAACTTTTCCTTGGATCAAGAGGAATAGAGCAACCCTGAGAGGGCTTTAAGGGTAGCAGACCTCACCAACTTCATAAAGCAGATAAGGACAGCTTGGCCCACCTAGTCTGCCCAGTTCGCTACCTATTAGATAAGCCGCAGATCCTAGTTAACCAACAGCCTACTTCTTCCGACCCCCCCCCCCACAAGAATTGCCTTATGTCTGTCCCATGCATTCTTGAATTCTCCCACTGTTTTTAACCCCACGACCTCCTTAGGAAGGCTGTTCCATGTGTCCACCACCCTATCTGTGAAAAAATACTTCCTCGCGTTGCCCCTAAGATGTTCCCACTCCATCTTCAAATTATGTCCCCTTGTTCTTGCACATCTTTTTCTGAAAGATGCTATGCTTTTGGACCTTGTTGATTCCCTTGAGGTACTTAAAAGTTTCTATCATGTGCCCCCCCCCATCCTCGAGGGTAGACATATTAAGCTCCTTTAGTCTCTTCATATGGCTCCTGTTGCAGACCCTGCACCATTTTAGTTGCTCTCCTCTGGACTGCCTCCATCCTCCCTATATCTTTGCGGAGATGGGGTCTCCAGAACTGCACACAGTACTCCAAAAGGGGTCTCACCAACTGTCTGTACAGAGGGATAACAGCTTCCTGTTTTCTACTGGTGATGCCTCTCCCTATACATCTCAATATCCCACCAGCCATCCCTACTGCCTTCTCACATTGTTTGCTTACCTTTAGGTCATCTGATATGACTACCCCAGGTCCCTTTCCATTTTTTTTTTTGTTGTTAACACCTTCCCACCCCCACCCCCATTGTGTACTCTTCCACTGGGTTTCTGTTTGCCAGATGCATTACTTTGCACTTCTTTGCACTGAATCTAAGCTGACATACTTCTGACCATTCCTCCAACCTTTCCAAGTCCCTTCTCATCCTTTCCACCCCCCCTTGTGTAGCAACCCTGTTGCAGATCTTTGTGTCATCTGCAAAGAGGCATACTTTTCCATCCAGTCTCTCTGTAGTGTCACTTACAAAGACATTAAAAAGGACTGGACCCAATACTGAACCCTGTGGTACCACACTAGTAAACCTTCTTTCTTTGGAGTGGACTCCGTTTACTATTTACCCTCTGTGTCCTGTTGTCCAGCCAGTGTTTTACCCAGGCTACCACCCTGGGACCCACTCCTAGGCTGGCTAATTTGTTTATTAATCTTTTGTGTGGGACTATGTCAAATGCCTTGTTAAATTCTAGGTAGGCCATATCCACAGCCCCTCCCTGGTCTACCACATTGGTCACCCAGTCAAAGAAATCTATTAGATTCTACTGACATGACCTTCCTGCTGTGAATATATGCTGCCTTGGGTCCTGTGCCCTGCCGGCCTCTAGGTACTCAACAATTCTTTCTTTCAGAAGTGATTCCATCATTTTCCCTACCACTGACTGGTATCATCTCCCTCTATCCAGAGTGCTTTCTTTTGATTGGATTTGGTACCTCCCCCTCCTCTTCTTTTGTGAATACTGAGAAGAAGTACTCGTTCAGTATCCCTGCTTTTTCACCGTCCCTGTCTGCCCACCCACCTTCCCCTTTATTAAGCCTCACTATCCCTCCCTTGGTCTTTCTTTGCTCCTTAATGTACCATAATGGGCCCGGATTACCTGAAAGAGCTCCTGGTTCCTTACTGCCCTGGACGATCACTCCGCTCGGCCGATGAGGGGTTGCTAGAGATTCCAAGGGTGTGTTTGAAATCATCCGGGGCGAGAGCATTTATGTATGCAGCCCCTACCCTTTGGAATTCCCTACCCTGTCGGTTACAGGAGTGCACAACTGTGGAGGGATTCAACCAAGCTTTAAAAACTTTTTTGTGGCACCAGGCATTCAGTGACTCATCTTCCTTTTGATAAATGGTATACTGCTATTTTAATATTAATTTTATTGATGTTTGATCTGTTTTTAAAATTGTTAGGTGCCTTGGTTATGGATAAGGTGCCTTATAAATAAAAATTATTATTAAAGGTTTTATCCCCCTTCTTAACCAAGTTGGCTATCTTTTCCTCAGTTTGGGCCTTTGCTATTCTGACTGCCTTCCCCACTTCCTTCTGCTTTAACTGGTACAGTTCTCTGTCCTGCTTCTTTTGTGTTTCGTTATACTTCCTGAATGCTATCTTTTTCTCCCTAACCTTCCCCGCCACCACTTTTGAGAACCATAGTGTTTTGTTTTTTTTTCATTTTGATTTGTTTATTTGCTTCACACAAAGGCTTGTTGCCTCTGTGATGGCAGTTTTGATGTTTCTCCATTGTTCCTCCACCCCTTTCTTGCCTGTTTGCTAGTGCTTTTCTGAGGCACTGTCCCATTTTGACAGTCAGATCTCCTAAAGTTCAGTACCCTCACTTTTGTATGGCTTGACTCTGTGGCTGTGTTTATCGTGAACCACACTATTTGGTGGTCACTTGTTCCCAGATGGCTATCCTTGAAGTCCTTTATGGCAGTGATGATATACTCTAAATTATCCCATTGTTTCCGTAGAGAATCGAATAGTTGTTCAAAGACTCCGGCAGGCTCTGTATCCAAGATGAGGCTGTATAAATTTGACAAAGATAATTTAGGAGCTTTCTTTACTGTGCCATCACTGGACAGAGTCCTCCCAACTCTTTTCTAGAAATCCTGCCTGCCTGTTTAAGGACCATTGACCCATTAGAACCCTTTCAATAAGTGCATATATTCTCTCCTGAAAAGTCCCATGACTGGGCAGCCATATAATTTAGGGGATTGGACTATTCGTCGAGTGCAGCTTAAGCAGTTGAATCCTAGTTTAAGCAACCCCCCCCCCTTCCCAATTCTTGACAAGTGGAAACACAAAGGGAAACCACTTAGAGCAGTTTAGCAGAACGTGTTGGGAGCTGTTGTTTTCATCACAGATTTAGCTCAAGATGTGACTACACTCTGGCCTGCAGGTAGACTTCTTCGGCCATCCTAGCTATGAGAAATGTGTGGCTATGCTTATGTCTCTTGCCCAGATGTTTCAAAGACCGCTAGATCACTCCCTTTTAATAGATTTACAGTGTTTAATTTGGAAGTCTAAAACCCCATAGCATTTTTTTTGTTTGTTTTGCATACAAACATAGAATTTGTTTGGCAGAGAAGGACCGCTTGGCCTACCCAGTCTGGCCCTGCCCATACTGTCACTGCAGACCCTATCTGATCTCCGGCTATCCCACCCACCTGCTTTCCAACTAGGATTCTTTTATGCCTATCCCATTCATGCTTGAAGCCCTCTGCTGTTTCTGCTCCCACCACATCCACTGGAAGGCTGTGCCAGGTATCTACCACTCTGCCAGTGAAGAAGTAGTTCCTCACATCCCTCCTGTATTACCCCCCTTCCCGCATCATTACGTGCCCTCTTGTCTTGGTGCACCTCATCTTCAGAAACCTACTGTACCTTGTTCACCTCTGTGAGGTACTTATAGGTCTCTGTCATGTTTCCCCCCCCCCTTTAGGACTTATGATTCAACCCTGCACCATTTTAGTTGCTCTCCTTTGGACCGTCTCTACCCTGTCTGTATCCTTCCTGAGATGTGGTCTCCAGAACTGGACACAGTACTCCAGGTGGGGTCTCACTAATTATTGATACAGTGGTAACACCACCTCTCTCTCTCTGCTGGTGATTCCCCCTCCCTCCTCCCTGTGCACCCTAGCATACCACTGGCCCTGCCTACTGCCTTGTTGCACAGCCCTGCCACCTTGAGGTTATCAGTTATGATATCCCCAAGGTCTCTTTCCTGCTTTGTGACTGTAATACCTCCCCCCCCCCCCCATTTTATACACTACCCCTGGGTTTCTATGCTCTAGGTGCATGATTTTGCACTTTTTTGTATTGAAACCCAGTTGCTGTACCCACGACCACTCCTTGAGTGTTCTCAGGTCCCTACTCATTCTCTCCACCCGCTCCAGAATATCTACCCTGTTGCAGATCTTGATGTCCTCTGCAAAGAGGTATACCTTCCCTTCCAGCTCTTCTGCAGTGTCACTTATGAGGACATTGAAGAGGACTGGTCCCAGCACTGAGTCCTGAGGTACCCAACTGGTCACTCTCCCTTCATTAGAATGAGTGCCATTTACCACCACCCTCTGTCGCCTATCCATTAACCAGTTCCTTACCAAGTTTACCATCTTGGGTCCAACCAACAAACTGCCCAGTTTTCTTATAAGCCTTCTATGTGGTACTGTGTTGGAGGCCTTGCTGTAGCCTAAGTAGGACATGCCCACCGCCCCACCCTGGTGTAGTTGCCTGGTCTCCCAGTTGTAGAAATCAATTGGGTTCTTCTGATATGACCTCCCCTGAGAATCCATTCTGCCTCTGGGCTTGCAACCTGCTGAATTCAAGATGCTTCACTAGCCTTTCTTTCAGTAGTGTTTCCATTAACTTCCCCAACACAGACATTAGACTGGCTGGCCAGTAGTTGGCAGCCTCCTCTCTGCTGCCACTTTTATGAAATGGGACTAGATCTGCCCTCCTCCAGTCCTCTGGAACCACTCCTCTTTCAGGGAGTTTTTGAATAGGGCTGTCAGAGGTGCAGCCATTAACTCCCTCAGCACCCTTAAGTGTACCCTATCTGGCCTCATAGCCTTATCCACTTTCAGATTTGCAAGTATTTTCAGGACTCTTTCCTCTGTGAATGAATTTGTGTCCACCCTCCTCCACCCAGTGTTCGTGCTGCTTCTATTTGGTCCCCCTCTCCTTCGACTGAGCGGAAGTGTCTGTTCAGAATATCTGCTTTTTCCTGGTCCTCCACTGCACAATCTTCCCCACCCTTTTTAACTTCACAATCTCCTGCCTTGTCTTCCTCTTAGTATCTGAAGAAGACCTTGTCCCCTTCAGCTACCCCTTTGGCTGCCTTTTCCTCTGTTTGCACCTTTGTGCCCCTCACCGCCATCCCTGCATGTCTGTGCTTTTCCTGGTACACCTCCCTATCATCTTTCCTGTGTGTCCTTTTGTACCTCCTACATGCCACCCCTTTAACCTTTACCTGTGCAGTCACTTCCCTTGAACTATAGTGATTTCTTTTCTTTTCCCTCTGTTTTTGCTCACTTCCCTTGTGCAGAGGTTTGTTGCCTTCACTGTGCTATCTCTTACTTTTTCGCACTGTTCCTCCACCCCACCCTGGCAACCCCCTCCCCCTGCTAGGTCATTCCTGAGGCATTCACTCATTGTTTAAAAATCTGTCCTCCTGATGACGAGGAGCCTCCTTCTTGTGTGGCTTATCTCTGCCACAGTCTTTGTGTTAAACCACACAGTACGGTAATTGCTGCTGGTCCCCGGGTGATCTCCCACCTTGATATCTTCTGTGCTGTCCCTGTTTGTATGCACCAGGTTCAGTATTGCCCGGTCTTGAGAGGGCTTATTGACTAGATGCTTGAGAAATGCCCTCTGCAGGGAGTCTAGGATGGCCCTGCTTCTAGCCGAGGCAATGGCTGGAAGGCTTCAAACTCCACCTGGCACATGGAAGTCCCTAATCAGCAGTAGTTATCCTTTTTTCGACATTGTGCTAATGGCTTCCACTAGTGCCTTATCCAGTTCTTTCCCATGTTGGAGGTCTGTATAGCACCCCAATGTGAATAGTGGCTCCAGCTCGTGTGCCTAGTTTGACACACAGCGCCACCGATAGATTCCCTTGCATTTCTGTTGCTGTGATACTTACCCTCACATACAGCACAACTCCTCCACCCTTCCTCCCCATCCCATCCTCTGTAAAGGGAGGGTAGCCTGGTATGGCCATGTCCCAGTCGTGGTTCCCTGCGCACCATGACTCATTTATGGCCACATGCATTGGCACACGTGGCTTTCCACATTTTGCTTCCACCCTGCCTGCAATGCCTGTCCCCCACTGCCTTCCTTTGCTGCCACTTGAAACTTCCCTCACGCCCCTTTCCCCCTCACTAGCCTCTCCATGCCTTGCTTCCTCTGCACATCTTCTGTTCTTGTGCCCCTTGTCCCCTACTATGCCTAGGCCTTCTTTAACTTATGCCCTGGTGAAGTTTCTTCCTTTCAGGTCCTCTTTTCCTTTTGTTTCAGTGTGTGTGTGTGTGTGTGTGTGTGTGTGTGTGTGTGTGTGTAGGGGGGAGCAGTTTATGTCTCCATTCGTATTTACCATCCCATCCGCTAGTTTTTTTTTTTTGCTCTTCCTGGCCGGCACTCCTTCAGGCTGCCTAGGCCCCACCGGCATCGTGCCCTGATAGCAGCCACCACCACCACACATCGCAGCCCCTTGGATAAACTGGTGTGACCCTTCCCTGGATGGGTCCCCCTCCTCTGAGGGAGAAGGCGCCAGTGGGGGCAGGCAAGCTTACTCAGTCTTGACCTGGGTGCTGCTGAGGTGGTCTTTGGGCTGTCCAGAACCTTTGTGTCAGCAGGAGTCAGTGACCATCATCCGGTTGACCACGGAGCTTCTTTTCCCCGTTTTTCTCCCCGGGAGCATGGCGTGCCACAACATCAAGGCGTATGCCGATATTCACCATGCCCCTTCAGTCTGCGGGACCCAGCGCGTTCCCATCCTCCTGGCCTCCACCAGGATTCAGCAAGCACCAGGTCACCTCTCCACCCTCCTCCTGAGAGAAGGCGAGCAGTCAGTGTATGCTCAAGCCTTCTCCCCCTGGCCGACCCTCGAGCGCCCTGGGTCTGTTCCCGAACCCGGGTTGCCAAAGTCGCAAGTGGAAATCCAGCTGCTGTGCTGATGGGTTGGGTCCCTCAGCTAGTTTAAATGTTCATCAGAGTAACATTTAAACCTTCCATGAAGGACGCAGGCCATCACCTCTGTACAGACTCATATTTACTCAGGTTGGCTTCCAGTCCCCAATGAAGCTGAACCCCCTCCTCCCGTCACCATTCTTCCAACCAAGTGTTGAAGCTGCTGGCACAGAGTATCCTATCCTTCCCACAGCCATAAACAGGTAGCACCTTGTCGAATGCCAACATTCGTGCTGCCTCCAGTAGGCCCTTCCCCAGTTCCCTGTACTCTCCCTGTACTACCCCATCCCAGTCCGTCACTAGATCATTAGTCCCCATGTGGAAAATGAGATCCTGCTCCTCTCCCTGCCTTGCACCCTAATGATTCTTGAACTCTGCTGTCCACCCTTCCAGGCTGAGGTACCAGGTAAGCACCTGACCTCCCTCTCTTTTTTGCTCACAAGTGAATCCTCCCCCCCCACCCCACCGTAAGTTGCTTTCTCTTCTGTTGGGATCCTCTACTTCCCACCTTGGGGCTTTCCCTTTGGAGGACCCCCTACAGTCCTCCCTTGCCACCACATTGGGTGCCTCCTCCTGGCAGTCCTGAATCGCCATAATAGCAAATGAATTCTCTCTTGTCACAGGCTGAGGAATGTGCCCCTGTTATGCCACTCCTGTCTTCCCAGAACCCACCATAGTCCAGCTGGTCTGTCTCTGCCTAGGCAACCTTTGGAGCAATGGTAGCAGATAGGGTGACCCCTGGGTTGGCAGGAGGGCCCCTGCATCCTAGCCAGCTTGACATGGGAGAACCACAGCCCTCCAACCTCGGAGAGGTGCATGCAGATGGGCAGCACCTCGTCTCAGAATACTGCAGCTCCACATCCATTGCACTGCAACCCCAGTATCTGCTAAGGCAAATCACTCCATTCTTCTTCCAGATGTTACTTGCCCTTACTGTCTTGTCCCTTTTCTTGCTCCTTTCCCACCTACAACCTCTTTCAGGTCTTACTTTAACGCTATACCCTAGATATGGTGTTACCTGCTTTCCCTTTTAACATTTGTTAATGTTAGGTGTTGCTCTCCCTGTAACCCTGTTCTTCTTTACTCCTCTCCTTTACTTCCCCTTTTGCCCTTCCTGAACTGTTCCATCACTCTACCCCAGATAGTGTGTCCTGTTTTCCCACCTGTGCTAACTTTCTCCTTTTCTCCCCAGCAGTTACCTTGGACCCCTCTCCTGCATCTACTTATGCAGTTTAACTGTAAGTTTATTCAGAGCTCAAGAGTACCTTGCCTTCTCCTGTCAGTCCGGCTGAGCTCCCTGCTTGCCTGTGGCCACCTGCTGACACACAAGACGCTAGTCACCTGTTCCACTCCTGTTCTGAGACACCAGCATGATGGCACACACTGGGAGGGAGTTAATTTATCTAGGTTAAGCAGAATCAAAATGGACCTTGGGAAAACCTGACACTACTGTCACAGGCCATGGGTCCCTCCCTTTTAGCTTGTTTATTTACTTAGCCCTTTACTTTATTTTTGTTTAATTGGCAGACTGGGGAACGGGTCCCTTTTACAGGTGCAATACAACAGTTGAAAAAATTTACATATTTATTTATTTAGCTTTTGTTAACCAGGTAAGTACAGTAGACAAACATATGCCTATTTTCAGGAACGACCCGGGAGAGTACAGGAAATCAACATATAGAGTGCAATTTGAAGCAAGTAGGGCAGATACACAGGTGTCAGGAGAAGCATAATATACATGGTAAGATCTCTCAGGTCATGACAGTAATCATAGTCAATATGCTAAGGTACAGTGTCACTGACACAACGTCACCAGTAATATATATCAGATATATACAAAATTTACACATTTGCAAGATACATGGAATGAATACACTCAAGTATACTGTGCAGAGGACCAGGCTAATCAGGGAGGGTTAAGACAGTCACATACTGATGAGAGCTTCAAGTGGTTCCACAGGGAGGTGCGTAGGCCCGACTGGGGGGAGGTCTGGACCTGGACAGGAAAGAAGTTCCACAGTCTAGGGGCACATGACGCAAAGTCCCTGTCCCCCATTTTGGTACCAGTAGCAGGGACCTTAAGGATAGCAGGGTCCAGTGAACTTAGGGGGTAGGTAGCGGGGGCTGCTGGCACAAGGAGCTCCGCCAGTCCGGGGGGGTGCCAGCACCCAGTACCTTACCTGTGAAACTGCCCACAACAAAATTCAAATAATTGGGCTGGGAGAGCCAGTTGAGCTTACTGTACAGATCACAGTGGTGAGTGAGATGACGGACTCCAAGAGCAAAACGGCAGATGTTGTTACAAGCAATGGTCCATCTAGAGAGGTGGATCTTGGAGGTATTGGCAAACAAAAGGAGCCCATAACAGAGGGATGGTAGAAACACCCCTCTAGACAGTGCTAGTCGAGCAGCCGGAGTGAGGTTATTCTTTGCCCTATAAGCCAGACCCAATTTCCAGTTAACAGCTCTACACGCATTTTGGATATGCTGACCAAGATCGAGCTGCGGGTCAAGTGTCATCCCAAGATATTTGACGGAATCAGTGGTGAGAACAGGAGTGCCATCAATACCCAAGATGCACATAGGAACAGAGGAGGCCTTTAACTTGGCTAGGGAACCGAACACCATGGCCTGGGTCTTTTTAAGATTTAGGACCAGCTTATGGGATGATATCCAGGAATGGACACTCCTGAAACTCTCGCTCAGTTGGTGGTTAATGACCCCAATATCCTTTGAATGAGTGAGGATAACAGAGTCATCAGCATACAAGACAGCCCTGCAGGAGGCCGCAGAGGAGGGAAGGTAGTTGATGAACATGGAAAAAAGCAGGGGCCCAAGGACTGATCCCTGGAGGACCCCTGAGGACACGGGGGTGGCGTCCGAGAGCACCTTACTATATTTGGTAAGTTGTTGCCTTCCATGAAAGTAGTTGGAGAACCAACTCAGGGCCAGAGGGGATAAGCCCAAAGACCAACGTTGAGAGCATAGCAAGGCATGGTCAACAAGGTCAAAGACTTTAGAGAGATCAGTAAAGATGGCCCCAGAGAGTCTGCCCTGGTCCATAGCAGCCCTTATCCCAGAAGTGACAGAGACCAGTGCAGAGGTGGTGCTGTGCCCTTTTCGAAAGCCATGCTGCGAGGGAGACAGAAGCTCATGAGCCAGGATATTATCCAAGAGTTGTCCCACCACAACTTTCTCAAGGAGCTTGCTGATGGCAGGCAGAATGGCAATCGGACGATAGTTGTCAAGGATCCTGAGGTTGCCCTGTTTGAGCACAGGGACAACCCGTGCCACATTCCACAGGTCTGGGATAACCCCAGAGGCTAAGGGTAGGTTGACGATATGGGCCACAGTACATTGACTAATTACCACCTGAACATTTTAGCCAAATGGCAAAACTCTAAGCTAAACTTACAAAATTGCTGAATTTGCATCTGCATTGTGTATATTTGTAAGTTATGTGGTTACTTGAACACTGGTAACAAAATGCATAAATGATTAGCAAAACTCTTTTTGGCTAGTGGCAGTTTAAACACGGGATTCAGTTTGTTTGTGGACCCTTTGATCCGCATCTAGCAAGGAACATTTGGAACTGAACTAGCTGTATGTTCCTGACAAAGTGAAGGCTACCAAGCTGGGGCCTCCTTGCTTTTCAGTGGCAGAAAGGACTCTCTTCACTTTCACTCTTTTTGTGGTAACTACTTCAACCAGTTTAATGGAGATCACTTAACCAGTGTTTTATTCTGAAAAATCATCTGTTTCAGATTCCTCTGTGGTAGGAGGCACTGACATGTCTTCCTTCTGAAAGTTAGCTGGCTCATTCCAGATGCAAACCAATTTGTGGGGGGGGGGGGGAACCTGCCTTAGGGTATGTTGTACCACAGGATTCCCTGAGGGGGACTCCATCTTCTGCACTAGTGGTCTGGTGCTGAGCGCAGCCAGCCGCAGGGTGCACCCCAGCCTGCCCTCAAGAGCAAGATTCCAGGATTCCCTGAGGGGGACTCCATCTTCTGCACTAGTGGTCTGGTGCTGAGCGCAGCCAGCTGCAGGGTGCACCCTAGCCTTCCCTCAGGAGCAAGATTTCAAGATTCCCTGAGGGGGACTCCCATCTTCTGCACTAGTGGTCTGGTGCTGAGTGCAGCCAGCCACAGGGTGCACCCCAGCCTGCCCTCAAGACCAAAATGGAGCCCCCCTCAGGATTCCCTGAGTGGGCTGCATTTTCTGCACTAGTGGTCTGGTGCTGAGTTCAGCCAGCCGCAGGGTGCATCCCAGCCTTCCCTCAAGAGCAAGATTCCAGGATTCCCTGAGGGGGACTCAGTCTTCTGCACTAGTGGTCTGGTGCTGAGCACAGCCATCCGCAGGGTGCACCCCAGCCTGCCCTCAAGAGCAAGATTCCAGGATTCCCTGAGCCGGACTCCATTTTCTGCACTAGCGGTCTGGTGCTGAGCGCAGCCAGCTGCAGGGTGCACCCCAGCCTGCCCTCAAGAGCAAGATTCCAGGTACACTTTAGGAAAGCAGCTCCAGTCCAGCTTGCTAGCTGTGAACCCAGTTGGTAGATGGTGCCTGAAATTATAGGCAGATTCAGCACTCTGTCTCTTCCTGACTGGCTTCAGCTCCTGGAGATTTTAACTGCTTGACACAGTTCCCTGGAGCTCATCTGTCTACTGCCTAAATTTTCGCTCACCCACCGTCCACCATCTCCTGCGTTTATTAAATAGACCCTAGCTCTGCCTCTCCCCTCTCTGTTCCCTCCCTGCCTCTATCCCATTGGTCCCTCCTAGGTTGCAGTCATCCTGACTCTGCCCTCTTTTCTCCTCTATACCTCCCCCTCCCTTGTCTTTTCAACACTTTCTCTCGCATTCTGGGCTTTGCACAGCTACACTTGAAATCTCTCTCAAATCATGTCTACCTCCATCAATATGCTGTTTTCTCTTACTATCCTCACCTCACTATTTCACCTTTCCTACCTCCCTGGAGCCTGCCACCCCTCTCCTCCTCCATCTACCAGCTAGACATCCAATATCGCCACCTAGGTACCTCGCACTGTGAGCACCACTCTCCCTCAAGGACATCTGACACCTTTAATTGGCTGCACCGCATCTCCCACAGATACAGGCAATGGTCACTCCTATATCCCTCATCACGTATAATGTTGCTCTGGGGCAAGCACCTGTGACGCCAGACCAGTAATAACAAACCGCTAATACGTAATCTCACCTGCAAGAAATTCCATCTGTGCGCCCTGAAGATCCTTCTTCCGATATCCGGAGATGTGCACCCTAACCCAGGCCCTTCTACTACCACCAATGCCTGCTGTACAAAATCTACTGGGGGCCTGACCATCACCACTATTAACATCTGTAGCCTGATCCCTAAGCTTGATGCCATCCAAGTTTTTGTAAACCAGCACAGACCTGATATTCAAGCAATTGTTGAAACATGGCTGTCGCCAAAAATCCCAGACTCTGTGATTGCACTGCCAGGATATAACGTCTACAGACTGGACCGTGTGTCCAAAAGAGGTGGAGGTTGTGCAATCTACACCAAAGGCTATCTCATAGGTTGCCCCATCTCTACTCCTCTCCCTGACTCCACTGCTCAGATCTTACCTATTAAGCTATGTTTAGGTGCACACAATAAAACCCTCACAGTAATCACAGTCTACATCCCCCCCAAACACCAAGGGAAGAGCCTCACAACTGTTCTGGACTTCATCAATTCCCAACCAGTAGGTGCGGAGACAATTACACTAGGTGATTTCAATATTAATTGGCTCTCATCAGATGCTGCTTTATCTCAGGATGCCATATCATCAGCAAACCTCTCACAAATAGTTCTCTCCTCCACCAGAAAGAACTATAAACCGGGCACTAGTACCTTACTGGACTGGGTCCTTACCAGTCATCCCTCTCATATTGCCAGCACCTCTGTCCTTCCTGACTCACTAAGTGACCGCTCACCCATTATATGTGAATGGTCAAATAAATTCCATAAGCCCCCACCCAAAGTAATCACTAGCAGAGTGCTCCCATGTGGACAGCTAAGACACCTTAAATCCTACCTCAGTCGGTTTGATTGGTCTCCCATTTTCCTCTCAACAGATGTTAACACAGCTCTTCACCTCTTTATCTCCTCCTTCAACACGGCCTATGACACCTATGCCCCACTTAAAAAAAAAAAAAAAAAAAAAAAAAAAAAAAAAAAATGAAAAGTCAAAGCACTCTGCAACCCGTGGCTAACTGGAGAGCTACTTGCCCAGCTAAAGGCTCGGGACCACCTTTGGGCCCTGGCTAGAGACACTGGCACCCAGCATGACATACAGAACTACAGATGTGCCTGTAATAACTGCACTAAATCCATACGACTACTGAAAAATGCCTACTACAAAGAAGCTCTCTCAAACTCTTGAGGAAAGGGGTCGGATTTCTGGAAGAATATCAAAGAAGTTGCAGGGAAACTAACTAAATCCTCCCCAACCATGCTAAAGGTTGATGAGGCCATCACCCTGGATCCTCTGGTCATTGCGAACACCTTTAATGATGTATTTACTGATCTCAGCAGCGTCCTTCCCCCCAGATGTTTTCCTTGCCACTACTCACACTATCCCTGATGATCCTCCTACCACTCTCCCGCCCTTCCACTTCAAAGAAATTAACCTGCATGATGCCCGAACACACATCACCAAAGCAATTTCAAAGTCAAGATCAAGTGGAGACTCGCTGGATCTAAAACTCCTAACCCCCACTATGGATGAGGTTCTAGTCCCATTAACACACATTCTCAATCTCTCCCTTAGCACTGGTCAGTTCCCTGACAAATGGAAGGCAGATGCAATTACTCCAGTCCACAAAAGCGGGGATAAGATCTACCACCTCTCTCCAAGGCACTCGAACGCATAGTATCCAGCCAACTCACGGACTACCTGGACAAACACAATCTCTTATGCCCACAACAACATGGCTTTAGAAGAGGTCATAGCACCTCTTCTGCGTTATTGGAGTTCACTGGAGCACTGCACGGCACATTGGATATGGATCACTTAACCGGGGCAGTATTTGTAGATCTGACCACGGCCTTTGACACAGTCCACCATCGTCTGCTGATCCAACAACTCCAGCATTTAGGACTCTCTCCTGACACGGTCTCATGGTTCAGCAGCTATCTGCAAAACAGATCTCAACGAGTCAAAATTGCTGGGAGACACTCGGACCTCAGACCGGTCCGATCTGGAGTCCCTCAGGGATCCATCCTGGGTCCGTTACTCTTCAGTCTTTTTCTTAACGCGCTCCCGAAATCTTGCACTTAACAGATTATCCTCTATGCTGATGACGCTGTTATCTTCTCCTACCACAAGGACCCTGTGCTCCTGCAGACCAATCTTCAGCAAGGCTTTGCCGCAGTGGAAAACTGGTTTATTCATCATAAGCTTGTCCTCAATCATAAAAAAACCAAAGTAATGCTCTTTAACAGCTCTCAAAACAGGCATAAATCTCACCCCCTAGCTATCTCTACCAGCAATGGCAACACCCGTGAGCAAGTGCAGTTGTTCAGATACCTAGGGTTATCCCTGGACTCAAATCTCTCCTGTGGGGTACACATAAACAATGTTGCCAAATCAGCAAATATGCGCCTAGGCCTACTTTACCGACATAGACAACACTTTACTGCAGAAGCACTGAAGATTGCCATCTAAAGCTCGGTGGTCTCCATCATTGATTATGGTTTTATAATCTGTGGCTCTGCCTCTGCCACGGCCCTGAGACGAATTTCAGCATCACTTAACAAGGCCTGCAGGCTTGTCTCTGGTGCTTGTCGTCTCATACATGTGACCTGTATGCCCGATCTGGTTGGCTTCAACTTTCAAATCACATAAAATACCAAACCTGCACTATGGCAAAGAAAGTAACCATGGGCCTTGCTCCGCTGGGAGTCCAAGCACTGCTTAGTTCTAGACTAAAGCCACGGAACACCAGGGGCTCTGAATACCAGCTCCTTTAGGTTCTCCGCCGTCGCACCTCTCAGGGCCAAAGATCCTTTGCCTTCAGAGCGCCTAGCTGGTTAAATGCGTTCAATCCTGACATCTCCTTCACTACCACCCTTGGCTCATTCAAACATAAACTCCACCTCCACCTTATAGCTCCTGTGAAAGCTACCTGTAATCTCCTCAGCCCTCTCTTTTTTGTTCCCTCCAACTATCACCTACCACATCTCCACCCCCTCCTTTTCCTTTGTTACTTTTTTATTTCTTCTTTCTTTTCACCACTCCTGACTCTTCCCCTTCACCCCCCGCCTCTTCTGAGCCCTCACTGATCTTTCCCTTTTTGTTGACTAGTTTCAGTCTGCTCCCAGTTGATGACCATGCCCTTTGGCTGCAATTCCTGCCCTCTCCAACTTCACTCCTCACGTTTATCTTGATCTTCCACCCTCCCTCCTACTTATTCCTCTGTTACTCTTGTGTTCCCATGTATACATTCTACTTATTCTAGCAGTTGTATTGCTCTACCATTGTAACCTAACATGCCGACCTATTTATTGTTTTGTTCCTATTTCTGTAACTTGTATTGCATTTGTTCCCTGTCGCGGAACCTTTGTAAAAGAGTCTGGCTCAAAGGTACTTGTAATCCTAGTTGTAATAAAAACAGGTGAACTAGAAAATGGCGCCCCTTCAGAAAAAAAGTTGTAAATCATACCTCAGTTTTTTTTTGGTTTTTGTTTTTTTGTAACGGCAATGTATTTTCGGCACCCTTTATTGCTGGGCACCTTGGCTACTGCTTAGTTTGCCTATCCATAAGTTCAGCCTTTGTGGGGGGGGGGGGAGCCTCAGGTGGTTAAGGTAGCAGTGCATTTGTTATGGTCGGGGTACCCGGGGTGGTTGTCGAGCAGAGACCGGTGCCGGTCTGGCCCACTAAAGATTCCTGCAATGGATAGAAGGGTTTGGATAGGTGGAAGCAAGTCCCAGTAGATGGTGAGATGAAAATGGGAGACAAACATAGAAAGTTAGAGGGGGAAAAAAAGCAGTAGTGTGAAGAAATTGGGCAAAACATCTGACCATACTTTTTTCCACTATTAAAGATCCCAGGTACTTTCCTGTTTTATTTAGTGGTAAAATGTTCCAGTTCCACCAAAATCTGAGCATTTTATAATGGTTTTAATTATTTTTTTCTCAAAAAAGATGGCTGCCACATTTGGCCTAGAAATACCATTGTACCGAGTTGGGGAATGAGCTCGGGTCAGCGGGGGACAGCCAGGGGGAGGAGGATTGAGCATCACGGCGGATGCTGTCCTCCTCCTCTGGAGAGTGAGGGTTCTGTTCTCCGCCACAATACTGCCACCTGGGTGACCACAGGTGGCAGTACATATGGAGATGGATAGGGAAGGGGGGATGTTGTGGATGTCAGTGTGTGTACGCATGCATATTGTGCACGGACACGTCTTGATGTCCGTGCACATGACGTCCCGGGATAGAAAACCAGTGAAAAAGACCACGACCACAGCACCTCCACGATGATGGCCCCGGTATATCTGGGTCCCCCGCCTCGCCAGCACAGTACCACCTGACACAGTGAGATGTCCAAGGGTTCTCCCCCTGCTCTGACCTCACCCGGGTGCAAACCAAGGCTCCATGGAGGTAGGTGACCATGGCTGGAGGAGGTAGGGAGATCAAGAGGTGCCTGGTGGTCCTGAGATACAGGAGGACCAGAGATCAGGGAACATAAGCAGAGAGTTAAAAAAAAAAAAAAATTGTAAACATGGTAAGGGTTAAGATTGAGAAAATAAAAACAAGCATTTGTCAATGCCGAATGTTTGTTTGCTTGCTGGCATTGGCATTGGTAGTTTTAGGAGTTAGAGAGATGCATAATAGGAATGGCAGTGAAGTATTGAACTGAAGCCAACCCCACCACCACTCTGCAAAGACTGAGAGGCATTGGGGTGTGCCTTTGGGTTGTCAGGCATAACGGCAATGCCATTTCACCACATCCTACCCTGCAGACACCGACTAGTGTCACGGTATGCCTTGGGCCTTATGCTCACCCCATTCCATAAGGAAATACGATGAGATGGGTGCAGTATAGGAGACTGGGGTGAACTTTGGGACCAAAGAGTCCAAGGCACATCTTGATGCCTGTCACTCGCTGCAGGGTGTGGGTGGGGGTGGAATGGTATGAGCATTACAGATGACAATCCCAAGTCACACCCCTGATGCCTCTCAGTCTCTACAGGGTTGGGCGTTGTGGCCAGAAACCCTAACGGCGAAGGCGTTCATTGGTATTTTCACTCCAGTTTTTCAACATGGGTTTTTTGTGACCCCCACCTTATGAACAGTGGCAGTATCAGTTAGTTAGCCAAAAGCTGATTTTGCACGACGACTACGCCATTTGGCAGCACAGGTGTGAAAACACATTTTGAACAGGATGTGAAAAATGACCACTGTACTGTTCATGAGGAGATGTAAAAAAATGTCAATGTTGAAAATCTGGAGTGAAAATATAAAAAAAAGGCTAAGTCACGAAAGGCAGTGTAGAACCGGCGTAATCCACACTGTGAATGTAATTAGTTTGGGATTGTTTACAGCAGATTGTCAACACAGGCATTTTGGGACCTCCACTCATGAACAGTGTCACTATGATTTTCTTAATGTGTCCCGAACACTGATTTCCCACAGCGACCATGCATTTCTTTGCCAGAAGTGCGAAACACATTTCGGCCAGGATGTGAAAAATTACAGCTGTACTGTTCATAAGAAGGCATGAAAAAATGCCACTGTAGAAAATCTGGACTGAAAATATTACAAATTCGTGTACTTAGAACGGTGCATGGAAACTGCGCAATGTACGCATGTAACACAGTCAGTTTATGGACTTTTGTTACCAAATTTTCAACATAGCCATTTTAAAACCTCTGCTCATGAACAGTCACTGTGATTTTCTTAATCTGTCCCGAACATTGATTTCACACACTGACCACACCATTGTACGCTACTTGTGCGAAAACACATTTTGGGCGAGATGTGAAAAATTATAGCTATACTGCTCATAAGGAGGTGTAGTAAAATGGCAATGTTGAAAATCTGGAGTGAAAATATAAAAAATTTGCAACATTACGAGCGTGCGTAGGAACTGCACAATGCACATTTGTAAAACAGTCATTTTGGGGAATTTTTTTCCTGAATTTCCTTATAAGGAGTATGAACTGTGACACTGTCGTTTCGTTACTAGGTCCTGAAAGGTAGTTATGCTCAGTGACATGAAATCACCTTTCGGGACCGAATAACAAAATGACAGTGCCAGAATTCATGAGGTGGGGTCCCAAGAATCCCATGTTGAAAATTTGGTGAAAAATTCCCAAAATGTCTGAGATATGCATCAAAGTTGAAAAAACGTATTTATTCCATTATACAGCTTACGGCACTTCCTCAGTTCAGATCGACTTTGAAGAGTGCAGATGTGTCCCGTCCACCAAGATCGCATGCCAGATCTGGAGGTAAGTATGGGGTGAGGGGGTGGGGAGGCAGGGTGCGTAGAGGTGGGCGCGGTGGGGGGTCAAGACATGAAATGTTTTACAGGTCATTTTATTTTAAGACAATGCGGGACTTTTGCCCCTGGGGTGGGCTCCCAGCGTGGCAGCTGGAGAGTCGTTTTGGGGCAGTGGGCTGACAGGGATTGGGCGCCTCCGGCCATATGGACGTTTGCCACACTGGAGGGCCTGCGGGCAGCTATGAGGTAGGGTTTTTTGTGTTTTGGGAGGGGGGACAGTGGAGCCAACGGGGGATTGGGCCCCCCTGTTGCCATATAGACTTTTGCCACGCTGGGGTGGGCTCCCAGCCTGGCACCTGGAAATCTGTTGGGGGGGAGGCAGCAGAGCCAGCTGGGGATTGAGCACCCCCCGTCAGCCATACAGTGTGTGGGGTGACTCAGGCCTGCATGAGCACGCTGGGGTGGACTCCCAGCATGCTACGTAGGTGTGTGCGTCGGGGGGGGTGAACTGTCTGACAGTTTGGATGCAGTGAGCACTGACGTGTAGGCAGTTTGCATACTGCCGTCCGTTGGCAGTATGCAAATTGCCTACATGAGCCATGGTGTTTTCCTTTAAACTGTACGCCACTGCATCTGAACGGCTGTCATAGACAGCTCAGACATTCATTGGCGTGGTGCAGCCGCCCCTGCAAAAGGGAGCAGGGCATTGGCAGTGGGGGAGGCACACCTACGAAAATTCGTATGGTGGCACTATGTTTCTTGCACATGCGTGCAAGCAAACATAAAAAAAACGCTTTTGTGTGCAGGTATTGGAGGTGCCTAGAAAAGTAGTTTTGACAGGTATGCTTATATTTTTATTAATTGTGGCTGAACTAGCTTTTTTTGGAAAATCATTTTTTGTTGCACTGCTACTTTAACTTGGGAGTGGGCCACTTCTGTGACAGACAGGTGGGGTAAGGGAGATGGGTTATGTAGATTTCTCTCTTCTCCCACCCTGGGACGCTTGGAAGTCTCCTCTTGTCAAAGAGCACAGTGAAGCATCAAGCTAGCTTGCTCTTTATCCAGTCCCTTCTGAAATTGGGGGTCATCCAGTTCATTTCAGCCCCCCCCAACAGAACAGGGGGGTTTACAGTCTCTTCTTCATAGTCCCCAAAAGGATTGGGGGAAGCTGATCTTAGACCTTAAATACCATAACAAATTGGTGACATCCCATTTGTTTTGTGTGAAGACAGTGAAGTCCCTTATCCCGGCAGTCCAGCTTGGGGAATTCCTACATTCCACAGATGTCACGGTGGCCTAGCTTCATACTCCCATAGCCCTTCAGCACTGGAAGTTCCTGAGATTTGCTGTGGAGGGAAATCATTACGAATACATGGCTCTGCCCTTTGTGCCAGTGTTGGCTTCCCAAGATGATGGTGGTACTTTCAGCGTCTGTCTGGTTCATGGGGACCAGAGTCTAGTCTAGCCTTGCCTGGATGATAGGCTAGTCAGATCCAGGTCTCTATAGCAAGACCAGAAGAACATCCTTCTATTTTGGAAATTGATGGGGAGGAAATTCAAATTAAGGAAGTTTTAATTTACAGGAAGGCTGGTGGAGCCGTGGAACTATCTGCCAGCTGATGTGATGGGCGCCAAAACTATCAGTGGTTTCAAGCACGGCTGGGACAGAGTGAAAGGCTCAGTGGTTGCTCAGGGTGCTAGTAGCAGGGAGGAGGGTGGGAGTGGATAGCATGGTTTAAAACTCTGTAAGAACAAAAGGTTCTGGGTTTGTTAGGGTTTTAAAGGTAGACAGGCTAGATCAATTTTTTTTTTCTGCCATCACTGTCTATGTCTTCTGTGTTTACACTTAAAGGAAAACACTCAAAACCATAAACAGCCTACCCTTGAAAGCCTTACCCCCCCATCAAGCTTTTTTGTAATGGGAGATAACTTTTTTATGCATTATAACTCACTTAATTTCATTATTGAAAAGTCCGCGAAAAGGCAACATGGCGGATGCTGCGCACCGTCATTTCATGTGACAGTACGGTGCCACACCGCTCGCTTCAGCAATGAAATTAAGTGAATTATAATGCACAAAAAAATTTTTTTTCCTTTAGTCATGATTTGTATTTAATAATGGATAACCGGATGGTGCAAGCACTGTTTGCCACTGAAAGTGCCAACAAGCATACCCTATCAAAGTTAACTAGCTAAGATGAGCTAGCCTTCAACTCCTCCAAACAGCTCTGTAACATCTTTAACTACAGACTGCAGAAATAAAGTACATTTCAACAAATCCATACTGTGGATATTATGAATGAAAAGTATACCAGTATATTATTATGACTTTCATGAGGTCAGGTCACCAAGCAATTATGAAGTCTAAGGTGTTCTTACCCCAGGAATTCTCTAATATTCAGAACTCTTGCAAATATCCCTTTAAGTAGAGCTACCCAGAGATGGAATGTATGCTAATGATTGAATCTTCATTGGCTCATGCCAGTATTCAATAATTGCCCTTATCAACTGCCAGTGTTCTAGTGCTTCATATTTTGTTCTCTGCCAGACAAGTACAGATGCTTCGGAGTGCCGTCCTTATCAGTCATTTCTGTCATGCCTAAATTAAAGAACTTGAGTATCTTTTATTCATATTTTCAATTGCCGCCTTTATCTTTTGTTAATTTATCAATCGCTAGGTAGTTTTTAGTTCTTTTTGTATTATTTTCTTGGTTTCTCCCAGTTCAGAATAACCAGTGGGGAACAGAGCTTTAGTTTCTTTTCCAGGGTTTTTTGAATTTAAACCTCCAGTTAGTCATTTATTTAGTTTTAATATATCGTTTTGTAATTTACTGCTAAAGTTGTAGAAATTAACCACTAACCTCTCTTCTCCTGGTACCAGTTCTCGGTTCCTTGTGGAACTTTTATCAGTTCCAGAACTGACCGCAAAAACACTTTAAATTTAAAAAAAAAATCTTATTTACGGTTTCTTTTTTCTACCAGATTACATTATGTCAGATAAACCAAAGAAAAGAACCGGTGAACTTGACTTAAAAAATTGTAGCCAGTATGGGGAAATCTTTGCCAAATCTGACAAGCACTCTTTATGTGTTGTATGCCTTGGCCAGGATCACATTTCTGCAGAATGTGATCTTTGTAAGACTTTTTTTCCCCCAAAACAGTGGAAAAGCATTTGGAGAGGCTGCAGAAAAAGTTGCAGAAAGGCCCCTCCGCCTCTGACCAGCTGACACCCTCAAAACAAGCGGGTGAAACTGCAGATACTGCTCATACCACCCCTGTATAAGGGTGCACAAGGCAAGAGACCTGCAGAACCGTCTGACTCCCCGGTACCTCTGAAAAATCAAAGAAGACTAAGCATACTGAACCCCCCCGCCAGTCGGCTGAAGGGGACTTCAACAGAGTCTGTGGTAATGCCTTCACCTGAGGAAATTGCTCAGGCCTTGATGGTCATTCAAGCCTTACAGGGGTTGGTTCCGGTCCCTGTCCCCCCCATCCAGGGTCACACCCTTTTTAAGCTAGCCACCCTTTCTACACAGCCCTCAGCTCTTGAATGTCTGGAGATTGAGGACTATGAGGAGTTTGAGGAGGAGGAAGAAGGTACTGAACCAGAAGTCTCCCCTGAACAGGAGTTTGGTTCCCCTCCAAGAACTACAGAAGATTTTTCATCACGTTTTTCTTTTGTTAGAAAAATGTTAGATTCTTTGGACCTCACTACAAGGGAGGCAGTAGAAGACGATGAAGAGGCTGAGTATCTCAAAATGATGGGGCTCACACCTACAAAAAAGCTGTTGCCCCATCTATGTTTTTAAAAATTTATTTTAAAATCCTGCAAACTCCTTACTCTATCTCCCCTGTAGATTAAAGGCTGGAGAAGAAGTATCAGCTTGACAGGAATGGTGCTGAATTTTTATTTACCGATCCTGACCATCAAGGAGTAGTTCAAACAGCAGCTTGTGACAGAACATAAATGCTTTTAGCCTCTCACCCTCCTGAGAAGGATTCTGGAAAAATAGATAGCATGGCTAAAAAAGAATATATGTGTGCTTCCCTGGCAATTAGACAGGCCAACTGTCCGGCATATGCAGCATAGTAGCAAAAGTCATTGTGGCAGTCAGTTCTAGATATGTCCAAAAAAGCCCAACCAGGTCTCAGAAGATTTGGCCAAGACTGCCAGGTGTAGGTTGGAAGCTGCTAAGTACTAGTTCCAGATGGCAGCTCACTCAACGCTACTGCTGCCAGATGGATGGCAAATTCGGTGTGCTTGAGGAAGTTTGCTTGGCTCAGGGCCACAAACCTCATTCAGGACACCCAAAATAAAGCCATGGATTTCCCTGTGAAGAATAATTTGTTCTTTGGGGCTAAAACCGAGGCATATGTGAAAAAAGGCAGATAAATACAAAACCACCTATAAGAGCAACTTGGCTAAAGAAAGGCCTCCATTTCTTCCAGGTCTTATGAAAGGGGAGGCAGGGGTAGATCTCCCTACAGCAGGCCTTTTTACCAGACCCAGGCTCTGCCACAGTACCAGCAGTACCCTCAACAAGCAGGGTACTTAAGGGGCAGAAGGGGATCCAGGCAAGGTTCCCAGCCTAGCCAGGCACAGCCCCAGGCGAAACAGACTCTCTGACTCCGTTGTCAAGGCTGCCTCCCCACTACCAGTAGGGGGCAGACTGGCTCATTACTTTCATGCTTGGGAAAACATCACCACAGGCAAGTGGGTCTTGGAAGTAGTGAGTCAGGGTCTGTCCCTAAGTTTCAGATCCTTCCCAAACCTAAGATCCAGAGTATTCAAGCCAGCTTCCATAGTAAAAAAGGAAGCTGTTGGAAAATGATGTTCAAAACCTGCTGCTGTCAAAAGCAGTGGAAAATGTTCCTCCACAGCAAAAGGGAAAGGGTTTTTACTCAATGTATTTTCTAACTACAAAGAGAAATGGGGAGTGGCGGCCTATCCTAGACCTCAGACTGTTAAACAAATATATGGTAAAGCCAAAGTTCAAAATGGTAGTATTGGCAATGATACTTCCAGCCCTCCAGAAAGGAGATTGGTTAGCATCCCTGGACCAAAAGATGCATATTTCCACATCCCCATAAGGGAGTCTCACAGAAAATATCTCAGATTCAGACTCTCTTCCGGTCACTACTAGTTCTCAACACTGCCATTCGGCCACACTTCAACCCCAAGAGTGTTCACAGAGTGCTTGGCAGTAGTTGTGGCACACCTGGGAAGGTTGGGTGTCACAGTGTTCCCATATCTAGACGATTATTTGGTGGTGGAGAATTCACCAAAACAGGCACGGTAACACCTTCAGCTCACCCAAGGCCTCTTGGAATCCCTAGGGTTCCTGATAAATCTCAAAAAGTCTGTCCTACTACCTGCACAGGTTCTGCAATTCATAGGAGCAGAGTTGAATACCCTGGAGGGTAGAGCTTACTTGCCTCCAGATAGGATAAGAAGCTTTGTTCAGTTGACAGACTCCTTCAGCCTAAACAGACCAAAAATTGCAAGGCAGTTTTTTCAGTTGCTGGGCCACATGGCTACAGCCATGGGCACAGTCTTAGAGGCCAGATTCCAGATGAGACATTCCGTTCCATCTCTGGGCACACTGGTGCCAAAGAAGGGACCCTCTCTCAAAATTGATTCCAGTAACAGAAACATTACTTCAGGCCATCCAGTGGTGGAAAGAGGAGGCCAACCTAAGAGAAGGGGTCCTTTTCCAGCAAGAGCCCCCATCAGTGATTCTCACAATAGATGCATCACTACTAGGGTGGAGGGCCCATCTAAGGGATCACACCACCCAAGGTTTGTGGTCAAATGCAGAGTCACTTAAGCACATCAGCCTTCTGGAGTTCAGGGGAGTGCTGCTGGCCCTAAAGGCATTCTCTTCACTGGTACAGGGAAAGGTGGTACAGGTCAGAACAGACAACACCACCACAATGTACTACATCAGCAAGCAGGGAAGGACAAGGTCAAGCCCCCTTTGTACAGAGGCCATGAGAATATGGAGTTTGGCCTGTTCCCTGGGAATTTCCCTGCAGGCCATCCATCTACCTAGGGAAAGACAACACCCTGGCAGATTCCCTCAGTAGAATCAACCAGGCCCATCACGAATGGTCCTTCAACAGGCAGGTGTTGGAGGCAGTGTTCAGAAGGTGGGGTACACCAGAGATAGATCTCTTTGCATCCCACGAGAACCACAACCTGCCAAAGTATTGCTGCAGGCCACCATCCCAGGGTATAGTTCCCCTGGATGCTCTGGCCTTGGATTGGTCACTCAGGCACCTGTATGCCTTCCCTCCATTGGTGTTTGGGGTTTTGATCAAGCTCAGATCCCAGCCAGCATCAGTGATCTTGATAGCACCAGACTGGCCCAGACAGCCATGGTACTCTCTGCCACTCTACATCTCTGTAGCCAAACCAATTCACCTTCCTCGGAGGCACAATCTCTTAACCTCCAATCAAGGGAGGATCCTATATCCGAACCTTAGATCCCTCAGACTCAAGGCATGACTCTGAAGGACTTAGAGTATGCAGGCATGCATCTCTTGGAAACTGTCCTGAATGTTTTAAGGGGTTACAGAGAACCAGCTACTAAGAAAACCTATGCATCAAAATAGGAGATTTTCTATTTTGTTTTCCAACAATGATGTGGTTCCAGCAAAGTCAGGAGTATCAGTTCTTCTGGATTATTTTATTAATTTACACTCTCTGGGCTTTCAACCCTCTACTTTGAAGGTTCACTTAGCTCCGGTGTCTTCCTACATTTCAGCTGGAAAGGGTGCCTCTTTGGCATCAAATCCTGTATTCAAGAGATTTTTCAAAGGCCTGGCTCACCTGCACCCCCCCCCCCAATAGGGAACTAGTGACAGCTTTGGACTTAAATGTTTATATAGCCAAGCCCATGGGTCCCTCTTTCAAGCCTATGGCATCAGCTTATTTGAAGTATGTCACATGGAAAACAATTTTTCTGGTGGCAGTAACTTCTGCAAGCAAGATTAGTGAACTTCAAGCTCTTTGCATTGATCAGGATTACATTTTATTCAGCTGAGACAAGGTAGTTCTATGAACAAACTGGAAGTTTCTTACCAAGGTGGTTTCTGATTTCCAACTTTATTTTTCACTTTCTATTTTTCCTCCTTATGCCCCCAGTCTCTGACTCTTCGGGGGCACCTGGGAGTCATCCCTCTGCCAGTCACCCTACCCACAAGCCACCCTGCGCCCCATGGAGCCGCAGCTATACCCCCGGGCGGGTAACGAGGTGCAGTCCGAACACCCCTTATGCTTACTTTGTCTCATTGAGCAAGGTAGTCGGGTGGGTAATGGCATATCGAGGGCATGCTCCTGGTGTCCCGTCTTCCCAGAGACAGAGGGTTGTTATCCCCTTGGTTTTCTACCGACGTGTGGTGCGTGCCCTTGATGTCTAGGCACAATGCGCCGACGTCCACCACATCATGGCAGCGTCGCAATCGGGGCTTGCCGTGCCTCGAACCTCTGGTCGGGGTCACGCAAGTTGTGGGCTTTGGCCCCCCTCCCTCCCTCCGGAGAAAGCGAGCTGTCATGGGATGCTCAAGCCTTCTCCCCCGGCCGACCCTCCAGCGACCCGAGTCCGCTCCCAAACCCAGGTCGCCAGCGTCGCAAGCGGATATCCAACCGCTGCACCAATGGGCCGGCACTCTGATTTCCAACTTAACCAGTCCATTACTTTACCAGTCTTTTTCACTGAACATTCTTGTTCAGGTGAGCGTAGACTCCATAGTCTGGATGTCAAACGAGCACTTCACTGCTACATGACAGCTACTAAGGATCACATACAGGACAGAATGCAGCTGTTCTTACTTATGGGGATGTGGGAAAAGGCAATCTAGCATCTGAAAGGTCCATTTATCACTGAATAGTTCAGTGCATTCAATTTTGCTATTCCAAAGCTGGAAAAGAGACCCCAGTAGGGCTGAGGGCTCACTCTACAAGAGGCACAGCTACTACCATAGCAACTGCTAGGGGTGTCCCATTAGTGGAGATCTGTAAAACAGCTATCTGGAGAAGAGTACACACCTTTACAAAGCATTACAGCCTGGACCCACAGTCCAGAAGTGATGCCAGATTTGGCACAGCAGTCCTGCAGAGTCTACGGTATTTCCTAAGTAGGTTCTGTGCCCACCTACAAAGGTGTACTGCTTTGTAGTCTACAAGAGTTATAAATATTGGAGAATTTCTGGGGTGAGAAGACAAAATTACTTACCATAGTAATCTTGTTTCTTCCAGGGTATTCTCCAATATTTAGAACTCACCCACCTTGCCTCCCCTTCTAGAACCAATATCCTCTGCAATCCAAGCTGAGTAAGCATATGTAAGGGTGCCACATACTGGCATGTCTGTGTTTGAGCCCAGTGGAGCACTGGTTTCCCCTTCCTCAGGTGATTCTAACATTATGGGGAGGCGGTATTTTGACCCCAACTGGTGTTTTGGTTATGTTATTGTTATTACTAGATAGCTATAGTTATTGTCTGAACCTGTCCTTGCAGGCTGTCCATGAAATCTGAAGCAATACAACACTGGAAGTTGATAAGGGCAGTTTGTGAAAATTGGCATGAGCCAATGAGGATTCCAAATTGTGCCCCCTTGTTCTTGCACATCTCTTTTTCTAAAAGATGCTACCCTCTTGGACTTTGTTGATTCCCTTGAGGTACTTGAAAGTTTCTGTTATGCCCCCTCCCATCCCTTCTTTCCTCGATGGTATATATATTAAACTTCTTAAGTCTCTCTCTCTTCATATGTCTTCTGGTGCAGACCCTGCACCATTTTAGTTGCCCTCATCTAAACTGCCCCCATTCTGTCTGTGTCCTTGCGGAGATTGGGTCTCCAGAACTGCACGCAATACTCCAGATGGGGTCTCACCAGCTGTCTGTTCAGATGGATAACAACTTCCTGTTTTCTACTGGTGATGCCTCTTCCTGTACATCCCAGTATCCCCCCAGCTCTTCGTACTGCCCTCTCACATTGCTTGCCCACATTTAGGTCATCTGATATGACTACCCCCAGGTCCCTTTCCATTTTTGTTGTTGTTAGTATCTCACCACCCATAATGTACTATTTCCATGGGTTTTTGTGTCCCAGGTGCATTACTTTGCACTTCTTAGCATTGAATCTAAGCTGCCATACATTTAACCATTCCTCTAATCTTGCCAAGTCCCTTCTCACCCTTTCCACCCCACCTTGTATATCAACCATGTTGCAGATCTTTGTGTTGTCTGCAAAGAGACATACTTTTCCTTCCAGTCCCTCTGCAACGTCACTTATAAAGACATTGAAGAGGACTAGTCCTATAACTGAACCCTGCAGTACCCGACTAGTAACACCCCCCCCCTTTTCTTCAGAGTGGACTTCATTTACTGTTACCCTCTGTGTCCCATTCTTCAGCCAGTGTTTTTCCCAGGCTACCATCTTGGGACCCACTCCCAGGCGGGCTAACTTGTATATTAATCTTTTGTGTGGGACTGTGTCAATTGCCTTGCTAAAGTCTAGGTAGGTCATGTCCACAGCCCCTCCCTGATCTGCTACTTTGGTCACCCAGTCAAAGAAATCTATTAGATTCGTCTGACATGACCTACCTGCTGTGAATCCATGCTGCATTGGGTCCTGTGCCCCTCTGGCCTCTAGGTACTCAACAGTTCTCTCCTTCAGAAGTGATTCCATCATTTTCCCTATCACTGAGGTCAAACTAACATTGTTGGTCTGTAATTTCCTGCCTCTGTCCTGCTTCCACTTTTGTGAAGCAGAATCACGTCTGCCCTCCTCCAGTCCTCGGGTACCACCCCATTCTCCCGTGATTTGATAAAGAGGGTGGTCAGTGGTGTCACTAGTTCTGCCCTTAGTTCTTTTAGAATTCTGGGATGAATCCCATCAGGCCTCATTGCTTTGTCCACCTTCAGTTTTAAGACATCTTCAACACCACCGGCACACCTGCAGTAAAGTTATTGCTTAATCCATGCGTTATCACCCAGAGCAGATTTGTAAAGGACACTTCACCCTGGATAGGGCTGCTGGTATGCTACTCTGTAGGATCCCCATGAGAACTGACTGATTTCCCCAGTGAGGACCAGGGTAGCACATGCATGGTACTGGGAATGTCCAACTTCCATGGACCAATGCTTCTGCCATGTTTAATGTGACATCGGTGAAACCACCCTGTTCACGGGGAGGAGTTTGTTACATTACAAGCCAAGGTGCCATATTGAGAGTGACCAAAAATTTATTTGCAGTGAAACAGACTTTTGTCAGAGCTAACTACACCCTCTCCCTGAACGCAAGTCGTGAGCCCTGAATCCTGACCACAACCAATATGGAATTTAAAAAAAAGAAAACTCAGAGCTTCAAAAGTCTCTCTAAGCGTTTGAACCCCCAAAATAATCGATGCCACTCTGCACAGTGCCTTCAGCCTCATCTGTCTGCCTGACATTTTTTTATGGAAATTACTATACTGTGCTAAAGTTAACCCTGCATTCCAGACAAGAAATGAATGTCACAGCTATAGTTAATAATCATCCCAGGAGCCGTGAAACTTACTATTCTGACAGTTAATCAGCGTTTGCGACAGGAGTTTTCATATTCTGATTTAAACTTTTTCTGAACAGACAGGATTTTTTTACATTCTGATTTAACAGATTTCATACGCTGTCTGAAATTAATATTAGCTATTAAAAGTAGTCAACTGCTACTTTATCTGAAGTAGTTTTTTGTTCCAGTTTGCTGATGACATTTCCTACCTGTTAGTACAAGTGTGCTGCGAGGCACAGTACTGACTGAACCTGGAGTTTGTTGCATCTTGTTCTGTTCCCTCTCATACCACACCAGCACCATGACCTCTATGACATCACTGCTAACCAAGAAGAGCCAACCACTCGCCTGTTGGTCAGCAGTGATGTCACGATATGTAAGGGCACGGTGCTGATGAAGTATGATGAGGAATGTCACCAAATATGTTAGATTCTATGGAGAGTGCTATTGTGTGTTTCACACCTAATGCTATCAGTTACAAAACCTTCTAATTGGGAAAAGAAAAATACATCAGGAGTACAAAACAACTGGCTACTTTAAAAAAAATGAGTAACATTTTTTGCCTTCCGTTTTTGATGCCAACAGCTCTTTAACTTAAAATTTACAGTGCTGGAGTCCTAGTTACAAAAGATTGTTGCCAGTGAGATGCACTCTTATTTGAACATGACCCTAAAATTGCGTCCATTCTTCTGGGGGTCCACATGGGTGACTTGATGGCAAACAGCAGATCAGTCCCAGCGGTGCCTCCAAGCTGCGATCTGCTGTTCACAGGGTGTAGTGCTGACATCCACAGAGCCTTTACTTTCCTTGCGTTAAGGTCTTTAGTTCTCCTTATTCGGGTTCAATGTCCCAATTGGTTTTAAGTTGTGTGGCACCTCCACCCAGAGAAATTAATGCAGGCCTGGTCATATGTCTTGTGCCTCCCTGTGGGATGTAGTACCTACCCACTGTCCCTACAAATCACACCACCTGTAGTCCACACTGTGAAATTACAAATAAATTGCCCTATGCTTCTACACATACAGTAAAATGTTTACAGCATTGCATTGAAGCAAACAACATTGGTTTATTAATGGGAAGCAGGATCAGGCTCTGGAAAGGTAAAATCAGTCACAGTATTGCTATCTGACATCTAACAGTAGTTGCCCTCCCCCAGTGTAGTTCCACTGCCCAACTGTAGTGTACAGGTCCCACTACTCTCTATTATAAGCAAGTTTTATCCCTTTATCCCTCAAGGTACCCCTGCGCCCCCCTTGTGCACAATTCACTAGCAACCCAGCTGTTTGATTGTGTCAGTTCAAACATGTTGCATATTATATCAGGTGGTAGGGCACTTTATTAATAATTAACCTCCCAAACTGTAATCCGAGGCCCAATGGCTTAGCCCATAAAATCCTGTTTCTGTCGCACTTTCTGTACTAACTATAAATGGTAAAGTTGTCAGCACCTGAGGACCCTGGGGGGTACTTGTAGTTCCCAGGCCGTGCAGGTCTTGACCCTGTGGCATGGCGGGTTTCAGCATCAGGATGCATACCTCCACCTGGCTCACCTGTCTTGTGCTCAGAAGGGCGATGTGGCTGAAATGTGAGCTGCAAAGGATATGATTGACTGGTCTCTGTCTTTCTCACAGCGGCATGGTCATCAGTAGGCCTCTCTATCTCTCTCAGCAGTGTCTCTACAGCTTTGCCTTGTAAGGCACCCACCACCAACCTAACTAGCACAACTGTCCCCATAACTCCCACATGTGCTGTGGAGACCAGACATTGGCTGTGTGACTGGCTCTGATGGGCCCTCCCAAATACTGAGTTGTGATTTAGGGTTCTGGTTGAATTCCTTTGGTCTAAGATGCCTCTTTCTTTCTTGTCACTGGAGATCCATCTGTGGGTTGCTTACCTGCTCAGGCTGTTCCTCCAGCCTCTGCATACAAAATAACACTTCTTGGGTGCCTGCAGTCTTGTACAGCTTCACCGTGCAGATGAGAGCCTGCATATACATGTGGAGTATCTGCTCTCAGCCCCGCTGATTTTGCTGCTTTCTGGAATTTAGCTGTAGGTCCCCTGAACCTGGACTGCAAGAGCCCCGTGTAGGCTTTTGGTGCCGGACACCCTGCAGCCATCCATCCCTGGGATGTAGCTTTGTCAGCACCTGGCATGGACTCTCTCCCTTTCTCAATAGAGCCAGATGTAAACTTGGACTGACTGCAGGTTTGAACATCCTAGACTGTTCAATCAGAATCCCAACCCTCACATTCTTCGAATCCAGCTGTCAATTGCTGGGGAGGGTTTAACTTTTCTCCTTGGTGCCCCACTGCAGAAGAACTTGCAGTCTGAATCAGTGAACTCTCCACTGTCCCATGAGCCCTGGTGCCTCTGTTGTAGGTCTGGTATTCTGTCATCTGACCCCAAATACCGTGCTGATTACGTCAGAGATGGTAAAGATGCTTGCTCCTGCAGTCTCTTAAGGGCATTGTCCTTAAAGTCCCTTATTTGCAAAAAGGGCTGCTGTCCTTGTTAGTCTGTGCCCCCTTGTGTTGTTGAGCAGCATGTTGGGGGAAATGCCCAGTTGTTGGGTGGGTGCACAGTTGCTTTGGTGGCGGGAGCTTAGTTTTGTGTACTGGTTGGGATGGTATGATCACTGAATGAAAGCTGAGCCTTGCATTTAGGCTGTGTAACCGTGGAGTGTTTTGTTCCCTTGGTCTGGTTCATGTCTTTTTTCACTAGCACCTTGTTTATGGTAGTGCATCCGCTTTTTGGTTTTCTGTGCTTCTTTGGTTACAGTGAGTTGTGTGCAGCAGGAGGCGCTTTATGGAATGGTGCAGAGAATTCAAGAACTCCACCTCCTTGGTGGTGCTGGCAAGGCAGATTCTGTGGAGCCAAAGTTGAGCCCCACTGCTCCGGGGGGGGGGGGGACTACTCGTTTGTTTTTTGTTTTTTTTAACTGTTTTTATTTAATTTTTTTTATTTATTCTTTCTCACACCAACTGCCCCTCGCCCGGTGAGACCCATCCCACCACATATCTGGCACGGCACTTATCTTGAGAAATGCCAACCCCAGAAATTCACCCACCTATGGTGGGGCCAGCAGCGCAGGGTCCTATCTCCCACGTCCTCCTGCTATTGGAGGCGGGTTGGTGTTCTCAGGGTTTCCCTGCAAGCAGCCATTAGTGGTGGTCGAGGCCTGAGGGCATCAGGATCATTGTGCTCGATGCAGGAACTTTTTTCCATTTTCGATCCTGCATTCTTAGGATGCCAGCACACATGAGAGTGCCATTCAGAGGCATGCAAGCATGCCTCGTGTAGACCTCTGCCACTATCCTCTTCCACACTGCTGCTGTCTGCAGTATCACCTGTGGTTACCCTGGTGGCAGTAAAGCAGCAGCACCTGCGACTGTCCGTCCCTCAAGAAGAGAGTATCATCCAGGGACACTCAGTCTTCCTCCCCGGCCAGCCCTTGACACCACGTGCTCATTTTGAACCTGGGTCTCCAGAGTCGCAAGTTGTATTGCTACCGCTGCGCTGATGGGCCAGTTCGGGCACTATTTTAAACTGGGGGAAAAGGCTAGAAAAATGTTTTCTTATCATGCATTTAGGTTGTTACTAGGTAGAATATGTGAGTTTGGGAACAAAGGCCAGTTGCCTTTGAATTCACCTGGGAAGTGCATTAATTCTAATTAAATATACGCCCTATTGTAACAAATTTCGGTTATATAAAAGAGAAAGTTTAATATTTTTGTTTTTGCTGTTTAAGGTCTTTTTAAAGTTGTAAGAAAACCCAAAAGTATCACGACGGTACATATTGCAGTGTAAAAAGTGTTTATTTTACTGGAATAAGGTTTTACTTTTGTGTAGTTAGGTTGCTGCTAGGTAAATTGGGTTAGGTTAGTTAAACACGGTGGTTTCTAGGGGGACTAATGCAGTCAGTGATGTGTTTAGACCAATTATAAAATGGGTAGGAGGAATCCTGCTTCCTTAGTTGAGAAGGTTCCAAAGCAGTGCAGTTCAGGAGTAGTAACTGCAGTCCTAAAGCGATTTGTAGTTTTTTTTGTTTGTTTTTTGTTACTGTAGACCCATTTTATAAGTGCAACAAGATGCCACAGGGTGTGGGTGACTGATCCTGAGCTGCACTGCAGGTGGTTGAAGGCACTGTGTGTAAGCACCTCATCCCTCAAAACACATCTGGGCTTGTGGTTCAGGAATAGTAACCCACACCTTGGAGTGTCTTATTGTTTACTTCAGTTTCTTGTATTGCTGACTTTCTTAAAGGAGAGCTGCACTGAAACCTGTAAGGTCCTGTCCACACTACACCGCTCTGGCCCGGTAACGGATGCAATCCATTACGGCCAGGGAGCGGTGCAATGTGTCCACATTGCGGCGGTGTCTTATGGGACCGGTACCGCCGGGCGACCATTCTGGCGGCACCCGTTCCCCAGGATGCAGCTCGTGCTGGCGCTATAGGCCCTGCAGGGACCAGCACACGATCCACACTTCACCTCGCAACGCTAATGAGGCGTAATCGTTTCATAATTGCTGTTGGAAACCACCTCATATGTGGTTTCAAAACAGTTACAAAAATGCCTTCTGTAATGTTGCAGGTGAAACGCAAACCATTGCGATAACGGTTTGGGCACTATGTAACGTTACAGAGGCGTAGTGTGGACAGGGCCTAAGTCATGTTCCCTGTAAATGCTTGTTTAAATGCTGGTTTCAGTTCTGCTACTGTTCCATCTCTGTAGGCTTTTTTCATCTAGTAGTTGTTTTTGATTTTCACGTAGGTAAAAATTCCATTTTAGCACTGTATGATGTTTATGTCCCTTGCTCAGATCTTCTATTGTTGGCACAATGCATCCATGTTCTACTCTAGAACTCTGTGGTTGTGAGGGGCAGACTACATCATACAGTTCTAAAATGACACTTAAAATCAGAAACCACTGAAGTTACTAATAGACCTGTATTGATGAAACAATTACAGAACTGGAACCAGTATTTAGATAAAAAAAAAAAAAAAAAACTGATTCCTTCCGGGTTCAGTGCAAATTTCTTTAACCCATTATATAGTTATGTAATGATAACCACCCTTCAGGTGCTAAAGGCATTCTGTATAATGCTGCATGCCTTGCAGAGCTCCCCAGCATGTGATTATTACAGAACAAACCACACCCCAGTCTTGCCTTGTTGCTTACGTATAGTATAGTATGTCCGTGCATAGGTCAGAAGAGTGTGAGTGTGTGTGTGTGTGTGTGTGTATAACTGACTGCATTGTGTGCTTCTGTGCATGACACTTATTACACAGCCCACCCTTAATGACACTGGCCAGCTGTTGTTTTTTTTTTATTCTGTGCTGCACAGTCTCTGTCACTGTAGATTCGTGAATAGGTTTATAACTTCTGTGCCAGTGTAGTACAGGCTACGAATTCTGCAGCAGAGAAAAAGAATGACCGTTCTTGCTTAGTGAAGCAGAATAATTTCAAACCAGGGTTAACAGACAGCAGTTGCAAGATCTCAAGCAGAACTTCCTTTACACCTGATAAGGAAAGTTAGACTGCAGTGTTGGGTGAGGCAGGCGAGGAGCCACATCAGTTTCCTTTAGCTCTAAATAGTATGCAGTGTTGTGAAAAAATGCACCGGCTTTAAAACAAGTACAGTAGTTCTTACCTAGCTAACGTAGTTGGGGCTGGCCTGGCATTTCTAAGTAAAATCTTAGTTTGTGTTATACATCATTGACTAAACCCTTTCAAACAGTACATAGGTTGCTAGCTGGCCAGCAAAGCAGTAGTGCTGCCGCTTCCTTCCAGATGACCCGGGTTCGTGCCCAAGCTTGGGGTGTCTGGTGCTGACCGGTGAGGTGGGGTTTCAGAGTTAGTCCTGGATACCTACTGGTTTGGGGAGGGAGGGCACCTGCATGTGTCATAGGGGAAGGAACATGTGATTCCCTTCTGGACTGGCCTCACTTTAATACATACCCGTTTGCTTGTGATGTGATACCATGGCTGCCCAGACTGGGAGCAGCAGGGATGTTCTGAAGTAGAGATTGGGCCCACTTGGCCTTCTGGCCCAATAGGCAGAATGCCGGGTCACTCCACAGCAGCACACCATGTTGGAGAGATAAGTTGTGGGGTTATGGGACAAAAAAAAAAAAATTTAAGGGTCAGACTGGGGACAGATTAATGGTTCTATCACATTTTTACTGTTTTGTATGTTCATATGTTCTTTTGTATGATTTTGGACATGTAATTTACACAGTGTTCCATTACTGTTTATTGTACAATACCTTGTGTTCTTACTGTTGCACAATCTTACAGTGTTGTATTTTTTGTACTACCCACATACTATTGTAACTGATCATCCTTCACAACCCTAGGTAACCCCTCCCCCCAGGTCGCACCGTGAGATGAGCAACTTGTTGTTCAGTGTGCTCTCCTGGTGAAACATTTCAATAAATAAATAAATTAAAATAAGTTCTCTTGTCCCCCCCTCATTATGCCAACCTGTTATGATTGGCCTCCCTCTGGTCATCTGTCCAGTTAAAATGTAATATTTCCTGAATGGCCTGATCCTACCATCCTGATCCCATCTTTGGGAAATAAAGCCACAGATTACTAGGCCGGCGCTGAGGGCTGAGGTGCTGGGCTAGGTAAGAACTACTGTACTTGTTTTAAAGCCGGTGCATTTTTTCACAACACTGCATACTATTTAGAGCTAAAGGAAACTGATGTGGCTCCCTCGCCTGCCTCACCCAACACTGCAGTCTTGCTTTCCTTATCGAGCATAAAGGAAGTTCTGCTTGAGATCTTGTAACTGCTGTCTGTTAACCCTGGTTTGAAATTATTCTGCTTCACCAAGCAAGAACGGTCATTCTTTTTCTCTGCTGCAGAATTCATGCTGCACTGGCAACCTGAGTTCGAGAACAAGCCTGGGTGGGGGGGGTGGTGGTGGAGGAGCTGGATTGAGCCGCCATTAGGCAGCCCCCTCATGGGCAGGGTTGGGCACTGATCTGACCAGTGGACTGTGTCAGGAGGGGAGGGTGCTGTTAGATGCTTGGTAGAAGCTGTGTCTCCCCACAGCTTCCTGCCTGGACCTTGGTCCTCTGCCGGGGGGGGTAGGGCTTCCTGTAGCTACTTCCGTAACCATGGACCCCCCAGCGTGTCTCATGGAAATCCCTTGAAGGACAAGTGGATGGTCGGTACACTGCCACTGAGCCTCGCCAGCAGTCTGGGAAAAATGTCCTCATGAAAAAAACAAAACAAAACACAGGTTACTGATTCAGGGGCTAGAGATAGGAATGAGTGAAGGCAGGAAGGGATTGTCTTGTCATCAGAAGTGCCAAGGCTCTCATGTCAGAACTTGAGGTGCTAAAAAAAGAATGTATGAAAAACAGGTTGTATAAATTCATAGGGCAACTGATTCTCTATTTTCAAAAAATTGGCACACTGTTTTTATAAAATCTTAAAATCCATTTTATTTTCCTAAATTGTGTGCAAACTAGCATGTTTTGTTCTAAAAATTTGGCAGAAAATGGGGGGGGTACATGAATTTGGCACCAAATGTGGCTGTAAATGTGGTGCAAACAGGTTTTTTTAATGTGAAAAATTGACTCTTAAGTGGTGTTTAAAAATGGCAAGAAAAAAAACAAACATTTTTTATCCTTTTTTTCATTTGCACAGAGAAAAGGATGGTCCTAAATTTGTCCGCTAGCTTACAGTATGCACTTTAGTGAGGGCTGCACGATGCCCAGTGGCACTGTAATCCTCAACCATGCCAGCTACCTGGGATCGGGAGTAGACCTGGCATGCTGCAGTAGCCAAGTAGGCTGTGGTGAACTCAGCCTAAGGCAGCATATCCCATGTTCCACAGTGGCAGACCTGGGAGCTTGCCCCTCCATTAGGGGGAACCTGCATGAAAGCAAGCTGTAAATGGAGGTGTGTCACTGCTGGGCGGAGGCAGGGGCAAGAGGCCCAAAGGAGAACTAGGCCAGCCCAGTGGCAAGTAGGACCTAGGCGCTGGGCGCCATACATTCCCGCCACACCATCAACCCAGTTTGGAAATGAACCCTGGACACCTTGGGGCTGTCCTGGGAAGGAAGGAAGGATTGAGTATCCATAGGACAGCTGTCCTCCCTTGGGGAGGGGGGACTGCACGTTACACGGCTTACCTATCATTTAGATAAATCTTGGTGGCATCACCATGAGACATTAGTGTAGGGGGACAGTACACCCGGATGCCAGGGGTGTGTCTATGAAAGTATAGTGTGCACAGTGCGTCATGGCATACACATGGGCCCCAGCAGAGAGAAGATGTGGGGAAAAATCCACCAACTGCAGTGACAGTCTGGTCCCATGCTGGCCCCTCACTGATGACTGTGCACTTCCAGAACAGGGAAGGTTAAGTCCCAGAGAAGTTTGGTGACGGGGCTGGGGGAACCGTCCAGATTGGGCCAGTTGGCGCGACTGGAGATACATACTGTGGAAAGGAAAAAAAACAAGGGAGAAAACTGCTTTACCATTGGAAAAGAAAAAAACAAGGGAGAACACTGCTTTACTATCTCAGTGGTAGCTGCAGGCTGCCTTATGCCATGCACCATGTGGGCCCCACTGGTGTAGTGGTAGTGCGTGCTGGGAGGTCACCAGAACGCAACCCGAGGACCCTGAGGACCAGGAGTACAGGTTAGAATTCATATAAAACTCTGTGGTGAAACACATGACTCCTCATGAAATCAGGCACATAACCACTTTTATAGTTCTGTAAAAACCCTTTTTCTGAACGACTTACAACAGAAAACTGCAGTGTTAAAACAGAACATTTCAAAGTGGGTCTAGATTTTGGATTTGAACCAGTGCTTCTGGGGTAGTACAGTGTGCTACCACACTGATGAGATGAGAGGTTGAAGTGTTGCCTGAGGTACTGCTCGTCATCTCAGCGACTGGCAGCTAAAGTCTGATGAAAAACAAAATGTAAAGTTATGCATATAGGAAAGAGGAACCCACAGGTGAAATATAGTTGGCATCTATGTAGAATCCTCATATGAGGAAAGAGATCTAAGTGTTACAAGTCATAGCCTACCAACTTCAGCCTAACTTGAAAAGACAAAGGCAGAGAGTATGCTGGGACGTATCAGTCAGTGAGAAGGTGATTGTGCCATTGTGCAATTTGCTGGCTAGGCAGCATCTCGTATACTGTGTGTAGCTTTAGAATCCCCACCCAAAAAAGGATAAGAAGATACTGGGAAAATCCAGAGGAGGGTGATGGAAATGAAAAGGGCTTATTTTGTTGCAGTTAATGTTGGAGAAAGTCATTGTATGCCCATGATCAAAATGATGCAGGTCACTGAAATCCTTGTAAAAGTCATAAAAAGTAATGGATTCATAAAGTTTTTTTTTTTCCATATTGCTTTTTTCCATGTATGTCTCTGCTTTTCTTCTCCATACACCCCCTCCCGGCGTGAACGTGTGTGTGTGTGGAGGCATGCGACGCCACGCTCCACGCCTGTTTCTCCCAGCCTCTGACGCTGCCTCCAGCCTCCACCAGGGGCATCCATGGAGCTGGATGACAACCCTCCCTCCCTGGGAGGAGAGCAGTCCACTGGATGATCGATCCTCTCCCTCCCCTGCGACCCCTAAGCTTCAAAGTGCGCTCCGACCCCGAGGTTGCGGTGTGGCGCCCAGCACCTCAGCACTCAGAGCCACGGGGCCGGCCAATTCATAATGTTTTAAACAAATTATTTCTATTGTGTGATATTTTCAGCTAAGATTTAAACATTTCTAAAATTACATTTTGGGGCAGGTCAAGTGGCAGGAAGGTAGCCCATTATGCTGCCATTGGAGAGACCAGGGGTCATGTGCAGGTAGCCTCAAAACCCATAGTGGGGTCTGCTGGGGAACAAGAGGTTTGCAGAAATTATGTACATCATAGGTCTATTATTTGGGTAGCTGGGGAACGGGAGCTTTGCAGAAGTGATATACAACATTATAGAAGCTCCTGACCTCCTTTCCTCTGCGCGTGAGGCATTCTTATTCTGTGAAGAGTGTCTCGCGCGCAGATGCCCTAGAGACGGGAACGTTCTGAGAAGTAATAACATATGAATACGTCCCTCGGAGCCACTCGTTGCTGAAAACAAGTGGTTTCACTTGCCTTCAGCTTGAGCCAGAACAGCTCAGCTTTGCTTTGCTGTTCTCACTCCATCTGAAGGTACTAAACCACGCCAGCAACGGTGGTTCTGAGGACGATTAACACATAAATGTAGGGTCTGTTATTTGGTTAGCTGGGGAACAAGAGCTTTGCAGGGTGAGGTACAAAATTATAGGTCTTTATTTTTTTTCCCATATATACTTTCTTTTCTCCCACCCGAGGCCATAGCGTACACATGCATGTCTTGTGTGGGCGCCGCGTACATGCCAGGATCAGTGATCCCTTCCACCCCTCCCCGACTTGCGTTGCCACACCAACAGTTATGGTGTTTTAATGCAAATGCTAAACATCACGTTGTTGCAAAATGATTCCAGTCTGGCTTCTTTCCTGCTGCAGAAAATATACTGGGAGAAGGGAGGAGTATTTTTCAATAAGCCACATTTATAACTACTACCCATACAAACATGCCCGCAGATAAAGATGTTATGGTCTGTCTTGTCTTCTCAGTTGTGCAGGTCCCCCTCTGTGTCTATAGGGGGACCTTCCTCCCTTCCAAAAATCTCCCCAACTCCCCCTGGTCCCCTCCCTCCCAGTAACTTTTCCCTTCATTTTGTCCCATATTCTCTTGAAGCTATCCATCATTTACAAGGAGACCACCTCCTCTGGCTGCTTGTTCCACTTGGCCACCACTCTCTCAGTGAAACAGTGCTTCCACATCTCCCTCCTGAATCCCACCTACCACCAACACTACCACCAGCTTTAGGCTATGCCACCAGTGGACCAGAGGCCCCCCGTATTCATCCTATTAATACATGTAAGGTATTTGACAGTCTCAATCATATCCTCCCTCTCCCTCTCGTCCTCATAGGAATACATGTTGCACCCCTTGAGCCTCTCTTTGTAGGTGTTGCCCTGCTGGCCCTGGATCATCTCAGTTGCCCTTCTCTGGACCGTCTCCAGCAAGTTGTTATTCTTCTTAAGAGAAGGGCACCAATACTGCACACAGTACTCTAGGTGTGGCCTTACCAGTGACCTATACAGTGGTAGTATGACCTCTGCCTTCCTGCTAGTAATCCCACTGGCTACGCAGCTCAGCATCCGAGTTGCTTTTGCTTCAGCTCTTCTGTAGTGTTCCAAGTACTTCAGGTCACTCTAGATGATAACCTCCAGGTCCTTTTATTCATCAGACTTGATGACCTGCACACCACCCAGCCAGTATTTGGTCTCTGGTTTCCTTGCCCCACGCTGGATCAACCTTAAAACCAACCTACTACCACTACCTCCCAACCACCTAGACAAAGCCACTTCTTTTGGCCGCCCACTCTTCTTCTTCTTCTTCTCCCTTCCCCCTCACCTTGACTGCTCCTTGGACTCTCACACTAGGTGTCACACCTCTTTATCTCCTTCGCTACATATAAACACTGTCCTTTACCCTAGTTGAATGCTCTCGACGCTGTACTATCACCATTGGTACCATGAATGACATTGTAACCTTATTGTATACTAGCTACCTACTATTCAAGTATTGAATATAAACTGTTGTTGTTGTCATTGTTTGACATGGAACCTTTGTAAAAGAGCTCTGAGCTCAAAGGTATGATCCGAATCCCTAAATAAATTAAAAAAAAAAAATGCATAACTTTGCACTTTTTAACATTGAACCCCAGATGCCAAATGCCAGACCAGTTCTCTAACCTAGCCAGGTCATCCATTAGTTCCTGTCTCCCTTCTCCATGTCCACACTTCCACAAAGCTTTGTGTCATCCATGAACAGACAGGTTTTACCCTTGATCCCATCCACTATGCCACTGACCAATTATTGAGTCCTGTGGGACCCCACTGGTTATCGGCCTAGCTTCCAAGAATCCCCCCGCGACCACCACCTTTTTGCTTCTCACCTGTGATCAGTTTTTGACCCAGCCCGCGAGCTTGGTGCCCCCCCCACTCCCAGATCTTCCAACTTCCTGACCAGTCTCTTATGAGGTACAGAGTCAAAGACCTTGTTAAAATCCAGATAAAGGATATCAACTACTTGGCCCCTGCCCACTGTCATGGTCACCCAGTTAAAAAAGTCTGTCAGATTAGTCTGGCAGGGCCTCCAACACAAACCCATACTGCCTCCTGTCTTGCAACTGTTCCTTGAGAAAGCCCTCCAGTCTCTCTGTCAGGGTAGTCTCCATCAGTTTTTCACTCTTGAGGTTGGACTTTCAGGCCTGCTATTCCCAGGTTCATCCCTTGGACTGCTTTTTTGCAGAGACATCAGATGTGCCATTCTTCAGTCCCAGGATACACTCCAGGACTCCAGAAAGGTGTTAAACAGATCAGTCAGGGGGCCTGCCAGCACCTCCACCAGTTCTCTCAGGACCCATGCGTGTACTCTGTCTGGTCCTGGGGATTTGTTCGCCCTCAGGGCTTTTAGGCCTTTTAGCCCCGTCTATCGCTGTTACCTCATTGGTGACACCCCCTTCCCCACTTCTCCCTTGTGGCATGGGGCCATCCTTCTCTCTAGTGAAAATGGAGCAGAAGTACTTCTGCTTTCTCTTCACTTCCTTCTGCCCAACCCCCTCATTTCCTTTAATTTGACAATTTCATCTTTGATAGTCCCTTTCTCCCATATGTATTTAAAGAAGACCTTCTTGCCCTGTTTTACTCCCTGTGCCAGCCATACTTCTCTAGCAGCCTTTGCCTCTCTTAACTGCTCTGTACGCCATCCTTGATTTATCATTATAGACCTCCCTGTCCTCCTCATGCTGAGTACGTTTGTATTTCTGGAAGGTGGCCTTCTTTTCCCTTATTGCATTTGCCACTTCCTTTCCGAACCAGCTGGGATTTCTGGTCTTGAATTTCTTGCTTTTGATTTTGGTACACTCAGTAATGGCCTCAATCAGTCCTTCTTTTTTTATTGCCCTTTTCTGTTCCACCTCCGTCTCTGTACTGATCCCAGCAAAGTGCCCCACTAGAATTTCTCCCATCTTTACAAATGAGCCTTCCTGCTGTCTGGAACCCTTTTGTCTTGGCCCTGAACATCCCCTTGCCCATGTTCAAGTGTAACCACACTGCACGTTGGTTGCTCCCTGCAAATGTCGCTTCCACCTTTACATCCTGGACATGTCCACAGCTGAACAGGACCAGGCCCAGTATGGCCTTCCCCGTAGTGGGCTCCATGACACCCTGTGCCAGGAATCCATACTAGAATGTGTTCAGCAACACCTGATGATTGATGCAGGAGGTAGTTGGGATTTTCCAGTCCACCCCAGGTAGATTGAAGTCCCCCACAATTACTACCTCTCCCTTGCCTGCCATTTCCCTGATTTGGGACCCCAGTACCTTGTCTAAGTCCTCATCCAGTGAAGGTGGTCTGTAAACTACCCCAATCATTAATATTCTACCCTTATTGGTTTGGACCTGCACCCATTATACTTCTGCCTTTCCATGCGCCCCTTCTTCTCTGCTACAGATTATCCCCTCTTTCACATACAGTTCCACTTCCCCCCCACACTCATTCCCTGTGTTTCCTATTCATTTTGTACCCTGGAACTACAAGGTCCCAGTCTTGGTTTGGTGTGGCCCATGTCTCCTTCAGCCATTAATGCCTGCAACTCAGTCATTTCATTTTCCAGGCTTCTGGTGTTCAGAGACACTGCCCTCCACCTTGACTCTCGCCCCTCCCCCCTTACCCCTGTCCTGCACCCCCTCCCCAGTCCCTCTTCTCTCCCCCACCCCCACTAGTTCCTCCCTATTCTGTCCCTGATTTTGGGGAGGAGTCTTATCAGTCTCCTCTGTCAGTTGACAGAGGGTATTTCACCTTGCTGACCCCCTTGTTTGTTTAAATTGAGATATTTCCCAGTGAATTCCTCCAGCTTGCCCTTCAGGACCCTTGTACCCTTTTTACTTAGATGTAGCCTGTCTGGTGCATTCAGATCTTTATTCTCCCAGGTCCTTTCACAATCCACAGCTAGCCTGTACCTCTCTGCCTCACAGCACCCTCTGAGCCATACACTGAATTCCACAATTCAAATTTTCCTCGTGGTGCTGGCCCTTGGGGCTGGTAGCACCTCTCAGAAGGCTACTGTATGCCCTACCTTGCTGAAGATTTTCCTGACCTCCCTGAACCTTTCTTGCATCACCCTCACCTCGTATCCTGCAAGGTCATTTGTACCCAGATGTTCTATTATGTCTGGTTTTGCTCTCTCCTGCCCCACGTGCTTGGCTATCGGAGATCCCACTCTCCCTGCTGTCATCTCTGGCATATATTCTGCCCTCCTACAGTTGGTCTTGAGCCCTTCCCACCCCATCTCACCCCCTTTAGTATGGAATTTCGCAAGATCACCACCCTTCCCCCATCTTCCTTTGCTCCTCCCTCTCTGCCCACTCCTGACTGCCTCCTCCTTCCCCTTCGATCGCTTGTTCTAGCTTCCCCTGTCTCATTCCCCTCCACCTGACATTAAGTTCCCCTGGCACTCCCACAGCCTGTCCCTTCTTGTCGCCCCTCAACCTGCCTCCTCACTTATGCTTCCCCACCACCCTCTTCCCTTCCCAACTCCCCCACCTGCCCCCTTCACTTGATTTTTTTCTTTGTGGCCCCCCCCACCACCCTTGAATTTCTTCTTCTTCTTACTGCCTCCTTCCCTCCCCTTTTCAGCGTTCTTATCCATCCCTCCAAGTTCTCGCTTGTCCACTCTGTCCAGTGGGAGGAACCTGTTTTGCACTTGCTCTTCTGGTGGTGCTCCCTCTGGACACCCTCCCTGCCCTTTCCCCTTACTGTTATCCACCCCCTTGACCTTCTTTCCAGCTGTGAAAGATGTACCCCCAGGACCTGCCTACACCCTTCCTGCCCCCACCACCTCTGTGACTCCGATCCCTACTTTGGCTCCCTTGCTGTTCTGTCACCCATGTCTGCCTCCAGACTCTGTAGTTCCTCTGCCTCTCCCATCCATAACCTATGAATTCCCTCCCTAACCAGTGTACCGATCTTCTGCCTCAGGTGGCACAACTCCACCCTTAGCTGTCCAATATGCCTGCAAACTATTTATCCCCCCCTTCTCCCAGAGAGCTTCCAGGAACACTGCTGCCCCACACCCTCTCTATCCTACAACTCTACCTCCTCCTTCCCCCTCCCCCACCTGCATTCTCCTTCTCCACATTTTATGTCCTAGGCACTCCTTAATACACCTAGTTATCCCCGTTACATTTATGGGGCTTTTTCCCTTCTGGAGACAGACCCTAGATAGGGTGTAGCTGCAGTTGCTGTGCAACCTCCACCTACTTACCTACCCTCCTCTGAGCAATGTGGCATGCAGTCCTCCTTGCGGTTGCCCTACCGATGCCCCCAGTCATCACTTAAGTAGATGCCACACTCCTGCTTTGTTGCTTTGTAGCAGTCAGACTTCGGGGTCCCTAGTGATTGTGACTGTTATATAGGAATTACAAATGCCCTATTGACTGGCTATAACTTGGCAATCATGCTGCCCAAACATAGTAAAAACAGCACTCACCACAGCATGGATTTATCAAAACTCCAACATTTATTTAGCCATACTCCAAGCAGGTAGTAACCCCAGCACTTCGAGGACACACTTCTTCATCAGGGGGTGGTGTTACAGTGTCGCAACATACTGTACAAATTATAGCCTAACCTCTCTTAAAGAGACCAACACAATTATGCAATAAATCCATTCCAAATAACTGCGTTTAAAAAATTTAAATGATTGCATCGCTAAGCATTGAAATATAAGGGCATGAATCTGAAAGGAGCTTATGTCATAAAATTGTCTTAAAATATTACTAATATGTTATGTCTCGTTCACAAAGGGCTCCCAATGAACTTTTTTTTTTTTAAACTTTATATTTGTTATTTCATTATAAACAGAAAGCTATATATTTCCAGCAGAGACATAACAAATGTTAGGAAAAAAGACACGCTGAGGGTGCCACTCCTCATATTATACAGTGTATAAGCTTAGTCTACTGCAAAAGATACGTCTGTGGGGAATACTTAATATAAAAAGTCCTTATAAGTCCTTTAATCCTTTTTAGGCTGTTTTTGAAAATCCCAAGAGCTGCATGGAAAAATTAGAACATTATATTCTATATATTGATCATGTGTCTTCTCTCCTCAAAAAAGAGGATACTAAGGTCCATGCTTTAACATTTATGAGTGCACACATATAGTGCTAAATGCACAGTAAATAATGCTACAACTCCTATACCTTTACTCTAGATCAATTAGCTCATAATGTTGTTTAAGACTTTATAACAAGTTTAACATGGTCAATGTTATAGAAACAAATACCCATACATACGACTGCAATTATTAGAAACAGCACCACAAAATATAGTGCTGAGGTTATAAAGTATTTTACAAAATTAAAGTTCCTTGTTGCAGTGTAGGCATTTACTCACGCACTCTCTCAGAAGAAAACAAAACAATCAAACGACATATTCCTGTGCTTTCTCATCTCAGGTCTGGCAATCCAAACTCATTTTCATGACTCGTCGCCATCAGAAGAGAGTTCATCCTGATCTCTCGAGCGTCTTCTTCTTGGTACCTGCTTCTGAATCCAGCGGCTAGCATCCTTTGGGTCTGAAAAGACAAAAAAGTTGCCCTGATGGATAATCCTCAAATGAGCCGGGAATATCACATTACGCTGGATCCCTGCCTCCCGTAGGAGTGCTCTAGAGCCATCAAACAATTTGCGCCTTTGCCTGGTGGCATAGCTAATATCTGGTTAAATTCGGACTGTCTCTCCTTCACACAACAAAGTTTTATGTTGTCTAGCTAAGGCCAGAAGATAGTCCCTTGTTGCCACGCCATCCATCACTGCCAAGACTGCTCATGGGGCTTCCGCGTTGTCTGGTTTTCCCCGTCTGGTAATCCGATAGGCTTTCTGTATATTTTTTACACGTTCCCTGGCTTCTTCCCTAAACTGAAGTGTTAACCATTCTTGTAGAAATAGAACCAAATGGTCCCCTTCACACCCCTCCGGGATACCATGCAGCCGAATATTGGAAGCTCTAGTTTGGTTTTCCAAAGTCTCCAGCCTCATACGAAGATGCCCATTCTCTTACAACACTGTAGTTTTGACCCCCATTGCTACATCAGAACGTTTTTTAGCTTCAGCTGATTCGGCTGTTACTAGGTCCATGGAGGTTTCTGAATTAGTCACTCTGTTGGCAATACCATCAATTTTATCTGCCAGACTCGAAACAGAGGCTATAAGCCGGTTTATTTTTAGGCCAAGTGATTGTAGGGTTTCCTCTCCTGTGCTCTTCGAGTCCGGGGCCTGCAAAGTAGAGCTAGACCGCGTGGCAGAAGTAGCGAGAGCATTTTTAGCTTTTGCTCCGTCAGGGTGATTACGATCCTTTCAAGAATTTCCCATCCTGCAACAGAGAACTTCCGATTGAGTGCTGTTTAAAAGATTGCAAGTTGTGATCAAAAATATTCAGTTTTTGAGCGTTGAAACCGAGCAATTTAGAGGAGCATTATTAAAAAGCGGCCATCTTGCTCGGGCTCAACAGCTTCCAATGAACTTTGATAACATATAACAAAAATAAGTGTAACTGATTTTTTTAGTGAACCCTAAAAAAAAAAGTTAATGAACGCAGAAGCTCTACATTATAAATATGTGTCTCAATTGCAAGGTAGTCCCACAGTTCTTTCTTGTGAAATCGTTAAAACTGCTTGGGATTACTATTTCATCAAAAGAACAGTTCTAATATTCTATATACATCTAATTTTGTGTGGCATTCCCTCCCAACTAGTCAAGAAGAACACCAAAAAAGAGATGCCTAAATTCCAGTGGTGTAAAAAAGAAAAAAAGAGAGAAGTCTGACCACACAAGAGTGAGCAATCCATGGACAAATGGGGTGGGGGGTCAAGCAGGAAAAGAGCAAACATCACTGGATATGCCCAAGGCGATCTTCACTGCATCTAGATCAAATTTCTGAGACAACATCAAATGGTGTCTTAAACACTGTGACCCCACAAGGGAAAAAAAGGGGGGGGGGTTGGTTTGGTAATTCCAGTTTGCCAGGAGGGATTTTGGTTTAGGGATACATTAGGGCGATATTTATCAGCTTGGCTACATTGTGCACCTAAACTGAACCCTCATATCCCTTTACCGGGCTATTTTAGGCCCGCCGCACAGAAACTATATAAGTGGCAAGTGACCAAAAGTCAGATTTGTATGAACACATTTCAAAACCTTTATAAACTGGTTATTTTCCAAATTTATCCCAGTATCCCTTGTTTTAAGAACTGTCCTTCAGCTTTAAATCATAACATTCTGGAACAATTAACTAATTCCAGATTACTTCCACATATGTGGGAGGTTCAATGGCTCATTATGTATGGGCGTTTGAATATCAGAGGGACTGTGAAATGTAAGGCCAAGGAGGAGAGGAATTGTCCATACATGGAATGCATTAACCAGGAAGAAACCATGGAACATTTTTTTTCTGTTTTGTTCTTATTCAAAAAAAGTATGGGCCTATTTAGCAAAGAAATGGTCAATGATTTGGTTGGCTAGTCTGACATATTAATAATTGGCATTTTCTCCCCCAAGGCTAAAAATATATGAAAAAAGTACTCTGTGGGTATTGTTAGCATGTTTGCGATTTTGTTTATGGCAAGTAAGGTGCCAGTGGGTTTTATATCAAAAGAAAACTTCTTTGGAAGGGTTTTGTTTATATGCATCAAATGAATTGCAAAAAGTATACCTTAAGGATATGCAACTGTATAATGCACAGAAAGTACACATATGGTGGGAAGGGTTTTCACATATAATTAAGTATAAATAAGGACAATATCAGTTTTTTTGGTTTAGGAACTGTGTACATATGTAATTTGGATTTAGTTTTTCTTTGTTTTTTCCATTTACAGTGTGGTGGTTAATGTAACGGTGTTCTTTTCTTTTTTGAGTCTGCATATGTTTTTTTTTTCTCCTTTCATATTCTATAATGTATATGTGATGCTTTATTATAATAAAATCACCCCTACTCTTTTTGAGAGGTGCCATGGGATCTTAATGTCCACCTGAACAACCACCAGAACAGATGGGACCTCTGTTTAGCGTTTCTTCCGAAAGACAGCACCTTCGTAGTACAGCATCCCCCTCATGCTGCACTACAGTGTCAGTATTGGGTTTTACTAATTCATGGTACTTTGATCTCTGGTGGTCTTAAATGCCTGGCCTGCTTCCTTAATCTTGTTTAGTAGATTATCTAACTGTACCTTCCTGTATTTGTGTATTTTACTCACATATGCGATGGCCTTTCCTTGGATAAATGCCTTCATTGAGTCCCGTACTACTCCTGTATCACCCACCTATAATTTACCGTTTGCCCAGTACTCCTCAGTTTCCCTGCCTAGTTGTTAAATAAAGTCTGTCCTGTGTAGCAGTATTGTATCTAGATGGCATATTCTACAGTTGGTTTGTGCTTGCTGTTCCAACTTCCAGACCAGTTTGAGTAGGGCATGGTCAGGCATAAGTATGGGCATTTAGTTGCATTCTTGTGCACCCCTTAGTACCTTGGTTCATGTAAGGAACATATCAGTTCTTGTGTGGGATTGGTGAACGAGTGAATAGAAAGAGTAGTTCTTTTTTGTTGTGGTGCATCACCCTCCATGTGTCCTGTAGGTCCAAGTCTCTCGGTTATGTGTTTAGTAGCTTGGCTGCCCGGGACGGTTGGTGGGGGCGTTGTGGTGATCTGTCAAAATGTTCGTCAGGAATTAAATTGAAGCCAGCCTAGTGGCATGGAGGACTTAAGGTGTTGAACACCTCATCTCCTGCCATGCCGGCGACCCAAGTTTGGGAATGAGCATGGGTTGCCAGGGTCAGCCTTAGTGGGGGAAGGGCGGGGAGGGGATTGAGCAGCTGTCTGGCAGCTCTCCTCATCCGGGATGGGTGGTGGGCTGTCTCGTCTCTTGGCTGCCACCATGTGGAGGCCTGGTGGTGGCCCATGGGAGCATGAGAGGTAGATGTAAGTCAGAGTTGGGAGAGGGAGCCGCAGTCCCAGGATACATGTGCACCTCCATACGCATACCTGAGTGTACCACAGCTGGGGGACAGGGAGGAAAATACGGCATGGCAGGCATTAATGATGCCTGCAAACCATGCCTGAACCTGCCTCATCACCAGCGGACCTGTCTGTGGACTGGATTCAGGCATCTTTGGGGGGGGGGGTGGCTAGGCCCTGCCTTCCCTGATCCCACTATGGCAGACAGTCTCTAGGGGTGTTAGGCCTGCTGGTAAGTCTGAGGAGGCGGAGGATGATGGGGCAGGGCAGATAGGGAGCCAGGGAGAATAAATAGAATATGGAAATATTTTTTATTGAATCTCCCCCAGTATCCAGTTGCCGAGGTCTGACTTAGTTGGAACAGCAAATCTTGGAAGAAAGCACAATCATCGAAATAAGGTGGATATACTTTAAACAGTGCCATTGATTGTTGTTGAAGAGACTCTTGAACTAGAACCCATCTCTCATAGGGGGTCTGATTTAATGTCTGGGACCTAACATTGGATCTTTTATGGCTCAGTATAGCCATGCCTTTGGCATGTGATGTGCATGATGCCAAGCGGACTTGCCCCCACCAAGTCCCTGCGAAGCCTGGGGTGCTCTGCTTGTGTCAAGTGTGTCTCTTGCAGGTAGGCTGTTCCTGTCTCCTACTGTTTTAAGAGCACTCTTTTTGTTTTTATATGGTGGTTCACCCCTTTAATGTTCCAAGAAATGAGGTTTAACTGAGAAACCATTCTCTGTTCATTGAAATAAATTGCATAGGGTTGCTACTGATTATACCTATCACACCTTTCTTACTTCTCCTGGTCATAGTGCTGTAGTTCAGCTGTAGGAAATAATATACATGTGTTTGAGTGCATGGCGGTGCGTGGGGGTCCCAGAGTGGATTTTAGGATTCTCCTTGTCTACCGTCCACCTGTTTGGGACAGGAGTTTCTTTCAAGAGGTGATGGCCTTTGTCGCCGAGAGGGTGTTGGAAAGGCCAAGATGGCTTATTCTTGATGATTTAAATACCTGAGTGGATGATGAGGCTTTGTCTGGTGCCAGGGACTTCCTGTCCAATATGGAGGCCCTTGGCCTAACCCTTGAAACCATGACCAGGACCCACCACTCTGAGCATGCGCTCAATCTAGTGCTCTCCCTGGGGCTTGAGACTGACACACTCGAGATTGATCCGGTCGCTTGGTCGGATCATTGCACCATTTGGTTCAGCATCAGAGCCCCCCAATGTCCCTTCCCCTGTGGATATGGTACAGTTCCGCTTTTTAAAAGGGTTACGACCGGAGGGACTTCTGGTGGAACTGGACATTTCGCCTGTGCTGGAGGCATGCGCAGAGGGTCCGGGGGAGGCCGTGGCACCCTATAATATGGCTGTCACAGTGGCCCTGCACTGTCTGGCGCCAGTTTATGTATACCCACTGGTTTCACATCTTGGCTCACCTTGGTTTGATGGTGAGCTGAGGGTGCTGAAAACCAGGGAGGTGGGGACTAGAGAGGCACTGGAGAAAGACCAGATCCCAGGAGGACAGGTTGGTTCTGATGGCTCATTACGATGACTATCAGAATGCAGTCACCCACAAAAAGGAAGTTTTTTTGTTTAGGATGATTGCAGCTGGGAAGAATCGACCTGTTCAGCTCTTTCGGGTTGTAGACAGGCTGTTACATCCGGCCTGTGTGGAACCCATTGGAGCACTTTCAGCTCAAAAATGTGGGAGTTTGCTCAGTTCTTCTCAGACAGAGAGCGTCGTCTTTTAGGGCTGGGATTTCTCCAGACGGAATACCATCATCCAACAGGGTTGGGCCTCAGTGCTGCAGACATGTTTGGTTTCCCTGGGGAGAGTTACAACCATTGATGAAGGTGGAGGTCTGCGGGGTGATCTCGGGGCTGAAACCAGCTTTCTGTGACCTTGACCCAGGCCCGACGCGATATCTGTTAATTGTGTTTGGAGTCCTGGGTTTATTTTGTTTCTCTCTCTTTTTTTTTTTTTTTTTACTTACTATGCTTTTAGTGCTTCCTCGGTGACATCCCCCTCTGCCTCCATGCCCCGCAAGTGGACCCCCGACATCCTCCACCGCAATACCCCCTGGATTGCCTCCCAGGGCAGAGCCCCCTGAGCCACCCCTTTAACTCTGAGAGTGCCAGTTAAGGGATGTGGCAGGGACTCGGGGCTGCCATGGGTGGGAGACGTCATTTGATCCACTGGAGGTATTTTTTCCTTTGTTTTGGGGGGGGGGGCAGGTCCAATGGATCCTGCAATGCGCCCATGTCATGCGTCTGACCCGCCCCCCCCAGTGAGACCCTAGTCGGTACTCTGGTAAACTGTGTCCTGTGGTCACCCAGGAACACTGAACCGGAGTCACTCAACCCCCCTTGGGAGTGGAGAGGGTGCAGTTGGCCGCTCAGTCCACCCCCACCACGTCCTCGAGCATCCCAGACTCGTTCCCGAACCTGGTGCGCCTGCGTCACAATGGTGAATCTTTCCACTGTGCCGGTGGGCTGGCTCTGGTTCAGTTTTTGCCGAGATTGTTGGGTGCTCCTTAGCGACGGGGGGTCTTCCTTGAGCCTCTTAAACAGGTTCTGGTGAAGCCCCTGTAGAGAAAAAAAAAAAAAAAAGAAAAACATCCTTGGACCCGACATCTTGACAAATTACCAGTCTATCTCAAAACTTTCCTTTTAAGGGAAAGTTATTGAGAAGGTGGTCGCAGAGCAACTCAAGAGTCTCCTCACGGACTTCCAGATTTACGAACCGTTTTAGTCCGGATTTAGGGCTATGCTCAGCACGAAGACCACGTTAGTATGGGTGTTGAATGACTTGCTCAGGGCGAGAGAGGGAGGAGAATGATTGATTGGTTCTCATCATCTTCGATTTCTCATCAGCATTTGACACTGTGGATCATGGGGTGGTGTTGGATAGGCTGAGGGAATATGCTGGACTCACTGGCTAGGCCATCAGCTGGTTTGAGTCCTTTTTCTGGGACAGGTCCCAGAGGGTGGTGTTGGAGAAATTATTCCTCAAGCCCAATGGCCCTGTCCTGTGGAGTGCCCCAGTGTTTTGCCTATCCCCCATGTTATTCACAGTGTACATGCTGCCCCTGGTTGAGGTCATAATACGGTATGGGCTGGGTTTTCATTGCTATGCTGATGATACCCAGCTCTACCTGTCTTTCATACTGGGAAGATCTGATGTGGTTGGGCCAGCCCGGTGATGCTGAGGGTTGAGGCGCCGGACATCACACCTTGTGCCGCGCCAGTGACCTGGGTTCGGGAATGGATTTGGGCCACCAGGGGTTGGCAGGGGAGGGAAGGGATCTGGCATCCGGAGGACTGCTGTCCCTTGCCAGGGAGGGATCTGGAGTTGTGCCACTCCAGTGCGGCTCCTGGTGGTAGCCGGGGGCAGCAACAGAGCAATCGGTGCAAGCATATGCTGGGGGCAGAGCGTCGGCAGACGTCGGTGCATCAGCACCATGGACGCCATTGCACATCCGCGATCAGCATGGGAATATACGGATAAAAGCCCTAGAGACCGGGGAGGCAACGAGGACCCCAGAGGTCAAGCCCCACATCCCCAACACTGGACTCTCTTCCAATGGCCCTGGATCCACCACAGGACGGACCCTCTAATCACAGAAAGAGCCACCAGGTAGAAGATGTGGGCCCTCCACCGGGGTGATCCGGGGGGGGGGCTGGGAAGTCCTGTGGGGGACTCGGGGAAGTCACGGTGGGGAGTGGAGGGCAGACTGAGAGGGGTACCTCTGAGAAATGCCCCAGTCGAAGGAGAAAGAGAGTTTGAAGAAAAAAAAAAATCTGATGTGGTCAACGTGCTGAACAAGTGCTTTGTATGAGATTCGGACATGGACATCATTGAACTGGCTTGGACTCAATCCAGGGAAGACTAAAGTATTGGTGGTTGAGCTGGGTCGAGGGGGGAGTGGGGGCCTCTGGGGAAGGTTTAGGGCTCTTTATTGGTCTGACCAAACTAGAGACCTCCCTTAAGGTGAGGAATTTGGGTGTTGTTCTGGACAGCGAGTTGACACTTCATGCTTAGGTGTCGGCTGCTGTCCGGATTGGTTTTTGCCATCTCCGTAATATCGCCCAAATTAGATCCCTTATTCCTCTGGTGATCTAGCCACACTAGTACATGCGTTTGTCACCTTGAGGCCCGACTAATGTAATGTACTCTACCTCGGGATCAGAGGGGGAATGATACAGCGCCTGCAGCCGCTGCAGAACGCTGTGGCTCGGCTACTGATGGGCCTTCCAAGGTCTAGTCGTTTTACACCAGTGCTGTGCAAACTGCACTGGCTTCCGGTGTGCTGGTGCATCTCCTGTAAAATAAGTCTGTTGACCTATAAGTTCTGCGTGGGCTGGGTCTGGGTTACCTGAAGGAGCTTCTGCATCCCTACAGCCTGAGTTGCTCTCTCTGATCAGCGGGAGAAGCCATCCTGGAGGCCCCTAGAGCAAGGCTAAAATCATCTGGGGATCGGGCATTCAAAGTGGCTGCCCCGGTCCTATGGCACTGTCTGCCGGGGTACCTCTGGGAGGTGCCGTCCGTGGAGATATTTAAAAGGAAGTTGAAATCTTTCCTCTTCCAACAGGCCTTTGGGGCCTGAGAAATATATTTAATGTGGCAAGCAGTTTGAGGTTTGAATGATCGGAGTTTTTAATGAGTGTTATTTATTGTTATATTTATTTAGCTATTCTATAAGTCTTTTGTATATACTTATGCTGTTTGTCCATTTTATACTTTGTAAGGGTGCCCTTAGCCTACAGGGAAGGGTGCCCGAAAGAACTGAAATCTACTACTACATTTAACATTTCCCCAGTTTGTGGATCCATTAACAGGAACCAACTCTAACACAACAGTGTATGTAATTTGCCAAAGTCTTGGCAGATGAACTGTTCTGTACACATGGAATGTGGAAAATTGAAGGTAGCGGTACACCCTCCCAGTCCAATCCTCAAAAAAAAAAAAAAAAATTCTGGTGAAGATCTGAAGGCTGTGAAGTACTTCTGGTTATCAGGGGGACTACCTAGCCTCCCTGGAGCTGGTCGTTTTTTAGGGTGTGCCTTCAGTGAATTAGCTTCTACCTTCCCTAACCCAGCAACTTATCTGGAATGGATATCATTAACTGCAGGTACTGTGGAACAATTTTCAGAAGGGCAGTCTTACAGTATTTAGGACACTGTCCTACATGCTGGGCCTTTGGAGATCTCAGGGCTCAGCTCCGGGCAGCATGGGCAGAGATTGCACGCCTCAAATTTCATATTCAAGAGGAAATACATTATAAGAACCACCCGCCATTTCCCCAGCATCCAACAGAAAACCTCGACTGCAGAGGTAGTTGGTCCAGGAGGTTGGCGGTGGGTTAGAGGGGCAAATTGGGTGCCCCATCACTCTCTGCTCTCCAACATATTACCTCCAAAACCATATAAACACTACAACAGGTATCTGCCTCTATCTCTGAAATCAAACAAAGAGGCAGAAGACACTGCAGAGCAGGACACTGCAGCACAGGAGCTAGCTCAACAAAACTCACCCAAATCGGGAACCAAACAAAAAGCAAAAAGGAAATCCCAAAAACTTCTGATCATAGGAGACTCCATGATTTGGGGAGTTGATACCCATCTCCAGCCAGGGGTAATGGTCAGATGTCTCCCAGGTACATCAGCATGGAGAGACACTGACCGCATTGCTAAAATTGTTCATAAAGCAGGAGAAAACATTGATGTCCTAATACACATAGGGACTAATGATCTCGCCAGCTGGTCAGTTGTGGAGACCAAGGAACACCTGACCAGGCTGGGTGACAAACTATCATCTATTTCGTCCGGCATCTCCTTCTCTGAGATCCTGCCAGTCTGGGAGAGGGGAGCAGATTGACGGAAGGTCAGAGAAGGGGAGATAGGGGAGCTAAACACATGGCTCAAGGGCTGGTGCCAGGAAAAAGGACACAGATTTGTAGGGAACTGGCAACAGTTCTGGGAGCGAAAGTTCTTTAAATTTGATGGACTGCATCTGACTAAGGAGGGAGTCAGTGCATTGGGGCAGAAGTTTGATGTCTTTGCAGAATATTTAAACTAGCAAATGGGGAGAGGGGTGCAGCAACCCACACGTCGAATGGGAAGAACACCCCTCCCCCCTCAGCTAGTGGTCAAACAGGGATTCAGCATGTTTGCAGTTCATTTGCATCACCAGGTAAGAAAAAGGTTTGTCTCCCCACGACTGACAGGGGTAATGCCAAACCTCACCAACAACTAACACACCAAAATCTGGCCAATGGAAAATCATGTACACAATGCTCACAGCCTGGGAAATAAGATCCCAGACCTGCAGGCAATAATGTCAGAGGCTAAACTGGACATAGTAGCGATTAGTGAGATGTGGTTTGCCAGTAACCACACTTGGGAGACTTCAGTACCTGGCTATGTATTGTTCAGAAGAGACAGAGGTGCAAAAGGGGAGGAGGGCTGTATGTCAATGAAAATATCAAAGCTACAGAAATTCAGAATACACATAAGGAGCCAGAAGAACTGTGGGTCACCCTGGAAACAGGAAATGGGACAGCCATAGAACTGGGGTTGTCTACAGGCCCCCAGACCAGGGGAGGACATAGACACATTACTGTTAGAAGATATACAAAACATGACAGCTAAAGGGGAGGTTCTGATAATGGGAGACTTCAACATGCCGGATACAGATTGGTCAATACCAGCAGGAACATCTGCCAGAACTAGACACATAGTGGATTCCCTGCAGGGGGAGGGCCTCAAACAACTGGTACAGCAACCCACAAGAGACAGGGCTATCCTAGATCTAGTACTGACTAACAAGGAATGGATCACAGATCTCCAGGGAGAAGGCCACCTGGGGGTCAGTGACCATCACGTGGTATGGTTCAATTTGGCTACAATCTAAATCATCCCATTCCAAGGCAAAAATATGGGACTTCAGAGGAGCGACTTGATAAGATGGCCAACAGAGTTAAGCTAGCCCTGGCAAAAAGAAATACAGGTGAGGGGGTACAGGCAAAGTGGGCAAGCATTAAAGGATGCAATACTTGAAGCAACATCCCATTGTGTTAGACAGAAAAGGAAGTGCAAAAGAAGAAGGAAACCACTTTGGTTCTCAAATACAGTAGCAGAAAAGGTCAGAGCCAAAAGGCTGGCCTTCAGGAAATATAAGGGAACACAGAGGGATGAAGATAGGGAGGCATACCAAACTGCCCTAAGGGAAGCAGGGAAGGCAGTAAGGCAGGCAAAGTCCCAAACTGAGGAAACACTAGCACGAACAGTAAAAGAAGGTGACAAGACTTTCTATAGATACATTAGTGAAAGGAGAAAGTCCAGAGGGGGTATTGCTAAGCTTAATGGAGAAAAAGGGAGCATGTGAGGAGGAGGACCTGTAAAGGCATCTATCCTAAATAGATACTTTTGTTCAGTATTTACTGAAGAGAAGGTGGGGCAGGGCCCACAGCTCAGCATCATGGACACAGGGGGAGGGAGGTGAACACTACTACCTTCACAAAGAAAGGGTCCACAGGAGCTTGCTAAGCTCAGGGTGGATAAGGGCAATGGGACCTGATGGCATACATCCCAGGGTACTAAGGAGCTAAAGGTGGAACTAGCAGAGCCATTAGCAGAACTATTTAGTGAGTCTCTGAGCACAGGAGAGGTCCCAGAAGACTGGAGAAGGGCTCATGTGATCCCGCCCACAAGAGTGGTAGCAGGGAGGAGGCGGGAACTATAGACCAGTCAGTCTTACCTCAGTAGTGGCAAGATTATGGAGGCACTCCTTAAGGAAAGGATAGTGCAACACCTGGAATCCATAGGGCACAGGATCCAAGACCGCATGGGTTTACTAAAGGAAGGTCCTGTCAAACTAATCTCATAGATTTCTTTGACTGGGTAACCAGAGTGGTGGACCAAGGGGAGCAGTTGATGTCGCCTACCTTGACTTCAAGCAAAGCTTTGACACTGTTCCACATAGAAGATTGATAAATAAGCTGGGTAGGCTCGTGGTGGTCAGAAGTTGGTCAACTGGTGGCAAACTGGTTGACGGGCAGAAAACAGAGAGTGGTGGTAAATGGTATACAGTCAGAAGAGATACAAGTCACAAGTGGGGTACCCCAGGATCAGTTCTGGGGCCAGTCCTCTTCAATATCTTCATTAGTGACCTTGCAGATGAACTAGAGGGTAAGGCTTGTCTGTTTGCAGATGACACCAAGATCTGCAACAGAGTAGATGATCCAGATGGGGTGGGCAGAATGGTGCAGGGTCTGCACTGGAAGACATATGAAGAGAGACTTAAGGAGCTTAATATGTATAGCCTCGAGGGAGAGGGGGACATGATAGAAACTTCAGGTACCTCGGGAATCAACAAAGTCCAAGAGGGTAGCATCTTTCAGAAAAAAGAGGTGTGCAAGAACAAGGGGCACAATTTGAAGATGGGGGCAGCTCAGGAGGTAATGTAAGGAAGTGTTTCACAGAGAGGGTTGTGGATACATGGACGGCCTTCCTGAGGAGGCTGTGGAGTCAAAAACGGTGGAATTCAAGCATGCGTGGGACAGTCATAAGGCAATTCTTGGGGGTGGGGGTAGGAAGAAGTAGGCTGCTGGTTAACTAGGATCTGCAGCTTATCCATTAGGTAGGGAAATGGGCAGACTGGGTGGGCCAAGCGGTCCTTATCTGCCGTCTAATTCTATGTTTATATGTTTCTATGTAGAGATCCTAGTTTCACCGGCATTAATTGGCGAAGGGGATGTCTTTCTTCCTAAGGAGTTATGCGCTAATGTCTGTGTAAATTTGGAGTTGTTGGTTCACGTATGATATCCCACCATCATTCCAAGCATCCCTCATGAGCCATTCCCTATATTAACAGGACACAGCGGGTAATAGTAAATGGAGTCCACAGTGAAGAAAGGAGGGTTACTAAAGGGGTACCGCAGGGTTCAGTACTAGGGCCGGTCCTTTTTAATGTCTTTATAAGTGACATTGCAGAGGGACTGGAAGGGAAAGTATGTCTCTTTGCAGATGACACAAAGATCTGCAACAGGGTTGATACACAAGGTGGGGTTGAAAGGATGAAAAGGGACTTGGCAAGGTTGGAGGAATGGTCAAATGTATGGCAGCTTAGATTCAATGCAAAGAAGTGCAAAGTAATGCACCTGGGAAACAAAAACCCAGGGGAAGAGGACACAGTGGGGGGTGAGATACTGACAACAACAAAAATGGAAAGGGGCCTGGGAGTAGTCATATCAGACGACCTAAAGGTGGGCCAGCAATGTGAGAAGGCAGTAAGGAGGGCTGGGGGGATACTGGGATGCATAGGGAGAGGCATCACCAGTAGAAAACAGGAAGTTGTTGGCCCTCTGTACAGATAGTTGTTAAGACCACATCTGGAGTACTGTGTACAGTTCTGGAGAGCCCATCTCCGCAAAGACATAGACAGAGTGGAGGCTGTCCAGAGGAGGGCAACCAAAATGATGCAGGGTCTGCATCAGAAGACATATGAAGAAAGACTAAAGGAATTAAAGATGTATAGCCTCGAGGAAAGGAGGGAGAGGGGGGACATGATAGAAACTTTCAAGTACCTCAAGGGAATCAACAAAGTCCAAGAGGATAGCATCTTTCAGAAAAAGAGATGTGCAAAAACAAGGGGGCACAATTTGAAGATAGAGGGGGGATGGCTCAGAGGTAATGTGAGGAAATATTTCTTCACAGAGAGGGTTGTGGATACATGGAACAGCCTTCCTGAGGAGAGTCAAAAACAGTGGGGGAACTCAAGAATGCATTTGACAGACATAAGGCAATTCTAGTGGGGGGTAGGAGGAAGTAGGCTGTTGGGTAATTAGGATCTGCAGCGTATCCGTTAGGTAGGGAAAAGGGCAGACTAGGTGGGCCAAGCGGTCCTTATCTGCCATCCAATTCTATGTTTCTATGTATATTTATGAAACATTAGTAGGATTAACAGAGATTTTTCCATGGGCGTCAGTCTCCCTCTCTGTGCTCGAGAGCTGCGTTTCCACTTCGCCCTCAAAGCCCTTTGATGGCAGTAAATCTGTAACTAAGCAGCCGAAGAATTGTTCTGGATGTTCTCCCTCCGAACCTTCTGGCAGGCTGACGCTCTTCAAATTTTCCCATCTGCTGTGAGTTTTCAAAACTGTCAACCTTTTGTTGCAGGTAAGTGAAGGTGCGTTCATGCTTCGTTACTAGTAGCTCTAACGGGGTGAGACTGTCCTTGTTTGTACTGACCCTGTTCTCCACTTGTGTCAGTCTTTTGTCCATGTCTGTGATTTTAGTCTAAATCTGGGACACATTCGATTACATTATGCTGAGCTTTTCATTCACTGCTACAAAACCTTGCTGCATTTCAGTTAACAGGAGGTCTTTTGCAGTGTCCCCTCTGTCACTGTTGTTTGAAATGGAAGAGGATGGAGAAGGGTATATGGCTTCTGTACCCAAGGTGGATGAGGGTCCTGCTAACTGTAGCATGGCAAGGAATTCAGAATCTGTGGGTTACGAAATGCGCTCCCAGCGTTAGACCAATGGAAAGGATTAATGATCCAAGTCCTGGCGGTGAACAGGTTAACCTATATACTAAAGGATAGAGAGGAAAGATTTCTTGATTGGGGTAAATGTTTGGACACCCTCACAGTGGCAGAAGCGAGAATATTGCGTAATGGTTGGGGGGGGGGTGTAAGGACCACAAGTTCTGTTGTAAAGGGAGGGACCTCTGGTGTATCACTCACTTTTGAAACACAGCCTGGGATCCTGAGTATGTGAGGTTGAGGGGATGGGAGATTCAGTACGGGAACATAAATTTAGAATTATGTAGTTACTAGTGGCTCATTGGAATGTGACCATAGTAACCTATTTGGTATAGTCTATGAATTAATTAGCATGAACAGCATGTGTTTATCATGTTTGTACTTTTTCTCTTCTTCTTTATATGTAATGTTTATCTACTAACTACACTTTGGGGGGTTTAGAATCAATAGATGGTTTATAATTATTAACTTTTTTTCACAGTTTTCTCTGTGACTTCTGCACTAGAAAACAGTTGTCTCAAATGGGGATTCAATTTCATAACGGGGTTAAATGGATAAGGGAGTCTTAGGCAAGGGAAACATATTTAAGTTTTCACTATAGAAATGACAAAGCCTGCACAGTAGCTCCCCGTTAACAATCACAAACTTCCTGGGCACCCCCCCCCCGAACATGTCACCTCATTCAAGTACCTGGGTGTCACCCTGGACACCTCCCTCACCTACCATACCCATATTCAACACCTCTCCTCCTCCAATAACGCTAGGCTTGGGATCCTATACTGACATAAACACTGCCTATCCCCTGAGGCCATCCGACTTGCTGTATCGTTCTCAGTCTTATCCCTGGTGGACTATGGCATTGTGATCTATGGGACTACAGATCAAACTGCCCTACACTGCATCAAACTAGCCCTCAATAAAGCCTGCCACCTGGTCTCAGGATGTGACTCATTAACACACACCTGCGAGCTTTACAAGCTTACGAACTGGCTAAACTTTGAAGGTAGGCTTAAGTATCACACTTGTCTCCTTGCCAAGAAGATACTTCAAAAGCAAGCCCCCTATGTCCTCCATCCTCCTCATCCAAATAATCCCTCATAGAAGGGCCTCCAGATGCTCTGCTAAAACCTCCCTCCTAGTCCCCCACTGTAGGACCTCCCTTGGTCAAAGGTCTTTCCGCTATCATGCCCCCCTCTGGCTGAACAGCCTGCCATCCACCATCTCCTTGGAACCCAGTTTTGGCCGATTTTTAAAGCTGGTCTAAAGACCCTCCTCCTTGATTCTGCTGCCTGTGACTGTACTTAGCCACAGCATCTCCAGGGGGATTTGTATGCCCCGCTCAATATCCTGTTTCCTGGTTAGCCTAGTGCCTCTCACCAGCGGAGTTGGCCTGACCTACACATTAGTTCTTCTTGAAGTTATCCTTCTGATGTCTTAATTTATGTACTTACTTCTTATTGCTTTTATCTACAGTTTTGTACTGTGATACTACCTGACGCTGGGTCACTGGGCCTAAACTGCATGTACCTTCTAAGTTTTGTCACTGTTTGTATTCTAACAATGTTTGTATTCTTTTATTCCTGACGTGGAGTCTTTGCAAGAGTCATTGACTCAAAGGGTTGTAATTTTAATTGCCTAATAAAATAAAATAAATGTGGGACTTAAGTTGAAGTCTAATGTATGGAGGGATGCCTGTTAACATATCAAATTAGGGTCAACCCCCTGCAGGTCGGTAGGATTTGTTTACTTTGATTTTGTGGCCTTAAATGTGTATAATGAGTTGTGTGAATGTGTTGTTGTTATATGTTTGTGTACTAAACATAAAACTCAAATATTATATAAAAAAAAACAAAAAACAGGAGGTCTTGATTGTGCTGTGTTCCTTCTCGTCTTTCATTGCCTTCTACTCTTTGACTCTGCTCACTTGACTTCCCAGGCTTCTCGTCCTGCATCAGTGCTGTTTTGGTTGGCATTTTCCTCTGTGACTCACAGAAGACGAAGATGTCTGTAGTATTCGTTTTTTTCTTTTTTGGCTTGCTACTTTAGTGCTGTTTCCAGTCTGCTGGTGAGTTTTGCAGGCTTGGGTTAGAGATTTCGGCTTGCTGGCTCTGAGCTCCGCGTGCTAGGTGCACTTCACTTAGCAGCCATCTTGGAAGCCTCCCTATCTAAAACATTCTTAATATCATTTAGTCTGGTTGTTGCCCTGACCTTCATGGAAAGTAATCTTGGCCAAGTTGATAAGGCTCTCCATCTGACAGAGACACTCTTGTCACTCCTTATTGTTCTGCATCTAATTGTGTCTTTAAACACTGTTGATCACTCTGTCTTTGATCTCCTCAAGCACTGTGTGGTGTCTATGATCCCTCACTATCTTGGTTGGATTCTTTTTAGAATGTTTTTAATTGAGCACCTCAGACATGACACTGATGCTTATGATCTCTGCTGTTCTTTTCCAAATCCTCCTACTTTGTCTCTGGTACTAACTACACCTTTTCCCTAGGCCCTCTTTTGTATGATTTAAGGTTCTATTTTTGGTCCTCTACATTTCCATCTGTTTTCATTGTTTGTGGCATCTCCTTCCTGTAAAGGGGAATGTCCTTCTTTGCTCACCCCACCTAAAGTATGGGTCTGCCATTAGAATGTTTTTACCGCAGGTAAATTTTTTGTCTCTGCATCAGATATCTTGTGACCACCTTCCCTACCATACTAGTAAGAAACTCCGCTCATACAGCATCCAAGTCCTCCCCCCACCACCACAAGTAATGTTACTGCTGGGGATCAGTTATGGGAGATTCGGCTTAGGAACAGGACATCCTGGAGCTCTGCGGTGTGTTGGTTCCTCTGGGCAGGTAGTAGATGGTATGGGTGGTAATAGATGGTATGGGCTGTCTTCCCCCTCAGATGGAACAGATTGAAAAGTCTGATAGTGTAGATATATGCCTCCATCCTGTCACCCTCTGTCTTTTCAATCTGTTCTTTTTTATTTAAATTTCAATGTTTATTAATTTTTTTCTGTATAGCCTTACAGTATGTTATTGTCAGCAGTAACATAATGGTATTTTCATTCCATCTTTTGTTTGAAAAATAAGATAAGATACATAATTCAGCACCTTTACGTATCTTCTGCGATTGCACAAAGAAAAAGGTTAACTTTTTACCAGCACTGGTTCTCTTTATATGAAATTATACAAGTCCAATTATTCACTTTCAGGTGGTCTTTATAGTACTATTAATTCTTCGGTGCTGTTAGGCAGATAGTTATGCATTTAATAAAGGATGTACAGAGGGAGCAGTTTCGAGTATCCACAAGTTAAGAAGATAAGCAATAATTAAGGTAAGAAGGAGGGAGGTTAAGTTAGAGAGAAAAGAGAGTAAGAAAAAAGAAAAGAGAGAAGAAAGGAAAGAGGAGAAGGGGGTTCATCTCTCTAGTAGTCTCATGGCATGTTATGCATTCTGGTTTAGCAATGATAAGAGTGATTATGGCACGAAGTCTTGATAGTGTTCAAGCTGGAAGAGGACCCATTTACACCATTTTTCTTCAAAAGAGGAGGTGTGGCCTTGTAGCTTGGTCAATATTTGCTCTGGATTATATACTTCATACACCACTTGTCTCCATTTTTCTTTTGGGGGAGTGGGGTTTTGTGAACCATAATCTAGTTATTACTTTTTTAGCCACCAATATGAGGAGTGCCGTTTGGCTATATATGTTTTTACTTATCTTAACTCCTCCAGGAGGGGTCGCCATGAGTAGATACGACTTGGTTAGGAGCTCGGGTTTTTCATGTATATCAGTAAGTTCAGTTATTATTTCTTGCCAGTACTGCGTTAGTACATGGCAGGACCAGATGATATGTTCTAAATCAGCTAGGGCATGTCCACACCCTCTCCAGCAAACACGTGATCTGGCCCAGCAAACTTGGCAGTCACGACAGGCGTCCTGAAAAAATGGATCTTGGATTTCCAGGCATATTCACTCCAATAAGTGGAGGAGGACATTTTTGGGGAAGGTAGAGCACTAGCCTCCCATATATCTGAGTCCAGTTCAGCCCCGAGTTCCTTAGACCAATGTTGTCAGATGTTTTCAGTGCTTTCTGGGTAGTATTGTTTAAGAGCTTTATATATTCTGCTTACCAGGTGGTTCTGTTTGTCCACTTTAAGACATGTGATCACCAAAGTCACAAATTCTGAGGTGGCTACTGGTGTGTTAGATAGTGCCTCATCAGAGGGCCTTAGATAGGCTTCTATGTGAAGGTAGTTGGCAAACTCAGCCACAAGAAGCTTGTATATTGCTTGAAGCATTGCTAAGGGCTGAATACCCATGGTGCTAATGATCTGGCAGGGTTTTATTTAACTCTAAAAATTGATTAGCGTTTTGCTCATAAAAGTTCTAAAACATTGTGAAAATGCATAGCACTTGCCTCACTGTGGTTAACAAACATAACACTTCTAGAAAACCTATATAAATGCTTTCTGTACAGTTAGTATTGTCCCAAGAAAAAAAAATGCTAATCAATTATTTAAAACCCTGTCTGGTGTACAAAGTGAAGATGGTAACGTGACCATCTTTGAAGTGCTGCATGTAGTGAATCGATGGTGATATTCAAATTGTAGGCTAAAATAAAGGTGTTTGATTTATTTATGACAGGTAACCATTGAGTAAAATGTTCGGCAATAAACCGTGGGTATTGGGTGAGGGGTAGGTACATTGGAGGATTCCCTAGGAGATAGGGAGATAGATCAGTAGTATTAATAAGTACTTGCTCAATCTGTTTCCAGTGGGCTTGGAAGTTGTCTGTAAGTCTACAAAGGAAGGTTTGAATTTGTGTTGCTTGTGCATATAGGGTCATAACAGGAAGGTTGAGCCCTCCTTTGTCTCGGGATAATTGTAGGGAGGAGAATCATATTTGGGGTGCTTTGCCCACCCATATAAACCACAAGATGATTTTATTCCATGTTTGAAAATAAGTTTTGGAAGAGACTAAAAGGAGTGTGTGCAGAAAATAGGGAAGGCGTGGGAGGGCATTTTGTTGAATGGTCTCCATACAGTTCGAAAGACTTAAAGGTTGTGGAGTCCAACAGGACATGTCTGAGGTTATTTGCTGAGTGAGAGGCTCGATGTTAACCAGTTCTTAGTGGAGCAAGTTAAAATGAAGTTTAATCCCTAAGTAGCGCATTACTATTTTATTCCATTTCCTTTTAAATGGAATAAAATAACGCATTACTATTTTATTCCATTTAAAAGGAAAGCAGAGTTTTAGAGTGGGAGAAGGGAAGAAGGAGAAATTTAGTACTTCAGTTTTTGAGTTGTAATTTTTTTTTTTATCGCATCCTTATTTAGCGCCCTTGCTGCGGCGCCTACTGGTGGGGTAGTCCAGCCACCAGCCCTGCCCGTGGGGAGAGCAGCATGCTCACTTGCGTTAAGGGGGGGTCCAGCACAGCCATGTCCGATCTGCTGGAGGGCACCCCCCCCATCCTTTACCAGCTGGACTGGCACTGCACCCCCCAAGCGTGATTCCTCGACAGTCCTCCCTGCACTGCAAGGCACGGCCATCAAACTGCTTGGTTGCGCCCAGCCCCTTTTTCCACTTTTTCTCCCCAGTGGAAGTACGGACGTGCAATCATGTCCATGCACAACCATCCAGATGTCCGCCGTGCCCCCCCCTTTAGACACACATGTGTCTGTAGTGCCGCAGAGCGTCACCAGGGACTGCTAGAGCATGACACGAGTCCCACCCTATTCCCCAGGACTAGGAGAGCTGTCGGACGCTCAATCCTAGTCTTCCCTTGTCGACTCCTGACGACCCGGCCTTTTTCCCGAACCCGGATCACCAGTGTGGAGCGAGGTGTGTCGTCTAGCGCCTCAACCCTCAGCACCACTGGGACAGTTTTTGAGCTGTTTAATTTATATCCTGCTAATCATCCGAATTTTTCAGTCTCATTCCATACTGCTGGTGTTGATGTTTCTGGAAAAGTCAAGGTTAAAAGAATATCATCTGCGAATAGGGATATCTTTTGGGATCACCCACTGATATTTTTCAATCTGTCTTATAGCCAGTAGACCACTCCCTGTTCAGCATGGAACTTTTGACTAAAATTGTTACCTTTTCTACAGTTCTTTATTTTGTCCTTCAGTGGACTGGTACATCTCAGAGGATGGCGGCACAACCCTTTTGGACCATTTCAAGAAAGTGGCACACTGACTCAGTGTTTTGCAGCAAGGTACCTTGGCAAACAGTACTTGCCAGGACTGCTATAGCCTACTCTTGCCCCTCGGGAATTATCTCTAAGATAGGTTTTGAGGGGTCTGGGGCACAGGGAATGCCCCATTGTGGAGCACTATGTCTGGTGGGTCCTCACGATTTAAACCATACTAAAGTGCAGAGGCACCATCTTGGGAGGCCTGTTTTTTTTTCTGGGAGCCCAGTGTCAATATTGTGCACAGCCACACATTCACAGAAGGGCATGACAGCCATCTTAGATACGGCCATGCATGGACAGACAGTGCAGTGGCCATCTTGTGCATGGCCACACATGTACAGTTAAAAGCATGTTGGCCATTTCCTTTAGCTTTCTGGCATGTTTTCTAAGTCGGCACCTCAGCGCTTTGTTGAAGGAAGTCTCAACCAGCAGTCGGGAGCTCATTCAAGAAAAGCAATTACTTCATTCAAAAAATAGTCACCATTATGTGGGCCAGAACTGTAAGGTTTGTGTTTGTTTTTGTCTGGCTGTAGGACGTTTAAGTAAGTTTTCACTTACTTCACTTCAGGGCTATAGGGTCCCACTAGTCTGGCACAGAGCTACAAGAAAGGGATTATCTGGACCCTAGGACTGCAAGGTCTGATAAAGGACCCCTGCTATAGTAATTGTATAGCCTGAACTTCCGTATTAAGAGAAGGGGGAAGAAAAAAAAAAAGGTAATACAGTAACTTCACACTTTGCACTATGTCTTTGCAGAGTCCTCATAAAACCCAGTAAAGAACACTAGATTAAGGGCCCCAAGTGTAAGAAGTGCTGTTCAGAGTTCACAGTGGCAAGTTACGACTACACTTCTTGCAGCAAAGCGTCTGCTCAATGTAGTAAAGCTCTGGATACCTCTAGTACCTTCACAGGGAATGCGAAGCAGAGAGGGCCCTTGGAGGTAGTGTCTTTACCTGGACAGTCCAAATCTCTGGATACCACCTTATCCTTAACCTAAGGTGATCCTCCTCTGTCACGAGAGACATCTTGCTCTCTCCCCAGAACCAGATCCACAATGCATCTTTCTTCAGCAATGTATATAGTGCAGTAACTCTTCTTGTGGAATGGTTATCTATGCAAAACCACAACAAAAGAAAAAGACAGAGTGAGACACCCCTTACAATCCCACAGGCGTCCACCCATTTTGGCATGCCTCGCCCACTGGAGCCATCTAGATCCAGGGAGCATTCCCCCTGTACCTCCTGATGCCAATGATTGTTAATGAATAGGAGACAGAGGGAGGTGGAGATTAACACTCACTCGAAGGATGGAAGAGTGACCAGTGGTGTACCACAAGGTTCAGTACTGGGACCAATCCTTTTCAGTGTCTTTATAGGTGACATTGCAGAAGAACTGGAGGGGAAGGTTTGCTCTTTGCAGATGACACCAAAATCTGTAATGTGGAGAAAATGTGTAGGGATATAGGGAAACTTTAGGAGTGGTAAAGGCATGATATTTGGGGTGCAATGCCAAAATATGCAAAATCATGCACTTAGGGCATAGGAACCCTGGCTCTGAGTATATGATGATGGGGGGGGGGGGAGTGCTGACCTACACTAGACAGGAAACTGACCTTAGAGTTATTATATCAGAGAATCTCAAGGTGGTAGCACAATGTATCTGGGCTAGTGGGATGTTAGGGTGCATAGGGAAGGGTATCTTCAGCTGGAGGAGGGAGGTGGTGCTGCCACTGTATCGCTCCCAGGTGCACACCCCACGTGGAGTACTGTGTCCAGTTTTGGAGACTGCACTTCAGAAAGGACATAGAAAGGGTTAAAACAGATGGAGGAGGGCAACTAAAATGATGCAGGGATTGCAAGGGAAGCACCATGAAGAGAGACTGAGGGATCTCAACATGTACACTCTAGAAGAGAGTAGAGGGAAGTGACATGATCGAGACCTGCAAGTATGTCATGGGGTGAACAGTGTACATTAGGGAGGCCTCTTTCAAATGAGCTTGAGTGCCAGGACTAGGAGGCATGAAATAAAGTGGGGGGGGGTCAGGAGAGATGTGAGGAAAGTACAGTTACTTAAAGGAGTAGTACACCCAGAATTTGCAAAAACGTATGTTCAGAGTGTTTTGATCTGTGTGTGAAGTCCTAGTTTGTCCTTCCTTCTGTCTGCTATTAAGAGTTTTTCCTAAATTATCCCACTAGCTTTATGATAGTTTTACGACCCCTGGGGATCTCCATTTCAGTTGAGTTTATTGCTTTCCTTGTTCCTACAATGCATCCTGTCTCATGTGACAGTGATGTAGCCGGGACCATAGATTCAGCAGCAAGCAGTGCTTTACAGTTGGTTCACAACAGAAGAGATGGCTATATTTTAAAAATTCTACAGAGTTCAGCTTGGTGACAACCCTCACTGTAAAGGCCTTTTAGTTGTAATCGATTGTGTATCTGGTTCTGCATGTGTAACTTGTCTGGTTTTCAAGATATTTACATTTGTTTGGCATGTCTAGTAGAGGGTTCACTCAGAGAGAAAAAAAAAAGCACCTGCTGTTTGCAAGTGCATCTGTGCACATGTCAAACAAAACTTAAATATCTTGGAAACTTTACAGCCTGCACAAAAATGACCAGTGGCAAAGTTGTTCAGGACAAAATGACCTTTACAATGAGGGTAGTCACTAAGCTGAACTCTGTATAGATTTTAAAATATAGCCATCTAATTAACCAAATGTCCATGTTTTTTAACCAAATTTATCAAAACCCATCCATATGTCCAGTCACCCCCCCATGCACACACATTGTATCAGGTGCAGCCATGATACTACAGACAACCCACCAAGTATAGATACAAGTCGAGAGTCTCTTACCTGAGTACTAGGGAGACAGAGGCATGAGTCTTTCAGGCCCTGAAACACACTGGGGAACTTAAAATGGTTTAAGTGCCTTAAAATGTTTTAAATCCCCCTAGCACCATTTGCAGCCAGACTACAAGCCCCTTAAAACGTTTTAACAAAAGTGTTTTTAAACCCTGTTAGGTACCTAGTCTTAAAACCATTTTTAAAAACATTTTAGAGCTAGCATGGTTTTTTACTCACAGGTCTGAATAGGTGTAAAAACGTTTTAACCTGTAATGGTTTAACTAAAACAGTTCTAGCTGCAGTGTGTACAGGCAAGCACAGTTCTGTGTATTGGACTTGATGTAAAATAGTTACAAGGAGAACAGGTTTAACACTAGCAGTGTGGACACACTAAACCATTATCAAAAATGGTTACTGAGTAGTGTGGGTGCACTGAAATGGTTTAGCTAAACTGGTTTTCAAAAACAGTTCTGTAGTGTGTCCAGGGCCTAAGAGATGATGTCCATGGGTCAGAGTGCTGGGGCATACCCCCTTGAAATGAATGAACTTATTTTTTATGACTGTTTTATACATTATGATGGTGAGCTGGAGAATAGTGAAGGCTACTGTTCTACTAACAAGATCCTTGTTAGAGTGGTGGCCTTCATTAATCTCCAACGCTCCATCAATCATGTATAAAATAGTAATAAAAAAATCCCCATTCATTTCAGTGGTGCACACCCCTGCAGTCTCCCTTGCCCTATGTCATAATGTGCCTGAGCATGGGGATGTGGAGGTCAGCTTCAAAGTTTATTATTGACAGGAAAATGTTGTATTGGTCCTTTTAAGAAGAGATCCAGAAACAAATGATTTGATACCTTTTATTGGACCAACATGAAAAAGGACCAGGTAGGTTCGAATGCTAGAGCACTTTCTTCTTTTCTGTAACATCCATGTTGGTCCAGTAAAAGGTATCAAATCATGTGTTTCTGGATCTGTTATTGACAGGAAAGAAGCTCCATTGAGCAAGCTCATTTACAAGGAGGTCCTGAGAGACAAGTAATGTGCAATGCATGTACAATAAGCCAAGGCTAAACATATAACTGGAATACACAGGACAATATACATTAACATACAGCTTTTTAAGAGAAATATATACATGGAGTAGGATAATTTACAAGGTTAAGACATTGTGGAGCAACAGTCAGGCATACAGCTTCACAAGGGAAAATATATACTTGGAGCAGGGTAATTTACAAGGTTAAGACATTGCGGTACACAGTCAGACATAAACAGTCTGGTAGATGGCACGGTTAGCAGTAGGCAGTAATTAAAACTTTCAGTGATAAAAGTAGTGATGAGAAAACCTGGAAATGATGGTATGGGATTATAGGAGAGAAGAGACTGAGGAGTCAGCCATGAGTAACAGGGAGGAGGTGGAGAGGAAGGTAGGCCAGGGAGGGATAATAGTGGAGAGAGGGGGAGCCTGTGTTAAGAAGATTGAGGGGGGGGATGGCCCTGATTGGTGGAGAGGAGGTGAAGTGGGTAGGTAGGCTAGGTAGGGTAGCTGTGGTAAGGGTGGATAGGGAAGAATAGTGTGGAAGGCAAGTAGGGTAGTGGTCAGGTAACTAGAGATTGAGGCATGGGGTGTAGTTCTGGTAAGATGGGGGGATGGGGGAGGGTAAGTGACTCAAGGTAAGTATATGGGAAGGGGACCTTAAGTGAAGTAACCCATGATGATGATGAGAGAGGGTGATGGCAAACTGACAGTGTAGAGCATAGTGGTCAGAAACACTGACAGGAGTCGCGTAACTTGATAATAAGTAGTTTTTTGAAACTGCTCAAGGGGAGTAGCTGATGCAGCTTGAGGATAGATTGGGCTTTGTTCCAGGCCACTGGTAGGGCATGACTTATGGCCAAGCCCCCAACATGGGTGTGGATGCTAGGGACCTCCAGCACACTGTAAGTGGTACTAAAGAGTGTGTATAAGAAGGTAGTTTACCAGAAAAGTTTGTTTACGTATGGGGGGAGCTTTAGCAGGAGGGCTTTATATAGCCAGGCGAGGGAGTGTGAGAGCTGTCTAGTAGCTAATGAAGTCCAGCCCAGTGAGGCATAAAGGTCGCAGTGGTGAGTGTGATGATGAGCATTTGAAATGAAACGTATTGCTCTGTGGTATAGTGTATCCAGTTGGTGAAGGAGGGAGCCTGAACAACTGCCATAAAGGATGTCCGTGTAGTCGAGGAGCGGCAAAAAGGTTGTCTGAACCAGTCGAAGTGTGGCATCAGTGGTAAACAGAGATTTATTCCTATAGAAAAATCCAAGTCTCTGCCGTAATTTCTTAGCAAGGGAGGTGATATGCACTGAGAATATTAGATGTTGGTCTAGATCGAAGCCTAAATATTTGAAATTGCTAACAACCTTGAGGTGGTGTTCTAGAAGGGTCTTCTTAGGGGACAGGGATAATAGATCTCTTTGAATGGCAGTTTGAAGGTTGGAATGGAAATACATGACCTTTGTTTGTTTTGCATTTAAAAGAAGTTTAGACTGAGCAAGGCTGAGCTGGAGATGGTCAAATTCTGACTGGAGCTCCAAGTGGGCTTCAGTTGCCAACGGTTTGGATGTATATATTACCGTGTCATCCTGCAAAAAGGTGCAGCTTTGCTTTGTTTATGTTGTTACCAATGGTGTTGATGTATAGCATAAACAAGAGATGACCAAGGATCGAGCCTTGTGGTATGCCTCTCAAGGGAGGAAGGAGTGGGGAGAGGGAAACACCTGCTTTCACTTGTTGCATTCTTTTTGTCAAGTAGCTGTTGAACCATGCTAGTGTGGGTCCAGAGATTCCATGCCATTGGAGCGTGTCTAGGAGTATTGCATGATTGACAGTATCAAATGCTTTGCTAAGGTCCAAAAAACCCCGCTTCTGTGACTTGTTTTTTATCCATGGCCCTGAGCCAGTCATTAGTAACTGAGGCTAGGGCTGATGTGGTGCTGTGGGCTGGTCTGAAACCTGACTGGTATGGAGTTAAGTTATTTTTGTCAAGATAGTTTATTTGAATATTTACTAACTTCTCAAGTAGTTTAGATAGCAAAGGAAGGATGGATGTAGGGTGGTAGTTATTTAGGTCCGTGGGATTGCCTGACTAAAAAATTGGCTAGACAACAGGATGCAAAGGGTAGTAGTAAATGGAGTCTACAGTGAAGAAAGGAGGGTTACTAGCGGGCTACCGCAGGGTTCACTACTGGGACCGGTCCTTTTTAATGTCTTTATAAGTGACATTGCAGAGGAACTGGAAGGAAAAGTATGTCTCTTTGCAGACGACACAAAGATCTGCAACAGGGTTGATACACCAGATGTAGTGGAAAGGATGAGAAGGGACTTGGCAAGGTTGGGGGAATGGTCAAATGTATGGCAGCTCAGATTCAGTGCAAAGAAGTGCAAGGTAATGCACCTGGGAAACAAAAACCCAGGGGAAGAGTACACAATGGGGGTGAGATACTGACAACAGTAAAAATGGAAAGGGACCTAGGGGTAATTGTATCAGATGACCTAAAGGTGGGCCAGCAATGTGAGAAGGCAGTAAGGAAGGCTGGGTGGATACTGGGATGCATAGGGAGAGGCATCAATAGTAGAAAACAGGAAGTTGTTATCCCTCTGTACAGACAGTTGGTGAGACCCCATCTGGAGTACTGTGTGCAGTTCTGGAGACCCCATCTCCACAAAGACACAGACAGAGTGGAGGCTATCCAGAGGAGGGCAACCAAAATAGTGCAGGGTCTCATGCCAGAAGACATACTAAGAAAGACTAAAGGAGCTTAATGTATACCCCCGAGAAAGAAGGGAGCGAGGGACATGTAGAAACTTTCAAGTACCTCAAGGGAATCAACAAAGTCCAAGAGGATAGCATCTTTCAGAAAAGAGATGCAAGAACAAGGGGACAATTTTGAAGATAGAGGGTGACAGCTCAGAGGTAATGTGAGGAAGTATTTTTTCACAGAGAGGGTTGTGGATGCATGGAACAGCCTCCGAGGAGGTCGTGGAGTCAAGAACAGTGGGGGAATTCAAGAATGCATGGGACAGACATAAGGCAGTCCTAGTGGGGGGTAGGAGGAAGTAAGCTGTTGGTTAACTAGGATCTGCAGCTCATCTGTTAGGTAGGAAAATGGGCAGACTAGGTGGGCCAAGTGGTCCTTATCTGCCGTCAAATTCTATGTTTCTAAGTAGAGGAAGTACCTGGCAGTTTTCCATAGATCGGGCAGGGTGCTAGAGCAGATGGACATATTAAGCAAGTGCAGTATGGGGGCTGGTAGGAAGTGGACGCCAGCTTTGATGAAGTAAGGGCCTATACTGGCAGCACCAGCACCTTTGTTAATATCTAGTTGAAATAAGAGGTCTTCTACTTCTTTGAACTGGAAGGGAGTGAAGGAGAAGATGCTGCTTGTCAGTAGAGGTGAATGTCTGTGTATGGTGGATGCTAGAGCGACTGCTTTTGAAGTATCAAAAGCAAGGCTGGCAGTGGAGAAGTGATCATTAAAACTGCGTAGTATACTAGGTTTATCAGAAAGGGTCTGACCATTAAGGGAGATCTTACCGGATAGTGTGGAAGAAGGTTTATTGCCTTCCGCTGCTTTAATTATGCTCCAGAATTTGCTTGTTTCCTTTTGCAGTGTCAGTAGCAGCGAGGAAGCTTTTGCGGCCCTGATCTGTTTTTGTGCTCTCATTTCAGCATGCTCTGAAGGCTTCCCATTCTACTGGGAGTTTGGTCCTTCTGGCTGTAGCCCAGAGACGATCGCTTGCATTTAATGCGGCCTTTTAGGACAGCGGTGAACCACGGGCAAGAGTGCTTCATGGAGGGGGGGGCATAAGCCTAACTATAGTGGGGCTCCAATAGTCTGTTCATACCATTCCGCTGAACTGTCCCTGAATACAAGGGATAGCCCTCATTTTACCCCTGAAAATTGTTCTGCTATTCATCCATCCCTCCTGGAAAAGATGCTGCTCACACAGAGGATGTCCTGTAAATTTAGACTTTATGGCAGGGATGCCATTTCAGATTTCATCGGGGGGAAGCCAACAACCAGTGGAGGCCAGGTGCTAGTTAGCCCTTAAGTGGCAAGCTTTAGAATGTCTGGAACATCTCTAAAAGGTAAAACTTGTTTGTTGTGACTGAAAAGTAAAATGCAAATCAGGAAAAATTCAAATGTGTAAGATTCATCTGTCTATACCCTGGAGCAGTGCATCAAATTTGGGCTAAAACCCATCCAGTTACTAACCAATTTTTTTCCTGGCTGAAGTTCTGAATCCCCCTCTCAAAAAATTACTTTGTCCTGATTTCGCTCTTCGACTCCATTCCATTCAGTACCCATCCCATATGAGAAGTGAAGCTGCCCAAAGGTACAGAAATGTGAGAAACACATTAATATTTGTCTTTCTGCCTTCCCCAATCCACATGTAAAAAATTATTTACTTTTACTTACCCAACCATCTGGCCAGAACCTGCGGCCTGGCCCAGTGTGCCACCAGCCCAGTTTTCAGTCCACTCTTCCTCTGTCCTTCTGCCAGAAACTGGGCGCTAGAATCGACCATCCCAGTTCCCCAACGTGGTCCGCGACCAAGTCACCTCACTAACTGAACCCACCCAACCTGTGTTGCTTGCTTCTTGCTTGGCTGCTGCCGCACTGCACTGATCAAGGCCTATGAAGTTTTCTCACACCGCTGTTGTCACCGCTGCTTCTAGGCCTAGCTTGTGGCCACAGGGGGCCTGTGCTGTTTTTTTTTTTTGTGTGAGGAGAGCCTAGTAGAGTAACTAGGTAGCCTAGTCTCAAGTTAGCTTTTAGCTCACCCTTTGCCCCTTAAGCCATCAGGGTAGACAGAGACTCATTAAAAGTAGACCAACAAAAATATCCCGCCACATCACTGCTGTTGAGAGTTCAGTGTTCACAGACTCCTCCAAGCAGTAGTGTGCAGCCTGTCTGTTCTGTGGCACGAAAGACAGTGTCACATTCGCGTGACTCATGCTGTTGCTTGGCTGGAGCTCCTCTACATCACGTGTAATGGTGCCGCCGCTAATAGGTGGAGAGAGTGGACAACACAATACAGACAGTTGAGTCAGGAGCGCACACAGGCCGGGGGCACTTATTGTGCAAAAGATTAAATCCAAATTTAATGCCTTTATTGCCACAATCGTGAAGAACAACATAGGTACAAATGAGGGAGGGGAGGCAGCTGCCCCTCTGCCCTACCGAAATGGTACCCCTACTTTATGGTAGAAATTCATTTCCGGGTGCTAATATTGGTACAAGTAAATCCAATGGTTTCCACGGTGCTCTGAAGTACTGTATCTCCATGTTTCAGGATGTGTCCTGATCACCATGAGGGTTAGTGTCCCTCATTTTGAGTATCCATGTCCCTCATTTCGGTGACAAAATGTGAGGTATGGTGCATGTTTCTAAGACCCTATTCAGCACAAAGAATGCTGAGCATGGCCATAGTGTATATGCTCTATACATAGTGACAAAGGGAAAGTAAGTGAGCCGAAAGAGACCTGGAGAAACACATCTGTAGCACTAAATATGCATAAGGGGATCTGCATGTCCCAAAACAAAATGGTCAGGCTTCACAACACAGAAGCCCCTCTTCACACATCTGGAATGGGGGCTGTTGGCTGACTATATTCTAGGCATTTATTGCAGTAAGCAAACAATACTTTACAACTTAATGGTAATTTAATGACGAAAATCAAAAAACATTAAACAACTTGCAAAAGGATCAGAATTCATGAATTTACCTAATTTTAATGGGAAATCAATGAAAAGTGTATTTTAATGGCTCTAATTGCTAGCAGTAGTATGAGAACTAGAAACTGATATACTTTTTTAGATGAGATTTGTACCAGCTTAGTTGCTGCACACATGGCAAGCGTGCAGCATGTGAACCTGATTTGCTTTTTAGACCTGGTTTGCTTACATTCACTTTGTGTACGTGAACCGCATGCAAACATTGCCCAATTAAGCATGTGGCATGCATTCTGCATGTACATAGCACATTTACTTTTCTGTAAAGGAAAACTGTCATAAAGCTAGCAGGCAGATTTAGGAAAAACTCTTAACAGCAGACTGAGGGAAGGACACACTGGGACTTCACACACAAATGAAAACACAATGCACAACATATGTTTTTGCAACTTCTGGGTGTACTACTCCTTTAAGAACTTACCGTAACAGTAGATCTTTGAAGGAATCTCTTTCAGCAGGTCACACCTATGGAACTTAGCTGTCAGGCACTATGATCCCACAGAAGCCATTTTCTGTAGCAGTCTTCTGGGGCGGCCCATGCTGAAATAGCCATACTAACAAGGCTGAAATACTGTATGCATCAGCTTGTTAAAGGGAAACAGTGGAAAAGGTACAGTTTCATCCAGGCACTACAAAAATGCCTGATTAGTGCTTTCAGACAGTAACATTTTTTTTAGCAAATTATTCTAACTGATTTTTTAGTGATTTAAACAGTGGCCTTCAACTTTCACTTTCTGTTGCTGGCAGCCACCATTTCATGAGTAGCAGAGAGCTTCCTGAGCTCAGTTTATGTTAATATGTCCTGCCAACCAATAGCTGAGGTGAAATAGGCATATTAGCATACAGTGAGCTCAGGAAGCTCACTGCTGCTCATGAAATGGCTGCTGCCAGCAACAGGAAGTGGAAGTTGTGGGTAGCTGTTCTAAATCATTAAATAAAGTTGCTACTGTCTGAAAGCACTAATTGAGAGTTTCTGCAGTGTCTGAGGAAAGCTTTGTCTTTTCCATTGTTTCCCTTTAATTCATGAGGCACTACTCCAAGTAAAAAGTTTTTGCAACCAGGGGAACAGATAAGGGGAGTAAAGAAGTATTTTACTACCATTTTTGACTGAAATACTCCCACGTTCTGATTTTAGGAAGTTTTTTCCTACCCTGCAGATTTACAGTATATGGTACACATGTACAGAGTTGGCAGTACCATAATATGCTAGCAGCCATGGCACTACACAGGAACCTGTAGAGGTGGGGACAGGAGTTGCTTACTGGCTGCTTAGAAAGATTGTTGCAACATAACAATGTTAAAAATAAGGTCAGAGAATGACTCCACAGCAGTATTAGGTAGTCAGTGACTGCAGGAGTCCAGTGGATTGAGACTTGGTTTAGATGTGTGTGTGTGTGTGTGTGTGTGGGGGTTACAGATGGGTCAGTGGATGACAGTACTACCGTTTGGATGAAAATACCACCAGGTGTAAGAAGGTAGTAGTAAATACTTCTGAGTCCTAAAAATTATCTGGACCACTGTTTGCAACTCCTACATTCCTTGTGTGCGCAGCAGTACATTCTTGTGGACTGTTCTGTTGTGTGAGGCAAACCACCTCACTTGTGGAGCTGCACCGACTAGGCTTAGTTTGCACGCGGCAGTTTATTTTTTAATTTATTTATTTTGACTTTGATAACCGGGTAGGTGCTCTGGTCCAGAGGACCATTTACAGGCACGATCCGGGTCATGAGGCACGAGTGAAATAATATAATTTAAACAATAATCAATGTTACATCAGAGTACCAACTAACAGGAATGCACAGTACTGAGTACCAGGTACAGTAACAAGAGTACAGTCATGTGGGTAAAAGTAAAGGCAATTATGTAACCGCATACTATGTACAAGCATACAGCCAGGTAGAAATAAGAGTATACAAGATAAGGGCAAACAAGTAGGCAAGGGGAGGCTGAGACAATGGCCCGGCAATAACCAAAGTAGAAGGGCAGGGAGAGAAGCGGCAGAAGGGGAGACGGAGAGTGGGAGGCAAGGGGAGGAGGTCTTAGTAGGCAGGGCAGTTACACTATTTGTCCAGAAGCCAGTATTTGAGGTTCAATTTAAACGTTCAGTGGGTGTTGGAGATATGCAAGGGGGCAGGTAACCTGTTCCACAGAGAGGGGGGCCGCCATGGAGTGGGCCTTCACACCTATGTTAGTGGAGGTTCTTGGGACTTCAGGGGTGGGAGTGTCAGAGGAGCAGAGGTGCCTAGTAGGGGTTTTGGTGTGAAAAGAGTGTGGCAAAAGAAGAGGTGTTGCCACATCTAAGGGTGGTGTCCAGGAGGCAAGGGAGAGAGTAGTTGAAGCATTCATGTAAGGATAGCCACCCAAGGGAGCTATAAAGGTTGCAGTGGTGTGTGGAGTAAGGAGCCAACAGTGCAAAGAGACAGGCGCTATTGTAAGCAACTGATAACTTAAGACAGAAGGGTGGATTCCTGCTTGGTTCTTATAAGGCAGGCGCACCAAAGAAAAAGTAACCAGTCTGGAACAGAATGAACCCCAAAAGGGCATGGTGGGTGGGACAGCATGACCTGCTAAAAGAGATTCCCTCGAAGATCTTCTGTTATGATAAGTTCTTATGTAACGGTACTATCTTCATTGGGGATATCTCTTTCAGTAGGTCACACCTATGGAATGAGTACCAAGCAGTGACATCAGAAAGGACCAAAAGGGAGGCAAGATAAAAAGACCTCATGAGAGGAGACCCTGAAGCACGGCTAGGCCAAAACCTGCCTGCGAGAGGCACTGTCTAAACTGTAATGCTTGGTAAAAGTGTGGACAGAACTCTAAGTGGCAGCAGCATAAATGTCAGCAGTAGGCACATTCCTGAAACAAACAACTGAAGCGGCTGTGCCCCTGGTGGAATGGCCCTTGACATCCCCAGGAAGTTCCTTACCATACTTCCTATAACGAAACGTAATACAGTTGGCCAACCATTTGGACAAGCACTGCTTAGAAGCTTTGGAACCCTCTTTTTCAGGGGCAAAAGAACAAACAACTGTTTGGACTTTCTGCAGTCCTTGGTATGATGTGTGTAGTAATGCAAAATTCTGTGCACATCTAAGGTATGGAGCAATGCTTCCCCTGAATTGGCATGCTCTGGGTGATAAACAGGAAGGTGGATGGGTTGATTAAGAGTAAACTCAGACAACACCTTAGGCAGAAAACTGGGATTGGGATTGATATGCAAAGAGACCCTGTCTTTGTGAAAAATTTAAATAAGGCAGTTCATACATGAGAGCCTAAAGCTCAGAAATCCTTCAGGCAGAATTAATAGCAACTAAAAACAATGCTTTCCACAAGAGAAAGTGAGAGAGAGAGAGAGAGAGAGAGAGAGAGAGTAGCTTGCAAGAAGTGGTGGGCTCAAAAGGAGACAGGGTCAGTTTCTCCAAAACAAAATTCAGGGGGCTTCAAGTGAAGAATGTCCTGCAAAAATGTATGGGCCATCACTAATTGGGCTACTAGACGACCGTCCAATGGCAGACATGTGCTCCTTTTTTTTTTTTTTTTTTTTAACTTTATCTTCCTGATACCCTGGGCATCCTTCAGGAGTGCCCACACGAATCTCCACCCTACTCCCAACCTGAACCCCCCGCATTTCCCTGGCCTCTCCTCCCCTGAATGACTGCAGACTGACCCGACCCCCGGTACCATCTCCAGGGCTGATTCCGCTCCCCCCAGCGGCTACCTCCTAAGTATGAGGGGCCTACCTGCAAGTTGTTGGGTCCTCCGGAGAGAGAGATCCTGGGCGCGACTGGGCTGTTGTTTGGGATGTGGGAGGGTCCACTGGGGCCACCGTCATCTCCCGACGTGCAGGAGGTATTTTCTTTGCTTTTTCTGTCCCTCCCCCCAGCGGAGCCCGGCCAGCAAGGCTACGGAATGCTGTGGCTCTGCCCCCCCAGGCATTATGCCGCGCTGCTACACTGGCGACCCTCCAGCCACCGCCAGAGGTCACCCGAGCGAGTGCATTGCCACCCCACCCTGGGAAGAGAGAGCAGTCGTGGACGCCACCTCTATCCCTCCTGCCGACCCCCGGTGGGCCCAGCTCACTCCGAACCCGGGTTGCTGGCGTGGCGCGAGGTGTGTGTCCAGCACCTCAACCCTCAGCACCACTGGGCCTCATGTGTACCTTAATGGAAGAATATTGAAGGCCCAAGTCGGAAAGGGAGTTGAGGTACTCCAGGACCTGGTTCACTGAGCAGCTGAAAAGGTCCAAGTGGTAGGCAGATGCCCAAATGGCAAAACATTTCTACTTCATAGAATAGGTGGCCCTGGGGGAAGGTTTTCTAGCTGCCACCAACACATCAGCCACTCTCTGGGAAATGCCAGAGCAGGCTATGGATATGTTCTCAGGAGCCAGACATACAGCCACAGGGACTTGAGATCTGGATGGACCATAGTCCCTTGGGCTTGAGTGAGCAGGTCCTGGCAAAGTGGGAGCGGGACTGGAGGTTCCACTGCCAGTTGTTGCAACAGTGGAAACCAGATTTGCCATTGCCAAAATGGTGCCACCAGGATGAGGGAGGTCTCTTCCATCTAAAGCTTGAGAAGGACTCACTGAATCGGCTGTAAGGGGGTGGGGCATAAAGAAACCCTCCTTCTCCAGGAGAGGAACAACATGTCTTGCCAGAAAACTCCAGGCCTGGGCTCCAGCAAGCAGAAAAGTGTCAGTTTTGCGTTGTGTGGAACGCAAAAAGCTGCAACTCTGGCCACCCCCACCTTCAAAAGAGGCTTTCGGCCACAGAGAGCAGCAGTGTCCATTTGTGTTGGTGAGCCCAAACTAATCCCCTTTGTGTTGTAAATTCCCTAACCCCCTGCTGTTCTGTCTGCCCTTTTGTTCAGCCTCCTTATACTTTTTTTTTTTTCTCTCTCTCCCCCCAGGCCAGTGGCCCTCGGTACAGGGCTGCTCAAGCTCAACTACAAGTCCTGCCCCCATTGAATGACATTTCAGGTGCCCTGACTGCAAACCAAGCCCGGATCTCTGCCAAGCAAAGTACGGCTTCAGCGCCAACCAACTGGATCTTGGGCGCTTCTGCAAACCCACTCTGATTTGTCCAGTTCCTGACTCTGCCATTGCCGCCTGCCCCTTTCTCTCGCCACTGTTACTGATATAATAATTTTCACACTGTTCGAGAAAAAGTTTTACAGTACAACTGTTTTGCTGCTAGATTTTCGGCCCACCCGCCCCCACCACTCTTTAAATACACTTTTTACCTCATCCTAACTCCGCTTCCTCTCCCATTGGCTACCTAATTCCACCCAGCAACCACCTTATTACTGTCTGCCTATCTCTTAGTGTCTTCCCTGTACCTCCTCAAGAGCTGATAACCGTACTGACGCTCCTCTAGCTTCTGTGCCATGTCTCTACTGCCTGGATACCTGCCCCTACTCGCTACCTCGCTCATCTGCCTCCCGCTTCACCTCTCCAGCATGCCGCCAACCTTCCCTAAACCACCGCCATCTATCCTGCCAGACCTTGTAAGGCTCCCTTACTCCTCCAACTTGGTGACCATCTCACCTAACAGCCCAGATTGGCCCCATTTCCCCCTCCCGTCCCTGCCCCTTTCTCTTCCACCCCTCACACTCCTGGATAATTCTACAATTAATTACCTTCCAACCAGCCACTAACGCTCGTCCACGGCTGCTACCTAGGTGGCACTCGCTCTCCTCATGGTGCCTACACCTGATAGCCCACTACTTAACAATCGCCCTCCTGCTCCTCGCAGCAGAGGACATACACCCGAACCCAGGCCCCATGCTCAACCCTACCCAATCAAACGCAGTGGGCCCATCCCCTATCATGTCCACCACCACAAATCTCCCTGTAGGCCCCCTCCCCCGTGGCCTGCAACTCCTACACCTAAATATAAGAAGCCTAGCCCTCAAAATTGATTCACTCCGGGTGCTGGCAGCCCACTATGCTCCTGACATCATCACCCTTTCTGAAACGTGGCTAAATAAAAATATCACTGATCCCTTGGTTGCTATCCCAGGCTACGTCATGGCCTGCCAGGACAGGTCAACCAGAGGTGGTAGAGTAGCCATTTATGTAAACTCGGACTTGCACTTCTCAGTAGTCCTAGCTAAGGCTGAGCTACTTATGCTACAGCTGGCACTCCCCTTCTCACTCCCGATTTACATTGCCAGAATATACTCCCGGCCTGGCACACCTGCCATAATGGTCACTGATGACCTTACACATATCTCCTCCCTAACAACATCAGGTGAACTATACACTATGGGAGATTTCAACCACAATTGGTTAGCTGCAGCCCTCAATAAAGCCTGTACAGAGTTATCTGCACTGAACCTCTCACAAATCATCACTGAACCTACTCACCTTAATCTCAAATCTGCAACCACTCACTAATAGACTGGGCTCTTACCACCCACTCACACCGGGTCATCAAAGCAGGCCTACTTCCTGACTCCCTGAGCGACCACCACATTATTTATCTAGTTCTCAAAATTCATCGCCCAAACCCCCCCAAATTCCTAGTCCAACCCCTACAAATCCCTCAATCTTCTCCCTTGCTTGAAGATCTAGCCCTAGCAAACTGGGACCCCACCGCCTTAATATGCCCAATCAACGATGCCCTCCTACACTTCCAAACCACGTTCCTCAATGTCTAGGAAACTCATGCCTCTCTGCGTTGCACAAGCGTATGTGGCAACCACCTGCCATGGATTATTCAAGAACTTATAGCATGTCAAAATGCCCATGACAAAGCTTGGAGAGCTCATAAATCATCCTGCCTCCCACAAGACTTCACCACATGCTACGCCATAAATGTACCAGAGCAACTCGGCTAGCTAAAGTGGAATACTTCAGCTCCACCCTCCAATCTAACTTAAATAGTCCATCCAAATTCTGGAAGGTCATTCACTCCCTCTTCTCCCCACCAGCTGCCAATCCTACTCCGCTCTTAAATGTAAACACCCTCCTCTCGGATCTACATGCAGTCACTGCTGAGTTTAACATATACTTCTCCACGTGTGCTTCTATGCTCCTCTCTTCCCTGCCCACCCCTACACCACATGGACCTTTCGCAGGAGCTAAGAAATCACTTGGGCCTTGTACCTTCTCCTTCAAAGATATCTCCCAAATTGATGCCCTGCATGCCCTTCTAACTCTCAACTCTTCGAAAGGTAAATCCCCAGATGGACTGGACACCAAACTCCTCTACCTCTCTTCCCTTGCCATAGTAACCCCACTAGCCAACCTCCTAAACCACTCCTTTGCCACTGTTACAGTCCCTCAGACATGGAAGCATGCCATTTTTCATTCCCCTCCCTAAGGGGGGGTGCCCCCACCTCCACTTCAGATTACCGCCCTATCTCTCTTCTTCCAGCTCTTGCTAAACTCCAAGAACACCTTGTGCTTGCCCAACTTACCTCCTTTCTTTCTGACTCCAGCTTCTTCACACCATTCCAGTCCGGATTCAGGAAGAACCATTCCACTACCTCCTCCCTGACAAGGCTCACCGACACCATCCTCTCCAGAATGGATAGAGGGCAGATCACCTCAGCCATCTTTGTCGACCTCGCCAAAGCATTCGACATCGTCTCCCACCCCCTCCTGTTAACGTCCCTCTCGGAATCTGGCCTTTCTGAATCAGTCACCAGCTGGTTCAGCACCTACCTCACTGGTAGGACCCAATCCATCAGAATTGCGGATGCCACATCCACCCCCCTCCCCATGACCACTGGAGTCCCCAAGGGTTCAGTACTCAGCCCCATTTTGTTTTCCATTTTTCTTAACAACCTGCCACTAATCTGCTCAACTACGTCTATCCAGATGTATGCAGATGACACTGTTTTATTCACCTCCGGCTCTTCCTCGGAAGAGGTAACTACCAACCTTCAGGCTGACTTCAACAAAGTTCAGCTCTGGTTCAGCTCTCATCAGCTCTCCCTAAATGCTAAAAAGAAAACAGCCACCATGTCTTTTGGCACAAGGCAACGACTGTCCAGGCTCTCCACCCTCCTCTCCTTTCACACCCTGGATGGGACTGTACTGGAAAACACCACCACCTCCTTCCGGTACTTAGGGGTCTGGCTTGACCAACATCTATCCTTCTCTGTCCACATTGACGCAATCTTGAAAAAACTGCACCCTAAGCTCGGTGCCCTTTAGAGGAACCGCAGCAGCCTTCTACTAACCGTGAGACATTAACTAGTGCACATAATGATTCTTCCGTCCTTTGACTACTGCGACATAGTCTACAGTGCTGTTCCCAAGTCTACCCTATCCAGACTGGAACCCCCTCTTTAACGCCTTCTGCTGCTTTGCTCTCAATGCCCCCCACACCCATCACTGCGATCTCTACCGTTCACTTGCATTCCCATCCCTCGAACATCGCCGCCAGCTGCATTGTGCTAAATTTGCCTCTAAATTCTGGCTCGGTTCCCTCCCGTCATACCTCAGCTCCTTACTGTCGTCACCCCCACCTCCGACCGATGTCCTTAGATCCCATGACGCCCGTCAATTATTAATCTCTAGGTGGAGGACCTCCGTTGGCCAATCAGCCTTCTCACACCACTTCCCTTAACTCTGGAACGAACTCCTTCCTCAAATTCGCCACCCTACCTTCACTCACTCCGTATCTACCATCCTGACAAATTACCTTACGGTAAATTGTGCCTGTACATGATACCCTCATGCCCCGATTGCCTGACCAGCGGCACCTAGCATATGCTACGGAAGCTGGCTTATTATACTAACTATTGCAGTTTCTACCCTATTGCTGTCTTACCTGCACTTTTATTCCACGTACAACTGCTCTGTGTTGGGGATCTGTGTGTCTTGTGCCTAACTGTAACCCAAGTTGTTGACCTTAAACCCAGCTGTAATTCCTATGCTAAATGTATCTCACATTGATAACTTGCGTGTTATCCTCTCCCTTGTTCTCCTTCCCCGCTGGTCGCACCAGGAGACAAGCATCTTTTTGCTCAGTGTGCCTTTCCTGGTAAAACAATTCAGTAAATAAATAAATAAAAATAAATAAATAAGACTGCGACTGACGTAGCCTGTCTGCCAAGATGTTTTGGTCCCCTGGATCATGGACAGCTGCTAGCTTGAGGTCATGGTCCAGTGCTCAGTACCAGACCCTCATTGCCTCCTGGCAGAGAAGGTATGAGTGAGTCCCTCCCCTTGTCTGTTGAGATAGTACACCACACTGATGTTGTCTGACTGGACCAACAGATGACCTGGTGACAGGTGGTTCTGAAAGGCCTGAAGGGCATAGAGGGCCGCTCCCATCTCAAGCATGTTGATTTGGAGACTTCTCTCCATCGGGGACCAGGACCCCTGGATCTGAAAAGGACCTAGGTGGGCTCTCCAGCCTGTTCCCAAGGTGTCTATTGTGATGACCTGCCTGGGAGAGGTTATGAGGAAGGAGACCCCCGCAGAAGATGGCTGGGGTTTTGCCACCACTGAAGGACCCTACGAAGAGGGGAGGAGACCAGGACTAACTGATCCAGGTCATTGTGGTGCTGGTCCCATTGAACCTGGAGGGTCCATTGCGGGACCTGCATGTGGAGCCTGGCTAGCAGAACAGTGGCTATAGTGGCTGCCATCAGCCCCAGCAGACGCAGAAAAAAAATGGACTGGAATGTACTATTTCCAGGCCACTAAGGAGGCCTGCACCATCAGGCAGTCTGTCCTGTCTTGGGGCAGGAAAGCTCTGCCCTGAGAGGTGTCCGAAACTGTGCCAGTATACAGAAGGCGCTGAGAGGGAGTGAGAACTGACTTGGGCAGATTCATGGTGATGCCAAGGGAGTGGAACAGCTGGAGAGTCCTGTGCAAGGTGGTCAGTAAGAGTTCCCTGGACAGGGCTTTCAAAAGCCAATCTTCCAGATAAGGGAACACCTAAAGGCCTTCCTGACAAAAGGATGCAGCCACTGGCACTAAGCACTTGGTAAAGACCTGCGGCACAGGGACAAACCAAAGAGCAAGACTCTGAATTAAAAATGTTCCCCCTGGAGCGAGAACCTGAGGTACTTCAGGTGGCCGGGATGTATCAGGATGTGGAGATATGCATCCTGCATGTCCAGAGAACAAAGCCAGTCTACCTGCTTGATGAAAGACAACAGACCCTGGAGGGTGACTATACAGAACCTCTTGTACTGAATGAACTGGTTGAGCCTCTTGAGAGCCAAAATGGGGTGAAGATCCCCTGTCTTTTTGGGGACCAGGAAATACCTGGAGTGAAACCGCTTGTTCCACTGAGCGGGAGGGACGGTTTCTATGGCAGTTTGCACAACAGAGACTGGATTTCCTCTCTTAGCACTGGAAAGTGGTCTAGATAACAAGAGTCGGGGGGGGGGGGGCCCGGGACGGTGGCTGGCCTCTCCAGGAGCTCCAGTGTGTGGCCCTTTTAAGCAAGCTGCAGTATCGAAGCATCAGGTGATTTCCTTCCAGTGCTGTAGGTGGAGGGGAAAAAAACGACCCCTGACCGCCTCCCCCAGGCTTGGAACTGGAGGAAGGGGGTCAGGGAAAGGAGTCTGGCAGAGGCAGGCTGAGTGGCTGCTCCACCCTTAGAGGATTTTGCAGCACTAGGAGCGGGCAGAGGAGCACTGTCCCGACATTTGCGCTGAGCTCAGTACCCTTGTCTTGACTTTTGTGGGGCTTTTCGAAAGGAAGACCATGGGCAGTTCCTGGGCTGGGTATGATAAGGGGAGTACACCAACTTGATGGTCCTCCCTGAGGGCTGCAGTTCATTATGTCCTGAACATCTGGACAAAAAAACTTGGTGCCAACAAAAGGGACATCCAAGATCTTCTGTTGCACATCAGCTACAAACCCAGAAACCTGGAGCCAGGAAGGCCTGCGGAGGCAAATGCCCGAGGTAGTAGCCCGCGCTGTAATATCAGACTTATCATACAGAGCCCTAAGGGGTGAATACCTACATCCTGAGATTCCTGCAGAACTTTGAGAAACTCCTGCTTCTGTGCCCCATGCAGGAGGGCTTTGGCAGCTGCCTTGCCCTTCCTCCAGAGGGTATTCTGGTACTTGACTGTGTGTGAAAGGTAATTGGAAATCCTGACTCCCAGGGTGGCAGAAGCAAAGGTTCTTTTGCCCCACAGATCCAACCTCCTGTATTCCTTGTCTAGAGGGAGAGAGCGAAGGTGCTTAGGCAACTTGGAACAGTTGTGGGCAGCTTTTATGACCACTGAGTCAATCTCTGGCAGGGCAGAATAAAAGGGCTTGCCCAAGGCGGCATGATAGAGGTGATCTGCCTTCATGGGCATAGCTGGTACAGTGTGGGGTCTGTGCCAGACCACCTGGGCTGCATCCTCTAAGGCTGGAAGCAAGGGAGGAATGACCTTGGGTGGGGAGTCAGGAATCTCCAGGAAGTCCACCATGTTCCTTCTGGTGGCATCATCCTCCTCCTCAGTCTGGAGCCCCATGGCAGACTGAAGCTGTTTCTTGATGCCAAAAATATGGGGGTCCTCAGCGGGGACTGAAGGGTAGGGCCCTCAGAGACCCCAGTTCTGGAGGAGACAGTGGACCTGTCAGTGGAATAATCCTCTTCCTCCAATACCTCCTCCTCATCCTCCTCCTCTGAGAAGAGAAGGTCAGGGTGATACTCCTACTCAATGTCGACCAGGTCTGAGCAATGGGCCAATGCGGCAGACGCCAATGACCCCCGAGAGGGCACCAGGTGAATAGGCCCCACAGTCAAAACCGAAGGTGTCAATGGCCTGACAGGTGCTTGGGGTTAACTGCTGTTCCAGCAACGTGGTAAGTGAAGTAAGCAAGGAGTTCAGTTCGACAACAGGCTACTGGATGACCATCTTGACCGGAATCCATGGCAGGGGGGAACAGCCTGCTGACAACGGCCTTGGAGCGCCTGAAGGCGACAAAGCTGGGGGAGACCAGGTCATCAGTGACCCTGCCGGAGCAGGGTGCGAGAAGGCCAGCCATCCACTGCCCTTCGTCCAAATTAGGGCAGCGAACCCCGACGTTGGAGACATCCGCAGAGGAGCGGGGAGTGTTGGGGGGTGGGGGTTGTGAGGCTGCCAACATGGCGGTCGATGACTGAGAGTCGGCAGGAGCCATGGAAGGGACCACCACCTGCAGTGACCTTGGGGAACCCGAAGCCGGGGCGGCGGAGGAGGTCCCCCCCCCATAGGGGTCGACGAGGAAGTCCCAGAGGACTTAAGAGAAGTGCCTGGGGAGCGGGACCGGTAACCTGAAGGGTGGACCTTGTGGCAGATCTTATCCTTGTGCTTTCCCAAGGACTTGTCCCAGACCTTGAAAGCCCTTGACCCAGAGGAGTGAGCTGGAGAGAGGGATGAAAAAGACCCAGAGCCCCCCTGTTTCAAACTGGCTAGTTTCTGCTCCATAAGAAATATCTTGAGGGCATGTTTGTGGCACCAGAGAGTGGTACGGTTAAATGTCTGGCAGATGGTGCTGACTTCAGGAGAGTGCAAAGGCCCCAGACAGGAAACACAAATGTCAAGGTAGTCATCCCGGAAAATCCGCTTTCCGCAGCAGCAGCGACGAACAAGACGGGACGACTCAATGGTTCTAGACATAAAATTAAAGAAAATAAAGAATAGTGTGAAAAATGGCAGTCAACTGAATGACGGGGCTTCCACAGAACACCGGGCGAGTTAGGTGACAGTGGAAAGAACTGAAGAAAAAGCAGGGCCGCCTACACCTATATATGGTTTGTAACGTTGGTGTATTGGCGTGGGTGGCCCCTAGTAGACTGCTACAGAAAAAGGCTTCCATGGAATCCTAGCACCTGATGCCTAAGTTCCATAGGTGTGACCTGCTGAAAGAGATATCCCCTATATTTATTCGCTGAAAGGGTGGTTGATGCCTGGAATAGACTACCAGCTGAGTGGTGTAGGCTAGAATGGGGGTCAAGCATGCATGGAATAAACATAGGGGAGTATTGGATTAGAAGCATGGACTGTGAGGGTTGCCAGAGATCACATAGGGTCTGTGGGTGTAGTATAAGCAGGGAACACATAGGTAGACAGTTTTATCACTAGGCCAGAATGCCAGTTTCTCATTCTAGTAGTGCTTTCTTTGGCTGTGCTCAAAGCACTTCTGGGACAAGAAACTGGAATTTGGGCCTGGTGGTGAAATTAGGATGAGGATTGTTGCACAGTATGGGACTTGATAAAAATATTTCTACTTCAAATAAAGGGACTCAAGGAGGTCCTAAGGGTGGGAGTAGGAGGGTGGTGGAGTTGAGCTGGATGGGGGGTGATTTACCTGTGTGTTGATTTTTAAAGTAAAGCCCTAAGAGACAAACTAATGGGCAGGGGCTGTTCCAAAATGCTTTTCAGATTTTTTTTTTTTTTTAATTCCAGAAAATTACAAAACTCATGCTACAGAATTTAATATAAACTGTGAAATAGTTTTCCAGGGTTTATATGATCCATAGAATAACTGCAGTTTATATGATCCATGGAATAATTCTCCTTGGTCATAGTCAATGTAAACTGCAGCTTTGCTTTACTCACAGTTTCAACTGACTCTTCTTTTTTTTTTATTATGTTTTATCTTCTCATCCCCTGACCCCCATGCATCTGATCTACACACGCTCAGCCCCGCCACACACCCCGGGACTTACCTCACTCCCGAACAACCCCAGCTTACCCACCAGCGATATGCTGTGCCTCAACAAATAGTTAAAGACCGTGAACTTCAAGATGGAAGTTCTGTGTTCCACAATGGCAGCAATTCAACTGAGGGAGATTCTGGTATCACTGGATCCGAAGGCATACTCCCATTTATCCAGAACACTGCCAGTGTTTCTTTCTTTCTTTTTTTTTTTTTTTTATTTATTATACTTCGGTCCTGACCTGCCCACTATCAGCTCTACCACTCACCCAGCCTAGTCACCTGCCTTCTCCGGGACTTGACTTTCCCATATCCCTCCCTGACTTACCCCACCAGGACGGGGCCACCAGGGTAGGGGCTGTACCCACAGCAGTGTTAGAGTCTGGTGTTGGGAGAGCACCTTGGTCAGCAGTGTGGCGCCTGCAATAAGAGGTGGTCATCATCTCTGCCACGGTCAGGGGTGTTTTCGGTTTTTCTTCCCCGATTCCCATTGATGTCAGCAGAGCACTCTTCCGCACACAGGCACATCAATGCATGCCACACCACCAGAACACGCCAGCATCTACTCTTGCTCCTTCTCGGCTCCTGCCTGCACTACCACCTGCGGACACCAGAGGTGTCCCTCCCCGAGGTGGAGAGCCTACTTCTGGAGTGTTCAACCACCCTTCCCTGGCTGTCCTCCAATGATCAAGGCTCATTCCTAAACCCAGGTATTCAGCATCTCAAGCAGTAGTGCTACCGCTGCATTAACGTGTCAGCAACACTACCAGTATTTCTGAATTTGGGTCCGAGTCATGCACTACTAGTACATGTGCCTTCTGTTTGGATTGTCAACGGCACCTTGAGCATTCACAAAGATAATGTTGCTGGCAACACAGCTGTGGGAGACTGGATTTCATGTTCATCCCTACTTGGATGACTGGTGTATCTGGGCACGCTTCCATAAGGAGGCACAGACTGCAGTGGCAGTAGTAACCAGAATGCTACAATTCCACAGTTGGATAATCAACCATGAGAAGAGCTCACCGAGGCTGTCTCAGTGCCTGTAGCATCTAGGGGCACTGTTTGACAGAGGGACAACCACTGCAGCTCAGGCCGTAGACACTGTATCAACTGCCTGCAAGGGCATGTGAAAGACTTATATATATATATATATATATGTGTATATATATATATATGTGTGTGTTTGTGTGTGTGTGTGTGTGTGTGTGTGTATATATATATATATATATATATATATATATATATATATATATATAAAAGGGTAAACAGTCAAAGGCTTTCTTCATGTGCTTGGGTTCATGACAGCAAGCATTGACCTGATGCAGTGGGAAAAGCTCCACTCTTGTCTACTGCAACTCCTACCACGTCAATCATGGAACCTTCGAAGGGGGTCACTTTCAGGCAAGATTCAGCTAACCTCAGAAGTAGAGTACTCCTTAGCTTGGTGGGCACAACCACAGAACCTATTCAAGGGAATTTCCCTAAAGGATGTTCCATGGCTCACTCAAACAGTGGATGCCAGCCTCACAGAATGGGGCACAATGCTAGGCATAATCTCCGTGCAAGGCACTTGAAGTCTACTAGAGAGAAAATTACCAGTAACCATACTCTAAATGAGAGCTGTATTCAGAGCAGGGTTATCCTTCAGGACCAAGATTTAAAACCAGTATATCCTGTTGCGATCGGACAACACAGTGATGATCGACTATATCAGGAAACAAGGAAGAACAGGAGTTAAGGCAGTGTGATGGAGACATGCAAGGTTCTTTGCTGGGCATGGACAGAAGGGGGGGGAGTTGAGTTGTTTTGGATATGCTGCGCCTCAACAAACTGTTAAAGACAGTGAACTTCAAGATGGAAGTCTTGTGTTCCGCAATGGCAGCAATTCAACTGAGGGATTTTCTGGTATTACTGGATCTGAAAGACGCATATCTACATACTCCCAATTATCCAGAACACTGCCAGTATTTCTTTTTTTATTTTCTTTTTTTTTTTTATTTATTGTACTTCAGTCCTGCCCTGCCCACCATCAGCTCCCTAACGGTCTTCAATGGCTCACTTGAACAGTGGATGCCAGCCTCACAGAATGGGGCACAGTGCTAGGCACAGTCTCTGCGCAAGGTACTTGGAGTCTACTAGAGAGAAAATTACCAATCACCATACTCGAAATGAGAGCTGTATTCAGAGCCGGGTTATCCTTCAGGACCAAGATTTGAAACAAGTATGTCCTGTTGCGATCGAACAACACAGTGATGGTCGCCTATATCAGGAAACAAGGAAGAACAGGAGTTAAGACAGTGTGATGGAGGCATGCAAGGTTCTTTGCTGGGCATGGGCAGAAGCGAGCCTACCACCTCTGTCTGCACTCCATCTGGCAGGGACTCTGAACATGCAGACTGACTAGCTTAATCTTCAGATTCTCCATCGGGGGAGTGGGAACTAAATCAGGAGATCTTCAACATGATGTGTGGGACAAAATGACCCTGAAGAGTGTGGTACTCGGAATTGATTCATCTGGCCCTTAGAAGTCCAATTCAGCTTCCACTCAGGTGGGACCTTGTTCATCAGGGTCCAGTTTTGCACCCAGATCCTCAGAATTTTTGGCCACTGGCTTAGCTCCTGAGGGCAGAAGATACATGAAGGCTGGATATTCCCAAGGAGTGATCCACCCCCAATGCATTCCAAGAAAATCTCTAAATAGTGGAGTCTGGGACACTTTCTGCCCTGGCACTCCCCTTTGGGGATCAGACCCTTGACTGTCTATCTGTCCAGTGTCTTGAAATGTCTGCAGCAGGGTCTAGGTGAGAGTTTGTCAGTCCCCTCAGGGTCAAGGTGGTGACGCTTTCTGCCATTCAAGAATACATGGATTCTTATCCTCTTGGTTGTTGCCCTGATATTGTATGCTACATGAAAAACATTTAATAAACTCAGGCCTTGCATTCCACTGGTTTCTTCTCCCTGTAAACCGAATCTGGTCCTAGAAGCCATGATGGATCCCTCTTTTGTACCCCTTGTGGAGGACTTCATCTGGCTCCTTAACCTAAGGTGCTTTTTCAAGTGGCCATTTGTTCAGCGAGAAGGACTGGGGAAATCTGTGTGCTGTCCAAGGAACCCTCCCTTGTTTTCCATAAGGAGAAGGAGCTCCTTTGCACAGTTTTTTTTTAATTCTTTGGTAACTGAGTAAGGCCCACTAGGTAGAAGGCCCGTTTTACAGGGGCAACCCAGGAGCACTGGGGAGATTAAGTGACTTGCTCAGTATCACACAGTATGCAAGTGGAGGTTGTGGGACTCAACCCATGTCTGCTGGATGTACCAAGCTTGTCCACAGCTCACTGCTCTAACCTCTAGGCTGTACTGCCAACCCCTCCTACTTTCCTATAGTGGCTGCTGCCTTTTACAGGCAGCAGGAGATTGCACTGCCTTCCCTTTGCCGAGACCCAAAGAATGAGGCGGAGAAGCGTCCACATTCTCTTAATGTGAGGAGGAACCTCAAAGTTTACTTGAAGCACACTAAATCCTTCCATAACACTGACAGAGTTTTCATTATTCTGGGTCCAGGAGTAAAAGAAGTACCAGCCAAAAGTACCCTAGCCAAGTGGCTCTCTGCAGTCATTAGACTGGCTTACACATCTCTAGGCCTATTGGCTTCTGCAAGGCCTCAAGGCTCACTTCACTGGAGCTATAGCTACATCTTGGTTGCACCTAGCATGCCTCAACATCCCTGAAGGACATTTGCAAGGCTGCTGCCTGGGTCTGTGTCCAGACTTTCACTGGCATTATCACCTGGACATGCTTAGCTCCACTGATGCTGCTGTTGGGAGGTGTGTGTTGATTTCAGCTGCACAGCTTTTGGTTGGGGACTGCATATAAAGGCCCACACTATCTACTGCCTGCCCATGTGAGCTGACACACAAAGGGGAATTAGTCCTTATTGGTAATTCCGGCTGTGTGTAGGCTCTGTCATGGGTAGTCTCCGAAGCAAAAAGTACCAGCACCAGGTAACAGTACAAAAAACACAGCGTTTATTATAAGTACAAAATAAAGCAACGCAATACCTTTGTGATAAAAACGGACAGGTCCAGGAGCGTGCCCATTGTTACCTCCAAGGTATTGCTTTGCTTTATTTTGTACTTATAATAAACGCTGTGATTTTTGCACTGTCGTTGCTGCTGGTATTTTTTTGCTTGTGAGATTGCTTAACCTTTGCCCGGCACAGGTGTTCTTGGAGTGGAGCAGCAGTTTCTTTGCTTGTTTCTGTCATGGTAGGGCCTCCATTTTCAGTGCTGTACAAGTTTGTCATTTAAGTCTGCTGTCCTATATTGTATATGATTTCCTTAGTTCAGGGATTAGTAGATTTTGCAGGCTTATGTTACTAATGCTGTTTCTGCTAGTTTTCAAGGTTAGGCCTACAGACTTGGACACAAGGGTTGACTGAGGGTGATGGAATAGAGGTGTGCCTTTACACTCTCAGAAGTTTTAGTCTGTCATAGCCAAGATGGGAAGACAGACCATGCCATCTATGGCCTGCCCATGGATGGAGCCTACAGGCAATCAGAATTACCAGTAAGGAAAGCATAAATCCCCTTTATGCTCCAACACTGGGGTTGCTGGTTCTATGCTTCTCCCAAGGCTAAGTATAGGCTCAGTACAGTTTTTGCTAACTGTACTTAGCCGCAGGAAGAGTATGGAACCAACAACTAGTCTTTACAAAGCTGTGGTACAGCTGCTGTTTAATTGAATAGTCTGTGGCTGATCTCCATTGGTAACATCAGTAGAAGAAGGGGACATAGGATGTTGCACAAGTGATGTTTGTCTGTATGACTGTAGGAGACGAATGCAGGATATCAAGATCCAGAATTGCATAATTCTAAACAATACAATTCAGTTTTATTTTTTATTATGCCTTCTTTACAAAATGCATCACCAAATGCTTCACAGGTTTAGCAAATGAAATAAAAACAACAGGCAGAATCATAATTGCAATAAAGGTTCGTAGACCAGGAGATGACAAGGCAGTGAGGCAGTATGGTTATGCCAAGAGTTTATTTGGAATTATTAAAACCAGGAAAACTCCATGAGATGCAACATCTTGTTTTCATGGGGGTACCAGAGAGGACAGCAGCAGCAATAGTTTAACATAGTACATCTGGAGCAGTTACTTACAGGCTAAAATATACACAGCAAAGAAAAACTGTAAAGGTGTACAGTAAGTACATCTAAACAGTAATCAAAGCAAGCTAACAACATACGGTCACAGCAAAGAGTGTGTGCATTGTTATGCAGCATAATCATTGTCAAGGAGGGGGGGGATTCTGGACCAAAACAAATACAGGGAGATCTAAGGAGGCTGGAAAGACTGGACATAAACACCTGCAAGCTAGAAACATTCCTCAGATGGAAAGGGAGTGTGTTTTTAGATGTCTGGTGCTGCAAATGCAAAGGCCTTGTGGACCAAATTCATGCTGGCAATTGAGAAGGTAAGCTGCTGCTGTTGAACAGAGTGAGTAGGCACTGCTTGACCTGTTTGAGGTGGGTGAGATAATCAGGGGCTCTTCCTTGTGCACAGTGGTACAACAAAGAAAGCCAGTGGTAGTCATAGGCAAGGCTAACTTAAAAGACTTAAAGGCAAGGGAGAAGGCCAGCCCGGTGGCGTAAAGGGCTGAGGTGCTGTCAGCGTCTCGCATTTCATGTCATCATCCCAGTGACTGGAGTTTGGGAACAAGCTTGGGTCAGCACCGCAGGAGGGAGGGTGGTTGGGAGAAGTGGAAGTGGCCAGCTGGCAGCTCTCTTGTCCTGGATTGGGGTGCTGATCCACCCTTGCTCTTGGCTGCCACCAAGTGAAGGCCAGGTGGTAGACCAGACATCTGGGAGCTGCAGAGAGTCGGGGTGGGGGTGGGGGCATATGTAGAAGGGGCTGCAGTTCTGATAATACATGTGCACCTCCACAAGCATGCATCTTCCATGCCGACGCAGCACCAAGACTGCTGGGGAGAAAATGTGAGAAAAAAGGTAGACATAGGCTTCATGAAGCCTTGTCTGAGCCAACACAACATACCCTTCTGCTTCGAGGTCTGGGGGTGCTTCTGGATGCGAGTCTCCATGGGGGAGCTAGCCCAAGGACTGATGGAGGTAAGGGACGTTTGATAGTGCCCAGGAACCAGGCTGAATAGCTGCTTGGTCTGATCCTTGTATATAACTCTATAGAAAAAAGGCTTGGAGAAGCAATGAGATTTGAAAAGAGGAAGTCACTGAAGCAGAGAGAGAGAGAGAGAGAGAGAGAGAGTGGAAGGCTGTTCCAGAGAGAGAGAGAGAGAGTGAGAGAGACAGTGAAAGTCTGTCAGCAGCAGACAAGCGTTTGTCAATGCCAAATGTTTCCTTGCATGGTGTATGTGATGGTGTCAGTGTCAAACATGTCTGGTAATCAACAAAAGGGAACCTTGATAACAGGGCTGGGTGGTAAGGCTAAAGGAGCAGTTAGGATGTATGGTAGCATAGTAGATAGGAACCTTACAGCAGACTACAGTAGGTGGGCCAGGAGGTCCTTTTCTGTTTTCATCTAATTGTCCTTGGTAAACGAGGTGAAATCGGAATTGGTATGCTGAGCAGGGTACATGAATACTGGGACTAATAAAGGAGAAAAAGTATGAGTATCATAGGTGGCTGACATAAACTGATAGGGAAGGTTGTTTGTAATAGTTGTCAGAGAGCAGTAAACAGCGTGGAAGGTCAGGTGCCAGATGAGGGTCAGGACTGTTGTAAGAGAAGGGAGGTGGCGCAGGAGACAGCATGCTGGTAGGAGCAGCAGTGTTGGAGTTACACATTATGAGCTTTGGGAGCTGTGGGGGCCCATAAGGGTGCTGTCTTTAAACTGAGCCCTCCTTCATAGTATAAGTGAATGGCAGTAATGCATGAGATACCGGGACTCCCTTCAGAGCTGGGGGGCCGAGCCCTGACAAGCCCACCTGTAATTCCAACACTGACTGGAGGAGCATGAAAGCCCCAGAAGAAAACATGGAAGAACAAGGGACAAGGGCAAGAACAAGGGGCCAATTAACGATGGGGGGGATGGGCAGGGGTTGGCCCAAATGCCATAAGGACAGTTTTCTTTGGGGAAGTAGTGAAATAGGCTGGGGAAGATAAGGGTGACTAAAAAAGAAAGAGGGGGGAAAAAAAAAGAAATGGACAAATTTGCCACCAAGGACATGCAGGGCTGCAGCAAGTCCATCAGGAAGCTAAAATGGCAGGGTAGCTGTAATCAGACCAAGGGGAATGCAAGCCTCAGGTACAGAGGGGGGAAACGGGGACATTGGTGGCTAGATGGGAGGAGGTCTAGAGGATAGAGTACGGACTGAAAGCCACACAAGTGCAAATCCGGAGCAATACCAGAGCAAGAGCCTCAACTCCATTGAGTTAATTGCAGCCAGTCAAATATAGGAGGTACTGTACGTGGAAGGCATTCATGTGCAGTGGGATTCAGGGAAAAAAATATATCCCGAAGGCAACTGATGCAGCCTCTCATTGGGCAAGCACAGTCAGAAGCATACAGAAACGAGGGTCATGCTGCAGCAGTGGTACACCATGTGGCAAGGGTAACAGCATCCAGCCAACTGATAGGGAGGCATCAGAGTGTAGATTGTTATGGCCCAGTCATGTGCCGTGCAGGAGGTAGAGGCTCAGGGTAAAAGCCAGCACTGGGGGATAACATCAGCCCCAGCAGTGCTGACCCGGTAACGAGCTGGGAGACTAAAAATGGGAATGCTGTAAAGAACAGAAACAGAACAGACAGGAGAGGACAGCAAAGGAGGTAAGGAAGCAGGGGAGGGGCGTCAAACAGAACAAGGGAGGAGGATGGAGAAGCAATATGGGAAAGATGGACAGAAATGGGGGTGGGAAACGGGGTCTGGAGAACAGGAGAGAAGGACAGGAATGGGGCACAGAGGGAGCCATGAGACTGGAAAGGAGCACACATAAAAAAAGGGGGCACCAACAACAGGAAAACCCAGGAGGCATCAGCCCATGAGCCACACAGGAGCCAAGAGCGCCATGAAGGGGCTTGTTCACAGCACTAAGCAGGGAACTGCTATAGGAGGCTGGACTCACAAAGTATGACTCACTTGTCCTTCATACAATCCTTGTAGTTTGTTTAAATGCAGTGACGTAGTGCCGGCTTTATGTAAATGAATAAATTGAAACGCGGTCATTGGAGTGCTTCATTTCTTTCAACTAGAGGACACTTCCAGCTGTGAAACTCTGAACTAGTGTCACAGTCTGGTTGCGTGCTCATTGATCTGTCAGAGACTAGCCCACTGTAGCTGTCTCTGCATTGGACTTGCTCCTGACACACCTCTGAAATGTTGTTCTCTGAAACAACCACAAGATGTTTCTTATGCATGCGCAAGGAAACATAAAAAGACACCACAGCCAGCAGTGGGCAGGAACAGAGGAGAGCACTGTAGAGGAGGAGTGAAGGGAGCAATCTAGAGAATAGCAGGAGACATGAGTCCGAGAGCTAGGCAGGAGCAGAACCATGGTGGATTTTAAAGACATGTGGTACCATTTTGAACTGGATCCTGAAAGGAGTGGGGAGCAAGTGGAGGTCATGGAGAGCAGGACTGATGTAATCATGTTTATTGGTACATGTAAGAAGGTGGCAGAAGCAGTCTTCAAAGACTGAAACCTTGACAGTTGAACTGAAGTAAGTGGCCTTCCCCTTCTGTCTCAGCTATCACTGCGAAAGTAGGATTTCAAGGGCTACATCTTCTTTGACTATTTTCTCAGTTCCTCCTATTCCCCTTTATTATCTTGCCTTGACCTTATTAATGCCTGATTCTGACTAAATTTCCTGCAGCCCACTTCTGTCCAAGACAGAGGGTCCTCCTGTCAGGCAAGAAGAGCTCTCTAAATTACAGCTTCATTTCAGTCATTGCCTCCTCCTCCCTGACCTTATATTTGCATCTTCTGTCTCGAATGGCCTGTTTATCTTATTAACTGCTTTGTCCAGAGAAAGATAGTTTTTTGTTACTTCACACTGAGCCTGTCAGTTTTCTCTTGAAGTACTGTAATCTGATCCTGGTATACTTTCCTTGGAAATGGTATTTAAAAACATGGAAATGAGGAGGCTCAACTCCACCACATGTGTGCAGCTACTCATTACTACAGGAGTGCAGGCGATAAGGCAGTAATCAGCAGGACTACGTCATACAGTGGAAGACCGTCTGAAAAAAAGCATTTGTCAATGCCGAATGTTTGCTTGTATTTGCTGTGCAGTTGTTGAGCATAGATAGCCATAGGTGCCAGAACCGGGGGGTGGGGGGCACTAGGGCCATGGCCCTACCACTTTCATAAGTGGCCCTATCACTTTTTGCTACCATGGTAATATATTTAATAGGGGAAAATTTACCCCTTACGTCCTTGGCCCCACCACTTTCAAACCGTTCCGACACCACTGTAGATAGCGCAGAAGCTAAAATTAACAAATTGAAATCGCAAGTTATAATAGTGTAGTTGTCATGACTGAGAAATGAAGAGGTTCACAGATAAGATTTTCTTAAATTGTGAGTTGAATTTACTTTACCACTGTAACTGCATACAGCAGATTAACCCAGGAAATCAACTTTCCCACTCCCTCTCTTCACATGCCACCCTTGTTTTTGGTTTCCCAGTGCCAGCAGCCAGCTCCTGGAACCAGCTCCTTGATCCAAAGTTGGGCCTGCAAGTCAAACACAGACCTCTGTGGATTTGTTACAGGTAAATGGCACTCACCTTTAAACCTTTTTAAATAAATAGATAAACTCAGAATATAATATGATTATGTGAAAAATGAAGAAATTAGGTATGAATGTCAGTGCTTTTAATGTAAGCCCTCTTCCCTGTCTGGGGGTATCCAGATGTTAAATTGATGGAAGGGGGGCAGTTGACAAACACATGCAACCAGTCCAAAGAATTAAAAAAGAAGTAACTCGTTACCTGGGTCCATAGAGTTGTTGTGACTGGAGATTACAGTAAACACGGGAACCAAACTGCTGCTTGGTGTTACGGAGGCTACAGGGGGAATTTTGGTTAGCAAGACAAGCATGCACAGTCACATTGATTAAGTTCATTGTCAACTCCAGAATCAAAATGCAAAAAATGATTTAATTGAAGTTGAAAAACAGTAACAGCTACTCCATAGAGCAGGGAGTAATAAACGGTGGGTTGCTTTTCTCAGACACCGCTGGGACATCTACTGCATCAAGCCTCTTGTGCCAACAGACAATTTATTTCATGCAGATTTCCCTTCAGCTGAAAAGGCTAGAATTCCTGGCAGTATTTTCTAGGGCCGACCACTAAATGAAGTAGCTTAACCCTGAAACAATTCACCAACTCATGTCTCATTTCTCTCTCTCTCTCTCTCTCTCTCTCTCTCTCTCTCTCTGCCTCTCTGCCTCTCTGCAGTGATTACATTCGTTTCCCTTCACTCTCTCTTTAGGCTGTTCTGTTCCTGTACCTTCACTCTGGCTTATGGCAGCACAAGATGTTTCTACTGTCCCAAACCTTCACATTTCTTTCAGTTCACTTCCATAGCCTGATCTTATACTTTCTCCACCTGGGGCTGTTTCTTAATGGAGCAAGCTTTTCTTTCCCGTCTAGATCTTGATTTCATACTTTTCAGTTGATGTTCTTATAGCAAGAACCGAACCACCAGAACCCTTTCAGACATCCAATCACTGATTCCTCCGCTGGTGGCTGGGCCTTATTCTTTGGTTGTGGATGCCCTGGACCTGATCCCAGTCCTAACCAACACACTCCACTCATGCAGCAATTTCAACCTCTGAACTGAGTCATCAGGGGGACTTCTGCCAGTGCCACACAGATCACCACACAGACTGCCATCCTGCTGGGGTCCTAAACATCACTCCCCCAAATGGACTTTCCCCGCCTCCACAAACGTCTTACACCATGGGCCCCAACTCTGCAGTGGCCTCCAACTTTGGGGAATAGGGATAACACTGCCACTTATATGCCGTCAACGGCAAGGTTACCACTTCCAAGCCATGCCCCAGGTCCTATTTGTGATCGTGGGCTCACCCACAGTAAACCATTCCAATCCAACAGCTGATCTACTCATAGGCAACCTTTCTTTCTTTAGTGCTTTTAGGCCCCATCAGCCCACCCCACCAAGGTGCTGAAGCCCACCTGGTGAGCCTCCATCCCTCATTCTTGTCCCCAGGCTTCGGCTCCCAAATGCACGGACAGGCCCTGCCAGCCTTTTTCTCCATTGCTCCCCTTTTACTCTCCCGAACCATCGCTCTCACATTGTGGGTCTTCAAGGGTGGTGGGCTGGGGTGGCAAGGGACCACCCTGTCCCTGCCAAGTCCTTCCAGCCAAACTTGCCGGCCGACCCCCGGCTCCTGTCTCCCTGGGTCTCTCCCTCGGCGCCAAAATCCCCTGATATTTATACCCTCTATGGAGGGCCTCACCTGCAGTCAGCAGGCAGCACCACATCCCAGACTCAGCGGCACCACTAGTTCTCCCTCTGCCTAGCTAACTCCTAGCAATCAAAATTTAACTAGTGAGCGCCCAAAGGGTGCTTACATTTTCCCCTTACACAAAACATTCACCTCCTGCTGAACACCCAACCAGGCCATACTACCAATCCATCTGGAAGAGATATGGCCACTCTCCCTCCCTGTGACAGTCAGAGCACTAAGCTGGCTACACTGCTGAAATGGTGGAACACTGAACTCATAAACCCCAATACTATCTTCATAACTCTTTTCTACTCTCTTCAAATTCTCAAACTATACTGAGCGAAGGTTAGGCAGTTCACCACCGATTCCCACGGTTGTCTGCCGGGTACTACAGCAGTGGCATGCCACCTCCCCCATCTTTCTACCAGTATACACTTCCTCTACTACAATACACTTCTCTGTCTATTATCATCCTACTATGCTACCAGGAATGGGCACAGACCAAACTGAATTCTTTCATTATCATCCCCCCCACAAGACTTAAACAAACACTGATGAACATTCATTAACCAAGGCTAACCCTGCTAACCATTCTGTTTGCATTTTTTCCTAAACATCATCTACTCATTTTAAGTATCCTAGCACTCTATTCTGTTCACACATATACAAACCATTCTGACTTAGTATAACAACTCTATATTCTTAAGCAAGCAGTTTCTTCAATCACTCTACATTCACACCACTACTTTCATCCTATAATAATTTGACTTTGATTCTTCCTTTTTTTTTCCATTTTCAGCAACAGTTCAAAACACATTCAAGATCATGCAAGTTACCATCAAAATCAAAATAATAAAACACAGCTTTTAAACATTATGAATATAGGCACCAATGTAGAGAGCTTCCATTGGACAGCTTTGATTAAGGAAAAAAATGATAACTTTGAGGTAACCAGAAAAGTTTGTTGCTTTTAGGCAAAATAAAGTCTTGTTGTAAGGCACTGACATGTATGCTAGATGTTAGGCAAAGTACAGCTTAGGATCCAGTTTAGTGCACTCATCTCCTTAAGCTGATTCACAGATGATATAATACTTAGTTTTCTGCCCTTCAAAGTCCTGAAGCATGGCAAAAGTTTTAAATAGAGTTATACCAGTACAAACAGTTGACATGAACATTTGGTGAACCTTCTTAATAGCAGCCAGCTCATCGCCTCCCAATTCTAAAGCGCTTCCGTGACTTTTGATCTTTACTTTTCCCAAAGCAGCCTGGAACACCCAGTCCTCTTTTTCTCTTCAATAATGTCCCAATGGTGTTCAGTTAAATAAGTGTAGTTCTCCCCAGGGAATTCCTTAGGGATGCAGTGATGGACCCAGCGTTCAGCTTGGGACCAGTCTGGAATGCTGCAAACACTGGTTCTAGGTGCTGTGCCTTTTAACAACCAACTTCCTGGCGTATATTGCTGGTAGCGGGGGTAAGAAAATCTTAGAGTCCATGTCCGATCTCTTTTTAGCACATATTTTTTGCAATCTAGGGATACTGTCAGGAAATTTCAGGCTGGGGATTCAGTAAGGCTTTAGAATGTCTCTTTCCCACAGCTGGTCATCAAAAGTATAAGCTTTATATGGCATACTTGAAGGAGGAGGTACGGGATAGTCTTGTTCAATGTAACTAGAATCGCCTTCCAAAATAACTTCCTCCACGATCACATCAGGCAGTTTGGAAGGATTCACCTCCCGAGCCCCATGGGGTGGTCCTCGGGTTTTCTCATGGTAACTGTTGGCGTGGTATGTGGGCCCAATGCAGGGGACACAAAAAGCTTGGTCCTACCTGCCACCCTATGGCCTCTCCCTCTGCCACGGCATCCTCCATCAGGCACCATCGGAGGGGAAGGGCTGGGCAGATGTCTGTCACCCTCCTCTCCGCGTTAGATTTCACTAGTTACCCCCCCTCCAACTGCTCCCAGTTATGCAGGCTCAAAGAAGCAATACTGGCCCAAGTGGGGGTGGTCACCAGACTGTAGGCCAGCTGATGAGCAATAGCAGTCCTAGGCTGGAAAACAGAATCACTTCCAGCACAGTCCAAACACACCCAGAGGACATTCACTACTCTTCCAGTCTGATGGCAGACGACACATTTCTCGCCAGTGCCTCTACACTGGACTACTTCCCATAACCACGAAACAAAGATGCAGACACTAAAATTTTATTCTCCTGAGCCTCGCCTTTTTTGTCAACACATAGTGTCTTATTCTAGCAGAAGTCAATCACTTGTGGACGCAGTTCAAAAAGTTTTAGTCAAAATGGCTCCACTTCCTCAATGCAGCGTGAACCCCACAGCCCAGCAACAAAGCTTAAGCCAATCCAATGAAATCCTCCCCATTCTTCATACATTGACAACTTGCTAACAATTCATGTTACCAAATGGCTTGGCGGTTGAGGTGTGAAACAGCACGAGTTAAAAATGACAATTACGAGCTGGAAGCCCCCCTGCAGTGTACTTTAGGCAGTTTGAGCATAACATAGGCTCTCAAATAAGTCTGTTGCTTTCTTTTAATCATATCCTAGATGAGCCCCCACTCCCTGTCTAAGGGTATCCAGATGTTAAATTGATGGGAGGGGGGGGCACTTGAAAAACACAAGCAACCATCCCAAAGAATTAAAATAGAAGCAACTCGTTACCTGGGTCCATAGAGTTGGTGTGACTGGAGATCATGGTAAACACAGGAACCAAACTGCTGCTGGGTGTTCTGGATGCCACAGGGGGAATTTTGGTTAGTAAGGCAAGCATGAACAGTCATATTGATTAAGTTCATTGTCCACTCCAGAATCAAAATGCAAAAAATGTAATTGAACTTGAAAAAATAGTGACAGCTACTCCATGGAGCAGGAGTATTAAACGGTGAGTTGCTTTTCTCAGACACAGCTGGGGCATCTACTGTAACAGTCTCTTGTGCCAACAGACTGTTTATTTCATGCAGATCTCCCTTCGACCGAAAAGGATAGAATTCCTGGCAGCATTTTCTAGTGCCAAAAAGACTCACTAAGTGAGGTAGCTTAACCCTGAAATAATTCACCAACTCATTTCTCATTCCTTTCTCTTTCTCTCTGCAGCAGTTACATTCCTTTCCCTTCGCTCTCTCTTCATGTTGTTCCATTCCTATACCGCCACTGTGGCTTATGACAGCACGAGATGTTTCTATTGTTTCAAACCTTCACATTTCCTTCAATTCACCTCCACAGCCTGATCTTATACCTTCTGCACATGGGGCTATTTCTTAATGGAGCACACTTTTCTTTCCCTTCTAGATCTCGATTTCATACTTTTTGGTTAACGTTCTTATAACAAGAACCGAACCACCAGAACCCTTTCAGACATCCAATCGCTGATACCTCCGCAGGTGGCTAGGCCTTATTCTGGGGTTGCGGGTGCTCTAGACCGGATCCCAGTCGTAACCAGCACGCTTTGCTCATGCAGTGATTCCAACCTCTGAACTGAGTCGTCAGGGGGACTTCTGCCAGTGCTGCACAGATCACCCAGTGGACTGCCACCCCACTGGGGTCTCAAACATCACTTCCCCCAAATGGACTTTTCTCACATCCACAAGTATCTCACACCGTGGGTCCCAACTCTGTGGTGGCCTCCAACCTGGGGAATAGGGCGTAACACTGCCATTAATATGCCCTCAGTGGCAAGGCTGCCACTTCTAAGCTGCGCCCCAGGCGCTTTTTGCTCTAGCGAGCCTGCCCACAGTAAACCATTCTGACCCAACAGCTGAACTGCTCGCGGGCAATCTTTCTTTCTTTAGGGCTTTTTGGCCCCATCTGTGCCCACCCCACCAAGGTACCGAAGCCCACCCAGCAGGCCCCCATCCCTCATTCTTCTCCCAAGGTCTCAGCTCCCAAATGCACAGACAGACGCCATCGGCTTTTTCTGCATTGCTCCCTTTACTCTCCCAAATCGTCTCTTTCCATACAGGTCTTAAAGGGTGGTGGGCCGGGGGGCAAGGACCACCCTGACCTCCCACAGCCCTCCAGCCAAACTTGTGGGCCGAACCCCCGGCCCTTCCTCCCCGGGTCTCTCCCTCGGCACCAAAATCCCCTGATATTTATACCCTCTATTGAGGGCCCCTCCTGCAGTCAGCAGGCAGCACCACGTGCCAGACTCAGTGGCACCACTAGCTCTCTCTCTGCCTAGCTACCTCCTAGCAACCAAAATTTAACTAGTAAGCACCCCGGGGGGGGGGGCATGGACTAGCAAAGGAGCAAGATGAATACATAGTTTGAGAGCTCCTATAGAATCCGCTTGTAATTCTCCTCCATCCTATGCTGAATCTTTAGTCTCTTACAGTACTGAGCATTAAACTCTCCAGATGCCATCCATGGCCAAATTTGCAAAAACAGGCAAAACTAACATTTAACCTACCAAAGGTCCTGGATCCAGACTGAGGCCTCGTGATCCTACCTCAGGGGCGCCCACACCAGGAAGCCAGAACCGCAGTAGCACTCAGTGGACTGGACTGCAGCGCTTGATCCCGCATTGATCCGGTGACCTCCTCAACAATGACCGAGGGTTACCAAGCCCTGGAATGGCTGATAAAAGACCTGAAGTATGACCTCAGCACAAGAATGGAGGCTGGTTTTGAAAGCATCACCTCCCAGCTCCAGCACCTCCAACATACCGTCAGTACAGTATCAGAGGCAGTGGATGCACATAAGACACGGTTGGAAGAGCTGGAGGCCAGACTAGGTATGCAGGAAAATCTTGCTCAGCGAACCAGCACAGATCTTCAGAAGGCATTAAAAGAAATGCTAAAACAGAACATCGACAACCATGAGAACAGAGAGTGGTGATGCAATGTCAGGATTGTGGGGATGCTAGAAGGCCAGGAGGGATGAAACTGCTGTACTTTCATCTAGAAATGGCTGCGAGAGTCGCTTCAAATTCCTCAGGCGATAACCCTCGAGATTCAACGGGCACTTAAGTCCCCAGGAGCTAAACCGTCACCGGAGCAGCATCCCAGACACAGGATTGTAAAATTTTTAAGGTACATGGACTGCCAGTGTGTCTTGGAGTCTGCAAGAAAAAAGAGCCAGATTATGGTGCAGCAATCACTGGTGAGCATGTTCCCAGACTACTTGTGGCAACTGCAGATCCAATGCTGGGCCTTTTTCGAAGTTAAGAAAAAGCCTCACGACCTAGACTGCCCATTCTCCCTATACCCGGCAAGGCTTGTGGTCAGACCTCAGGGAAGCAATCAGAAATCTTTCACCAGTCCCGAGGCAGCAATGGAATTTGCTCTGGAGATGGAATGTAATAAGAGGCGGCAATTGAATAATCGATATGTGGGCTGAAGAGTGGTGTATATATAACTCTTAAGGTACTGTCTTGCAGGCTTCAGGATTAGGGTGGGGAGGGCACAGTATCCTCTGAATCGCAACACCAGGGTTGTGGCCTGTAAGGGCTGGTTCAGGAGGGGCTCCCCTTTCCACCCCCCACCCATACCCTGAGCATCACATCAAACTCCTCTGGTAAAAGTCCCTCCTACTAAAAGGGATAGTAGGCCGGGGGTCGGCTGCTCAAAGCTCATCCTAAGGGAAAAGTGATTCTCCGAGGTCCAGTGACTTTATTTCTACTCCGAGGTGGCAAAGAGCTCCTTACTTCTGCTCTAGCATGAAACCAGTTTAAGTTGTAGACATTTTTTGTAACTTTACATTTACCACCTGTTTCCAACCTGTTTGTCTGAGGATTTATAAGTTTGCATTTAAAAGACTGCTTAGATCTATAATCATTTTAGGAGAATGTTTGACTGCTTGGATGATGTTTTGGGGGGGTACATTAGCTTTCATATTAGCTGCCTGCGTAGCTTGGGGCCTCTCTTTATGGAAGAGAACCTGAACGCTTGTGCGCTGTTGCTTAATCTGTTTTCTGCATTTATTAGGGACAGACCTCTGCTTGCATTCAGTGTGGGGAGTCGTCCTCTAGGAGGCTTCATGGTGGTAGCAGGCCTGGAGGGGTACAGTTGGGCTGGTCCTCTTTTGAGGGTCTGGACTGCTTCTCCCTGTGGGGAGGGAGGATTTTTCCCTCATCCTACTTTGGAGAATATGTTTTTAAATGGATGGAGGATGAGGTCCTTTGAATGTAACTATGAGTTTTAATGGCGGATCGACCACTCATTCCACGAAAAGTAGAGTGAGGATATGACTAAAGGTCTAGGGAAGGGGGGAGGGTACTGGGGCTTGTATTAACTGTCCTACTTTTGTCTCAAATGTGGGGAAAGGGAGTGGGGAGAGAGACTGTTTTTGGATATATCCACGTTTATATTGAACATAGTTGGAGGGAGGACATTTTTTGGGGTGGGAAACAGTTCATTATTAGTTCTGGTTATTAAAGTTCTGGTTGTTTGGGATGGGGGGATGTATGGGAGGAGGGAATGTTTCAAGTTAAGTGTTTTCTCATTTATAGGAAACTTTCAGAAAAAACATATAGAGCTTCTTTACTTTATGCAGGTCATGTCAGCGTCAGTAGCTGAGGTTGCAGTTTAACATTTCCACAAAAACACATGGAAAGACTAATTTTGCTGTTCTGGAATGTCAGTGGACTCAGAACAGTAACTAAAGAGGAAGAGGTTTGGTCCCGGATCAAGAAATTGAGAGGGACATGGTTTTCTTCAGGAAATACACTCCACTGAGGAGGAGGCTTCTAAATTGGCAACCTTATGAGGGGTTCTCTTATATCTGCACTATTTACTTTGAAGGCTTGGGGTGTGGCAATCTGGACTAGGCCAGGTCTCCCTCACAGAATTTTGTCAGTACAGTCAGTCCCCAGTGCCATTTTGTGATCGCGGAAGTGGACTGTGGAGGGTCCAGATATAACTTGGTCTCGGTTTATGGACTGAATTTTGACCTCCCGGACTTTTCACGCACCTGTCGGTCTCACTGGCTCTGTATCCAGATAACTTGATTTTGAGCGTGACTTTAATACATACTGGGATCCCCGTTGGACCATTCTGGTCATAGAACTAGGCCCTCCTGGAGTGTATCCGCACTTAGAAGTTTGATGGCGGGTAGGGCCCTGGTGGAGGCACCACAACCCTCAGACCAGAGGATATTAATTTTTTTCACATGCCCACAATATTTACATCAGGCTAGACTATCTATGCATACCCTCTTCCTTGGCGGGGGAGATAGAGGATGCCAGGTATGGCCCTATAGTCGCTTCAGACCATGCCCCCTTGTGGTGTCGTCATCTCTTCCTGGGGCCCCCGAGGCCCAGTTGGAAAATGGATCTAGTTCTTTCGTTAGACAAACAATATGTATCCCAAATTAAGCATTAGGGAATTCCTGGCCCACAAAAATCCAAAGGATACAAGTATTAACAACACTTGGGATGCTTTAAAAGCGTTCATCATGGGAGAGACTATCTCCTATTCTGCTTACATTAAGAAGAGACTCTCAGGGGAGGAAGAGACCCTAGAGGGACAAATACAAAAACTAGAGGGGGAACTAATGACGGCAGTGAGCCCTCAAAAAATTCAAGAACTTAAAGCTTTGAAGGGCAAACTACATCAACTTACAAATCGTACCATTAAGAGAAACCTCCTCCTCACAAAATCGAGTACTTATTTCAATGGTGATAAGGCAGGAAAATGGCTGGCAGGGATGTGAAAGGGGGAAAATAGCAGAGAGGACCATCCTACAGATGGAAAATACCAGGGGGGGGAACCACCTACGGATCAGCAAGAGATAAATAATATCTTTAAAGTATTCTACTTAAATCTGTACACTTCGGGGCAGACCTGGGAGGTTTCCTGCAAAATATAGAACTTACAGCCATTAGCAAGTGGGAGGGCCGGGAATTGGAATCCTCAATTTCATTGGGAGAACATAGGAGGGCAATCTGGAGGGGAAAGAGGGGGAAGGCAACGGGACCTGATGGCATCTTGTCCAAGTTCTACAAACTGACGTGAGATGTGGTGGGACCAGTTATGCTACAAATTATTATGAACGCCCTAGAAACTGGTTCCCTGCCACCCTTACTCTATCTGGCCACTATCATAGTCCTCCCCAAACCTGGAAAGGACCCTGTTAAATGTGGCTCTTACAGGCCCATTTCTTTATTAAATTCAGATTATAAAATTTTAGCGAAGATGCTGGCCTCCAGACTGGAGGACTCTCCTAATTTGATAAATCCTGATCAGGGGCTTTGTTAAAGACAGACAAGCCAAACACAATATCGGGAGAACAGTAAATGTAATCTTTGGGGGGGGGGGGGTGAGGGGGTCTTTTGGCCCTAGGTGCTGAGAAAGCATTCGATCAGGTGGAGTGGCCTTTTATGTATGCAGTTCAGCAGAGATATGGCTTTAGGGAGAGGCTGAGAAGTTGGATACGGTCACCCTATAGAGGTCCACAAGCCCAGATCCTGGCCAATAGCACATTGCCCGCCCCTTCTGCCTTTCGAGGGGTACAAGACAGGGGTGCCCCCTCTCCCCCTTCCTCTGCGTTCTCACTGTTGAGGCATTGGTGGAGACAATTAGATCCCACGCAGCAGTTCTGGGCCTTGAGTGGAAGGGGAAAAACCACATCATCTCCCTCTTTGCTGATGACATACTTCTGTTCTTGAGAGACTCTGGGAAATCACTGCCAGCCCTGTCCCAAATTTTTGATACATATGGCCCCTTATCTGGACATAAAATTAATTGGGGCAAATGCGAATGAATGCCTTTGGGGGGGGAATAAACAGCCAATTCAAATCTCACACTCTACAATTAGCCCATCCTCTAGAATTAAATATTTGGGGGTCATTCTACCATCTAGGCTCTCATCGATGGAGGAGATTAATCTTTATCAGGTAGTCCCATAGTTAGAGATGATTGCTTCAGCTGGAGAGCCTTGCCTTTGATTCTCTTGGACAGGGTAAATCTTATTAAGATGAGCATGCTACCACAGTTTCTATACCTCTTCCAGACTGTACCCATCAGCATACCTAATAAATATATAAAAGCTCTGAAGGGGGCCATCACTCGGTTACTTTGGCAGGGTAAGAGACCAAAAATAAAGAAAGCAATTCTCTCATGGCCTGTTTGACTGGGAGGCCTAGGTTTACCTGGTGTTAAATTGTACTATCTGGTGGCTCAGTTGGCACATGCACAGGATCTCCTGAGGAAGGGTGAAGGGTGCCTGCGATGGGTGGAACTAGAGATCTTATCCCTCATCCCCTTAGACTATAGGACCATGGTGGACTCGGTCAAGCCTCGTCACCCCTGTATCAATGCCCTTTGGGAGGCATAGAGGATGGCGCATGGCATCTTACAGCATGGACCAAGCATCTCCCCGGATGCTTCCTTATTATCACTCTGGGGAGAGACATGTGGCCCTGACCAGGGATTTCAGAGAACAATGGGGGGATAGAAACACAAGGGTCTTTATCTCCTACAATACGTTTTGGAAGACGGGCAGGTCTTGACCTTCCCAGAATTGGTACATAAGTTGGACTGAGGGCTTCCCATTTCTTTTACTATATGAGGCTCTGGGGGAGGATTGAAGCCAAACTGGAAGGGGCTGGAGCCGAAGTCCTGAGACGCTCCCCCCCGGAGGAACTGTTTGTGGGCTGGTACTCCAACCCCTCCTTTAAGCCCTTAAGAGGTTGCTATAAGCTTTTAGTGGGAGCTGTCCCGGATCCTGTGAAGGAGGTGAAGTATAAATGGGAGACAGACTTATACCCAGATTCCTGATGGGTGGTGGAGCACTGGTCCTTTTATTCTAAAAATGCATTAAAGTGCTTCAGTAAATAATAGACTTAGGCAGTGCAATATAATATTTTGATGAGGGCATACTTTACCCCAGTTCTAGCCTGGAGAGTTGATCTGGAGTCCTCTGACCTCTGCCCGAAATGTAAAGTGCGCGTGGGGACATTTATTCATATGTTATGGAAGTGCCAAAAGATTCGGCTATTCTGTAGGGGTGTTCTTGATCTGCTGACCCCCACCTTAAGTCAGACTTTGAGGTTGGACCCAGTGGAGGTGCTACTGGGGCTACCCTTGGGAGGTGGAGGGGGTCACAAACCTCATTACAGACTCTGGCGCCTGGGAGTGGTGACAGACCTCCGCCTATTAGCCATGCACTGGAGACTGCCTGTGGCCCTGCCTGTCACTGCCTGGATTAAAGACTTGATAGTTTTAAAGCTAGAAAATACTCAGTACAAAGTTGGAGACCAGATGGACAGATATCTGGAGATATGGGACCCAGTCGAGAGAGACCCATACAGTCCGGTTGGATCCTTGTATTTTGATTAGCTATCCTACTTCTAGTGGGCCCCATGCCACGCAAGACTGGCTCCATGTTTTCAGACCCTGTCCCTATAACAGATTAATCCCTAGAAGGCCAACTCCTTGATGTAAAACACTGGGTCTCTCTTTACTTACTGGTCAGTAACGAGTATGTCTCATATATTTAAATTTGTCCCTCTCATTAACCTGGCTGATTGATTAACTATGTATTACATGGTATAGATTGTATGCCCTGTGATCTATTACGTATGGTTGTATATGACCTACAAGTTGTAGGGATTTGTACTAAGCTCTGTTTTGCAAAATAAAGTTTATAAAAAAAACACCCAGAGGGTGGTTACATTAATAATTCAGCCCTGATGGGAGTGTGTATTGTGCAGGATGGATGGGAGTGGTAATATAGTCCTGCAGCTCTTCGTGTCCAAATGGTGAGCCTACGTCTGGGGGTGTTGGTATTTCTACACGAGGTGCCAGGGTTTGTGCTTGCATTTTCACTTATCTGGTGCAGTAGGCCTCCTACTGCAGTGTTGATTTTTGCCATCACATTTTGTTTTTTACCATGGGCAGCAGTATTGTGTATGTTGCAGTAGCAACAGATTTAAAACACAGTACAGTCATCACGGTGCATAGTGATTTAGAGGTGATTAGGGGACTCACATGCACATTACTTGCCTGAGGGCACAGTTTCTCAGAGTTGGCTTTATGATAGTGGTATACCTTGAATAAGATTACTCATGGGCACCCCTACTCAATCAACCTGAGTACCATGTCTTTTATTCTTTGTGCATGTTGTTTCAATTTTCTGTACAAGTAACTTTTTTTTTTCTTTCAAGGGCAGGTAGCGGTGTGAGCCTTTGGGGATCTTCTGCCTGTCAACCAGAAGGAAAGTGGCACAGTCTGTATTGCTATGCAAAATAACACAAAACTTTATTCACAATAAATATGATTAAAAATACTTACATATAGTGCTCTAAAGTGCCAAAAAGCGGTTGCATAAGGAAACACCAGAAGGAGTTCACCTCGACCAGTTTAGCGCAGCAATAGGGATGGTGTTGCTTTCTTTCTGGTTGACAGTTGCGTGTTGTTAGCAGGCACGTGAGTAGCAGAGCCCTTTTTGTTTGGTATGGATCTTTTACCTGGCTTATCCAGCAGTGTCCGTATGCTTGTGATTAGCTGGGCAACACTTGCGGCAATGGTAATTCTTGTTTCTGAATTTACAGTTCTTACTTTGAGTTGGAGTTCTTACAGCAGGCTATGGCCATAAGGACTAAGCTGCAAGGTGCCAGGACCCCACTAAAAATATCAAGCTAGCAGTCTTCAGTGAGGACCGCCCCCGATAGCCTGCCCCTGACATCAGCCAATGGTATAAAAGGGGTGGTTGACAGCACCACCTCAAGTCTTTTCCCACCGTCGACCAGTTTGCATTGGTTTCATGGACACCTCCTGGTACAGTCGACCGTCATTGCGCATTTCCCGTATTTATTTTATTTTATTCAAAAAATAGTGATTTCTTTACTTTTTCTGCATGTCTTCTTCCCCAGCTTCTTCAGTTGAGCATTGAAAGTCCGTGTGTGTGCGGCAAGCAGCTACCATCCAAAGGCCGTCTCTTCTGCCTGGGCCTAGACCACGACACTTCGGCCTGCCAGCACTGCCAGAGCTTTAACCAGTGGACTAGAATTCGCAGCCAGAACGCCCTTAAAAGCCACCTTCGTCAGCAACAGCTTGCCTCCATGCAGAAGCAGTCCTTGGGAGGAAAAGTATCTCTTCTTCCTCTTCCATTTTGGGGGGCCTCTTCGTCATCAGTGACACATCAGGAGAAGTTGTCTTCGGGGGGGGGGGGCCTCTTCGTCATGAGCGACATACCGGGAGAAGTGTTCTGGGAAGCTCAAGCCCCGGGACAAGGAGAAGACCCAGACATGCTCCTGCTCTTAGTCTGCTCACAAGAAGACCACTGCTTCTGGTTCCTCCTCCCATGGGAGGTTGGACCACTCTCTCTGGCCTGCCCTCACTCCTTTTGGGCAGCTGGTGGATAAACCACCTGCCTTGGTACTGACAACAGGCAGAGGTTCGTCAGGGTCTGGGGCTTAGGTCTCGGCCCTGCAGCCCATGAAGGTGAAGGCTATTCCTAAGTGTGCTGCCTCCTCCTCAGATGGCGTTGCCAGAGCTGAGTCGGATGCAGGTCACTACCTGTCATCTGCCTAGCCTCAGTATCAGACTCTGCCTCTAAGTCTTCAGACTGGGCCCCCCGATGCCTGGAGTATGCGTCCACCTCTGCGCCTTCCATAATGCCTCTGCCCCATTCCACGGAGTCCTGTCTGCGGGCTTCTGCTTGGCCGATGACGGCCGCATCCCTGGACTATCGCCAGAAGATGCCCATCCGTTCAACACCGGGTAACTCTGTGTCCAACCCAGCGACATTTCAGCTGTCAAGCGAATCCTCCTGCATCACTGGTAGACATGAACGTCTCCCCTACACAGACGATGGAGGGTCTGACATTCAAGGCTCCCACTCCTAAGGACCTGCCGCCCAGGCATCTGATACCAGCCTGCCCCTGACATGTGCTCCTCCTCAACTCCAGGCACTCACTGGCCCATCTGGTCATCAGATCCCTCTGAGCAAAGTGAAGGACCTTTTCTGCTTCTGGTGGAATGAGATAAAGGGTGACCTTCTCCCCACTAAGCCTTCTGAGCCAGTGATAGTGGAACCTGAGCCGGAACCTAGGGAGCTGACCCCGCAACCTAAAAGCCCATCCCTGCTCCCTGATGACATACCCAAGGGCAAGTTCAAGCTTTAGAGTCAGAGACACAGGTACTCCTCGATCACCAGGCTGACGTCTGTACCATAGGAGCAGAGTTTGTAAAATTGTTGGTGGGGTCAGGGGTCAAAGCCCTGGTCCAGGAGTCAGAGGTCATCCACCAATGGGGTCAGAGGTCAACTACTGGGGGGTCAGGGTTCGAAGCCCCACTATATGGGCAAGGGGTCAGATATCAAACCACCACCACCAGAGCATTATGGGAGCAGAGCACTTTGTATCGCAACGTGGGGGTCAGGGGGTTAAGCCCCCTGGCCTGAGGTATGGGAAAGAAATTGAAATACTATTTAAAAGACTTGTTTTTAAACTTTAACAAGAAGACTCCTTTTTTGGCGGGGGAGTGGTGGAGGCATTTTGAGGTTGGTGATTGATTTCCCTTTAGAAACTTTACATTTTGTTTGCTACTGTGTGTGAATGTTAATAAATATTGTACTTGCCATGTGGTGTCTTTTACTATGTTGTGTTTTTCTTTCTTCCTTCCTTGTTTTGGTTGCTGGCTGGGACTTCTACAGAAAGTGGATGTGAGGTGTCTTCTTGTCTTTCTTCCCCGTTTTGGCTGGAGTTCAGTCAGAATGGCCCTGTATCCCCAGTGATTTGCACCACCCCTGCCCATTCCTCAGTGGTGGTTAGTGTCCAGCTCCCCCCTTCCCAGCTCCAGCATCAACACATGCGCCCCCCCCCCCACACACACACACACACACACACATGTTGGTGCCCCTGTCTGATATGAGTGAGCCACGGTGACCGAATCAATTGTAACCGACACAGCCTGCCACACCATAGGTCCCGGGCTGTATGGGCTCATGGGGCATCGGCCCCAGCAATATTTTTTGACCTGGGCTGAGCCCCAGCAATAGTTAGCCACATGCTGCCAGTGCCATTTTTTTCCCGTTTGGTTTCTCTTTGCGCACACCCTCTGCTGTCTTTGACCGTGCGCGGCCCCCCCCCACTGCTGTTTAAGTGACTGGTGACAGTGGCATTTTTTAAAACTGGCGTATCAGATGGTGCCTTTTTTCTGCTGGGTTTGTCACCCCCCCCCCCCGAAAATCATTGTGACTTGTTCATTGGCAAGAAGTGGCATTTTTCAACTTGCCGCACGCACTGTGATTGGCCGGGGGGGGGGCTTATTAGGCGTGATACACGTGCGTCTGGCTGGGTGATTCTGTGAGGAGGCGCGAGGGTGACTGGCGAGGGTGCCGGTTTCCAGTTCCATTGTGTTAATGCGGCAGGCCAGCCTAGAAGTAGTTGAAGGAGAGATGGTGGTCCAGGCGCCAAGCCAGCCAAGAAGAGAGGAGCTTAGCTGGAGAGGGAGAGCATCAAGTGCCAAAGACTGGTGCGATGGTGTGCTGGGAAATTGGCCAGGAGAGAGAGAGAGTGTGTAGGACCAGGAATCTGCTAGTTGGGAGTCCAGGACACCACACCACACCACCAGACAGCAAGGAAGGCAAGCAGGCTGAGCAGCAGACTAGTGGTGTGGTGCTGCAGCAGAGGGTCGGGGAGAGTAGAGTGAGTGGAACATGTGACTCGAGCACGCCGGGTGGGGTTAGGGTCAAGGTTGGTTTAGGCAGACGGGCAGCAGGTCTACAAGTGGTCAGGTGACTGTCACTGGGTGGTGGTTGGTGAGGGTCCTTCAGTCCAGGCAGCCAACGGCACGGCACCAGCAGAGCAGCCAGCAGGTCACTTGGAGCCTCAGAGGAGTGAAGTGAGCAGTAGCAGAGGTCGTCGTCGGAGAGCGACCATCAGCACAACCAGCCAGCATCATTCCCCCAGCAAAGGTAGGCAGCTGCTGGCAGGCTAGGACATTGTTTGTTATCAGAGCAGCCACAGGTGCCCAGCATTTAATTTAAAATGCAAATTTGCCATCCATCCCATGGCAACATCAATGGGGTCAGCACCGATTCAACACTGGGTACACAGGGACATTATAGGGGCGCTCCCTAGATTGGTTAAAAGGGAAATACTGGTATCAAGCTGCTAGATTGCAGCAGCCTTCAGTCCAGGAGCTTACCAACTTTAAGCTGCGCAGTGCATTGTAGTGTGATAGCAAGCTGAGTGTGAGGGCTGCACCTCTGTTAGTGGCAGCCCCAGTAAAGTTTATTTGGCTGCTCATAGCATGAAATAATGACTACATGTGGTTACGATGAAGTCTGCATAAGGCACCAGAAGATCAGTCTGTTGGCAGTGCATTACCTCATTTGCATTAACCCTGAATGAAATGGTGTTTTTGTTGAAGCCATTTCTCATTGTCTCTGAAGAGTATCAGTGCATGATAATTGTTGGAGTAGTGACCACAGTGGGGAGGTGGACAGATACAGTGTCCTGGGGGTTGTGCTGATCTGTCATTAGTCTTTCTCTGGGCAGAGGCACTGCACAATTGCTGCTATATGGATGGGATATGCCTCCCCAACCCCCCCAACTAGTGAAGAAGAAAAAGAACCCTTTGAGTCATTCTTTGCAGGCACCAGGCTTCATCCAGTCTCTTCCACTACACACCCCATGCTGAGTGAGGATGATCATGTAACCTTGTGTTTGAAGGGGTAATGTTGTGGTGATGGTGAACTTTTAATGTGTTGCATGGATTTTACCTTTGTGTGTCTTCTATCAACCCAGGCAGGCCGCGTAAAAAAAAATGCCACACTCTGTCTCTTCCTTCCCGACCTGCGACCTTTGCTTAAACCCATAGGGGCAGCCAGCCAGCCAGGCAAGGGGTGCATCGCCATCACGATTCATGCTCAGAAATTGTGTTTCTGTGTGAGTGACTTGATGTGGGGACCTGGGGTTTGGGGGCAGGGGGTACTGGGGCTTCTCTTCCTCTCAGAGGAGGAGGAGGAGATGGATGAGGAGGAAAAATGTAGGGAAGGATGGCAGCAAACAAGGGAATTGTGCTTCTTATCTTGGTTTCCTGTCCAGTTTACTGGCCACATGGCCCATTTTGACAGTGTGTAGGCAGCTGGGTGCAAGCACTGGAGGCCTTTGGTGAGTCATCCTTTGCAGGCTGCAACACCTGGCTTCATCCATTCATTTCCACAGACTACACACCTCATGAGCCATGATGATGATGATGATGAAGAAGAAGCAGAAGCAGAAGACGACGTGACCTTGTGTTGGAACGTATAATGTGGCGATGGTGAACTGTAATGAGTTGCATGGGTTTTACCTTTGTGTGCCTTCTATGTACTCTGACCATGCCCCATATATATATTTGTATGTATATATATTTTTATATATATGTATAAATACAGTGCATTCCACATGTGTGCACGTCTTGGTTGTGTGCACAATATCACCAGGTCACGGTTCATTCCCTGTTGTGCTCAATGTTAAATGAATCGGTTGTGTGCACACATTTAGCATTAATGAGTGGGATTAAATGCAGCTGCGAGGTGTAAGATGAGGCGATCAATGGCTGATTTTCTTTGACGCTCCTTCCCCCAAAGTTGTCCTGAAATAACAAAACCCAGTGGCTGGGCTTCCAGGCTATATAAGCCCAGCCGTAGCTCAGAAATTGGCTCCCTGGTGTGTGTTTGCCTGGCGACCTCCTGCATCAGCACTCAAAGCAAGAACAGCTCTTTTCTCTGAGCTCTCCAGTCCTCTGGCTGGGTGCTTTTATTAAAGCCCAGCTGCAACAGTCCTTGATGCCTCCTGTTCTTGTTCCGGTGATGCAGCCGATGTCCTCTTCTCTCCCCGCCGCCAGTGTGGCTCTCCTCACTGCCACCAATGCAGCATCCCTCTTCGTTCTGCCGATCCGCTGGTCCTAATCCTGCTGCTGTTGCAAGTAAGGAAATAAATGTTCATATTCAACAGACTGTTTAAAATTCTGAAATTAGATTAGCTGATTTATCAACATGTCTAAGTTTCAGTTACAGCATGGTATTTATCAATGTTTGCTACTGTTTGGTGCTTTTAAAACTTTGCTACACTACTTTCCCTTGGGAGCTGTGTAATAAAATGACTTTTACTGCAACTGCGATTGACTGTGGGCATTTTTCTTGCATTTTTGGTTTAGTGCATTTTCAGTTGTATGCACGATTCCGGCTGGTCCCGAGGTTGTGCACACAAGCAGAATGTACTGTATGTGTATGTGTAGATGTATTAGATAACCCACTTGTTAGTGGTCGACTCTGATATATGCACGAGGTCACACAACCACTCAAGGCGCATGATATCAGAATGCCACCACACATCCTAGAGTGTGTTATCTATCTTATAAAATGGCAGAATTGTTTTTTTTTTTGGGGGGTGAGTGCAGGTGTGCGGTTGCGCTCTGATATACACATGGTCATGTGGTGGTCATCAGCCAATAAAAGAGCAACAATTTCCTTATCCATTTTATAAATATATATATTGTGTGTGTGTGTGTGTGTGTGTGTGTGTCCCCGAGTCCCCCATGTCTCTAACCTGACAATGGTATATGTTTAGTGAAATACAGTGCCTCATTCCACTTATGCCTCACTCTCTTGTTTCCCCAACCTCTGCTAAACCCATAGGGGCAGCCAGCCAGCCAGGGGATGGGGGTGCACTATGCTCAGAAATTACATGTGTGAGTGACTTGATGTAGGGGACCTGGGGTGTTGCAGGGGAGGGGATTGGGGCTTCTCTCTGTTGCCTCTTGTAGCCTACAGATTACATAACCTGATGTTTCCTGCTTTGTTTTGGACTTTGTATTATTTACTGGTAACTGGTATGGGGTGCCCAGTCCCCGGCCAATGCAGAGCAACCAAACTATCGCAATTTAGGAGTCTGGGGCACTGGCCAGAACTTAATGTGCAGGAAATAGAAAAGATTGTGGTCCTTTTTGCCAAACGGGGGACATCCCTGACATGCAGCATTATCTTGATGTGCTGTAGGTTGTGTAGGTGTAAGTGTTTCAGCAGGCCTCCTCATCTTCTTATGGCAGCCTGCCTGGTTAAATGGCACCTTGTAAGTTTTGGGGTCAGGACACTGTTGTGCTGTGCCACAGTTGTTGATGATCCCAAGGGACATCAGTGCAGGTTGGGTAGTCATTACAGGGGTACATACAGACAGTAACTAAATTACAGTATCTGATTCTGGTTACATATATTTGTGTGGCTGCTACTTGGAGTTCTGTTCACACCTTTGTCAAACACTGCAGTTTGGATGTCACTTCCAGGTGTAGGACTGGCTTTGGCCTTGCTGTTTTCCAAGGTCTACTGTCCTGAAGTTTATTTTTGGCTACCTTTAGCCTCCTCCCGTGCTTGTCAGTCTCGTATCTTCTTGACTGCTTGGGACTCGGTCTTTATGGTTATAGCCTGCCGCAAGAGCTCCAACTCAAAGGAAGATGGTACAACACGTAATCCTAACCGTAACAGTAGGTCTCACTTTGAGTGTGTGCTCCTGCAGCAGGCTACACATTAAGGACTATGCTGCCAGGCACTAGGAATCCACGGAAAAGTTCTAGCCAGCAGTACCCATCTGGGGCCCACCCCTTACGTCGGTCCGCCCACCGATGTTACCCTCTGTATAAAGGGGGTGGTCCCCAGCCCCACCTCAGTTCCTTTCCCGCCATCGACCTGTGCGCTTCGGCTCCTCGGACACCTTGTTGCATCTGTCAACTGCCATTTTTGTACTTCTTGTCAACATACCCATTTTTCTCCAAAAAACTTTGTTTACTTGACCTAGTTTGTCTTCTCAGTCTTCTTCTACCTCTACCAAGTGACGGAAATCAAAGTGTCTGAGCAGGCAGCAGATTCTGGCAAAAGACGACCATGCTCAGTGCCTCTTCTGCTTGGGGCCTGACCACGACTGCCCGGACTGCAGAAAATTTCACCAACGGACCAGGATCCGTTGTTTCAAGACACTTCACGCCTACCTCGTGGAGCAGCAACTCGCTGCCCTTCAACAACCATCAAAGGCCAGCTCCTCCGCCTCCTGGGCACCGATTTTTCATAAGGAGAAACACACAGGAGAGAAGCATCATCACCGGGAAAATGAGCACAGTAGGTCGGAGTCCCGCTCCAGATCTCCTCATCTGAAGGAGAAACCTTCCGGTTCGCACTCTGGCAAGACAGCGGACACTGTCCCCCTGCCAGGCCATGCTTCCTCTGGCCTGTTGATGATGAAGGCTCCCGCCCATAGTCTTTCAGCGAATGGGAATTCTTTGGGGCAAGGATCTTCGGGTCCCTCCCTGAGCCTTAGGCCCTTCCAGCATTCCTTGGGGATCTAAGGCCAGGGCACCTGCCGACAAGGCTCAGTCACCTTCTTCCTCCAGTTCGTCAGCCTCCCGATGACAGACACAGACACACACACCGGGAATGTTCCTGCTCCAGGGAACGCTCCCCCAAGGAAAGTCATCAGGCACTAAGCCAAAAACTCTGACGCACACCTTGGACGACAAACCTTCCGATAAATGAAAGGACCAGTGGCACACGCCACAAAAGAAGGCATCCAGTGACCAGATGTCAGGGTCGGCCACCCTACCTCAGATGCTTACAGGTCCACCGCCTCAGAAGTCAACGTCAGGACTGTCATCTCTGACGGATCAACAGCCTAATGCCTGAGCACCTATTAATCAGTCGCCGGATCAAATGCCCATGGCTCCGGTACCCGACAAACAGACGTCAGGGGACCAGACAATATGTCTTGCAAACCTGCTTAATTCTGACGCACTCCCAGATGTGACGCCAGGACCGAGTAATGCTCCGGATGCTCCCACAGGCTCCACTGGCATGCCACCGCCTCAAGTACCAATAGTTCCCCTGGCAGAAGTCGGGCAACTGTTTGCATCTTGGTGGAATATGGTGAAAGGGGACTTGCTTAAAAGGATGATCCCCCAACTCCTCCTCTGCCACAGCCTCCCATCCTGGCCCCAGACAGGGTTCCAAAACTGGACACTCAGCCCGCTTGTCTGCCCACTTCTTGGAGCCATATTCCTCAGGGTTCATATTCTGAGTGCTCCAGATGTAGGTCCAGGCATCGCCAGTCCTCCTGTGGGTTGTCTTCCTCTGACAGGTGCAGACTCTGGCGCAGGTGCAAATGTTTGAGGTCAGCTTCCCCTTTCTCCTCCAGAGGTCGCTCTTTTTTCTCAGGCTCTTCGGCCAGGGGCTATTCCCCAGAACCAGATGGCCACTGCAGTTCTCCCTGGTTCCCATCGGATGACCTGACCTTCATGGACGTGATGTGCCATATCCAATTTCTAAACCAGTGAGATACGGAGGAATTGGACCCAGAGAAAGGAAAAGGCTACATACCTTCTTGGGCATGAGTGACCCGAAACCCTTAGTCATTCCCCCTCTGGTCCCTCCCTTCCAAGACCTAACCAAGCTGGCATGGGAGTACCCTTCTTCCTTTTTAGCTGTGTCAAGAAGGTGGACAGGCTATACAAGCCCCCTAAAGCGGAACTCTTCTTGGGGGAGAATCCAAGGGTAGATTCCAGGGCCCTAAGTGCAGCACATGGCAGGACCAAGCAGCCCAAGCACATTAGCTCGCAGCCTCCCCACAAGGAATCCAAGAAGCTAGAGCAGCTCGGGAGGAATGTTTATGCCTCTTCCACTTGTTCCATATGATCCTTAAATTTTTTTAGCACACATGGTGCTATATCAAAAATCTCTGTGGAAGAAAGCTTTTGTTGGCCCAGAAACAGCCAGACAACCCATCTGGTACAGAACTTCTGGATGTCCTTCAGTCCAGCCTGGACATAGGAAAGCATGTCTTGAGAGCATCCTATGATTCAGCAGACATGGCTGCTAGAGACGTGGCCACTGGGGTCTGCCTCCGCCGCCACTCTTGGTTGCAGGTATTTGGGTTTAGACAGGACCACCAGGATTCCATCCTGGATGCTCCCTTTCATGGGTCTGTTCTCTTCAGGGAGGAGTTATAGGAAATCATAACGGATCTGCAAGACTCAAGAAAGGCAGTGCAATCCGTTCATCATATGTACTGGCTTGAACCCCCAGCAGCCCAAGCGTAAGCCCTTCCGGTGCCCGGGTGCCAACAAACAGAGAGGCCAACAGCCTTGAGGTCCTTTGAAGAGAAAGGCTCCCTACCAACCGCCTGGTAACAACGGGCCTAAGTGTGCCAAATCCTCCCACACCTTGTTGCCCACCTCAACCACCCATGCATAACTCCGTCTGCCCACCCTTCTCCAGCGGAGTCGATAGGGGGGGCAGTAGGGTGTCTGTTCTCCTGCTACTTAGAAAGGTGGGCCAACATTACCACGGGCGTTTGGATTTGGTACATTATTGAAAAGGGTTATATGCTGGAGTTTGCTGAACTTCTGCTGGACAATCCTCCAGCCCCCTCTCAATAACCTCCGACTCGCACAGCCCTCATATGGAAAGAGATCCATGCCTTGCTCTTAAAACGAGCCATCGGGCCTGTTCCTCTTCCTCATCGGGGAACTGGGTTTTACTCCCACCACTTCTTGGTTCCCAAGAAGACAGGGGACTTAAGGCCCATACTGGACCTGAGTCAACTGAACCAATTCATCGAATACAAAAAGTTCAGAATAGTGACCTTATCTGGCCTGATCCCCCATGCTACGTCAGGGGGACTGGCTATGCTCTCTGGACATGCAGGACACCTATTTGCACATTCCAGTGTTTCCAGCTCACTGTAAATGCCTTCGGTTCACTTTGCAGGGGAACCACTACCAATTCCGGATTTTGCCTTTCAGCCTTTCCTCAGCACCGAGGGTGTTTACCAAATGCCTCGCAGCAGTTGCAGCTGCTCTCAGAAGACAGGACCACTTCGTCTATTCCTATCTAGACGACTGGCTCCTAACTGGCCCCTCCAGATCACTGTTAGTTCACACCCTCTTGGAAACGTTTCAGATGTTGCAGTGGCTGGGGATAACAGTCAACCTACCAAAGTCCTGTCCTTGGCCCTGCCAATGTCTGCAGTACATAGGGACTATTCTAGACACAAAGCAGGGAAGGGCTTTCCTCCCACCCGACAGGACCACTCAGCTGAGAGATCTGGCATCCAGAATAGCTTCAGCCAACCTAGTCACAGTCTGGACTATGTTGCTACTTCTGGAACATATGGCAGCTGCCATACCAACAGTTCCATTGGAGTGCCTGCACATGAGAGTTCCTCAGTGGACCCTAAGGGCTCGGTGGAACCAGAGGGCCGACAACCTCGATCCTCCCATACGTATATTGATGGCAGTTCAGCAAACGCTGTCATGATGGCTAACTTCTCCAAATTTGGAATTGGGAGTACCATTCCAATTGGACTTACTGGGCCAGATCCTGACCACAGATGCATCGGGTCAAGGATGGGGTGCTCATTTTCAGAGGTACTGCACTCCGGGCACAAGGTCAGACCTAGAAGTGGAACATCAACATTTTGGAAATGAGGGAGATTCTATATGCCATGCAGGCTTTTCAGACTCACCTTTTCCTGGGTCACCTTCTTGTTCATACTGACAAGATGTCGGTGGTCTGTTACATCAACAAGCAGTAGGGGACACACTTCTTCCCTCTGTGCAGAGAAGCCATGAGAGTGTGGTACTGGGCCCTAGAATACAGACTAACACTGATGGCAGTTCATGTTCCAGGTGTCCAGAATGTCCTGGCAGACGAGCTCAGCTGCTCCTTGTTCAGGAACCACGAGTGGGAGCTGCTTCAAGAAGTGGTGGATGACCTCTTTGAAAGATGGGGCCGTCCAGAGCTGGACCTCTTCGCATCCCCGTGCAATGCCAAACTGTCCAATGTTTGCTCGCTAGATCTCGGGCCTGGTGTTTTCTGGCGAGATGCATTGTTCCTCTGCTGGACAGGGAGGTTTCTTTATGCATTCTCTCCCTTTCCCCTTCTACAGAGGGTGTTACTCAAGCTGCAGGCCGAGGGGGTGACAATGATTTTAATAGCCCCGCTCTGGCCATGCCAGATTTGGTTCCCCTCTTGCAGCGATTGGCAGTGGAACCTCCCTTCCCACTACCTCGATTGTCCAGCTTGCTATCCCAAGACCAGGGCATACTAGTCCACCCGGATCTTCGGTCTCTACGCCATCATACATAGCTACTGCTAACCTAGCTTTCTCTTGTTTTGGAGTTTTGCAGAGAGTGGCTGAAGTCCTAATAGAGGCAAGAAAGCCATCTACATGAGCTATGTGTGCCATGAAGTGGAAACGCTTTTGCATCTGGGCAGCTGCATGTTCCCTGGATCACTTTTCTTGCCCTGTGAACTCAGTATTGGAGTATCTTCTCTTCCTCTTGGACACGGGGCTGCACTACTCTTCCATTAAGGTGCTCCTGTGTGCCATTTCGGCATTTCATGTGCCTGTGAGGGGTAGAAACATTGCTCAGTTGGATCTTCCCCACACCTTTCTATGGGGTATATTTAATTTAAAACCTCCCATCAAGGATCATATGTCCCCTTGGGATCTTTTATTTATTCTAGAAAAATTAACCTTTCCTCCCTTCGAACTGGTCGCGGATTGCGACCTTCGCTTTGTCTCATGGAAAGTGTTATTTTTAGTTGCCATTACTTCAACTCGAAGAATTTCAGAGCTTCAAGCACTTATGTGCAAAGAACCTTATTTGGTTTTTCACAGAGACCTGGTGTCTCTTCGCACCAATCCTAAGTTTTTTCTGAAGTTAGTGTCTGAGCTGACACTAAACCAGGATATCTGCCTTCCGGTCTGGTACCCCGAGTATTCAAATCGGTGGGAGACTCTCCTTCACACTCTGGACATCCATAGGATCCTTCCCTACTATTTAGACCATACTAAATCAGTTCGCAAGTCTGATCGGTTTGCTTCTTTTGCCCCAGGGCTCTGGGGAAGCCTGTTGCTAAATAAATCCTGTCAAAATGGTTAGCCAGTTGCATTCAGTTCATCTACGACAAGTAAGATAAACCCTTGCTGGGACCAGTCAAGAGACATTCCACAAGGGGGATGGCTGCATCCTTCGCAGCTATAAAAAAAGCTTCGGCGGCAGACATCTGTGCTGCCACAACCTGAAATTCGGTGCATACTTTCGTCAAGCACTTCACTCTGGACACTGACTTCAGAAAAAGAGCAGGATTCAGCCTAGCTGTGCTCCAAGGCCTCCTATCATGAGAATTCCATGTTTTTTTTCCTACCACCCTGTTTCTCTTTCTCCTTCTGGGACACTGCTTGGGACTCAGTCCTGAAGGTGTAGGCTGCTGCAGGAGCTCGTACTCGAAATAAGATAGTACAGTTACGTAAGAACTTAACCGTAACAGTAGATCTTACTTCGAGTGTGAGCTCCTGCAGCAGGCTACAGCTTAAGTAAGATAGTGTAGTTACATAAGAACTTACCATAACAGTAGATCTTCAAAAAGAGCTCCTGCAGCAGGCACTGTTTTCCTTCCCTCCATCCCCCTATTATGCTTCTCCTTCTGGGAATTTTTGGCACCAGACTCAGCTTCCTCCTACTGAACAACCTCCGGGTCTCTGACGGGTGAACTGAGGTGGGGCTGGGGACTGCCCCCTTTATATAGAAGGTGACGTCGGTGGGTGGACTAACGTAAAGGCAGGCCCCAGCTGCGTACTGCTGGCTAGGAGTTTTCCGTGGAGTCCTAGTACCTGTTCCATAAGGTGTAGCCTTCTGCAGGAGCTCTTCTCGAAGATCTACTGCTGTGATAAGTTCTTATGTAGTTGTGCTATGTTTGAGAGGAGCTCTTGTGGAAGATGCTGCTTTCCTTCCCTCCCTCCTTCCCCCTGGAATTCCTTCTGCTTTCTTTAAATCTTGAACCTCCTCGGTTCTCTTTCCATCCTTGAGACCGGGTCTCCGGCAGGAGAACTGAGGTGGGGCTGGGAACCACCCCTTTTGTACCATTGGCTGACATCGGGGGGTAGGCAGACGTCGGAGGTGGTCCCTGCTGAAGACTGCTAGCTATCCATGGGGTCCTGGTGACTGGTGGCTTAGTTCTTATGGTTATAGCCTGCTACAAGAGCTCCTCTCTGAGATTTACTGTTACCTTAAGTTCTTATGTAACTCTGCTTTTTTTTCTGACAGGTGTTCACAAAACAGTTGAAATAAAGCGGACTTTCTTTAACTCTGCTTAACAAGGAAAGGTCTGTAAAAAGAAAATGCATCTACAGCCATCCAATATGCAGTGGTGCCTGAGTCTGAGAACAAATTATAGGGTGGGAGGTTCATGAGCCACACAAGTTCATACTTTTCAAGTGTTCCAAATTGGGAGAGATGCAGGCCTATGCCGTCATGATGGTCTGCATCTGTCCAGGAGGGGAACCAGGATTCTAGGTGATAGGTTTAAAAACTTAATTGACAAGCATTTAAACTAGCCAAGGGGGGAGGCACTGGAAAGGAGCAGGGAAATCCTAGTCTCCCCCCCCAAAAAAATATCAGGGTACTAAGTGAGGTAGACACCAACATAGAGATGTTGATAGGGAGAAGCGCTGGGGTAAATGGAGAAAGTGACAAATGCGGTAAGGACAGGGATGGGGCAAAAAGGGGTAAGGCCATCAAGAAATAGAGAATAATGAGTACCAGTGCCCGTAGTCTGGGCAACAAACTCCCTGAACTGGTGGCCTTGATGGAAGAGGGATGCCGGGAAATCGTAGCAGTCACAGAAACGTGGTACACAGAGAACCATGACTGGGATGTTAACATACCAGGGTACACAACCTACAGGAGAGACACGGAGGACGGGGGAGTAGCTCATGTAAGGGAAGGGATAAAAGCAACCGAACAAAGAGTAAACAGGGAGGAGAGGAAGCGCTATGGGTCATCTTGGAGACTAGAAATGGCACCACTATCCGCACAGGGGTTGTATACATACCCCCATGTAAGGGGGAGGGAATGGACAAAGATATGACAGAAGGCATCCTTAGGATGGCAGAGGAAGGGAAGATACTGTTGATGGGGGACCTGAATATGCCAGATGTTAACTGGAGCACCTTTTCAGCAGCCACATCCAAAAGCAGGGCCATTCTTGATGCCCTTCAGGTGGCATGCCTCAGACAGCTAGTTTTGGAACCTACTCGTGAGGGAGCAATCTTAGATCTCATACTCTCAAATGGGGACAGTGAGAGGATCTCAGATCTAGAAGTGGGTAGCCTTTGGGAACAAGTGACCACCAAACAGTATGGTTCACAATAAACTCAGCTACATAGTCAAGCCATACAAAGTGAGGGTTCTGGACTTCAGGAGGACTGACTTTGGCAAGATGGGAGAGTGCCTTAGAAAAGCACTAGCAAACAGGCTAGAAGGAGGGGTGGAGCAATAATGGGGAAATATCAAAACTGCCATCACAGAGGCAACAAGCCTTTGTGTGAAGCAAATAAACAAATCAAAATGAAAGAAAAAGCCACTATGGTTCTCAAAAGAGGTGGCGGTGAAGGTTAGGAGAAAAAGATAGCATTTAGGAAGTATAAGAAAACACAGAAGGAGCAGGACAGATAACTGTACCAGTTAAGGCAGAAGGAAGCAGGAAGGGTAGTCAGAATAGCAAAGGCACAAACTGAGAAAAAGATAGCTAGCTCAGTTAAGAAGGGGGATAAAACCTTTTATAGGTATATCAGGGAGCGTAGAAAGACAAAGGGAGGGATAGTGAGGCTGAATAGAATGGATGGTGGGTGAGCAGAGAGTGACAATGAAAAAGCAGGAATACTGAATGAGTACTTCTGTTCAGTATTCCTTAAAGAGGAAGTGGGGGAGGTGCCTAATCCAATTAACAGAAGCACTCTGGAGAGGGGGGCCGATCCCAGGCCTTTCACAGAAGAAAGGGTTCTAAAAGAACTCCAAAAACTGAAGGTGGACAAAGCAATGGGGCCAGATGGAATTCACCCCAGAATTCTAAAAGAATTAAGCAGAGTACTAGTGAAACCACTGACTACCCTTTTTAACAAATCATGGGAGGATGGTGTGGTACCTGAGGACTGGAAGAAGGTGGATGTGATTCCCCTTCACAAAAGTGGGACCAAGACAGAGGCAGGAAACTGAAGACCTGTCAGTTTGACGTCTGTGGTAGGGAAAGTGATGGAATCACTTCTGAAGGAAAGAATTGTTGAGTACCTAGAGGCCAGTGGGGCACAGGACCCAAGGCAGCATGGGTTCACAGCGGGAAGGTCATGTCAGACGAATCTAATTGATTTCTTTGACTGGGTGACCAAAGTAGTAGACCAGAGAGGGGCTGTGGACATGGCCTACATAGACTTTAGCAAGACATTTGATAGAGTCCCACACAAAAGATTAGTAGTCAAATTAACCAGCCTGGGAGTGGGTCCCAGTGTGGTAGCCTGGGTAAAACATTGGCTGAACAACAGGACACAGAAGGTAATTGTAAATGGAGTCCACTCTGAAGAAAGAGGGGTTACTAGTGGGGTACCGCAGTGTTCAGTACTGGGTCCAGGCCTTTTTAATGTCTTTATAAGTGACATTGTAGAGGGACTGGAAGGAAAAGTATGCCTTTTTGCAGATGACACAAAGATCTGCAACAGGGTTGATACACAAGGAGGCGTGGAAAGGATGAAAAGGACTTGGCAGGTTAGAGGAATGATCAGAAGTATGGCAGCTTGATTCAATGCAAAGAAGTGCAAAGTAATGCACCTGGGAAACAAAAACCCTGGGGAAGATTACACAATGGGGAGGTAGTAACAACAACAAAAATGGAAAGGGACCTGGGGGTAATCATATCAGATGACCTTAAGGTTGGCAAGCAATGTGAGAAGGTGGTAGGGAGGGCTGGGAGGATACTGGGATGTATAGGGAGAGGTATCACCAGTAGTGTTGTCAGAACTAGTTCGTCAAAGATTTGAACCCTCCTCGAACCCTGGTGTTCGAGTTGTAACTTAGAACTCGAACACTAAAAGTTTCGCAAAAGGGTTTGAATCTGAGTCCTTCCAACTCCCGTGACGTGTTTTTCCTGGCCCCAGCCCAGCTGATGACGTGTGTGTGTGTGTGTGTGGGGAGGAGGGCGGAGTTGCGTCCCAGCAGGCAGCCCCGATGGGGGGAGTGGGGGTATGTGTGGGGACTGGAGGAGGCACATCCCAGCAGCAGCAGGCAAGTGGCAGCCCTGATGTGGTGGTGGTGGGGGGCAGCAGCAGCAGTGTTGTTGGTGCTGCCAGATCCACCGCGAGTTGTCTCACACTTTGCTCTTGCATAGCGTACTTACGTATGCTCAAGTGAAGTCATCCTCACCACCTGACCATTTACTATGTGATCAGGTGGGGGTCGAGTAAGCTGTGCAAGCCACGGGATCTGTGGGGGTATTTATTTAGGCGGATGCAAGCCGAGAGCACCATTTGCTGAGGATTTCAGGAGGCAGCAGCAGCCCACTTAACTGTAACGTACCGCTACTACCGCAGCCAGCATTCTTGCCCGATACTTACTAGGCCAGGGCCCAGGTCGGTGTGGCAGCAATCGGACTGCAGCACTTGCTAGTTGCTGCAGTGCTTATTGAATTATTTAAACAATTCCATCATCCATTTTCCTGCGGAAAAGGGCTAAGCAAATGTTGAAAACTTCAAGGGGAAGGGGGGCAGGCCGGGCCCAGGGCCGAGAACGAGAGAAAGGCTGAAAAAAAAAGGCTCAATAAATTAACGGTCGGGTGTGGGACTTAGGGAGGTTCAGGTGGAGGGACTAATCAGGAATTGGGAAGGGAATAGGGTCGAGATCAATATCAGGACTCAGGAGAGAGAATAAAAAAAAATACAGAAAGAACCTTTGTGAAATGTGATTGTGAAATTGCAGCACTGCACAGTGCACACTCAGCAGCTGCCAGCAACAAGCATATAACAAGGGGAAAAAAAAAGGGCAAATAAATTTGTCAGGAAGGACAGAGTATATAAGGACTGTGCTCAAGCTCACTGTGCTGTGCTGCTAAAGAGGATCCTCCTCTTGACTTTCACCTTCAGAAATTCCAGTCCTCAGTCCTTACACAACAGCACAAGGCACTGGCAGTAAGGCACTGACTGAAGGCAGGCAGTTAATTTTTTTGGACACCACTCCTCTGTGTGTGTGTGACTTCTACTTCTTCACTCCCGAGTCCCTGTGTTGTGTATGTGACTCCCTGCTCCCATCTCCTGGGTTGTGTGCTGTTATTACCCTTACATGACAGAAGCTTAGAAATATAATTCTCTTTCTCTGTGTTGTGTGTTATATATGTATGTGACTCCATCTCCTGTGGTCAGCCCATCACCCTGCTGCTGTGTACTCCTTGACTGCACTGTACCCTACCCAGTGTGTGTTACAGAGAGAAGCCCAGTGGCCAGTTGTGTGGCAGGGATTTATTTAACTCTAAAAACTGATTAGCGTTTTGCTCATAAAAGTGCTAAATCTTTGTGAAAATGCATGGCTCTTGCCTCTTTGTGTTTAACAAACACAGCACTTCTAGAAAATATATATAAATACTTTCTGTACAGTTAGTATAGTCCCAAGAAAAAAACTGCTAATCAATTATTTAAAACCCTGTGTGGTGACATTAACCTTACATGACAGAAGCGTAGAAATTTAAATCTTATTCCCGGAGTTGTGTATGTGACTCTGTCTTCCGTGGTCAGCCCATCACCCTGCTGCTGTGTGCCCCTTGACTGCACTGTACCCTACCCAGTGTGTGTTACAGAGAGAAGCCCAGTGGCCAGTTGTGTGGTGGCATTAACCTTACATGACAGAAGCGTAGAAATTTAAATCTCATTCCGAGTTGTGTATGTGACTCCATCTCCTGTGGTCAGCCCATCGCCCTGCTGCTGTGTGCCCCTTGACTACACTGTACCCTACCCAGTGTGTGTTACAGAGAGAAGCCCAGTGGCCAGTTGTGTGGTGGCATTAACCTTACATGACAGAAGCATAGAAATATAATTCTCATTCCCTGAGTTGTGTATGTGACTCCGTCTCCTGTGGTCAGCCCATCACCCTGCTGCTGTGTGCCCCTTGACTGCTATGTGTATGCCTATGCTCAGCAGCCCAATCATTCTGTAAGCCTTGAACCTGGGATCCTTTAGTTGCAAACCGTCATATTCTTTAATTACTTTCAGTCCACTGCATCACAGTGTCACACAACCAAAATAAAATTTTGGAGTTGTAGCCAGCGATCACAGATCACATTGCTTTCTTACACAGGAATTGTGTGGGTCTGGGTGTGTTCACCGCAGTATACTGGTACTGTTATGACTGACACCAACATAGACGAAGCATCTGGTGATGGTGTTTGAGCAGGTGTTGGTGGTAGTGGTAATCCTGGTGCTAGCAGAAATAACCAAAATGTTTCATTTGATAAAAATTCAAGAAACAGCAAAAGAGCAACAGTGAAGTGTGATAAAGGGGGACCTTTTAAGAAAACCTGTACAGCAGCTGGGGTCACACGGAGAGGCACCATAAGGTATGCCATTCATGCTGTTAATAATAATGCAAGTGACAGTGAGTCCCTCTCTGACTCAGACAGTGGCTCTTTGTCTCAGTCCGACACTGTTTTGTCTCGCGACATATCATTACTTCCTCAACAAAGTGAAATGAGCAAGTCTGCTGACAATGAATCAGATAGTGCACTTGCAAATACATCCAGCACTGTTGGCAGTGTAAAGGACATATCCATTGAATCCACCACTTCTGTGTTGGCCAGCAATGAAAATCCTTCAGTCTTCTGCCCACTCTTCTAGCACCATGGAGCATGTCCTGGGTTCTGTTAGGACAGGTGAAAGACACAAACAGTTTTTAGCTGTCTTCCTAGCACTCGAACAAAATCTGTCACATTTGAGGTATGGAATTATTTCTCTGTCAGTAAAACTGATCCATGCAGTGCAATTTGTTCCCTGTGTAAACAGAGTGTAAGCCGTGGTAAAGTTGTGTCATGCCTTGGCACTACAGCTCTTGAACACCATCTGAAAAAGCATTCAGTTTTGCTTGATCGTCCAAAACCCATGTCCTCCATCTTCCAGACCGCACGTGAGAAGGGTGAGGAGGAATCTGAAATGGATACTGAATTGTCTGAACTTGATGCAGACAGAACCACTGCCAGCCCTAGGATCATTGTTACCACCAATGCCAGCACCATTAGTACCAGTTGCACATCCAGTGATGGCACTGAATGTATAAGTCCTAGTCCACCATCCCAGCGTCCATCTGCCCATCGAAGCACGGTGTATGATAAACCAGCAGGGACATGTTGTAAACAGCTAACACTGTCAAGCATTTGAAAGGAAGAATACCTTTACTAAAAATCATCCAAAGACCCTTCATCTTAATCACAGAATTGGTGAACTGTTAGCTGGAGCCCTTCTCCCATACTCTTTAGTAGATCATGAGGATTTTAGGGAGCTCTTGAAACTAGCAGAGCCTCGTTACAAAGTTCCTCATCGAAGGTACTTTTCCTATATTGAAATACCAAACATTTATCAAGCTTTAAAAGCGACAGTGATGCTTGCACTTAAAACTGCAGAGGGTGGGGTTATTCATTCATGTCACAACAGATATGTGGACCAGCACTCAAAACATAGATTACATGTCTCTTACCGCTCATTGGGTCATGTTTTCTTGTGGTTCTTCAAAAACAGACACCCCAGAAGATGGCACTGCTGCATATAAAGAAATTTGGGCAAAGTCATACAGCTGCAAACATCTTGCAGGAACTAAATGACTTCCTTGACGAATGGGGTTTATTCTCACGGTCTAAAATGTGGCTTCATAGTAAGTGACAATGGAGCCAACATCTTGAAAGCAGTATAGGATGGAGGATTTATGCATGCTTCTCGCTTTGCACATTGCTTACATTTAATTGTCACAGGATTTCTCAGCAGTGAAACACAAGTGGATGGTATGATTGCTGTTTGCAAAAAAAATGTGACTCACTTTTCACATTCAACCAAGGCTATACGGACATTGTCCGAACTGCAAAAAAAAACACAAGCTGCCCCAGCAAAAGCTGATTCAAAATGTTTCCACTTGTTGGAACTCAACGCTTTATATGCTGTCTGTGCTGCAGTGGAAATTAATGGAGACAGTGTGCTGCATCCTAGCTCCTTTTGAGACAGCTACAAGGGACATGTCTTCTGAAGGCGCATCTGTGAGTCAGGTTATCCCACTCATAATGCTGATTTCACATCATCTTAGTGTCCTAAATCTACAAATAGAAAAAGACAGATCTGAAGCTCAGACAACATGTTGCCTGTATCATGGGACTCTCGTAAAGAGAATGAGCGAGCGCTTCAAAACCAATGACAAATTAGTTGCAGTGACGAAATCAAAACTCTACATCCTTGCAACTCACTTAGATCCCAGGTTCAAGGCTATACATCTTCCAAAAACAGATGATATAGAGCAGTACAAATGTCTGTTGCTACATGAGCTGCAGCACTCACAGGAGTCAAACACAGACACGCAGAGTACCCTCAGGTTGTCATCACCACAACATACAGGTTCATCTTCTCAAAGGGATACAGAACTGGAAAAGTCACCAAATATTAACAGTAGTTGTTCCACAACTGCCACTTCTTCAACCCTTAGTAGCAACCTAAATCTGTGGCAAAACCTTTCCCAAATTGCTGCCATACCAGCTTATGCTGATTCCTCTTCTGAGCAGTCTCTGTCCATCATGGTAGACAATTACTTGCAAGAACTGCCTATTCCTATTGATGCATGCCCTTTTGAATACTGGAGATCAAAAAAGTCGATTTGGACAGAGCTGGATGATGAATCCTGTAAATATCTTGGTTGTCCTGCAACAAGTGTCTCTTCAGAACGCATGTTTAGTACAGCTGGCAATATTTTGACAGACACCAGAAATAGGTTGCTGCCAGAAAATGTACACACGTTAACTTTTATTAAAGTTAATAAGTCAAGATTTTCGTATCCCTACAAGAGTATACAAACTGATCTTGAAGTGATTGATTTTGTGGATGTTGATGGTGATGACAACTCAGATGGTGGTGGCTGGTAAATACTGTGTGGGACAGAGTCTCTCTGTACCAAAAAGGAAACTTTTACAGACTGTGATGACTTTGGTTGTCTCTCTCCTTTCTCGATCTACTACCTTGGACTATATACCCCCCAAAACTGTCACGGCAAACTGCTTTGTAGCTAGGGTCTAAAGTCAACAAGTTTTATATACAGGGCAATTTTAACATTAGTGAGAACAGGACCAAATTTGGCATAAAAGGGACACTGTCATGTCAATCATTTCTGTATCATATTATTTATAGTTAAAGTGCAAACATATATTTTTGGATTTACCTTCTGTGACTTTGTGGTGCATCAGTATGTGCTGGGACCGGGGGCAGTCTATTTTTTAATTTTAAAGAGGGCAAAACAATGAGTTCTAATTGGTAGCTGTTTATTGTTTTTTCAATTACAGAAATGTTAGCCATAAACCAAAATGATCCATATGTAACTTATCTTACTGACTAAAAAATTATGGGAAAAACTGTATTTTGTATTGTTATGTTTCTGTGGTCACCATCCTGTTACAAGTCTCTTCCGGGAAACAGAGTCATCCGGAGTTTTACCTATGTCATGGTTGAGCACATATTCTGTAAGCATAGGTCTCATACCACAGTAGCTCATGTTTAACATTCTGTTGTACACAGACCATGGCATAATAGCAACAACTCTCAATTTACTGGTTCCATGAAGAGGACTGTACAGAATGCTGTCCATAAGAAGAAAGCAATTGAAAAGACAGTTTTTCACACAAGTGTTGTTTATTAAGGAACAGTTAAGTATGGCTCATTTGGAGGCAAGTTTCATTTTTCTTGAGTAAGCATGTGGTAGTTTTAGCATTTGAGAGGGGGAGGAGGGTAGAATGGGTGCTGGAGGGTGGGAAAGGGCTGGAGGTTGGTTTAACATGGATGCAAGAGGGAGAAAGATGGCATGGATGCTAGTACATGGGTGATGGTTGGGGGACTGGGTTTTAACATGGGTGAGGGATGGAGAAGGGTGACATGAATGGTAGTTCATGACTAAGTGTGGGGGTAGTTTAAACATTTGGGTGAGGGAGGAGGGTGGAATACATGCTTGAGGGAGGTGAGGGGTGAGGGTTGTGGGTTGGTTTTAACATGGGTGTAAGGGTGGTATGGGTGCTACTGCACAGATGAGGGTGGTGGAAGAAAAGTAGAATGGGTGATGGGGTGAAAGGTGGGTGTTGTTTTAGTCCTTTCATTTACAGATTCGTGATTGGCTGGGGATGGTGAGGAAAAGATGATGACCGAACCTACTATACATATTTTATATATATATATATATATATATATATATATATATATATATATATATATATATATATATTGCAAACTGCTGCCACCTAGCACAATTGTCCTGTCCCCTTTAAAAAGATTAAAGGAATCAGAAATAAAAGAAAATCTGTATCAGCAGTTTTCACAGAATATGACCTATCATAGTGTTTTTGCTTTGCAAGTAGTGATAATTTGATACATAATGGGGTTGACAGACATTGTCCCTTAAACATCACATGCCAACTGCTGCAGCTACATTAAATGTTCCTTAAGTTAGTATGTGGTGAGGATGGAAACCACTTTTTTTATTTATGTGACTGAAATACAGATTTTATTGACGTATTAGCTGCAAAAATGCATAATCTTAGAAAGTTGTATGTATTACTTCAATTTGCCAACAAGAATGTTGGTATATGTATGCATTATCTTAGAACATTGCTTGCATTTTTTGCCAGCAACAATGACTGGCATATTTTTTTTATTCAAATGTCTTGACTGACTACGTTATGACATAATATGTTTTGCAACAGTTCCACGTGCTGCTGCTGCAGTACCTTGGCTTGACTTTGTTATAAAGGCTTTGTTTTTAACATAGCAACTTTTGATTTACTCATTTAAAACAGAAAGCTAGCTGAGATTAGGTAATGTCAGTTATTTTTTCTCATAATTCATGATGAGTATATATAACTGAGTACATAAATGGCTAATGTGCCTCTTTCTTTCACTAAGAAACTATGATGCAGCTACAGCAGGAAAACTTTTAACATATGGGTGGGTGGGCCTGTTACGTATTAAGTTGCTGGCTTTAGCAAACAGAAGAAACCATAGATACACCTAGTTGTATTCCTATCAATGTCACACATGATGATTTCTCTCCCCCTTATATTGAACAGTTTTTCCTTTACATGCATTTTATTACTATCTGCATTACTGGCAGCACAATTAAAAAATAGGGTTTGAGTTCTAAAAAGTTCTAAAAAAGATTAGAACCCTAGAACTTTTTCAAAAGTTCTAGACTAGAACTAGAACCCAGAACTTCAGAGGGTTCTGACAACCCTAATCACCAGCAGAAAACAGGAAGTTGTTATCCCCCTGTACAGACAATTGGTGAGACCCCATCTGGAGTACTGCGTCCAGTTCTGGAGACCCCATCTCCGCAAGGACATAGACAGGATGGAGGCAGTTCAGAGGAAGGCAACTAAAATGGTGCAGGGTCTGCAAGAGAAGCCATACGAGGAGAGACTAAAGGAGCTTAATGTGTATACCCTTGAGGAAAGGAGGGAGAGGGTTGACATGATAGAAACGTTTAAGTACCTCAGTGGAATCAACAAAGTCCAAGAGGGTAGCATCTTTCAGAAAAAGAGATGTGCAAGAACAAGGGGACACAATCTGAAGATAGAGGGGGGTCGGCTCAGGGGCAATGTGAGGAAGTATTTTTTCACTGAGAGGGTGGTGGACGCATGGAACAGCCTTCCTGAGGAGGTTGTAGGGTCTAAAACTGTGGGAGAATTCAAGAATGCATGGGACAGACATAAGGCAGTTTTTGTGGGGTGTAGGAAGAAATAGGCTGTTGGTTAAATAGGATCTGCAGCTTATCCTCTAGGTAGGGAAGTGGGCAGACTAGGTGGGCCAAGTGGTCCTTATCTGCCATCAAAGTCTATGTTTCTATGGGAGGGAGAGCCCTCATTCCACCTTGAGAAGTCTTTCATTCCATGTGGAACACATACATTTTAAAGCAGAATTTTGTATTATTTAATCCTTGCTGCTTAGTCAGTAGCAAAAATGAACATTAATGTGGTTAGATTCAATAGTGCTGCGAGTGTCTTATGTCCATTAAATCAAAACTCTGCTACAGTTTGTCTTCCCACCCACATGTGGTTGCATAGGCTGAATTTCACAAATGTTACCCAACCTAATATCCTGTGGAATTTTTTTTGTTTGGAAACGAGAACCATCACCCTTCCAATGACCATCCAGAGAGTTAGAAGTGCTGTTTATGAAATGGATGCTGTCAGACCTGATCCAGTCAAATTTCACCCAGCTTTTCAGGAACTCCCTACTGCTACACAATGTCCATCTTTTTTTTTGTTTTGTTTTAACTCTGTTTTTTCCCCTCCGGTCGCCTGCTCTCAGGACCTCCCTCAGACATGACCCCACTCAATCAGCCATCCTGCTGCCTTACCTGAAACACTCCCTCCCAGGAAATCGGGTGCTGGATAACCCACTGGGCCCTCGGCCGACCTCCCACACCTCCACACATCCCAAGACAGAACCCAATTTCTTACCTGGAGCTCTTTCTACAGTCTGAACAGTTGTGGTACAGGGGAGAAGGGAGAATCTGGGAGAGGTGGTCGGGCTGGGTCCTGTGCTGGGCATGTGGGGCCTGTCCCTTGAGGTCAATTGGTATCCTCCTGAGCTGGGTCAGGTGTAGTAAAAGCATGGGCTGGTGCTGCCTCAATCCAAAAAAATTCCCGATTCCATAAGCCCCCCCTCCCAGATAAGAGCAAATCAGCCACCCCCCCTCCACCCAACACATCCATTAGCCCTCACCTCCCTCCTCTCTTCCATTGTTCCCCAAACAATGAATATGTTTACCTTTGGCCAGGTTGGGTATGACGGAGGCAAAAGCTGGTGCTGTCTCAGTCAAAAAAAAAAAAAGATTTCAAAACATCCTCTCCCCAGATGAGAGCAAAATCAATAACCCCAACCCACCCAGTACACCCACTAGCTGCCACCTACCTTCTCTTCCCGATAGCCCCCAAACAATAGATATCTTTACTTTCAGCCGGTCAGGTGTAGCAGAGTCAACAACTGGTACTGCCACAGTCAAAATAAATAAATAAATAAATTGTGGTCTCATAGTGGAGTGGCTGGCACTCATCTTCATTCTCCATTAGTGAATGAATAGTGGCATCATCCTGTAGTTATGCCTGAGCCAATCAGATATCACTGAAAGTGGACGTCACCATTCAGTCACTTACCTTGACCGATAACAACTGCAAGCTGCTCCATCATGGGACTGCAAATGTTTTTCTTGACTGAAGCTGCACCAGCTCTTGCCAGTACTACACTGGACATGGCCGAAGATAACGGTATTGCTTGGAGGTGGCCTGAGACACCTGGTGCCTCTTTCCTGCTCTGGTCCTCTACAATCCTGCCTGTCTTATCCCCAAGCAATGCTCCTGCTTGGTCCCCTGCCACACCAGTTGATAACATTCTAATATTTGTCAGTGGGCCCCAACTATGTTTTGTTGCTGTACCCCCTCTCATTTTTGTATTTTCTCTTCTTTCTGTTATCTTAGGTTTGCTGTTGCCTTATAAATGCTTGTAATGTGCTGAAGATGACCTTGACTGCTTTTAAACTGTTTTCAGAAAATTAATAGTTTAATTGAAAAAAAAAAGCTATTTTGGGGGGGCTGTATGGAGAAGGGAGGTGGGGCTAATGGGCATGTTGGTTGGGGAGGGTTGCTGATTTTGCTTCTGTCTGGGCGGGGCAGTGAAATTTGGGCTGTGTTTTGACTGAGGCAGCTCCAGCTCTTACCTCTACTACACCTGACCTTGGTCGAATGTTAATGTATTCTTTGTTTGGGGCTGTGGGGAGCAGGAAGGTGGGGAAGAAGGGTGTGTTGGGTGGGTGCTGATTTTTCCTCTCATCTTGGGGGGCTTTTAGAATCAGCCTAGGGATGTTTTGGACTGAGGCAGTGCCAGCTCTTGCCTCTATTACACCCAACCTGGTCGAACAAGATAGTATTCATTGTATGGTAGGCTATGGAGAGGAGGTGAGGGCTAGTGGGTGTGTTGGGGGGGGGGTTGTTCTTACCCAGAGGCGTACCTCTCAACCTTTCAGCATTAAAATTCATAACACTGACCTTTAAAATTTAGAGCAAATGGCCAGAATATGTAGCACTTTCTTGCTTTAAAGATAAATGTGTCTACACATAGTGTGTTCCATATATTTAGTGTTAAGGAATGTTTCTGTCAAATTAGTTCAGTGATTCAATAGTCTGTGGTCTGTGTGTGCAAAAATAGCTCTAACATTATTAAGAACATCTGCAAACCTTTGCAAGGGTAAATTTGAGTGTGAAAATTATATCGCTATGCCAGATTCATAGCAGTTGAGAGGTATGTTGTGGGGGGGGGGCTTGTTATACATGGAAGGGTGGGGGAGCAGTTGAATTTGGCAGAATGAGCCTAAGGATTTTCAAACGTAGTTTTATGTCACTGTTTTCTATGCTAGAAGGAACATTTCCCACCATACCTTTCTCAAATGCTAGAGTTGCAGACTGATACAGCACATCTCTTCTCTTCGTTAGTGACAACTGTACACTACTGCAGGTATAGATATTTTTGTAGACATGACAAATGAGACTAAGGTCATTGTCATTTAAAAGCCTAACCAAAGGACGAGCCTAAGGGTCTCCATGCTTAGTTTTTTGTCACTGTTTTCTAGGCTAGCTGACAATCCGCCAGATGTTGGTGGGGTGGTGAAGGCAGATCATGATGCAGCTCAGTTGTTTGCTGGGCGTCATCCTACAGATGAAAGGATTGAGCTGCTCTGTGGTAGGAGTGGCTTGCTTCTTTCAGCTAAAAGAAGTTTCCACTCACCAAGCACAGAACAATGTCTTGTTGAGTCTCACTGATCATTGGCCTGTCGCTGTCAAGCCCACTGCAGCCTGACCTGCACTGAATCCAACAGTGACACACCTCTGAAACCCTGTTATTGTAACAATACGTTTGTTACCTGTGTGCTGGCAAACGTAAAAAAAGGGTCAGACCAACTGGGCTTTTGTAATATTCCATTCTTTTCTCAAGAAAATATTAATTTCATTGTAATACACTTGTGTATTGTGGGTTATTTGTTGGTGGTATGAATGAAGTCAGTGCTATTTTGGATTGTCATCTACAGAGGAAAAATTGAATGGCATCCACTCTGTTTTGTATATCAGTTTTTAGGGCAAAATGCAATGTTTCCTCACTGGTATTCTGATCAACATACCCCTACACCATGCTTCTACTATGCAGTTTAATCTCTGTGCTGTTCATTTTCAAGAAAATAATTTTTTTTGTTGTATTTTTGTTAAATACATCAAACAGCGTTATCCAAGAAAAGGCTAGCACAGTCGTACATAGCACAGAATATTAATGCAGGATATGTAAATCATATTGTTCCCTCACTGGGGGTTAATACTGATTACATCATAGTCATATATTTGGAGCAACTATTGCAGCCAGAACACTTACAAGTTTTATGAAAATTCATTACCACATCGTAATCAAAACCACCCTTCTCGGTAACCCGTGATGTGGGCTACTCAGATTGAGCGACTCACTATGAGCAATTGTGGAGACAGCGAGTATGGATAAATAGCAAGGGGAATTAGAACTAATGTATAGGATGGCTGCATTTTGAATAGTGAGGGTGAGCTAGCATGCGAATGTTGTCATGAGCCCTGGCCCCCAAACCCCAGGCAGCCCGGTAGAACCTTTCTCTTTGCAGAGAGGATCCCCATTTTTAAGAACGTGTGAGCAGGAACAAGGGTTCTGAAAGACTTACCAACCTTTCTTTTCCAAGTGGGAGGGAGGAGGCTGTAGTTTTTCAGTTCCCTTGACTCTGCACTACTTTCAGTATTTGAATCCTAACATGGCCACAGGCTACATCTTGCCTAAGTAGTTTTATATGATAGCTGAGTGGTACTGTCTGTCAAGGCACATAGTTTTTTTCAAAACCTTCTGTTAAAATGTTAAATCACACAATCAGACCCCCAGGCAGAGTTGATAAGAAAATCATAAAAGTTTTCTTAAAATAAAAGCAATACAGAAAAGTCTACAGTTTGGAAGAACTTTGAAATGCAGACAATAATAAAAATAACACTGGATGGTTTACAGAAAACACTAGATACTGTTATTCTAAACTATACCTTGTTTTTGATGTTAAGAGTCCAGACAAGATTTTAAATGTACTTGTGGACATAATTCATTAGGCAGTAGAGTTTGTAGCAATCCCTTGATCCAAGTCTCTGGATGTCCTTTTAAGTGTCCAGGTGCTCCTTGGTGAAAAGTCTTGTTTTCCAAAATTCTAACTTAAAAAAAATCAGAATTTTCTGTTCAGTATGTGAAAATACTATTTCCCACGCACTGGGGTCTGGTTTTAGAGATTGTTCCAGGCCTACACACATACTTTCTGGTCTTCAAGCATATGCCAGCTGGACAGGCTATTCCTACCCCCAGCTAAACTGTTTATCAACTGCCCTGAGTTCAAAATGTGTGTCTTACACATACAGGCTGGTCATCTTCAAGCCATACCCACAGTGTGATGGGGTACAATAGTTTACCTTTCCCTGTAGGTGTCACTGTGGTTCCATGTCAACCCCAGTGACATTTTGTCTATACATTTGGCTTAACCCCTGCCCTATTTCTGTCATGGAAAGCTACACGGGGATATTGTATGCCTTCCTGGGCCATATACCTGTCTCCCTTATCTTGAGACATAACAGGTCCACACTAGCTTTTATGAAATTACAGTTATTTTGTACTTACCTGTTAAAGGGACAGTGTCTTAATTCTAAAGTACATTACAGCATATACAATATGAGTCCACATAAATGGATCTAAGTCTGTCATGCAACATTCCTCCCTCCTAAAACAAAATCTGGGGGGAAACATGCCGCTACTGGAGGCAGTTCTTCCTAGTTCTGATATAGATCCAGTATGCGTGATAGGTCATCTGCGTTCCCATTTTTAGATCCGGGCCTATGTGAAATCTCCACATCATAAGCCTGTAAGGCAGTACTCCATCTCAGAAGTTTTCCATTTGTTTTCCCCATTTAGCCCAACCATATTAACGGATTGTGGTCTGTTTGGACCTTAAAATGCCTCCCATAAAGGTATGGTTCCAGTTTTTTCAGTGCCCAAACTAAGGCAAGACATTCCTTCTCCACTGTTGAATAGGCTTGTTCCCATGGAAGCAGCTTCTTGCATAAGTATACAATGGGGTGCTGTCTCTCCCCTGATTGGATACTTGGCTGAGGACTGCCACTATTCCCATATCTGAGGCATCTGTCTGTACCACAAATGGCCTGTTGTAGTCTGAGCTAGCCAGCACTGGGGCCCTATACAGCGAGGTTTTCAGCTACGTGAAGACCTGTTCACAGACTGCGTCCCATTTTACCTTCCTAGGCTTATTCTTTGTCAGCAACCTGGATAAAGGAGCAGCCAGGGAGCTGTAGTTGGGAACAAATTTTCTATAATACTCTGCTGTCCCAAGAAAACTCCTGACTTGTCTCTGGGTTTCAGGTGTAGGCTATGACGCAATAGCCTCCATCTTTGCTTAGTTTGGGCGAAGTTGGCCATGCCTAGCACATGTCCCAAATAAGCAACTTCTGCCATGGTTGATAGTCAGACCTGCGACCTGTATTCAGCCCAACACATCCCTCAGGTGTATCAGTTGTTTCTCCCAGCTATTGCTGAAGATAGCAGTATAGTCTAAGTAAATGACTGCAAAGTCCTCCATATTCTCTAACACCTGATTTACTAACCGCTGGAATGCAGCAGGGGCATTCTTCATCCCAAAGGGCATGACCTTGAACTCGAACAGGCCAATTGGGGTGATGAATGCTGACCTTTCCCTAGCCCTGTCAGTCAGTTCTACCTGCCAGTACCCCTTTGTCAGGTCTACTGTAGTCAAGTATGTCACCCCTCCCAGTTTGTCAAGCAGATTGTCTGTGCTTAGCATTGAGTGGGCATCAGAATTTGTGATGGCGTTAAGACCACGATAATCCACGCAGAACTGTGTAGTCCCATCCGGTTTTGGTACAAGGTCTACAGGTGAGGCCCAGGGGCTGTGGGACTTCAGGATCACAGCTAGATCCAGCATCTATCCCACCTCCCTCCTAATGTCCTTGAGGACTGTCTCTGACACCCAGTAAGCTGTGCTTGGGTCCCCATGTCTATGTCGTGCACCACTAACGGTGTCCATCCAGTCTTTGCTGTAAATAAAGGGTCAAAGTCTCGCAAACCTGTCCTCAATTCTTGGGTCTGTCCAGATGTCAACTGGGGTGACAGCGTGATGATCTCCACAGATGACACCTGCTTGCTCTCGGCTAACAAGTCGAGAAGGGGGTCTTCCCCACCTAGCTCCTCTCCAGGACTGCAAACTGCAAGTGCCATGTCGGCCCTATTAAAATATGGCTTTATCATGTTCACGTGATACATCCTGTGAGTGTGTTTTCGGTCAGGTAACTCTACAGTGTAATTAATGTCGTTTACCTGCCAGACTACCTTATATGGCCCTGCCCACTCAGCTTGCAGCTTGTCCTTTCTTTATTTTGTATTTATTTATTTAAGGATTCAGAGAAGACCTTTGAGCACAAGCTCTTCTACAAAGGTTCCATGTCAGGTTGACAGACAATAGACATATTACATCAAGCAGGTATTGAACATATGTAGGTTACAATATTACAGTGTTTATCACTAGTACCATGGAATTAGTGCAGTGTCAGTAAAGGATATAGAAAAACAGTGGTGAGTTACATGGGGAAAGCAGGGGAAGACCCCCTTTCGAGTTGACAGGAGACTTAGGAAGGGTAAGCAGCCTCGTGTTGGGGCTTTGTCAAAAATAGGAGGGTGAAATAGTGGCTGGGGGTGCCGGGGGGGAGGGGGGAAAGGTGAAAGGTGCGGCACTGCACCGCTCACTTCAGTACAAAAGTATTGAAGCGAGTGGTGCAGCGCTGCACCTTTTCAGCAAATGGAGCGTCCCCTGCATCCACCATACTTTTCGGATTTTGGACTTTTGTGAATTAAAATACAGCAAGTTGTGGCATGAAAAAATGCTGCTCTTGCTGTTAAAAACTAAACTGGAGAGTGAGCTTTTGGGGGGCCCAGAGCCCAGAGCCCAGAGCCCATGTTTTGTACAGCTTTCCTTTAACACATACTCCACTACGGAGTCCCTTTGTGTGGCATGCTTACCTTCCTAGTCCTCTCGTATTAAATCTAGGGACCCCCTCACCTGGCGTCCATACAAGAGCTTGAAGGGTGAAAGCCCGGTTAACTCTCATGGCACTTCCCTGTAGGCAAACAGCAGGTGGGGCAGGTATTCTCCCAGTCCCTCCCATGCTGTTCTGTGAATGCCGTAAGCTTAGCTTTTAGGGTCCCATTAAATCTCTCTACTAGACCATTGGCTTGTGGGTGACAAGATGTTGTATGCCTCTGTACAACACCACACTTCTCACATGAACATTTCATTAGATCCAACATAAAGTTATCCCCTCGATCAGAGATAACCTTCTGTGGAAACCCAACATGGGAGAAAATCACCAGCAAAGCATCTGCTACCTTGTCCGCCTTAGTGGAGGAAAGCGTGATGGCTTCGGAATAGCGGGTAGCATAATCAGCAACTGTCAGTATATACCTTTTTCCAGAGAAACTTGAGGTGTTCAGAGGATCCACAGTACCCATTCCAGCCTTCTGGAATGGCTCCTTCACAAGTGGTAAGGGAATCTGGGCAGCCTTAGCTTTGCTTCTTGCCTTCTCTATTTCCTGACACCGGTGACAGGATTTGCAGTATTCCATCACCTGCTTGGTAATATTGGGCCAATAGAAATACTGGGCTAGGCACTGCATAGTGCGAGCAATGCTCAAATGTCTGGACATGGGAATATCATGAGCTACTTTGAGCAATAACCCACGATACTCCTGGGGAACAACAAGCTGCGCCCATCACCCCTCCTTCTGTCCTGATGTCCTGTGAGTATAACCGTATATTTTCCAAATATACTGTATGCTTTCCATTACCTCCCTGTGTCCCAACAGACTCTGCACAGGCCATCAGCTTCTCTAAGCTAGGGTCTGTATGTTGTGCTGCTGCTGAGTCTTCCACTTACCCAGAGCATGGGGCATGCCCCCATCAGTTCCCAGACAGAGGTCCATAGCTGTGGCAGTAGGGGACTTAGTATCACAACCTTTCCCCTCCCCTGGGCTATGTGTTACCCCTCCCTCCTGAGAGCAACCTGTAGTAGCATTTGGGGTAACTGCCACTAGGGGAAGTTCCAGACACCTATTATTACCCTCTTTTTTACAAGAGCTACAGGTTGGCTGGCCTGTCTCCCAACCTCTCCTGTCTGAATTTCTGTGGAGTCCTGAAGATCAAAGGAGTCTCTATTCTTTTGGCTCCTGGTCATAGCACAAATCACTCCCTGTGGAATATCATTCCCCACAATAACATCCATAATAAGTTTTTCAGCTACAGCCACCTTCCTTACCCCTTCACCTGCATCTCCCCAATCCAGGGTAACACTGGCTAATGGGTAAGTTTTCCTTTCCCCTGTGTAATCTCTCACACCAAACAAACTGATTTGGCAGTATTTGTTCAGTCCTCGCCAAATCCCCTTTCATCAGGGTAAGAGATGCTCCTGTATCCCTTAGCCCTCTCGTGTGTACCGCATTCACCATGACTGGGTGAATGTGCCCCATATATTGTAAGGGAGCGTACAACATTGTGGCGCAACCTGGACCTGCTGGAGTTAGAATCCTTAGTGGGGGGGTCCAGGGGGCACAGGCCCCCATAATGGGGGGTGTGGGGGGCTCCATCCCCCACAGAACAAAAGAACGCCAGGAATCGCACAACATGATTATGTCGTACTGCATTCTGCTGTGCAACATATTGACCCCATTCCGTCAGGGAGAGCCTCAGCAATACAGTGGGCTATTGTCTCTTATTACACAGGCCTTTTACCTTCTGGGCTTTCTTGGGACACTGCCTAGACAGATGGCCTATCTGGTGGCAATACCAGCATTCATCATGTTTTCACAGAAAGGGTGGTGGATGCATGGAATGGCCTAACTCAAGAAGTGGTGGATATGAATACAGTGAAGGGCTTTAAACAGGCATGGGATAGGCATAAGGGAGCAATACTGATGAGTATGAATAGATAGGCCATTGACAGAGCAAAGGCCTATGGCACATTCATAAGGTAGAAAAAGAAATGGGCATTAAGGGGAATGGGACAGGAATCGGGTTGAGGAACAGTGGGCAGTATTTAAAATGGGGATTACAAGAACAACAGAATTATGCATTAAGCAGGTTAGCAAGAGGAAAAGGAAGAGGAGACCATTATGGTTTTCCAAAGAGGTAGCAAAGAAAGTGAAAGCCAAAAAGATTGCATTCAGGCAATACAAAAAGACACAGGCAGAAGGGGATAGGGAGAAGTACCAGGAGAAGCAAAGGGAGGCAGGGAGGTCAGTAAGGGAAGCCAAAGCTCAGACAGAAGAACACATTGCAAAATCAGTGGGTAGAGGGGACAAAGCCTTTTACAGGTACATAAGGAAAAAGAAAGACAAAGGGAGGGATAGTGAGACTGAAGGGGAGGATGGGGCCGCTGGAGGATGACAACAGTAAAGCTGACATATTGAACAGGTATTTCTGCTCAGTCTTTACTGAGGAAGAGGGGGTAATGGGTCTGAAGGAGTACAAGGGGTGAGAATGGTGCAGAAATGGACAAGTCCCTTTACCACGAAAGGGTCCTGAAGGAACTGGAAGTAATAAGAGTTGATAAAGCAATGGGGCCAGATGGGGTGCACCCCAGGGTCCTTAAAGAACTAAGAGAGGTGGTGGCTGAACCTCTGGCTATCCTGTTTAGCCGATCACTGGAAACAGGGGAGGTACCCAAAGACTGGAGGACAGCAGATGTAATCCCCTTATACAAAAGTGGGAACAAAGAGGAAGCAGGGAACTACAGACCAGTCAGCCTCACCTCGGTAGTGGGGAAGATCATGGAAGCACTACTGAAGGAGAGATTGGTGGAACATCTGGTTGTCAATGGACTACAGGACCCAAGGCAGCATGAGCTACACCAGGGGAGGTCATAGTCAGACCAACCCCTGCTTGAATTTTTGACTGGGTGACTAGGGAGGTGGATCAGGGAGGGCAGTGGACATGGCCTATCTGGACTTCAGCAAGGCCTTGACACTGTGCCACATAGAAGACTATTACACAAACTGGGGAATATGGGTGTGGGCAGGACAGTAGTGTGGTGGGTAGGTAACTGGCTGGGTGGCAGGACACAGAGGGTGGTGGTAAATGGCTGTCACTCCACAGAGGGAAGAGTGACCAGTGGGGTACCACAGGGATCAGTGCTGGGACCGGGTCCTATTCAACATCTTTCATCAGAGACATTGTGCAGGATCTAGAAGGCAGAATTTCACTGTTCGCTGATGACACAAAGCTCTGTAACAGAGTAGACACACCAGAGGGTGTAGACAATGAGAAGCGACCTGCAGAAACTTGAAGAATGGTCAAGGGTTTGGCAGTTGAAATTCAATGCAAAGAAGTGCAAGATAATGCATATGGGGCACAAAAACCCTGGCACAATATATCAGTTGGGGGTGAGGATATAGCATGCACCAAGCAGGAAAGGGATCTTGGGTTGTCATCTCTGATGACCTCAAGGTAGGAAACAGTGTGACAAGGCAGCAGGTAAAGCAAATAGGATGCTGGGATGTATAGGCAGGGGCATCACCAGCAGGAAAAGGAGGTCATAATTCCGCTATAAGACACTAGTGAGGCCCCACCTGAGTACAGTGTACAGTTCTGAGACCATACCTACATAAGGACATAGACAGGGTAGAGAAGGTTCGGAGGAGGGCAACAAAGATGGTGCATGGATTGCATCACAAGTCCTATGAAGACAGGTTGAAGGAACTGAACATGTACTCCTGGAGGAGAGGAGGAAGAGAGGGATATGATAGAGACATACAAGTATCTTACAGGGAGGAACAGGGTGCAGAAAACACTATTTTTAAGCGAAAAGATGTTCCAGGACTAGAGGGCATGGGATGAAGTTGGAGGGAGGACGATTCAGAGGAAACATGAGAAAGAATTTCTTTACAGAACGGGTGGTGGACAAGTGGAACACCCTGCCAGAGGAAGTGGTGGGGGCTGGAAACAATCACGGATTTAAGAATGCATGGGATAGACATAAAGGAATTCTAGAGATCAGGGGTAAGGGGCAACAGACTTCTAGGAAAACAAACTGAACTTACAAGCTCAAATGGGCAGACTGGTTGGGCCATAGGCCCTTATCTGCCGACACTGTCTATGTATCTATGTATCTATGTATCAGACTGGATAGGCCTTGCGGACCTTATCTGCCATCAAGGTCAACTTATATGTATGTTTCTTGTTCCCAATCTCCCTTTTGGGCACCTGGGGAATCCCTTCTTTTTGCAGGGGCCCTGTCGTTTTTGGTTGTCCAAAATGCCCACTTCTCCCTTTCACCCCTGAATTCCCCTTGGGAGCTGCCCTGCTTCGAGCATACCGATCCGCCAACTCTGCAGCCTCTTTGGCAGTCTTAGGATCTCTGTCCTCTAGCCAAAGCTTTAAGTCAGGTGAGCAAATCAAATAAAACTGTTCAAGCAATGCCACCCCTTCAATAGCTTCACGGAATCTGCTTTCACCCCCTCCCACCAACGCGTTAAATATTGATGCTGTTTTGTGGCTTCCTCTTCAAAGCTAATTTCAGGACCCTTTTAGAGTTTCCGGAACTTTGCTCTGTATGCATCAGGGTTCAGATCATATTTTTTTAATAAAGCAGTTTTTAACTTGTCAAAATCTTTACTTTCAACATTGTCCATCTGCCCCAATACTTCCCTCCTCTTGCCAATAAGCTGTGGCAGAGACAGGTGAAAGCTCCAGGTCTCTTTGGGCAGATTGGCCTGGATGCAGACCTTTTCAAATGAATTTAAAAACTTGTCCATATCCTCCCCTCTTTAAACTCAACAATTCATTTTGAATTTAACTTGTACCCCAGTCCTGGAGGTTCAAACCCAGCTCCACCACTTACCTGCTCAGGGGTTGTTGGCGGTTGGAGCATCAGCATTTTCAGCTCATGTTCGCTGTGGCGCTGTCGTTAATCTGCCTCCACCTGGTGCTGCCTTCCTTCCGCTTTGGCCTGATGCTGCCGTTCTTCAGCCTTCCTCTGTTCCGTCATTCCTCCATTTCCATCTCGAACCTCTCTTGCTCATTCTCAAGCTGTTTCTCCTGCATCTGCAACCTCCTCAGATCCAGCTCTTGGTCTGTAGATGGCTCCTTCTCCTCTGGGCTGTGGACCTCCGAAGTCACCACCTTTGGCACTAAGTGGGTTGGCACTTCCTCCGTCTCAGCTGCCAGAATGGCCTCCATGAGTTGCCTTTTATTTTTGTTTTCACTAGGAATGCCGTTCTCCCCGCAGATCTTCCTCAGTTGTTCCAAGTTCATATTGCTGTATTGAACAGACATTTTTCTATCTACACTACTGTTGCTAAAAAAAACAAAAATTCAAACAGGATAGAGTCTATTGCCTGCAAAGAAATTTATTTTTCTTCTCCCCAAATTCTGTCCCTGATTGTGTGATGGTTTTGCAAGACCGTTCAAAATCCTAGTAGCTGGCACCAAATCTGTCATGAGCCCCTGGCTCCCAAACCTTGGGCAGCCCAGTAGGATCTCCTGTTTGCAGAGAGGATCCCCCTTTTTAGGAACTCATGAGCAGGAGTAAGGGTTTCCAGAAGACTTAACAGCTGCCTTCTTCCCAGTGGGAGGGTGGATTCTGTAGTTTCGAGTTCCCTTGGCTCTGCACTGTAATGCCCCAATGTTAGGGGTCCCCAAGTGCCCAGGTGCCCCAGTAGGCTAGGTGGCAAGTAGGGGGGCCAAATTTAGTGCAGGAGTCCTGCAAAAAGTAAACCGCAACACACAGTTTAAATCTTATTTTTCCTTTTCTCTTTGTTTCTCTACAGCCTGCGCAACCCTAGCATGAGGTTGTGCCCTCCTCGCGCTGGGCAGCTGCTTGCCTCCCTGGTTGCTAGAGATTCAGCATCCCGAATGCCAGGAAGGGCTCCTAGGTGGCCAGTAATGGCCGTTTTCAAAAGCAGTGGTCTACCAGCAGCCATGACAGTCGGGAGAGTGCTCTCAGGCACCCCGACAAGTAAGGAAAAGGGAGTTTGCGGCCAAGTCAGAGAGAGGGGGGGCATAGGGAGGTAAAAAATAAAGAAAAGGTAGTGGACCTGCAGTAGTCCTCTTGTCCCTGCAGTCCTGCGGTAGTCCTGCAGTGTTCTGGCAGCTCCAGTGTTCCGGCAGGGTCCCTCTCAGCAGCCGTTGGCTGCGGTGTGGGCTCAGTACAGCCCAGTTTTTTTATTTTGTCATCTGATGGCAGTACTGGACCTATCGGGTATACCCAGTGAATGCACGGATCCAGGGGATCTGGTACTAGCCTATAATAAGGCGGTGACAGAGGCCCTGGATTCCATTGCTCCTGTTCGTTTTCGTACCCTCACTCGTTGCCCCAGGTCTCCTTGGTTTGATGAGGCCTTGAGGGAGTTGAGGACAGTGGCATGAAGGTTAGAGAGACGCTGGCGGAGGTTGGGCCTGGAGTGTGACAGACTTAGTTTGACGGACCACTATGTGGTTTGTCAGTCAGCAGTTACCCATAAGAAGGCAGAATTCCTGTCCAGGGAAATTGCTGCGGTGCAGAATCGAACAGCCCAGCTTTTCCAGACTGTGGACATATTGTGCAATCCACTCTGTCTCCAGCCTGGAAATGCTTTTTCATAAGAGCATTGTAATGAGATTGCTTGATTCTTTGCAGATAAGGTTGCCACAGTCGGGTCCGGTGTCCATCTGACCCTCTCTCAAGGGAGCTGTGGTGGTCAGCAGGAGATGTCGGATGCCCAGTTTGTGTGGTTTGACTTTGGCAAGCCAACAATCATTGATATTGTGATGGTTATCCAATCGTTGCGTCCAACCAACTGTAGTTTGGATCCGGGCCCCACACGCCTTTTAGTAGGCTGTGTGGATAATATCAGTCTGGTCCTTGCCAAGATAGATCTCTCCAGATCCCCTGAAGGAGGCTCTGGTTCGGCCCCTTCTTAAGAAGCCCTCCTTGGACCCGGACTGTCTGGCTAACTACAGACCTGTCTCTAACCTACCATTTGTGGGTAAGGTTATAAGAAGGTGGTGGCATCACAGCTGGATGACCATTTGACCAGCCACAATGTCTGATTCTCTCCAGTCTGGATTCAGGAAGAGACATAGTACTAAGACAGCCCTTGTCCGGGTACTAAATGACCTCCTAATAGCAAGAGATCGAAAGACCCGTTCCATCTTGGTCCTTCTAGATCTGTTTGTGGCATTTGGCACCGTGGACCATGGCGTGCTGTTGGAGTGCCTGTGGTTCATCTGTGGACTTTCGGGGTCGGTCCTCAGATGGTTTCAGTCATTCTTCAAGGGCAGGACTCAGAGGGTGGTGTCAGTGTTTTTTCCTCCGCTCCATTCTCCCTATCCTGTGGGGTGCCACAGGGGCTCCATCTTGGCACCCATATTGTTTGCGATGTATATGCTGCAGTTAGGAGCAATTATTAGGCAGTACAGCTTGAGTTTTCACTGCTATGCAGGTGATACTCAGCTGTACATGTCCTTTCTGCCTGGCCAGGATGATGCAGTCTCAGTCTTTAACAGCTGTCTAGCCGATATCCAGGACTGGATAAATGTGAGCTGGCAGCAGTTAAGCCCAGAAAAACATGAGGTGTTGGTTGTGGACCCAGGTCGTCGAGAGGTGGGTGTGTTGGCGGGATCTCCTTCGGGTTTATGGCTTGGAGGTGTCCAACTAACTACCTCAGACCGGGTGCGGAACCTGGGAGTTAAGTTTTATGACCGTCTGACCCTAAAATTGCAGGTGTCAGCGGCTGTCAAAACCTCTTTTAACCACCTGAGGAATATTGCCCTGGTAAAGTACTTGGTTTCTCCTGATGATCTTCCAACTTTGGTCCATGCCTTCGTTACCTCCTGCCTTGACTACTGCAGTGCCCTTTACCTTGGGCTTCCGGGAGTTGATATCCGCCGCTTGCAGCTGGTGCAGAATGCAGCAGCCAGGCTTTTGACTGGTACCTCTAGGACCAGTCATATAATGCCTGTGCTCTGCAGACTGCACTGGCTGCCAATACAGTGGCGGATCACCTTCAAGGTTGGTTTGCTGACCTACAAGGCCCTACACGATCAGGGACCCAGTTACGTGCAAGATCTCCTTCACCCCTACTGTCCCCTTTGCCCTCTCCAATTCACCGATGAGGGATTGCTAGATATTCCCAGGGTTCATTTACAAACATCCGGAGCAAGGTCATTTAGTTTTATGGCCCAGACCCTGTGGAATTCTCTGCCTCATTGGGTGCGAGATTGCCGGACCGTCCAAAGTTTTTTAAAGTGGCCCGGAAAACGTATCTTTTTAGCCTGGCATTTTCCGATTTTTAAAGCTACTGCTGTATTTATTAGTTTTAATTGTATCTTATTATTTATTAATGTGGTTTGATTTTATTGTACAGGCACCTTGGTTTTAGAAAGACACCATTTTATAAATAAAGAATTGATTGATTTTATTTAAAAAAAAAAAGTAAAGTTTTGGTCCCTTGTCGTCGGCGCCCACAAGCGGGGCCGTGTCTCTGCAGTTGGCATCGGGCTAGCTGGTAGAGAGAGAGTTTGGGAACAGGAAGTCCCCTTAGTCGTCCTTCCTATTGGCTGCCTGCTTCAGTGCCCTTGCCAACAGCAACATGTCCTCACTCCACCTCCTCCTCAAGTCAGCAGCTTCTCCCCGTGTTGGAGCAGTGAGTCATCGGCAGCACTATCTGGCAGGTGCTGGTCGCCAGTACTTTAAATAAATAAATAAATACGTTTATTTTGCGCTTGAGGGCGCATCAGGGGCAGCCAGTCAGGGCAAGGAAAGGCCTCTAGGAAGGGACCACCCGAGGCCGGGGATATTTAAATTTATTCAAATACGCTCCAGCAAAGGAGCAATAGGGCAGTGGTGGGATTTATGTAAATTAAACTCCCAAGAGGCAGAGCTAGGGCAAGACAGCCCTAAATAAGTTAATAAATGAAAGCAAACAAGGAAGCTGCAGCTAGGGGCAGGGCAAAGCCCCAGCATTATAGGCCAGTTAGCCAGGTGGGCTACCAGACATAGCTAGTTAGCCCAGAAGCTACAGGTTATTTATATTAATAAATAAAAGGGCCAGTCAAGGCATGGAGTGCCCCAGCTTAAGCGGTAGCTGGTGGGTTAGGGGCTAGGTAGCCCATTGTTGTTTCCTTAGTGTTTTTCCACATTCTGTTCAGTTTATCCAGTTCCAGATGGGCCAGTTAGGGAACTCCAGCCCCAGATCAGGAATAGTGCCCCAGAGCAGAAAAAGATGGCCAGTAGACAAGTAGCCACCAGTAGCTAAGCTAAACAGATATTTAAAGAGTGCTATCCTGTTGTTTAGAATTACACTCTTTTCTTAGCTATAGCCAGCAGCAAGGGAAGGGGAGTGGGCCAGGCGGTTAGCTACCCCAGCAGCATAATAGCCATAGTCTGAGCCAAGGGCTAGTAACCCCTGTAACTTCCCCGTAGACCCTAGTTCTTTTTTTTTTTTTTTTGTCCAATTGAGGTGAGATACACTAAGCTGAAAGCTTGTTTGCAGGTGCAATCTGGGAGTACAAGGAAGTTAAGTGACTTGCTCAGGGTCACACAGTATGCAAGCGGGGGATGGGGGATTCAAACCTGGGTCTCCAGATTTGCAGCTCAGAGCATTAAACCAATGCACCATACTGCCTCCAATCGAGGAGTTTGAAGAGGGACAGTCAGGAAAGGACCCTTAGCATTTTAGCTAGTCAGAGTATCCTCAGCATTACGGTAATCTTCCTGTTAGGTGCCTTTGGAGCTAAATACCTGTCGGGGGTTATACCCCAGGATCCCCGGATAGTTAGCCCCTAGTATTTTGCAGGTTTCCTTAGTACATCTCCCTTCTAAAGTCTCTTCCTGGAAAATGTGTCTGTGGGACACTGTGAATTTTGAAGAAGGCAAAACATTTTATAGATATTAAAGCTGCATTTACAGAGACAGTGCCTGAATTTTACAGTATAACTGCCTTCTCTTGCTCAAGCTGTCTTTATCTCAAGAAACTGTTTGATTAAATATGCATTTGCCCTGCATATTTCAACGTGCCCTTTCTGCTCGTATTTGCTTGATTGTTCCTAGAGACTATTGGATTAACCCTGCACTTGCCTTTCCTTTCAAGAACTGCGTTGCATGCCACTGAACTGCCAGCTCATCTAAGAATTTCTTGGCCTAATGCTAATTTCTTCACCCGATTATTGCTTGATTTATAGACTGTTGATAGCAGCGACTAACTAGAGACTGATACCATCATCCTCCTTCTGACAAGTTGGGGCCGGTTGCCTGCATAGGTATAGCGTAGATGTCACCCGTTTCACTTCCAGAGCTATAGGTCATTCCCCTCACTAACAGTTTTTAGGTAGTGTAGGGAACCGCCCCGGCTCACAGGTAGGGATCTGTCATAAAAAAGGGGGTGGGACTTTGGATGCAAGTACCAAGAAGTCTTCAGTCAGTTGTCTGCATCTGTGTCTCGTTTCCCTGGGGTCCAGCTTCGACCCAAGAGTCTTCTATCAGTCATCTGCATCCTGTATTTTCCCCGGGGGGTCTAACTTCAGCCCAGGAGTCTACAGTCAGTTGTCTGCATCTTGTGTTTTCCCTGGGGTCCAGCTTCGACCCAAGAGCCTTAAATCAGTGGACTACATCCTTGTCTCGTTTCCCTGGGGTTCTCCACTGGCCAGGAGGCCCTACATCTGCCTTGCATTGGAGGCTTCAGTTTCTCCGCAGCTTAGTTCCCCCTGGAGCCCTACTGCAGCCAGGAGGCTTGCCATTGCTTGGGTTCTTGTTTGTTTTAGTCCTTTGCCCTTCAGTTCTTCCAATTCATCCAAAACCGGCCAACAAAGTGTACTGGTGGCCACTCTCGACCTGTGAAGGACTCTATGCTCTTTTGGTCTCCGCTTGACATGCTGTACTAATGCAATGAAGTAACAAGGATTATTGTAAAGTATAGAGTAATAAGTAGAGTATAGGAATAGAGCATAAGAATTATTATAGAAGTATAGAGTACCGAGTTACAGTATATCCTGTTGTATACTGTTTATTCTCTTTGGTGCTTTGCACCCAGTAAACCTGTTTCCATTCACTGAGTTTGTGTCCTGCCTCTCCTTACTCAAGCACCGCTACACCATCAGTGAGAATAGACCTTGTCCTTTACAGCAGTACTTTCAGTATTTGAATCCCACCATGGCCACTGACTACGTCATGCTTAAGTGGTTTTATATGATAGCTGAGCGGTACTATCTGTCAAGGCACACAGTCTTTTCAAAACCCCTCTGTTAAAATGTTAAATCACACAATCAGACCCCCAGGCAGAGTTGATAAGAAAATCATAAAAGTGTTCTTAAAATAAAAGTAATACAGAAGAGTTTACAGTTTGGAAGAACTTTGAAATGCAGACAGTAACAAAAATAACACTGTATGGTTTCCAGAAAACACTAGATACTGTTATTGTAAACTATACCTTGTTTTTGATGTAGAGTCCAGACAATATTTTGAATGTTCTTGTGGAGATAACATTTCATTAGGCAGTAGAGTTTGTAGCAAGCCCTTGATCCTAGTCTCTGGATGTCCTTTTAAAAGTGTCCTGGTGCTCCTTGGTGAAAAGTCTTGTTTTCCAAAATTCTGACTTAAAAAATCAGAATGTACTGTTCAGAATGTGAAAAGACCATTTCCTACACACTCAGGTCTGGTTTTAGAGAGTTTTCCAGGCCTACACATATACTTTCTGGTCTTCAAGTATATGTCAGCTGGACAGGCTATTCCTACCCCCAGCTAAACTGTTTATCAATTGCCCTGAGTTCAAAATGTGTGTCTTATACATACAGGCTGGTCATCTTCAAGCCACACCCACAGTGTGATGGGGTGCAACAGTTTACCTTTCCCTGTAGGTGTCACTGTGGTTCCATGTCAACCCCAGTGACATATGGTCCATGCATTTGGCTTAACCTCTGACCCCCTAGGTCATCCCCCTGACCTCTTCCTGTCATGGAAAGCTACAGGGGGATATTGTATGCCTTCCTGGGCCATATACCTGTCTCCCTTATCGTGAGACATAACAGGTCCACACTAGCCTTTATAGAAATAAGTTAATTTGTAGTTACCTGTTAAAGGGACAGTGTCTTAATTCTAAAGTACATTACAGCATATACAATATGAACCCACATAAATGGATCTAGGCCTATCATGTGATGAAAAGGTTACAGTTTTTTTTTGGTGGGGGGATGGTTGCTTCCAGCTGGCCATCTGGCGTGGTGGGTTAGGTTACAGTCAGTGAAGCTGGTGGTTCGAGGTTTGGGACTGGAGTGGTGTTATTTTTTGTTTGGTTTTCAGTGTTTGGAATAGAATTTTGTTCTCATTTTTGCAGATGTCCTGTTTCCCCATGATTTTGTTCTCCCCCTTGTAGACAGGTGGCCCCTCATGATGTAGCCCTCTCTTGTGATTTCCTCTGACCCCCAGTGTCACACACCCCCTGGAGTTAACTATTTTAAAAATGGGGGTGTAGGTGACTTGCCCCCTGCAAGGGGGGGGGGTTGCCCCCACATAGAATGATATTCCGATCATTGGTTTTGTTGAAATTACTTTTTGATCGCTGACATTGTAGGGCGATGTGGTGTCCATTACAGATATTGCTGCTGGTGATATGTATTCGCTGTGTAGTTCGGCGCTCTTTTTGGTGGTGCTGTTATTACGTGGTACCACCCTTCTCAGTTCAATAGGTTATTTTGCATAAGTTCCCACATTGTTGTTCTCCTTTGAACCCCAGAAGCATGAAGATTCTCCTACTGTGTTGATGTTGTAAACATTGTAAAGTGAGGATAAGAAATTGTTACAAGCCCTGGGGTAAAGGTGTAGAAAGGCACCTGCAAGCTTAGAGTGGAGAATGTATCTTCTAGCAAACTTAGCTATGTTGTCGCAGGCCATTTTTTGCACCTCTTCAAACACTCAGGCATCCCTAAACTCTACGAGGAGGAGCAACAACTGCTTGATTCTGAGCACTCCACAGTGTAGTGGTTTTACAAAAACCCACCCATGAATTGCTGTCGTCCCCAGCTAACATGAATCTCTGACATGCAAATTACCTTAAAAGTAGAGCTAATAACTGTGGCATAATTTTTGCAGTGACTAAAGACCCATCAGTAAGTACAGATTACTATCATACCTCATTGGATTACGAGACATTACTTCAAAGTCCTGATGTTCAATAAATCTTTGTTATTGTATAATACAAGTCTCAGACTTGCAGGTCAAGCACTGGGTATATACGGTTCACTATAGGTGCACCTCTGTACTTACAAACCCCTAAGGGTCAGGGGAAAAAGCCAGTCTTCAATCCTCCTGTGCTTGCATGGACAAATTGTCCTCCTCCAGCAGCAATTTCATTTCGGCTTTAGACATAGTTCCCTGCAGCCTTGGAATCTGTAAAACAGTACAATTAGTTTCTTATCTTAAATTGCATGCAGACCGAGAAGTCTAGCCAGAATGGTATCTGTCTCCTTCAGCTTTGCAGTCATATTCTCAAATGCTTTCAGTTTCATTTGGGTGATGTAGGAATAATCAGGAAAGAGTAGTATCCTATCTTCTATTTGTACAGTCCCCTAGTCTTTTGCTTCATTTAAAATTGTATATCACATTCTTGCTCATGCAGTCACCATCAGCAACGTTCATGGGTCCTCTCCAGTGATTCTAGCTGAATGGGGATTACTCCAGTATGCTTTAACAAGGGGAATGGCATACTTCAGTCTTACTGCTTCTGGGAGCCATTGATCCAAAAAATATCACCAGATTGTCTTCCTTGGTGCCCTCCTGGATTTCAAAAATATGATCAAGAGCCTGATCTCCTGCTCATTTTAGGCCTCCAACAGACCCTGCTTCTTGATAGTAGGTGATTCTGCCATCATCGCTTTTCCTGCAGTCACTGACTAGCCTTCCTCTGTGCTCACTAAGCGATCCATCCTTTGTTCTGCCTGCCGTATCCTTTCATTGTCAGCGCTGAGTGTTTTTAAAAGTCCTCTGTATGGATTGAGTGAGAGCCATCATGGTTCGTTGCAAAGAGTCCAGCATGGTTGGTGTTTTTCCAGATTTGTGAGATGGTGGCGGAATGTCTGCAGCTGCAGCAGGCCCACTTTCCAGTTGGGAAGACACTCCCTTGGTGGCTGTATTCTGTATGTGATTGAAAATGCAAGGGAACCATGGTGGAAAGGAGATGTTGGAGGTGCTGTTGGTCACCCTGGAGAGATGGAGCCACTGTTTGTACTGGGTTGATACACAGACCTGCAACACAGGGGGAAGAACAGGATAAGGCAGTGGGAGAAGCCATCAGCATCATGGCAGAAAAGGGGGTGTGCTGCTGATGGAAGACTTTAAATCTAGTGGCTGTGGATTAGAGCCCTCCAGCCATGGCCTTGACTAGAAGCAGGGCCATCCTACACTCCCTGCAGGGGGCATTTCTCGGGCAGCTGTTAAGAGAACTCTCTTGAGATGAGGCAGTAGTGGACCTGCTGCCCATGAATAGAGATGGTATTGCAGATGTCAAGGTGGGATGCCACCTGGGGACCAGTGATCACTGTACAGTGTGGTTTAACAAAAGGATGGTGACAGAGACCAACTACACAAGGACGCAGGTCCTGGACTTCAGTAAGGCAGATATTTAAAAAAATGGATGGCTGCCTCAGACGACGTAGTGGGGTGGGGGGTATTGTCTGGTTGGGGTGGAGGAACAGTGGGCTAAATTAAGGGATGGCATAGTGAAGGCAACAAACCTATGTGTGAAGGAAGTGAGAAAATAAGAGGAAAAAGAGACCACTGTGGCTCTTGAGGGAAGTGGTTGCAAAAGTAATGGCTAGAAGGGTGGCATTCAGGAGTGGGAGATGCAGGCGAAAGAGTATAGGGAGGTGTACCAGGAGAAGCAGGGAAGGTGGTGAGGGCCACAGGTGCGCAAACAGAGGAAAGGATAGCCAAAGGGGTAACGAAAGGGTGCAACACCTTTTTTAAATACATAAGGGAAACAAGGAAGACAAGAGGATGGATTGTGAAGTTAAAAAGGGCAGGAGGAGACTGTGCAGAGGAGGATCTGGAAAAATCAGATATCCTGAACATACACTTGCTCAGTCTTCACAGAGGAGGGAGAGGGGGATGGACCACATAAAAGCAGCAGAAACACTGAGGGAAGGGAGGTACATGTCTATTCATAGAGGAAAGAGTCCTGAGAGGATTTGAGACTAAAAGTGGATTAGGCTATGGGGCACACCCAAGGGTGTCAGGAGAGCTCAGGGAGGTACTGGCTGCATCCCTGGCATCCCTATTCAACAACTCACTGTAAACAGCAGTAGTTCCAGAGAACTGGAGGAGGGCAGTTGTAGTCCCACTTCAGAAGAGCGGCAGCAAGAAGGAGGCTGGCAACTGTAGACGGGTCAGTCTAACGGCAGTGGTGGGGAAGTTGATTAAGACAGTTTTAAAAGAAAGGCTAGTGGCCTGCCCTCCAGCGCAGTGGTACAGCCGTTGCTTACGGTGCTGATGACCCAAGTTTGGGAACAAGCTTGGAGCATCGGAGGGTCAGCGGGGGATGAGTGTCCCATGGATAGCTCTTCTTGGGGAACGGAGGAGTAGGCTTCGAAGTATCCTGGCATTGGCCAGGAGCCAGTGCACCAGTTAAAAGCATCATGATTTGGATTGATGTTGGGGCAGATGTCATCATGCAGCATGTAGGAGCACATGCTGTGGGCTGTTGATGTCATTGTATGCCCCCAGTGTCAGGGGAAAACAAGCAGGAAATGCCGTCCTGTGCTGAGCATAATGACTTCTAGTCCCTGGCTCTGCTCTCGCTGTCCCACCACATTGCTGGATTATCATGTCTTTGCTCTCTGGAGGAGGCCCACTGTACGGGTTACTGTGGTCTCCCAGTGAGTGTGTGTGTTTGGGGGGGAACATGGCTGGGGACCAGGGAGCAGAGCCCTGCCAGCCTGGGGGAGAACAAGTAGAATAAAAAAAAATGTAATCAATCGGCAAGACTTGAGGCAGCACAGATTCGCGGGGTGGGTGAAGAGGGATGATGTCAGGTGAACCTTTTCTGTTTCTTCGACTGGGTGACAAGGGCAGTAGATCAGGGTGCTGTGGTGGATGTGGCCTACTCAGACTTTAGCAAGGCCTTCGACACTGTACCTCACGGAGGCTAATAAATGGAAATTGGTCAGTTCAGCGGTGGTACCCAAGGGGGTAAACTGGGTATGGAGCTGGTTAATGGATAGGTGACAGAGGATGGTGGTAAATGGCACTCACTCTAATGTGGGGAAAGTGACCAGCTGGAGTACCTCAGGAGTCAGCACTGGGACCACTCCTCTTCACTGTCTTTATAAACAACATTGCGGAGGAGCTGGAACGGAAGGCATGCCCCTTTGCAGATGACCCCAAAATCTGCAGTAGGGTAGATATTCCAGAGGGGGTGGACAAAATACGTTAGAGACCTTGGGAAACTTGAGTGGTTGAGGGTATGGCAGCTGGGTTTCAGTGTGGAAAAACTGAAAAATCATGTACATGGGGCACAAAAACCCAGTGGCAGTGTACAAAATGGAGAGAGGTATTGATGGTCACCAAACTTGAAAAGGACACCAGGATTATCATATTTGATGACTTAAAGGTGGGGAGGTGTGCAACAGGGCAGTAGACAGGGCCAACAGTGCTGTCTAGTTCTGGAGACCAGGACTCGGGAAGGACATAGGGTGGAAGCTGTCCAGAAGAGGGCAGCTGAAATGGTGCAGGGGCTGCATCATAAGCTCTTTGAGGAGAGACTGAGGAATCTCAATATGTACACCCTGGAAGGGGGGCGGGGCATGATGGGGACCTATAAGTACCTCGTGTGGGTGAGTAAGGTGCAGGAGGGGAGTTTTTTGAGACGCAGAAAGGGCAGCAGAACAAGGGCGTGATGTGAAGCTGGAAGGTGGGAGATGTAGGAGAGATGCGACAAAGTACTGCGTTGAAAGAGTGGTGAATGCCTGGAACAGGTCTCCTGAGGAAGCGGTGGGGGTGAAAAGGGCTTCAAGCATGCATGAGATAGACATAAAGGAATCTTGCTAGGGAAGTGTGGGGAGGGAAAGAAGCTAGTGATCAGGTAGGTTCTGCAGTGACAGTATAGGCAGGGGCAAAATGGGCAGACTGGTTGGGCTAAGCAGTCCTTATCCACCGACAAATTCTATGTTTCAGTTCTGACATCTCATGTTCCATAAAAGTTCAAAATCTTTGGTCACTAAAGTTATCCCATTTTACTTGTATCAAAAGCAATTGAATCTGCCTCAAAATTAGTAACATTTATAAACATTATCCGGACAAGCAGGAGTGCCAGGAAAAAGGTTCCCTGCTGGACTGCTACAGTACCCCCTAATTCGTGCACTGCCCTTTTGAATAGATGAAATACTGAACCCAGAGGCAGGATATTAAATTTGGGTTTTTGGTATTCCCTCACACCGCACTAGATTATTTTCTGAATTTCTGCCTTGATTTGTCACGTTTAATGATGACTTTGAGATGACAGAAATGTGTACTTATATAAAAAGGGCAGTACATCCTTTACTTTCTGTTTTCTGATAACACTAGTGGCAGTATTTGTAGCTTATGGGCTTGTGTTTGTTTACTGTATAACTAGTTGGCAATGTGACAGTGCTACGCAGCATATGAGAGCTACAATGCAGGGAAGTAGTGCCATAGGACTGCATTGTCTAGGCCAGCCTGAAAGTGTAGTGGTATGCAGGAGACCCAGATTTGTGTGTGGACCTTGGGATTCTGGTCTTGGGCCACCAGAGTCAAGAATGGCATCGCACTTGGATTTTGCCTGTTATCATGAGGGCACTAGGTCCCTATTATTGCATGACTGCCACCTTGGGGAAGGGGGTGTAAGTACGAATATGTTTATTTCACTTTTATTGGCCATGTAAGTGCACTAGGCAGTTGAATGCCTATTTGCATGCATGGCCTGGACAATTTTCCAACATGGTACAAGCAGTGGCAATGTTACAGCAAGGTTCGCCTTACACTTAACAAAGCCTGCAGACTTATAACCAGTGCTCCTAGACTTACCCACACCTGTCTGCTGTACTCCATGGCTACCCTACTCAGCCTGGATGAGCGGCTCATGTACCAAACCTGCCAACTCACCTTTAAAGCCCTCCTTGGCCTATCCCCCCTTGGCTTATCTGACTCAATCCGGCCGGCTAATCCGACTGTGAACACCCGTAGCTCATCCAAAACAACACTGGTCATACCAAGAGCTAGACCTCGCAAGGCCAAAGGGTGCCTCACAAAGCACCCACCTGGTATAACTCCCTCCCTACTGTTATCTCTGACGCTCCCTCGTTAGCATGCTTTAAACGCAGCCTCAGAAATCACCTGCTCACCTCACGCAGCTGCCGCTGCCACTAACAAAACCCTTCCCCTCTGACAGTGCTCACTGAGCTGCACTCCCCCTTCCTACTCACCACCTCACCTACTCGCTCTGGCCTTTCCCCTTCTTCTGCTTCCCAGCCCTACTCCCCTCTTACCCTCCATCCTCTCCTACCCTCCACCCCACTAACCCTAATTAGCCTATTTATTCTTCGCATGTATTGGAAACAACTGTAACCTTGACTGACACCTATTTTGAACCTGTATTGCTATATATCTGTTGTCTCTTGTACCACTGTCTTTGTCCTGTATGTGACGAGGTACCTTTGTAAATGAGCCCCTGGCTCAATGGTTGTTAAACTGATGTTTAAATAAATAAATACAGTACAGAACAGACTGCAGACTGATAGTAATTGTTGTTGATAGTGGTACTGGAGGGGAGTGATGATTCTCCCAGACATCAGTCAGATCATAGTGCTATATTCCTGGTAACAAGAACAGGATATGTCTGAGTCAGTGGCTTAGTAGGTAGCATGCTCACCTCTGGGGCCTGAAGACTAGAAGATTGTGGGTTGTAGCCCCACACCAGATACTTGGGGTAATACCTATAACTGACACAGTAGTGCAGTATGAAGAAGGTGCTGCACTGGTGAGGTGCCGTCCTTCAGATGAGACTCTGAACCGAGGTCCCTTCTGCCAGTCTCTGGTCATTGTCCCGGTGGAAGTAAAAGATCCAGTGGCATTTATCAAAGAAGAGCAAGGGGAGTTTCTCCTGTGTTATGGTCAACACCCCCATCAATATAACAGGTCCATGCATCCCACCCTCCAGGGCACACTTGGAAGCAAGCTACCTTTCCTGGTCAGAAATTACAAATAAATAAAAATGAAAATGGGACCGGCCCTGACCAGAGGGGTGGGGAGGGGAATGTCATGGAGCGCAAGTGGGTGGTTGCCATGCTTTCTTTCTCTCACTTAGTTGCAGATTACAGATCTCTGGGTCTCCTGCACTTCCTCCAAGCAGTTTGTATTTTTCTTGCTAGTTACCTCCTTGCCGAATGAATCTGTCTGGTAGGGTAAGTGAAGTGTGGGAGGTGCATGAAGGTCTGATTTTGGGTGCCTGGAGATGAGTTACAGTGCTTCAGATGTGACGGTCTCTGAGCTTTTGGAGAGTCAGAAAGAGTTCCTGACTTGAGCAGAGAGGGAAGAAAATAAAAATTGGAGTTGTCTGGAATATCAATACAGTTTATTTTTTTTAATAAAATGAGTTACAGGTACATATGCTAGACCCATTGAGATAAAACATCTCACATACAGAGCTGTCCTGTGGATACAATCACAAAAAACAAGACTAAGAATATGCATGTTCGGGTACTACAGGAAGAAACTTAGATTTGCATATAGCTAACTGCTGGTTAATGTGTAGCAGAGTTCTGTTCACTACAGGATATTTCCTTTCCTTAAAAAAAATGTTCTTTTTTATAGCACAGATGTAGCATTTACAGTAAGATTAATATGGAATACAGTAAAATACAGTAAAATATTTTTACATTTTATAACTTGCTTACCCAGAATAGCCCCACTAAAATGTAACACCTTATTTTCACTGGGGTCCTGCTAGTTTCTTATTTTACAGCTGATGGGCAAAGTGTGGGGAAATAAAGGGACTGATGGGATAAGAACCTTCATCTCCTGGGACATAGTTTTGTGCTCTGACCACTAGGCTACATTCCCCGACTAGCTCTTTTTTTTTTTAAATTTAATTTATCATTTTGCGAGAAATAACATTTACAATTTGAATCTCACAGAGGAACAGCAACAAGAAGAGCAGTTCAGAAACAGTTTATCTTCTTACTAAGGAGATAATCGGACACCATCTCATTTGGTACAACAGAGGGGAGATATAAAAAGTTGCAGTACAAAATATTGTACTTAAGCATGCATCCCGAGAGCTTTACAGGGATGTCCCAAACAGTTGATATAATGCATTTTACTTTTTTCCCATATTAGCCACCATTTCCCTCATTAGATGTAACACTTCCTTCCATACAAACTCAGTCCCCCAAGAGAGATCCCTATTAAACAAGAAGAGCCTGTTAACATACTAAATGTTTAAAAAAAAAAAACTGGTATCACTCAAGAACTGTTTTTAAACTTAACCTGAATCAAAGCAAAAGCCCTGAATTTACTTGTTACCCAGGGTACAGTGCACCATGCAAGGACTGTGGGGGTCGCTACTCTTAGAACCTCAGGGAAGCCAGTGGGACGTCAACCTAATATACAAAGAGGTAGCCTGTAGGTGGGAATCACCATTTTACCTAGCCTAAAGCTCTTGCAGAAGGATATAGAAAACACTTTCCCCTGTCCTCTCTCTCCAATAAATGCCATTTCACACTCTCATTCAATGCCACATGCTTACAGAATACAATGATGCACTGTTTAAGTACCAACATTTGGTTGGAAACACAGCTGTTACAAATGCCATTTAAAAATCATATGGCCGCTACAGAGCATATACAGGACTAACACAGTTCAGTAGGAGCAAACGTCCGTTATGCGTTGGGACCCAGTTTCAAAATCCAGGTCCTACAAGTAATAACAGTCTATTTCAGTTAGTTCGGAAGTTCGATGAGTATTGATTAACAGGTGCAGGCTGGTGTCTGGTTTGCTATTGAAAGTCTCGACAGTGGGTTTGCTGCGATACATAAGGCAGTACATAATGACTAACTCCGCACCTTCATGTCTCTGCAAAGTCATTCGATTCTTCCTCATGACTCACTCCCAGCTCTCTCTCCAGTTTCTGCACCATTTTTACTGCAGCAGCAGGGTCATTGTTCATTGTAAAGGTAGGTTTGTCCATTCAAAATTAAATGGAGCTTCGCTGGGAGTAGCAGTTGATGGTTGATTCTGAGTGTTCTCAGAGCACCCTGGATTAGATTGAACCCCTTACACCAGAGTCTGGTGCTGTAGGATAGGTCAGGAAACAATAGTATGCCTTCCTCCCCATAGCGCAGGGAGCCAATTCTAGGGGCTGCTGCCAGGGTTCTCTGTCTCCGACCCCAGTGCACAAAACCATAAAGGTCTGTGGGGATAATGTGTTTGCCTGTGCATGCCGGGAAGTCAGACGATATGCCTTCTCAATTGATATGCCCAAATCTGTGTCCAGAGGTCCCAGTAACTGCGACAAAAATCCACAGACAGTGTGTTGCATTCTCTCCCTCAACGTGCTCCGGAAAGTCAACTATTTGGAGTTTTTTCTCTCTTGCCTGATTTTACAGTGTTTCTAAGTGCTGTCACAGCAGAATAGTTTCCTTAACTAAGCCTGAGGCTATGTCCTGCACGTTTAAGAAGGATCCCTTTGTTCTCTTGTCGACTGCTCCAGATGATCCATTTTAGACTCTAGGGTCGAGACCCTCGGAGTGAAATTATTGAGTTTTTTATCCATGTCCTGCACAATTTGGACAAGCTGCTCCAGCTTGTGGTTTACATTGTAGATGGTGACTTCTGCATTATGCTGTGCCAGTTCTGAGGTTGATACTATGGCGCTTCGCAGCTTGAGTTCCTTAGCTGCCAACGCATTAGACTTAAAAAAAAAAAAATCTCCTGCTGGAGCTGCATTCTGCAGCTTACCCATATTTTCAGATAGTCTGTCTTAATCGCAAACAGAATACCGTATTTCACCATTTTGAAGCCGCCCCCATTTAGAAACTGCCCTCGAATAAAAGCCTCACAGGAAAAAAACATTTATTAATAGAAGCCTCCCCCATTTTGAGGCTGCAGCATCTAATGGGGGCAGCTTGTAAATGGTGAAATACCATATCATGTAAAGTCACTCCCAGTCGTGTCCCTCTTGGATAGTTTGGCCCATTCACAAACAATTAAAGGCAGGAAACTGTTGGGTGCAAATTCTCTATCCAGCTCACCTCACACAACTCCCTAAGAGTTAAGAATCAGCTCTGCAGAGTGACAGAGATACAGCAAGTTGCCAGGATCTCTCATCTGGTCCTTCCACCTCTACAGACACCCCGGAGGCTTCTAGGCTCACCTGATTGTATACTGCTCCCTCTGATTGATTACCTGTACCTCACTGTTGCTCATGACACATCTGAATCTTTTGGGCTGTAAGCTGCACTCCACCTGCTGCCTTTTGGAGCCCAAGACTGACTCATCACTTTCGGGTGGGAGCACTCGCTTCATCTAAATGTAGCATGATTTTCTTCCCAATGAGCAAAACCTCCTTCCTCTTCAGTTCGCCACTGAATATTAGCAGTTCCCAAAGCACTGCCACAGCATTCTGGAGTAACTTCACATACTGCTGCGCCACTAAAAAAAAATGCCTCTGACAGTTGGCTGGCAACTTATAAAATAAAGCTGCCCCCAAATTGTAGCCACCCATGTTTAGAAGCCGCGGTTCAAAACAAACAAAAAAAAATACAATAGAAGCTGTGTCTTCTAAATGGTGAAATACGGTAGATCGGGTAAGTAAACTGCATTTCCTTGTGAAAATATAAAGTTTGGTATTGAATCTCTTTTGGAGCTAATCACAGGATCATCTGCTCTCTTCAGATGCCAAGCCATGTCTCTCCAACTAGCTCTATGTTTAGCTGAAAACCGAAGTACACATTAGTAGTAGTTTCTTTGTAGTACATTTTTAGTATTCATGAATGATTTAGCAGCCTCAAATAACAAAAGGATTTATCTTCATTCACACACATTGTATCATCAAAACTGGCAGAGCTGGCATCAGAATCGTGCAATCATTGAAACCACACCCACCAGACCATCTCCGCTTCCCACATGCAGTTCTGTCCAGCAGCCAGATCCTTTCTTTCAGCCGAAGAGATCAGCTGCTCTCTGATCCACTAACATGATGTTTTGTTTTTTGATTGGGTTTCTGCTACTTTTCAGTTCTAAGTCCTTTCACCATATCAGGTGAGCCAGCAGGATGAGGGAGGATTGAGCACTCAATGGCAGCTCTCAGTCTCTCTCCCCCCCCCACCCATGATGGCCACCTGGTGGATGCTGGACGGTAGCGAGGAGATGGCAGGAGCATGACATGCTGGTACACTTGTCCTGATGCTCCAGCCCAGGGGAAGAAAACCTGGAGGAGAATGGATGCCGGGCTGCTACTTGCCCGGAACCCCCCGCAGGCTCACACATGACTGACACGTCTGGCCACTCATCCACAGGGTTCAGCGAAAGTGGTCTGATAACCAGTAGTCTGTAAGAAGGTTGGTAACAGGGCGGGGGGGGGGTGTTGCTGGCAGGCAGACTGGAAAGTAAGAAACAAGATTTTAAAAATCACCAGTCTTTATGGCATATAATAGAAATAATTACATTCTGTTCCTCTATATAAACCCTACTTCAAACACACTGCTACAGACATTATGTAATTATATTATAATTCTGTATACAGGGAACAAAGACAGTCTTATCTGACATCTAAATGGACTGATTACTGTATCTTCAGTTTCTAGGGACATGGATATGTTGTTCTATACACACTTGTTGGCAGAGTCCTTTCCCCTTTAAGATGTGCCGGAAAGTCTTCAAGCTGGCTCCTCCCACCCACCTGGGTAGTATATCTCTTGGCTCCGCCCCATGACGTCAAATCTTCCTTTCCGCTGGAAGAAGCAGGTTCCCTCCTTCGTGCTCCCGCGTTGTAGGCCCTAGCACTTTCTAAACCTTTTGGATTGCTCCAAAACGTTCAAAACCTTTTTGGTTTTACGTCTTCGAGCTCGATTTTCAATTAAAAGACAGGTCGTCACCCAGATTCCGATGGTGCCCGTGCGGGCAGAAGATGTCACGTACCAGCCCCCACACGACTTGCATATACTGCCTGGGCCACAAACATGATACACAGGCCTGCGATTTCTGTCAGTCGTCCACTGGTCAAATCTAAGGATGCTTGATGGGTGGTCTCTGTGGCTGCATGGTCCGCCGAACAGCTAGAACAGCTTGCGGCCTTCAATGAGGAGGCAGCTTGGGCCACCTCTTACTCCTCTTCGGCTTCTGTCTTCGTGCTGCTCCAGTTGGGCTCCACTTTTACAGGCTCCTTCAAGGAGCTGTACCAGTCCTTCCTGATGAAGGGTCAGGGAGCCTTCTGAAAAATACAGCTGTAGATCTCGAAAGGAGAAGAAGGTGTTGAAAAAGAAGACTCATAATCGTCCGTGGGACTGGGCGCGCTCTCGGTCGGGAGCTTCAGATTCTCGCGACTCTCCTGTTTTGACTGTGGCTGAAACCGCGACCTTGGCTGCTGGCTTCATGGAGACCCTGTCTGGCCAGTCGGTCAAGACACTGGCTGATGAGGCGGCCGAGATCCTTCTCAACCCAGTTGACTGGTTGTCATCCAAAGAGGCCGATAACCCTCTCTTCAGGACTCTGGTCCTGCCTGTGACCACAGAAGGGGCTGATCAGTCCACTGACCAGAACCCTTTGGTCACCAACCCAGACCAGAAGGAGCCTCGTCCATCCCCAGCTCCCTCTGAGATCCGCCATCAGTCCCTCTAGTGGCCGAGGTCATGGTCTCTGTCCTCATCCAGTGGGTCAAGTAGTTCCCGCCGTCATCGGCGCTCCTGCTGTCAGTGCCATGGGAAGCGGCGCTGCCACTGCTCCTCATCTTCGTCGTCCTTGGGTGAGGAGAGGCTTCGCTGCAAGTTGCATTGGTGCTACGAAGATCTTATCTGGCAACAGTTGGTGTTGGCCAGTACTAAACTGACCCCGGTTTCCACACCAGCCATCACTTGGTTGTTGCCTGAAAGGCTGACACAGACTCTTCCACTGGAGTTGGTCGAGACCATTCCTTTCCCTGTGGAGCCGGTCAAAACCGTTCAGGTTCAGCCAAGCTGGTCTCGCCACCAATTTTGGTGGAGCTGCTGCCCAAGCAGCTGTTAACCAGTGCTCTGATCAAGGAGGGTTGAATGTGACTCAGATGGTTGGTCACTTTATGCGGAGTCCTCAGAGTCCGAAGATTCCTCCCTGCGCTCCCCGTCCGGTCAGTGAGGAGTCTGTGGCGATGGAAATAGAGCCTGTTCAGAAGTGAGCTCACTATCCCACTACAGAGATTCTGGACAAAGGGGACTCTACGGAGGCTTTGTCAGCCCAGCCCTGGAGCTTTGGCAGCACCCCGCATCCTGACCTGCGACTTTTGCCTGGATGGCCCGCAAGTATGTGGTGCCCACCACTATCCTCTTGGGTTTCACCCGACACCTCTCGGCTGAGGGGTTGGTGGCTGACTCTGTTTTTTGGTGGTCATGTAATATCGGGGACACCGACAAGCCACCTGACCAGGATTCCAAGAAATTGGACCATGCAGCGAAAAAAGTCTATGTTGCCTCCTTGCTTAGCCTCTGGCAGGCGAGTTTGGCCGTCATGATGGCACAATTATTCCATGCCTTCTTGGGCTCTTTGGATGAGGTGATTCTTCACCTGCCTGTGGCCCTCCAGACCGTGGTCAAACATGTCCAAAATTAGGGATGGGCTGTGGCCAAGCAGCAGCTTCAAATGGCTCTGGATCTGGGAGATTTCTGTGCCCACTTGGTGATGGTGGATGTTCCTTTCTTGGGCACTGACCATTTTGGGCCCAGTGTGGAGGGTCACCTCCAGCGCATTGAAAAGTCCAATGCCACCTTGGACTCTAACATCCACACAGAAGGATCTCAAGGGCTCCAGGCAACAGAAACAAAAGCCCTTTCAGTGCTCCACTCCTGTGGTTAAACCAGCCCAGCATCAGGCTGGCCAGCAGGCTCGGTCCTGGTGACCCCAGCCCAAGTCGGTGGCTTTGGTGGCCTGTAAGCCCAGAGAGAAGGGACCCGGCGGTGCTTCAGTTGGGCCCTCATCCTCCAAGCCTGCCCAGTGACTGGATGGGGGTGTGTCCCCCATTCCCGTCATGCCTCCCTTGGTTTCTCCTGTGGGGGACTGGCTCCGCCACTTCACTTCTGCCTGGTCCGCTGTCACCACGGGCAGGTAGGTTCTTGAAGTGGTGGGTCAGGGTCTGCCTCTGGAATTTGATCAGTACCCTGCAAGCCGAGCCCACACCCCATGGGAGGATTTGGTATCTGCAGACCCTCGGTCAGCTCTCCGAGACAACTTGGCCTAGCTGCTCTGCAGGGAGGTCATGGTTCCAGCTGTGGATCCTCTGAAACACCCAGGGTTTGTCTCCAGGTATTTTCGGGTGCCAAAGCAGACGGGGGGCTGGCAACGCATTCTAGATCTGCATGACCTGAACCAGTTCCTCAGGTCACGCACCTTCAGGATGGTCACTTAATCTCTGATAATACCATCTCTGGAGCTAGGCATGTGGTTTTGCTCCCTGGATCTTCAGGACGCGTTCGTCCATGTCCAGATCCATCCGTCCCATCGAAGGTTCCTCCACTTTCAGGCGGAAGGGACACTCTGCGAGTTCCTGCCCTTGCCCTTCGGCCTGTCCTCATCCCCCCAGGGTCTTCAACAAATGCATTGTAGTGGTGGCAGCTTACCTGAGGCATCAAGAGGTCCAGGTGTACCCCTACCTGGATGATCACGGGTCTCTCCAGGCTGAAGGTGGAGTGGTCCAGGGATCTGGCCCTCCAGACTTGAGCTCCCTTGGCCTCCTGGTCAACGAGGCCAAGTCGGAACTTGTACCCTTACAGGTGATCAGCTTCATCAGGGCAGAGCTTGACTCTTGCAGAGCCAGAGCTCGGCTCCTGGTGTACAGGGTGTTGGATCTTTACTTCTTTGCCCGATCATTTCTGGTTGGGCATTTGCACCCTGTCTGGGACTTCTTGCACCTGCTGTGTTGCATGGTGGCTTGCACCACTGTGGTCCATTGGGCCCACTGGAGAATGCACTTCCTGCAGTGGGAGCTGGCCAGCCAGTGATCTTGGTGCAAGGGTCACTTCTACCGGCTGGTCACTGTGACCCAGCAGATGTGAGATGCCCTCCAGTGGTGGCTGGTCCCAGAACATCTGTAGAAAAAGATCCCGTTTGTCTGCCCTGAGCCAACAGTCACCCTGATGACCGATGCCTCCCTCATGGGCTGGGGAGCCCATCTAGGGGAACACAGCATCCACGACCTCTGGTCCCCAGAGGAGTCCTGGTGTCACATCAACCTGCTGAAGCTAAGGGAGGTCTGGCTAGCACTGACTGCCTTCCGTTCTGCACATTCAGATCCAGGTGGTGCAAGTCCAGAAGGACAACACCACAACTAAGTACTGCCTCAACAAACAGGGCGGGACGTACTCCTTGCCTCTGTGCAAGGAAGCTCTCTGTGTGTGGACCCTTGTGCTTAGTCTGGAGGTGGATCTCCTCGCCATCCATATGGCAAGAACCTCCAACCAGCTGGTGGATACTTCAGCCGGGTGGGCAAGGCATTTCATGAGTGGTCACTCCACCCGGTAGTTCACAGCCTGTTCTCCCAGTGAGGCTCTCCTCAGGTGGACCTGTTTGCTTCAAGGGAGAATGCCAAGCTGAGGCTGTTCCATGCCCACAGGGAACACTGCAGGGGGGTGCCTTCTTGAGGCCTTGGACCCCAGCCCTCTTCTATGCCTTCCTTATGATCCCCTTGATCCACAAGATGTTTCTCAAGGCCGGGGAGGGACAAGACACAGATGATTCTGGTGACACCGGACTGGCCACGCCAATTTTGGGCACCCAGACCTCCTCATCCTCAGCAACAGGCTCTTGAGGCATCTGCCACTCCGCCCGGACCTGCTTTCCATCAGTCAAGGGAAGGTACTCCATTCAGACCTTCAGTCCCTTCATCTGACAACCTGGTTCCTGAGTGGCTAGAGTTCCAGGCTTTGGGTCTTTCTGATGACGTCCTCAGCACTGTGGAGGCATTTTAAAATAATAACAATAAAACTTTATTTATTTATTTTTTTTTATATTTCTATTTTCGCCTCCTACTGCCCCACAGAGCTGCACCATCGGGAGTTGCCGATTAAGCCTGCTCCTGCCAGTGCCTATCTTGCAACCTTCGGCCTCTCCATCCAGCCTCGGCAAACCCCCCCCCCGGGTGGGGTCAGGCAGCCCCCAAATCCTTCAAGTCTTGTCAGGGTCCTGGGGTGGCAGGCAGGCACTGGCACATCAGGACCTGGCTCGGCGCTCCATCTTCCCAGCTCTGAGGGGTGTTTTTCCCTGTTGTCTAAGGGACATTGCCAGCCTGTGACGTCAAGGCACAAGTGCAGATGTCTGCAGCGTCCTCCCCCTAGATGATGCAGCCCCTAGAGGTGATTGGTCTGCAGGCCTCTGCCCACGACCAATGAGACCCCAAGATGCAGACACGCAGTCATGCCCCCAGCCTTCGCCAGAGGTAACCACGCACCCGGGTCAAGTTCCAACCCTCCCCCCGGAGAAGGCAAGCTGTCGTCGGATGCTCAGCCATTCTCCCTCCGGCCGACCCCCGGCTCTCCGAGTCCGCTCCTGAACCTGGGTCGCCGGTGTGGTGTGAGATGCGGCATCCAGCGTCTCAACCCTCAGTGCCACCGGGCCAGAAACATTATTTTTAAGGTGCCTTTCAAAAAATCAAGGCGCCATACAAAATACATAGATAAAATTCCAATCATTACAATAAAACAATTAATCAAATTAATACAACCAGACTCCAAATACTTTGGTCCACAAATATGTTTTTAGGGCCTTTTTAAACTCCTCCATGGTCGCGCACTCCCTTATCTGGCGGAGTAGAGAATTCCAGCGGGACGGGTCTGCGTACATAAATGTATGAGCCCCAGAAGATTTCAGTGACACCCTCGGGATCTCTAGCAACCCCTCGCCAGCTGAGCGGAGCAATCGCCCAGGCCAGTAAGGGACCAGGAGCTCTTTCAGGTAGTCGGGTCAAGTCCATGAAGGGCTTTGTAGGTCAGAAGACCAACTTTAAAGGTGATCCTCCACTATACTGGCAGCCAGTGCAGTCCGCGCAGCACCGGCGAAATATGGCTGGACCGAGAAATACCAGTCAAAAGCTGGCCACTGCATTCTGCACTAGCTGCAAGTGATGGATTTCAACTCCAGAAAGCCCTAGGTAAAGGGAGTTGCAGTAGTTCAGACGCGAGGACACAAAGGCATGGACCAGCATAGGAAGATCGCCAGACGGAACAAGGTGCTTAATCCTGGAGATATTCCTGAGATGGTAAAATGCAGACTTGACAGCAGACACCTGCAAATGCATAGTCAAACCCTCATCAAGTATTAACCCTAGGTTATGCACTCATTCAAAGGTCGGGAGTGAGATACTCCAAGATAAAGTCCTGAGGGTGAACCAGCTCCTGACCCCCCTATTCGGCGTGCTGAGTCCACTGCCAACACCTCCGTCTTTTCTGAGTTCAACTTCAACCAACTCGAATCCATTCAGTCCTGGATTTCACTAAGGCAGTTATTAAAGACTAAGAGAGCTGTATCCTGATCGGGTGCAAAAGAAAGGTAGAGCTGGGTATCATCAGCATAGCAGTGAATCCTCAGACCATACCTTCTTACAGTGTCTCCAAGAGGCAGCATATACACTGCGAACAACATGGGAGACAATACCGAGCCCTGAGGAACCCCACAAGACAGAGAAACTAGGTCGGAGAAATAAACCCCGGATACCACTCTCTGAGTTCTTCCAGTGAGGTAAGAAGTAAACCACCTGAGGACTACATCTGATAGTCCACAGATGAACCTCAGACACTCAAGCAAAACCCCATGGTCCACAGTGTCGGAAACTGATGAGAGATCAAGGAGGACCAGAATAGAACGGTTCCTCTGAACCCTAGCCATCAGGAGATCATTGAGCACCTGAACCAGCACTGTCCCAGTACTATGCCTTTTTCGAAAACTGGACTGAAGGGGTTCATAGAGATCATGGATGGTCAAATGGTTCTCCAGTTGTACAGCCACTACCTTCTCAGTCACCTTCCTTAAAAAGGGAAGATTAGAGATTGGTCTGTAGTTTGCATGGCAGTCTGGGTCCAAAGAAGTTTTCTTCAGGAGTGGTGTTACCACAGCCTCCTTAAAGGAGCTCAGAAACTCACCTGTTTCCAGGGTGCACCAGACTATCTGTGCTAGGACCATACCAATAGAATCGATACAACCCAAAATCAGGGAAGTTGGCCCTGGATCCAGACTACAGCACATAGGGCGTGTGCCCCGGACAAACTGCATGATATCCATGAATTCCAGTCAGTCAAAGGCACTCATAGGGGGAGGCGATGGGCGGGGGGCAAATCCTAGGGGCAGCAGCATCATGCTGATCCACAAGAACACCCTTAGAGTGTGCCGGTTGGAGCACCTCCCTGATGTCAGCCACCTTAGTAGCAAAGAATTGAGCAAGTTCATTGTACTCCTTTTGCGTAAAAGCCCTTCGGACCTGTAGACAAGCTAGGTTGCACAGCCTGTCCACGGTGCGAAAAAAGCTGAGCTGGTCGATTCTGAGCAGCTGCAGTCTCCCCAGATAGGAACTCTACCTTCTTACGGGTGATTGCGGATTGATAGGCTTGATAATGCTCCATCAATCTAAGGTGGTTGGCATCAAGGGAGGATCTCTACCAGCAATGCTCTAACCTTTGACCTAGTCGCCACATCTTCCTCAAGGTCCCATCAAACCATGGGGACCGAGGGTGAAGGGAGAGAGGGTGAACATGGACAGGAGCAATGAGATCCAGAGCCACTAAGATGGCCCTATTATAGGCCACCACGAGGGCACCTGGGTCATTGTTTGCCACAGGAAAGGACGATAGCTCAAATACTGCCACCAGACCTTCAGAGCTTACATCTCACAAAGGACGATATATGACCATCTCCACAGGGGTAGGTCTACAAAGGGGTGGGCACTAAAATTAAACCCCACGGTGTAATGGTCAGACCATCCAACTGGTTCCACCCCCAAATCAGAGGCCTCGATCCTCAGGAGAAAAACTAAGTCAAGGGAGTGACCATGTTTATGGGTAGCAGCGGCAACTATCTGTGTAAGGCCCAGAGATGACATCAACTGGAGGACGTGCTGTCCAAACTGTGAGAGTTCGCCATTGATCCAGGCATTAAAATCACCGAGAACCATCAATCTCTGTGATTCAAATGCCATGTTGATGACTAAATCTACCACTTCCTGAAGGAATCTCTTCTCATCTCTGGGTGGATGGTAGTTGAGGACGATCCTACAGCCTACACCTGCTACCACAATACACTTGAATGACTCATCCTCATGAGTGTACCAGTTGAGGAAGCTAAGTTCAGTCTTAAAACAGACTGCAACCCCCACCCCCCCCACGATCCTATCTCGGGCTGTGACATACCGAGTACCCAGCTGGAGTCAAAGCTTCCAAAACGGGGCCAGAATTTTCGGCCAGCCAGGTCTCAGTAATGCAAGCCAGGTCCACCCTTTCTACAAGATCTGCAATAATTGCAGTCTTGTTTCTGACAGACCTTGCATTGCATAACACTGCCCGAGTTGGACGAACTTCCAGGGCAGTCCGGGCCACCTACCCACCCAAATCAGTGGTGTCCTTGGGTATGGAAACCAGACAAGGTGAACCACATTCTGGATTCCATTTTGCCCCAGGGCATCTCCTGGATCTCATGACCCCGATGTGGTGGCCCCGCTCATTCATCCTCCGCTGTTTACCACCCCCCGCCCATCGCCTCCCCCTGCAACCAATATCTAGAGACCGACAGCGCTGGTAAGTTGTAAAGTGCAATGGGGGAGGAAAAAAAGGACGGAGGGCGTGAAGGGTAGAGGATGAATAGCGGACGACTGGGGGGGTGGGGTAGGCCTCCAACACGTCTCAGCTCTTAAACTGACTTACAGACTGATGCAACTAAGGAAAAAAAATAACCCCAAATCAACTTCACTATAATCCCCAATTAACAATACAATAACTTTAACTATAAGACTTAAAACCATAAATATAAAATAACAATAATCATAAACAATTTTAAAATCCAAAAAAGATAATAAAAGAAACAAAAAATCAAAATATCAAATAAACGAATAAATCCCACAAATATATTTAAAAAAAGGATAGTCCCCAGCTGCCAATAGATATCAAACTTTAGTCCAAATAATGGTCGCACAGCATATAGGGCATAGTTTGGAAGAGCTCTAACACAGCAGTGAATTTAAGGGGTACAGGTAAACCTCTCCTCCCCAGTGCTCTGGAACCAGTCAAATAGCACATAAGCTCAAAAATTTCCAGCCCCATATGGTTCTCGCACCACCAAGGGATGCTGGCAAAAATGAAAAGAAAATCACAGTAATTTCCCTAACCCCCCAAAGTACTCTCACTACCATCCTGTACTATCTTGCTACTATCTAAGTACTATCTTGGAAGAAGTTGACCAGGAAATGCTATGCCTTCAAATGGAAGAGATTCTCTATTTGGTGTCAGGGCATTGGGGATGGACCCCTTGTCCTGTCCAGTGGTTAGCATCCTTGACTACTTATGATCCCTCTCCAAGTCGGGCCTTCGGCCGATGACCTTCAAGGTGCACCTGGCAGCCGTCTCTGCTTACCGGGCAAGGGCCAGTCAGCAGTCGGTAGTGCAGGAGACGGTGGTCTGGCATTTTTTTAAGAGCCTGGACCACATTTCCTCTCTGGTACATGAACCACCACCACCATGGGATTTGCTGCTGGTTTTGGCAAAGCTTATGGGAAAGCCATTGGAACCTATGTACAGATGTGCGATGTCTCACCTATCGTGGAAGACTACCTTCTTAGTGGCTACCATGTCAGCCAGCAGAATTGGAGAGCTTCAGGTGCTTTTGGTGGAGTCTGCTTACTTGATCTTCCACAGGGACAAGGTTGTCCTGTGCCCCAACTTGAAGTTCATCCTGAAAGTTGTGTCAGAGTTTCACCTGAACCTGGTGTTCTTCCCAAATCACACCTTGGCTGCAGAGCACAGTAGTGGGCAAGATTATGGAGGCACTCCTTAAGGAAAGAATAGTGCAACACCTGGAATCTATAGGAGCACAGGATCCAAGACAGCATGGGTTTACAAGAGGAAGGTCCTGTCAGACTAATCTCATAGATTTCTTTGACTGGGTAACCAGAGTGGTGGACCAAGAGGGAGCAGTTGATGTCACCTACCTTGACTTCAGCAAAACTTTCAATACTGTTCCACGTAGAAGATTGGTTAATAAGCTGGGTAGGCTCGGGGTGGGCCAGGAGTTGGTCAACTGGGTGACAAACTGGTTGACGGACCGAAAACAGAGAGTGGTGATAAACGATATACAGTCAGTAGAGATGCAAGTCACAAATGGGGTACCTCAGGGATCTGTCCTGGGGCCAGTCCTCTTCAATATCTTCATCAGTGACATTGCAGATGCACTGGAGGGTAAGGTTTGTCTGTTTGCAGATGACACCAAGATCTGCAACAGAATAAATGATCCAGACGGGGTGGGCAGAATGAGAAGAGATCTGGATAAACTGGCAAAATGGTCAGAAGAGTGGCAACTGGGGTTTAACGCAAAGAAGTGCAAGATCATGCACATAGGGAAGAGAAACCCTGAAGCCACTTATAGGCTGGGAGGGGAGTTGCTGGTAGTCACAAGGGAAGAAAGAGACTTGGGCTTCATCATCACAGATGACCAGAAATCATCCAAGCAGACCACTAAAACAGTAGGTAAGGCTAGGGGGATGTTGGGGTGTGTTAGTAGGAGTATCACAAGTTGTAAGAGGGAGGTAATAATCCCTCTTTACAAGACACTGATTAGGCCCCATCTGGAGTACTGTGTGCATTCATGGAGGCCACACCTTCACAAGGACATTAACCAAATTGAGGCAGTCCAGAGAAGGGCAATCAAAATGGTGCAGGGACGGCATCAGAAAACATATGAGGACAGATTAACGGAGCTCAATATGTATACCCTAGAGCAAAGGAGGGAGAGAGGTGATACGATCGAAACATTCAAGCAACTTAAGGGCATTAACAAGGTGAAAGAGTCTAACATGTTTCCATCTAAGAAAAGAAGGACAAGAGGACACAGCTTAAGAGATTAGAGGGAGGCTGATTAAGGGGTAATGTGAGGAAGTTCTTTTTCACAGAAAGGATGGTGGATGCATGGAACAGCCTACCTCAGGAAGTGGTGGATATGAATACAGTGCAGGGCTTCAAACAGGCATGGGATAGGCATAAGGGAGCAATACAGATGAGTATGAATAGATAGACCATTGACAGAGCAAAGGACGATGGCACATACATAAGGTAGAAAAAGAAATGGGCAGACTGGATGGACCTTACAGTCCTTGTCTGCCGTCAACTTCTATGTTTTTATATTTCCTTACTCTGGACCTGTGGAGAGCACTCATTTATTATAAGGAGCACATGACTGGAGTTCAGGGAGAGATTCGCCAGCCGTTTGTCACCTACAGTGAAGCCACACCTGGCAGACATGCAGTCAAATGGACATTTGGCAGGTGGATCACATCCTGCATTGATCTCTGTTATAGGTTGGCAGGTAGGGAGCCTCCCTTAGGGCTAAAGTCTCATTCCACCACCATACTGCTGCATCAGTGGCTGCTTCCAGGGACGTCCCTATTCAGGAAATTTGCGGGGCTGCTACTTGGAGGTCAGCACACACCTTAATTTCCCTATGACCACATCGACCTTGAGTCATGCCGCGATGCTGGTTTTGGGGCCTCAATTATCCAATCTCTGTTCCCTAAGTCGGAGGTGTGCACCGTGCCTCCCTCCTCCTGGAGAACTGCTAGGATTCTGCCAACAAGTGTGGATAGAACAACATATCCACGTCCCTAGAAAAACGGGTTACTCACTTGTAACAGTAGTTCTAGGAGTGGTATATGTTGTTCATCCACATGGACCCACCCATCCTACCCTGGCATAGACACACAACCACTGCTTCTAGTGGGCAAGATCTGGCGTCATGGGATGGAGCCGAGGGATATGCCACCCGGGTGGGTGGGAGGAGCCAGCTTGAAGACTTTCTGGCACATCTTAAGGGGGAAAGGACTCTGCCAACAAGTATGGATGAACAACATGTACCATTCCTAGAATTACTGTTACAGGTGATTAACCTGTTCTAGGAGCGTGGATATGTTGTCCATCCACTGTTTGGCATGTCCCTTTCCCCTTTAAGGCTCACCGAAAGTCTTCAAGCTGGCTCCTCCCATCCACCCGGGTGGTATATACCTCGGCTCTGCCCCATGAGTCCAGATCTTCCTTTCCACTGGAAGATCCAGTGCCTTTCTTGTGCTCATGCATTCATAGGCCCTAGCTTTCAAATCGGTTCTGCCGAAACTTCGAATTTCTCAAATTAGTGATTGTGAATTTGTCACTTCTAGTATGGAAGAAAAACCTTCCTCTGGATTTCGCCGGTGCTCCTGCAGCCAGAAGATGTCTCGTACTGATCCCCACTCTGCATGCGTCTACTGCCTCGGTGTTGGTCATGACACCTTGTCCTGCAGTTTCTGCTTTGCCTTCCATCCCAAAGTTCTGGAAGACCGTCTTGCATGCCTACAGCTGGGGAGACTGGAAAAGAGGAACCCTCCGGTGAAATTGAAGGTGACTAGCTGGGCAGTTTCCATGGCGGCAGGACCACTGAACAGTTGGAGCTCATGCAAGCCTTCGAGGAAGAAGTGGCCCGCTATTCCCGGAGCTTCTTCGTTCCACTCTACCTGGGCTCCACCTTCTCAGATTCCTTCAGGGAGCTGTGCCAGTCTCTCCCTACCAAGGGGGAGGCACCTGCAGGCCTGTACTCTTCCCGATCCTGTCCCTGGGATAAGCAGCCGAGTAAGTCTTCGTCTAGACGAAGACGCTCTTGGGACCGAGAGAGGTCTCAGTCCCAGGAGCATGCTGTCTTGACCTCGGTCGGGATCACTTCCTCGGCCGCTGGGTTCTCGGACCTCCCGTCAGGCCAGACGACCAAGGATGTGGCAGATGAGGTTGAGATCGTTATCGACCCAATCGACCCACTGTCGCTGACTCTGGTCACAGATTCTCTAGAAAGGACCCCGGTCCTTGTCTTCCCTGATGAGGAGACCCAACCTGCTGAGGCACCATCGAGTATCTGGTCCCAGACTCCGGGAAGTCACCAGCCCTGCTGGTGTCTCCTGATCGACCGAGTTGGTCTGCATGATCTTGGTCGAGGTCTAGGACCCCCTCATCTGAAAGGCCGAGAAAGGGCCACAAGCACTCAAAGAATAGGCGACGCCATCAGTTGTCCTCATCCTCCTCGGATGAGGAAACTCCATCGGTGCTACGAGGACCTCATGTGGCAGCAGCTCATTTTGTCCAGGCCTAAGCCCACGGCTTTCTCCCCGGCCATTACCTGGCTTTCGCCTCCCAGGCCGAAGCCGACTCACTTGGAGCTGATTAAATCGGTTCCCCTGTCTACGGAGCTGGCAAGACCACCAGTTCGGTCTGTTACAGTCTCTCCACCCATTGTGGTGGAACCACTGCCCAAGCAGCCTGTGGGAGGGCTCCCTCCAAGCAAGATAGACCAGACACCGGGCTTCCTTGGCGCTTGTCTGTCACGGTCACCCCAGACCACCCCCAGTGAGTCGAAGGTGACATGGGCGGTAGGCCATTGTATCCAGACTTTTAAGATTTGGATGTCACTGGTATCCATTCACATCCAGGGGATGATGATTGGACTGCTGCCGAGAGACTGAGGAAGGTCCTTTGTCCTTTCATGGGATCCTCCGCCTCATCTCTGAGTGTACAGGGATAGCTCTAGAGCCTATCCAGAAAAAGGCGGTGTACCCTCTCGCTGACATCCTCAAGAGAGGGGATACCTTGGCGAAGGCCTTTCCTATGGCCGAGGCCATTGTTGGACTGGCCTTAAAACTATGGCAGCATCCTGCCTCTTGTCCAACTCCCATCTGCCCGCATGGCCTGCAAGTACGCGGTGTCCATGGGGTCCCTTGTGGAGTTCACAGAGCACCCTTCGGCCGAGAGCCAGGTGACTGCATCTGTGTTCAGGTGTACTGGCAGTTCTGCTGACACTGACCAACCTCCAGTTAAAGAGTCCAAGCTCTTGGCCCATTCAGCCAGGAAGGTCTGTGCTTCTTCTTCCTTGGGCCTTCGTCAGGCAAGTTCGGCCATCATCATGGCACACTTCTCCCACACCCTCCTCGGGTCACTGGACGAAGTCCTCCCATATCTCCCTGTGGACACGCAGACTATGGTCAAGCAAGTCTGGAATCATGGCCAAGTTATTGCCAAACAGCAGCTCCAGACGGCCCTGGATCTCTGGGACTCTCATGCCCATACTATGGCTGCCACATCTGCCTCCCATCGCAGGGCTTGGCTGAGGCTGTCCTCCTTCCCGGTGGATACCCAGCATAAATTAGCTGATGTGCCCTTCCTTGGGAACAACTTGTTCAGCCCAGGAGTTGCCGGTCACCTTCAGCGTATTAAGCAGTCCAGTGCCACCTTGGACGCTACCTCTGCCAAGAGTTCTTCGGGCAAGAACCAGCAGAGGAAAAAGAAAAAGCCATTTTGGCATTCTGCCCCTGCGACTCGGCAGTCCTCCTTCCAGGGTGGACAGCAGCACCAGCAACAGCAGCAGGCTTAAGCTTGGCATCCTCGGCCCAAGCAGGGTCCTCAGCAGGCCCGTAAAGGAGGCCGAGGTTCTGTTCCTGCATCCTCCTCCTCCTCCAAGCCTGCTCAGTGACTGAGCGTGGGCTGCCATCCCCGCTCCCGTCACGCCAGCTCTGGGTCCTCCCATGGGGGGGATGGCTCTGCCAGTTTGTTTTCGCCTGGCCCGTTATCACCATGGACAGGTAGGTTCTGGAAGTGGTTGGCCAGGGACGGCCTCTGGAATTCGAGCAGCACCCTCCAAGCTGAGCCTGCGCCCCTCGGGAGGAACGAGTATCCACTCAGACACAGTCTGCTCTCAGAACGCACTCAGCTCCTCCTCAGGAAAGCAGTAGCTCCTGTGCCGGATCCTCCAGCAGATCCAGGCTTTGTCTCCAGGTACTTCCTGGTGCCCAAGTGGACGGGGGCTGGCGCACCATTTTAGATCTGCATGACCTGAATCAATATCTCGGGTCACTCGCCTTTCGGATGGTCACCCTGTCCCAGATCATACCATCCTTGGAGCAAAACATGTGGTTCTGTTCACTGGATCTGCAGTATGCATTCCTTCATGTCCCGATTTGTCTGTCCCATCAGCGGTTCCTCCGCTTCGGGGTTGAAGGGACCCTGTACGAGCTCTGAGCCATGCCGTTCAGCCTGTCATCGGCCCCACGGGTCTTCACGAAATGCATTGCAATGGTGGCTGCCCATCTTCGGCATCGGGGTTGGGGGGGTGTCAGAATTTACCCCTACCTTGACGATTGGCTCCTAGCAGGTTCCACCCAACAGGAGGTGGAGAGGTCCAGCAGACCTGCTCTCAACTCGGCCTCCTGATCAAAGAGGCCAAGTTGGAACTCGTGCCCTTTTGGGTGATGGCCTTCATTGGGGCAGAGCTCAACTCTTTTTTTAAGCCAGAGCCTGGCTCCTGGCAGACAGGGTGGATTTTTTTTTTTTTTTTAGTTGTTTTTAACCAGGTATAGCACACTAAGCTGAAAGCTTTTTTAGAGGAGTGACCTGGGAGCACAAGGAGATTAAATGACTTGCTCAGGGTCACACAGTATGCAAGTGGAAGCTGTGAGATTCAAACCCAGGTCTGGTCTGCTGGATGTTTCCAGATTTGCAGCTCAGAGCCTTAGACGACTGTGCTATACTGCCTCCTATACCTATACGGAGGTTCTTTCCTCCTTTGCCCAATCATTTCACGTTGGGCATTTGCGCCCTGCCTGGGACTTTCTGTGCCTTCTGGGTTACATGGCGGCGTGCACTTCAGTGGTCCGATAGGCCCAGTTGCACATATGCCCCCTCCAGTGGGAGCTGGCCGCCCAGTGGACTCAACGCCATGGTCATTTCGACCAGCTGGTCACTGTAACCCAGAAGACGTGGGATGCTCTCCAATAGTGGACCACCCCAGACTGGTTGCAGGAAGGGATCCCGTTTGTCCGCCCCGAGCCGACGGTTGTTCTCATGACTGATGCCTCTCTCATGGGCTGGGGAGCCCACATGGGGGACGAAAGGGCCCATGGGCTCTGGACCCCCGAGGAGTCCTGATGCCACATCAACCTGTTGGAGCTCAGAGTGGTCAGACTGGCACTGTCAACTTTTGCTCCTCAGCTCTGGGGTCAAGTGGTTCAAGCCCAGACAGACAACACCGTGACCATGTACTACCTCAACAAACAGGGCGGCACACACTCCCGTTTGCTGTGCAAGGAGGAACTCCACATCTGGACTCTTGTGAGCCAGTTGGAGGCAGATCTCCTTGCCGTCCATGTGGCAGGAGCCCTGAACCATCTGGCGGATATTGTCAGCCGCTTAGGCCAGACATCCCACAAGTGGTGTCTCCATCCAGAGGTAGCCTACAGTCTGTTCTCCCATTGAGGCAAACCGATGGTGGACCTGTTTGCCTCTAGGGAAAACATCAAGCTGAGGCTGTTTCATGCCCGCCTCCCACAGCAGGGCTAGCTGCAGGGGGATGCCTTCTCAAGGCCGTGGACCCCAGACCTCCTCTATGCCTTCCCTCCATTTCCCGTGATCCACAGGGTACTTCTCAAGGTGAGGAGGGACAAGGCAAAGTCGATCCTGGTAGCCCCAGACTGGCCGCACCAGTTCTGGTATCCAGATCTCCTCAGCCTCAGGTGCAGCCCCCGGAGCGGCTTTGCATGTGCCTGGACCTGATATCACTCAATCAGGGGAAGGTATTCCATACCAACCAATAATTCCTGCACCTTACAGCTTGGTACGCCAAAACAACCAGATACATGAACAGTTTCTTTCCACAGGCCATCACTTTGATGAACACTTGAGCTAGTCGCACAGTCAGAACAATCCTCATGCAATAACTTGTAACATTAAACATCCACTGTAATTACAAAATGAAACTTTAGGATGCTATATATACATATATACTGTATATACTCTGTTGTACATATGTATGTACTGTTAAATCCACTTACCTCATGTATATAAAGTACCAGCTAATCCATTGCATATTTATTCCAGCATTTTGCACTCTGCACCATTGTATTATTGTCTTGTTGTTTTTGTTTTTACTGTATGTCTACTAAGTACATTGAGAGCAACGGAAAAACCGGAGTTAAATTCCTTGTATGTGTATACATACTTGGCCAATAAAAGTTGATTCTGATTCTGATTCTGGTACCTGAGCAGCTAGAGTTCCAGGCTTTAGGTCTTTCTGAAGATGTCTACACTGTGGTGGAGGCATCTAGACAGGAATCGACCAGGAAATCTTATGCCTTCAGGTGGAAAAGGTTTTCCATTTGGTGTCAGGGTAAGGGCCTGGACCCTTTATCCTGTTTAGTGGCTAACATTCTTGACTACCTTTGGTCTCTATCCAAAGGCAGTCATCGGCCATTAGGGTGCACCTGGCAGCCATCTCTGCTTACCGGGCGTGGGCCGGTCAGCCGACTTTGGTGCAGGAGACAGTGGTGGGGTGCTTTTTCAAAGACCTAGATCACATATCCCCTCCGGTGCATGAACCTCTACCTCTGTGGGATCTACTGTTGGTACTGGCAAAGCTCATGGGCAAGCCATTCGAGCCAGTGCACAGGTGTGAGTTGTCACACTTGTCATGGAAGATGGCCTTCCTGGTGGCTATCACGTCTGCTAGAAGGATAGGGGAACTCCAGGCGCTTTCGGTGGAGTCCCCTTATCTGGTTTTCCACAGGGATAAGGTTGTCCTATGCCCCCACCCAAAATTCTTTCTGAAGGTGGTGTCAGAGTTTCACCTTAACCAGGTGTTGACTCTACTAGTATACTACCCTAACTACACCTCGGAGGCTGAGTACAGGCTCCATTCTTTGGACCTGAGACATGCTCTCTCTCATTACAAGGAGAGGACGGTGGAAATTTGGGGTGAGGGTCACCAGCTGTTTGTCACCTATGCTAAGCTGCTTCTGGCAGACCTGCAGCGAAGCAGACTATAGCAAGATAGATTACATCATACATAGGTCTCTGTTATGAGTTGGCGGGCAAGGAGCCTCCCAGAGGAATAAGAGCTCATTCTACCTGTCATACTGCTGCATCGGTGGCTGCTTCCAGGGACATCCCTATCCAGGAAATCTGTTGGGCTGCTACCTAGAAGTTAGCAAACACCTTCATCACCCACTACCACATTGACCTTGAGTCATGCCGGGATGCTGGTTTTGGGGCCTCAGTTCTCCAATCTCTGTTCCCTAAGTAGGGGGTGTGCGCCTTGCCTCCCTCCTCCCGGATAACTGCTAGGAGTCTGCCAAAGAGTATGGATGAACAACATATCCATGCTCCTAGAAAAATAGGTTACTCACTTGTGACAGTAGTTCTAAGAGTGGTATATGTTGTTCATCCACACAGACCCACCCGACCTTCCCGGCTGCGGACGCACAAACCTGGCTTCCAGCGGGCTAAGATTTGGCGTCATGGGGCGGAGCCGAGGTATATACCACCCAAGTGGGTGGGAGGAGCCAGCTTGAAGACTTCTGGTGGTTCTTAAAGGGGAAAAGGACATGCCAAAGAATGTGGATGAACAACATATACCACTCCCAGAACTACTGTTACAGGTGAGTAACCTGTTCTTTTTACCTTATAGTACAGCATGACTGATATTATTTTTTTGGAAATAAGTATTTACAAGGGAGAAGGTAGACTAGAGACATATCTGTACAGCAAGAGTACAGATAGAAACACTGTTCTGCACAACACAAGTTTCAGTAACCCTCCTTTGGTCAAATCCATCCCTTACTCACAATATCTAACAGTAAAGAGGAACTGCAGTACACCACAGAATCACATGGCAGAAAGCACTTCTTTTTTTTATCACAACTCTATTTCTCACCTTTTTTGCAGCCACAGTCCTGCTATACATCCAGCCACCGCTCCTACCTTCACCTCCGACCCCGAAGCCGATGTGTCCAGCTGGCATATGCAGCTACCGACGTGCCCAGCTGGCATACACAGCTACAACCATCGAGAGAGGCTCCCCCTTTAAGCCCCCGCACCCAGCGAGGATCCAGTACCGGCTGGTGAAGCTAGCGGCTATCAAGCTGCCGTGGACCATGGTGCCTTTTACCCTTTTTCTCCCAATGGGAGCACAGATGTGCAGTGACATCCATGCACAGCATGCAGACGTCTGCCATGCTCCCCCTGCTGATCACCCGCACCACTGCAGTTCCGGTCATCCCCAGGAACCACCAGAGCATGGCGTGCACCCACCCCTTTCCCCAGGACTAGGAGAGCTTTTGTCAGATGCTTGATCCTAGTCCTCCCCTGCTGATGTCCAACGACCCGGGCTCGTTCCTGAACCCGGGTCGCCGGTGTGGAATGAGGTGTGGTGTCCAGCGCCTCAACCCTCGGCGCCACCGGGCTGGCCGTCAGAAAGCACTTCTGATGGAAAGACTAAAAGAGAGATTATCCTGCTTATACATTAGAAAACACTTTACAGATCTCACAAGGTTTCACTTGGCATGTCTTCAGTTCCGTGTAATCGTATGCAGAGTAGTAGGATGTTGAAAGTCATGGTTGTGCAAATGCTGAGATATGAACAGTACAGCACCCTAAAAAAAATGCATTTCTAATTTCTTTTCAAGAGTTAATATATTGTGTTTAGATGCAACTGAATAGCTGTGCATATCAAGCATGGTGTAAAGTTTATAAAATGATAGTGCACCTTAGAAGCCCTTATTGTCAAAGTTTCATTTGAATTGCCTCGTTATTCCTTCAGCCATGTATGGAAGGAGCAGCATTATGTTACATATAGTGCCTTAAAGAACTGCTGACACCTTAAAAAAAAACTTTGAAAAACACAATAATTAGGTACAATTCAGCTTCTGTTCCATATATATTCTAGATTTCTCCTCCCCAGTATTTATTGCTAACAACATTTACAAGAATATATGATCTGTATCCCTCTGGGTTCATCTGCCTCTATAGCTGACTCCCTACTTCAAGTCATAATCCTCTGTTGTGACATCACAGTCTGTTGCCATGGGAGTAACTGTGATGTCACAAACTGTGCATTATGACCTCAGGTAGGGAGACAGCAACAGGAATAGGTTAACTCTTCAGGAGCAAAGATCCTATTTTCATGGAGATGACCTCAGTAATAAATAATGGGGAGGTGGAATACAGAACTAATGTGAAATACAAGCTGGACTGTGTCTAAATGTTATGTTTTGGTAAACTTCTCCTGATGGTGTTAGCTGCTGTTTAAGTGTTATTCCCTTGTAGCAGTGAGCAACCCCCTCCCTCCTCCCCACAGCTGCCCCTCCTAACCTTCTTGGCCCCCACTTTTAGAAGGCTCTGGCACCCTGCCTATTTCCCTGATACAGAGGGTACTGGTCAAACTATGGACTGAGCCAGCCACCTTGATTCTGGTGGCCTCTTCCTGGCGTAGAAAAATGTGTTTCCCTCTACTCCGGCAACTGGCATTGGAACCTCCTGTCTCACTCCCCTGGGCATGACTTCTGACACAGGAGTGGGGAGCCCTGGTGCACTGGGATCTTCTATCCCTGCACCTCCATGCCTAGCTCCTGAGGACATAATGCTCTTCTGGTTCAGGGTTTCCCTGGTGGTTACAGATGTTCTGTAAGGTCTACCTGGCCATGGTATCAGCTTTTCATGCCCTCACAGAGAGGGCATGATGGTGGTCCAGATAGAGGTTCCCTGTAGATTCCTAAGAGATATTCTCCTTTCACTCCCCTTGCTGCAAGAGACAATTCTGGTATGGGACTTTAATTTGGTCCTAGAGACCCTGACTGTACCTCCCTATGAGCTTGCTACTGCTTGTAAGATGTGCTTCCTGTCTTGGAAGACGCTGTCCTAGTGACCATGCTGTCTGCTAGACACGTTTCAGAAATGCAGGCTTTGGTTGCAGACCCTCCTTTTAATTTTTCACAAGGATAGGGTTATATTACCTACTAATGCTCATTTCCTTCTGAAGGTTATGTCTGAAAGAAGACTAAATCAGACTGTTGACCTTTCTGTTTATTTTTCGTCTCCCATGGATGGTGGGGAATGACCTTTACATATGCTGAATGCCAGGAGGATGCTGTGTTGGTACTTAGATTGTACAAAGGATTGTAGAAAATCCTCTCAACTGTTTGTGGGTATTGCTCCCAGTATGGTAGGCTCCCCATTTTCCAAACAGGGCCTGTCCAAATGGCTGGCCAGTTATATTATGTTTTGTTGTCAGAAGCATGTTAAGCAGCTTCCTGGTGACCTGTCCGTGCTCACTCCACCTGTGGGGTGGTTATTTATAATTGTGTTTGTTTTTTGATTACCGGTTAAGTGCACTAGACAAAGATATGCCTGTTTTCAGGCATGACCCTGGTGAGTACAATACAAACAACTAAGTAACAACAGTGCAGTAAAACAGACACTATTAACAGTGTGAAAGGTAAATGGTTACAATGGCAAGAACTGTTGAAAAATCTGTTTAGAGCAGGGGAGAATCATTGTAGCAGGGAGAAAAATTGGTACAATAGCAACAAGACAAAAAAGAAGTAGAGCACTGTCACTACACAGTGTAAAACTGTGCATTTTGCGTAAGTGCATCAGAATAACAGCTGTAACCAAACACTAGTCAGATAGCAACGGTTGGGAGGTCAAGAAGGCAGGAAACAGGTACAGGGGTCAGAGACAGAAAGATAAGTGTTATAGCTTCTTCAGTGGCATTGCTTGCAAAATGTGTCTGCTGCTGACATTTGTGCTGCTGCCACTTGGAGTTCTGTTCATATATTTACTAAATACTACAGTCTGGACATCATCTCTTGTAGACGTGCCGGCTTTGGCCTCAGTATTCTGCATTGCTTCCTCCTTTATGTAAAAATAGATCTTAGAGAGAAACTCCTGCATTGAGCTACAGTGGTGTGAAAAAGTATTTGCCCCCTTCCTGATTTTCTCTATTATTGCATATTTGTCACACTGGATGTTTTCAGGTCTTTAGACAAAATGTAATATTAGATAAAGGGAACCTGAGTGAACAAATAACACTTGTTTTTTTTTTTTTATTTCACTTATTTAATGAAAAAAAGTTAACCAACACCAATTGGCAGTGTGTGAAAAAGTAATTGCCCCTTACACTTAATAACTGGTTACGCCACATTTAGCTGCAATGACTGCAGCAAACACTTCCTATAATTCAATATCAGTCTTTCACATCGCTGTGGAGGAATTTTAACCACTCTTCCTGCATAGAACTGCTTTAATTCAGTAACATTTGGTAGGTTTCGAGCACGAACTGCTCGTTTCAGGTCCTGCCACAGCATCTCTATTGGGTTTAGTCTGGACTTTGACTAAGCCACTCCAAAACTTTAATTTACTTCTTTTCGCCATTCTGATGTGGACTTGCTTTTGTGTTTTGGATCATTGTCTTGCTTGCATGACCTTCGCTTCAGCTTCAGCTGACGGAAGGATGACTGGACATTCTCCTTAAGAATTTTCTGGTACAGAGCAGAATTCATGGTTCCTTTAATTATGGCAAGTCATCCAGGTCCTTAGGCAGCAAAGCATCCCACACCATCACACTACCACCACCATGTTTGACTGTTGGTATGGTGTTCTTACTGTGGAATGCTGTGTTTGCTACGCAAGAACATTATGGGATCCATGTTGTCCAAAAGTTCCACTTTGGACTCATCTGTCCATAGAACATTTTCCCAAAAGGCTTGTGGATCATCCAGGTGCTTCTTGGCAAATGAGATATGAGCATTTATGTTCTTCTTGGTTAGCAGTGGTTTCCGCCTTGCTACTCTCACATGAAGCCCATTTTTGCCCAGTCTCTTTCTGATTGTGGAGTCATGAACACTGACCTTAGCTGAGGCAAGAGAAGCCTGCAGTTCTTTGGATGTTGTTTTAGGATCCTTTGAGACTTCTTGGATGATTTTACACTGCCCTTGGAGTAATTTTGGCAGGCGCCCACTCCTGGGAAGGTTCACTACTGTTCAAGTGTTCTCCATTTGGAGATTATGGCTCTCACTGTGGTTCGATGAGTCCCAGAGCCTTAGAAATAGCTTTGTAACCCTTTCCAGACTGAGAGGGGCAACAAAATGTTTTTGATCTTTTCAGGAACTTCCTTTGATCATGGCATAATGTGCTTGTTGAATCTTTGTGCTGGCAATGTGACTCTGATGGTAAGGGCCAAAATAAGTGAGGTTTATATTGAGCAGGGCTGGCTGTAATCAAGCCTGGCTGTGTTCAATCAGCTGACTCTAATTATCCCTTTAATTGGGTTGATTTAACTAGGGGGCAATTACTTTTTCACACAGTGCCAGTTGGTGTTGGTTAACTTTTTTCATTAAATAAATGAAATAAGTAAAAAAAAAAAGTGTTATTTGTCTTCTCAGGTTCCCTTTATCTAATATTATATTTTGTCTAAAGACCTGAAAGCATCCAGTGTGACAAATATGCAATAATAGAGAAAATCAGGAAGGGGGCAAATACTTTTTCACGCCACTGTACAGCTCTTCCTCCTATCTTTCCCTCTTTTCGGGTGACAGGTGACAATACTACCTGCTCCTGCGAGCTGCTTCTCCTATGCTACCTAATATAGTATTTATACTCAGGTTTCCATATCTTCTGCTGTGTGCCTGGTTTGATTCCTGGTTGCTTTGGTTCCTGCTGATTTGATAATCCTCAGAGCTCATCTCCGACAGGGAACTGAGGCATGCTGTAGATTCATATATTCATAGATTCTGTCGGCAGATAAGGACCTCTTCACCCACCTAGTCTGTCTGTAAATTCCCCCTTATAGTGCTGTTCATGCCCATGTTATATAGGCACCAACAATGCACATCAACATGGGTGGCCCAAGCCAGCAAAACTTTCCTGGTGGTCCTGACATGGACGGCTTGCAGTTCCATAATATGGCTCAATGGAAGAGATTCTCTTGAAGATCTACAGTTACACTTTTCTTTCTCTAATCCTGTGGATCCCAAGGTATTACTCACGTACAATGGATATTTATTTATTGAATTTTGGTAACCGGATGGGCCCACTGAGACAAGACATTCCCTTTTTCAGGGGCGACCCGGGAAGTTCAGTACATTGACAGTGCCTAGCGTTGAGAACAATACATTCACTATAACACCTTGGTAATATAGCACAAGTAAACAAACAATACAGATGCAGGATATGTTAAGTAGAAGCCCAGAATTATGAGTCAGTCTGCTTGTAGATATAAATGCTGCTGTATAGAAAAATCTCAATGCACGCTCTTGTGTAAAAAAAAGTTTGGGGAACTTTCTGTAGGAGAATACATATAGAATAAGTCATGCAAGTTTGATTTATGGATATGAAACAAGAACACTGACTAGTATTACAGTAGTTTACTTTAAACTGCTTCTCTAGGTGGTCTAGTTTAGGGACTCATTTGTATTTTGGGCTCAGTATAAACTAAAATATATTCACATACTTGTAGAATAGCACAGCTGTAGTAGCAAGAGTAGAGTTTATTTACTTATAGTGTCCTTTCCCAGAGGCTTGAGGTGCCAGTAGAAGAAATACTGTAGAGACAGGAGCCAAATACAGAACAGATAAAATACAATACATCCCAATTAAATAAATAATAAATGTAAATCAATCTTAAATAATTTCAATCTCAATACACTAACATAAAAACGTCAGTAGCTATCTAAAAATCATACTGGCGTGACAACTATCTCAAATAATACTGGCATGACATTTAGGGACTCTGACTCACAAGTTAACAAAAGTAAAGGCAGTTTTATAATTAAATAACCTCACTAATGTCCGGTTTCAGTATGAGCCACATGCTTTGGCCAATTAAAGAAAGACACAGTGTTACCAACTGAGATCAGTGCTGGGCCAAGGCAAGAAATGGTGTTGCAATAGTGACAAACGGGAGTTTAGAGAGAGAGTGAGAGAGAGAGGGTGTAAGAAGTTTCCAAGTTTGAGGCATTGTAAATTAAAGAGCAGCTTCCTAGTGTCAGCGTTTCTGTTCTCCCTCAGCCTGTTCGATTCCTTACCTTACCAGTACTAAAGTGATGAAGTTTGGCATAAAAAGCCCTTTTCAACAAAAAATCATATCCCTCGTAAACTTGCAAATAGCTCTGCTGGCAAAAAAAACACAGACTTCCCGGTCCGAAAAACACACCCACGTCGAACCACACAGCCCTGTTTTGTGATGCCACAAAATGAAGGCTGCGTGATCACATCCCATTGCTTTCTATGGGGCTGGTATTTTCAAATATATTTATACCCTTTACTGCTGGGATTTTATTCTATCAAAGTGATCGATCGACTAAGTCATATATGGTCGTAAATAGAAAGCAATGCGGTGCACTCACGCAGCCTTCTTTTTGTGGCATCACAAAACAGGGCTGCGTGGGCTGATGTGGGGGCATGTTTTTCGGACCGGGAAGTCAATGTCTTGTTTTTTGTTGCCAGCAGAGTGATCTGTAAGTTTTCGAGGGATATAACTTTTTGTAGAAAAGGGCTTTTTATGCCAAACATAGTCACTTTAGTACTGGTAAGGTAAGGAATCGAACGGGCTGGGGCAGGCAGCTACTAGAAAGCTACTCTTTAATGTAGTAAGATGAAGGTTTGTAATACTGTACTGCATTGCAGCTGAGAGAAACAACTTTTAGAAAGAAAAGGCAGCCAAACTTGTTACAAATAAAAATTTGTTGATCCTAAAGGGATCGTTAACAGGCACGTTCCACTGTATATTAGATGTGCAAAAAGTAAAGTGCAAGTTACTAATATACGGCAACTTTTTTAAAAAATTTTTTTCTTTGGTAACTATTTAAGGCCCACTAGGCACAGATGCCTGTTTTCAGGGGCAACCTGGGAGCACTGGGGAGGTTGTGTGACTTGCTCAGTGTCACTCTGTATGCAATTGGAGGGTGTGGGAATCAAACCCAGGTCTGTCTGCTGGATGTATCAAGCTCATTCACAGCTCATTACTCTAACCTTGAAGCTATACTGCCAACTTGATAAGGATTGATGCATACTGCAGAAGCACACGGCAACAGTTATGAAACAGCCTATAGAAATGTGTTAATAAAGCTGACCCAGTAGCACTGAGGGTTGAGGCGCTGGAAGCCACACCTTAAGCTCTGCCGGGGGGGGCTGGAGATGGATTGAGCAGTTGTCACGATAGCTCTCCTCTCCCGGATGGGGACAAGCTGCTGCAAGGCTGCCGAGGTGGATGGGAGCTGACTAGAATAGGAGAGTACCGTGGGCAGCTCGTCTCGTGCCTCTGACAGGGGGAAGAAAATGGATCTAGCGGGCTCTATGGCGCCCGGCTTCACCTGCACTGGTTCCCCAGAGTCTAGATGTTGGCTTCCAGGAAGGGGGAGTCACGCCTCCTCCTTTGGCCCTGCCATTTGGGGCAACCCGTGGGGACCTCCTGAAGAAGCTGGTTTGGGAAGCTGGAGCCGGAGAGTGAGTCCTTCCGAGGAAGGGACCAGAGCCGCCTGCCAGCACCACGAGGAGGATAAAAACCTAAATAATAATAATAATAATAATAATAAAAAAAAAAAAATGTGTTAATAAGAATGATTGTGGCACTGCAACAAAATTGGGCAAAAAATGTGATCCTAACTTTCCTCACCTTAAAAGATTCCAGGCATCTTCCAGTATTATATGGTGGTAACATTTTCTAGTTCTACCAAAATTTGAGCATTTTCTAGAAGTTTATATTAATTTTTTTCTCAAAACAAAAGATGGGCGCCACATTTTGCTTAGAAATATAATTGTTGACCTGTCAACAGTTAGGACTGAGAAAAAAAAATTGTGTTACACAGCACAGGATGCACCTGGGGAAGTAGATTTGCCGGGTATACTAATATTTTTATAAATTGTAGCTGAAACTAGCTTTTTCTTTTTTGAAAAACATTTTACATTGCACTGTTACTTTAAAACAGAGATGAAAATGAAACATTAAAATCCTGTTTTATAATGCATGAAATATTTATAAATAATACAAAAACTAATGTCAAGGTGTTTTGCACAGCAAGTAGTGGAAAAAAAATGGTGTATATTCCATATTCTGTTGTCTTCCTTTTTAGAAACAAAGTGAAGCTGTAACAGGCTGGCCGATTGGTCGACAGCAGTAAGGCTCGCACCTACGACGCCTGGTGACCTCCATTCAGGAATGAGCCTGGATTGTCGATGGGGGTGGGGGATTGAGCTTTCCAGAGGATCGCACCTCTTCCAGGGAGGGAGGGAGGTTGCCATCCGCACTGTAATACTGCCACCTGGGGGACCACAGGTGGCAGTCCAACAGAGGGTGCCAGGTGGGGGGAGGAAGACGCTGGCTGTGGACCTGTGTTGCCTATGTATTGCATGAGCATGCAAGTTGATCCCCCTTGCATGACAGCTTCTTCCTGGTGGATCAGGGGAGCAAAACAGAGTGTGGCCCTGGTGCTGGCTTCTTGGGGGCCCCGGTATATCAAAGCCGGCCCCGCCTCCTTGTTCACCTGAAGTGTGCATTCCAGGGAATATACTCTGCATCCTGTGTACCCACCGGGGTGGGAGATTAGGCCAAGGCTGTTGGAGGATGGTAGGTGGGTGCCTGGGGAAGGTGCCAGAGGGCTCTGAGGGGATCCAGCGCTGTTGATGGAAGGGAAAATAAAATATAAATTGTAATGTAAAAATACAAACAGTGATATAAAAACTATTGAACATACTTACCTGTATTGAAAAGTTCTGCAATTGCTTTTTATTCGAGATGGTGAAGGTACATCCTGAATTGCTGGAGTACCTCTGCACTGCGTGATTGTTTCATATATTAAGTCAGTAGTTTGGAAAATGTGTAATATACTGTTTTGATCTATGTTATGCTCAGAACCACCAGCTTTGAAAAACTGTGGAGTATTAGCAAAATATTGGCTGGGCTAGTACTCCCAGTGTATAAATATAGGTTGCCGAAATATATATATATATATATATATATATATATATATATATATATATATATATATATATAATATGAGTCGTAGCAGTTCTTTACCCTTTCCTACAATATCCACTGATGTCTTTAAGAACCTGCACCTGCCCTAGTTTTTTTTTCTAACAGGGAAACAGAATTTTCCTGATAACCCTGTTGTGTGGACATTGAAATGTTCTGAGCAGTTACTCTCTGTTTGGTGGGTTTTCCTACGGAGTGCTGCCTTATGTGCCCTTTTTGTGACTGTTTATTTGGGAGGCACCCAGACTGTTAGCTGTATTGTGTTCTGGCCTGCGTCTTTTTGAGTCCTTCCACTACCATGAGCCAGAAAAGCAGCAGCGGCTCTAGCCACAAATGGTTACCAGGGCACAGCCGGGGCACAACAGATGGTAGCCAGGGCACTTACATATTGTTACTATGGGGGAATCTCTGCACCACATGGGGCACAGCATTTTTTTACTAGGGCATGTGCCCTGGCGGGCCCTGGTGTGGAGCCGCCACTGCAGAAAAGAATATGCTTCCCTTCTACCTTTGTGTGTCTAATGGCGGTATCAGCTGGATGTATATTAATACAATGCATAACTGAAACTAAGAAATGATATTGATATATGTATTTAAAATATTTCAAAAGGCAATATGATCTTGCAGTTAGTGCTCAGAACTGTGAAACAGGAGCTCCAAAGCTCAAATCCCACTAGAGCCACATACTTGCTGTGTGACTTTGAGCAGGTCGGTTGACCTCCCTGAACTTTAATACTCCTGCTATATAACTGGGTAGATGCAAGGCTGTCCTGAACTAGAGATGCTTTCATATCAGTTATGCTACCCTGGATAAATATATAAAAAAGGACACAGTGACAGTGCTTTCAGGTTTCAAAATAAAAAATCTAGGGTACTGATCTACAACCTGGAGCTGACCTGGCACATTTTGGAGCATGTCACTGCAGCATGGGTGACGCCAGGCAGCAGTTTGCATATGCAGGCATACCATTGGTGCATCCTGATGAACCAGCAGCGTTTCAGGGACACAGGGCCTGCATTCCCCAAATCCTGAAATGGGATGAGGAGTGTCTAATTTACAAGGTGGTTGTTTCCATTTCTATCTTAAAGGAATACTAAAGCCAAAATTTGCAAAAAACGTGTGTTGTGCAGAGTGTTTTGATTTGTTTAACTTATTAGTTTTATGGCCTCTGGGGCTCTCCATGTTAACATGCTTTATTGTTCTTCTTTTTCCTACTTTCCTGTCCCGTGTGACAGTGATGCGTCCGGGACCATAGATTCAGCAAGTACTGGTTTAGAGTCAATTTTTGAGCAGTAGAGCTGTGATTTTAAAGAGCTATTGTGCTGCCTGGAAACTGCCTGCAATTAAGTGTAACTTTCAGATGTAGTCGGTTATCGCTTCTTATATCTCAAGTATTTGTTCTTTTCTGTTTGCTGATTAAAAGAGTTTCCTCCTGGCAGTACTAGGGTGATGTGTGGAGCAGCACTCTGGAGGGGAAAAAAAGTCAGTTCTGTTCCTCCCACTAGATCGGCACTGACATCTCTAGTAACCAGTGAGAATCATTTCTCATTGCCAGGTTTCACTTTCACATGAAACAGTAGGGCCTGGCTCTCCCTGGTTAATAGTGATGTCACAGTTTCCTCCATTTTGATTGGTAGCTTGTGAAAGTCACTGCTCAGGCTGCAAGGATTGTGGTGCCTCAAGGTGTTTGGTCTCATTTCTGGTGATGTAGTAGGAAGAACAGAACTGACTTTTTTTCCTCTAAACCGAGTGCTGCTCCACACGTCACCCAAGTTCTGCAAGGTATAAAATCTTCTAATTAGCAAACAGAAAATAAATACTTCAGATACTGGAAGTGATAGCTGACTGCATCTGAAAAATATTATTAATTCCAAGCAGTACACCAGCTCTTTAAGTCACTTTCCTTATCCAGTGGGCATTGAAGGCTACATTTACAGTTTAGCAAACACTTGAGGTCTATTTGAGTGGGTATTCTGTAAGAAGACAGCTGGAGTCTTTACTAATTAGACCATTGATGATCTGTGTGCTTTTTATGTCTGGGTGTAGCGTGATGAAATTAAAAGCAAAACATTTATTCTGCTGGCTAGACCTAGACACACACAGGACCTTTCACTGTCACACCTGTCCTTTCTCCTAAAATATTTGCTGCCGAGCTGAAAGAACATCTCCAAGAGTCTAATGTCTGTACTTGCTTTACATAACTTACAAAGCACTGTTGACTTAGTGTGCCATCTGAATGCCTTATTTTTGCACCATGTCACTTCATTTTCTATTATGATACGTATGTGCTTGCACCTGTTCCACTGTCTTACTGTGTACTGTTCTGTACCTGGGTCATGCCTGAAAATGGCACATTGGTGCCAATGCATTTATCTGGTCATCAAAATAAATAAATAAATAAATAAGAATAAACTAAAATACTGAGAGTTATTTAGTTGAGGCCAGAACATCAGGCTCCTATCTGCAGATTACTGCTGCGGTACTTTCCCTCACTGAATCATTGGTACTAGATGCATCACTTTCACATGAGATAGGAAGCATTGTAGAAAAAAGAAGCAATAAACCAGGATAACGTGGAGCTCCCCAGAGGCCATAAACCATTTTATTTATGTATCTATTTTATTCAGTTTTACTCCTCCTCCTCCACGACTGGTGCAGGCTATCCTTCTCACTAACAACCCCCCCAGCCCTGTCACCAGGCGTCTCATGGACTTACTTCAATCTCGATGCTTCCCCATGTCTTACCACCCTCCCCCGTGGTGGGGTCAGCGGCGTACCACTGAGGAAACTGGTCCGGTTCCGGGAGAGGGCCTTGTAGCCCTGGTGTGGAGCCTGCAAGGGGCGGGTGTCATCCTGCACTGCACCTAGCCAATTTCCTCCACTTTTTTTTCCCTGGAGTAACCGAAGTGCAGTGCTGTCCAGATGTATCCATGCACGCTCCCGTGCATGGGATGTCACTGGCTGCCATTCCTCCATTCCCCAAGTTGTGCTCCTTGGCTGCCTGCACCCTTAGCCACCACTACAGGCCAGATGTGTGTTGGGATCCACATCTCTCCCTCCCCAGAGGAGGAGGAGAGCTGTCCGCTGGTTGCTCAGTCCTCCTCTCCCTGGCCAACCCCCAGCAACCCGAGTCTGTTCCCAAACGCAGGTCGCCGGGGTAGTGGCAGGTGAGGCACAGTGCCTTACCCCTCCATGCCACTGGGCCGGCTTTGACAGGCCATAAAACTAGTAAGCAAATTTAGAAAAAACTCCTAATTGCAAATGAAGGGAAGCCCACACTGACTACGCACACAAATCAAAACACTCTGCACAGCATATGTTTTTTACAAATATTGACTGCAGTACTCCATTAAATTTTAGTGTAAATGAACTGAAAAGTAGAACTGTAGCAAAAAATGTATTTTCTCTTTATTTTGCTTTATTTCACTCCTTTTGTTGATTTGCTTTTGGCTCTCACTGCTCACCAATGTTTCCTTTATTACTTCCCATCTTTCCCTCCCTATCTTTCCAGTGCCTATCCCACTGCTCTTCATTCCTCTCTAAGTATTGGTTTGTCTCTCTTCCCTGCCTGACCTTTCCCACTCTGCTCACTACTCTTACTTCCTTCGCTCTTCTAACACTCGTTCCTTTAATGTCCCTCGGTGTTCTACCTTAACTGGTCAGTCTGCTTTCTCAGTACAGCTGCCTTCTCTGAAACGCTCTCCTTTCCTACCTGACACTTGCTTCGTCATGCCTTGCCCTTAAGCCCCCTGCTGAGGTCCCGGTTCTCTTCTACATGTTCCTGTCCTCGCCCATCAGGCATCTTATCCAGTCTTAATTCTGTTTTCATCACCCCACAGTGCTTCTCCTACTTAATACACTCTCCACGATAGCCGCATTAGACCAACTATCTCATGCAGTTGCTAATACCTTCTCACAATACCATATTTGCTGAGGTACCCCTTCCTTGCTTGTCTACATCCAAGAACTGGTGTGGGCTGATCCAAGGTCACACCTCGGATCTATTACACACTGCTCCCCTATAGCCGATTACTGCTACCTGCTGACCTAAGTGCTCCCTTCTCTTGTCTTTGTTCATATATCTCAGGCCCTTTGCTTATCTGGAAACGGCCTGTTCCGATCTGGTTCTGTTCATCTTCAGTGCTATTTCACAGAAATACACCCTTAGCTCCACCGTCTGTGGCCTCATCAGGTATAAGGCCATCTCATTGTTTCTGACAGTCAGATGTAAGGGCGATTGTTCCTACTGTATTTAATTTCTCTTCTGTGCACATGCTGTCAGATCAGATAACATGTTCTCTGTATCACTCTCTAGACCTGTATGTTGCGTTAATGTCAATGTATTTGTTTTCTTTTATTTCCTGAATATTAAGAAACATAGATTTTGATGGCAGATAAGGGCCGCTTGGCCCACCTAGTCTGCCCATTTCTCTACCTGTTGGATAAGTTGCAGATCCTAGTTAACCAACAGCCTACTACTTCCTAGCCCCCCCAAAAATTGCCTTATGTCTGTCCCATGCATTCTTGAATTCTCCCACTGTTTTTGACTCCACAACCTCCTCAGGAAGGCCGTTCCATGTGCCCATCACCCTCTCTGAAAAAATACTTCCTTATATTGCCCCTGAGCCGTCCCCCCTCTATCTTCAGATTGTGTCCCCTTGTTCTTGCACATTTCTTTTTCTGAAAGATGCTACCCTCTTGGACTTTGTTGATTTCCTTGAGGTACTTAAAAGTTTCTGTCATGTCCCCACTCTCCCTCCTTTCCTTAAGGGTATACATATTAAGCTCCTTTAGTCTCTCTTTATATGGCTTCTGTTGCATACCCTGCACCATGTTGGTTGCCCTCCTCTAGACTGCCTCCATCCTGTCTATGTCCTTGAGGAGATGGGGTCTTCAGAACTGCACACAGTACTCCAGATGAGGTCTCACCAACTCTCTGTACAGAGAGAACAGCTTCCTGTTTTCTACTGGTGATGCCTCTCCCTATACATCCCAGTATCTCCCCTGCCATCCCTACTGCCTTCTCACATTAATAACTGTATTGAGTGTACTGTTGAAAAACTCAGTAAACATTAACATCACAGTGCTTCTCCAAGATTGATGGATGCACTTTGTAAGTTTCATATTTATTGCACTCAGCTGTTTCAGATTTTGCTTTATTTTTTTTCCTGTTCACTCTTTCGAGGGGTCATGTTTTGTTTTAATTTAGTGTGCAGTTTGGGTTGTTGCTCTACTACTACCAGCAGCAAGTTTCAGTTATTCCTTTTGACTGACTGTAGTGTTGCTTCCATGTCAACTACTGTATTACTGTTCACTCTGTTCCCCTTTCCCCCCGGTCTTGTCTGGAAATGAGCCTCTGCTCAGTGCAGCTGTCCCAGTCACCAGTTTTAAAATTAATAAATAATTTCTGCCCAACAGCTGGATGCAGAAATCCTGTTATAAACGAGAGCTTGTGAAGAGTGGTGGCGTTTGCTGTGAAAGACTAACCTTTGACTGTTAATGTTACTCTTTGCAGATTCTAAAGAAAGGAATAAAGATATTGACTTTCTCTGAGCTGACCGATGTGACAGTATTGCCCATGGCACCTCCAAATAATCAGACCCAGTGCTTCAGTACTCCAGAGGGCAGCACTGTGCTACAGGGACTTTCCTTTGGGGGAGTACCTACCATACTGCTTTTAGATTTTTCCTGCTTTGTGGTAAGTAGCATGATGAAACAAAAAATTAGCAATTGTAAATGTTGGGATCCTGTTATTGAAATTTATTAGGAAAGTCCAGTATACTGAAAAAAGGAAATAGTAACTGTTAGAGAAAACTGTCATTAGCTGGCCGTGTAGCCCCACTTAGGGGCTCAAAATACTAAGAGAGCAACACTTCTTTTAGCTGAAATGTAGGTGTTTTTTATTATTATTATTATTGTGTTTCTTCTGCCTTGTGTCTCCAGTCTTGGCGGCATCCCCCAAACACCTTAACTGACCCATCTTGTGGACTTGCTGGTTTACCACCATTTACACAGTTATGTTTTGTGAGTGGCCTACCACATAGGGCATTGCCTATGGAGGGATGTCGAGTGAGCAGGGGCTGTTTGCTCCATTTTCTCAATGGGGCATCTATGTGTGATGTGTGCATGCACTGCACAGCCCCCCCATGTACGTCTGCTCCATTGGTGCTGCCACCTGATCCTCATCAGGTGGCTGGTAAGTGGCGGGACTCAGAAGAACCCCTCCCCAAGGCAGGAGAGCTATCTTAGGATGCTCAGTTCTCCTCACCTGGCTGGCCCCCTAGTGACTGCAGTCCATTCCCCAACCTGTGTCACTGGCATGGCAAGAGATAAGGCATCCAGCGCCACAGCTCTACACATCAAGGGAGCCAGCAGAAATGTAGGTTTGTAACTTAAGAGGGGCTTGATCACCAACAGAAAAGTCCTATCCAGTCAGGATTGTTTATTTCTAAACATACCAGGCATTCTCATTAATGATTAAGGCATGACCAAGGGCTGGGTTACTATTCGCTTACCTAACGTGATGTTGGGAAACTACGCTGAGTGTCTTGTGTTCCTGGGTATAGTAACAAAGGTGACCAGAGACCAGGAGTTTCTTAATGCCATTTTGAAAGTAAAAGGTTTGTTTTAAAACTGAATGATTTAATAGTTCAGATTGTAATTCTTGTGGTTCTGTCCCTGAGATGGCGGCTTCAGCTTTTACTTTTTCCCTGATCTACTAAGAATCAAATTCCATTCTACCTGAAGTCAGCAGAAATCACCTTCGAAACTCTTGTCACAGCTGACAAGCATGGGACAACCGAGGAAATTATTAAAAGGGGCATCCAGGAGAGGTCACTTGGGTGCCTGTACCAAGATGGCTGCTTCAACCCTTGGATCCCTGCCACTGCTGCAGCTATGCATCTCTATCCACCTTTAATTGATTGTTCTCAATGGCACTGATGACGGCGTCCAAGAGAAGAGAAATACAGTAACACAGCTGGAGGAGTTTTGAGAAGCCAGTGACTCCCAGAATTTAAAAAAAAAAAAAAAAAAAGCTTTTACATTTCTCCCCCCACCTTGCACCAGCCAACCAGCAAGATGGCCACAGTTCAGCTTTCTACCACTCTGGCTTCTTTCCCAGGTCTCCAGCAGACCTCTTTTCTAGAGCGGATTGCACTAGCAGTCAAAACTATCAAGACTACAGTGGCTGAGATGCAAAACAGCATGGTAAGCCTTACTGGGAGAGTCTGTGCCACTGAGACTCCGTTAACTCCCCTCTCTCCCTGACATGACCAGCATGATGAATGTCTCTGAGTGGTGTGTGGAAGTGTGGGTTAAGTGACAACACAAGACAGTTCTGAGTTGTAGAAAACACACTGGCTTAGTGTGTTAAAAGGATTTATTTCTGTTACAAATCAAATCAAACTCATCCATTGAAGCAATGAAAGGAAAATAACTTTCATAGTTTAAATCAAACAAAATTCACACAGGGTGATCCCATCAGACTAACAGGACCACCATCCTCTGTGTCCAACATCCATCTGAATCAGGCTTCAATTGAAGTCTTTATATAGTATTTACTTGATGACATCATGTTACACTAACTCTGCCCCTAATACTAATACAAGGAATTAATCTACACTAATACATGCATTTGGGTGGTAACTGAGGTCATTAGTTGCATTGTATCATATTTATAAGCCCATTAGATTGGCTGAATCAAATAAAGTTTTATAAATTTTGTATAAATCATAATAATTTTAACTGCATACTAATAGGACACCTTAACACCCTGACTTCTCCCTCTGATGTAATACCTCCTTCTGAATGTTGCTATAAAAGCAGGACAGAGAGGAGCGTTCAGTCCTACGAGTGCCTTCCTACAGGTAGGAACTATGTGTGGAGTGTTAGGCAGGTAAGGTTTAACCTTTAACCCAAAAAGAAAATGAAATGTCTCTCCAGGTAAAATAAAACTCCTTCACTAACAGTGATTATGAATACTAGACCTAAATTGCTACTGTCACTTTAAATATTAGCTTTGTTTAGGCTGCTCTGAAGTCTAGCTGAAGGGGTTCCTTCCTAAGCACCTCTGTCAGGTAACTTATAAATGTAATTATTTTCATGTTCCCTTTCTGACGTGCTCTATTTTATCTGGACTGGGTCATTGAAAGACCAGGCAGGCACAGTCCTTGTGTGCAGGTTGGAACAAGAAAAGGGGAAAAACTAACTGTAGAAAGAGCTCGCTATGAGTTGTTTCTTTTGTTTTTATTCACTTCCTGCTTGTACCTGCCTAGTTGTCTCTGTAAGACGCTCACAGGCCAATGACAGTGAGGCAGCAGGGAAACAGGGCGAGTCAGGCAACACTCTCCTGGCTCTAATGAGCAATAATTCCAACACAGCTATATTTAGTTAATATTTTTAGCCTTACTGGCTTTAATCCTGGTCCAAACAGTCAATGACCAGCTTAGTCTTGCATCAGCTGTTAACGGCGTTACCCCTGCCCTCCCGCGGGACATTTTAAGCCATGACAGTATGGCAAATAAAACCAGTACTCTAAAAGAGAAAAGGGGGGGGCATTATTTTAACCTCTACTTACTGAGTTCAATGGGGGGGGGGAGGGGGTATATAAATCGAGTGTCTACCTTTTACAGTCTGACATTCATTTGGTGATATGTGGGAACTTTCCATCTCCTGAACAAATCCTAAAGAGAAAACAGGCAGGAATGTACTATAATAGGAGGCCAACCCTATTACAGTAGAAAATAAAGGATAGAGTAAGAAAAAAATAAATATAGAAATAAACTAGTACTACTGCAGTAGATTTAAAAGAAAAATAACAGAATAGAGAACATCAGAGATTTGTCCGGTGGGGGGGGGGGGTGTTTCCCACTCTACCACATGGTGGAACAGCAGGTCCAGTGGGTAACAACAAAGTTCGAAGATCTTGAAGGATGGGGTGCTGAAGGAACATGTGCATCCTAGGTTTGCCTGAAGACCTGGTGGGGAAGATGCAGTGGACTTCTTGCGCGAGTGCAACTCCCTGTTTGGCTACAGCTTGATCTAGCCACATTCAGATTTGAGCTGGACAATTATTTAGATGCCAGGATAAAGAAATAATCCTGAAGCTAGCAAGGGAACTGCAGGATATCTTGGTGTTGGCGAGCCATATGTCGCTTTATCCAAACTATTCCAGGGGAGTCTTGGAGCAGTGACCATCCTTTGATAAGATCAAAAGTGGATTGAGAAACTGGGGCACCCAGTATTCATTTCTGTACCCAGCCATCCTGGCGGTCACTCTACAAGGCAAGGTCCACCAGTTTCACTTACCAGAGGAGGCAGGCTCCTTCCTTCAGTCTGCATTGAGCCCATCCAGATCTTCACCCACTGCTGCAACAGACATTGCATCTCCCCCAGGCACAAACCTCGCTGCTACTGCAAAAGTGAATCTGAGGGACCCGTCCGCTGCTATGGAACACTGATATTTTCCACCCTGTGAATAACTTCAGACCCCAGGAATCACTCACTGTGCTTACTAGGGCTGTGCGAATACCTTTTTTCAAATATTCGGCTGAATATTCGGTATTCGGTGGCCAAATATTTGGTATTCGGTCATTTACATAATGAATAAGGACTAGCCCCCACCTCATCACCCAAGCCATGTAAGCACCAAAAATCCCAGCCCTCTACCCTCTGCCATAAAAAGCATACCCCCCAGCACCCACAAGTAGTAGTTTTTTGTTTTTTTTTATTATAAATGCCTCAATAAAATATTAATAAAAATTGCGGGTGTCTGGTGACCAGCTTAACCCGCATGCTTCCACGGTCAGTCTGTAAAGTTTTGAAGCTCTGTCTGCATCATGACCCCCCCCCCCACAGCACGTGACAGTGGTACCCATGCAGTTGAGCATCCAGACAGTTGTCGAAAATTGAAGCTCAGAAGGTGCTTGATTTCCCTTCACGGCCTCGCCGCTTTCTCTAGAATGAAGCGCTCACGTGCTTGAGTTGCTATAATAAAACCAGCTGATCATGTGATAAGCTGGTTTTGCTATAGCAGCTCAAGCGTGCGAGCGCTTCATTCGTGACAAGGAAGGCGGTCTTGGGTGGGTGGGGTAACAGGGTCAGGTGCTTTTTTTTTGGGGGGGGTTATGATGCAGACAGAGCTTTAGAACTTTACAAATTGACTGTGGACGTGGGCAGGTAGAGTCGGTCACCCGGCACCTGCAATTTTTATTATTTTATTGAGGCATTTATAAAAACCAAAAACAACTTGTGGGTGCTGGGGGGTGAGTATGCTTTTTATGACAGAGGGTAGAGGGCTGGGGTTTTGGTGCTTACATGGGCTTGGAGGGGAGGGAGGGGGCTAGTTCTTGTCCTTTTTTTTTTTTTAAAACAATGTTTCCCGAATACCAGACGAATAGTGAACTATTCGTTATTCAGGATCAGAATAACGACTAGCGCATTATTCATGGTATTCGGAGAAATAATAATCGGGCTGTGCACAGCCCTAGTGCTTACTGTTGCAATCAGCGTGCGGGTCTGAGCTGCCCCAGAGAGTGGAATTATATGTAAATTAGGGAATGATGGAATGAAATTCAAATCTCTGCTTTGTGATCACGTTCTACCATGTCCTCCAGCATCAGATTTATTTTTCCATCTGAGGAAGAAGTCACCCCGAAGAGCTCTCTTCATCTAGCTTCAAGTTCGCACGTTTTTTGGTTAACTTTTCTTAGTATTTTTTTTTTCATTGAATCTCTGCCCGTTTAGTTTACTTCAGCTTAGTTTTCTCTGTTTTGTTATTTTTCATCGGTATTCTCTTGTTCCCCAGTAGTTCCCAGGAACCAGAGAAAATCCCATTTTCTTTGTTTTTTTTCTTCCTATTTTAACCGCTGTAACTACTTTTACTTTTTTCCTTTTTTAACAATTCTTTTTGTTGTTCCTTTCAGCAATTTGTAGCTGTGTTTTGCTTTGGTTCCCCAGTCTCCAGGAGCCAGGGTGCACTGGTGTTATTCTAGTTCTAATTGTAAAGGAAATAAAGAGAAAAAAAAATGTTTCAGTGGTTCGGTTTTTCATAGGAACTGAACTGCAATATTAGTTTTCTGCTGTTGGGAACCATTTTTTTAATAGGTCTTGGTGTTTGGCATGTCTGACAAAGCCCAAAAAGAAAATAGAACCTAAAGATTTTAAAAATTGTGTTAAGTAACACAACCGTATGGCTAAGGTGGACTGCCTTGAGTTGTTCAGATTGTGAGCTCTGCATTCAGTTTTGCCCCAAAAACCCTTAAGAAGAGGGCCAAAAACTTAGATTTGTTGGCTTCTCAGTCTGCCTCTACGCCACTTAAGCACACTGATGATGGCCCTTCCTCCCACAGTAAGCAGAAAGAAAAGTGTGCTAAAGATGTCCCAGGGTCTAGAGTTCCTGAAAGAGGGAACCCCAATATAAGTAAATATAAAAGGCTGTTGGAGCAGGTTCCGGAAATGGTTCCTGCTAAGAAAAAACAATAAGAAAAACATGTTGCTGCCCCTCCTCCTGAAGAAAGAAAGGAAACGACAGTGGACAGAAATAGAATGCCCTCTGTGGAGGACATGGCTAAGGTATGCAGTTGCTCCAGGTTTTTCAGGCCATGGGGTCACTTTTGGGCATGCCGGTTCCCCCTGTGGTTCTGGTTCCCGAGGATCAGAGATCCAAGTTGTACTATGATGAGGGAAGAGGATTGGGAGCCCATAGAGCTCAATGGCTCTCCAGAGCAGGAGTTTGGTTCCCCTCCCCAGGGCCAGGAGGATTTTTCCTCACATACTTTTGTGAGGCAGATGGTGAGCACTCTTAACATCTCCACCCAGGAGACTGTGGAGGATGAGGATGAGGTTGGAAGTTTTAGACATGATGGGTCTTACCCCAACTAAGAGGTTGCTCCTCCCACTGCATAAACCCCTTAAAAAGGCAACTTGCAGATTGTTGCAGATCCCCACCTCTACCCCTGGCATTGACAAAAAGATTGAAAAGAAGTACCAGCACAGCAAGCGAGATGCTGAGTACTGCTGTTCCCATCCTGACCTTGAGGGAGTAGTGCAGGCTGTGGCCTGTGATAAGGCTAAGGTTACCCTCTGTACCCCGGACAAAGACTATAGAAAGCTGAATAGTATGGGGAACAACTTCTGCTTCCCTGCTGCTGAGGTAGGTGACCTATATGGCTTATACTGCCCAGCACCAGAAAGCTCTCTGGAGTTCTGTCCTGGCTTTGAATGACAAAACTTTTGGGGATCTGGTGCAGGATTTGGCACATACTGCAAAATTAGCCCTGGATGCAACTAAGTACCAGTTTCATATGACAGTAGATACCAGTGACACTGCATCCTGGGTCATGGCCCATACAGTATCTTTAAGCAGGTTTGCCTGGCTCAGGGCTACAAACCTGTCCCAAGAAACCCAAGCAAAGGCCATGGATTTACCTTGTGAGGGAAACTCCTTATCTGGTGACAAGATAGAGGCATACATGAAAAAGGTGGAGGAGTACAAAGTCACCTAGAAAAGCAACACTGAGAAGGAAAAGGCCTCCACTTGCTTTAGGCCCCATGGAAGGGGGAGGTAGGGGTTATTTTCCCCATGGTTTCCTGCTTTGACTTCCCTCAGCTGAGATGTTTCTTCAGGGGTAGAGGCAGAAGAGGCTTCAAACGTGCTGACCCAACCCCACTACCCAAGGCTCAGCCCAAGCAGAAACCCTGACGAGTCGGCCCAGGTCACCTGTCCATTGCCAGTGGGGGGGGGGGAGGCTGGCTCATTTCTTCCAGGAGTTGAAAAACATCACCATAGACAAGTAGGTCCTGGAAGTAGGGAGCCAGGGGCTCACACTGCAGCTCAAAAAGTTCCTCAGACTGCCGGTTTGCACAAACTTCACACCTCCCACACCAATAGAAAAGATCCTGCTGGAGTTAGAGGTCAAAACATTGTTGTAGGTAAAAGTAACAGAAAGAGTCCCCCTTTCTCAATGGGGAAAGGGCCTTTACTCAATGTACTTCCTCACCCACAAGAAAAATGGGGAGTGGTGACACATTTTGGGTCTCAGATATTTGAATAAACACTTGAAAAGGGAAAATTCAAGATGGCAACTCCGGCTGCAGTGATACCATCCCTTCAACAAGGAGGCTGGCTAGGTTCTCTGGACCTGAAAGATGCCTATTTTCATATTCCAGTCATCCCCAGCCACAGGAAGTATTTAAGGTTTAGGGTAGGAACTGGTCACTAACAGTTCTCAGCCCTTCCCTTTGGACTTCCCTTGGCTCCCAGGGTGTTCACAAAGTGCTTAGCCGTGGTGGCAGCACACCTCAGAAAACAGAGAGTACAGATTTTCCCTTACCTAGATGACTGGCTGGTCACTGGAAAATCACACCAGCGGGCCAGGGCCTCTCTTCTTGCCCAGAGCACCCTGTAGGGCCTGGAGTTTCTTTTAAATGCCCAAACATCCCACACAAAGCCAGTTCAGGTGTTGGTGTTCATAGGAGCAGAGTTGGATGCCATCTGAGGGAGGGCCTTCCTGTTTCAGGACAGAATGGAAACTCTTATAAATCTAGCAAAGTCATTAATCCTGGGTCCACCCAGGCCAGCAAGAGACTTCTTCTAGCTGTTGGGCCATATGGCTTCCTCTAAGCTGTGGTGGCAGGGGCCAGGTTTCAAAGAGAGACATCCAGTACCACCTAAGAGCCAACTGTTCCCAAAAATGCGACCCCCTTTTAAGGTTGGTGCCTGTGATAGTCTATCTTAAGAGCACTGGACTGGTGGAAAGAAGAGGGCAACCTCAGGGGGGAGGGAGTGCCCTTCCAGCAGCAGTTGCCCACAGTTGTTCTAACAACAGATGCCTCCCTCCTAGGCTGGGAAGCTCACCTGAGTGACCTGACAGTAAGTGGGGTGTGGTCCCCTGGGAATCCCAGGTGCACATAAACCTGCTGGAGCTCAGGGCAGTCTTCCTGGCTCTACAGTCTTTCATTCCCCAGGTCAAGGGTGAGTCAGTCCAGGTCAGCACAGACATCACCACCACCACCTTATATTACATCGACAAACTGAGAGGCACAAAATCCTCAAAGCTTTGTACAGAAGCAATGAGTATCTGGAACCTAGCTTACTTCCTGTAGGTGCAGCTTTCAGCAGTGCACACGTGCCAGGGAAAGATAATGTCTTGGTGGATTTTCTCAACAGGATCAGCCAGGGAACTCATTAATGGACCCTGAACAAGCAGGTACTGGCCACAGTGTTTAGAAGGCGGGGCACACTGGAGATAGACCTGTTTGCTTCCAGAGAGAGCCACCAGCTCCCCGTTTTGTTGCAGGCCTCCAGCAGAGGGGTATGTCTTCATGGATGACCGGACTCTAGACTTGTCAGGGAGGCTCCTTAATGCTTTCTCTCCCTTCCCTCTTTTGCTGAGGGTGTTACTGAATCTGAGGGATCAGCTTGCCTCGATGATACTGGTGGCTCCAGATTGGGCCAGACAAGTATGGTATCCCTCCCCTTGACCCTCTCTATCAAGCAGTCCATATGCCTCACACTGAGGCACAATCTGCTGACCATGTCCCAGGGCAGAATCACCTTTCCAGACCTCACTTCACTACACCTCCAGGCATGTTTCTTGAAGAGCTAGAATATTCTGACTTTCACCTCTCTGAGGAAGTCCTGAAAGTCCTCAGGGTCTCCAGGAAGGTGGCTACCAGGAAAACCTATGCTTCCAAATGGAAAAGGTTATCTCTGTGGTGTGCCCCTTGCAGGCAGACCTGCCCACAATCATTGACTACTTGGTCAACCTTCAGTCCTTGGGCCTCAGGCCTACAACCCTTAAGGTGCACCTAGCTGCTGTATGTGCATGTGTCTCAGCAGGAAAAGGAAAAATGGTGGCTTCACACCCCATTTTTACGAGGGTCTTCAAAGGGCTTCTACACCTGCATCTCCTGGTTAGGGACCCAGACCCCTTTGGGATTTGAACCTGTGCATAGCAAAGCTTATGGGCTCCCCTTTTGAGCCCATGGCTACTGCTGATGTGAAGTATGTCATCTGGAAGACGGTGTTACTGGTTGCCAGAAGGGTGTGCCAGTTGCAGGTCTTCTGCACAGACCCAATTTACATCATTTTTTACAGGGACAAGGTAGATCTAATGACTAAAGTTTCTCCCTAAGGTGGTGTCTGAGTTTCACCTGAACCAGTCCATCACCCTTTCAGTGTTTTTTTACAGCAAAATCCCACTCCGGGAGAGCGGAGGCTCCGCAGTCTGGATATAAAGAGGGCATTTAATTACTACCTGGACCGCACTAAGGACCTCGGGTCTTCCCACTCACAGCTGTTCCTTGCATATGGTGAAGTGGGAAAGGGTAGGCCAGCCTCTAAAAGAACTATTGCTTGCTAGATAGACTTCTGCATGCGTTTCTGATACAGCAGAGCTGACAAACTACCACCACAAGGCCTTAAGGCACACACCTTGCATGGCCCCTCTGCCTCCTTGACAGCTGCAAGGGATATTCTCTTGCTAGAAATTTATAAAGCAGCTACATGGAAAACAGTACACAGCTTTACAAAACACTATTGTCTGTATTTGCAGTCCTGAAGGGATGCCAGGTCTGGCACTCCTGTCTTGCAGAACCTTTTCCCTAAATAGGTTCTGTACCCAGCCTCCTAAGGTACTGTACTGCTTTATAGTCTGCAGCAGTAAGCATAGTGAGGGATTTCTGGGGTTTGAAGAAAAAATTACTTACCATAGTAATATTGTTTCTTCCAAAGGATCCCTCACTGTGCTTAACACACCCACCCTACCTTCTTTTCTAGAACCTGAAAAAGGTTCTTCAAGAATCCGTTATTGTTTCAGTCTTCAATTTTGCTTGAGTATTACTTTTTGCATTGCCTATAGTCCGTTTTGGCTGTTTTTGATGCATTACTTTAGTCTGCCATATCTTGTCCTGCAGGACCAATCTTTTGGGCTGGCGGGGTCCATTTTTTCCTTGGGTTTAGGTTATTGAGCTTAGTGGTCACTGCACCCCTGGCTTTTGAAATAAATCTAATGTTGGAGGCCAGGGTGGAGCTTGACCACACAACAGAGATTTGAATTTCATTCCATCGTTCCCTAGGTTACATTAAATTCTACTCTCCAGGGCAGCTTTGACCTGCAGGTTGATTGCAACAGTAAGCATAGGGGATCCCTTGGAATAAACAATACTACTACGGTAACTAATTTTTTCTTCTGTTTCAGGGGACAGTGTTCTTTAAAACATGATGCTCTCGTTCCCTGTGCAGTAAATCCCTCATTTGATGAATCTGTTCTAAATGTATTGGAACACTGTGTACCTATCCACTGCCAAGAATCCCGGTGGTAGATTAACTTGCAGACCATTGCACCAGTGCGCCCCCCCCCAAATTCAGAATGCTTCCAAGTTCAAGATGGATACAAGCAGGGTACTGAGAATATCTGTTCCAGACAGCTCAGTCGATGCCTCATTGCTCCGACTTTACCTTGGGAAAGCTCAGTTGGCATGGGTAGAAGACTTGTTCTGTGCAGTTGGGGAGAAGTGGTGAACGAGTCAGCACTGCCAGAAAGCTGTTGCTGTGGGGATTAGAACTTGAACTACACAGATAGGACTGTTCAAACCCTCTGGGCCTAACTATTACATTCCTTGTGGTAGCTTTTCCTAGTGCAGCCTTTACCTATCACTGTTGCAAACCAATGACTCGTCGATGGGCACAGAAGTGGGGTACTTTCATTTTATCCATTGCATGCTGAAACCAAGTATCCTTATTCAAGACTTGTTTGCAGTGAGCAGATTCACTAATTTTATATGTTACAGCTCAGAGTTATGGTACTTTCTATCCACATATGGAGATTATTTTAACTTTCACTACCCCGCAGAAAGTACTCGGGCAGTTCTCTGTACACCCAAGTGTACTTAAATGGTTTCTGCAGCTAAACACTGATTCTGCCCTGCACATAGTGCTAATGCATGCCCAGCTTAAGACTTTTATGATACACATGGACATGGTGTTACTTGCGGACAGCTGTATTGGTTCCATCAATTCCTCAGCTCCCTAGCATATATAACATTATTTTTCTACTCCTCACCTGACAGAGCTGAGGCATTAACCATAGCCAGCCGCCACTATCCCTTATCAACGCTGGAAGGGCAGTGGTTGGAGTCACCATATCTGATCCATTTAAAGTTCCATACAAGTGTAGACATAAGTGCCTTTCTTGCTGATACTAATTAGCAGGTGGTATACCCCTGCCAGGAGGAAACAATCTTCTGGTATCTTTACTTTTTGTTAAATTGCTTCGTCCCCAGAGCATACTCTAGTGTTACTCTGTTTATAATTTGTATTACTCCCTAGTTTCAGGGAACTAGAGTGGAAGTGTTTCTAGTTGTGCTAATTTTATATATATTATGGTAGCACGGTAGTGCTACCATAGTAAGGGTTGAGGAGCCATTTACATGTTAAACCTAAAATTTTGTACCTTAATAACTTTGCAGCTGTTCAACGGATTTGCCTGAAATTTGGAATATATGATCAAGAACCATACATCTTGGGATCTGCCAACTCTTGTACTGTTTGGATGTACGGCTGCGGAGTTAAGCATAATCTGCACGCGTTTACGCTTTTTTGGAATTCTTTGCTGGTCTCTACAGGTCGCACAGTTTGTGCAACTGGTCCAAAATCTTCAGGAAACGTGCGTCTGGGGTCCCTGATGTGCCTTTTGAAGATTTCGTGAAAAAATATTAAACTGTTCAAAAGTTATTTAAAACACAATTTCCCATTATAAGTCAATGGGAAAAGTTAACAAAAAGTTCAAGTGTCTCAAATGCAGTTTTTACTTTCGCAAATGGCCCTTTTACTGTCACAAAGCCACCATTTTGTTTTCAGTTGGTCATCAGAAAAATGCTTGGCATTTAAATTTGGCACCCTCTAGCAACCTAATTATTTTTGTATTCACCTAGTCGGACCCTGAGGGTGCTAGGCATGTCTTTATTTTGGGGTAAAACACCCCAGAAATATGTTTTTTCAGATTTCTGGAAAAAGTACTTTTGCATTTGCATCACTGTCGAATGAATTTGCGAAAGCTTTCGCAAAGTTCGACAGTACTTTTCCAGGCTGTGGGAAAATGACAGCAATTCTTTGCCACCCTGCTACAAAAGAACAGTTTGGTCTTTTGGGCTGAAATTTGGAGGGAATGCAGCCAACGTCTCACAGATGTGCCTTTCAGTGTTTCGGTGATAAAATATTACAGGGCGGCAAAGTTACGGCACTCCAAAGTTGACACTTTTTCCCATAGGATAATATTACGGCATCCGCCGCATTACAGGAATCCTTTGCCGCCCTGCTGCAAAATAATGGTTTGGTCTTTTGGGCTGAAAATTTAAGGGAAGAAAGCCAACATCACACGGATGTGCCTTTCCGTGGTTTGGTGAAATAATATTACAGGGAGCCAAAGTTATGGCACTCTGAACTTCTCTTTTTTCCCCATAGGATAACATTACAGCATTCGCCGCACCTTTCAGGGCCCGTATCTCAGAAACGGTGTGAGATATGGACTTCTCGTCGGAAAAAATATTTAGCCCCCTAAGTGCAAGTGCAAAACTAGCCAGGAAACTCCTCATTTTCTGCTCCGAGACCCATTATTATGCGTACATTCTTTGTACTCACTGTCTTTCTGTATGCAGCTTTTGGGGAAAACCAGCATGTGCGCTTACATTGCTGTTACCCTTACCACTTCTGCTTGCGGTTCCGTACCCGCTTCACTTACTGTTCCTGTCTACGGCACCATGTGCGTTACCCTTCGTGTTTTCATTCGTGCTTGCGTTTGCATTATTTTAACCATTTGTGTCTACAGTACTGTTTATCTTTCTGTTTCGCTTTGCGTCACCATGCGCATTACCATTTGTTTGCAGGCACTCTGATTACTATGTGACAAGACATCACGCTCCGCTGCCGCATTACATTCACTATTTCTCATTATCCTTCTCAAAGAAGGGAATTAGAGGCAAAACTTCCATTTAATGCGTAGTTAGGGTTGTCCACGTCAAAAGCAGAATGGTGTTAAAAGTTTCTGGACCCTCTCCCTGCCAATTCTTCACTGGCATCGGCGCACGTTGGGTTGTCAGTCCCAACCTCACCCCATTCTCCCATACCTCTGCTTCTTCACGCATGTGATGGGGTGAGAGTTAGGGCGGCAACCCAACACGCACTCGACGCGGTTGGGGGTGTGGGCGGGGTCCAAGGGGCCAACCTCAACACCGATTTCCTCGCTTTTGTCGCTGTGGAACAACCCCTAACTAATGCATTAAACTGAGTTTTTTGCCTCTAAAATATATTCACCGCTCTCAGGTTTGAGCTGTTTGTCTCTTGGGGGTGGGGTCTATGGTGGGGGGGGGCTTACGCTGTTCATTAAATCTGACTTACCTTTTAACAAAGCCAACATGGTGTCTTTTGCTACATTAAAAATCATTTCATGGAATGCGAGGGGCCTTAACGGTCTCATTAAACAGAGAAAGGTTCTTTTAAAATTTAAAGAAATGCACTGTGATGTTGCCTTAGTACAGGAGATGCATCTTTTGGAGAAAGAGGCTGCCTGGCCAATTTGCTTCTGGGATAAAAATGCATATGACAGTACCTACTCCACCAAGACCAGGGGAGTGGCAGTACGCTGATAAAATAAGGTCTTCAGTTGGGCATACAAAAGTCTGCAAAGATACTGAAGGCAGATGGGTAATAGTCGAGGGTACCTACCAAGGATCCTTCATAACCTTCGGAAGTGTCCCCTGATAGCCCAGAAGATTCTTTCTTCGACTCTGTCCTAGCCGAACTCCCAGGTTTCCTGTGGGTGTAATTACTGGAGGTGAGCTTAAAGAGCAACTGTTTTCTATAATAAAAAGCTTAAAAGCACTGCATTTACACCAGTTGTGTTTTAACTTTACTGTTTTCTACTTTATTTTCTTTACTTCCCCCTTATGTTGGTCTACTAAATATTGTAGATAATGCAGCAATTATTTCACCAAGTTTTTCAAAATGTGTCTGTCTTTTCCCCTGCTAACCACACAATTGCTGTTTGTGACATCACAGTCTGTTGCCATGGTGAGCACTATGATGTCATAAAATCAAGGCACTGTGAGGTGGGGGGGGGAAATGTTCTCTATACAGACTTTTTAGCTGGACTACCAAGATGTGCTGTGAGCCTTGGAAATGAACATTGAAAATAAAAAAAAAAAAAATAATGTATTCTCTAGTAAATTGTAACAGCTGAAACATCTTATTTATGAAAGCAGATGCTGATGTGCTGAGTGGCTCTTTAGCCTTGCACTTTACCCAGACATAGAACAGGGGTGAACACAAGACAGGAAGTCCTAGTGGGGCCCATGTATGTGCTATATACACACAGGCAAGTTTGACACTGCTGGAGGGCAATACACCCCTCAGACTGAGACATCACATACTACTTTCTGGTGTATAACTCGTATAGTCGCCTGTTTGTTATATTGGTCTCCAGCCACCTTCTACCCTTGGTCTGGGGAGTCGCCCAAGGTAGCATCCTCTTTTCAGGTCATGCCCGTCCGTGTATGTCAGTAGCCTTTTGGGGGGGGGGGGGATTTGCTGGCCTCAGCAACAGGTGGGGTACAAACCCAAAATCACTAGGAGCACTTACTGCCCAACAAGTGGCCAGAACTGATCTCAGGTAGTCAGATCCTCTCTGTCTCTCAAAAGCTGGCTACCACTGGCCCATGACAAACCACTTGAAGAAATACTCGATCGAATGGAGGACACCTTGTACAAGAAGACACTGCCAAACTCCTTGCATGTCTTACCTCAGGGGTCCTTTAGCATCAATAACTAATGCAATCAGCTGGATAGCTATCACTGCCCCGGAGGTGGAATGTATGGTAATGAGATTTATGAATTAGCCAGTCAGGGAGAAGCTGTGGAATGTGTTGAGCAGAGAGAGGGGAAGGAGGCGTCAGAATTTTTTCTCCGCTGAACTTAGCAACACTGCCTCTGAGGTGCTCTTTTTCCTGACCTAGGGAAAGCTGTTTTCTTCATCACTGGTAACATTCATCTAGCTTATTTACTATTTTGAGTGTACTGAATATTTTTATTGATTTTTCGCGGACGGGGAACTGCATTGCTCACTCTTTTCCACGGTCCCTCGCTGTTCCCTTTTTTATGTATTTATTTATTTATTAAATGAGTTAGTACCACATTTGGTGTTTTCATGGTTCCTTTAGTGTGGTTTTGTTATATTTCAGCACAGTTCCCTTTTTCATCGGGGAACCAATGTTTTTCTCTTTATTTTACCTCAGAAAAATCGCGGTTCTATCCACGAGGGAACCGACCATTGGACCTAATTTTTAAATGGTCCAACATTCCTTTAAGGGGTTTTCTGTTAATTGGGCATGCCAGAAATCCCTAAGAAAAGGACTGGACCCACAGGTTTAAAAAAAAGTGTTGAACCCCAGGAGGGTGGGCCCCAATATTTTCCAGGGGACCTCCTCTCCATGGTGGATATGGCAAAAGCCTGGCACCTTTATCAAACTATTCAAGATGTGTTCTAATTTATTTATTTATTTTTTTTCTATTATACTTTTTACCCCCTTCTCCACACCCCTGGTCGTCCACTCCTTCCGGTTCCTCGTGGTCCTTCCCGTCTGCTTGCACATCCTCGTGCCGGTTACTGCCCCTCATATTATGGTCCCCCTAGGGGTCACGCTTCTCCGAGAGGGAAGGCACCAATGGGGGCCACAGCCAGCACACAATTCTTTTTGTACATTAACCCGGGCGTCACTGAGGGAGCGCTGTCAATCAAGGCCTGATGGCAGTGGGGGATCGGAGGAACCGTCATCCAGGTGGCCAGGGCAGGTTCCTGGGATTTCTCCCAGGGAGTGGTGTACCCCATGACATCAAGGCATACGCCGACATCCGCCACCCCTCAGTGTTTCATCTCAGGCTACCGTGCCGCACTCCCGGCCTCTGCCAGGAGTCAGCAGGTGCCAGGATGCATCTCCACCCTCTTCCCCTGAGAAGGCGAGCCATCCAGAGACGCTCCTTTTCTTCTCCCCCGGCCGGCCCTCCAGCGACCCGAGTCCATTCCTGAACCCTGGTCGCCAGCGTCGTAAGTGAAAATCCAACTGCTGTGCCGACGGGCTGGCCCGGGTTCTATTTTTGGTGCTTCTGACTTTCCTAGACATCCTTCTAATGCTCCTTCTGTTATAGGGGCAGACGAGGGGGGTGACAATGATGATTTTGATGAGCCCAGGGATGACGTTTAGTAGGATAAGGTCCGGGAAACCGACGTGTCCCCTGACCCTAATTGTGGGGCATCGTCTGACCAGGAGGATAATTCCTCTTTGTTTTCTTTTTTTACAAGATATGGCAGACAGTTTTGACCTTCCCGCTCAAGAGTCCAGCCAAAATGAGGAGGAAGACCAGGACTAAAGAGAGATAAAGGTCTTCCTCCCACTAAGAAATTAGTTCTTCCCATTTACTAACCATTCCGGAAGAACACTATGAAGATTCTTCAAACTCCTACCTCTGCCCCGGGAGTTGAAAAAAGAGTTGACATGAAATATCAGTTTAAAACTGATACAGATTTTCTGTTTGTTCACACAAGTTACGAAGGAGTGGTGCAGCAAGCAGCTTGTGATAAGGCTGGGGTTTCTTTTTCCTCCCAGCCCCCAGAAAAAGATTCCAAGAGGCTGGATTTTATGGCCAAAAACATACGCTTCAGCCTCCCTCCTTATTCCCCTCCTATCCTCTTATATGGCTTATACAACTAAATATCAGAAGACCCAGTGGAACTCTGTGTTAACCATTGTCAAATGTGGGTCAGACTCCATGACTAAGGACTTAGTGGAGATAGCTAAAACAGCTTTGGAAGTCACTAAATACCAGTTTCACATGGCAGATGACAAAAATTATGCAGCCTAAAGGGTTGTGGATCAGGCTATTTCCCTGAGGCGCTTTGCCTGGCTTAAATCAACAAACCTGTCGCAGGACACCCAGTCTAAAGCAATGGATTTTCCCTGTAACACAAATCTCATTTTTGATTCCAGGACTGAGGAGTATATGAAAAAGGTTGATGGATACAAAGCAACCTATCAGAGTAACACAGCTAAGACTAGAGTTCAGTGGTCCCACAAGCCGTAACACAGGGGTAACAGAGACAGGGGGCTATTATCTTTTTTGTAAACATCATTTTTATTAGAGAAGATCTTTCCAGTTTTTACACCATTTGACAGTCAGAGTCCATTATATGCATTAAAAACTTTACATTCACCATACAGAGATACAGGTCTATTAACAAGATTTCACAGTTATTATAGTAACCTTACTAAGTCGGTAACACATGCACAAATAGCATTAAGCCGACTATCCCAGAGTAATATCATTCAGCATTTCCTTGCAACACATTTCCCCGAGTTCTCCCATCCCTCCAGTCCCCGCCCCAATTAACTGATTCTGGTTGTACCTTACAAAGTCCAAGCTGGGACCAAAGGCCCATATACCATGGACTGAGCAGTCCAGCAAGAGAGGTACTTTCCTAAGGTACAAAATGAGGATCCTTAGTCATAATATACTGTATATGGTCCATCTCCTCCATTTTAAGGAGATCAGCTCTGCCTGGATATTTAAATTGAGGGTTATTTTTTCTGATCTATATATGAAGTGCACTATCTCTCTCCAGCCTGAAAGAGTAGGCAGTTCAACCATGAGCCAGCGTTTAGCAATAGCTTTTTTCATTGCATGGAGAAGGATGTTTAATAGGTAACAGGTATGGGAATCTCGGAACTCGGGAGGGAGGCAATGCAGGATAAAGAAATCACCATCGTAAGGAAGTCTGGCACCGAAGAGGTCTTCTAACTCCTTAAATAAAGCCAGCAGAAAGGGCTGCAGTTTTGGGCAGGACCAGAGAATATGGGAATGATGGGCTGCAGTCTCACCACATAGGCACCAACATGCTGCAGTGTGGGTAGCACCATAATGAGAGGTTATTACCGGGGTTCAAAAAAATCTTATCAGCAATTGCCATGAGAATAACCTCCAAGAATGAGAGCAGGTGGTTTTCGATACCATACGTCAGAGACCTTCCCACTGTTGAGATGTAATTTGGGAACCCAATTCCTCGTTTCACTTTTCCCTTAACCCTGATGTGCCCCCCCCCTTGTTTCCAACGAGCACTTATATAACACTGAAACCACATGTGGTACTCCCCGGGAATTTAATATTTGTTGAAGGACACGGATCACCTGAGGATGTGCCTCAGGGGTACGGACATTAAGGGGAAGGGATTCAAAGTAGTGTCATAGCTGCAGGTATCGAAAAAAATCTGATTGGCGTAGGTGACATTCCTGGCTAATCTCCCCGAATTGTTTAAAATAGGGGCCCATCTGCAGCTGCGAAAGCCGTAAGAGATGGGTATGCCTCCAATTTCGGAAGGTTATGGTCTGTGAGAGCAGGGGGAAAATCCTCTAGCAGATCTATTGGGCAGAGAATGACTAGAAAGGGAATAATCCCCAGAGTCCTTCGAATCGTACACCAGACCTGTGTCTGGTAAGCAACCCACAGATCCCGAGTAGGTTGGCCAAGCGAGGGTGGGTTCTTATGTAGTATCACTTTTTGGTATTCCCGATCAGGGAGCATGCTCTCCTCAATTTCCCTCCACCAAGCTGAGGTCACCCCAATCAAGCGTTGTAATATAAAGGAAAGATGGGACGCCCAGTAATAAAGCTTTAGGTTGGAAAGAGCTAGGCCTCCCTTCTCTTTAGAAAGGTGAAGAATCCCCAACTTAATTCTAGGGCATCTGCCCGCCCATACAAACCTCACCAGAGCCTTATTCCAGACCTTAAAGAGGCTATTCGGCAGATTAATGGGTACACTCTGAAACAAATAGAGAGCCCTTGGGAGGGTTACCATTCAGATCACTTCAGTGTGCTGAAGCATATTCAGTGGGAGAATGTTCCATCTCTCGAGATCTTGCTTCATCTGGGATGTGAAGGGGTGATAGTTATTATTCAGAGCATCCTCTGCCCGGCACGAAAGATAGATCCCTAAATATTTCATCTTAGTGAGCCCCCAGCAGAAAGGGTACCTTTTCTTAAATGTTTCAGAGGGAGCAAAGTGAAAGGTGAGGGTGTCCGTCTTATTGGTATTCAGCTTGTAGCCTGAATGTGAGCCAAATTCTTCCAAGAGACGGAAAATGGAGGGTATTGATTGATCGGGTTTAGTGAGGAAGAGCAGGATGTCATCTGCATAGAGAGCTACCTGGTGTTCTGTCCCATCTATACTCACTCCCGAAATCTCAGGTGACCCTCTAATTGCCTGGGCTAGAGGCTCAATAAAAATGGCAAAAAGGCCTGGCGACAAGGGACAGCCCTGATGCGTACCCCTATAAAGGGGAAAATATTCAGAGTGGTGTCCGGATGTTTTAACACACGCCTTTGGGGACGCATAAATTTTCTGAAGAATGGCTATGAAGGACCCCGGGAAGCCCATAGCGGTCATTGTGTCGAACAAAAATGACCACGATACTCGATCAATGGCCTTCTCAGCATCTAAGCTGAGAAGGACCGATGAATTCACTTGGGATTGCATCTCGTGAACCAGGTGCAGAGCTCTTCGGGTGTTATCTGAGGTTCACCTAGAGCTTACAAATCCTGTTTGGTCCAAACCAACCAGGGTTGGTAAAATGGGGTCCAACCGACCAGCCAGGATAGACATAAAATATTTGTAGTCCAAGTTAAGGACCAATATCGGTCTGTACGAACCACAGTATAGTGGGTCCTTACCTGGTTTGGGAATGACGGAGATTGTGGCATACGCCCAGCTGGGTTGGGGGGGGTGGTTCATCAGAGAGGACCTCGTTGAACGCTGCCAGAAGTAGCCTACTGAGTGACTGAGTCGAGTTTTTATAAAACTCGGACCCATAACCATCGGGGCTGGGGGCTTTCTGGGTCTTGGACTTAGAAATGACCATCAGTTCCTCCAGCGAGATTGGCCTCGTCAGGAGGTTCTGCTGTTCAAGGCCAAGTGTAGGTAACTTTAGGGCCGCTAGAAAGGACTCAGTGCACACCACCGGGTCCGCCACATGATCCAGTGTATACAGGGTCTTATAATATTGACAAAAGGCTTGAATGATATTTTTGAATTTAGTATGACATTCTCCTGTCTCAAGGTCCTTTATCATTGCAGTTGTGGATAGTTTACGATGTTGACGGAGCCGGTATGCCAGAAGCTGGGAGGCTCGAGGACCAATCTCACCGTATCTCTGCCGGAGATATGCAAGGGCCACCTCTGTTTGCTGCAGGCACAAGGAATCCAGATTGCTCTTGGTCTGCTTTATCTGGGGAAGAACTGAATCGTCACCTTGCTGGTGAGCTAGCTGAAGGAACTGAAGTATTTGTTCCAGCTATAGCTGTCTTTCCTTCCGTGCCTTCGCCAGCCCGGCTGAATACTTTATTAAATGGCCTCTCAGAACTGCTTTTAAAGTGTCCCACTGAGTGGTTGATGAAGTCTCCTGGGTAGAGTTGTCCCATATAATTTCTGCAATCTTATCACTGAGGAACTCTTTAAACTGTTCACTTTTTAGATGTATAGGGTTAAATCTCCACCCAGTGTTACGCCTCTCCAAGCCCAGGTTCCACTGAGTGATAAGTGGTGCATGATCCGAGTGGGCTATAGGGCCCAATGTAGCCTCGACCAGAGAGTTGAGCTGTTCCTTCTGGGTATAACAATGGTCAATTCTTGTATACGTCCCATGGACTGCAGAATAAAAGGAGTAGCCCCTGTCTCTAGGTTGTAAAATCCGCCATGTATCTAGCCACACCACTCCCTCTACAAATCGCTTAAAAATTTTATGTGAAGCCTGTTGCGCACTGAGCCAGGTCCTGGTAGTGTCCAAAGCTGGATTTGGAGCAATGTTAAAATCCCCCACCAAGATCAGGATCCCCCTCGCCATCTCCATCACTTTATCCAACAAGAGACGGATCGCCTGAGAGTTCGAGGCCAGGGAGAGGTAGATGTTGGCCAGGGTTAATTGCTGCTCGTATAAAATCCCTTGGACTATTACTAGTCTACCGGCCGGGTCGCTCCATTCTTTAATTTTCCGAAATGGAAGAAGTGAGAAGACTAGTATGGCAACTCCTCTTTTCCTTCCCCCCCCCCGGCATAGCCGAGGCAAAGACTTGTGTTTCAGAGTTTCCCATGCTCCTCTGTGGTTAAGTGGGTTTCCTGCCAATAAACTATATCAGCATTTGACCTAGCTAACGTTATCATTCTGGACCTCTTGACCGGACTGCTCAGACCATTTACATTCAGTGAGTATACTTTTAAGTGCTTATGAGCCATTTATCTTTCCAGAAAATCTCTACCTCTGTACATAACCTTAAATTTTCCTGGTGAAATACTATTATCTCTGATGTATTTGCCAAAAAGTCATGACTGTCTATTTCCTTATTCTTCTCTGTTATATATACAGTAATAACCATACTGTATCACAACAAAAGCCCACAGAATAACCCTGTGGGCTGAACTGTATTATTTTATCTACACCAACTTTAAACAAGGCTAGCTCTATACTAGCTAAACTACCCCGTGGGCTCCTCCAGTTCCTAGAACAATCCTGGGACCTAAGGAACCTCAAACTCAGCCTGTACCATCTAGGTTCCCCAGTAGCACCAGAGTGATGGGGGAGCCAAAGGGGGATGCACCTCTCACCTTGTACAAATTCAGGTGGAGATACTCGAAGAAATGAAAAAACATGTGTTGCATTCTGCAAAACTTCAAATAATACACTAACTATATACAATACCCAAAGCAACGCCTGGGCATTCCAAAACAGTAAGGAGGGGGGCATCCATGTTATAAAAGCCTGGTGCTCCTCTCCCCAAATAAAGGGTCTTAAGTGACTTCCAAGGGTTGCTGACGATGTTTATTCAGCAGTGAGGCAACTGCCAAAACGCAGTATGGGGAGGGTTCCCCAGCTGTTAAGAAGGGGGTTCCCCCAAGCTCCAGAGTATAGTCCCTATATCGAGCTTGCCTCTAGATCAGCGGGAAGATATCCAGGCTGCTCTATCCCGAGGGAGCCCCAGCCAGGCCAGCATAAATGTCATTACACCTGAAATCACCTAGGTAATATAAAGTAACTAAGTCTTAAGAATTGCCAGCCCAAGGGAGTACCATTAAGCATAAGCGACAGAAGATCCGCCGGGGGGGTGGGGCCCGCCGGTGAATGAGTCCGACTGGGAGTCCCCAACTCAACCAGATCCAGTAATTTCAATATGAAAGTTTAGACCCCTATTAGGCAAGACTTCCCCTCCTCGAGGTCACCCGTCCGCCAGGGCTGGTGAGAGTCCCAGAGGAGGTCCACCAGGCCCAAGCAGAACACCGGGGTGGGTGCCCCCCATCCCGACCGGGCCACAAATACCCAGACCCTGGAAGGGAGGAGGGACCCCTTCCCCGATGGACAGGTAGAAAATACCCAGCCACCTTCCACCAGGGGGAGTGCACAGCGAGCCCACATGGGGATCCTCCGCAGCCCGATTGCATAGGCAAACACCGGAGGTGCACTAAGATGTAAGCCAGGCTTCTTCCTTAGGCGTTGCTCCAACACAATGACCCCCACCAGCCCCCCCATCCACCCCCCCATTCCAATAACTGAGCATAGCTCATCCCCCATACTATCTGGTATCGATTAGCACTTTCCCACTTTGAGCCCCGAATCTCCGTCACTAATTAGCGTAAGTCTCACGGGGCAAACACCCCATCACATGTAAAAGAGATAGGGGCATATGCTACATGACCAGTCAGGGGCACCCCACGCACTCCTGCCCATAAAGGGTAAAGCCGTGTGCACATGAGCCAAAACTTCCATGTCCGAAGGACGCAGGGGGCCAGCCCACAGGGACAGTCGGGAACAGGGAAGGGGGAAGCGTTTCCTGGATCCCCCTCAAAGGGACATCAATCAGCCCGGCCCTTAGGGGAAGTAAAAACCAATGACATATCCCAGGCTACATCTGAATGTAGCCCAGCCACTGTTCCCCAGCAGACCTGATGATCGCGAACCCTTACAAAGGCCAGAGCCCCTCTCATGCAGCCCCCAAGCAGCGTCAATTACCAATATCCCCCCCCCCGGGAGGCGGCCCCGCATCCCTCCCTCCCATGCACACCCGGAGGTATTACTTACAGCATGTACTTACAAGTGCTTGAGATAATGCAAATAATAAGATTCTCCCCTACGTACTCAGAGGGGGAGTAGTTCAGCTGCTCTGAGAGTCCCGAGTGCACCGGGCTAGGGAAAGCAATATCCTGGTGGAGAGAAGTAAGGGGGAAGGGAAGGGGGCCCCTCAGAAGAGCAATCAACAGAGGGACAAATTAGGCATCCGTTAAGAACTTATGTGTTCGCTAAGTCTGGTTGCACGTCCTTTTGAGCAGCTCCGCGAGCGCCCTCCAATAGATGCGCCGCCTTCCTATCCATCATGGAGGAGTCGCTGTATCTTCTCAACAGGGCTGTAACATCCGCTCGCAGGTTCGTGCATGGGTACATCTGCGATGATCCAGGCCTGGAAGCCCCCTTTTGTGACACGGACCAAGCTGAGGCGAGTAAGTCCTTCTCTAGCCTTTCCTTAGTAAGGGGGGGGGTGGTAATCCCCTGGGAGCTCAGGAAAGAAGTGGCAGCCAGTAGATCCGGGAAAACTTTTGGGCCTGCTTCTGTAACAACCTTCAGCGTCGCTGGAAACAAAATCTGGGCCTTGATGTTTTTAGCCCGAAGTTGTTTTATGACTGGCCAGAGGACTGTCCTAGATTCCTGGACTGCTGTCATGTGGTCATTGTCCAGGGAGATTCGGGAGCCGGAGTAACTCAACTGGCCCCTCTGCCAGGCTCTCTGCAGCAATTCTTCCTTAACCTTATAGGATGTTAGCTTGGCAACAATCGAGCGTGGCTTTAAATCTGAGCTACTGGGTTTGGGAACAAGGGCTCTATGCGCCCGATCCATCTCTATTGCAAACTCTGCAGGCAATTCCAGAATTTATCGTAGAAAGCCCTGAAGGAAGGCCATCATTGTGGGATGCTTGTCTTCCGAGCCCTCAGGGACCCCATAGACCCGGAGATTCTGCCACCGACTCCTGCCTTCCAGGTCATCCAGACGATGGGTGAGCTCACGGTCCTGCGCCAACAGGTAGAGAATCAGGCGGTCCTGGCGATCCGACTGCTCAGTGACTTGGGTGGCACATAGTTCCAGCTGATCGGTTTTATGGCTAATGCTGTTGATATCTGCTTTAAGATCAGCCAAGGACTGGTCGATTTTATTGACCGTGAGCGCCGTTTGCTTAATTGTGGCCACTAGATCTGCATGTGGACCCTCCACGCTCGGGCCGGCCTGGAATAAGTCGAGAGGCATCTCCGATGAATCCGATGCATCTCCCTGCTCCTCACGAACTAGGGCTCGCAATTTTTGAGCCTGGGTAAGCTGGGGTCTTCCTGACCTATTTTTCCTACTTTTGACCAGTGAAGACATTCTACTTGTGGTGATTTATCGATTTTATTACCGGCTGGGGTGCGGAGCTCCGGCGCTAAGCAGCCATCATTACGCTGACGTCACCGGAAGTCCAGGGGCTATTATCTTAAACTTTTTACTCTTCCTCCTCAGTTTGACCTTTCACAGTTCAGAAGTTATTGTAGAGGAAGACGCAGGAGGGGTCATATGAGATTTTCTTCCTCCCCTGCTCCTGCCACTCAGCAGAAGCCCTGACTCCTCAGCCCAGGTCACCTCCCCTCCACCTGTAGGGGGCAGGCTCTCCCACTACCTCCAGTCCTGGACCCTTATTACCACAGACAAGTGGGTCCTGGAGGTGGTGGAAAAGGTCTGGTCTCTTCAGTTCAAAAAGTTGCCAGCCCAAAAAAGAACTCAGATTTTCAAACCTATGACTCCAACAGAAAAAATCCTGTTGGAGTTGGTGGGAAAGCATCTTTTGGAAGCAAAAGTGGTGGAATTCAGGAGGGCTGACTTTGTCAAAATGGGAGCGTTCTTTAGAAAAGCACTAGCAAACAGGCAAGAAGGAGGGGTAGAGCATCAGAACTGCCATCACAGAGGCAACAAGCCTTTGTGTGAAGCAAATAAACAAATGCAAATGAAAGGAAAAAAACACTATGGTTCCCAAAAGAGGTGGCGGGGAAGGTTAGGGAGAAAAAGCATTCAGGAAGTATAAGGAAACGCAGAAGGAGCAGGACAGAGGACTGTACTAGTTAAAGCAGAAGGAAGCGGGGAAGGCAGTCAGAATAGCAAAGGCCCCAAAAAGAGGAAAAGATAGCCAACTCTGTTAAGAAGGGGGATAAAACCTTTTATAGGTACATTAGGGAGTGAAGAAAGACAAAGGGAGGGATAGTGAGGCTGAATAAAGGGGTGGGTGGGCAGAGAGGACAGTGAAAAAGCAGGGCTACTGAACGAATATTTCTGCTCAGTATTCACAGAAGAGGAGGGGGGGGGAGGTACCTAATCCAATCAGTAGAAGCAGTCTGGATGGGAGGGGGGTCGATACCAGTCCTTTCACAGAAGAAAGGGTTCTGAAAGAACTAGAACTGAAGGTGGACAAAACAATGGGGCCTGACGGGATTTACCCCAGAATTCTAAAAGAACTAAGGGGAGAACTAGTGACGCCACTGACTACCCTTTTTAACAAGTCATGGGAGGATGGTGTGGTACCTGAGGACTAGAGGAAGGCGGATGTGATTCCCCTTCACAAAAGTGGGAGCAAGACAGAGGCAGGAAACTACAGACCTGTCAGTTTGACCTCAGTGGTAGGGAAAATGATGGACTCACTTCTGAAGGAAAGAATTGAGTACCTAGAGGCCAGTGGGGCACAGGACCCAAGGCAGCATGGATTCACAGTGGGAAAGTCATGTCAGACAAACCTAATCGATTTCTTTGATTGGGTGACCAAAGTAGTAGACCAGGGAGAGGCTGTGGACATGGCCTACCTAGACTTTAGCAAGGCATTTGACACAGTGCCACACAAAAGATTAATACACAAATTAGCCAGCCTGGGGGTGGGTCCCAGGTTGGTAGCCTGGGTAAACATTGGCTGGACAACAAGATACAGAAGGTAATAGTAGGTGGAGTCCACTCCGAAGAAAGAGGGGTTACTAGTGGGATACCACAGGGTTCAGTACTGGGTCCAGTCCTTTTTTTTAATGTCTTTATAAGTGAGATTGCAGAGGAACCTGAAGGAAAAGTATGCCTCTTTGCAGATTACATGAAAATCTGCAACAGGGTTGATACACAAGGGGGGGAGGTGGAAAGGATGAGAAGGGATTTGGCAAGGTTGGAGGAATGGTCAGAAGTATGGCAGCTTAGATTTAATGCAAAGAAGTGCAAAGTAATGCACCTGGGAAACAAAACCCAGGGGAATAATACACAAGGGGGGGAGGTAGTATCAACAACAAAAATGGAAAGGGACCTGGGGGTAGTCATATCAGATGACCTAATGGTTAGCAAGCAATGCGAGAAGGCAGTAGGGACTGCCAGGAGTGGACTGGGGGATACCGGGATGTATAGGGAGAGGCATCACCAATAGAAAACAGGAAGTTGTTATCCCTCTGTACAGAGAGTTGGTGAGACCCCATCTGGAGTACTGCGTGCAGTTCTGGAGACCCCATCTCTGCAAGGACACAGACAGGATGGAGGCAGTCCAGAGGAGGGCAACTAAAATGGTGCAGGGTCTGTAACAGAAGCCATACAAAGAGAGACTAAAGGAGCTTAATATGTATACCCTTGAGGAAAGGAGGGAGAGGGAGGACATGATAGAAACTTTTAAGTACCTCAAGGAATCAACAAAGTCCACAAGAGTAGCATCTTTTAGAAAAAGAGGTATGTGAGCCGAACCTGCTGTGGGCAGCATTTGAAATCTGGCCATATGCCCGCGACCTGGGTTCGAACTGACCTGAGTCGGCCGGAGGGCCGGCCGGGGGGAGAAGGATGAAGCATCCCATGAACAGCTCTCCTCTGGGGGGGGAGGGTGCCCGGCGCAATGAGGACTCCTGCTGGAGGCCGGGAGATACTCACGCTCCGGTACTCGCTTCATGGGAGGTGAGGCGGACGCTGGTGTCATTGCACATCCCCGCCTCCAAGAATACAGGAAAAAGGAGAAGGTGGGTGGAGGCCGCTGTCTCAGTGAAGCCCTCCTCGGGGCTTTGATTAGCTGTCATCGCCACTCCCCCGTCTAGTCACTAGTTCCACGGCATGGATTGGGGACTGTTGCCACGGCCCCACCCTCCAGGGGGTAACTGGGGAGTCAGCGGCAAATAGATGACCATGAGAATCCCAGGGGCTGTGACCAGGGCTGAGGACTGACAGTAACCCTGCCAGGAAACATAGAGAATAAAAAAGGAAAAAAAAAAATATGCAAGGACAAGGGGACACAATTTGAAGATGGAGAGAGGATGGCTCAGGGGCAATATGAGGAAGTATTTTTTCACAGAGAGGGTAGTGGATGCATGGAATGGCCTTCCTGAGGAGGTCGTGGGGTCAAAAACAGTGGGGGAATTCACGAATGCAAGGGTCAGACATAAGGCATTTCTTTTGGGGGGGTAGGAAGAAATAGGCTGTTGGTTAACTAGGATCTGCAGCTTATCCAGTAGGTGCGGAAATGGGCAGACTAGGTGGGCGGAACGGCCCTTATCTGCTGTCAAAGTCTATGTTTCTATGGTGGAGCGACTGCTCGTCCATCAAAGGGACAGTGGTCTCTACGCCAGATACTTCTTGACTCAGAAGAAGACAGTGGAGTGGCATCATATTTTAGACCTCAGGTACCTAAACAGACATGTTCTAAAGCACCATTTCAAGATGGTCACTCTGAATTTGGTAATTCAGGGCTTACAGCAAGGAGACAGACTAGCCTCCCTAGATTTCAAAGATGCCTACTTTCATATCTCCATCAGGCAGGCCCACAGGAAGTTCCTCAAGTTCTTGCTTCCTTCAGGGCACTGCCAGTTTGCAGCCATGCCCTTCGGCCTGACATCTTCTCCGAGGGTGTTCACCAAGTGTCTAGCTGTAGTGGCAGCTTATGTAAGGAAAAAGGGGATAATAGTATATCCGTACTTGTATGACTGGCTAACTGTAGCAAATTCTTCTTCTTTTTTGGAACAGGCTCTCTCCTTAACAAGAGACACCCTGCAAGTGTTGGGGTTTATCATAAACGTCAGGAAATCACACCTAGCACCAGCTCGGCTCCTCACATACATAGGAGCTCAGCTGGACACTGTACATAGCAGGGCCTTTCTCTCCAGAGAAAGAAGAGAGAATTTTCTAACTTTGGCAAATTCCTTTGCCCTGGGTCAGCCCAGGCAGGCCAGATATTTTCTACAGCTCCTGGGCCACATTGCATCCATGTCAGTGGTGGTCCCAGGAGTCCGATTCAGAATGAGAGCCATTCAACACTATCTAAGATCTCAGTCTCAAAGAAAAGACTGAAAGTTGATCCCAGTTACAAAAAAAAACTGCTTCAGTTTTTTGACTGGTGGAAGGACTCCAAAACCTTGTCAGTGAGGGTACCCTTCCAGGTTTCCGCCCCCTCAAAAATCACTACTACAGATGCTTCTCTACTTGGATGGGGAGCTCACATGGACAGCTGTTACATCAGTGGCTCATGGACTCCATAAGAGTCATAGGCTCACATCAATTTGCTGGAGCTCAGAGCCATATCCTTGGCTCTCAAAGCATTTGCCTCTGAAATAAGAGGACTAAATGTCTAGATCAGAACAGACAACATCTCCGCTATGTTCTACATAAACAAGCAGGGGGGCACAAAGTCTGTCATCCTGTACCTAGAGGCCATGAGGATTTGGGAGCATGGCCTACTCCCTGGGAGTCAGTCTGTCAGGCATTCAGGAAAGGACAACACCCTGGCGGACGCCCTCAGTCGCATCAACCATCAACTGTGTTTCTGTGAAGGATACAAAGACCAGGGTGGGGCGGAGCCAACCAGCAGGGCAGCAGCAATTTCTCAAAGCTCCTGCAGGAACAGAGAAATAATGGTAAAAATAGCAATTTCTGTAGTGGCAAATTGAATGGACACTCCAGCTAACATCAGAGTGTCCTTAGGAATCATTAGACACCGAATTTGCAATAGAAATCCAAAGAAAGGCACGCAAATCCCGCTCATCAAATCTTTTTTTAAAGTGCATGGCTCTCGGCAGAAGAGATCTAATGCCTTAGCCTCAGCGATGCCTGACAGTACCGGAGCAGCACTGGAAGCCCTAGAAAGCACAATAGTTAATCTGTGCAAATTATCCACATGAGGGACAAAAACCTGGACACAATTACTGGTAGTCTCACCTCAGTGGAATAGAAGATGGCAGAGATTAAAACCAAAATCAGCACTGCTTCCAAGACAGCCGATTGGGCGCTTGCAGCCCATGCGGCAATGGTGGGCAGAAATAAACTTCTCCAGTTGTATCTTGAAAATGCAGAAAACCAGTTTCATGCCCGCAATTTGTGGATTCTTGAACAACATGAGGAGACTGAAGGCATGGATGTCATCACCTTCATGTAAGTGTGGCATCACTGAGAACCTAGGCTGGCCTCAAAAGAAGAGAAGGCCTACAGGGTCACGCTTCACTGGGAAGTTGCTCTCTCTGATCTTCCTTGTGCCATACTTGTTGCTTTTCTTTCCACGAGGGACCAAGACTTAAATACAAGTGGCAAAATGAATACCCATAATGATGGGGGAACGAAAAAAATCCTACGATTTCAAGACAGGTCCTACTTGACCCAACATTATCACAAAGCCTTTGATGGCATCAAAATGGGAGTTGAAATCACTGCAGATCCCGTTTGCTTTGCTACTACCAGCCTGACTGCACATTATTGTGACTAATAAGCGGTACTCATTTAGCGACCCTAAGGATGTCACGAACCTGCTGCAGAAGTTGAAGGCAGATAAGCCTGCCAACCCCACTGAAAAAATCTGGATTACGATGCCAGAGACCTCGTGGAGGTGGACAATGACACTTGAAAGGACCCATATAAAACAATGGTTACATTCCTTGCTAGTTAGTGTTCACCTGTTCTTGATACAATGTCCCCCTGTTCTTCATGTATTGCAGTGCCTTAATGTGAACTTTTGCGGAGGCGAGGTTGATGCAAGTTTGGTGTAGATACTCTATTAAGCTTTTTTACTGCGTTTAGCATAACTTTTTCATTTGAGGTAGACTTGATATGGAAGGCTGGGAGGCAAGAGAACTGATGGGTTTAAATAATGTGAATGGCTGCTTGGCACACTTCTGAACTGGAACAGTATCACACTGTACCATCACTGAAAGGATAACACTTGCTGTGCTCATGTGGGTTACATCTTGACTGTACATCATGCAGCATCTGCATGGGGTAGGCTTTCTAATTAAAAACTGTTCTGTGCTGTACTCTACCTTTCACGATAACCAAGTTGCATCAAGGGTTAACCACTAAAATGACACTTCCAAGTACTAGCTAAAATTCAGGAAGGATAAAAGCTAGTAATGTTGCTCTCTCTCACAATATGTCTATCGATAGGCAGTGCCCAGCAGTGTTCTCGAATCAGACCACTTGGTTTGTATCATTATGGATTGCTCTAGCTATAGTGTAGTCATTTTGCTTATTAGTGGGGACTTTGAAGGCAGGACCAGCTAAAGGTTTTTGTTGAATATGGGGTATATTTCAGAGTTCACTGGAAGACAGTCAGCATATTTTATGTACTACTTGACCCCTTGCTATGATGGCATAACTCTTGTAAAATCAAATTTATTTATTGATTTATTTATTTAAAAGTTTAACCAGGAAATATATACTGAGCTGAAAACAGCTCACCTCCAGGTGTGTCCTGGGGGAGAGAGGAATAGGAGAAATCTACCAATAAAAAATAACCAGGTAAAATACAATAATACAGTGTTACAAGCAGAATCATAAATACTATAGGCAGAATAGTAAATGAAGGCATCTTGAAAAAAACACACTCTAATATATACAGAAAGGGAAACTAGCAGAACATTAAGAAGAGGGCACGGCTAGAGAATGGAGAAAAAGAGGAAGGATCACAAGCAGTTGCAGGTAGGATGACAAAAGTCAGAAAGAGACTTTAGGGAGGAAGGAGAAGAGGCAGGCAGAGTAGGAAGGGGAAAGGAGGACTAGAGTTTTGGAAAGTGGTAAGAAAAAGGGGATTGACCAACAACAGATTTTCTAGAAGAAAAAGAGAGAGAATGGAAAATATTGTTGCAGAGAGGGTAGGAGGAAGAAGGGGAGGGGAAAGAAGGGAGTTGAGATAAGAGGGAAGAGTGCCAAACCACAATTTGGATAAAAAAGAGACACAATGGGAAAGGTGCCTAGCATCAAGTGAGGGGAGTGAAAGAGCTGAGTAGAGAGAGCAGTGGTGAGTACGAGAGGAGCAATCTAAAGCAAAGCGGCAGAAAGAATGAAAAAGGGGGTTCATTCTGGCAAGGGAGGATTTAGGGGCACTACTGAAGACTAAATCACTGTAGTCAAAAATAGAAAGGATCATTTTTAGGACAATTTCTCATCGGGTAGGGAGCAGCATGCTCTCTTTATTCCTGTACAACGAGCCAAGCTTAATGAAGCTTTTTGTGAATTGCATCAATGTGCACAGCGAAATCAAGATACCAGTCAAGGCAAACCCTGAGGTACTTAAAGGAGGTGAAATCTTCAATATTAGTATCATCAAGGGGATTAAATAGTAGGGGAGAAGTAATTTAGAAAGTTAGCGTCTCTCTATTCCTGTAACTAGTGCATTTATGGTGGATAGTTCTCCTAGTGTAATAATGTAGATAGATGTCAGTATTGTTGTATAGCACACACAAGTTGAATGCTTTTGTACTGTTCTGTGCAAAACAAAACAAACCAAGTTGATTAAAAAAACAGACCAGAGGAGGTCTCAGAATCCAAGGGAAACTAGCAAAGTTCTTCTGGTGATGGGGTGCTCAACTGTGAAGGGAGTTACTGTAGGGTCACAGGAGAGAGGGGGACCACACAGGAGAGTTGTGTGCCTCCCAGGTATGAAGCCAAGAGAATCATGTCTATGGTGCACACACTTGTGCAGGAGGAATGGGAAAACCTGATGTGATCCTCCACCTTGGCACAAACGACCTGGCAGGGTGTGAGGTAGAGGAGGTACAAAAGAGGTTTAGGGAGCTTGGGAGGAACGTTAGGGAGGTGTCTAAGTCAGTTTGAGATGTGCTACTGGTACCCAGGGCCAGATTGGCTAGGAAGCTCCAAATCCCCAAGCTCAACCAGTGGCTAATGGATTGATGCAAGGAGGAGGGCATTGGTTGTGAAGGGGACTGGGGAAGAGTCTGAGATGAGAAGTCCACACCTCTGCAGGGCTGGATCGAGGGTACTGTACGACAGGTTAGGGTAGTACATTAGGATGGCTTGAATTTAAACTGAGTGGGGGAGGACTACCTGGGAACGCAGAACCCAAGGATCACGACATGAGGTAACAGGAAGGCCACCCCCCCCCAAGCAGAGGGGACAATAATTAAAAAAGGAAGAAGGGGGAGGAGAAGGGTGAACACAGTGGTACAGGAATGGAGGGAATGAGAGAAAAAAGACAAGAAGAGGCAAGCTAAGAGTGCAACCAGAGGAAGGAGCATAGGAAACCTAGGATGTTGAAAGTGATATCTATGAATGTTGGCATCTAGGGAACGAAATGGATAATCTCCAGGCCATGATGACAGAGGACTGAGCAGATCTGGTGACGGTCACAAAGACCTGAGCAGCCCCGAACCGTGACTGGACTTTGTCTGTTCCTGGGTACACTCTCTATAGGAATATAGAACAAAGGGTAGGAGTGGCAGTCTTTGTTAGGGAGGGGATAAAGGTCACATGGGATGACATGGGGGGAGGGTACAGAGACACTGTGGGTACGGCTGCAGTCAGGGGTGGGAAGAAGAAAATAAGGGTAGGGTAGTGTACCAATCACCAAGTCAGGACAAAACCACAGACAGGGAGCTAGGGGATGAGAAAAGAAAGGCTGCGGGGAGGGGGATTTTAACATGCTTGATGTGTGGACCATCCCACAGGCCATGACCAAGCAATCCTAGATGCATTCTAGATGGTTTTCCAACATAGGGTGATGGAGCAAACATGGGATCAGGCCATCATGGATCTAGTTCTGATGAGCAGCGATCACATCAAAAGCATCAGGGTCACTGAACCCCTGGGAGGGAGTGATCACCAGTCTGTGGTTTCAGGTGGACATGGAACATGAAGTCCTGAACACAAAAACATGTGTTCTTGACTTCAAAAGGGTGGATTTTTTATGCATAGGGACGATGCTAGGGGAAAAGACTGAGAGAATTAAGGGAGGACATGGGTGTGGAGGATAGATGGCCAGTAATTAGGAAGGAGGCCTGGGCAGTCACCGCAACCTGCTTTAAGCAGAAGGTTGAAAACATAGAAACAGAATTTCACAGCAGATAAGGACTGTTTGACCCACCAAGGCAGCCCATTTGTCACTGCTTATGCTGTCATCACAAACTCTACTTGATCTACAACTCCCTCCCCCCTTGTTTCCTAACTAAGATTCCCTTGTGCCTATCTCATGTATGCTTGAAGCCCACCACTGTTTTTGACCCACCACCTCCACTGGAAGACTGTTCCAGGCATCCATCAGTCTTTCAGTGAAAAAGTACTTCCTCGCATCTCTTCTACATTTTCCCCCTTTCAGCTTCATTGCATGTCCCCTTATTCTTGTAAATCTTTTCTCTGAAAAAGACCTCCCCTCCTGTACCTCATTCAGTCCTGTGAGATAGTTACATGCCTGTCATGTCCTCGCTCTCTTCCAGGGTGTACATATTGAAGTCGTTCAGTCTCTTCTCATAGGGCTTCTGATGCATCCCCTACACCATTTTAGTTGCCGCCTTCTGGACAGCCTCCACCCTGTCTGTGTCCTTCTTGAGATGTGGGCTCCAGAACTGGACACAGTATTCCAGGTGGGGTCTCTCCAGCAATCTGTACAGTGGCAACAACACCTCACTCCTTCTGCTGGTGATACCCCTCTCTATGCATCCCAGCATCCCACTTGCCTTACCTACTGACTTGTTGCACTGTCTTGCCAGCTTGAGATTGTCAGATATTATTAGTCATGGAAACCTAGACAATGACAGCAGAAAAAGACCAAATGTCCATCCAGTCTGTTGGAATTCTCAATTTAGCCCTGGGACCTACTGTCCCTCCAGTGTCTTAGCCCTCCCCATCCTTCCCTCAGTTCACCTCCCAGCTTCATTTCCTGTTTGGTGACTGTCAGTACTTCTTCCATTTTATGCTCTACTGCTGGATTTCTGTCCCCTGGACTCATGACTCTGCACTGTTTCACATTGAAGCCCAGCTGCCACCCTTGACCACTCCTCAAGTTTTCTCAGGTGTCTCCACATTCTTTCTACCTGGTCTGGAGTGTCCCTATTACAGATTTTGGTGTGATCTACAAAGTGGCAGACCTTCCCTTCCAACTCTGCAGTGTCACTTATAAGGACATTAAAGAGAACTGGTCCCAGTACTGAGCCTGTAGGGTTGGATAAGACCTTGTCTCATTTGTTATGCAGAGAGTTAAAAGCAAGGATCTATTCTGTCCTCTCCTATTCTGCCACTTGTCTGTCTCTTGTTTTTCTGATTGTATAGTTAAATTTTCCTTATGGCACCTAAGAATTGGCTACTCTGATGATCCCACAATTTCCCTGTTTTCTCCTTTCCTTCACTTGCCATTTCTGCTCATTCTTTCTTCTCTTGCTTCTCTGTGGTTAAAAAAATATGCATATGAATCTGCATGCGAAACTGGGATCCCTTTGTTTACAAATGTATATAATTACAGTATATTGAAATATTTGCAGAAAGCTATTTAGGTTTATCTGGAGCACGGGGGGTTAACCTTGAGGTGCATTTTGACCTCCACAAGCTTGTTTGCAGAATTATCAGCAGTAAATCAGCCCTGGGACAGGGTATCTAAATTGGTTGCACCTGTTAAGGAGACTAATTTACACTTCAGACTGATTACAGGAAAGAAACAGTCTTAATACATTTTGTGAAACACAGGTGTTGGGATTTACAAGAACAGGATGCAGAATTTAATTGCCAGGGAAAACATCTTATAAAAAGAGTAATGTTTTATTTGAGAGAGGAGGGGGAAGGAGGGAGACTCTCAGATGAAGGACTTCTGTTTGTTTGAACTGCCCATATCAGGAGTTAGCCTGCCCAATTTTATTTTTTATTGTTGCTGTTAATAATAAAATGCTACTTGCAAATTTTATAACCTCTCCTGGTCTGCCTGCTTCCTGACCTATACTTCAGTGACAGAGCTCTGAGACACCCTGCTGGTTACCCTCCTTCCCCCAGAGTGAACTTCATTTACCACCACCCTCTGTTCCCTATCCATTAACCAATTTGTTACCCAGTTTACTACCTTAGGATCCACCCCTAAGCTGCACAGCTTCCTTGTGAGTCTCGTGTAGTACAGTCAAATGCCTTACTAAAATTTAAGTATGCCATGACCACTGCCTCACCCTGATCTGCTGCCTTGGTCACTCAGTTAAAGAAATCTTTCAGAGTTGTCTGGCATGGCCTCCCCCGTGAATCCTTGCTACCTCAGGTCTTGTACCCGCTGGATTTAAGATACTACACAGTCCTTTCCTTTAGCAGTGACTTCATTAACTTCCCCACCACTGATGTCAGACTGACTGGCCTATAGATACCAGCTTCCTTCCTGCTACCCCTTTTATAAGGTGGGACTACATCTACCCTTCTCCAGTCCTCAGGAACCACTCCTGTTTTCAGTAAGTTTTTATTTTTCTTATCTATTTTTGCTCCTCCCAACCAGCCCCTTGCACCGCCCCCAGCCCAGTCACTCTGCATCCACCCGACTCACCTCTGGATCTTGTTAGCGGAGTGCCAGCTAGCCGGGTGCGGCACCTGCAAGGGGTTGGCATCATCTCGCCAGTCGGAATGTTTTCTTTCTCCCGGTTTCCCCCGAGTGTAGCGCAGAGGCATGCAGTGACGCCAGTGGTCGAGCTGCGCACGCTTCCACATGTGGCACACCGGGTGTCTGCCCCACATCCACCCCCTGTGTCTGGGTCCGTTGTGCCATCCCCCAGCCACCGCTAGGGGACAGGCAAGCAGCGGACTCCATCCCAACCCCTCCCCAGGAGAGGAGAGGAGAGCTGTCCTCCGGATGCTCGATCCTTTCCCTTCCCGGCCCGCCCCTGGCAGCCCGCTCGCATGGGTCGTCGGCGTGGCAGGAAGTAAGGCATGGATGCCTCAGCCCTCCATGCCACTGGGCCGACTTGTTTTCAGTAAGTTGTTGAATAGGTCTATCAGAGGTTCCATCAGTACCTTTCTGAACTACCTCAGTACACTTGGATGTATCCCGTCTGGCCCCGTAGCTTTGTCCACTTTAAAAATGTTCAAGTCCCTTCAGAACTCTGTAATGGAGTTATGTCCACCTCCCTCCCTCCCTCCACTGCTCCTGCTGCTTTTATGTGGCCCATCCCCTTCTTAGTGAAGAGTGGACAAAAGTATTTGTTTGGGATATCTGCCTTTTACTGATTCTCCTCTGCACGGCCCCTTCCCCTAGTCTTACTTTTTTCACTTATGCACTTAAAACACTCTTGTTCCCATTAGTTACCCCTTGAGCTATTCTTTCCTCGGTTTATGCCTTTTGCTCCTCACCACATCCACTTGCTTCTTCTGATACTTCTCTCTCTCTTCTTCCATCTTCGTTTCTTTTTTACATTCCTGAGTGCTACTCTTTTAGCCCTTACCTTTTCAGCTATTTCCTTTTGAGAACCATAGTGATCTCTTTTCCTGTTTTCGCTCCCTTCCTTTGCGCAAAGATTTGTTGTCTTCACTATAACTTCCATTAACCTGGCCCACTGCTCCTCCATCCTACACAAGTCACCCCCCCCCCCGATCATTTCTGAGGCATTTGCCCTTTAATTTTTCCTTAAATCTGCCTTCATTTAATCCAGGACCCTCATCCTTGTGTGGTTTGCTTTCACTCCTGTCCTTACTCTGAACCACACTGTACAGTGATCACTGGTCCCCAGATGGTCTTCCACTTTAACATTTGCAATACTGTCCCTGTTTGTGAGTACCAGGTCCAGTATTACCCCATCACAAGTAGGCTCCCTGACTGGCTGCATAAGAAATGTCCCCTGCAGGAATCTAGGATGTATCTGCTTCTGTTTGAAGCTGTGGCTGGGAGACTCCAGTCTGCGTCTGGCAGATTGAAGTCCCTGACCAGCAGCACTTCCCCTTTTTCTGCCATTGTGCACATGGCTTCCACCAGTGCTTTGTCCAGTTTCTCCCCTGTGGTGGAGGATTGTGGATCTTACCGGTGCAAATGATGGCTCTGGTTCCTGTCTCCAGGGTGACCCATGGTACCTCCAATCCCCCTGAATTCCCTGTCTCTCCTTTGCTTTGATAATCTCCCTTACATACAGCACCACCCCTCCTCCCTTCCCACCCACCCTTTCTTTCCTGAACTGAGTATAGCCTGGTATGGCCATGTTCCAATCATGGTTTCCTGTGCACCATGCCTCTGTAATGGCCACTGTATCCAGTTCTACCACCACCATGATGGCTTCCAGGGTCCAGAATTTTATTTCCTAGACTTCATGCATTTGCCACATGGCCTTCCACACTTTGTTCCACTCTGCCTGCTACCCCACTCTTTTTTCTTTTGCCCTGCCTCCTTTTACCCCCCCTCTTTTTTTTTTTTTGTACATTTTCTTTATTCTCCCCATCTCTGACCACCCGGACTCTCACCGGTGTGGTCACACAGCTTGGCCTTATCCTGCCCTGCCTGAAGTCCCCAGCCTTACCTATCCAGTGTGGGCCTGTCTCCTCTCTGCTCCTCTGATCACTTGACCCCCGGCTCTGAGCCCCCCAAGGTGGGACAGCCGACTCCTCTGGTGCTCTATCTGTCAATCTAGTGGAACTACCAGGGAAGGCAGGGAGCACCAGAGGCATGCTATAGGACCCGACACTGGGCATGGGGGCAGGCCACTGGACCCACCTTCACCTAATAGGGGCCAGGGCCATTTTAATTTTCTCTGTTCTCCCCCCACCATTGGCGCACACGTGCAATGCATCCAGTGCGTGCATGAGTGCTCCTGCACATGCACACAGGATTGCTGCCACAGCCAATCCCCTGGCAAGGATCCCAGGACTGCTGTACCGGTAGTCACTACCGGGAGTCACCAAAGCCAGAGATCTGCGATCCCCCTCCTCTCCTACCCCGCTGACTCCCGATGATCTGAGCACACTCCCGAACCCAGGTTTCCGGCGTAGTGCGATGTGTGGCATCCAGCACCTATACCCTCAGTGCCACTGGGCCAGCTGACCCTCTGTTTTTGCAAATCTTGTTTTTGTCCCCCTCGATTTCTACCACACTGCTTTCTTTATTTTACATCCTGGGGGATTCTCTTCCCCTCAGGTCCTTCCGTATCTCTGCTTCAATCTTGGGGGTAGGGGTGGTTTATGTCTCCCTTTTTCCTTCTGCCACCCTCCTCAGCTCATTTAAATGTTGATTGAAGTAACATTTAACCTGTCCACTGAGATCTGTGGTTTCCCTCCCAAATGGATGCAGGGTAGCACCCCCTGTATAGGTCCACATCACTCCAATTTGGTACCCAGTTTTTAGTGTAGTAAAACCCCTGTTCTCTACACCATTCCATCAGCCACAAGTTGAAGCTCCTGGTGCAAAGAACCCTATCCTTTCCTTGGTCGTAGACAGGCCGCACCTCAGTGAAAGCCACCAAGTGCACCCCCTGCCTAAGACCCCTCTCCAGATTCCTAAAATCTCCCTGTAGAACCCCATCCCTGTCCCTGACCAGGTCACTAGTCCCCAGGTGGACACTGACATCCAGCTCCCCCTCCAGACCCGGTGCCCTAGTAATCCTTAGGATCTGCTTTCCCTCCCTCTTAACCGTGACACCAGGTAGACTTCTCATGTCCCTCTTTCCCTCCTTTACGGTTCCCAAATCTACCTTCCTAATGATTAAATCCTCCACTAGAATTTGATTCTTCCTCTGCTGAGGTCTTCTACCTCCCACCTTGGGGCCTCCCCAGCAGAACACTGCTACTTCTTCACTGGCCACTGCTATGGATGCCTCCTCCTGACAGTCCCATCCTGCTAGAGTGGCTAATGAGTTTCATGGTGGCACAGGCTGAGGAATATGACCCTGACCCTCCACTCCCACCCTCCTGGAGCCCCACCATAATTCAGCTGACCCTCCTCCTTAGCTTCCTGTGGGGAAATGTTGGCAGACCCAGTGGCCTCTAGGTAGTGGAGGCGATCCTTGGCCCAGAGTCCAGCGACCTCCTCCCTCAGCCAAGAGAGGTACATGCAGAAGGATACAAGGAGCAAGAGGAGGAAGCTACAGTACTATGGTTTACAGAGGAGATGGGCAGTGCAGTGAGGGAGAAAAGAGCTTCTTACAGGAAATACGGGAAGACCTAGAAGAAACAGGATAGGGCAGAATATGCAGGACAGTTGAAGTCAACTTACAGGGTGGTAAGGCAAGCCAAGGTGGAGATAGAACTAAGAATAGCTCAGGGGGGTCAGAGAGGTGACAAGACTTTTTGATACATAGCGGAGAAGAGAACAACAAAAGAGGTAATAGCAAAGCTGAGAAAGGGGACCGAGTGGGTGGAGGAAAACAGGGAAACGACTGAGGTACTCAATGAATACTTCTGCTCAGTCTTCACTAAGAATAAGGATGGTCCACTACCAAAGGGGAAAATAGGGATGGGGGCAGTGGGGATGAGGGAGAAATCAATAACAGAGGACAGAGTCCTCAAAGGGCTCAAGGCCTTCAGGGAGAACAAGTCCCCAGTGCTGAATGGCATGCACCTAGGGGTGCTGAGAGAACGAGCTACAGTCCTTTCAGCGCCCCTGGCTCACCCTTCCTTTCTTTTTTCTTTTTTTCTTTTTTTTAGCAAACATTTTATCTTACAATTTCTGCACATATTATACAGACCAATTGAAACACGACATCAAAGGTAAAGTCAAAACATATAACAGATATGACTTATTCAAAAATAGAGGCATCTTAAACCCCAGAACAGATAATAGTCATTAACCACAGTTACTACAATTTATATTATTAACCAGGGATGGTAATATGAGACCAAATATTAAACACTATAGCTTGATGTCAGATATAGGAATTTTTTTACCCTCTTTGTATTCACCCCCCCCCATGTTGCATGCAATATTCTTCTCACTTGACCCACTTCATTAAAATTGAGCTTAATGTACATCTCTTTTGTGATATGAATTTCTTTCACTAGCCCTATCCAGTCGTGGATTGTAGGAGTGGTAGGGACAAGCCATTTTCTTGTGATTGCTTTCAAAGCTGCTGCCACAAAGATCCAAAATAAATAATTCTTTTGTGGTGACCTCACAGCCAGAGGTAGTATCCCGAGGAATAGGTTTTTGAAAGTCTGTGGAATTTCAGTTGCCAAAATCCATGATATTGTGTGGGCAAGGCCCCTCCAAAAATGCTGTAGTCTAGGGCAGGACTAAAATATGTGAACATGATCACCTTTGTTTTCAGTTCCTCCACCATCTTTCAGACCCCCCACCCCACCAGGTGTAATACTTTATTATTGTGGCTGTCCCAAACAAATTAACCAAAATCTTCCAACAAAACTGTCTCCTTGATGGCCTTTTGAACTGCTCGCTGGACATGGGGGTGGTTCCGCATGAATGGAGGACAGCTGATATAGTGCCCTTGCACAAGAGTAGACCTAGGGTTAAGTGAGGAAACTATAGACCAGTCAGCTTGACATGAATTGCTGGAAAACTGATGGAAACCATACTAAAGGAGAGGTTGGTTGCTTTAGGTAAATAGACTCCAGGATAGCAGGCAACATGGGTTCATGGCAGGGAGGTCATGCCAAACAAATTTGATCAGCTTCTTTGATTGGGTCACTAGGGCAGTAGACAAGGGCTGAGCAGTGGCCATTCTGTACCTGGACTTCAGCAAGGCCTTTATCTTAGTCCCCCACAAGATGTTGATCAAAAAAACTAGAAGTTATGGGAACAAGGGAAAAACTAACCAGGTGGGTGGCAGACTGGCTGGGGGGGGTAGAATGAACTGGGGGGGGTATGAGGGGAGCACTCCGAGATGAGAGAAGTTACTATCGGGGTCCCACAGGGAATCAGTGCTTGGTCTGGTCCCATTCAGTATGCTCATCATCGACATTGGGGATGACATCAAAGGCCAGATATGCAGGAGGGTGTAAGGGATTGAATGGAGGAGCTGGCAAAATTGGAAAGGTGGTCTGGTATCTGGCAATTGAGGATTAGTGTTAAAAGGTGCAAAGTAATGCATATAGGACATAAGCACCCCAGGGCCAAGTACAGTCTCCAGGGTGGGGCTGGGGGGATCACAGTCTTAGAGGAGAGGAGCAAGCTCCATGGGATAGCAATTACAAAATTAGGCGGTGGGGAAAGCAGACAAGATGCTGGGTTGCAAATCAAGAGGGTCCTTCAGCAGGAGGAAAGGTCATTCTGCCCCTGTACAGGTTCATGGTGCATCCATATCTGGAGTGTTGCATGCAGTACTGGAGCCTTTACCTTAAGACAGACATAAACCAGATGGGAGCAGTACAGATGAGGGCAACTAAGATGATTCAGGGGCAGCAGGATGTCCTCTATGAACAGAGGCCGGTGAACCTGAATGTGTACTCGCTGGAGGAGAGAAAAGAGAGAGGACATGATCAAGAACTTCAAATACCTTAAAGCATTAATGATGTTGACATAGGAGATCTTTTCACAAAAGTGAGGACAGAAATACCAGAGGGCACAACTACGAATTGGGGGAGACAGGAAGGAAGCCAGAAGACACTTCTCCATTGAAAGGGTGGTGGCAGAATGGAATGCACTGCCAGAAGGGGTAGTAAAATCACAGTACAATTGGGGTATTTAAAAGGGGGTTGGATAGATTCAAGGGGAAGGTTAGGGTGAGGGGGTGGGACAACATATAATATATATGCATGAGCTGTGCATTGAGCAAACTCGATAGATTTACATACCTTCTTCTGTGTCGTCGAGGCACAGGTCAGGAAGCATAGGGAAAACCCAGGAGCAGTTGTAAAATTCACCAAAACTTTATTTATAGTAGCAGTAATATAAAAAATAAACTTATTCATAATAACTACGTACAGAAGCAAAATAAAATAAAATATTTCTTGTAATTTCCCTTGCAGTAGCAGCTTAGCCTTTTTATAAGTCTTTTTTCAACCCCCCACCTGTAGCAAACATCCTATTTTTGTAAAATGTTCTGTCCTCATAAATATCAGGAGCTGCTAGAACTCGGTATGCTTCCTGAGGCCCCTACAGCCCTTGCAAAATACTCAGACATTTGCACCCAAGTAACCTCTAGCTTTCTATAGTCATCTCAATTTTTTTAGTGCTTTGAAATGATTGTTTCAGGCGCGAGGGAGCTGTGACCCTTACATTATGTCCGGGCCAACTGATAGCTGTTAAGCTGCCCTGCTGCGGGCGAGCATTGTAGTCCCTAACACTAGACTGTGTTGCTGCGAGACAGATATACTATTACAGACCTATGTAAATGTGTTTTTAATTTAATTATTTCGTATTGTACTGAGCCTTGCACCTGATAGGGGTGTTGTAGTTCTGATAGCTAATAAGAGTGAACTACACACTCGTTCTGGGCCAATCTTTTAAAGTTTGCACAGCATTGGGCACATTCATTTGGGCTTCTATGTTCATACATAGCTATTTGGGGTATTTTTAGCACTTTGAAATGATTGTTTCAGACGCGAGGGAGCCGTGACCCTTACACTACTTCCGAGTCATCTGATAGCTCTTAAGCTGCCCTGCTGCGAGCAGGGCGAGCTCGCGGCAGGGCGTGATCACGCGCATGGAGACGCATGCAGAGAGACTCGTATCGGTGCGTGTTACGCATGTTGAGCGAGTTGAGTGATTGAGAAGGGGACGTCATACTAAAAGGGACAGTACTGAGTTACTACAGGAAAACGAGGTCTGTGAGTGCATACAAATAAAAACTTTTGCCAAATATAACTGTGTGAGGGAAAATGGATCTAAACCTGTTAAAGACAAAGTGGGGACACTGTGTGTTGAATGTGAAATGTATTTGATTTCTGATATCCCAATGATTGATATAACTTTTATATGCTTAAAATGTAAATAGAACAAAGAAATGCAAATAGAAATGTCATTATTTAGCACAAGATTAAAAGCATTGGAAATCAGCTAACAAGAATTATTAAAGAAGATGGTAAATGAGGAAATAGACCAAGCAAACACTAAGGGTAAAGAAGGTGCACGTTCTGTTACACAGGGTGAAAGCTCCAGTGTTTCTGCTAGCATACTTCCCTTTTCACAAAATAATCAGGAAGTTGCATCTAATATTAGCAGATACCAAAATGAAACGATGACTAGGAAAAGAACAAGGGATAAAGAAACGCAGGAAAACTCCGATAATGACTGGTATGATGTACAATCTAAAAGACCAGCAAAGAAAAAGAAGGGAAGAAAAGCTGAAACTTTTAGACTACCACTTTTTAACAGCTTTGACCCCCTTATTATAGTAACAGAAGTAGATAATGCTTCACCTCCTGTATTGTTTCCCTTATCCAAAACAAGCCCTGAAACTAACAATATAGCCACTCTGGGACACTCCCCCCATACCCCAACCATTGATAGAACCTGAACAAGTGTACTCATTGGAAAAATTGACAGATGAACCTTTAGCAACAAATAACACAATTGATGATCAGAATAATGTTTCCAGCCGGCCCAGTGGCGCTGAGGGTTGAGGCGCTGGACGCCACACCTCGCGCCATGCCAACGACCCGGGTTTGGGAATGAGCCCAGGTTGCTGGGGGTTGGCAGGGGAGGGAGAGGATTGAGCATCCAGAGGACAGCTCTCCTCTCCCGGGGAGGGACGGGGTTCCCTGTTTGGTGCTCTGCTGATCTCTGGCGGAAGCTGGAGACACAGCAGGCACTGAGGAGTAGAGAGAAGGAGTGGGGGAGTGGCAGACAGATTATGCCTTGACGTCATGGCACCACCACTCACCAGAAAAACAGAGAAAATGCCTCTCAGCTCCAGTGGAGACAGAGCACCGGAGCTTGCCCCTGATTTGCGGCCGCCCTCCTGGCATCCTCCCGACTGACATTACTGCAGTGTTGGGGCCCACCCTGGGGGTATAACCGAGGCTACATGGGTGACGGAGGATGGCCCAGGTTGGGTGTGTGCTGTAGGGGGATGACTACATGTGCTCTCGAGGAAGACCAGAGCTGAGGGGGTGAAAGGAGGAATAAATAGTAAAATTGCAAAAAAAAAAATGTTTCCAGTAACCAAATAAATTTTACGGTAATAACAAATGATATACCTGAACAAATATTTATACTGGGAGATTCCATCACAAGGTTCACAGACAGATATACAACCTGGGGTAATAAAGAGAATGTAACTAGCTGTAGTTACAGCGGGGCAACAATAAAAGATATTGCACAGTTGATCCCAGGTATATTACAGAATGTGTCAGGACCTAAAACTGTGGTATTACATGCTGGAACAAATAATTTTGGGAAACAAGAGGTAGAAGAAACCATACGAGACATGGAAGCTGCCTTAAAATGTGTACAAGATCTAAATGCAACTCCTGTGATATCAGAAGTTCTAACCGTACCAAGGGCAAGTTACCGCAGGACACAAAATATTAAATACTTTAACTGGCTGCATAGATGGAGTCTTATGAATAATATTCATTGCATAAGAACATGGGAAAATTTGAAAGGAAAAAACAAACTCTATGGAAATGATGGGTTGCACTTAAGCAGGCAAGGATCAAGGCTACTGGGGTGTACAATTTACACTGCTATTACTGAAACAAAAAACTAAGGAAAATGAGGCAAAGGGAATCATTAACCACTGATGCAAAAAGTGATATACAGAATAAAACTAACAAAATAATTAATAACAATAAAAAATCTCGAAATAGTAAATAGGGATTACATTTTTTATTAACAAACGCAAGGAGTTTACATGGTATAAAACAGGATGAATTTCAAATAATACTCAATAAAAAAAAAAAAATAGACATAGCGGCAGTGACAGAAACATGGTGGAATGATAACTCTGAATGGATCAAAAACATACCAGGTTACATTACTTGTCACAAAAATAGAATTGAAAAAAGGGGGAGGTTTGGTGTTATTTATAAGAGACAGCATAAATTCTAAACAGATTACAAAATCAATGGACAAATCTTCCTGCAAAATTATCTGGGTTGAAATATTAGGAGAGAGATGACCAAAGCTCCTTGTTGGTCTCTGTTACAGGCCACCTGATTCAAACCTGGCAATAAGCCAGGAAATTGTGAACAGTATAAATGATAAAACAAAATATAAAGAAATGATATTAATGGGAGACTTTAATTTCCCGGGAATAAATTGGAAGGATGGCGTAGGAAGTAACAATCAGGAGAGCGTCTTCCTGGATATATGCTTAACAAATGGCCTACATCAGTTGATCCATAAACCAACTCGGAACAACAATATTCTAGATTTAATCTTAACAGATATTCCAGATGAGATTAACAATATCCAGGTCAAACGGCCCTTACAAAAGAATGACCACATGATTATTACTTTTTACAGCACTACTCAAATAAAACCTGAGACAGGAAAGACAGTTTTTAAAAATTACAGTAGAGCAAATTTTGTAGAGTTAAAACAAGAATTATCCGAATGGAAGTGGGATAATGAGACAACTTCTTGTAACGACTTATGGAGAAGACTTAAGAACAAAATTCTGGAAACAGAAAACAAACATGTTCCAATTAGGACTGTCTATAACAAAAGAGGAAAGATTCTAGCATGGGTAACACCAACTATAATTAAGCTAATTAAACAAAAAAAAAGAACTCGTAAGGTGGTGAAAAGAGAAGGTAGTGATTACAATAGATGAAAGTATAAGATGATCTTAAATAAATGTAAAGCTAAAATAAAAATGGAAAAAATAGGTTTGAAAATAGATTAGCTTATGTAAAAGATGGGGGGGGGAGTTTTTTCTCCTATATAAATAACAAAAAAAACTACTTCTAGAACCATTGGGCCCTTAGTAATACACAAGAAAGAAATTACACCGCAGGATACTACTGAGGAATTTAATAAATATTTTTGTTCAGTTTTTAATGCTAAATCCAAAACAGACAATAAACAAATAGGAAATACGCTGTATGATGACATATAAATATCCAAGGATGAGATCTGGACAAAATTAAATACAATAAATAAAAATAAATCACCAGGGCCTGACAAACTCCACCCTGGAGTATTGAAAGAAATTAAGGAGTGAATAGTGGAACCATTACATAAATTTTTTAATATGTCCTTATTTTCACACAGTATACCAAATGATTGGAAAATGGCTACTGTGGCACCTATCTTCAAAAAGGGAAACCATGCAGACATCACTAACTATAGACCAATCAGTCTGACTAGTATAATAGGGAAAATCTTTGAGTCACTACTCAAAACCAGACTAGAAAAGAACTTAAATACAAAAGGTCTGGTTGATAAAACACAGCATGGATTTAGAAAAAATTAGATCTTGTTTATCTGGTAATATGGTTTTCTACGAATATATTAGTAAAAAAATGGAAAATAATATACCTATGGATGTAGTCTACCTTGATTTTTGTAAGGCATTTGACAAAGTACCCCATGAACAATTGATAAATAAAATGAGAGCACTGGGAATTAATAATCAAATTACTAACTGGGTGGAAAAATGGCTTAATGACCATACCCAATATGTATGCATTAGAGGATACATGTCTGGAACACTCCCAGTGAGTAGTGGAGTGCCTCAGGGGTCGGTACTGGGACCAATATATTATTTGACATATTTATATTTGATATGACTATTGATATCAATAGTTTTGCTATAAAATTCACAGATACAAAAATAGTAGCACCAGTAGAAACATCAGAAGATTGTCTTAAGCTTGTCAACAACGTAAAAAAAACTCGAAATTTGGGCAGATAAAAAATCAGATGTCCTATAATGTTGACAAGTGCGTTGTTATGCACTTTGGAAATACAAATAAGAAATATCAGTATAAACTAAATGGTAAGGCTTTAACACCTATAATGCAACAAAAAGATCTAGGTATATTAATCGATCCTGACCCATCCTTTCACAGTCACTGTAATAACATCATCAGTAAGACAAATGGACTAATAGGCTGTATAAAGAGGAGTTTTACCTCTCCGGACAGGGGGATGTATTTTGCCATTGTATAGGGCTTATGTGAGGCTGCATCTGGATTACTGTTCTCCTCTGGAGCCCATACCTCAGACGAGATGTGAATAGATTAGAGGGGGTGCAACGGAGAATAACCAAACTTGTCTCAAATATGTGCAATAAAAGTTATGAGGAGAGACTGGAGGATCTGGGTATGTATTCTCTGGAGCAGAGAAGAAAAAGAGGGGACCTGTTATTAATGCACAAAATCTACACCGATGAGCTATTTTCTCAGCTGGATATGTCTTACAGTAGGTGTAACTGCAATCTCAGAAGTCACAAATATCAGTTGACATTAATGTACCCTAGAACAAATAAAAGATTTTTTATTTTACCCGAAGAATAATCTCTTTATGGAATACCTTTCCAAGTTCACCATTGGAGAACATTGACCATGTTAAATTTAAACATGATTTTGATGCCTTAATGTTATAAACAAGTCACTGATGTACCAGCGCGGCTGGAGACATACACATATGGGCCAACTGCCTTCTGTATGCCTATGCTTTCTAAGTAGAAATATATACACATTTCAACAGTAATACTAAATATTCTCTAAACAAAAGTAATCCCATTATCAGTTTCATTCCATGAGTGATTTGTACATATTTTTATATTAGCAGATATGCAAGGGAGGCAAACAGACAGCAAGAGAAAACTGAGAGACAGTGAGAGGCAAGGAATTGTGAGACTGTTGGGTTGATCAAGTCTGAGGTCTCGGAGGAAAATTTGGTTGCGCAACCAGATAGAGAAGAGACAGAAAAGGAAAGAATACATCCTTGCATTTAAACACTTTCTCCAGAACAAATGGGACAGGGTCCTATTCTACCCTGTTACATTCTGCTGGCCATTTTTAGGTTTATATTTTGGTATTCCATCCAAAAAATCTGGCCCATATCAACTCAGGCTAAATACATTTTCACTGCTCTTTTAAATGCATTGCAAATTTCTTGTTAACCCTTGCAGGGTCGCCGACTGATATGTTAGTCCAAAATTCCTGTACGTTCTAATTCTGTCTGCAGCCCAAAGGTTAAATCTGGTATTCAAAATGAAATACCAGCAGTCAGAAATTGGTTTTCTAGTAACATTTTTTTATTTGCTTGGGATATCGGTAAATGTTAAATTTGAGATCTGTAGATATAGTCTTTAGTAGCTGTGCTATAACCAGGATACTTTAATAGCCTTTTATTTATTCATTGAAATGTTTCACCAGGAAGGCACACTGAACAACAAGTTGGTTCTCTCACGGTGTGACCTGGGGGGAGCGGGTACATAAGAAAAGGATTATGGAGGAAATACAGTTATACAAGTTACATTGTTGGTGTGGAATACAGTTAATAAACAGTATACAATCAAACTGGAAAAACAATACAGACAGTCGATAAGCTGCAGTAATGAGCTGGAAAACAACGAGACAGACGGTATAATTAGTTCACCAGAAGCAATGCAGTTCATCAGAAGTGCAAATAGAATAAGTATAGGCGCAAGGTAGCTGATGAGTGCAGTGGAAGAGGGGAAGGGGTGTAGTGAAGAGGTATAAGGGAAGGGAGGGATGGGGCGAGCATGGATCAACGCCCTTTCAGGATGCTGAGAACCCTTCCAGAGGGCTGGACCACACAAAGATGGTATTAAGGGGGAGGTAGTGGATTAAAGAGGGAGGAGGGGGTGTATTGAAGTGGTATGAGGGAAGGGGTGGGAAAGATGGGCGAGCCTAGATCAACGCCTCCTACAGGATACTGAGAACCTTGCCAGAGTGCTGAACCAGGCAAAGATGGAAGTAAGAGAATGGGAATAGATTTGGAATGGGTGGTGGAGGGGGAGAGGAACAGAATAAGCAGGACAGAGTAGATGTAGGAGATTAGGGAGGATTAAAATAGGAACAGCTAGAGGAGAGGTAGTTGTGTAAGGCAGAGGCAAGGGAGTTCGAGGAGGAGGAGTGTCAAATTTGAGGGGGAGGGAGTTCCATAGCTTAGGGAAGTGATAGGCAAATCCAGACTGTCCGATGAGAGTGGAGCGACGGGGGATCAACAAGGTGCGAGTGTCAGTGGATCTGAGGGAGTGGGAAGGAGGGGATGGAGTTGAGAGGAATGAGATGCGGTAAGGTGGGAGTTCCTCAAGCCAATATTTTGGGATAAGTTTGGCACAATGGGAGAGGTGCCTGTTGGCAAGTGGGGGAAAGAACAGTTCATGATAGAGTTTGCAATGATGCGTGTTGGAGTGTGCATCAAGAATGAAGTGACAGAAGGAGTTAGAGAGTGTCCAGTCTGGTCAGGGAGGACTTGGGAGCAGCACCATAGACTACATCACAGTAATCAAAAATGGGGAGTATCATCTTCTGGACAAGTTCATGCCTAGCCGTAGAAGGGATGCAACTACAGTTCCGGTATAAGGCACCAAGTTTGGAGTGCAGTTTTTTCAGGATGGCGTCAGTGTGACCAGAGAAGTTGAGGTGCTGGTCCAACCAAACCCCAAGGTATATGAATGAGGAGGTGTCCTCGAGGATAGTCCTGACTAGAGTGGAAAGAGGGCAGGTCAGGGAGCCTAGAGAGTTTCTGCCTGGTGCCAAAGGTCATGGAAACTGTCTTCTTGACGTTTAGGAAGAGCTGGTGTAAGGAAAACCAGAGCTGAACCTGGGGGAAGTCATGCTGCAGGGCCTTTGAAACAAGGGTCTTGCTTACTAAGGTGTTGTGTGGCAGCAGTAGCAGCTTGACTTAAGAGAATTACAACCATAGACAGGTTGAGGCATTAATGTAGAAAGCACAGTTAGTTGCACCTCGGCTGCACTGGCTAAAGCAACTACATTTGGCATTCTGTACTGATTCTCCCTGTCCCATTATGATTCCCTGTCACTACCCTGACAATGGAATCATAATGGCTCCACCCTTCTAACTGGAGGGTGAGTAAGTGGGCACCTTTACAGCCAACACCATGCAGCTTCTTAGCATATACAAACAGAGGGGAGAAAGAAGTAGGTGCCTCAGCTGGGACTTGAACCCAGGCCACCCGGAATACCATTCCGATTGCACTAACCAGATGCGCCACTGAGACAACTGGAACCTGGGCTGTTCCCGGGCACATTACTCTTTCTCAAATGTACAACCCAATGGCTACACAAATATTTACTTGTAACAATCACATAGGAGTGCAGTGTGCATATTTATGGAACGCGTACAAACAGAGGTGAAAAAGAAGTTGTGTCCCAGCTGAAGCACTTACTTCTTTCTCACCTCTGTTTGTATGTGTTCCATAAATATGCACACCGCACTCCTGTGTGATTGTTAGAACTTCTTAGCCCACTAAGGGACCTCACTGTAAATAAGCCTGTGGCTCAACTGAATATATATATCACTGTTCATTATAAATGAATGGAACTGTTTTACTACTGCCTACTTCTTCTTGCTTTTCCAGGCATTGTATGTCTTCCTTCCCTGGGAGCCAGGTGCCTAACCTCGAGGATGTGCCTGGCCCCAAGTATGGAATTCTAGGGTGGTCTTCCAGGTGGCAGTGCAACATGCTGTTTGAGTTCAGATTGACTCCAGAGGCTTGATGTTCCACGAGGGGCTGCAAACAAAGTGGCCAAAATAAATGTGGAGCTGAGTGTAGCAACCCTGTCATGCTTTTCAAGTATGTGTTTTCTCTCTATAGTGCTTTATCTGGCGTGTGCACAACCTGCAATATACAGTATATACTTTTAAGGAGCCTTATACTGACTGGGGAGATGAAATGGAGGTCAAGGGGTTAGCAGTTGAGCCCTTTACCAATCAAGACAATTTAAGTTCCCACATTGAAAAGACAGACTGAAAGCAATAAAGGAGCCAGCACGCAGTCCATGTATGAGGACAAGGCAGATAAAAGAGTAACTCCTCTCGAGTTCCTAACTATGACTAAAATCTTTTGTTTTTTTAATGTCTAGCTTGTAGAGTGCAGTCCACTTCTTTCATAGAGCTCAAAGTAGTATAAAGTAATTGTGAAATCAAGTGCAGCCCTTGTTGACACACTGGAGTAATACTCTGTTTTCAAAAGTGTTTCAGAAAGCTAGTTTAAAGATGGATAAATTGTATGGCCTATGTAGGTCTGTGATCAAAACAAAACCTTTTTTTTTTTCAGTTTTGTTTTCCTGGCATGCAGTGAGTTTGTGTGTGGATATGTCCTACTGAGAGACACAGCAACCATAGTGGTTTGACATGTATTCTTCAGGTGTGCAAACAGTGAAGCGAAGATGAGCGTTTCTGAAGCACCAATAGAGCAAGTGAAACCTCTCTTGTATACACCCAGGTGTCTCCATGGGATGTGGTCACACTTAGATCCATCAATATTCTGATTTTTTTTATTTAAATTAAAAAGTTATGGTGTATTTAACTTTTCAAAATGAGCAGCATTTGATGTTGAATGCTCTGGTCACTGTGCTGTTAGCGTAGGAGACACTTCATAAAATGGGATTGGCCCTCATGCTACAAAAAAGTGCTTCTAGTTGGTTAACACTCTATGGATTTACAATTGAAAAATTATAATATGAGGAAATTAAGTACTTGGTTTTATTTTAATGTCTTTTCACTTGCTTTGGGCCCTGGGCAGAAACCACAAATACGCATAACCTCTTAATGTACTGTATAACCTGTAGTCAGTCAGGCATTTAGAAAGAGCAAAGCGTGTTAAATTCTCCTTCCAAGAGTGGCTTAGCTGCATTGTTGCATGTGGGTAAACCAGTGAAAGTGGATGAGGAATGGAAATTCCGAAATAAAAACTGATTATCTCCTTTCTTTCTTGAAGTTCTTAATTTTAGTGTTTGCTGCTATTCGAAAGTGTGTGTGGGATTATGGACGTCTTGCATTGGTGTCAGAAGCTGAAAGGTAAGACCGAAGTAAAGAAGACTTTTTACATGCGCTATAGCTTCTAGTAAATATGTAACCCCTAGATGGCGCTATCCCAGGGGCTACTACCCCTGCCTGATTTGCCACTAACAGGTTGAGGGGCCTGGATCCAATGGCGGGTGCCTCCACCCAGAGGTCAGGGTTTGCAATAGTTAAACTAACTTGGTCACAGCCCTCTGGGACACTGCAACCACCCTTTCTTCCCACTAGTGGCCCACACAATATATCAGAATTACCTTCACAGTATACACTTACCCCAGGTCTGGTTCCTCACTGGGACCTCCTGTGAAATGAGATGCAGTGCAACAATCACAGTACAGTACTTTAACATAGACAAATACCTCAGGCAGTACAACTTTGCTGAAACAAGTAGCTCTGATTTATTTGGGGGATATAACAAGGACGGAAATCAGGTTAATTAGCTTATCACTCTAATAATCTACCTATGGCTCTGTGCACAGGCCTATCCCTATCAGTTACTGTCCCTGGGTACCCAAGCCCTAGTGGCTAGTCCAAACCGTGGCAGCTGGTAGGGCCCTTTCACACAGAGAAAAGGAGAATTAAACAGTCAGCAGTACAGTAATTCCATTTGGATTTAATGTGGCAATTCAACAGGGAGCAACCCTGAATTAGTACTCACGACCTCCAAATAAGATAGGGTCCTTCAATGTCAGCAGGGCTCACTTGAGGTACACAAACCTCTTCACACATCCATATAAAGAAAGCACTATACCAGGCAGGCTGCATCTGTATCCCGATCGAATTACTGCACAATACCGGAGAACACACAGCAGATTCAGTTCCTGACAGACCGAGTGCAATTTTCAGCAATTCTTCCAGTCTTCTACAGGGTGAGCCTGGTTTCTACTCTTCAGAGATCCTTTGATTCTTTTCACAGGGACAGATTCAGTCCTAACAAGCTGTTACACAAGCTGCAGACGGAACTCTGGGCCTTACACACGTTTTTGACTAAAACTGCACACTGAAAAGCACAGGGCTCCTTCCTTCTGCCAAAGCTCAACTGAAACTCCAACCGACAAAACCGGGCACTTCCTTTGAGTTCCTCCCAGTTCTTGACTGGATTGGCTGTCACTCACAATAGACTGCTGCTGTTGGTCCAAAAAGGTGCTGAAGTCTAAACTACATCTCCCAGAGTCACTGCTCATACAATCCTCTTGTGGCTGGCTCAGATTATGAGTCCAAGTTCTGATTCGTCCAAGGCACCATTTTAGAGCTAGCTTACCCCACACTGATTGGTCCAGTTCAGCAGTTCAAACTAGAATGGGGAACTAGCAGACACAGTTCTGACTGCAAAGAAAGCAGGTTAGACAAACTGTAATTTCATTATTACTGTAAATGATTTCTGGCAAACAGTTACATCTTTCAGATAGGTTCCCTTTGCACTCTAGTGACTGCAAAAATAGAGTGAATTGGCAGCAGCTTGAGTGGTACTCAATCAAAAACACACAGTCCCCCATACAAACTAATTATGTCTGCAAGCAGACAGCTCTTAAAGAGACAGTACCAGAGGTTCTAAAACACTCACTGATAAATGGCTTAAATGCCAAACACCATTCAGGCTTGGAGCATTCAAGCAAGCTCCTGGAAGTCTTTTGAACCCCCATTTGCGGGGGTTACACCCTTCCTGGCCTGGGAAAGCTTGGCGTCCGCGTCAAGCAAGTCATAAGTTTCAACTGCAACCATATACATTTGCATTAGGCTCGCACATGTAATCATCAGTCAATATATCATTTTACCAAGAACACATTTCTGAAACATTGCAGTACGTCACTCTTTACACAGTATTACATACACATTGTACCATAACTCAAGTTATTACCTCTTGTACATGAAACCTGAAGAGGGGCCCTTCCTATCAGTTACCTTGGGGCTGGATGGGGCAAGGGCAATACTGAGGAGGCAACACAAGTAACTTGGAGTTAGCACTGACGCTCAGTTTGGGCAATGAGCTGGGGACACATACACTCCTTTATGGACAACATTGAGAGGCAAATCCACAGGCCTCCCAAGGAATCATAACTGAGGTGCACCACAGGCTTTACAGCTCGACCAGTCTTTCTAGGGGGAACTGTTATAGTCTCTGCACTCTGAGCCTCATTTTCAGCATTATCCTCACTTGTCAGGGAGTCTCCATGGGGTAGAGAGGCTAGAACTTGGGGCACTTTCAGCTCCAGGAGTTACAGTTTCTGAGTCCACAACATTTGGCTCGCATGGAAGCTTTCGGACACTGGCAGTGGACTGTCAGGGCACTCAAAGTACTCTTCTTGTTCGGGTGTATAACCAGTCTGCCCCAATCTATCATTTTCCTCCCCTGAAAGCTCAAACAGTTCAACCATGCACAATGATTCCATTTCATCTGATCTGATGCTTTGCACTTCACTTTCTGGGAGCATTGGCTCCAGGGATGAAGCTGGGGGCTTAGACAGTCCAGAAGGCCCAGCTTCATCTCCAGTATTGACTAGGATTGCCCGAAACAATTGACTCAGTTCGTAAGAAGGATAGTATTCAAAGTCACTCTCACTTTCTTCCGATATGGACTGACAGTCATGCTCAACTGGGACTTGTGGAGGGGAACACTTTAACTTTGCTTCTGTAGGTGCAGACTTTTGATCTTTTCTTAGCAGCAGCTCTAGTCACTGGTCCAGAGGGGCATCTTCTAGGGCTCAGACTCAATTAAGATTTGTCCAATGGGCAGTAAATGATTTCTATGCATTGTTTTACATCTTTTGATTATTCTCAGGCCTTACTTTGTACACTGGCAGATCATCTAGTTTGCCCACTACAATGTGAGGGAGATGGTGCCATCTGTCAGCAATCTTGTGCTTGCCATGCAGTCCCAGATTTCTTAGCAATACCGATCTCCTCCTGGAGTTCCTGTGCTTTCACCTTTTTATCATACCTTTCTTTGTTGGCCAGATTTCTTTTGGCAGCCATGGTTTGAGCCAGTTAGTACGCATGAGTTAGCTGGGCCTTTAACTTTTGCACATACTGTAAATAGTTGTCAGCTTGAACCCCATCAGAGAGACCCCAAACACACATCTACTGGTAGTCGAGCTTCTCTTCCAAACATCAGGCGGTAGGGGGAGAATCCAGTGGCATCACTTTGGTGCAGTTATAAGCATGTACCAGGGTGCTAATTTGTTGGCTCCATCTAGGCTTGTCCTTTGGGTGCAGGGTGCCTAGCATATCTAGCAAAGTGCGGTTGAAGCGTTCAGGCTGTGGGTCCTGGGGTGGTAAGGAGTGGTTCTGGACTTTGACTCCCCCAGAGAAAGCATCTCTTTGATCAGACGACTCTCAAAGTCTCTCCCTTGATCAGAATGGATTCTTTGTGGAGCCCCATAATGAACAAAAAGTTTCTACAAGTACTTTGGCCACAGTGGATGCTTTCTGGTCTTTGGTGGGAAAGCTTGGGCATATCTTGTGAAATGGTCAGTGACCACCAGCACATTACTGATATTTCTTTGATCTGACTCCAAACTCAGAAAATCAATACAGACCAGCTCCATGGGTGCACTGGTGGTGATGTTAACAAGGGGCAGCCCTCTGGGGCAAAGCTTTCCTCTGTAAGCAGCGACTACAAGTTCGAATGTGTTGCTCACATCAGCCCCCATCTTAGGCCAATAGAATCTGGATCTCACCAAGTCAAGTGTTCTGTCTATACCAAGGTGCCCCATGTGGTTGTGCAAGGACCTCAGTACTGAGTCTCGAAAGGCAGTGGCAGCACTAGTTGTTGTTTGTCTACTTGTCCCCTCTGTCTACTGTTTCTCTGTATAACAGTTTATTGATCAGTTTCAACTTAGGACCTTCTTTGTATAGCAGTGCAGTTCTCAAATCAGTGGAGCGAATTTGGACACATCTTTCCTGCATAGGGCTTCTAAAGCTGCTTTGATCATGGGATCGCGGATTGAGCCCGCGAATACTGTCATTGTCCAGCTGAGGCAGTGCACCAATGTCTATTGCAGAAAAGTGGCAATAAGCAGCAGGTATGCAATTCTCAGAGGCTCCCAAGCAATCCACCATGCAGTCCACTGCGTCCGTGGACATTGTTCCTCCTGTCAAACTTCCGGCAGAGTGCCGAATGTCAGGTTCTGCCAATCGGACCCAATCATTCTGGGGAACAGGCCTCCGGGAGAGAGCATCAGCATCTATGGTTCAGACCTGCATTGGTATCTAGAGCATAGTCATATGTAGATAATGCAGAAAGCCACCTATGGCCAGTGGCATCCAACTTAGCTGAGGTCTGCACATAGGTCAAAGGATTATTGTCAGTTTTACTAGTATTTTAGCCCCATACAAGTACTCATGGAATTGGTCAACAATAGCCCACTTCAAAGCTAGGAACTCTAACTTATGTACAGGATAGTTCTTTTCGGATGGGGTCAGGCTTCTACTGGCAAAGGCCACTGGTCTCAGGCCATTCTCGTGCTCTTGGTACACACAGCCCCCAACCCTTGCAAGCTAGCATCAGTGTGCAGGGCGTAGGTTTTCTTGGATCGGCATAGGCCAGCACTGGAGCATGGGTAAGTTGATATATGATCTCATGAAAAGCAGTCTCACAATCAGGAGTCCAGCGGGCCCCAAATACTTCACTCGGATGAAAATACACTCTTTCAGTCTTGAGGGCTGACTTTTGGTATTTTTGTGGGTTGGGGATACCCTTGAGTAAGGTTAAGTAAAGGCGGATCACTCTTGAATAGTCCTTGATGAGCGCCGATAATAACCACAGAATCCCAGGAATCTTTGCAGTTCTTTTAGATTTTTGGGCTGTGGCCAGGTGGTCAAGGCCTCAACTTGCTTGGTCGGTCTCTATTCCTCGGTGGATACTATGTGTCCCACATACTTTACTGATGTTTGAAAGAATTGACACTTATCAATGGACAGTTTAAGGCCAAAGTCCTCCAGTCGGTCCAATACCTTAAATAATCTGCTCTCATGTTCCTCCAGTGAGCTGCCAAACACAATAACATCATCTAGGTATACCAGGCACTCTAGTAAGTTCATGTCCCCACTGCACGCTCCATCAATCGTTGAAAAGTGGCTGGGGCACCTGAAATCCTCGAGGCATCCTCATGAATTCATAGAAGCCAGCGGACAGATAAAGGCCGTCTTCTCACGGTCCTCTGGGGCCATCGGGATCTGGTAGTACCCACTGCGGAGATCCAGCACAGAGAACCACTTGCTCCCGCTTAGGCAGTCCAAAGCATCCTGAATGCGGGCATTGTGTACTGATCAGGATAGTCCGCGTTTAAGGTGCGATAATCCACACACATCCTTACTGTTCCATTCTTTTTCCTCACTACCACAATGGGGAAGCATAAGGGCTTCTGGATTCTTGTATTACACCAGCAGCTAACATCTCTTGCAGATGCCGCCTCACATCATCTATGTCAGCAGGTGCCAGGCGTCGAGACCTCTCACGAAATGGTCTTTCGTCATGCAGCCGGATATTGTGCTCAGCTCCTTGCACGCATCCTACATCCCATTCCTTTAAAGAAAACACCTGGTCTCTCTGGGCAAGCTTCTCACTGATCTTCACTTTCCATTCAGCTGGCAGGGAGTCGCCAAATCAAACAAGTCAGGCGTTACTCTGTCATTCTTCCTTGAACTCTTGCTGCTGGGTAGCACTGCAGTGTCTGCACAATGCACATTAGCCAGGATGCAACCTCTGTTTACTCGAATGTCTCTTTCAGACACATTATGAACTTGGACCATTACCCTTCTGGCATAAGCATGGGCTCTAGCGGGCAAAATACTAGGCTTGACCAGCAGTCCCTCTGGCAATTTTCCATCGCCTGGTGCATCCAACATTAATATTTTATTCTTAACATCCTTTCTGATACGGACCTCTCCTGTAAGGTACACTGGGCATTTGGCCAGGATCAGAGACTCAGGATCCTTCTTCCATACAATTCCGACCGTTCCTCTGGTTCTGTTTTTTCAGCATCTCTCTGTGCCTCATAGGCCTTCTTAATTAAAGCCGAACTCTTAAAGCTCTACTAGTCTTTGACCCCTGTTTTCGTGAACACAACTGTGCCAGCCTTCCCAACATATGAGCATTTGTTCCAATCAACAAAGGGACACCATCATACAGTCCAGTGGGGACACACTAAGGCTAGGGTCTCTACTTGTTCGGCCACTCCAGCCACGGAGGTGGGGAAAGACAGCCAAATTCGGATATACCCGGAATAGGGGTAGGCCTTCTCACTTAACCCCATACATGCAGTCCTTCTAATGGTTGTAAGGGTACGCCTGACAAATGCTTCTGATACCAATCTTGGAACATAATTGTCACTTGGGAGCCACTGTCTAATATAGTTCTTGTAGACATCTGCTCACCTTACAGTGGTCTCCATGGAGGGACCCACTATTCTGGACCAGTCTGGAGAGGCGGGTGGGGGCCTGGGCAACTGACCTTGCCACAAAAGGACGTGAATTAGCATTTTGGTGCCCTCATGGGATCATGTCGTGCACCTCTTAACCACTGATTTCTTCTCCAAGCTCTCCTTGTAGCCTATATGCAACTTTGTCAGTGTCTTTTGGGACTGGCATTCCTTTCATGTGCCCATCTTTCCCACAATTATAGCAAAACATACTTTCTGGAGTTTGAGCTGGCCGAGGCGCCACACTGGGAGCCAGGGCGGGGTATTACTAACTGGAAACCTTGGTGCCATCTCTGTCTGCAGGCGTGATAAGCATTTGGAGACATCTGTCAGTTTCTCCACTTCCATGGTCAAGGAATCGAGTTCGGAGCTGTTATCAGTAGGGAGATCATGGGTGGGTACCCCCACCCATAGCAGATGCAGTCGGATATAGGTCAGGGCCCGTACTTGCAGGCGTGGCCTTCATAAAGGGACTGTTTTTGAATTCCCGGATCTCTCTCAACAGTTCGCCCCATTGTGACATATCTTTTTCCTTGTCAGAGCACTCATTGACTGCCAACCTCTGCCCCTGAACTTCACTTGATGGGTCACCCTCAGTCACTCGGGTCGTAGCCACAGCTATTGGTGCAGGTCCCTCCCGAGGTCGCCTTTTCTCAACTCCCAATTTCTCTCATTAACTCATCATAGGAGGTGGGGGATTCCAGTCGATCTGCCAGGCGTAACTGAAGCAACAGCAGTTCTGAGAAGGGGCAGACTTAAGGATCCTGTCCAGCCTGGTTCGGTCCAGTTCAATCGCTGGCAAACTACCTTTTCTGAGGCATTCTTGCAACAATTTTTCCAGCCGAGATACATACACAGACAACAACTCCCCTTGGTACTGTTGTGCATCTCTTACTCTCCACCACAGGTCCTCATCAGAATCTGGGCTCCCATACACATTCTCCAAGGCCTCAAGATAGGCCTGTGCAGTCGCTTCAGGGTTACTGGCCCGCTTAGCACGGATGGTAGCCAGGGCAGGACCTCGGAGGCCTCACTAACCCTCTTTCGCTTTTCACCTTCCGGCATGCCATTCTAGCACTTGGGGCAACATAGTCTATCCAGGTCTCCCAGTCATCCTCCCTGGGGGTGGGAGGGTGCCAGAGAAGATCCTCAACCTTGGTAAGAGTCGTGACTAATGGCAGGTGCAGAAATAGGAGTCTGCATTGGTTCAGCCACCATTACGGCACTGGAGCAGGAGAGGGTGTTGGGGAGGAACACCCCAGGTGGCAAGAATAGTTTCTTCAAGTCCTCCACAGTTTTCCCTCTCCCAGCAACCATTCAGCAAATTTCTCCTCAAAAGTTTCAGATAGTGGTGGGGGCTGATTCCCCCCCGGGTCTTTACTGTCCTTAGTTATCACTCTCCAAGCAGTGAGGGCTCCCTCTGGGGCAATGGTCTGTGGCACTTTGGAGCTATCTATGGGATCCTTAAACTCTACTAGGGCCAGGAAAGTGTGGGTGAGCAGATTAGCATGCCGACCCACCACCACAGGGTTTTGTAAACCTTCCACCTTGGAAAGTACTCCCTGCACAGTGTCCGTATTGATACCCAGGGGGATGTCCAGGATAAGCATAGCATTTTGGGGGTCGATCTCCCCAGTACACCACTCCACCAGCCGGTGCACAGCCACTTCTGTCGGGGTACCCATTTTTTTTCTTAACAGTGGTTCGTAAATATGGCCACTAGAGGACACACAATCCCAGCGGTGAGCCTCCAAGATGTAACCCCTAGATGGCGCTATCCCAGGGCTACTACCCTGCCTGATTTGCCACTAACAGGTTGAGGGGCCTGGATCCAATGGCGGTGCCTCCACCCAGAGGTCAGGGTTTGCAATAGTTAAACTAACTTGGTCACAGCCCTCTGGGACACTGCAACCACCTTTCTTCCCACTAGTGGCCCACACAATATATCAGAATTACCTTCACAGTATACACTTACCCCCAGGTCTGGTTCCGCTCACTGGGACCTCCTGTGAAATGAGATACAGTGCAACAATCACAGTACAGTACTTTAACATAGACAAATACCTCAGGCAGTACAACTTTGCTGAAACAAGTAGCTCTGATTTATTTAGGGGATATAACAAGGACAGGGGAAATCAGGTTAATTAGCTTATCACTCTAATAATCTACCTATGGCTCTGTGCACAGGCCTATCCCTATCAGTTACTGTCCCTGGGTACCCAAGCCCCAGTGGCTAGTCCAAACCGTGGCAGCTGGTAGGGCCCTTCACACAGAGAAAAGGAGAATTAAACAGTCAGCAGTACAGTAATTCCATTTGGATTTAATGTGGCAATTCAACAGGAGCAACCCTGAATTAGTACTCACGACCTCCAAATAAGATAGGGTCCTTCAATGTCAGCAGGGCTCACTTGAGGTACACAAACCTCTTCACACATCCATATAAAAGAAAGCACTATACCAGGCAGGCTGCATCTGTATCCCGATCGCACTACTGCACAATACCCGGAGAACACACAGCAGATTCAGTTCCTGACAGACCGAGTGCAATTTTCAGCAATTCTTCCAGTCTTCTACAGGGTGAGCCTGGTTTCTACTCTTCAGAGATCCTTTGATTCTTTTCACAGAACGGATTCAGTCCTAACAAGCTGTTACACAAGCTGCAGACCGGAACTCTGGGCCTTACACGCTTTTTGACTAAAACTGCACACTGAAAAAGCACAGGGCTCCTTCCTTCTTCACTGCCAAAGCTCAACTGAAACTCCAACCGACAAAACCGGCACTTCCTTTGAGTTCCTCCCAGTTCTTGACTGGATTGGCTGTCACCACAATAGACTGCTGCTGTTGGTCCAAAAAGGTGCTGAAGTCTAAACTACATCTCCCAGAGTCACTGCTCATACAATCCTCTTGTGGCTGGCTCAGATTATGAGTCCAAGTTCTGATTCGTCTAAGGCACCATTTTAGAGCTAGCTTACCCCACACTGATTGGTCCAGTTCAGCAGTTCAAACTAGAATGGGGAACTAGCAGACACAGTTCTGACTGCAAAAGAAAGCAGGTTAGACAAACTGTAATTTCATTATTACTGTAAATGATTTCTGGCAAACAGTTACATCTTTCAGATAGGTTCCCTTTGCACTCCTAGTGACTGCAAAAATAGAGTGAATTGGCAGCAGCTTGAGTGGTACTCAATCAAAGAAACACACAGTCCCCCATACAAACTAATTATGTCTGCAAGCAGACAGCTCTTAAAGAGACAGTACCAGAGGTTCTAAAAACACTCACTGATAAATGGCTTAAATGCCAAACACCATTCAGGCTTGGAGCATTCAAGCAAGCTCCTGGAAGTCTTTTGGGAACCCCCATTTGCAGGGGGGTTGCAAATATTTTTTAAAGAGTTGAGATGTCTTGCCTTATACTTTGGGTACCATCCTGGAAAAAGTACCTTACTTGTATGGAAACAGAATGCAAAACTAAATTGATAGTTTGAAAAAAAAAATTGTGCATCTTTGAAAATCTCTGCTTCTCTGATCAGGAGTTTCAAGAAAAATACAGGTGTCTTAACCCTTGTTGTGCCCTGGACTGATATATCAATCCAGAATTACTATGCGTTCTAAGTCTGTCGGCAGCCTAAGGGTTAAGAACCTGTACTGTGGGGTTAACTGAAGCTCTGTATGCAGTCTTGTACTTATTGAGTCACTTCATCCACCTGTCGAAGTCCTGCAGACCAACAGGACAGTATGATTATATTGTCATGTTCTCAATAAATTACAATGAGATGTAACCGCAGTCCTCTTGGGCAAAAGTTCCCAGCATACTCATGATGCTTTGCACTGAATTTGGAAGCTTTAGATTATATACTTATGGTTTGGAGAGGTGCACGGAAACCAGACATTGACAGTTTCATTGTTTTCTGTTAACTTGCTATTATTTATTTTGTTGTTAACTGGGCAGGCACTCTGGTCACAGGTACCGTTTTCAGCCATGACACAGGCCATTAAGACGGCTCACATCACCATGGCTACACCACAGTAACAAGGAGCAGAGACAGAATATGCAAAAAACAGGGCAGGTTATGCTGGGTGAATGTATGGTTACCCAGAAATACAGAGCACCCATGTTTAGCTATACAGAGGAGAAATAAGGCGAACAAAAACATGTCTTTACAGATCCTAAATAAACATTGCATTACAGTTATACTACAGTTATAATAGCACAGGGCTAAATCTGTCTTGTTGAAATAGGTGCTGGCAAAAGCTGTTTGGCGGGGGGAATACACTTACTATACTAGCCATTTAGTCTGAAAGAGCCCTAAATAGAGAAGGACTTATGGGTAACCTTCATCCAGGACACTGGCAAACAGAGTTGTCTGGAAGGGTACCTTGCAAGTGTGCATTGAAAAGAGAGGCCATGTCAGGATGGTGAAGAGGGGATGGCAAAACCATTCCAGATCCCAGGGACGGCTATGAGGAAGGCCCTTTCTCCAGTACAAGGAGAAGGTGGGAGTAGGACATAAGGTTACCCCACATTACATGCCCAACTTGTGTTCCGACTGACCCCCCCCCCCAATCTGCAAGGCTCCGTGCTAGTCCCATCACCCATCTTTTCTGGGAATTACCCTGCCTGCTTTGACCCCTGTAGCTTCCCTCCTCCCCACAGTGGTGCTTTTTTGTCATCAGGATCTGCCCCATGCTCCCTCAAAACATTGTGATGGGGCAGTTGTTTGCGAGCAGAGTTCTTGCTGCCCCTCAGCATGCTTTATGAGGAGCAGATAATGCCAAGCCAGCCTGATCATCATCTTAAAGGGGGTGATGGGGGAAGTGGATGGGGCAAGGCCATGGATGTAGCCTATCTGGATTTCAGCAAGGTATTTGATACCGTGGCACCTGACAAATGTTTAGTCAGAGTAATCCAGCATGGTATACATGAGACATATACAAGGTGTATTGCTAACTGACTTGAGGGCAGGAAGCAGATAGTGACGGACGAGCACTACTCTGAGTGGAGAGGAGCACTTCAGCATCTCTCAGTGATCAGTGCTGGAGTCGCTGCTTTTAAGTATCTTCATCAACAGCCTGGAAGCTGGGGTCTCTAACAGGTTGCTCAAGTTCATGGAAGATATTAAACTAGCCAGGGTGGTGGACTCCCTTGTGGATGGGGTACAAACTTTGGGAGACCTGAACAAGCTGTGTGACTAATGGACCTCGGATTCAGTGAAGCCAAATGCAGGGTTCTACACTTGGGGAGTAAAAACAGGGATAGCACCTACACCTACTGTTGCTGCAGTTGAGAAGGAAAAGGACCTAGGAGTCATAAAAGTCAAGTTGCTGAAGCAGGACAGGCAGTGCATGTTCACAGCCAAGAAGACCAGCAGAATGTTAGGATACATCAAAAAGGGGGTGACCAGTAGTGCATGGGATGTTATCTTGCAACTTTACAAGTCCCTGGTCAGGCTCCAGCTGGAGTACTGCATGTTTTTTTGGCCTCCTTAATATACAAAGAACATTGAGGTAGTCGGGAGCGGCATCATAGGCCCTCCAAAATGATCAGTGTTATGAGGGACAAAAGCTGTTGCTGGAGGCCCTTTACATTTCCTCCAAGAGGAAAGGATGCTGACAGGCAGCATGGTCTCAGTCTTTTGCATACTCAAGAGTATCAACAAAATCAGTCCGAGATGTTTGATGCAGTGTCCTGCAGCAGGATATGGGGTCAGGTCCTGAAGCTTGGGGTGGTAAATTCAGTGGTAATGCTAGCAGGCACTTTTTCTTCCAGAAGGTGGTGAATCTATGGCACAACCTACCTGCTGAGACGGTTGACATGAAGAAAGTACAAGCCTTTAATTTTAAGCCTGGATAAATTTCTACTTTCCAAGGAAATCACATTGTGCCTTGGTTAGAAGAGTGGGTATGGAAACTATATACATTGGTATGTGTTTGCACAGCATACTTATTTAATACCTGCTGGTAAAGTGGGGATGGGACGAGGGCATGATGGACTTTGAGTCCCTTCTGACCTAAACATTCTATGCTTCTGTGTTGTAAATATGCAGCAGGGTTGCTAGAAACATAGATGATGATGACAGAAAAAATACCGATGGTCCGTCCAGTCTGCCCATATTACCGTACTGTACCCCAGGATCTATTAACTCTGTGGGGACTTCACTTACACTGTTCTCCTTTTATCTGTGTTTCCAGACCCTCATTTTCCACTGAGTAGCTAATATCCCCTTAACTCTGTCCCAGCCATGTTTGAAGCCACTTAGGGTTTTGGCACCCACCACCTCTAACAGCAGACCATTCTATGGCTGAGCCGCTTCCTTTACTCATGACCCCTTGTCCTGTCTTCTCTATTCCTGATAAATAGTTCCCCATAATCCAGCTTAATTCCTTTCAGGAACTTGAATGTCTCTATCATATCCCCCTTTCTGTTCTTGTTTTTAGTGAATATGTGTTCAGTGCCTTTAGCCGATCCTCATAGGATCTGCCCTTCTGTCAGAATCATCTTGGTTATCCTACATTGTACCTTCTTTAGCCTGTCCCTGTCCTGTTTTAGGTGGGGCCTCCAGAACTGGTGCAATATTCCATATGTGGCCTCATACTGAATACTTTTGCTCAGTCTTCACAGTACTGGTTGGGGAGAGCAGACCAGCATGCTGCATTAAGCACCAAGATGAGGCTGACACAAGTCCATTCTCGGTGAAGAGGGTCCAGAAGGGGTTGGAAGCCTTAAAGGAGGATAAGTCGATGGTGTCAGATGACATTCATCCAAGGATCCTAAGGGAAGTGAGCTCGGGGCTGGCTGCCCCTCTGGCAGTGCTTTTTAGCACCTCAGAGGAAGTAAAGGATGTTCCAGAAGACAGGAAGGAGGGCCAATGTGGTCACTCTGCGAAACGTGGCAGTAGGAAGGATGTCAGTCTCACATCAGTGGTGGGGAGGTTAATGGAAACACTACTGAAGGAGAGGCTTAAGGAGTACCTGGAAGCAAAAGGGCTGCAGGACCACCGGTAGCATGGTTTCATTGGGGGAGGTCATGTCAAGTTAATCTCGTAGATTTCTTTGACTGGGTTACCAGGGAGGTGGATCAAGGGAGATCAGTGGATGTGGTCTGTTTGGACTTCAGTAAGACTTTCAACACTGTGCTGCACAGGAGGCTAGTTAAGAAACTAAGCAGCCTGGGGGCAGGGGCAAAAGAACAAGTTCTGTATCTAACTGGTTAAGGAACAGGAGGCAAAGGGTGATGGTAAATGGGAACCACTGAGACAATAGGAGAGTGACTAGTGGGGTGCCATAGGGTTCGGTGCTAGGATTGGCCCTCTTCAGCATTATTGCAGATGAGCTTGAGGGGAAGCTGTCTCTTTGTGGATAGAAACATAGACTTTGACGGCAGATAAGGACTGCTTGGCCCACCTAGTCTGCCCATTTCCCTACCTACTGGATAAGCTGCAGATCCTAGTTAAACAACAGCCTACTTCTTCCTACCCACCCCACAATAATTGCCTTATGTCTGTCCCATGCATTCTTGAATTCTCCCACAGTTTTAGACCCCACAACCTCCTCAGAAAGGTGATTCCATGTGTCCACCACCCGCTCTGTGAAAAAATACTTCCTCACATTGCCCCCGAGCCATGCCCCCTCTGTCTTCAAATTGTGTCCCCTTGTTCTTGCACATCTTTTTCTGAAAGATGCTACCCTCTTGGACTTTGTTGATTCCACTGAGGTACCTAAAAGTTTCCATCATGTCCCCCCTCTCCCTCCGTTCCTCAAGGGTATACGTATTAAGCTCCTTTAGTCTCTCCTCATATGGCTTCTCTTGCAGACCCTGCACCATTTTAGTTGCCCCTTCTGGACTGCCTCCATCCTGTCTGTGTCCTTGCGGAGATGGGGTCTCCAGAACTGTACGCAGTACTCCAGATGGGGGTCTCATCAACTGTCCGTACAGAGGGATAACAACTTCCTGTTTTCTGCTGGTGATGCCTCTCCCTATACATCCTAATATCCCCCAGCCCTCCCTACTGCCTTCTCAGATTGCTTGCCAACCTTAAGGTCATCTGATATGATTACTCCCAGGTTCCTTTCCATTTTTGTTGTTATACCCCCTTGTGTACTCTTCCCTGGGTTTTGTTTCCCAGGTGCATTATTTTGCACTTCTTTGCGTTAAATCCAGCTGCCATACTTCTGACCATTCCTCCAGCCTTGCCAAGTCCCTTCTCATCCTTTCCACGCCCCCTTGTGTATCAACCCTGTTGCAAATATTTGTGTCATCTGCAAAGAGGCATACCTTTCCTTCCAGTCCCTCTGCAATGTCACTTATAACGACATTAAAAAAGACTGGACCCAGTACTGAACCCTGCGGTACCTTACTAGTAACCCCCCTTTCTTCAGAGTGGACTCTGTTTACTATTGCTTTCTGTGTCCTGTTGTCCAGTCAATGTTTTACCCAGGCTACTACCCTGGGACCCACTCCCAGGCTGGCTAATTTGTTTATTAATCTTTTGTGTGGGACTGTGTCAGATGCCTTGCTAAAGTCTAGGTAGACCATGTCCACAGTGCCTCCCTGGTCTACTACTTTGGTCACCCAGTCAAAGAAATCGATTAGATTCGTCTGACATTACCTTCTTGCTGTGAATCCATGCTGCCTTGTGTCCTGTGCCCCACTGGCCTCTAGGTACTCAATAATTCTTTCCTTCAGAAGTGATTCCATCATTTTCCCTACCACAGAGGTAAAACTGACAGGTCTGTAGTTTCCTGCCTCTGTCTTGCTCCCACTTTTGTGAAGGGGGAATCACATCCACCCTCCTCTAGTACCACACCTTCCTCCCATGATTTGTTAAAAAGGGTAGTCAGTGGTGTCACTAGTCCTCCCCTTAATTCTTTTAGAATTCTGGGGTGAATCCCATCAGGCCCCGTTGCTTTGTCCACCTTCAGTTTTAGGAGGATGATAGATAAATCTGCAACAGGGTTGACAGGAAGGGGTGGAGAGAACTGTAAAGGGGTCTGAGGAAACTAGAGGAATGGTCTAGGAGGTGGCAGCTGGGTTTCAGTGCCAGAAAGTGCAAGGTTATACACTTAGGGCTGCAGAACCCAGGAGCTATGTTTAAGATGCGGGGGAATGGAACTTACAATCACCAAGCAAGAAAGAGACCTAGGGGGTCATCACATCTGATGACCTCACGGTAGCTGGGCAATGTTACAAAGCAGTGAGAAAGGCTAGCAGGATGCTAGGGTGCATTGTGAGAGGGATTTCTAGCAAGGGGGGGAGGTGGTGCTGATGTTGTATCGCTCACTGGTGAGGCCCCACCTGGACTACCATGTCCTGTTCTGGAGGCTGTACCTCTGCAAGGACACTGAAAGGGTGAAATGGTACAGAGGAGGGCAACCAAAATGGGGAGGGGGTTGATGGGCTACTGGATCAGTCATTAATATCTTAGAAATGACCTATCCAGCTACCAATTGAAGCTGTGCTGCTTGCACAGCGAGCTTACACCAGTCCTCTTAAAACCTGTAAGTAAACCACCACAACAACAAGAAGGGGGAAAAAAACGAAATTTGTTATTCCGATTAGACTTATAATCTCAAAAACAACCTCGAAGCTAGTCATTTCCTTGGAGTAATGACCAGCTGGAGGAAGGTGACCCGAGGCACAGACTCTGGCTACCCATCCCCCCAACCAGTTGTTAATAGGCAGAGTAGCACAGTGATTTAAGGCTCTGAGCTGCAAATCTGGAGACCTGGGTTTGAATCCCACAGCCCCCACTTGCATACTGTGTGACCCTGAGCAAGTCACTTAACTTCCCTGTGCTCCCAAGTCGCACCTGTAAAAAAGCTTTCAGCTTAGTGTGCCACTCCTGGTTAAACAATAAAACTCCCTTGAAAATGATTGACTTTTCTGTCGTTATTGTTCAACTCCTCGTGTTCCTTTCCTCTGATGTGTTCAGCTTAAGCCCCCACAATCCAGTACTGTGCTTTGGGGTTTTTATTCCCTATTTGCATAACTTTGCACTTTCTGGCAGTGAATTTCAGCTGCCAGACTTTGGACCAGTTTTCCTTCCTTTCCAGGTGTCTCTGCAACTTCCTTATCCCCTCTACATTGTTAACCCTACCACAGAGTTTAGTGTCATCTGTGAATAGACACAACCTGCCCTGGATTCCTTCTTCATGTCACTGAGGATGATACTGAAGAGGACTGGGCCCAGAACAGATCCCTGTGATGCTCCTGTAGTGACCTCTCTTCCTCTGATTTGACCCCATTCACCAGAAATCTCTGCTGCCTCCCCTCCAATCAACTCCCTACCCACATTACTGTTTGCTTAGCTGTTCCCAGATCCCACATCATCTTCTGTGGCCTTTGATGTGGAACAGAGTCGAATGTCATGCTGATGTTAAAGTGGAGTAAATCTACAGCATGGCCCTTATCCAACTACCTTGGTTACCCATCGAAGAGTATTATCAGATTGGCCTGACAAGACCCCGGTACCACAAATCCATGCTGCTTACTATCCTGAAGTCCATTTTTCTCCAGGTAGTCCATTAGGTCTTCTTTGATTAGTGTCTCTATCAGTTTCCCTACCACGGAGCCAAGGTTGATGGGTCTATAGTTTCACAGCTAATCTTTGTTCCCTCCCTCACTTGTGCAGTGGAACTACACCCACCATTCTCCAGTCCCTGGGAATCACCCCTTGCTGCATAGAGCTGTTGAATAGCCCCACCAGGGGTTCAGCTAACGCCAGTGCCAGTTCATGTAGCACTGTTAGATGCATCCCATGCTGCTACAGGGCCTTGTTTACCTTCAGAAACACTTGAGAAATACGTAGAGCAACATGAACGGTTTCTAGCTTTAAATGTAATTTATGAATGAGCCTTAATCATTATCTTACTTGAGAGCTATTTTGGTCTCCCCCCACCCCACCCCAATTTTGTTTCCGAACTGCATTGTAGAATGAAATGCTGCAAGATTCTGTTTATTAGATGGACACCCTAGTATTCCCACTACCTCCTTTTTTTTTTTTTTGCTTTGTGGTACACCAGGACTTGGAAGAAACCCTGTTTATCTGTTTCGGTGTTTTGGATTCCAGTTACTAGAAGAACATTTTAACAAACATTGCTCGTCAGAATAATTTCTGGAGAACAATTGCACTCTGAATGTAGATTCATTTAGACTCTAAGGAAACCTTAGTGCATGGCACTCTACCATATAGATAGTATTGCATAACTTTTCTTTTTCATTCCATGTTGCAATCAGTTAAGTGTAGGTGAGGAGGGGATGTGGTAAATGAGTCAGTAAGTGGTTCCTCCCGTTAATTAAATACCGAGGCCTGGCCGTAGCACTTAGGAAAGCTGGGGCAGCAATTTATGAGAAGTATATCCCTGTGCACTTACTGCATCCCAGTATTGTAGTCGCACTATGATATTAGCTACACCTAGTAAATGATTTTTATTTCACTAGGGTTCAGTAGTGGAGAGGAACCAGATGGCTGACGCAGTGGATTGGAGGCAGCAGCCACTCCCAGTTCTTATTTCAGTGAATATATTGCACTTGAGTTGTTTAGAAGCAGGCTTGGTTACTGGTCAGGAACTTGGCTGGCTTTGTGATTTGCTGTTATACACCACTGCTTGTATTTAATTTGGAGTAAGTAGACAGAGTGAAGCTTGAGTGGTTCATGGAATGCCAAGAGATCGTCAGTGTAGGAGGCACCAGTTCGTAAAGCTGCTACTGGAAACGCATTGACATCTGTTGCACTTGTTGTAAAAACTGTAATAAACTTAAGTATAACAAAAGAACTTCATGAAGCAATTATTTGCTCTGAACAAGGCATGCGGACTGCTCACGGGGTCCACACATTTCACCCACACCTGTGATCTTTACTCTGAGACTGGTTGGCTACAGCTCTCAGGGAGGACCCATTACCAAACCTGTCTTTTAGCCAAAAAAGCACTTCTTGGCCTCATGCCACCAGGCACCACAAACCTGCTAAGCCTCCATTGTAGTTCACAGCACACGCAATGCTCAAACAAGCATCACCTCCATGTTCCTAGATGCCGGACAGCCCAGGGGCAGTGCTCATTTGCCTACAGAGCACCTCACTGGTTTAATACTCTTCATAGTGATAGAACTACCCTACTTAAATTGGGACCATTCAAACTGAAGTTACCCCAACATCTCACAACCAACAGTTCTTGTGACTGCTTCATCTGAGTCTCCTATCTAATAGCATTAAGTCTTCTCCTCACAACTGGATAACCCTGTATCTCTGCTGTTACCTCTATAATTCTGAGGCTAACCCCCCTTTTTTGCACTTTGACAAGGCCCCTGGCTGCCTCCCGTCCACCTCACCTCACCCCCTGTCCCTCCCCCCTACACCAGCTTGACGAGGCCTATAGCTGCCACCTCCTACCTTTCTTACCCCCTGCCCACCTCACCTTCTGTCCCTTCTCCCCCCACACCAGCTTGACAAGGCCTATGGCTGCCCCTTTCTTTCTGTCTTTCTTTCTCGCGCTCTCTCTCTCTCTCTCTTTCTCTCTCTCCCCTCCTCCCTTTCTTTCTTTCATTTTTATCCTTCCCCCTCTCATCTATGCTTTCCTCCTATTAGAACGATAAAAATGTATATAGATACATATACTGTATATTTACTCACTTTATTTTACGTTTTTTGGAAACATTGTACTTTTACCTCCTTTGTATGTTTTGTCTCCCCTCCTCACTGATGTGGAATCTTTGTAAATGAGCTGTCAGTGCTCAGAGATATTGTAATCCGAGAATGAATAAAATAGAAAAATAAAATTTCCTTGTAACAGATTTTCCATTTTTTGCATAATTCTGCATGCTCACATACAAGTCCGGTTTTTGGAGTGATAAATCTGGCATCCAAGAAGGGGAATCTACACTGCAGTACTTGTGCGGTTGACTTAACTGCAAGGTTTGCAAGGGTAAACCATTGTTGCCACAACAAAACCTGATTTTCTCAGTTGTCCCCATGTCCTTCCATCCTCCTTTCAGTAACCTTAGGGCACATCATCTCCACTGAGGAACAACACCCTGACTAGACAGATAAAGACTGACTAATGGGTGGGGCTCCCTGGCTATATAACCTGCTATTTCTGCCTGTTTTTATGTATTTATTTATTTCAGATTCGGATTAATACCTTTGAGCCAGGGCTCGTTTACAAAGGTTCCAAGTCAGAGAGAGACCATACAATACAATACATAGGCTACACATCAAGTTGGAGGAAAATCATTAAATAAGCTATGTTTGCTGGGATACAGTTGTTGACAAAGGAGAATATTACACAATTTCAAATGAATGCAGAGTTACAACTTGAAGGATGTAGCAATAAACAGCACTGAATCAGTGTGGTACAGCCCTTGTGTAAGTGCAAGGTATTAAGGTTGGAGGAGGCCTCCGGGTGAAGTGGAAGGAGGAGCAGGAGCAGCTAGAAGGCATTGTCATGGTATAGTCAAATGTGCATGGCAGAGAAGTGTGGGTGGGTGGGAGGGACAGAGGAAGGGGTAGGAAAGGGGTGGAGGTAAGGAAGGGGGTGTGTCAGGTGGGAGGGGTGGTAAAGGTGGAGTGGTGGTTGGCCAGAGGTGGTTGGTGGCATGTTAATAGCGAGTCTTTAGGCTAGCTAGAGTTATGTATTGCAGGGACAAGTATTTTCAAGTGCAAGGTATGAGTGGAACCCAGATTTGAATTGACTGAGTTTTTCACAGTCGTGGAGCGCAAAGGACAGGTCATTGAACCATTTGGGTTCTCGATATGAGATGGATTTCTGAGCCAGTGTGGTGTGCGTGAAAGGCACTAGGAGCCCACTTTAGCCTTGCTTCTAGTGTTGACACTGGAATGCCCATATTTAAACAGGGAGGAGGGTGAGTCAGGGGTTTGGCCAAGTAGGGATTTTTTTGCCAGCAGGGAGGTCTGGTACTGGGCCCTAGATTTGAGGGGGAGCCATTTGGTTTCTTTGTATAGGGTGCAGTTATGGGTGAGATGGTCAGTCCCTGGGACCAGACGGCACACCTTGTTGAGTAGTGTCATGACCCTCTTTAATGTGGTGTAAGAGCCAGTGCCATAGAAGATGAGGCCGTAGTCTACGGTGGATAATAATGAGCAGTGTGTAACTAGCTTTAAGGTGCCAGGTCATGGACTGTATGTGGCGATATAGGATGCCCAGTTTTGTGTTGGCTGTTTTGACCACGTAGTCGATGTGCTTAGAGAAGGTGAGGGTGTCATCTAGATGAACACCTAGATATTTGAAGGTGGATACTTGTTCCAGAGTGTCCTCCTTGGAGCTATGAATCAAGAATTAGCCAAACTTTTTTTTGCTCTGAGGGACAGCGAAGAGCATGCTCTTCATCTTTTTATAATTGAGCAGCAATTTGTTCTTTGCAAACCATTGCTCAAGTGCATTGAAGCTGTCTTGCAGCTCAGCGGGGATTGCAGTCAGCTGTTTGACAGATGCAGAGATGACCGCATTCTCAGCACATAGTACTGAGTGTGCTGGGCAATTAGAGGGTAACTTGTTGATGAGTAAGCTAAAGAGGAGTGGCCCAAGAATTTACCCTTGGGGGACTCCAAGGTTCACTTCCCTATGTTCTGAGATCTGGCCTCTAATTCTCACACATTGTGTTCTGTGTGAGAGAAAACTGTGGAACCAGGCAACAGTGTCTGTGAATAGGCCAGTAGATAAGAGGCAGTTTAGTAGCAGGTGGTGATTAATGGTATCAAATGCCTTTGTGAAGTCTCTAAAGATAGACCCCACTGCGAGACCATCGTAGAGGCCATTATAAATCTGAGAGGTGTAATCAATTAGTGCAGTGTGGGTTGAGTGTTTTTTTCTTGAACCCATGCTATTGGTTACAGAGAAGGTTATTTTTGTCCAGGTATTCAGTGAGTTGATCTGCGACCACTTCCTCCAGGGCTTTTGGGGGGTAGAATGGAGACAGGTTTGTAACTGGAGAGGTTTGTTCTATCCCCTGATTTAAAAATGGAGGTTACAAATGCCACCTTCCACTTGTCAGGGAACACACCAGTTCTTAGTGAGACATTAAGGATTTTTGAGAGAGTCAGCAAGTTCGTTGAGGGGTGAGGGCTATCATCTTCATGTGTACTTGGTCGTTCTCCAGCCTAGTCTTTTCTAGAACCCGCTTGACGTACAGTACCTGCTGCTATCTGACTGGGTGACCAGCCTGAAATAGAAAGGAGGGGCTCCATTGCTACAGGGAGCTCGCTTCTTTGCTTTGGGGAATTCACTTTGTGATACCAGGGTGAGATGGTCACAAGGGAGCACAGAACTTAAGTCGGTGAATGCTCGATTGAAAGCATCTGCAATGTCCCTCGGCTCCTGGAGGGTCTCTGAGCCTGTTATAATGAGGACCTGTGGCACTCTGGATGTCTTTCCAGTGAGGGATTTTAGAGTCCCAAAATTCCTTCCTACTGCCCCAGTTTCTGGTCAGGAGGTCTTTGTAATAGGATGTCTTGGCAAGCCGAAAAAGCTTTGTGCACTTATTTCTGAAGCCCTATAGGCAGTTAGGTCTCCCTGGGCTCTTGTTGCCTTGGCCTTGTGCCATAGGTTGTCCCTCAGGCGTGTGAGTTCAGTGAGGGATCCTGTGAGCCATGGGCTAGCTGAGCCTCTAGTCTTGTTAGTCCTAAAGGGCGCAAAGCTATTGCAGGCCTTAGTGAAAGCCTGTATGAAGAATTCAAGGCCCTGGTTGCTGTCCACAGCAGTTGCTAGTGGTTAACAATCAGTAAGCCTCAGATGTAGTTTGAAGGCTTCAAGCTGCCCTGCTCTGAGCTTGCGATTTCTCTTGACCATAGGAGGACACTTTGTGAACTTGTTTGTCCAGGTGCACAAGACCAGGGAGTGATCATTGAGGGAGTTGGGTAGGACTGACACCTCAGTGATGTGCTCTGGGCATGAGGAGCCAATCTATGAGTGTACTTGCACCCATTTTATAGTTCTATCTGGTTGCCTATGTTACCATCTGAGTCAGGTATAGGACAGATATCTGGTCCCTGGCCACGGAGGCATCCTGTGATTGACAGTTTGTATTGAAGTCCCCTAGGGTGACTTGCTCCTACTTTTGCTTGAGCTGTTCCTGATTACTTATGAACTGCTCAAGCCCGGTGGTGTGTTTGTCTGGAGGTATATAGATGGTAGAGAGTAATAGGACTTTATTTTGTTGTCCTCTGCTGAGCTTAATGGTTAGTATCTGGGCTTCCTTTGTATTCAGACTGCTTGGTAGTAGTTGTCCTCTGTTGCTCCTAAGGTATACCAAGCAACCACCCCCCATTTGGATAGCCGGTCTTGGCGGAAAGTGATATAACCATCCAGAGCAACTGCCGCATCACTGACCTTAGGTGAGAGCCAGGTCTTGGTTAGTGCGATATTGTCTGGTTTGGTTACCTCTACCCAGGCCTTTTAATTGAGGCAGCTTAGGCAGGAGGCTACCTATGTTTAGTGAGACAATTTAAGTTGGCCAAATTTCATTTGTATGTTTACAAACTGGGGTCCTGGATTGGGGTTCACATTTCCTGATATTAGTAGCATTATCAGGGTAATCTTTCTTAGGAAACTGGACCAAGTTACCCAGTTAGAGCCTGTTGTCTTTGTTTTAGGTTGCTTAGGGTCAGTGGAAGGGGGTAGGTGGGTGCGACTGTAGAGTAGGGCTGCTATTGGTAGATAGTGTGGTGTCAGCATTTTAAAGGTATGTGGCTGTTGTTTGGATGCAATAGGCTGGTGGGGTACTGTAGATGTTCCACTTGAAATGAAGTTTTGATGCAGGGGGCGCTTTTTTGCTGCCTTTGCATGTTCTCAGGCACACTAACGGGGGCTCACAGCAGTTAAGCCAATGATACATGGACTTTTTTCCCCCACAGAATCTTCAGAGTGCTTTCTGCCCACTATTTTGTCTCCTTCCCCTCCTGACAAGAGCAACATTGTAACCTAGATGTTGGCAACAGATAAAGACCAACGACCCATCCAATCTGCCCATAATTAATTTCCTACCTATCCTCCTGACCTAATGTTGTATGGGGTTGTTAGCCATGATGCCTACCCTAAACCCTCCCTCACCTCCCAACCCTCCCCAACACCTCCTTTTAGAATTATCAGCCCTCTATTCCACAGGAAATGTGTTCTATAGCTCCACCACCTTCTTGGTGAAGTGGAATTTCTTCATGCACGGCCTGAATTTTTTCACTCACTAGCTTCCAAAGTAACAAGCAATGCTGCAGTCCGGTATTGTGGTTACCTCCTTGATGGGCTATTGATAACACCTTACTCTTCCACTTAGTTCTCTGGTGTTGCCTTGTGTTTGGGACCGATTGTGACCTGGGTTTTGATTTCCATAGTGAGTCTTGATCTTCTGGAGTCTCCGATTTGCCCCATCACCACTCCTCCACATCTGGTGGGGATCAGTGCTCTCATATTGATGGCATCCGCAGTAAAGTTGTGGCCATATGTACACTGAGGGTAGCCATACTGTGAAAGCCTCCAGCATCAGCTCCTCTTGTCAGGCCTGTGCTGGGAAGGACATTAGGGAAACAGACATTGAAGAGGTAAGTGGGGACTCCTGAGAGCAGCCCAAGATAAAAGGAGAGGGTAACACTGGCAGTGACTCATGCACCTGACAGCAGTGGGGGAGGGGCGGTAACTCCTTTGAGTTAGACCCCTTCCCCTACTGCTGTCTGGTTCTATTGAGTTTTTAAATGTAACTTTTCTCCAGTTCCAGCAATTACTGCCTGGGGACCTTGCTTCTGTCAGGCCAAAGCCTGTGGAGAAGAGCTAGAAATCAGACAGGGACTCATGGTCCAAAAGAGGGCTTCAGGCACTGAAGAAATTAAGTCAGTCAGCAGCCTCTCTGGCAGAATAGGGATAGAAAAAGGATTATGACCCAGTTTCTCCTCCAAAGGGGGGCAAAAAGTCCTCTTCCAAAGATTTTGTGCTTGCTCATGTTCAGCTTTCTCCAGGGCCACCAGCAAGTCATTGAAGTCCATCTCCTAGGATACGTCATCTGAGTCCGAGAAGAAAAGGACCAGGGACAGAGCTCCCCACTTTGTGGATTTGCCCAGTCTGATCTGGCACATGGGAAGTAATATAGTATAGTGGTTAAGGGCACTGAGCTCCAAATCTTGAGAACTGGGTTAGAATCCTACAGCAACCACTTCATACTGTTTGGCCATGAACAAGTCACTTAACTTCCCTGTACTTCCATTATGCACCCGGAAACGAGCCTCAGCTTAGTGTATCTTACCTGGCCAAAGACTGTAAAATAAATAAAATAAACATGGAGATGGATTTCAGTCTCAAGTCTCTGGTCCTGCTGTGCCAGATCCTAGTGGTAAGCTGTTCCACTTGGGGGAGCCACAGGGTAGGACAGTGATGGCCCATCTGAGACTAAAGAGGTTTAGTTGGGAGTGTTATAACATGGAGAAAGGACTCATAGTACACTGCTCACTTTTGTGAACTTACAGGTTCGCTACAAATGCCCAGTTGCCTTTTTCCAGGTCTCCAACATGGACCTGGTCCTCAAAACACTTATCCAGGGGTCTTCTCTACCTATTCTTGATGGCTGGCACCCAAGGCTCCATTCATTGAATGGATGAATGCCATGACTACAAAGTCTCCCAAGTTGGCTGCCATACCATTACAAGTAGCTGTCAGTATGGCCTATGTGACCCAAGGCTCTAAGAAATGGCTACAGGATCTTTATCGTGCTGGAAAAAGCACCAACATAAATAGAAGCTGACCAAGAAATTTCAGCCAGAAACTAGATAGGGTAGTTTCCTTCCTGGATGACACAACCTTTGATGCCAGTACCTTGGCGTGCAGACAGGTACCATAATCAGCCATTCTGAACCAAATAAATGTTTGACTGCACCAATGGTCCAGGCCTGCAAGGTCTATGGACCCTTTAATGGTTTTCTTTGAAGATCCTCTGATTCCATTAAGGGACTCTCAGGTATTACCCAACTCTACTTCCTACATTAGCTGAGAGGTAGCTGAGATGGCTAGCCTAACTCCCTTCGGAACAACATGGGTGAGTTCAGCTAATCAGAAGGAAAATTGGAAAGCTGGCCAAGGATTTGGCAGTTGAAATTTACTGCCAAGAAGTTCAAGGCAGTGCACTTAGGGGAAAAAGGAACCCGATGTGTAGATTTGCAGCACAGGCCGAAAGCAGGGAGCACCACTGCATTGTACTCACATCACTGAACTGGCCCTCTCTTGATGACAGACTTAATCAACCCTAACTCTGCCTTATGTACAGAATTCTAAATAATCTGCCTCACCTCCAGAACTTAGTGGTGCTGAGACAACACAGAAGAACCCTCAGCTTCTCATTACACCCCCTCTAGAAGTACCTAGAGTACTCATGGCTGCTGGACAAAGATAATTTGCATAAAGAGCCACACAGCTCTGGAACAAGTTCCCTTCAACCCTACAGAGCTGCCCCTCACTGCCCTCATTCATATACTCACTAAAAGTACACCTCTCCTCCAAAGACAAGTGCACCTATACTCACTAAAGTACACCTGTCCTGCAAATTCAGTAAGCCTTGTACCTGTTGGCCCTCAACTAGCAAACTCTGACGAACGAACTGCCTTTGAGTCTGTTTCCTTCTAACATGGTAAGCTACAGTGGTTACCTGTTGTGTCACTTAAACATAAGCAGCACTTCTGTTGTAGGTTATTATGTAACTAATGCCTAGTCCTGTACTGTACAACTGTGATGTGTAGTGGTCTGGGGACACTTGTTTATATATACTGCTCTACTTAGTCCTGTGTAATATAACTGCATATAGTCAATGTATTGTACCTTTATTATCTGTAACTAATCCGTGGTCATCTATGAAAAAGGGACCTTGGTCTCAGCGGGCTCACCCAGTTACCAAAATTCAGTAAAATAAATATGGAGTACTAGATGGGGGGTAGGGGTTGGCATTAGACTAGTTTCTGCAACAGAGGAGAGGGATCCATGAGTTATCATCAGCAGGTTCCTTTGCACTGGTGCAATATGAGTGCTTTGGTTGCTCCAGCACAAAAGTAGCCGTGTAGACACTTACTGGATCATGTTAAGTTGATCGGTATGCCACCTTGGGATCTGCACGAAACCTGGGGATGCTGATCGGAGCGCGCCGTTTAAGCAGCCATGTGGACAGGCTGCATTGCTCACTGTGACATAACTGGGACAGTCCCAGTATTCCTCTGTGCTTCCCAAGAGCCTCTTCTGCTGCCATTGTCAACCAGAAGGCTAGCTTCCCCTTAGTCATGGCCCCTCACCGGCATGTCTTGCATTGGTGCTGAGTGGGGCTGTGTAAACCTAAAACACAAGCGCAGCAGAAGGCTGGTGTTGCACAGGAGCAGCAGTACTCAGTAAGCCGAGTGGCTGTGTAAACATAGCTAGTGACTCTAAAGCAAACCAGCCAAGTAACGAGACCTATTGTAAGGAGAACTGCGTTGAAATGTATGTCATTTTTCCTAGTAGAAGCTGTTTTTAAATATTGGTTCAAACTGTGTTATTGCTTTAGCTATCCAGGCTTTCTTTATCCTTGTGAGTGTTTATGATTTACATGCTGCTAGTAAGAACAATTTTAGAACTGGATAACATAGTTTATGTCCTTGTTCTACTCTTCTATTGTTGGCACAGTGCATCCATGTTCTACTGTAGAACTCTGTGTCTGAGAGGGACTTAAACTGTAATCACACAGTTCTAAAATGGTGCTTGCCACCAGACTGTAAAGCAGAAACACCCACTGAGGTTACTAAAAGACGTGCATAGATGGAATAATAATAGATTCTAGGGACGTGGATATGATGTTTTATTCACACTGTCTAGCAGATCGCCTTTCCCTTTAAGTCCTGCCGGAACGACTTCAAGTTGGCTCCTCCCACCCACCTGGGTGGTATAACCCTTGGCTCCACCCTTAGATGCCAGATCTTCCTTTCCACTGGAAGGTTCAGGTTCCCTCCTTAGCGGTCCCATGTGTAGTAGGCCCTGGCTCTCAAATCTTCAGATTTGCTTCCTAAAATTTCTTTTAAACTCATTAGAGTTTCGTCTTCGATTTCTTCTATCGCGCCCAGGTTTCGCCGGTGCGCCTTCGGGCAGAAGGTGTCACGGACCAACCCTCATGCCACGTGTGTGTACTGCTTAGGCCATGACCACAATCCTCAGACCTTGATATTTTGTTGGTCTTTTCATCTGTCAGTTCTAGACAACCGTGCTGACCGATTTCAGCTGGGGCAACCAGAGAAGTGTCACCTGCCGGTCAAATCTAAGGACACCAGTTGGGTGGGGTCCGCTGAGCAACTTGAACAGCTTAAGGCCTTCGAGGAAGAGGCAGCCCAGACTGCAGCTCTTTTCTCTTCTGCGTTGGCCTTCGTTCCACACCAGTTGGGCTCCACTTACTCAGTATCCTTCAAAGAACTGTGCCAGTCCCTCTCCACCAAAGGAGAGGGTCCTTCAGGATTGCACGTTTCACATGCTCTCAAGAAGGAGTCGAAAAAGGAGAAGACTTAACGTCAATGCTCTTGGGATTGGGAGTGTTCCCATTCTCTGGAGACTCTGGTTTCGACTTCGCTAGAAACCGCGGCCGCTTAGTTTCTGGTGACCGTCATTAGTTATTGAGACGCCGGGTTTATCGCAGCCAAGATTTTTCTCGACCTGATCAACAGGTTGTCATCTGAAGAGGCTGATAATTCTCTTTTGGACCCTGGTTCTTCTGGTGTCCTCCGACGGGTCGGCTCAGTCTGCTGAGTCCAACCTGCCGGTTCCAGACCCTGACCAGGAGGAGCCACGGGGTTCCCTGGTTCCCTCTGAAGCTCCCTGTTGGCCCCACCAGTGGTCGAGATCGAGGTCTCACTCTTTCTCTTCTGAGTTGGGCAGGTCTTGCCATCATCGGCGATGTCGCTCCTGGCATCATGGAAAGCGGTGTCACCACTATTCCTCTTCATCCTCCTTGGCTGAGGAGAGGCTCCAGTGCAAATTGCACTGGCACTATAAAGATCGAATGTTGCAGGAACTGGTCTTGTCCGGTCCAAAAGCGACCCCCATTTCTACCCCGGCTATCAAGTGGCTGTCGCCTGAGCAGCCGACGTCGGCTCCCGCCACCATCACCCCCTTGGAGATGCAGGCACAGACCAAGTCAGCATGGCTAAAGCAGGCTTCTTTGCCTATTGTGGTGGAGCCGCCACCTGAGCAGCCGAAGTCTGCGGGCTCTGACTAAGGAGTCTCAGCTGGCCAAAGGGCTTCCCCATTGGCTGTCAGTCACCCTCGCTGCTGACTGCCCCAGGTGGGTCGAGGGTGACTCAAGTGGATGTGCGCTTTATGCGGACTCCTTGGAGTCCAAAGACTCCTCCCTACACTCATGTCCCATTGACGCCGAGCCTTCGGGGGGGCATTTCCATGGACGAGGGTCCTGCCTCATTCATGGGCATCCTTCAGCTCATCTCAGAGTCTATGGGGATGGAGCTCGAGCCTGTCCAGAAACAGGCTCGGTATCCCCTCACAGAGATTCTGGACAAAGTAAATTCTCCCATGGAGGCCTTCCTGGTGGCTGAGGCCATTGTCGGCTCGGCCCTGGAACTTTGGCAGCATCCTGCCTCTTGCCCTGCGTCCTTGGCCTGGATGGCGCACAAATATGCGGTACCAACTGGCTCCCTTTTGGGGTTTTTGGAGCATCCCTTGGCCAAGGGATTGGTGGCTGACTCTTTTTTGATGCTCAGGCAATACAGGGGTGCCGATAAACCGCCGGATAAAGAGACCAAGAAGCTGGACCATTCGGCTAAAAACGTTTGTGCTGCCTCTTCGCTCAGCCTTCACCAGGCTAGCTTGCCCATGCTGATGGCACACTTCTCTCATGCCCTTTTGGTCTCCTTGGATGAGAGGATTCCTCACCTCCCGGCGGATCTTTAGACCATGATCAAGGAGGTCCAAGATGAGGGGAGGGCAGTGGTGAAGCAGCAACTCCAGATGGCTCTGGATATTGGTGACTTTTGTGCCCGGTCAGTCATGGCCGCAGTAACCATGCACCATAGGGCTTGGTTGAGGATCTCGACCTTCACAGCAGATACCCAACACAAGCTGGCGGATGCCCCCCTTTTGGGCACCAGTCTGTTTGGGCCCAGTGTGGAGGGTCACCTCCAGCAAATTGAAAAGTCCAGTGCACCCTGGACTCTGTGACTTCCACTCAGAAGGACAAGGGTCCCAAGCACTAAAAGCGCAAGCTCTTTTGGTCCTCCACTCCTGCGGCAAAACCAGCCCAGCAACAGCAAGGCCAGCAGGCTCAGGCTTGGTGACCTCGGGCCAAGTCGGTGGCCACATCAGTCAGAAAGCCTGGAGGGAAGGGATCCGGGGGCTCCTCTGCCGGCTCCTCCTCCTCCAAGCCTGCTCAGTGACGGGATGGGGTGCCACCCTCAATCCCGATCACGTCTCCCTGGTCCTCCCGTGGGGGCTGACTCCACCTGGTCCGTTATTACCACGGACAGGTGGGTACTGGAATTGGTTGGCCAGGGTCTGCCTCTGGAATTCGAGCAGTACCCCCCAAGCTGAGCCCACACCCCACAGGAGGATTTGGTGTCCGCTGTCACTCAGTCGGCTCTTCGAGATGATATTGACCAGCTCCTCTGTAAGGAGGTTGTGCAAAGAGTTGCAGAACCTCTGGAACACCTAGGGTTTGTTTCCAGGTACTTCCTAGTACCAAAATGGATGGGGGCTGGCGCCCCATTCTAAATTTGCATGACCAGAACAGGTTTCTCAGGTTTCATACCTTCAAGATGGTAACTTTGGCTCAGATCATACCATCTCTGGAGCAAGGCATGTGGTTTTGCACCCTGGATCTTCAGGACGCGTTCTTTCACGTCCCGATCCATCTGTCCCACTGAAGGTTCCTCCGCTTCCGAGCTGAGGGAACCCTCTATGAGTTCCAGGCCATGCCCTTCAGCATCTTCTCAGCCCCCAGGGTCTTCAAATGTGTTGCAGTGGTGGCAGCTTTCCTGAGGCACCGAGGGGTCCGGGTATACCCCTACCTGGACAACTGACTCATAGCAGGTCCCTCCAGGCAGGAGGTGGAGCAGTCCAGCGATCTGGCCATCCAGACTTGCTTTGAGCTTGGCCTCCTAATCAGTGAGGCCTGATCAGAACTCGTGCCCTCGCAGATGATTCATTTAATCAGGACAGAGCCCGACTCTTGCTGAGCCAGAGCCAGGGTCCTGGCGGACAGGATGGAGGTTCTCTCCTCCTTTGCCCAGTCATTTCTGGTTTGGCAGTCATGTCCTGCCCGGGACTTCCTGCACCTTCTGGGTTACATGGTGGCCTGCACCAGCGTGGTTCAATGGGCCCACTGGCCTAAGCGTTCCCTCCAGTGGGAACTGGCTAGCCAGTGGTCTCAGCACATAGGTCACCTTGACCAGCTGGTCACTATGACCCAGAGGATGTGGGATGCCTTCCAGTGGTGGCTTATCCCAACACATCTACAGGAAGGCATCCCGTTTGTCCCCGCCGAACCGACTGTAATCCTGACAACCAGTGCCTCTCTGATGGGCTCGGGTGCCCACCTGGGGGAGCAAAGAGCCCATGGGCTCGGGTCCCCTCAGAAATCCCAATGTCACATCAACCTGTGGAGCTCCAAGCGGTTCGGCTAGCCCTGACCACATTCGCTCTGTTCATTCAGGGTCAAGTGTTCCAGGTCCAGACAGACAATACTACGACCATGTACTATCTCAACAAGCAGGGCAGGATGCATTCCTTGCCTCTGTGCAAGGAAGCTCTCTGCATTTGCACCCTCGTACTCAGCCTGGAGGCAGATCTCCTAGCCATCCGTGTGGCAGGAGCCTTGAATCACCTGGCCGATGCCCTCAGATGAAGAGGCATCTCATGAGTGTTCTCTTCATTCATAGGTAGTACATGATCTGTTCTCCCAGTGGGGCACCCATCAGGTGGACCTGTTGGCCTCCAGGGAGAATGCAAAACTGAGGCTGTTCCATGCCAGCCCCCCTCAGCAGGGCTCGCTAGTGCAGGGGGATGCCTTCTTGAGGTTGTGAACTCCAGGCCTCTTCTGTGCCTTTCCTCCACTTCCCTTGATCCACAAGGTGTTCCTCAAGGTCAGGAGGGACAAGGCACAGGTGATCTTGGTAGCCCCAGACTGGTCATGCCAGTTCTGGTATCCAGATCTCCTCGGCCTCAGCAATGGGCTCCCGAGGCATCTTCCAGCATGCCCAGACCTGCTTTCCATCAGTCAGGGGAAGGTACTACACCCAGACCTTCAGTCTCTGCACCTGACAGCCTGGTTCATGAGCGGCTAGAGTTCCAGGCTTTGGGTCTCTCCGACGAGGTCCTCATGGTTGTTGAGGCATCCCATAAGGAATCAACCAGAAAATGCTGTGCCTTCAAATAGAAAAGATTTTCCATTTGCTGTCAAGGCAAAGCTTTGGACCTTTCATCTTGTCCAGTGGCTAGCATTTTGGACTACCTGTGGTCCCTCTCTCAGAAAGGACTTCGGTCAATGACCCTCAAGTTTCACTTGGCAGCCATCTCTGCTTACCGGGCACAGGCCAGTCAGCAGTCGGTGGCACAGGAGAAGGTGGTCTGGTGCTTTTTCAAGGGCCTAGATCACTTATCCCCTCTGGTGCATGAACCACCACCTCTGTGGGATTTACTGCTTGGTTTGGCAAAGCTCATGGGCAAGCCATTTGAACCAATGCACAGGTGCGATATCTCCCACCTGTCGTGGAAGATCGCCTTCCTGGTGGCCATTACATCAGCCAGAAGGATTGGTGAGCTCCAGGCACTCTTGGTGGAGTCTCCTTACCTGGTCTTCCACAGGGACAAGGTTGTCCTGTGCCTCCACCCAGAATTCCTTCTGAAGGTGGTGTCGGAGTTTCACCTTAATCAGGTGTTGACTCTGCCTGTTTACTACCCCAGTTACACCTCGGAGGCCGAGTACAGCTCCATACTTTGGACCTGAGATGAGCGCTCACCTACTACAAAGAGCGTATGGTGGAAGTTCGGGGAGAGGTTTACCAGCTGTTTGTCACCTACGCTGAAGCTGCACATGGCAGACCTGCAACCAAGCAGATGATTGGCAGGTTGATCACTTGCCTGCATTGATCTCTGCTACAGGTTGGTGGGTAGGGAGCCTCCCGTAGGTCTAAGGGCTCATTCCACCCGCCATACCACTGCGTCGGTGGCTGCTTTTAGGGACAACCCTATCTAGGATATCTGCAGGGCCGCTTCCTGGAAGTCAGCAGAGACCTTCATTACCCATTACCACATCGACCTAGAGTCATGCCAGGATGCTGGTTTTGGGGCCTCAGTTCTCCAATCTCTGTTTCCCAAGTAGGGGGTGTGTGCCTTGCCTCCCTCTTCCTGGAAAACTGCTAGGAGTCTGCCAGACAGTATGGATAGAACATCATATCCACATCCTAGAAACACAGATTACTCACCTGTAACAGTAGTTCTAGGAGTGGTATATGATGTTCATCCACACGGACCCACCGACCTCCCCAGGCTCAGGCGCACAACCTTGCTTCCAGCAGGCTAAGATCTAGCATTTAGGGGTGGAGCCGAGGGTTACACCACCTGGGTGGGTGGGAGGAGCCAGCTTGAAGACATTCTGGCTGGACTTACAGGGAAAGGCGATCTGCCAGACAGTGTGGATGAACATCAAATACCACTCCTAGAACTACTGTTACAGGTGAGTAATCTGTGTATTTTAACCAGTACTCAAAAAACAACTTCTATTGGGAGAAATGATGTACAGGTTCAGTGCAGTTCTCTTGGGATTTGATATTAGGACAAGGGTAGTGATACTTCCACATAACAATCACTAGTGAGGCCTTAGATTGGGTGGAGGAAAGAAATATACTATCATAGATACATAGATACATAGACAGTGTCGGCAGATAAGGGCCTATGGCCCACCCAGTCTGCCCATTTAAGTTTGTAAGTTCAGTTTGTTTTCCAGGAAGTCTGTTGCCCCTTACCCCTGACCTCCAGAATTCCTTGATGTCTATCCCATGCATTCTTAAATCCCGTGATTGTTTCAGCCCCCACCACTTCCTCTGGCAGGGTGTTCCACTTATCCACCACCCGTTCTGTGAAGAAATTCTTCCTCACGCTTCTCTGAATCGTCTCCTCCAACTTCATCCCATGCCTCTAGTCCTGGAACATCTTTTTCGCTTAAAATAGTGCATTCCTGCACCCTGTTCCTCCCTGTAAGATACTTGTATGTCTCTATCATATCCCCTCTCTCCCTCCTCTCCTCCAGGGAGTACATGTTCAGTGCCTTCAACCTGTCCTCATAGGACTTGTGATGCACAGAGTTCTGAATTCTAAGTATATATCTATGTATTTTGTTTAATTCAATTTCCAATGATTTAATGTCAGAAGGGGTCCAGATTTCTGCTGCAATTTTTGTTTCATAATTTTAACATGTAGAGTCCAAAGACGATTCTGTAAGACTCGTAATCACAAATAATTGTAATATGTAGCTGCAGCTACCTTGTTTTTTATCTAGAAATAAAACTTTTTTTGCTTTTATTTGTGAAAACCACTAAATTAGTTTTATTTCTATTAATTGTTAAACTATACCGTGTACATAGTTGTGTTAGTTTCCATTGTAAACATAATAGTGAAGTAGATATTAACACTATTGTCTGCATATGCAAGACATACTTTTAATGAAAGAAGTGTGGGCGAATGAAAATCGGAATCTCCTAATTGTTCACAACAGCAGAGCTGTGTACTGTTCTTATCCAGTGAGCACAAATGGCAACAGTTACAGTTTAGCAGATACCTAAGAGCTAGCTAACTGGGGTTTCTGTAAGAAAACTGCTACTAAATAGCTCTAATTTACTGTTTTTTGTTTTCTGTGTGTGTCAGGTCTAGCTAGCAGGAGTGTTTTAATTTTAAAACTTTTAATTTTATCAAACTATAGACAACCATAGAAGCACAGAAACTGCCCAGATCATCAGTGCTATAATTAAGACTGTAGCTGTTTTCTTACAGAAACCCCACTCAGTTAGATTTCAAGTATTTGCTAACTATAAATGTAGGGACCAGCATTATATTAGGTAGAAATGGCAGAGTGCTGATTTTGCTCTGTGACAAGGTTTGCATTTTTTTTCCACACAGTGTGTGGTATGAAGCTACAGCCTAGAAACTGCAAAATACTTTGAAGTCAGCTTTTCACCTGCCTATGGTATGGCATGAAAGCAATAGGATGACAGTGACTATTCCAGCTACACATTTGATTCCATTTTACAGTGGTTCACTGCACTACACATTTAGTGTATCACACTTTTTCAAATAATAAAACAAATATTCTGCAAACTAATTAAATAACTCACGCATACATATGTTTATACTTTATTAAAAAGATACTTCACATTTATAAAAAAAAAATGAAAATCACGTCACAGAGCAAAATCAGCCTTAACTCCCAGTTCCTTGTAGTAGAATGATGGGACCTACATTTACAGTTTAGCAAATACTTGAGAGCTAACTGGCTGAGTAGGTATTCTGTAAGAAAACAGCTGCAGTCTTTACTAATTATAGCATTGATGATCTGGGGCAATTTGTGCTTTTTACAGAAACCCCAGTTAGCTAGCTCTCAGGTATCTGCTAAACTGTAACTGTTGCCATTTGTGCTCACTGAATACAAACAGTTACACAGCTCTGCTGTTGTAAACTGATTTTAAAGCAGTGCACATGCTAAATCTATGGGCCTGGCTACATCACTGTCATATGAGACAGGGTGCATTGTAGGAGAAAGAAAAAGAATAAACCTATTTGTGATGGAAATCCCCAGGGGTCGTAAAACTACCATACAGCTAGCAGGCTAATTTAGGAAAAACTCCTAATAGCAGACAGAGGGAAGGACACACTAGGACTTAACATACATATCAAAACACTCTGCATAACATATGTTTTTGCAAATTCTGGGTGGACCACTCCTTTAAGCATAACATCAGACTGGTGAGTCGGGGAGATAGTCACTTCTGGTTAGTCTGTCTCCTTCTCTTCTGGCCCATATTGGGAATTGCTGTGGACAATCCCCTCTCCTCAGCAACTGAGTAAAAGAGGGCTGCAGTAAGATAGTCAGTTGTAAAATGCTGGGAAATTGGGGATCTTACTTCGAGATACAGCTCTTGCAGCAGGTTATACCATTAGGACTGAAGCCAGCAGGCAGCAGGACTCCATGGAAAACTTATGGGTAGCTACATATAGCTGGGACCTCCCTCGACATCGTCCTTGCCCCTGAGGTCCCATACATCATAAAAGGGGTGGTCCCCCAGCATCCCTCAGTTCTTTTCCCGCCATTGCCGTAAGTACCTGTTTATTTTCTTCACAAAAGTTCAATTTTCCTCGCTAAAATTTGTATGTCATCTTCCCTGACATCCTCCATAGAAAGGCACTCATCTAAGTGTGCCTGCGGGAAACAAATTCTGTTCAAGGATGGCCACTTGGCCTGCGTGCGGTGCCTAGGCCCGGAGCATGACACCAAGGCCTGTCCCATTTGCCAGCAATTCAATAGTAGAATGAAGATTCACCGCCAAAAGGTTTTGGAGACTTTCCTCTTGGAGCAAAAATTAGCAGCAATGCAGAAAGGCATATCCTCCAAGGAAGACTCCCCTCATAGATTGGGGAAACGCAAAGAAAAATGGAGGGGAAGGGAGAAAGAGTGCTCCCCCATCTAAATCCTAGACTTCCGACTCCAGGGGGAGTTCAGACTTGGCCAGCTGGTCAAATCGCTCTAAGTCTCAGTCAAAGGGCCAGAAGCCTGCGGTGAAGACACAGATATCTGGTGGTTCAGGTCCTGGTTCAGGAACCATCCTACAACCTCTGAACATTTGCACTGACCCGTCTTCAGGTAAGCCCGGCCGATCTGCCTCCATAGATCGTCTGGCAAAGGCGCCATCTAAGTCAGCCTCAGTGACAGGCTCCAACTCCCTGGACCAGCATCGGGGCTCCGACCACACCCGGTTGGCTTCTCAGGCCCTCAGAGGATTTACGTGCCTGGCAACATCTACAAAATGACTCTCTGACCAGATGTCAGCCAAGAGGACATCGGACAAGAAACACAGGGATGACCATTCCTTGGCTACCAAGGTTGTTACATCTGACCGGACGTCATCTGAAGTTAGTACGTCCCGGCAGATCCATACCAAAGACACTGATGTCTGTGTCAGATATCTGAGCGATGACCAGATGTCAGTAGGTCTCGAGGAGGCAGACCTCAGCCAGGAGCGTCGGATACCAGACAACCAGATGATGGGTACATCAGGCGACTGTCCAAAGGTCACTGACGACAGACAGACGTCGCAGCCACCGAAGGGTCCAACCTCAGACCTTCAGATGTCAGAGGTCAAAGACCTTTTTTCCTTTTGGTGGGAAACCATCAGAAAAGAAATGGTCCCCACAAAAACTCCACCGAAAGACCTACCTCCTCCAGGGTCACCAAGTCCTCCACCAAAGGAGAACCCTCTTCCTAAGGAGAACAGCCCCCCAAGGGGTCGTCCTTGTGACAAGAAGCAGCCGAGGTCCCCTTCAACGACCCCTTCCCACTCACCTACAGGAGATAAGAAGAGGCACCGTCATAGAAGGATGGACTCAAAAGATGACTACTCGTCCTCTTCTTCATCTTCCTGGTCTGCCTCTCCTCTCAGTATCCCTTCCCTGGACCCAAGGGATTTACCAAGGTCCCCTCCAGATGACTGCACATTCATGGATATCATGAGGCATATCCAGATGACATGGGTTGGGACACAGATGACTTGAACGTGGAACGGCACTGTCTGGCGAAGTACCTGTGTCAGAAGGATCCTAAACCAATAGTGGTCCCACCACTGGTGGATACCTTCCAAGACGTCACAAAAGCTGCCTGGAAGCATCCCTACACATCATCAGTGGTCCCCAAAAAGGCTAACTGTCTGTCTAGAGCACCACTGGAAGACCCTTACCTGGGGGAACAACCGGTGGCAGACTCTGTGGTCATCACCGCCACACATGATTGATCCCAAAGGCCGAGACACCTGAGTACTCAGCCTGCAGATCGTGAGTCAAAGTAGTTCGACTCCATAGTATGCAAGATGTTTGCATCTTCCACATGCTCCATCCAGTCCTTACATTTTTTATCCCACGTGGTCCAATTCCAAAATGCCCTGTGGGAACAAGGTCTGGAATTGGCCAAAAACCTACCAGAAGGGGAACAGAAGGATGATTTCATCAGGCTTCTGCAAAGAGGCTCTGACGTGGGCACCTAGGTTCTGAGGGCGGCTTATGATTCAGCGGATTCAGCCGCCAGAGGAGCAGCAGCGAGCATATGCCTTCGCAGACACTCCTGGTTAAGGGTTTCAGGCTTCACACCTGATATTCAGACAGGCATCCTGGACGTCCCTTTTAAAGTGTCAGTACTTTTCGGAGAATAATCTGAAAAGATTATCACTAAACTCCAGGATGCAGGAAAAGCAGCCCGATCAGTATAGGCCATGTACAAGCCAAAGCCATTTCGGAAACAGCATCAGCAATTCCAGGGGAAACAAAGCTAACAGCCCAGATATGGCCAGCAACAGAGAGGGAACTTCAACCGCAGAGGTCCCCTCCTAGCAGCAGATGGTGCAAATGCACATAATTCCAAGTCCCCACAGACAAACCTCCCTTCCCCCTGCACAGCATGACTCCATGCAGAACCCTCCTCTTCCACTCGTGCAGGAGGAAGAGGTGGTCAGGGGGTGTTTTTCAAAACATCTGGAAGGATGGCAGAGAATTACTTCTGACCAATGTGTTCTTCAACTAATTCAAAGAGGCCACTCTGTTGAGTTCACCGGGCAGCCACCGTCCAGGTCACCGTTGCTATCCCAATATTCCCACCACCATGCCTCACTTATCCAGGAGGAAATCAGAGCCCTCCTGGAGAAAGAAGCCATAAAACCTGTCCTATGGGTTCAGCGAGGGAAAGGGTATTACTCCCATTTTTTCCTCATGCCCAGAAAGACCAGGGACCTGTGTCCCATCCTGGACCTTGGTGATCTAAACAGCATTGTGGCATACAAATGCTTCAGGATGGTCATGCTGCCAGGGCTGATTCTGATGCTGCGCCAGGATGCATGGCTAGCATCACTGGATATGCAGGACACATACCTCCACATTCCAATTGCACAGCACCACAGGACGTTCCTATGGTTTGAATTCAAGGGTCAGCACTGCCATTCGACCTGTCATTGGCACCTATAGTCTTCACCAAATGCTTGGCAGTGGTAGCCATGGCACTCAAGAGAAGGGGAGACTACATTTTTCCATACCTGGTTGACTGGCTACTCATGGCACCATCCAGGAGGGACTCAATCAGGCACTGCAGGACACTTTTTCCATCTTTACGGAAACAGGCATCACCATCGACCTGCAAAAATCGTTCCTCAACCCATGCCAGAGGCTGCAGTTCATAGGGGCAGTCCTGGACACGATCAGAGGAAAGGCCTTTGTAGCACAAGACAGAACAGATCGACTCGGAGGCTTGATCGGACACATCCAGGGCCAAAGACAGGTCACAGCAAGGACCATGTTAAGACTGTTGGGCCATATGGTAGCTACCATAGCCTTTCTCTTGTCTTCATATCAGAGTTATTCAGTGGAGCCTCTGGGTCCAGTGGGATCAACGCCAAGATGATCTTGACCTGTTGGTATCAGTACCTGACTCCATACACCGAGTCCTTCAGTGGTGGCTACTCCCAGAACACCTAGCAGCAGGGGTACCCTTCCTGTCAGACACGCCTTCACAGATCCTGACCACGGACACATCAGGATCAGGCTGGGGAGCCCATCTAGATGACAGGAGGACACAAGGAGTATGGTCCAGCTCAGAAGGAGCTCTACACATAAACGTTCTGGAAATGAGAGCAGTCTTGTATGCCCTCCAGGCCTTCCAGACAGACCTACGCCCAGGACATCTATTGATTCAGACAGACAACATGTCAGTAGTGTTCTATGTCAACAAATGAGGTACCCACTCATACCAACTCTGTCGGGAAGCGACAAAAGTATGGTACTGGGCCATGGACCACAACATCTCTCTGTCTGCAGTTCATGTCCCAGGAGTACAGAATATGTTGGTGGATATGCTGAGTCACTCCAGATCCAGCACTCACGAGTGGGAGCTTCTGCAGCAAGTAGCATAAACTCTGTTTGACAGGTAGGGAACGCCAGAGCTAGAGCTGTTCGCATCCACACACAGTAAAAAATTTCCCAATTTCTGCTCACTAGATCCAGGGCATGGTGTTTTCTGGTGAGACATGATGTCCTTCTCCTGGACAGGCAGATTTCTTTATGCCTCCCCGCTCATTCAAAGAGTTCTGCTCAAATTACAGGCGGAAGGAGTGGACATGATTCTCATGGCCCCTCTTTGGCTCAGGCAAATCTGGTTCCTCTTACTGCAACAGTAGGCAGGTGAACCACTGATCCCTGTACCTCTCAGCTTGCACGTATTGCCGCAGAACAGAGGGTCCCTAGTTCATCCAAACCTACGTTCCCTACAGCTGCACACATGGCTCCTGAAGACCTAGTGATTTCTCACCATTGGGTCTCCACCAGAGTGGCAGATGTCCTGGTGGTGGCAAGGAAACCTTCTGCTAGGGCCATGTACAGCATGAAGTGGTGACATTTCTGCATTTGGTCCTCAGCACATGCCTGGACCCATTAACTTAACCCGGTGAACTCTGTATTGAAATATCTCCTTTCCCTGTCAGACTTAGGGCTAAGTTACTCCTCCATAAAGGTGCACCTTTCAGCATTATCAGCATATTACGCCCCTTTTTGAGAAAACTCCTTAGTCCAGTTGGACCTGTCACACACATTTCTGCATAGCATTCTCCACCTGAAACCTCCCATCAAGGACCCAGTCCCTCCTTGGGATCTTCTTTTTATTTTGGAACAGCTCACACTGCCTCCCTTTGAGCTAGCCGCAGATTGTGAGCTATGCCTTCTCTCTCTTGGAAGGTGTTATTTTTGGTTGCAATTACTTCTGCCAGAAGAATTTCAGAGCTCCAGGCACTGTTGTGTAAAGAGCCGTATTTGATTTTCCATAAGGACAGAGTGTCCTTAAGGACCAGTCCTAAGTTTTTACCTAAGGTAGTGTCAGAGATTACTCTCAACCAAGAGATTCCCCTTCCTGTTTATTACCCGGAGTATTCTAACAAAGGAGAGGCTCTCTTGCACACACTGGATGTGCACAGGATACTATCTGACTGGAACCAAAATGCACCAAAAGTCAGATCAGTTGTTTGTTTTGTTTGCCCCCCAGGATGTTAGGGGCACCAGTGTCAAAACAGACACTTTCAAAATGGTTGGTAAACTGTATTGTTTTTTTGTTATCAGAAGCAGAACAAGTTCTTGCCGGGCCGATAAAGGGCCATTCCACCAGAGGGATGGCATCCTCTTTTACCTCCCTGAGGAATGTTTCAACTTCAGATATCTGTGCCACAGCTACTTGGAGTACTGTGCACACATTTATCAGACACTACAGTCTGAACATTGCCTCCAGGCGCAGAGCTGGCTTTGGCCTTGCCATCCTGCAGGGGCTTCTTTTATGACGGGTTCCCTTTCACTCTCCTCCTATCCTCCTCCTGTTTTTAAGGGGCTACTGCACACTGCATGGGACTCAGTCCTGATGGTTAACCTGCTGCAAGAGCTGTATCTCGAAGTAGGATAGTACAGTTACATAAGAACTTACCGTAACAGTAGATCTTCGAGAACAGTTCTTGCAGCAGGTACCTTCCTACCCACCTTTCCCTCAGGAGGTCATCTGCATTCGCAATAGCATTATCATCATCGTCATTGGTCTTCCCTTGGAAGCGAATCCTTGGTCTTCCTTCAGAACAAACATTGCTATGCCAGAGTCTCCGGCAGGAGAACTAAGGTATGTTGGGGGACCACCCCTTTTATTATGTGTGGGACGTCGGGGGTGGGGCCTCCACCATCAGGGGCGTTCCCCCGCTGTATGTAGCTAGCTAGAAGTCTTCTATGGGGTCCTGCTGCCTGCCGGCTTCAGTCCTAATGGTATAACCTGCTGCAAGAGCTGTCCTCGAAGATCTACTGTTACGGTAAATTCTTACGTAACTGTACTCTATTGTCCCTGTCCCACCTTAACAGGGTTTATTTGCTGTTCTTTGAGGTATCCAAAATAGCGAGATTTCCTTTGGATTACCTACTTCGGGATAGAGATCATGTTGTCCATCATCCAGGCTGTTCAGCTGGGAGAGCTACTAGCATCCATCAGTTTGAAGGAAGCCTGTCTCCATAGCCCAGCAGCACTGGACGTTTTTGTATTTCATTGCGGAGAACTAGCATTTCCAGTTTTTAGCTCTCCCGCTTGGCATGGGTATGGCACTGGATGTCTTTCCATAAATGATGGCAGTGCAGCCAGCCAGTCTCCATAATTTTTTTTTTTTTTTATAATTTATTCTCCGTTATTTTCCACTAGCCCCAATTAGGTCCCACCCCCAGCCCCATCACCTACTTTCTCCAGGCTTACCATGTCACAAACCACTGTGTGGTGGGTAGGTGCCTCGGCCAGTAGTGTGGTGCCTGTGAGATCTTGCCATCGTCCTGTCGGCCTGGGTGGCTTCCACCTGATTTTTTTGTACCTTATGTTTCACCCAGGGTCAGTCCACATGCTGATCCACATGCACATTACAGGTATCCATGTTGGTATCCCTCTACTGGCACTTGTGTGTCAAACTACCTGGCCTCCACTTGTGGTAGTGGTATAGCAAGACCCACTGTCTTGGAAGGAAGAGGGTGGTCCATGGAACACTCAGTCCTTCCCTGTCTGCCCCCTGAGCAGCCCAGCTCTGTTCTCAAACCCGAGTCACTGGCATGGCTGGTGGTAAGACTACTGCCATACCACTGGGCCAGATGAACCACAGGTTTTTAATCAGCTGGGATAAGGCCTCCCTCTCACCCAGCTGTTCTCTTCTCCACCTAGGTGGTCTCTTCCAAACAGATGTCAAAAATGGTTTTCTGCTTGGAGAAGCAGATTTCAGGACTGGTCCAGTATGAATGCCCTGAGTGTGGACACCCCCCCCTCTGGCACTCCAGGTGCTTGAGAAACTGATTTTTTGTTTGAATATAGTCTCCTGGGCTGTTATGTGCTACAGAACTACAGACCATTGCAGTCATGGCTGCTGCAGCTGGGGTCTCACTCCCATCCACTGATGGATCAGCTCCCATCCCTCCTAGTTCACCTCAAAGTTGTCTGGCAGTGATGGCTATGCAAAAAGAACCTTATGAGGAGCATTTCCCTCCAGGAGCAAGATTCAGTAGTGGTTCAAAGAAACTCTAGTCTGCAGTGGTATGGAGTGTCATAGGATAGGAAGTGGGCCCAGGGCTGATATTGGTTGTAGCCAGGAAGATCAGGATAAATATTTTTGAGACATGGGCAGTCCATCTGGTTCTTCTCTTCAGTAGCTCCATAAAGGGTTGGGTTGTGAAGGTTGAGTCAGACAGCTGGTTGGCCGTAGCCTATATTAGGAACCAGGGGAGAACTAGAAGCTTGGCAGTGACAAAAGAGATAAGGCCCTCATCTTGTGGGCGGGGGCCAGTCTGCTTTCCCTTAATGTGGTTTACTTTCCAGGAAGAGACAGCATCTGGGCCAACTTGCTTAGGAGGCAGGATGCATCTCCGAAGGATTGCTAGTGGCATCTGCAGTACTTCTCCCAAATACTGCGTAACAGTATCTGGGACGTCCACTCTTTGCCTCCCAGTCCAACCATCAGCTCCGAAGGTTTTGTACGAGGCTCATTGATCCAGTGATATGGAAGGCAGATGCATTTTCCTTCAAATAGCCATGAAAATGCTATACACCTTCTCTCCTCTTCTCTTCTCCTGATTTCTCAAGTTCTCCAGAATATCAGGGTGCATCAGGCTGAGGTCATCTTGATCACTCCCTGCTATCCCAGGAGGCAGTGGTTCTCCAACCGGATGTACCTAGCAGTAGGTGATAGGTTTAAATGTTTCCTTGGCAAGCTTTAAACTAGCCAAGGGGGGGGGGGTGCTGATTGGAAGCAGAAAATTTCAAGCCTCCCCCCACAAAACATGGCAGGTAGTAAGGTAAACATGGAGGTACAGAGCTTGACAGAGGGCAGGACAGGGGTAAATGGAAAAATGGACAAAGGCAATAAGGGCAGGGATGGGGGGGGGAGGATAAAGCCAACATTAAATGAAGGGCAGTGAGTACCAGTGCCCATAGTCTAGGAAACAAGCTTCCTGAGCTAGTAGCCCTGAGGAACACTTGGATATTGTGGCAGTCACAGAAACATGGTACACGGAGAACCATGATTAGGATGTCAACATACCAGGGTACACAATCTACAGAAGGGACAGGGAGGGCAAAAGAGGAGGTGGAGTAGCTTTCTACATAAGGGAAGGGATCTAAGCTACAGAACTGAAAGGTAAAGGGAGAGGACAAGAGACACTGTGGGTCAACTTGGAGACAGGGAGTGGCATCACAGTCCTCACAGGGGTAGTATACAGACCCCTGTCTCAAGGAGAGGAACTGGACAAGAAAATGATGGAAGACATTCTCAAAATGGCTGAAAAAGAGCCAGCCCTGTGGCGCCGAGGGTTGAGATGCTGGATGCCACACCTCGTGCCTCGCCGGCTACCCAGGTTTGGGAACAGATTCAGGCTGCCGGGGGCTGGCAGGGGAGAGGAAGGATCGAGCGTCCCATGACTCCTCTTCCTCCTCTGGGGTGGACTTGGGGCATGTGTTGCCCTGCAGCAGTGCCTAGTGGAGGCTGGGCGCACTGTCAGTAAGTGAGCATATTAAAGAGGTGGGAGCATGGTGGACATCTGCATGCAGGTGCAATTGATGTCATTGCACGTCTGGCTTCCGTGGGGAAACAAAATGGCGGAAAATCGCAGGGCGACCACGGCCTCTCATGGCCGTGCCCCGCGCCCCTGGACACGAGAGGCGTGGCCACCTGGTTCCTGGTCACAGGCCCCTTGGGGGGGGGTGTCCTGTTAACTTCATCGGGTCCCTGTGTGTGTCTGTGTGTACGTCAGACCTGGTCCAGGGGTGCAGGTGCCGGTGGTCGTTGTGGCCCACTCCACACAGGAGGAGGAGTACAAAATGTTAAATGATAAAATGGCTGAAAAAGGGGAGATATTGTTGATGGGGGACCTGAATATGCCAGATGTTAACTGGATGACATGTACTGCAGCCACATCCAAGAGCAGGATCATTCTCTATGTCCTACAGGGGGCATGCCTTAGACAGCTAGTGTTGGAACCCACTCGGGTGGAAGCAGTATTAGACCTGGTACTCTCAAATGCAGAGAGGATCACAGATTTAGAAGTCAGTAGCCATCTGGGAACAAGCGATCACTGCACAGTGTGGTTCACAATAAGCACAACCATGGAGACAAGCCATACAAAAATAAGGATATTGGACATCAGATAGGAGTGGGCAGAGACTGTGTGCATTTAAAGGAGGACTGGGAGGGGGAAGGGGTGGGACGAAAAATCAAGGGGACGTTTACAGAGCTAGCACTGAATCAGTGCACATACAGTTGGAGAGAAGCTGCAGCAGGGGAGGAATGGTAAGTTACTTTACACAGGCCGAGCAGAACAGGCTAAATTAAAATATATAAATTAGAAGCCGATTACAGGTATGCAGGCTTAGATTCAGGCTTAGATTAGACGTATGGCAACTTAGATTCAATGCAAAGAATTGCAAAGTAATTAACCTGGGAAACAAAAACCCAGAAGAAGAGTATACAGTGGCAGGGGAGGTACTAACAACAACAATAATGGAAAGGGATCTGGGGATAGTCATATCAGATGACCTAAAGGTAGGTAAGCAATGTGAGAAGTCAGTAAGGAGAGCCAGGGGGATACTGGGATGCGTAGGGAGAGGCAACATAAGTAGAAAAAAGGAAGTGGTTATCCCTCTGTACAGACAGTTGGTGAGACCCCATCTGGAGTACTGCGTGCAGTTTTGGAGACCCCATCTCCGCAAGGACATAGACAGAATGGAGGCAGTCCAGAGGAGGGTAACTAAAATGGTGCAGGGTCTGCATCAGAAACCATATGAAAAGAGACTGAGAGAGCTTAATATGTATACCCTTGATGAAAGGAGGGACAGGGGGGACATAATAGAAACTTCCAAGTACCTCAAGGGAATAAACAAAGTCCAGGAGGGTAGCATCTTTCAGAAAAAGAGATGTGCAAGAACAAGGGGGCACAATTTAAAGATAGAGGGGGGATGGCTCAGGGGCAATGTGAGGAAATTTATTTTCATGGAGAGAGTGGTGGATACATGGAACCACCTTCCTGGGGAGGTTGTGGGGTCTAAAACAGTGGGGGAATTCAAACATGCATGGGACAGACAAAAGGCAATTATAGTGGGGGGGGGTGGGAGGAAGTAGGCTGTTGCTTAACTAGAATCTGCAGCTTATCCAATACATAGGGAAATGGACAGACTGGGTGGGCCACGCGGTCCTTGTCTGCCGTCAAAGTCTATGTTTCTGTGTTTCTCTGATGCTGCTAGGGAGATGGGATCTCCTAATTCAGGGCACATTTGTGCAACAAAAGATGTTTTTCCTTATCCTCAGGGCTTTGAAACTGAGTGGGTCAGGTTCTCAACTCAAGAGTATTCTCAGGAAGTGGTGGAGTGACTGCCAGCAACTAGGAAATTGCCAGCCTTTACAGTATACTATAAAGTATGGGACACATTTTCTAAATGACCTTACAGATGTAAAGTGGATCCAGTAGCAGCTGGGGTTCCCCAAGTTCTGGATTTCCTCCAGTCTGGGAGTGCCTTAGGATTGGTTCCATCAACATTCAGGGTACAAGTCTCTGCCATATCAACAGTTCTCACAAAAGGGGCCCTGTGACCCAGTAGGGGCTCACCCACATGTTTCGAGATTCTTTAGCGCTCCCACACTAGCCAAACCTAGAGTGCGGGAGATAGGTTCCTACCTGGAACCGCAGACTAGTTGTCATTGCTGTTATGGGGCCACCCTTCGAACCCCCCTCAGATGTTTCAATGTAGTACCTTACTAGGAAGGTGGGTTTCTTGTTGCCATCACCTCAGTTCACAGGGTGAGTGAAATTGGGGCCCTGCAATGTTTGAAACCTTCCTACATGTTTAAGCCAGACAGGGTAGTTCTTTGAACAGGCTTAAAGGTCATGTCCACAGTCTCTAGGGACAACAGTAGGGCTACTGATCACAGGACTGAGCTTGCCTCTCAGTTGTTTGTGGTGGTGGTGTGGGGGATTGAGCATCCCAGGGATGATGTCTTCCTGTGAGGAGGGAGGGTAGCTGCTGCCACTACAACACTACAGTGCAGCAGTACAGTGGGTATGTTTGCCAACATCAAGGGGGGCAGTGACCTCGAAAAACAAAAGAGCCTTAGTCATGTTGGGTGAACCTGGGTGTGCTCAGGACCTGACCCCGGCCACTATCCTCTCTTTGCTGCACCTCAGGAACTTCTGCCTTTATTAGCCAGAGGAGGTGGGAGGTTGGGTGTGGCACAAGCAGACCCCGCCATTGGTGATAAGCCCGTGGGGTTGAAACCAAGTGCAAGGTAAGTCGCAGGGGTGGGGCTGGGCCCATTCTGGTGGAAGGGGTCAAGTTTTTTTTTGGGGGGAGGGCATAAAATGTAAATGATTAAAATTAAATTAATTAATTTGTGCTAAAAGTCAACTCCCTTTTCCACTCTAGTCAAGAGGTAGTACTGCCTTCATTGTACCCAAGTCTGGCTAATGATAAGGAATGTAGGCTTCACTCCCTGGATGTTAAGATCACAGTCGAGCACTATATCTGCGGACTGAAAGGCATAGATTCTTGTCCCTTTTTGTTCTGACGTAGGGGACAGGGAAAGGCAATAGGGGTTAACTTTGATTACATGGATGTGGTCTATGGCACTACCTCTTCCACTTCTGTCACCAGACTGGATACCCTCTGTAACTCCTTCTGCCATTTTGCTACACCCCTCCTCCCCAACGCACCCACCATTGTTCACTGTTTTCACCCCTATCCATCCTACCTCTGCTGTCTCATCATCAGGCTTATTGTACCTCCTTCGTATACAAATACTGGTTTGGTTCCCTTCCCTCTTACTTCTCCTCTCCCAACTTCCCCCTGCTTCTTGTTCCCTCTGCTCTAGGAACCATTGCACTTTTTCCACTCCTTACTACCACTCTCTACTGGGCAGTCTTTCTCCTATTGACTCCCCTTGCTCTGGAACCAGCTCCCATCCACTCTCCACCTCTCCCCATCCTGTTGCTCCCTCAGACACTAGTTGTTTTTTTGTTTTGTTTTTTTTAACTTACCAGCCGCTGGGCTTCCTTCAGGAGTGCCCACTTGGATAAACCACTACTCCTGGTCTGAACCCCCCGCATCTCCTGGAAACACTCCCCCCCGATCGGACCCGTGGCAGGCTCGACCCTCAGATCACCTCCGAGGCTGGTTCCACCCTACCCCCTGGCAGTAGTCGCCTAAGTGTGAAGTGCCTACCTGGATCCTGAACGGGCCCCGGCAAGGAGAACCAGGTGCATCTGGGCCGACTGTAGGATGTGTGGCATTCCTCTGGGGCCTCTGTCATCTCACCGGAGGACTGGAAAGGCTTTTCTCCTTTCTCTGTTCCCCCCTGTGGCACTCGGACGTGCAATGACGTCCAGTGTCTGCCGAGCTCCGCCCCATTGCCTACAGCTGCATTGCATATTCCTGGCTATCCCTGGCCATCGCCACGGGTCGCTCAGGACTGACACCAATCCTACTTCTTCCCCAGGAGGGAGAACTGTCTCACAGACGCTTCATCCCTACCCGCCCCTCAGACACTAGTTGAAACTTCAACCCCTGCCGTTCCTCTTACTTCTTCCGCCTGGTACCACCATGGCTGAGCATTAACCATCCTAGTAAGCAGCTGGCTTGGGTCACTGCTCCTGCCTTGGTTTAACTTCCATACCACTTAAGTTTTCTTGCTCCATTAGAAGGTTGGGCAGTAACATGCCCCTCAGGTCATTCGTCTGCTGTCAGTATTGTTCTTGTTCACCATGTATTATTGCGGAGCCACCGCATTGGGGTAGTAAAATCCAGAAGACACCCTGGAGTGAAATGGAATCTGAGTCGTGGCTCGCCATGCCTGCTTTCCATACCTAAGGGAACACCAGTACTGGCGGGCAGGCAGTTCAGGTGGCCCTGGAAGTCCATCCAACTCAAGCAGTGTTATGCAATGCCAGGTCCATTAAAAACAAGACTGCAATTATTGCAGATCTTGTTGGGACAGTGGACCTGGCATGCATCACCAAGACCTGGCTGGATGAGAACTCTGGCCCTATATTGGAGGCTGCAACTCCAGCCAGGTACTCGGTGATACACCACTCGAGATTGGATCGTGGGGGGGAGGGGGTTGCGCTCTGTTTTAAGACCAAACTGGACCTAACGAGTGTACCAGTTGAGGAGACTGAGTCATTCAAGTGTACTGTAGTAGCAGGTGTAGGTTGTAGGATCGCCCTCATCTACCATCCACCCGGGGATGAGAAGTGTTTCCTTCAGGAAGTGGTGGACTTCATGATCGACATGGCGTTTGAGTCGCCCAGGCTGATGGTTCTGGGCGACTTCAGTGCCTGGGTCATTGACAGACTCATGCAATTTGGACAGCACTTCCTCCAGTTGATGACATCTCTGGGCCTCACACAGATCGTTACCACTGCTACTCATAAACATGGTCACTCTCTTGACTTAGTCTTCCTCCTGGGGATCGAAGCCTCTGATTTGGGGGTGGAACCTGTCGGATGGTCCAATCACTGCACCGTGGGGTTCAGTTTTTGTGCCCCACTTCGTAGGCCTACCCCTGTGGAGATAGTCAGGTACTGCCCTTTACAAGATGTAAGCTTCAAAGGCCTGGCGGTGGTGCTTGGCCTATCAGTCCTTCCAGTGGCAAACAATGACCCAGAGGCTTTAGTGATGGCCTATAACAAGACCATTTCTGCGGCCCTGGATGTAGTTGCTCCTGTCTGAGTTCATCCTCTCTCCCTTTGCCCACGGTCCCCTTGGTTTGATAGGACTTTGAGGGAGATGCGGTGATTAGGACGAAGGTTAGAGCGTCGCTGGCGGAAATCTGCCCTGGATGCTGACCACCTTAGATTGATGGATCATTATCAAGTCTATCAATCTGCAATCACCCGTAAGAAGGCAGATTTCCTGTTTGGGGAGATTGCGGCTGCTCAGAACCAACCAGCTCAGCTCCTTCAAACTGTAGACAGACTGTACAACCCAGCCTGTCTGGAGATTCAAAGAACTTTTACGCAAGTAGAGTGCAACAAGCTTGCTCGATTCTTTGCAGCTAAGATGGCTGACATCAGGGTGGAGCTCCAACCAGCACGCTCAGTCGCTGTCCCTCAGTTTTCCTGGAATACCTTCGACCAGCCGGAATTCATGGTTGTCATGTGGATTGTCCAGGGTATGTGCCCTACATGCTGTAGTTTGGACCCAGGACCAACTACCCTGATTATGGGCTGTAGTGACATCATTGGCCCGGTCCTAGCACAGATAGTCTGGTGCTCCTTGGAAACAGGTGAGTTTCCTAGCTCCCTGAAGGAGGCGGTGGTGACACCCCTCCTGAAGAAAGCTTCTTTGGACCCAGATTGCCATGCTAACTACAGACCAATCTCAAACCTTCCCTTTACAGGGAAAGTGATTAAGAAAGTAGTGGCCCTACAACTGGAGAACCGTTTGACCATCCACGACATCCATGAACCTCTCCAGTCTGGTTTTTGAAAGAGGCACAGTACTGAGACGGCGCTGGTTCGGGTGCTCAATGATCTCCTGATGGCAAGGGATCGGAAAAAACATTCCATCTTGGTTCTTCTTGATTGCTCATCAGCATTTGACACTGTGGACCATGGGGTCCTTCTCGGTCACCTGAGGTTCATCTGTGACCTGTCAGGTGCAGTCCTCAGGTAGTTTACATCTTTCCTCACTGGAAGAACTCAGGGTGGTGTCGGGGATTCATTCTTCTGACCCAGTTCCTCTGTCATGTGGGGTTCCTCAGGGTTCGGTGTTGTCCCCCATGTTGTTCACAGTGTACATGCTACCACTTGGAGACATTGTAAGAAAGTATGGGCTGTGGTTTCACTGCTATGTCAGCTCTACCTCTCTTTTGCACATAACCAGGATAGAGCTCTCTCAGTATTTAACAACTGCCTCACTGAAATCCAGGATTGGATGAATTCGAGCTGGCTGAGGTTGAACTCTGAAAAGACTGAGGTGCTGGTTGTGGACCAGGGGCGCCATATAGGGGTTGGTGGCAGGTTTCCCTTCGGGACTTTTCCTTGGGGGGGGCCTACCACTCCCTACCTCTGAATGGGTGTGAAACCTGGGGGTGATCTTTGACGAAGGGCTGACACTGCGATCACAGGTGTCGTCAGTCATCAGATCCTCTTTTTGCCATCCGAGGAGCATCTCCAGATGCTTGTTCCATCTGGCGATCTCCCCACATTGGTCCATGCCTTTGTGTCCTCGTGCCTGGATTATTGCAATTCCTTTAACCAAGGGCTACCTGGGGTGGATATCCGCCACTTGCAGCTGGTGCAGAACGCAGCAGCCCAGTTATTGACGGGGACTCCCCAGTCCTGTCCTATCTCTCCGGTGCTGCGCAAACTGCACTGGCTGCCGGTACAGTGGCGAATCACCTTTAAAGTCGGACTTCTGACTTATAATGCCCTTCACGGACAGGACCCAGACTACATGAAAGAGCTTCTGGTTCCTTACTACCGTGGGTGATCGCTCCACTTGGCTGATGAGAGGTTGCTAGAGATTCCAAGGTTTTGTTTAAAATCTTCTGGGGCCCAGGCATTCATGCACGGGGGCCCAACCCTTTGGAATTCTCTACCCCATCAGTTACGGGAGTGCACGACTGTGGAGGGATTTAAACAGACTCTCAAAACTTTTTTGTGGGTTCAAGCATATTCTGAATGATCCAACTTTGCCTTTTACTTGCATTTTACTGTATTTATAATGTTTGTATTTATGGTTTATTTGTTTAATTGTTTTGTAAGGCGCCTTGGTTTGTTGAAAGCCGCGTTATAAATAAATTATTATATTATGTTGTTATTACTTCTCAATATGCAGTTTCTAGGCATTCTCATTGCGCTGTACCACACTTCATTCTCTGCACATAAAATTGTTTAGTATTCATGCTAATTTTGTACCAAATTTATTTATTTGTAACTTTATATTATTCAGATGTTTTGCTACTATGTAGTATGCTTCTGTCCTTCCACCATTCCCTTCCCCTGGGTCACACCTGGAAACGAGCCTTAGCTCAGTGTGCCTCTTCTGGTTAGCACTGTCCTCAGTGAACACTTTCATGAAACGTTATGACCTGAGCACTCAGGAACTGGCTGATGCAGTGTTGGGACTGAAAGTCCCATCAAGCTACTGTTTCCATTTGAACAGTTCTTCTGGATGGTGGTTATTATGACTTCATCTCTGAGACCTACCCAAGATAGGGCAGCTGTTTTTGCAATTGCTAGTTACATCCCCAGTGTTACAGCTTGGAGGACTGAAGGACATGCAAATGACAGAAAATGGAAAATGTTATACCTAGAATCCGAGTTTCCTGTGATCTCCCATGCCCTCCTGTCCTTGAGACCCCCCTGTTTATGTATATCGTTTTTTGGACTACACTTTCTAATGGACAAATCCTAGATCTGGTCAGGGATGAATAGAAGGGTGAGCTTGCTCTCTGGGGAGAAACTGTTGTGGAGTGCATCCTGCACTTCAGGACATGGCTCAAAGAACTCATGGGAATCACCCAGGAGCTCCTAGCTACTGCACAGCAGAGACAAGAGATGTGATATGACTGCAGAGTCGAGCTCATGAGTATGAGATCAGACAGCAACTGATGGTACTCATCCCTGTTCAGAAAAAAAATTGCAGGTAGCATACTCTGTGGTTAGGTAGCTAAATGAGGTAATTTATGCGGTGGAGCTGCCCAACAGGAGGTGCAGACAGAAAGTGTACCATGTAAATATGATGAAGCCCTTCCACCGTAGAGAAGAAATGGTCCTGACCATGTGTAACCACCTAGAGGAGGAAAGTAATTGACATCTATTAGTAGATCTCCGTAATGAAGTCAAGGAAGGATCCTCCGTGAATGCTGTCACCCTCTTATAGGGGTGGACTCCAGCTTAGGCAGCAGAAATAGATGGTGGGCTGCAAACATTTGGAGGTATGTTCATGGGGAAACCCAGGTACACCATGCTGGCCGGGCACCATGTGGACATAAGGACCAAAGCCCTACTGGGTTCCAAAAGAAGTTAAACAAGCCGTTGACGGGGAAGCTTAAGGAAATGCTGGCTCTGGGAGAGATATAGAAGTCCAGCTAATCCCCAAAAAGGGTGGAACCACAAGATTCTGTGTTGACTACCATACTAGGATTCATACTAGGATTGGTAAAGAGCAAGAGAGCCAAAAAGGCCCCAAAAAGCTCCTATATGTATTAATAGTAACTGAAAATACCGCCAGACAGAATAAATTTATCCAGCTGTCTTTTGTATGATTGCCATGAGTTACAAACAATCACTTCAATAGGTAAACTATTCCATAATTTGATAATTCTTACTGTGTAAAAGAACTTGCGTGGAAGATGATACATTTTTTTAACTGCAACTGCAAGGGATGTCCCCTTGTATTATAGATTGAATCCTTGAAAAGAAACCCCAAATGTGTTATTAAAAACAGGTAATTTATAATGTTATACATAAGAAGGAGTTCACCCCTTAAATGCCTAACAAAAAGTGACATCAAATCAAGTGTGATAAGTCTTTGTTCATAAGGAACATTTTTTAAACCACACACCATTTTAGTATACTTTCTTTGAACACCTACTATTTGTTTAATATGTTTGTTTTTTTTAATCCAAATGTGGAATAACATAGGACCTGTACAAAGACAGTAAAACTTTAGCATCTCTAGATGTAGTATTACGCTTAATGGACCAAATTACATGATTATCCTTAAGAATGACTTCATTTAAATGAGAACTGGGAAGAAAATTGTCAGTTATAAATACACCTAAGTCCTTTTCCAAAGACAAACTACATAAAGCTGTCTTATCCAGGATATATACGTTCCCAGGATTTTTTGACCCAAAATGCATTACCCTGCATTTGGAATGATTTAACTTCATTCCCCAGGTGGTAGTCCAAACAGACAATTTGTCCAAATCTCCTTGAATGTCAGCTATTTGAGTGGGATTTTCAACAGGACCACCGATCTTAATATCGTCAGCATATTTAACTGAATTTGTGCAATTCTGTTTGGTAATGTCAGCAATAAAAAACTGAAACAAGCAGGGGCCCAAAACAGATCCCTGAGGAACCCCACTAGAAACATAGAAACATAGACTTTGATGGCAGATAAGGACCGCTAGGCCCATCTAGTCTGCCCATTTCCCTACCTACAGGATAGGCCGCAGATCCTAGTTAACCAACAGCCTATTTCTTCCTACCCCCCACAAGAATTGCCTTATGTCTGTCCCATGCACTCTTGAATTCTCACACAGTTTTTGACCCCACAACCTCCTCAGGAAGGCTGTTCCATGCATCCACTACCCTCTCTGTGAAATAATACTTCCTCACATTGCCCCTGAACCGCCCTCCTTCTATCTTTAAATTGTGTCCCCTTGTTCTTGCAAGTCTCTTTTTCTGAAAAATGCTACCCTCTTGGACTTTGTTGATTCCACTGAGGTACTTAAGTTTCTATCATGTCCCCCCTCTCCCTTCTTTCCTCAAGGGTATACATATTAAGCTCCTTTAGTCTCTCCTCATACGGCTTCTCTTGCAGACCCTGCACCATTTTAGTTGCCCTCCTCTGGACTGCCTCTATCCTGTCTATGTCCTTGTGGAGATGGGGTCTCCAGAACTGGACACAGTACACCAGATGGGGTCTCACCAACTGTCTGTACAGAGGGATAACAACTTCCTGTTTTCTGCTGCTGATGCCTCTCCCTATACATCCCAGTATACCCCCAGCCCTCCCTACTGCCTTCTCACATTGCTTGCTAACCTTAAGGTCATCTGATATGATTACCCCCAGGTCCCTTTCCTTTTTTGTTGTTGTTACTACCTCCCCACCCATTGTGTATTCTTCCCCTGGGTTCTTATTTCCCAGGTGCATTATTTTGTACTTCTTTGCATTGAATCCTAGCTGCCATTCTTCTGACCATTCCTCCAACCTGCCAAGTCCTTTTCATCCTTTCCGCCTCCTTGTGTATCAACCCTGTTGCAGATTTTTGTCATCTGCAAAAGGCATATTTTTCTTCCAGTCCCTCTGCAATGTCACTGATGAAGACATTAAAAGGACTGGACCCAATACTGAACCCTCGGTGTACCCACTAGTAACCCCTTTCTTCAGAATGGACTCCATTTACAATTACCTTCTGTGTCCTGTTGTCCAGCCAATGTTTTACCCAGGCTACCACCCTGGGTCCCACTCCCAGGCTGGTTAATTTGACTATTAATCTTTGTGTGGGACTGTGTCAAATGCCTTGCTAAAGTCCAGATAGGCCATGTCCACAGCCCCTCCCTGGTCTACTACTTTGGTCACCCAGTCAAAGAAATCTATTAGATTCGTCTGACATGACCTTCCCGCTGTGAACCCATGCTGCCTTGGGTCCTGTGCTCCACTGGCCTCTAGGTACTCGACTATTCTTTCCTTCAGAAGTCCCACTAGTAACATAATCTTTACAGGAGAGTTGTCCATGGATAAGAACCTATTTAGAACGGTTTTCCAACCAACTTGCAATCCATGCTATTATTTTAGGAGTAATATTTGAGGACGAAAGTTTGTGTACAAGTGCCCAATGGGGAAGGTAATCAAAGGCTTTACTAAAATCAATGTATACTACATCGTAAGGATGTCTGTTATCTAAATGAAGGCTCAGATCTTCATAAAAGCTCAATAGGTTAGTTAAACAACTCCTACTATTTTTAAAACCATGTTGTTCATTATGTATGTTCTCACATGATATTGTAATCAAGTCTTTAATAAGACATTCCAATAGTTTACCCTTATAAAAAGTTAGACTGATTGGGCGATAGTTTTCCCAAACACTTTTGGGACCTTTTTTATGGATGGGAACAACAAAAGCAATTCTCCATAATTCAGGCACATAATTGAAATTTAAGCAGTATTCAAATAACAATTTAAGGGGAATGATAAGGCAATCTGCCAATAAATACAAGAAATTTCCCGGAATGTCATCAGGAGAAACACTTATCTTTCCTTTGAGATGACCAAGCTTAGCTTGAATATCTGATTCAGATATTGATATGTATGCACTTTGAGAATAGTCAACAGGATGTATATGTTGTGAAGTCTGGAAAACGTTACAGAAATTAGTGTTAAAATGGTTGGCAAGTTCAAGTAGATCACAAATTACTCTATCATCCACTTGAACTGGACCGACTCTACAACTGTTTTTCTTTATAGAATTGATATAAGAAAAAAAGGCCTTGCTATTATCTTTTCTTGCGTTAAATGCCAGCTTTATCTCAAAACTCCTTTTTGATCTTCGAATACTATTTTTACTTTTTTTTGCATAATTAAAAAAGTTACAGTTTGAGACACTGCTATTTTTTTTAAATATTTTGCATAACTTTTATCCTTCTTTTTAATAAGTTTCAATAATTCACTTGACAACCATCTAGGCCTGGGTTTATTTTGAGATCTCTTATTTCTCAAAGGCACATATAGATTTCTTAATTCAATAAGTTTTTTTGATAATATATTGTAGAGTTCATCAATGCCTACAGTATTAAAAATATTCAGCCAATCAATTGTGTTGAAATGATCTTTTGTAGTATCAATATCAGCACTATCATATAAATAGATTTTAGTAGTACTAAATGAGGAAGTAGGAAAATGTGACATATTAAAGCTAATCGAGCTATGATCACTATTGCCAATTGGTGCTAAATTTGAAAAATCTGTCAACAGCAAAGATTTACTATAAAATATTAGATCCAATATATTGTTACCCCGGGTGGGAAATCTGACCCCCTGTCATAGATCACACTGTTGACATATATTGATTATTTTTGTACCAAAGTTAGTCTTAGCCTCCATATTATCCCAGTCAATGTCAGGTAGATTAAATTGCCTGTTATAATGATATCTCCAAGGGAACTGGCCATTTCAGTTTCCTGTATTATGTTATCTAGATATTCTACTGAAGAATTGGGAAGTCGGTAACAAACTCCTATTACCAAAAACTGAGAGGAAGCACTTGTTAATTTAATCCATAAAGATTCAACAATACTATTGGTGTCCTTGATTTTATGTGAAATTTCAACCACCTGAAAGTGATTTTTTTTTTAAATATAGCAACACCACCTCCCCTCCTGTCTTTTCTATTATACATATAAAATGTATATCCAGGAAGGGAAATGTCAGTGCCACATAGATCTGCACCCCATGTCTCTGTAATAAAGATTATGTCAATGTTATTTATTGATAGGAAGACTGTTAAGTCATTGATTAATATTTTGCAAACTCCTTGCATTAAAATACAAGCATTTTATATTAGTGGAAACAGTATTCTTTTCAGGAAGTTTCTTGGGGGAAGAACGTAAATTCCCCCTGGAGTCTATAAGTTTAAATGGTTTTCAATAAATAAATGATTACTCAATACTTGTTTTTTTTACGACTTAGGTGAAGTCCTTCCTTACTAAATAAATCAAGACTATCATTAAACTCCTCCCAGTGAGTAATAATACGTGACTGATTTTGTAAAAGACATCTGGCACGAAGCCAGTTATTGAAAGAGTGAATCTGACCATTACATTCAAAAGATGCTCTAGGAACCGGTAGAACTTCAGAGAATGCAATTTCGCATCCTCATTCAACAAGAAAATTTGAAAGGGCCACTAAATCCTTTTTTATTTCTAATTTGCTAGAATGTATCAAATCATTAGTACCAATATGGAGTAAGACAAGTGGATTGTGTCCCCCATCAACCAAGATTTTATTACACATCTTTTTAATGTCAGAAATTTTAGCTGCACGGAAACTTGAGACAGTTCGGTATTCCTTATATGGGTTACAAATAGCTCTGTCCTGATGTTTGATCATTGAGTCACCAAGTAGATAAACCTGCCTATGTGGATAGCTAGCATCAGTACGAGTATTATTAGTTGGAAGAATAAGAGGCGTATCATCAAAGGGTAAAACTGAATTGGAAATATGAGGAATATTTGAAGTGGTCACGGTTCAAGAAAAAACTGTCTCACTTAAATGGTCAGTAATGGAAACATCCACCAACTCGTTATCTATGTTAAACAATGGGTCCTCAGACTGGGTAAATATATCAAACCTATTTTTTGTAGCTAAAGTAAAATTTAAGGCCTTACGACCTTTCTTGTGAACCCTTTGACTTTGTACTTCATACCATTGTTCATCTGGATTACTAGAAGTATCCATATTTCTAGAACACTTTTTACTTAATAAGCATTGACTAGATAGTTGTGGCTCTGAACAGATAGGTAAATTGTGTGAGGAAGTGCCACAGCCATTTAAAGATGTTAGATTTAACATTTTGAATCTGTTCTGCATTGTTTTCTGACTAGTTTCTAAGTCAGAAAGCCTGCTATGAAATAAGGTCACTTCATTTTTGAGAGAAATAGTCTCTTCACACTTTTGACCAGTGAACTTATGAGATGGATTCTCACTAACAGAGGTACTATACATAAGGCATGATACACTGAGCTCCCTGGCACATTATGTTAAGGCCACTAGGCTGGGCCATGAATAAAATTATTTAAATAAATACGATAGTTTAGCAATACTGAATTGTCACTCTGTACTTAGATTTGATATACACACCCTAAATCACACTTAAAACAGACTTATTTAAAACAGAAACGCACCTCTCATTACATGAACACACCTTCCCCAATGACTTTAATAAACAGAGTGTTTGAGAAATGGAAAATGTTAGGTAGAGAACTAGAGAATGAAGACCACTTAATGGTACAACACTTACTTATATTCACAGAACAACATGGCTATAGCACTTGTTAAACTACTACAGACCGCCTATTTATTAGTGCATCATTTATCCATTGCCGCTACAGCAATGAATGCAATGTCAAAACCCTTACCCTTTTCCCCGCGACTGACGCTGACAGATGCCATTGTTAAATGGAGAGCACTCAGTGACGTCTGCCAATTGCTAGGAGATGCTCACTCACTCATAATTATCTCCCTGAAAGTGCTGGGCAACTGTATATAGACTGCCTTTAAAAAGGCAGCCTAGCCAACAGAAGAACGGCTCAAAAGTGCTAGTTCTAAGCACAGAAATGCCTGCCCAAATAGACACCCCAGGTACAAACTAGCACTTTCAAAAGAGAGCGAGTGCAATACACACACAGCTGCGTGTGTCAATATCACAGATCAGATAGATATGCAGTATATCACAGGTTTAACAGCTGCATGTAGTCAGACACCTACACTGTACCCAGAACAGATGAGGTCCTAGAATGGCTAGGTGGAAGCCAAGTATCTTTATTTTATTTATTTTTATTTTTATATTTATTATTTCTCGAATTACAAAATACCTTTGAGCTAGATGCTCGTTTACAGAGGTTCTGTGTCATTGGGGTACAGAAACATAGGATACATACAATTAGCAAACAAAAAACATACAGTGCTTAGGTACAAGTACAGTGCTTAGGTACAAGAAATAGGACAGATTGTAATACAGAGGGCCCAAAATAGGCACATGCTGGCATGACTGCATCAGAGTTGATGGACAACATTGTAGAGGTGGACGATTGATCAACAGTACATATCTACTTAGCACTTGAGAAGAGGAGGAATGGGACATATCTACCTGAGAAATTATGGCAGAAGAAAAAATTATATAAGCAGAAGGAGATGCAGAGAGCTTGGGAACGCACCCTAGGAGGGGAGGAGGGACAGAGAGTGAAAAGGCAAAAGAAGTAGGAGTAGTATATCCGCCAAGTGGCTTTGTGCAGGGCAGGGGTGGTTGAAGGAAGAAGGGGTGGGGTGTTATGATGGGAGATGAGGGAGGCAAAGTGGGAGGAAGGGAATGATAGGCACCAGAAAGGTAGGTGGCAAAGCAAATTTGGCAAGGCAAATTTATTTAGAAGACGCCCAATCCCGGAGGCTCTGGGCGCCGTACAGATTTTTAAACATAATTTCAATATAGCAGACATATAGAAATTTATACATAATAAATAAATAAGTCTAAAATCACCAAAAATACCATAAATACTGACTTAAGTACCAAACGCTTTAGAAAAAAGAAAGGTCTTTAGAAGGGACTTAAAGATATCTACTGTGGGGAGCCCCTGACCATAGTTGGCAGAATTCCCACAGAACAGGGGCCGTGGCGCTAAAGGCTCTATACTTCCATGATTTAAGCCTTATTCTAGGAATAGCTGGAAGCCACCACTAGAAGAATGAAGATAGTGGGAGGAGGGCAGGTGACAGAAGGTCTGACAGATAACCGGGGCCCTGCCTGTGTAGGGCCTTATAGGTGAGAAGACCCACCTTAAAGAGGACTCTCCACCTGACTGGCAGTCAGTGCAATTCACATAAAACCAGTGTAATATGGCAAGATTTTTGCTGCCCGGTCAACAGCCGGGCAGCAGCGTTTTGCACCAGTTGCAGTCTGTGGAGAGATCCTCCTGTGACCCCGAGATAGAGCACATTACAGTAATCAAGCCTAGATGTGACTAAGGCATGTATCAAGGTAGGGAGGTCTAGAGGCGGAACAAGGGGCTTAATCCTGGCAATGTTTCTAAGAAGGAAAAAACAGGTACGAACCGTGGAGGATATTTGAGCCTCCATGGTTAGGTCCCTGTCCAGAATCACTCCCAGATTTCGCACCCAAGAGGAGGCCTTCAATGACACAGCTCCGAGAACAAGCCCAGTTTCTGAGTCAGAGGCCATCCTATCATGAACTCTGTTCGACTCCACTACCAATACCTCTGTCTTGTCGGGGTTCAGTTGCAACCAGCTAGAGACCATCCAGTCGTTAATCTCGGCCAGACAGATGTTAAGCATGTCCACAGCATTGGATGTTCCTGGGGCAAAAGAAAAGTATAGCTGAGTATCATCAGCATAGCAATGAAAACTCAAACCATACTTTCTAATGATCTTTCCCAGGGGCAGCATGTACACTGCGAACAACATTGGGGCCAGTACCGATCCTTGAGGGACTCCACAAAAAAGGAGACTGGGAGTAGATGAGGAATTCCCCATCATGACCCGTTGCTTCCTGTTGGTAAGAAAGGACTCAAACCAGTTGATGACAGTACCGGTGAGTCCACATAGCTACCTAAGGCGGACGAGCAACACACAATAGTCCACAGTGTCAAATGCTGAAGAGAGATCTAGGAGAACAAGAATTGTCTTGTCTCCCCGATCTCTAGCCCTGAGAAGATCATTATGCACCCGAACAAGTGCTGTTTCCATGCTATGTCTGACCCGAAATGCCGACTGGAAAGGTTCGTACAACTCGTGGGACACGAGTTGTTCTTCCAACTGAAGCGATACCACCTTCTCAACAACCTTCCCCAAAAATGGAAGGTTGGAGATAGGACGGTAATTTGCCTTGATCTCCAGGTCCAAAGATGGCTTCTTTAGGAGGGGTCTCACCAGAGCCTCTTTCAAGGCATCCGGAAAGACACCCTCTGAAAGGGAACACCGTACAATCAGGCAACACCGGGCCAATAGAGTCAATGCATCTCATTAAAAACGCTTGGCACCGGTCCAGTTCACAAGAGGTATGCCTCATATTGGCTACCACCTTGATAACCTCACTAATCTCCACTGGTCTAAACTCTCCCCAGCAAGGCAGAGTGCACTCAGAACACATCAAGGCGGTCACTGTCAGCTATAATATTGCTGGCTGGAAGAAACCTCCCGCGGATCGAAGACACCCTGTCCGAAAAGAACCGAGCGAACTCTTCACAATCTAAATTAGAGAAAACCCTCCCAGGCTGTAGGCAGGCAGGATAAAGAAGCCTGTCCACAGTCTGGAAGAGTGAGGCCAGTCGGTTCCTTCCGGCAGCAATCTCCCTAGACAAAAAAATAGTCTTTTTACGATTGATTGCCTCCTGATATGCACCATAATGGGCACGCAGGACCAGTTTGTCGACTTCCAGATGGGATCTCCTCCAGCAACGCTCTAATCTCTGACCCATCTTCTTCATCTCCCTGAGCTCACCGTCAAACCACGGCGACCTCGGGTATGAAGTTCTGGGTTGTACACGGGCAGGTGCGAGGAAGTTAATGGTGTTCGACAGCACCCTGTTATAGGTGTCCACCCCAACAGTAATACCTCCGAAGCATGCATCACCCGCACTAGACAATTTCGCTGCCGTCAAAAAACCCTCAGGGGTCAACCCCATAAAGGGCGGCAGCTAATCATCTCAACAGGGGAAGGGCCTATGGCGGGAGCCCCAAGCGTGAAATGCACCGTGCAATGATCAGACCAAAGGACTGGATCAATCCTGAGATCACTGATCTCAAGCCCCAGTGAGAACACCAGGTCTAACATGTGGCCATCCAAATGAGTTGATGCAGTAACAGCCTGCTTCAATCCTAAAGAGGACATAGTTTGAGAAAACTCATGGCTGCATCTTTGATTCTCGTCGTCGACCCAAATATTGAAATCCCCCAGAAAAACAGATCTGGGGGATCCCAACGTTCCGTCAGCGATGAAATCTGCGATCTCCTTCAGGAAATTCCCCATCGGCCCAGAAGGGCGATAGATGAGAAAGATCCTGCAGCCCGCATCAGGTCCTCCATGGATGGCCACACATTCAAAAGAACCCAGAGCGCTCACTGGGTGCACGGTGAAGGTCAGCTGGATCTAAAACAAATAGCTACACAGCCACCCCTGCATTCCACTCTGGGGCAGTGCACCATGGTATAGCCAGGGGGACTGCGGCTCAAAATCGGGCTCAACATCGCCTTCACCCAGGTCTCCGTGATAGCACGCCAGATCGATCAAAGAAATCAAGTCAGCCATAATTCGCCTTATTTCTGGATCGATCTGGTGTTACAAAGCACTGCCGTCAGGGGACTTAGGGGTGATGCAACCCCTCGGGTTACCTGACCACTCGGTCTGGTGGATTCCCTGGGAATGGACACCAGCCACAACTGGCCTCTCTCACAGGCCCATCGCAGTCCAGGCCGTCTCCTGGACCTAACAACCTCAATCCTCCCACCACCCATACATGAATCACCCCAATGTCTGTGACCAACATATTCCCTTTCAATCCCTACCTCCCAACAACAAAAGCCAGGGCTGCTTGTATTACCACTGATACCTCTTGCCCTATTAGTGCAGTCACAGCCACTGAGTGCTATGAGATGAAAGCAAAGTTTTGTTTTAAGGGGGCCAAGTTTTGTTATCTGACTACCATAGACCTGAGAAAGGGCTGTTGGCAGGTGCCTTTGATCTATGTATCCAGGGAGAGGGTGACCTTCGTCACCCCGTTTAGTTTGTTTGAAATCTGAGTAATGCCATTCAGGATGAAGAATGCGCTGACCACCTCTCAGAGAATCATGGACTGCATTACTGTTGGGGTGGACGATTTTGCACTGGTGTGCATGGATGACATCACCATCAACAGCCAGATATAGATGATCACATCAGGCATGTACGGGAGATGTTCTGCAGGCCATAGGGCTGATGGCTAAAGTGGAGAAATTCCAGCTTGTAATGGCAGAGGTGTCATTCCTTGGTCACCTGGTAAGCAGTGGGCACATCCACCTGAGCCAGCAAAGCTTGAGGCCATTCAGAGATGGACTATGCCCACCACTAAAAAACAGGTGAGGGCAGTTCTGTGGTCTGCAGTATACTGCCGATGGTTTGTCCCAAACTTTAACAGCATAGTGAAACCCTGGACAGACCTCACTAAAAAGAGAATGCCTGAAAAGATTCAGTAGGCAGACTGTTGTGAGGTGGCATCCTACCATTTAAAAAGTGTTGTGCCGGGTACCTGTACTTGCTAGTCCCAATTACTCATTAAAGTTTTGTTGTTCATGTGGATACTTCTAACTGTGGACTAGGAACTGTCCTGAGCCAGGTCACAACCACAGGGGGAAGAGCACCAAGTCATGTGCAGTACCTGAGCCAGAAAGTGCTATCCAGGGAGGAGATGTGCATCACAATTGAAAAGGAGTGTCCGGGGGATAATTTGGATAATGCAAAGCTGCAGCCATATCAATATGGAAGGAAATTTACTTTGGACACTGACCACAGCCCCTTAACATGGCTCCACAGGACAAGTGGACAGAATGACAAGTTACTATGATGAAGCCTGGTCCAACAGCAATACAATCCAGCACTGCAATGGATCCTGGCATGCCAGTACAGGTGGATTATCTAGCCAATAATCTGAGGACCAATGAGTGGAGAAGAGCCATAGAGAAGGTGGCACTTATTGATAATATGCCAGCCTTACACGAAGAAGTGCCTCATAGATTTGCCACAGTGGCGTCCCATCATTTTTGTTTTCAGGCAGTAGATGTAACATATGCATAGACTTGTCATGGGGCCTGGTTAGGGAATATTGAATTGCATCAGGTGGTCATAAAGGGCTAATAGGTCTCAAGAAGAAAGCAGTCTGAATTCATAGGTTTGTCACCGGAAATGGCCTGCTTCCAAGGAGTGAGCTCCAGGGGTTAATGGAAACTTTATCTGATAACTGAAGCAGTTGATTTAGTTCAGAAAGATATGGGGGGGATAGCTGTGCTTCTCATATCAAGAGGACCTTTTTCCAGGCAGTGACCTCCAGTGGTTTTGGAACCCTTATCAGATAATTAAAGCAGCTGGGTTTATTCAGAGGCATGGTGGGATAGTTGTGTGGCTCACATCAAAAGGCCCTTCTTTTGAGGAGAGACCTCCTGTGGTTGTGGAAGACTAATTAGATAATTGAAGCGACTGGTTGGTTGTTGGTAAACTGCCCAGTAAACAGCATCTGGAGGTAGGGGCCAGTTTATTGGATCAGAGGCAGGCTGACCCTTGTGACTGACAGGATGATGCAACAGGAAGACTCCTGAGAGAGCTAAACTGGCATCACAGCCGGGCAGTTTAAGTTGTGGGGTAGAGCATAACAGATATCCATCGGGAAAGGAAAGGGAGTGTGCCATCTCCTTATGCTAATGCCTTAGTGGCAACTTGATTCCTAAGCAAGGAAACTACCCAGAGTAGGGATAAGAACTGTTAGACTGTAGTTTAGACTAGAGTTTCTTCTTTCAGTAATCTTATTTCCCTAGTGCTTCATCCCTTTTGTATTCTACTGTATATTCTGTAATTTAGTATCATGAATGTTTAATATATATATTTAATGTTCTTTGTGACTGTGCAGTGTTTGATGGGATAGATAACAATCCATTTCTATTGTGAAAATTGGCGTGCCACCACCAAAGAGCATGACTACAAAGTATAAAGGGTCTATGTCTGATGTAGAGAGGTTGGGAAGTCCTGGGTGTGACCAAAGGGTTGGTTCTGTGTCTGAATGAAAGGCCTTGCACTGGGAGAGCAGTGGCTAGTGGTAGTATTAGAAGCAGACTAAAATACCGTAGCAGTCAGCCAGTTTGGGGGCAGAACTGAAATACAAGGAGCCATCTGGGCTTCCAGTCGCTCTTGTATGTGCATGCAGGACAGCAGGTTGTTACAGGTGAAAATAAAAACTTAAGAATTAACATTTTGTGGGTTTAAACAAACAAAAATTAAAAAATCCTTCTGTTTCCAGGACATCACCAGAGGGCAATGCTGTTGTCTGGCATTCCCACCCTCCCCTTCCCCATGCTCTCATTTGGCCTAAAAGTGCATGTTTTGTTGGCAGGCCTGTGTTCCCTGCTTGTGTTGTGTGTTTGGTGAAATCAGTGATGAAGGAGCGTTGACACCTGAAAGGAGTGGTACCACACGCTACTGACATTGGGGTTGGGGATGCATGTTAGTAGTGTACTTACCAGAGGGTGAGATAGTGACGCACCAGAGTCAAACTTGTAACAGGGGTTTGTTTGGCAGTTTAACAGAAAACATGAATTTGGAGGTGTGGCTACATGTGTTTGTGCTGGAGTGGAACACTTATATTTTCCTTAAGTTTGAGGAGGCAGTATAGCGCAGTAGTTTAAGGCTCTGAGCTGCAAATCTGGTGACATCCAGCAGATCAGACCTGGGTTTGAATCCCACAACTTCCACTTGCATACTGTGTGACCCTGAGCAAGTCACTTAACTTCCCTGTGTGCTCCTAGGTCGCTCCTGTAAAAAAGCTTTCAGATTTTCTTCGAGGTGGGGTTAGTAACTTATTTTGGTTTAGTTTGGGATTATATGTTTAATTAGACCTATATTGAAGGGTTATTCATTTAATTTTTAACTTTAAATATTCTGAATTATTGTTTTGGTTTAGTTGTGCTGTAGCGGTATGTGTCAGCCCTCAATCCCCACGGTGGTGCACTATTCATCCTCCTTTCTTTGTGCCCTCCGCCCTTTTCACACACCCCCTCTCGAATATGATACATATCAGCGCTGTAGAGTGCTAGGAATTGTTCGTAGGAGAGGGAGGAGGGTAGGGAGCTGCGAACAAGGGAGGATGGACGAGGGAGGGCCTTCGTATCGGGGTAGTTAGATCTAGAAGTCGTCCTGGGGCAAAATGGAATCCAGACCGTGGTTCGCCACGTCTGGTGCCCATACCCAAGGGCACTACAGAATTTAGTAGGCAGATGGGCTTGACAGCCTCCGAGGTTCGTTCAGCTCGGGCGGTGTTATGCAATGCTAGGTCGGTCAGAAACAAGACTGGCATTATCGCTGATCTTGTCAGTTTGGTGGACTTGGCTTGCATCACCGAGACCTGGCTGGCTGAAAATCCAGGCCCCACATTGGAGACCATGACTCTGGCTGGGTATTTCTGTGATACACCGCCTGAGATTGGACCATGGGGGTTGCAGTCTGTTTTAAGACTGAACTGGGCCTCACGACTGTGGTAGTGGGGGGGGGGGACTGAGTCCTTTGAGTGCACAGTGGTAGCGGGTGTTGGCGTTCGAATCGTACTCGTCTACTGTCCACCAGGAGATGGGGAAACGGTTCTTACAGGAAGTGGCAGACTTCATCATTGACATGTCATTTGAGTCGCCCAGATTGATGGTTCTGGGTGACTTTAACACCTGGGTCGATGATGAACTCTCGCAATTTGGTAATCACTTCCTCCAATTAATGATTTCTTTGGGCTTTACACAGGTGGTTTCCACTGCTACGCATAAATATGGGCACTCCTTGGACTTAGTCTTTCTCCTAGGGATTGATATTTCTGATCTGAGGGTGGAACCAGTCATTTGGTTAGACCACTATACCATGAGGTTCAATTTTTGCACCCCCCCGAGAAGGCCTACCCCTGTGGAGATGGCGAGGTACTGCCCATTACAGGACGTTACTCCCCAAGGCCTTGCGGCGGTCCTTGACCTCTCATCCCCCACATTGGCGAGCAGTAGTCCAGAGACCCTGGTGGCGATCTATAATAGGGCTGTTACAGTGGCTCTGGGTACTATTGTTCCTGTTCATGTACACCCCCTTTCCCTTTGCCCCAAGGCCCCTTGGTTTGATGGGACGTTGAGGGAGATGCGGAGACAGGGGCGAAGGTTAGAACGTTGCTGGTGCAGGTCCGCCCTTGATGTCGACCGCCTTAGATTGATGGGCCACTATTCTGTCTATCAATCTGCAATCACTCATAAGAAGGCAGAATTCCTGTCCAGGGAGATTGCAGTTGCTAGGAACCGACTGGCTCAGCTTTTTCGGACTGTAGACAGGCTGTGCAACCCAGCATGTCTGCAAGTTCGGAAAGCCTTTTCGCAGTTAGAGTGCGAGGAGCTTGCTCATTTCTTCGCAAATAAGGTGGCCGACATCAGGGCGGTTATGCGTCCAGCAACTTCTAAGGGGAATGCTGTTGAACAACATGAGTTCACAGTGCCTCAGTTTTCTTGGAATTCCTTCAATTGACCTGATTTCATGGATGTCATGAGGATTATCCATTGTGTGCACCCTACAAGCTGTAGTTTGGATCCTGGACTGACCTCTCTAATATTGGGTTGTAGTGACCTCATCGGTCCAATCCTTGTGCGAATAGTCTGGTGCTCCCTGAAAGAGGCAGTGGTGACCTCTCTTGAAGAAAGCTACCTTGGACCCAGACTGTTTCACAAACTACAGACCCAACTCAAGCCTACCCTTTATTGGGAAGGTGATTGAGAAGGTAGTGGCGGTCCAATTGGAAAACCATCTAACCTTCCATGACATCTGTGAACCCTTACAATCCATTTTTTGTAAAAGACATAGCACAGAGACTGCGCTGGTTTGGGTGCTTAATGAACTTCTGAGGGCGAGAGATCAGAAGAGACTATCTATTCTGGTTCTTCTTGATCTCTCGTCAGCTTTTGACACTGTGGGTCACGTGGTGTTGCTAGCACACCTGAGGCAGATTTGTGGAATATCACGAAATCGTCCTTCGATGGTTCACCTCATTCCTCACTGGGAGATTACAAAGAGTTGTGTCTGGGTTTTTTTCCCTCAGGTCCAACTTCTTTGTTGTGTGGGGTGCCTCAGGGTTCAGTGCTATCTCCCATGTTATTTGCGGTGTATATGCTGCCCCTCGGAGACATTATAAGATGGTATGAGCTGAGGTTTCACTGCTATGCAGATGATACCCAGCTATACTTGTCTTTTTGCTCCTGACCAGGATGGAGCTCTCTCTGTATTTAACAACTGTCTGAAAGAAATCCAGGATTGGATGGATTCTAGTTGGTTGAAGTTGAACTCAGAAAAGACAGAGGTTTTGGTTGTGGATCCGGGTCGTCTGATAGAGGGGTCGTCTGTTGGTGCACCCTCAGGAATTTTTCTTGGTGGTGTTTCACTCCTGACCTCCAAATGGGTGCGTAACCTAGGGGTTATCTTGGATGACAGGCTGACACTGCAGTCACAGGTGTCAGCAGTCATCAAGACTTCTTTTACCACCTCAGGAATATCGCCAGAGTGAGGCACCTTGTTCCATCTGACACGCTACCAACGTTAGTCCACGCCTTCGTGTCCTCATGTTTGGACTACTGCAACTCCCTGTACTTTGGGCTTTCTGGGATTGAAATCCACCGCCTTCAGCTAGTGCAGAACGCTGCAGCCTGGGTTTTGACTGGGACAAGCAGGTCTTGTCATATTACCCCGGTGCTGCGTGATCTGCACTGGCTTCCTGTTAGGTGGCGGATAGTCTTTAAAGTCTGTTTACTGACTTTCAAAGCCCTACATGATCAGGGTCCGGCCTATCTGTAAGAACTTCTGGCCCTCTACTGCCCTGGCCGATCGCTCCACTCGGCCGACGAGGGGTTGCTAGAGATTCCAAGAGTGAGTTTAAATTCATCAGGTTGTAGAGCATTTTCCTATGCTGCACCCACTCTTTGGAACTCTCTGCTGCGCTGGTTACGGGAGTGCTGCTCCGTGGAGAAATTCAAGAGTGGTCTAAAAACCCATTTTTATCAAATTGCCTTCTTGAAGTATTGACTGTATTGAAGCTGTTGATTATATTGTAGTTTTAAAACTGTTTTATACTGAATTTTAATGTTTGATTTGTATTATTTGTTTTGTACAGCGCCTTGAAAACTGAAAGGCGCTTTATTAATAAAATTTATTATTATTATTATTATTACCATTATTATTAGTGTGCTACTCCTGGTTAAACAACTGAGAAAAAAAAAAAAAAAAAAGGCAGTGTGGCCCGCATATGCTGTAACTTACAGTTGTTCTGTTATGGAAACTAGGAAACTACCAGTTTGTTAGTGCAGTTCACTCCTGCTGCAGTAGCAGCAGTCAGTTCTTTTACACTTTAAATTGCAATTGATGTCTGTGAAACGGGGTTGTTTGTTTAAAAATCGATGGTTTGGCGATATAACCTCTGAAACACAGGAGTGGGGAATTTATCTCAATGGAGCAGGGGAGAGAATATGCAGAAAAAAGTAAAGCGGTGTATAGTTGGTAGCAGATTGACTATTGGTAAATTATTTTTTTTCTTGGTGGTGGTAAGGAGAAAAAAAAAAAAAACACCCCATGGCTGACACAGTTCAACTTTGAAAGTTCTGAAATTGTTGGGCACATTGATATTATTAGGGTATGCATCCTGACTTGTTGTTCGTCACTCCCCTGGTACCCCTGAGCCCTGGGTCCCCCATGGATTACCCGCATGGCGGGGCAGGAGGAGGAAGGGCCACCCCCCCATGACACATATCTGGATTGGTCTATACAGGCAGTCCTGAAGCAGCGGTGCTGGCGTGCTGGTGTGGACTTCATGTAGCCTACAGCTGCTTGTGTTTCCACGTTTTCTGTTCCCTCCCCCTTGCAGCCGTGAACGCGCATGCATGGAGGCGTGCGTGTCACAATGCCATGCCACAAGTCTCTCTTGCTCTGCCCCCGGCCCCCACCAGGAGACAGCAATGGAGCGGGATGACATACCTACCTGTCCCTGGGACAGGAGAGCTTTCATTGGAAGCTCACTCCTCTCCCTCTCCTGCTGACCCCCAGCGGCCCAAGCTCGCTCCCGAACTTGGGTCGCTGGCATGTCATGAGGTGTGATGTCCAGCACCTCAACCCTCAGCACCACCAGGCCAGCCCTGTGCTTCTCTTTTAAAGCTGCAGTTTACATTCCACCCCTCTCTAAGAGCTATGATAAGGTTCCAGACCTTTTTTCAGAGCAAGGTGACTTCCGGCTACTCGGAGTTAAAGACACCTTCCATTCTCTTGATCCTGGACTAACACACAATAATGCACTGAGATACATAGTCACTCTGTTTTGTCCCAGGGTTATTCCCAATGTCTTTAAGAAACAATTGGCTACACCTCATACTCTGGCACTTTGACTTTCCCTGCACTGTCCTTAGTTACTGGGGCAATTTTTGAGATGGTGCCTGTCTTCTAATTCTTCCATTCACAGCAGTACCTTAGCTTGTTTCCCACCTCCTTCAGTCATACTATGGTCCCACACTTTGCCAATCTCTTTGTTCAGTGCTTTAGTCTTTTTCCACATGTATTGCCACGGTGCTATACTATGAAGGTGATGGCACTGTTCCCAGGCTTTCACTTTACTGCTGTTATACTTTCAGGATTCAGGGGAGGTAATCAGGAGCCCAGTGCCTGCCTCGCAGCCACCCGCTGACTCCTCTCCCGAGCTAGCGCAAGTGAGACACTGCTTGGCTTGGAGCCACACACAGCTGTCTGTGAATACAAGCAATGGTTCCTGTGTAGCGGGACAGCCAAGCTGCCCACAGCCTTGGGTCATCTTGTCCATGCTGGAGATGCATCTCTTTCCTTGTCTGGCAGCTTTCCTTTCTGCTTGAGCCTAGCCTGCTTCTTCTGGTGCTGGATCCTATGCACAGGCACTTCACTGGACTGGCCCCCCCAGAGGTGGTCTTGGATCTCTTTTGGGGGGGGGGGGCCCACCACAGGCTAGCTGGCCATCAAGATGTTTCACATGAGGGGAATCCTCTCCTTGGGTTCCAACACCCTCCTGGTGATCCCACTACATACATCTGTACTATCGGTGAGTTACCATGAAATGTCCTGAGATCCCCATTCCTAAGGATCTGTCCCATGCTTCAGGCACTACATCTCTCGTCTGTGCCTCGACTCTGAAGCCCTCGTCAGCTGCCTGGCACAGTAGCCCCTTGGGGCACTGCAACTACTGCTTGCTGCCTTCTCTCTTGGTGCCATCTGCCACTAAGTACCATCCAAATCCTATTTCAGCCACCATCCTAGCACCTGATTGCTCTAAATGCCATGAGGGCACCCTCCTTTTCTATTTTAAACTTCACCTACCAAATTACCTTTTCAGGCTGATGCATGCCAGTCAGTCAGACCAGAGCCTGCCTACCCGCAGTGAAATAAACACCTTGCCCCTTCTGCAGGGAGGGGGTTGTTATAGTTGTGCTGCCCCAGTGCGCAGGTCTTAACCAATCAGTATACAGGATTCCCCTACCCATTTTATAATTTTATTTCTAGGGTGCTCTTTTACCCATGCATAAAGAGCACCATACAAAACAAGTCAGTAGCAATTAATATCACAGACAGCCATCATGTCATTACATAATGAAAGTTATGGACTTTCCTACCAAACTAACCAAACTGATTATAAAAATGCTTCCTGATAAAACAAAAGCTTTTGGCTAGTCTTAAAGTAGAGTTTATTCAGCGCCGTAACTGGAATAGAAGGAATTTACTCCTCATTGTGAGAAACCCAGCGTTGCTTTCAAGCACGGATTTCACTGCCGCCATACCACTGGACTGGCCAGTGCTCGCTTCGCTTGTTGTAGCTATAGAGAGGATAAGATAACTTTACGGCTGTTATGTTGGTCTTGTTTACTGGTAGAAATGGCACTTTCAGTCTAAATTGTGCAATGCTTCCAGTTCTGTGCATTTCTGTAGGGCTACGTGTAACCTCCTCAGTACAAGGCAGCTTCCCTTTTTACTGTTGTTTTTAATAGCATTCCCTCTGGGTCTCATATTATAACATAGCCACTGTCCGAGCATTGCACTTCTGCTTCTTGAGAATGTTGGTTTGTGGTTTCCTCTTAATTTGGTTACCAGCTCTGGATTTTCAGACTGCATGCTGAGTAAGCCTGCATTATACTCATCACTGAAAGGGAAGAGATGGTTTAGTAATTATTTAACCATTGAACTACAGCCCCATTTAAAAATGAAACTCCGTAAAAAAAAAAAATAAAACATAATTAGCAAACTTCTGATTTTTCTGTTTTGCAGTGCCACAGAAGCCTCACCAGGACATAAATATCAACGATTCTTATCATCCACTTCTGTTGACGAGCAAATAGAACGTGACAGAGTAAGTATCTCTTCATCTGTCCATAAAATGAACTGGCCCCATCCCACCCATCTCTTTGCATGGTGGTTGCAGTGTTGCTGTATAGCACTTAACACACACCTCTCAAGTGTTAAGCTCTCAAGTGCTAAACTCTCAAAACTCTTAGAATAATACAAGGGTTATGAAGATTGCAAACACATCTGAGTAAAAAGATTTTTGAATAAAAATATGAGCTAGGAACAGCAGCAGTGTTTGAGCTGGGTATTATTGACTGCTGATCCAGAGGACTTAGCAAGGCAGGAGTGTGTTTGGACTTTCTTGTGCCTTTCTCTTTATGCTTCTACTTAGCAAGGGGATTTTTGGCTGCCTGAATACCTGCAGTCCTCTTCTACTGGGCTCTGGTTTGTATAGCTGTGGAGGTGGGCTGTTGGGGCATCATCTGTTGTTCTCCTTCCCATTCTTTTCCAGGTTTGTCTGCTGGCTCCTCCCACATGGACACAACAGTACATATGGGTGTCAGAGGGCTCTAAACACCATGTGTGTGTATTTTCCCCCTCTCAGGTGCTCCCAGCTGTACTGCCATTTGTGGGCATACAGGTGGCAGTATTACACAAGAGTTGCTGCCTTCAGCACGCACCCTGCATTGTTGTGACATATCACATTAAAACTTAGCCTGGGTTTATAAACTCCTCTTGGACACCATTGTTGCAGGTTTACATAGATACATAGACTTTGACAGCAGATAAGGACCGCTTGGCCCACCTAGTCTGCCCATTTCCCTACCTACTGGATAAGCTGCAGATCCTAGTTAACCAGCAGCCTATTTCTTCCTGCCCCCCACAAGAATTGCCTCATGTCTGTCCCATGCATTCTTGAATTCCCCCACTGTTTTTGACCCCACGACCTCCTCAGGGATTTGTACCAGGGATTTGTACCATTGGCAGGCCCTTCCTGTATCTTGGCTTGGGATACAGTAATTTGGTCAAAATTACTGTGCTTCTGAGGGTACCCATTACAGATGCTGCCCTGTGGACTGGTAAATAATGACAATAAAAGGTTAGGGGCATAGTGTGCTTCATTTCTGTGGGCATAGAAGAAGCCTTGCGTGAGTTTACCAGGCCTGAAGAGGAGCACACCAAAGGGGAGGTGGGGTTGAAGTACCCAGACTACTACAGTTTCAACGTAGTGGCCCAGTCGCACATTATTGAGGAGTGGGTGGCCAAAGTTGAAGGTGATCATTTGAAGGGGAGCACCTTATTTCTACAGCAGGCATACTTAGGCCCAGAAGGGAAATAGGCATATGGAAACCTAGAAATGTAGAATTTGATGGCAGGAGACTGAAGGGCCATTGAATCTGCTCTTACTATGTAACCTACACCACTGACCTACTGTACTTGTGGTCCATTACCACCCCCATCCCTCACCCCTCAAACCCGTGTTTCCCCCTTACCTTTTGGGGGCTGTGAGTCCCCATGTCCTGTCCACACAGTGCTGCCCCTACCACTTCTGCCAGCAGTCTGTTCCATGGTTCCATCACCCTCTCAGGGAAGTAGAATTTCCTCACATTTCTCCGTAACTTCCCCAACCAACTTCCAGTCATACCCCCTAGTGACTGCGTTCCAGTTTCTTAAAAATAGGTCCTCACTATTTACCTTGCTTATATCTGTGAGAAACTTATGTGTTTCAGTTATGTCTCCCCACTCCAGCCTGACCCCCATCAAGTATGTATTTAGGGCCTCCAGCTGATCCTCATACGATCAATCCTGCTGGCCTTGGCTTATCCTGGTGACCCTTCGCTGTGCCAGCTGTAGTTTATCAGCATCTTTCCTCAGATGAGGGCTCCAGAACTGGACACAGTACTCCAGGTGAGGCTTCACTAGGGATCCGTACAGTGGCAGAATCACCTTGCTTCTCATACTGTCAAAACCCCTTCCTATACACCCCCAACATCCTCAGTGCCTTGCTGCATGTTTTATTGCATTGACGCATTTGCTTGAGGGAGTCACTGATTATTGCCCCCAGATCCCTCTCCTCTGAAGTGGCCACCCCTCCCATCCAGTATACTGTGCATGGAGTCCATCTCCCTAACTGAATATGGAGCAGTGGGCACACATCACTACTTGGCGGCGGTGGTCCTGGAGGCCAAGAAGGTCCTACATGAGGAGAGGAGTGCTGCTTTCTTTTAGGCTACACATCTTTCTCCAGTGTATGCAAACCCTGTGTTTGTTCTAGAACTCACTGATGTAGGGTTTAAGGAATGGGAGAGTTTAGGGTGCTAAATGACTACAGAAGGGGTTTGTTTTTGTGAAGGCATACAGGAAATGGGGATATTCCCAGAGGGCACTTCTTCCAGTATCTACAGACCTGGAGCTGCATTACTAAGATGCAGAGGGGAAACCAGAGGAGGCTGGCCTTCTTGTGTTGGGATCAGTTATGCTTAGAAAACACCAAGAGACAAGATGGAAAGGGTAGAAGCACAGGTGGGGGATGGCTGGGAGTTGTACCAGAGGATCATGAGAGTAATGTTATTAATGGCAAGGAAATGCATCCAGAACACCTGGGTTTCACACACCCCTCCCACTGAAGCCATGTGGAGAGAACAAATGCTGAGTGTACTTCGACTACAGCACTTAACATGTGAGGTAAAAGGATGGGGGACTGGTTTGAGGCACAGTGGGGTCCATACTTAGTTACCCTGTCTCCTATGGGAGCAGCCTTGATCCGAGTGGTGAGGTAAAGAGGAGTGTGTGGCAGAAGAGAGAGATGATGGATTCTGGGGGTCTTAGAGAGTTAGAGAGGGTAATAGTCCGGCCTACGCAACACTAAAATGTGCTGTTATGTATACAGTGGAAAACATATAGCAATATGGTCCTGTGAACTGCAACTAATGAAAGGGCATTTCTGTGTGCGGAGTGTATAAATGTTTATATGAGGTTACTGTTCTTTGTTGTCTGATCTTAAATTGTTAGTCATCTGGATGAATCAGGGACAGCACAAATGCAGTATTTTTAAGACAAATCCTCTATGATATGTATTAAGTGAATCTAGACACAGAAGAATGTTCGCACTGCAAAGTATTGTCTCTGCAGGGCGATATTATAGTATATTTAGGTATAATATGACAAATCTTCAATAAAAAGAAGTTTTAAAAAAAACAAGCACCAAGATCACAAACATCTCATCTCTTATTGTTAGGCAGTTGGGAGAGGGTACCTAATTTATCGCTGAAAACTAACCTTAAAGTGAATGGGGATGAGATCTGGACCTAAATATCCCTGAAAAGTGGTGGGACACACACTGTTAGTTGCATATGTGTCTTCTGGCCTGAAACAAAATTTTAGCGAGTCTAAGTTTAGTTTCTACAACAACTTTATCACCACCCAGTGCAGTTCACAAGCTTCATCCCTTGATCTCTCCTGTATGTGGTCAGTGTAATAAAGACAGAGCCTTCTATGTACACTGGGATTGTACTACTCTGTGCCCCTTTTGGGCTAAGGTGGCATCAGATATTGGTACTATGATGAGGTGCACTGTTTCTATGCTTCCAGTGGTCCCTCTCCTTCAATTCTTTCTTCTTCCGCAGTACCTTAGGCCAAATGTTATCCCAGCCATACCAAGGAAGGCAGACAAAATGTACATGGCTCCTTCTTGAGGCAGACTGTGGTTATCAATGTTGCCCGTAATAAGGCAAGGGGCACCTAAGCACCTGAACTCCCTTCCTCCTGATTGAGTCCAGGAGGTTGGATGTGTTAGGCAAATGGACCTTTGCCCCGCTTCATTGGGCCTTTAGTTACTAACTGGTTAAGTACCAGAGCACTGTCTGGAGAAAGGCCAAGGCGGTTGCACAAGCCTTGCCAGAGGGCACTCCCAAATAAGAGCTGGGGGCTGATGTGAGCAAGCATTTGCTTTGCATGGCCTGTAATGTTTCAGATGCTTCTGCCAGGGCTGCTGCCATGAGCATCTGTCTAAGGAGGTGCTCATGGCTCAGGGTGGCAGGGTTTGTGAATGAAGTGCAACAGCCTATTCTCAATGCCCCTTTTAGAGGACATTAACTATTTTTGTTCTGATGTTCAAGACATTCTTTCTATCCTTCAGGCATTAGGCAGGACCCTAAAGTCCATGCACTCCCTCTACCATACCCAACCAAGGTGTAGGCAAAAGTATACCTTTTCGCCCAGCTGGTGGCAGACACTACCCAGCGACAAGGGAGCAGAAGCTTTGCCCACCTGGGGCATCACCCCTGATGCACATTCAGAAGCCCCTTGAGGTGGTGGCACAGGAGGAGCCACCACAATCAGCTCTTCCTGACTCCTTGTACATCCCCCAACCACCATTACCTACAGAGGTGGTTGTAAGGGGTCATCTCTCTCTTCACTTAACTCAGTGGAAGGAAGTGACTGTGGATGCCTAGTTTCTAGAAATGATGGCACTAGGTCATGCTCTGGAACTTTTGGACACACCTCCAGATCTTCTGCCAGTGCCAGCTTACTATCCTCCAGAACACCTTCCTCTGCTCCTTGAGAAAATTCAGACTTTGCTTCAAAAGAAGACCACAGAGCCTGTGTCCTTCATACAAAGAGACACGGGGTTCTGCTCTCTGTACTTCCTAATCCCAAAGTGGACAGGAGACCTGCAGCCTCTTCTAGACCGCAGGGACCTGAATTTCTTCATAGAGTACAGACAGTTCAGAATAGTCACTCTGCAAGGCCTACTCCCACTGCTGCAGGCAGGGGATTGGATCTTTTCACTTGACATGAAGGATGCCTACCTTCATATCAAAATTTGCAAGCCTCACAAAAACTACTTGAGGTTCCTGTTCTGAGGGAACATTACCAATTCAGCGTGTTGCCCTTTGACTTGTCCTCTCCACCACAGTTCTTTACCAAATGCTTAGTAGTTTTCACAGCAGCCCTTCACAGGGAAGGTCTCTATGTCTTTTCCTTCCGGGATGACTGGCTAGTGAAATCCCACTCCAAGAATCGGCTCCTACACACATTAGCTCAAACCAGGCAGATGTTCAGTACTCTGGGGTTACTGTCAACATACCCAAATTGGTGTTGATGCCTTGTCAACACCAGCAATATATGAGAGCAGTCTTGGATACAGCTGAAGGCTCGGCCTTCCTGCCCCTGGACAGGACCTAACGCTTGACTGCCCAGGCATGCTGGTACATGACAGCCAGTATGTTTCGGCCAGAACATTCCTCCAACTCCTGGGCTTCATGGCAGTGGCCATTGTCACTATATCTTTGGCCAGACTACACATAAGGATACCCCAGTGGACCCTAAGAGTCCAGTGGGATCAGCTCACAGACAATCTAGAACAGAGGGTTCTAGTCACTTCTCTTGTATGCAAAGTGCTCAAGTGGTGGATGGAACCCAACAGTTTGTTAAAAGGGGTTCCCTTCCAGATGTTTTCCCCTCACCGGATTTTAATAATAGGTGCCTTGGGGATGGGCTGCGGTGCACACCTGGGCCCCCATCAGACACAGGGTACATGGACCCAACTGGAGAGCACCTTGCACATAATGCGAGCTGTTCTATATGTGCTACATGCCTTCTAGATTCATCTGTCCCCAGGTCCTCTGCTAGTACAGATGGACAACGTCAGTGTGATGCATTACATCAACAAGCAAAGCGGGACTCGCTCTTACCCCCAAGTTTTTAATACAGGTGACCTGTCATTAGGGAATAATACCCCTGTTTACAAGACAATCCTGTATATGATCATTACAGTTACTATAAAAACAATGCAAAATATAATATATACATCGTGAAAAATAGTTACAAGCGTTTGAGAAGCAGCTTTCCAATTAATTTACAAAAGTGGATAAAGATGCCAAATTACAAACAGAATAAGGCATTTTGTTCCATTGTAGAGCAGCCTGAAAACGTAATGTCTTCTCACCAAATCTCGTGTTACACCTGGCAAAACCAATTTTATTAGTGTGCACAGATCTTTTCAAAGCACAGACTTGATCCCTGTTTTTACGGAATACAGTACGAGCTATGTAATGATTTGGTTGGAATAACAAGTTCTTGTACAGTAATTTCAGACAGGTTTTAGTATATCTTATGCTCAAGGACTACCAGTTTAACTTTTCAAACAGCACAGTGGTGAGTGGCAAAACTGCAACTCTGTACATACCGGGCCAGATTGTACTGTAGCTTATCTAACAACCCTTTTGCAGCAGTACAGTGTATCAAATTACCATATTCCAAAAAAAGACCAGTTGCTCAACAGTTGTTTTCCTAACATGTCTGTTAAGATGCATAGTAGTACGTCTTAGTGCCCCTAACTTCTTATTAACATTATTAACAACTGAGGTTGTGTCCTGCAAAAGATAACTCTGCATCAAAAACCGCTCCCAAATGTCCATATTAATCAGCCTGAGAAATCTGTTCACCGAGACTTTTTGAAAAATGCAGTTGAGGTTTGTTTTTTATCTAAAATGAACTAGTTTACTTTTTTAGCGTTAATTATAAACTTTGACCTGGAGAACCACTCCTGTACACTGAGAAAATCCGCCTGGAGCTTTTCTATTAAATCTAACAAATTCCTGTCTGTGGCAACCAAGGCAGTGTCGTCCACGTACAGCTTCACTGAGGAAGATCATTGTTAAAAAGCAAAAACAAGAAGGGAAGCAATGAGAGTTTGGTATTGGGTTCTGGAATAAGTCTAGAATTGTTAGAAGTACATGTTCCAGGCGTCCGAAACGTCTTGGCAGACAGGCTAAGCAGGTCACAGTCCAGAACGCATGAGTGGGAACTGCTGTCCTCAGTTGTTGAAAATTTGTTCGACAGATGAGGTTGTCCAGAGTTGGACTTTTTTGTGTCTCCACACAATGCAAAACTGCCACTTTTCTGCATGTTTGTTCCAGGGCCTGGAGCTTTCTGGTGAGACACATTGTCCCTCTCTTGCAAAGGGAGGTTTCTGTATACCTTCCCTCCCTTCCCACTAATTCATAGAGTGCTACTCAAGCCCCAGATGGAGGCAGCAACTGATTCTCATTGCTTCCCTATGGCCTCAACAGATATGATTCCCCCTGCTACAACAGCTGGCGGTGGAACCACCAGTGCCTCTGCCCCTGTGCAAGGGCCTACTGTCATAGGAACAGGAAACCTTTGTCCATCCAGTCCTCAGATTTCTTCATCTTCATGCATGGCACATGAAAACCTTGCTATTGCCTAGTTTGGGGTTTCCCAAAAAGTGGCTGATGGTCTGGTGGCTGCCAGAAGGCTTTCCACCAGATCCTCTTATTCTATGAAGTGGAAGTGGTTTGCTCTATTGGCCTGTTCTCATCATTTGGATCCGTTTACCTGTCCAGTTAACCATGTTTTGGAGTATCTGCTGTCTTTATCAGATGCAGGCCTGCAGTATTCCTGAATCAAAGTGCACGTGGCTGCCTTGCCAGCTTTCCATGTGCCTATTGAGGGTCATACAATTGCCCAGCTGGAGGTGGCCTGAACAGTACATTATTGAGAGGCATCCTACATGTGATGTCTTCCATTCGTAATCCTGTCCCAGCTTGGGACCTGAATTTTGTTTTGGAAAAGCTTACTTTGGCTCCTTTTGAGTCAGCTGTGACTTGTGGCTTACACTTTGTTTCATGGAAAGCGTTATTTTTAGTTGCAATAACTTCTGCTTGAAGGATTTCAGAGCTAAAGGCTCTAATGTGTGAGCCTCTTTACTTGATTTTTCACAAAGATAGGGTGTCTCTGCGTACTAATCCTAAGTTTTTACCAAAGGTGGCGTCTGAGTTTACTTTAAATCAAACCATCCACCTGCCAGTTTATTATCCTGAGCATGCCAATCCAGGGAAGCATTGCTCCATACTTTAGATGTACATAGAATACACATGTACTGTATACACTGCCACATGTACTGTATACACCGCACAAAGGACTGCAGAAAGTCTTTGCAGCTTTTTGTTTTGTTCGTTTCAGGAAAGAGGGTGCTGTAGTTTCTAAAAAGTGCCTGTCCAAATGGTTAGCAAACTGTATTACTTTCTGTTACAGTAAGTATGGTAAGGAACTTTCTGGTGTGGTTTGTAGTCATTCCACAAGAGTCATGGCCACCTATGTTGATTGTTTCAAAAATGTGTCTGCTGCAGACATCTCTGCAGCTGCTACTTGGAATACTGTCCACACTTTCACTAAACACTACAGTTTGAACAGTGCCTCTTGGAAAAAAAAGGCTTGCTGTGCTTCAGGACCTTCTTTCTTAGGCCTGTAGGATCCAGCCACCCAGACTGTTTATGGTCAGTACTGCTTGGTACTCATTCCATAGGTGTGGCCTGACGAAAGCGATATCGTCGAAGAGGATAGAATAGTTATGTTCTTACCATAAAACTAGATCTTTGGCGGAATCCCACCCCACCCTCCTTCCCCCTAAAGGGTTCTGAAACTGTAATTAGTGCTGTCTCCTTCTCCATGATGGTCTGCCTATAGCTATGTGTCTCGCCTGGTTTGCAGAGCACTTGGTTCTCTCTTGGCTCCTTATAGAGAAGTCCTCTGAGTATGATCTCTTGCGAGGAACTGAGAAGAGGGGCTGCCCATGTTTATGTAGCAGCTGTCATCTGACATCGTCATGGGCGGCCCCTGGTGGACTGCTTGCAAAAGTTCTGTGTGGTCCTAGTGCCTGGCAGCTTATAGCTCCATAGGTGTACTGGCATTGTAGTACATCATGAGGGGAATGCTGCACTCCTGTGGTGCTGTCTTTCGGATAGGACATTAAACCAAGGACCCATTTGCCTGTTTAATCCCCAGAAAATCTTACTGTACTCTGACATCTGCAGTATGGTCTCACTGTAGGACTGCCCCAGAGCTGAAATGGTTAATAGAACTTATGCTAATGATGGAATGCTAGGCTCGAGCTTGGTTTTCAAACCACTGTCCTTGGAATACATCCTGCGACGTCAGATTCTTTACTTCGCTTGCCTGAGTAAGACACATCGGAGAGCTCTCCTTCATCTTTCTTAAAGATTTAGTTTTCTCATTTTTTAAAGTACCAATTATTTCTTTTTGTTTTTAAAGCACTGTCCTTGGTATTACATAGAAACATAGAATTTGACGGCAGATAAGGACCGCTTGGCCCACCCAGTCTGCCCATTTCCCTACCTGATGGATACGCTGCAGATCCTAGTTAACCAGCAGCCTACTTCTTCCTACCCCAACCCCCTAGAATTGCTTATGACTGTCCCATGCATACTTGAATTCACCATGTTTTGACTCCACAACCTCCTCTGGAAGGCCGTTCCATACATCCACAACCCTCTCTGTGAAAAAATACTTCCTTAAATTACCTCTGAGCCGCCCCCCTTCTATCTTCAAATTGTGCCCCCTTGTTCTTGCACACCTCTTTTTTTGAAAGATGCTACCCTCTTGGACTTTGTTGATTCCCTTGAGGTACTTGAAAGTTTCTATCATGTCCCCTCTCCCTCCTTTCCTCGAGGCTATACATATTAAGCTCCTTAAGTCTCTCTTCATATGTCTTCTGGTGCAGACCCTGCACCATTTTAGTTGCCCTCCTCTGGACAGCTTCCATCCTGTCTGTCTTTGTGGAGATTGGGTCTCCAGAACTGCACGCAGTACTCCAGATGTGGTCTCACCAGCTGTCTGTACAGAGGATAATAACTCTTTTTCTACTGGTGATGCCTCTCCCTATGCATCCCAGTATCCCCCAGCCCTCCTTGCTGCCCTCTCACATTGCTTGTCCACCTTTAGGTCATCTGATATGACTACCCCCAGGTCCCTTTCCATTTTTGTTGTTGTTAGTATCTCACCCCCCATTGTGTACTCTTCCCCTGGGTTTTTGTTTCCCAGGTGCATTACTGCTTGCACTTCTTAGCATTGAATCTAAGCTGCCATACATTTGACCATTCCTCTAAGCTTGCCAAGTCTCTTCTCATCCTTTCCACCCCACCTTGTGCATCAACTCTGTTGCAGATCTTTGTGTCATCTGCAAAGAAATATACTTTTCCTTCCAGTCCCTCTGCAATGTCGCTTATAAAGACATTGAAGAGGACCGTCTAATACTGAACCCTGCGGTACCCCACTACTAACCCCGCTTTTTTCAGAGGACCCATTTACTATTACTCTCTGTGTCCTATTCTCCAGCCAATTTTTTACCCAGGCTGTCATCTTGGGACCCACTCCAGGCTGGCTAACTTGTATATTAATCTTTGTGTGGACTGTGTCAAATGCCTTGCTAAAGTCTAGGTAGGCCATGTCCACAGTCCCTCCCTGATCAACTACTTTGGTCACCCAGTCAAATAAATCTATCAGATTTGTCTGGCATGACCTTCCCACTGTGAATCCATGCTGCCTGGGTCCTGTGCCCTCTGGCCTCTAACACGCTAATACCTTTCCTTCAGAAGTGATTCCATCATTTTCCCTACTACTGAGGTTAAACTAACAGGTCTGTAGTTTCCTGCTTCTGCCTTGCTCCCACTTTTGTGAAGGGGAATCACATCTGCCCCCCTCCAGTCCTCGGGTACCACCCCATCCTCCCATGATTTGTTAAAGAGGGTAGTCAGTGGTGTCACTAGTTCTACACTTAGTTCTTTTAGAATTCTGGGATGAATCCCATCAGGCCCCATTGCTTTGTCCACCTTCAGTTTTAAGAGCTCTTTTAGAACCCTTTCTTTGTAAATGGGCTGGTATCAACTTCTGTATCCAGAGTGTTTCTGCTGTTTGTTTTAGGTACCTCCCCTCTTCCTTTGTAAATACTGAGCAAAATATTTGTTTAGTATCTCTGCCTTTCACAGTCACCTCTGCCCACCCTCCTCCCCTTTATTAAGCCTCACTATTACAGGTAGATTAGTCTAGATTTAGTGTTGCTTTGGTAAGATTTTGGTTCCTTGCCGGTTCTTCACAACCGGAAGAAGTCAAACTTTGTTTAAATTTTCTTGGTATATATATATATATATATATATATATATATATATATATATATGTATATATATATATATATATATATATATATATATATATATAAAAATCAACTTCTCTGGGACGGTTTCTTATTTAATTTTAATTTGTGCTGGGAACCAGGGTAACTGTCGATTCTCGGTTTGGTCACTGAACCGACCACAGAAAAAAAGAGAGAGAAGTCTTTGTTTACAAGTGTGTGTATTTGACTCTGAGAAACCCAGTTCAAGGTTTTTTTTATGTTATGTCACAACCCAAGAAAAGAACAGGCCCTATGGGTTTTCAGCATTGCAGAGAGTGTGGTGAACCATTTACTAAAGCTGATTTGCACTCAGTTGGTGTTTTCTGCCTAGGGTTTGGCCACCTTCTTGAATGCAGACTGTGAAATTTGTAAAAACTTTCCCCATTCGACGCTTGATAGGCGATTGAATCGTCTGAGGGAAAAGATGTCCGATAAGGCTGCTGACCCTGCCTCAGATAAGCCGACTCCTTCTCACTCTAAAGAACAACCCAAGGAACTGGACAACAGCCCTCTGACATGGGCGAGGGTTCCCTGGGAAGAAAGCAAACCACAGAGACTGACACTGAACCGGCAACATCTGCTAAAAAGAAGGAAAAGCACTCTGGGAAGGAACCGCAACTGGCAAATCTGCCAGTTCATACCACTAAGGAGATTGCTAATGCCATCAGGATTCATAGGTTTCATAGGTTTATGCAGAGCACAGAAGACTTATTCTGTCCATACCACTTGTCACTAAGTAACTATTGATACCGTAGAACGTTGTTTTCAATCAGGGATGTGTCCAGGTTAGCTTTAAAGGCCTGCATACTACTGCTGGTTACCACCTCAAGTGGCAGTCTGTCCCAGATTGGTACCACCCTTACACTAAACCAGTGTTTCCTTTTAGCAGTCTTGTATCTGACCCTTGCTAGCTGTAATGGATGTGCTCTGGTCTGATAAAGCTGATCTTGTAGCCTTAGTCCTAACTTTTCCCTTAGATTTGTGTTTGTAAGGGCCCTATAGACCATGCACATATCTCCACGCAGTCTGCGGTACTCCAACGTGTACATCCCCAATTCAGTCAACCTATCCTGAAAAATTCAGACCCTATACCTCATCAATCATCCGGGTAGCCATCCTCTGAACCCTCTCCAATAACATGATCTCCTTTCTACAACCCGGAGACCAGAACTGCGTGCAGTACTCCACATGCGGTCGCACCAGCGACCCGCAGAATGGCAAAAAGACCTCCCTCCTCCTACTCCTGATGTGTCTATTAATGCAGCTCAATATATTACCTGCCTTTTTGACCACCTGGCTGCAATGCTGATTGAATTTAAGATAATTTGAGACCCTAATTCCCAGTCTCCTTTCATCACTAACTTCTCTTAGTACTGTAGATGTCCATTCAGATTATAAGTAGCCCCTGAATTGTTTCTGCCAAAGTGCATGACTGTGCATTTATCCACATTGAAAGTTAACCTAGAGTCCTGTGCCCAGCCCTGCAACTTAGTTTGGGTTTCCTGTAGTCTGACAATATCCAGGTTGCTGTTAACCGTGGTGCCAATTCTAGTATTGTCAGCAAAGTTTGCTTCCCCTACACCCCTTCCAGCAGTTATTGAATGGATATACACGTTAAAGAGGCAAGGACCCAGAAAAGACCCTGCAGGACCCTACTCGTCACCCTCAACCATCCCGAGTTACAGCCCCTGATTGTCTCTCTCTGCTTTCTGTCATGCAGCCAGGAACTAATCCAGCATGTTATGTTTCCCTGGATGCCGTGATCTATTTGGGCATCCACTAGTTCCCCATGTGGCACCTTATCAAAGACCTTAGAGAAGTCCAGAAAAATAACATCCACTGGACTACCCTCATCCAAGGCTTTACTAACATTCTCGTAAAATCCCAAGAGATGTGTTTGACATGATCTACCATGTTTAAATCCATGCTGCACATCATCAGTATCCCCTCTCTGCTGCATATCCAGTTCTATATGGTCCTTAATAACCCCTTCTAATACTTTCCCAAGTATTGAAGTCAGGCTTATTGGTCGATAGTTACCAACTTCCTGCCTGGAACCCTTCTTGAAAATTGGGATTACATTTGCCTCTCTCCATGCATCTACCACCTCTCCCTGATTCAAAGATGCCTGGAATAGGTAGGTTAGAAGTTCAGCCAGTACTTTAGCCTATTCAGTAACTACTTTAGGATGTATTCCATGTGGTCCCAGGGATTTACCAGGTTTCAAGCTGAACAATCTATTTTTGATGTTTTCCATTTTTAAACTGGGCGTGCAATAATTATTTTCATGATGTTGTTTGGTGCTGCTAGTCTTGGTATTATATACTGACGAAAAATAACTATTATACCTTTCAGCCATAAGTGCATTATTCTGTAATAAATTACCATCTGTGTCTTTTAGTGGGCCTATCCCTTGTGGCCCCCCCTTTTATGCAGCTGACATAGTTATAGAAGTCTTCATAGTTATCCTTGATCTTATCGGCCAGTTTTAGCTCGTAATCCCTCTTGGCTTTTAAGATATTTTTTTGGGTGGTCTTAAGTAAATATCTATATATGCCCAGTCTTTCCCACGGCCACTTTTCTTGGCCTTGACATAAGCTCTATTTTTTTTTTATTTATCAGTTTTTTAATTCTACCCGTCATCCAGACAGGAATTTTCCCTGATCTATTATATTTCAGTTTGACAGGAATATGCTTATCAACCATCTGATTTATCTTCCCCGCCAGTGCCTTCCACATTAAAGAAACAGATTTGTGATGAAAATTGGCCCTTCAACTCCATTTGCTAAACTCCTCCCTTATCTTATTGTAGTCTGCTCTGCAGTAGTTTCTAAGTAGTGTTTCACATGATGCTGCAAACTGGTATCTCCATTCTGGTTCCGCGACCCGGTTTACATCACCCATTGGTTCAAACTTTGGGTCCCTCCACTGTTCCTGATTCCTTTGAATAGTGCCCTGATATTTATGGTGATGATGATGGGGGTATTGGGTAGCCCCCCAAACCAGATGTTTTCCCGATCCTCAACCCCCTGACTCCCCTGGTAAGGGACCTGAGGATTTTACCTCACATTTTGCTTTCATGAAGCAAGTGGCAGAGACTCTGGACCTCTCCACTTTGGAATCTACAGAGGAGGAGGAGAAGGAGCCAGTTTACATGGAAATGATGGATGTACCAGCAATCAGGAGGTTGCTACTACCCATCTGTAAGTCCCTAAAGAGACAAGTCACTGGAATTTTGCAAGCCCCCACTTCCATTCCCCCAGTGGACAAGAAGATGGATAGGAAATACTGAATGGTCAAGACTGGAGCGGAGTTCATTTTGGGGCATCTCAGTCATGAAGGGAAGGTGCAGGCTGCCGTGTGTGATAAGGCAGGCATTCCACTGGCATCACACCCACCTGATAAATATTCTAGGAAAATGAATATTATGGCCAAGACATCTTGGTTCTTCTCTGGCCATTAGGCAGGCCACTTACATGGCTTATGTTTCCAGATACCAGAAAGGTCTCTGGAATACGGTTTTGGAGATTGCTAAGGCTTGCCCTGCTCCCATGGCATCTGACCTAACTGAGGCTGCAGAAAGGGGCATAGAGGCTTCCAAGTACCAATTTCAGATGGCAGTGAATGCCTTTGACATTGCAGCCAGACTGATGGCAACCTCAGTGTCCCTATGGAGATTTGCTTGGCTAAGGCAACTAATCTATCCCAGGAAACCCAGGTGACGACCTTGGATCTTTCTTGTGAGCCCACTGTGACACTTGGCCAGCTGGTTCTGATTGCGGTCTGATTTTGTAATATAAAAATGTAGTGTGTGATTGTCTGTCATGAGACATCCTGTGCTTCTGGGATGACGACCCCCCCCCCTTCCAGGTTTCAGTTCAAATGACGGGATATGTTAAACAGCAGATCTCTGTAATGTGATTAACTTCCAAGTTGTATTTTATGGCTGTGTTTATGATCTGTATTGCTTTGAAGCCAGGAAATTAAAATATCCATTTTATGACGTCTTCTGAGGAAGAACAGTTAATTTCAACTGGTGTTAAAAAGCTGTATTGCACCTAAGTGAGATATGGCAGAGTTGGTCATAAAAGCCCTGTGATGTCTTTGAAAAGCAGGAAAGCACACTAGATCAAAGGAAAGACCTAACTGAGAAGTCATATGGGGAAATGAGTTTTTGCTGATGTCACCTTATTTAATATACCTTCTGATAGGACATCCTGCGTGTATTATTTTTTTTATATTTAACCAGGAGGAGCTAGGTGACATCATGGAAGATGTGGGTATAGAAACAGTTGAAACTGTTCTGTGCCTGATCTTTAGTGACATTTTCTTTCTGGACTCTTAGAAACAACATCTACTTTAAGCACTGTTTAGAAGGTAATGCGTTAGATAGGAAAGTCTAATTGTATTGTGGTAGGCGTTTATGTTTGTACTTTAACCTTGTTCTTTTAAGTGATTGTATGCTTTGTGATATATGGTTCTATGTTTACATTTTACATATTTTTGTATCCATTTTTTTAAATAAATCTCTTATTTTAAAGAGACTGCCTGGTGTGCCTTCAAAATTCTTTCTTTTGCATGTGAAGCATAGATGGTTAAAGTTGACAACTGTTCATAAGTTTAATTGTATACCAAACTGAGAAAATGCAAGAATTTTCCTAAGGTCTTTCACAGAGTTTTAAAGGGTTCATTTTGGATACCTGGTTAGGTTTCCTTAGGCAAAAGATATCTGGCATTCCCCGAAGAGCAGAATTATCTGAGCTTGTACATTTGGGTATGGGCATGAGGTTCACAGTTTGTATCCCACCCAGAACTTGAGACCAAAGGAGATTCGGACCCACAGTCAGACAGGATGGTTATCCTGATTCCCGTTAAATCACCTCTGCACTAGAGATACATGCACCTCTCTGGGACTGTCATGGGAATCAAAGGCTCTTGCATACCTGGGGATCAATATTGCTAGGAATATCCCCTCGATGATAAACCTTAACCTGACCAGTCTGGTGCGTGTAGTACAATCTGATTTGGAGAGATGGAGTGCTCTTCCACTGTCGCTTTGGGGCTGGATTAACATTATTAAAATAAATGTTTTACCACAGCTGTTATATCCACTGGGCATGATGGGTATTGCTCTTCCCAAATTCTGGTTATTGCAACTCCAGAGAATGTTTAATAAATTCCTATGGAGGGGTAAGGCAGTGAGAAGGGCATACCTTAAACTAACAGCACCCAAACTTAAAGGAGGCCTTGCCCTCCCATCTCTTTTTTGTATTATGGGGCTCAACATTTAAGCAAGATAGCTTATTGGATTAATGCTGAGGTACCTCGAATGGAACATTCATATGTGCTGGTCTGGCTTGATATTGAACACAGGTTAGCTCGAGGCGCTGCAAGCTCTCTGCATGCCTTGGTATTCTCTAAAACTTCCCGTCTTCCTAGTTCGCTTAAAACAACCCCAATAGCTTGGTCTCTCAAGGCTTTTCTGCAAATTCAAGTCTGTTTTTCAGAAAATTGGTATACCTCACAAGCCCAACCATTTTGTGATGACTGGCACTTTCAGATTGGACATCGCCCTATTTTACTCTCTTTTCTCCTGCAACTCAAGCACTGTAATCTGGAGGATCTTCTCCAAGGTAAAGAATTAGTCTCTTTCCAGGCATTACAGTGTCGTTATCAACTAAGATCCCAGGAATTCTTTAAATACTTACAAATTAAAGCTGCTATACTTGCATTTAAAGGTAACCAAGAGTGGACGACACAGTCAACGGATGGTCTTCTTAAGACCCTCCAAGACGCGGAGCAATCCCATGCAGTCTCCAGTATCTATAAGCAACTTCAAGGCTTAGACCCATCTCTCCCTGAGGGGGTATGTTATTACTGGGTGCTCGAATTGTCCCTGTCTGAGGACTCCGACTACTGGGTGAAGGTATGGGGTGGGGTCTATGAGATTATCAAGCAGGACAAACTCCGATTAATTTAGTTCAGTATTTTACACAACATCTATTACACATGGAAAAATTGTATAGCATGGGTTACATATCCTCTCCTTTGTGTCCTCATGGTTGTCAGGTCTCAGGGACGCTGTATCATATGTTGTGGTTATGTCTGCATATCCAAAAGTTTTGGAGTGCGATACGGCGAGTCCTGGACCCGATTCTGGGACTGGATCCCTTATTCATCCTGGAGTGTTGTCTGTTGGCAATTTTCCTTCCCGGGACACCCCAGGTATGCAAAGCACACATAACAATCTCAGCTGTGGCTAAACTAGTCATGAGCAGTGTCAGTGGCTCAGTAGGTAGCACACTCGCCTCTGAGGCTGGGAGATCAGAGGGCTATGGGTTCAGTTCCCACATCTGGCACTTGGGTTAATATCCCAGTACTGACACTGTAATGCAGCATGAGAGGGGTGCTGCATTTCTGAGGTGCCATCTTTTGGATGAGACGTTAAACCGAGGTCCCATCTTCCTGGATTGGTGGTAGTTCAGGTGGATGTTAAAGATCCCATGGCACTAATCGAAAAGAGTAGGGGAATTTCCCCGGTGTCCTGGCCAAATTTCCCTCATTCACTAAAAATACCACTAACAGCTTAATCTGGTTCAAGGTCAGTTGCCATTCATCTGTATCCCCCTCCCCCCGGGTCGTGCCTGAAAATAGGCAGGATTTGTCTAGTGCACTTACCCGGTCAACAAAAGCTAAATAAAGAAAATGTTATGGCACTGGAAGGAAGGAATGGCCCCTTCCTACTATTATTGAATGGTACTGAGAAATCTTATTGGCAATTCAGGTAGAGAAGCACATAGCGTATCTACGTCATTTGTATCATAAGTTAAAAAAGACTTGGGAGCCACTCTTGTCTCTGCTGATGTTGAGATTTTAGTAATGTGTAACTCATCATTGATTTATTGGGCAATGGCTATTTTCGGTGTTTGGATATACCAGAAAGATTTTTTTTTTCTTTTCAGAACAATTAGCCATATTTGATATTGGAGCACAGACTTGTAGGGGGTCTGTCTTTATGTTGTTTGTGTCATTCTTTATGTATCAAACCGTTCAGTGATTACTGTAGTGTACGCTCTGGTTTATTGTAAAAATTCCAATAAAGTATACTGAATCAAAGGATGGTTATCCTGTTCTGTTACCTGTTTACAATATTGCGCGCAGAGGGCCTGACCTGCTGAGTGGGTTTGTGACAAATTGGTTGGCAGTGGGGCTCATAATTTTGGTAACAAGCTTTACTGTTCAGTGTGTCAGCTTAATACTGTACAGCTCACTTGCAAAAAAAAAAGGCAGCAATTTATTTTTAAAAAGGAAACAACTATATCATTTGGCTTACAGTCAGGTTCCTACATGTTTTATTTTTTTTGTCTAAAGTGCAAGTTAGAGTAGCCATAGTTAGGGAAGAAGATGGCTTCCAACTACAGCAGACACACTGTAGACCACCTGAGGTAGTTGTGTGAGGACAGAGGAGTCCTGTACGAGGTCAGAGCCACCAAGCAGAACCTCGTGGATGCCCTGATGGCAGCAGATACTCAGAGCATTGAGTCACAGACTGTAGCTGTAAAGGAACAAACCTTGAGCGTAGAAGGGCTAGCGGCCAGTGCAGTGTCGAGATCCAATGAGGATGACAGCAGGGCCAGTGCCAGTGAAGGGCCACAGCAGCAGGGGAAGGTTACCAGAATCCTGGAGCCAGAAGTACTCAGGCTGCAGATTGAGCTGCGCAGAATGGAGCTGGAGTTCCAGAGGGAGGCAGAGCGAGAATGCCGAGCTGCAGAGAAGAAGAGAGACTGTGAACAGCGTGAGGTGGACCGAGAGGAGCGAGAGCGCCAGTGGCAACATGAACTGGAGAAGCCATGACTCCAACCACCCGCACCAGAGCAGGTAAGTGGCTTGGGATTAACTGGAACTACAGGACTGGGTTACAAATTCAATTCCAAATTGATAGCTGAATTTAAAGAGGGGGAGGATATGGATGCCTTTTTAAATTCCTTTGAAAAAGTTTGTATTCAGACTAAAATTCCTAGAGGGTCCCAGAGCTTCCAGCTATCCCCGCTACTTACTGGGAAAGCTCGGGATGCATTGGGCCAAATGGACAGTGAGGGCAGTGATGATTACAGCAAACTTACAGCTGCACTTTTAAAAAAAAGTTTGATTTAACTGCTGAAGCATACAGAACTAAATTCTGTAAGCACAGGAGAAGCCCTGACATGAGCTACGAGGAACTAACCACGAAACAACATCAGTTTTTAAAGGGTTGGTGGGAGGGAACTGAAGCAAACTCTGTAGATAAAATTGAAAATGCTATATTGTTAGAACAGTTTTTGGGGCATGCCCAGCAGAGCTGAAAACCTGGCTGGAGGACTGAGATCCCAAAACAGTGCAAGAGGCTGCTGAACTCTCGGACTGATACGCCAAGAGCAGACCTGCTCTGAGAGTGAATGGGGGCAGGCGTGACAGCACAGAAGGGGAAAAACGTGCCTTCGGGGCAGCTAAAACCCTCACTGCCTCCACCAAAACCAGTTAGCCCCAGGTTTCAGAGAAAATATTTCTCTGAGCAAAGAAATTAATGTTGGTTGTGTAAAGAAACTGGGCATATTGCCAGACAGTGTCCCAAAAGGGTGAGCAATACACCACAGGGGCTTGGAAAGAAGTGGGTTGTTTGTGTGTCCCTGGAAGCATGCTTATGAACATGAGGGAACAAATGCACCCAGTCATGATGAGTGGTGTACAGACACAAGGGTTTATGGACACGGGGCATCCCTGACATTGGTAAAAGGGGATCTGGTAGAACCTGGTCAGCTTATACCCAATAAATACGTCGCTGTACAGGACTTTACTAGTGAGGAGAAAACATTGCCCCTCGCTAGTGTTCTCCTAGACTGGGGTGAAACGGGGAACTGGGCAACAGGTGGCTGTAGCCAAAGTGTTAGCAGTGGACATCATCCTTGGCAACAATCTCAAACGGGATGGTGTGTGCAGTTACCCATAGCCAAGTGGCAAGGGAAAACGGTAGTTCCTTGGACCCCACAGAAGCCATTGTGGAAACCTCTGGGAGGCTGGTTCCCCAGTCTGTCTCCTGATATGGAGACAAATGAAAAGGGGGTAGAAATTTCCCCAGTAGCAGTTAACCACACAGCTATGAAGGGTTACTTCGAAGAGGGAGGGGTGACCCATTGTCGGAGGGTTAGGGATGACAGTGATCCTGAGTGCCCTGACGCTAGTGCTATGGACCCTGGTTTAGAGACTGAAGGGGACCTGTCCCATACCTTGGGAACGTGTAAGGAGTTTGCAGCTGCTCAGAAAAGTGACCATAGTCTTGAGAAGCTGAGGGCTTGGGCAGACTCTGATGGAGCACAAGGAGATGATGGTAAACATAAGGTTTATTGGGAAAATGGACTGATGTATGCTCACGCTGTGCAGACAGAGGGAGGGGTGATAGGCAGGCAGCTTGTCGTTCCCTAGGGGTATCATGAGCAGTTACTCAAGATTGCACATGACATTCCCTTATCTGGACATCTGGGAATCATGCACACTATGCAGCAGTTGACCCAGAATTTTTGTTGGCCCAACTTCACCCAGCAGGTGGAGTACTGCAGGTCTTGTCAACAGTGCCAAGAAATAGGAAAGGTGGTCAAGAAAACCCAAGCTGCCCTGATTCCATTTCCCATAGTGAAGGAGCCATTCCAGAGAGTGGGAATGGATATTGTGGGGCCTTTAAATACCCACAGCTCCTCCGGGAAGAGGTTCACCCTGACTGTGGTGGATTATGCCACGTGGTACCCAGTGGCAGTTGCCCTATCCTCACTGAGGACAGACAAAGTGGCAGATGACTTAATTGGGATTTCCTCCCGTGTTGGGTTTCCGCAGGAGGTTATCATTGATTGAGGGGGTTCCTTCATGTTGGACCTAATGAAATGTTTGTGGGATGCTGCAGAGATGCACAACACCATATCACCCACAAGCCAATGGGCTTGTGGAAAGATTTAATGGTACCCTGAAGTCAGTGCTCCAGGTGTTTGCTGAACCGCATGGGAGGGACTGGGAGAAATACCGTCCCCACCTGTTGTTTGCATACAGGGAGGTGCCCCAAGAGTCAACAGGATTTTCCCTCTTCGAGCTCTTATATGGATGCCTGGTATGTGGGCCCCTAGACTTGATCCAGGAGGACTGGGAAGGCAAGCACGCCACCCAGGGAACTCCCAAAGTGGATTACATCCTTAGTTTTAGAGGAAGGCTGAAGAAGCTTATGGGGACAGCCCAGAGCAACCTGGCAGCTCATACATGGTGGATCAGGAAGTCCTGGTCCTTATTCCTGTCCAGAAAGACAGCTGCAGGCTGAGTGTGCAGGACTGTACAAAGTAGTTAGGAAGGTAAATGACGTGAACTATATTATAGAGTTACCTGACAGAAGACAGACAAAAAGGATGTACTATGTCAACATGATGAATCCATATGCTAATAGGGCTGACATGGTGTTCACAGTATGTAGTCCTGGGGCGGGGACGGACAAAGGAGACCCCCTTCTGGACTTACTGGAAGAAAGCAAGTGGGAGTCCTCTGTGGAGGCAGTTAAATTGTCTCCCCAGCTGGCCCCAGAAAAGATCCAGGAAGTAAGGGAGGTTTTAGCAGACTTTGCCCCACTGTTCAGCACCAAGCCTGGACTAACTCCCTTAGCGACACACGATGTAGAAACAAGTACATAGACGCCCTTGTGGTGGACAGCATATCTGGTGTCAGAGGCTGTCCAAAAGGACATTAGAAGGGAAGTGGAGGAGATGCTAGATTTAGGGGTAATCCAGAGATCCCACAGCCCCTGGGCCTCATCCGTAGTCCTTGTGCCCAAGCCAGATGGCTCTACTCATTTCTGTGTGTACTACCATATACTGAATGCAGTCACAAAGTCAGATGCCCACCTGAAGCCCTGGACAAGTTGGGAGGGGCGACCTACCTTACGATTATTGACCTGACCAAGGGGTATTGGCAGGTAGAGTTAACAGGCAGAGCTAGGGAGAGGTCGACCTTCATCACTCTGATAGGCTTATTTGAATTTAAAGTAATGCCTTTCGTAAAGAAGAACACCCTGGCCACTTTCCAAAGGTTGGTGAACCAGGTGTTAAATGGTGCTGAGGAGTACGCCGTGGCGTACCTGGATGACATTGCTATCTTTAGTACCAGCTGGGAGGAACACCTGTCCCACCTAGGGAAGTGCTGGGCAGGATACAGAGGGCCGGGCTCACTGTCAAAGCTGAGAAGTGGCATTTCTCGGGCATGTGGTAGGCCGGGGACAGCTCCATCATAAAAAAGTACAGATAGAGGTGATCAAGGTGTGGCCAAGACCAGAAATGCAGAAGCAGGTCAGGAGTTTTCTAGGGACAGCAAGGTACTATAGGACATTTGTACCCAATTACAGTGCCCTGGCTGCTGCCCTATCTGACTTGGTAAAGAAAAGGATGCCAAAGAAAATTACCCTGGAACCAGCCTGTGAGAAAGCCTTTACCAGACTGAAGAAGGCACTGTGCAGTGCTCCTGTGTTGACAAGTCCTGATTACAGCAAACCCTTTATAGTTCAGGCTGACAGCTCAGACATGGGTAATGGGGCAGTACTGAGTCAGACATCCAACCAAGGGAAAGATCATCCGGTAGTGTACCCGAGTAAAAAGTTACTTCCTAAGGAGCAGACATACTCTACTGTGGAAAAAGTGTCTTGCCATAGTGTGGACCCTAAAGAAGTTAGAGCCATACTTTTATGGCCAGCATTTTGTGGTACAAACTGACCACAACCCCCTGGTTTGGCTGATGCAAATGGGAAAAACTAATGGTAGATTGTTAAAATGGAGTCGTGCTTTGCAAGGGTACGACATGACAGTCCTACATAGGGCTGGAGTGACCAATCAGAACAGCGATGGCTTATCACGCGTGTATGAGGAGTGAACTGATTTGGAAAGCTCATGCCATGCAGGGGATAGAGCGTCCAAATTCAGTCTAGGTAGGGAGGATTGTGACGCTTGGCCAGCTGTTTCTGATTGCTCTATGATTTTGTAATATAAAAATATAGTGTGTGATTGTTTGTCATGAGGCATCCTGTGCTCCTGGGATGATGACCCTCCCCCCCAGCTTTCAGTTCAAATGACAGGATATGTTAAACAGCAGATCTCTGTAATGTGATTAACTTCCAAGTTGCATTTTATGGCTGTGTTTATGATCTGTGTTGCTTTGAAGCCAGGAAACTAAAATATCCATTTTATGACGTCTTCTGAGGAAGAACATTTCATTTCAACTGGTGTTAAAAAGCTGTATTGCACCTAAGTGAGATATGGCAGAGTTAGTCATAAAAGTTCTGTGATGTCTTTGAAAAGCAGGAAACCATACTAGATCAAAGGAAAGACCTAATTGAGAAGGCATATGGGGAAATGAGTTTTTGCTGAAGTCACCTTATTTGATATACCTTCTGATAGGACATCCTGCGTGTATTAATTTTTTTATATTTAATCAAGAGGAGCTGGGTGACATCATGGAAGAGGTGGGTATAGAGACAGTTGAAACTGTTCTGTGCCTGATCTTTAGTGACATTTTCTTTGTGGGCTCTTAGAAACCTCTACTTTAAGCACTGTTTAGAAGGTAATACATGAGATAGGAAAGTCTAATTGTATTGTGGTAGGAGTTTATATTTTTACTTTAACCTTGTTCTTTTAAGTGATTATATGCTTTGTGATATATGGTTCTTTGTTTACATTTTTGCATATTTTTTATCCATTTTGTTTAGTAAACCTCTTATTTTAAAGAGATTGCCTGGTGTGCTTTCGAAATTCTTTCTTTTGCATGTGAAGCATAGATGGTTAAAGTTGACAACTGTTCATAAGTTTAATGGTATACCAAACTGGGAAAAGGTAAGAATTTTCCTAAGGTCTTTCATAGAGTTGTAAAGGGTTCATTTTGGATACCTGGTTAGGTGCCCTTAGGCGAAAGATATCTGGCATTCCCCGAAGAGCAGAATTATCTGAGCCTGTACATTTGAGTACGCTAGCATGAGGTTCACAGTTTGAATCTCCCCCAGAACTTGAGACCAAACGTGATTCGGACCCACAAGCAGACAGGAGAGTTACCCTGTTCTGTTACCTGTTTACAATATTGCACTCAGAGGTTGGCACTGTGGGAGCAGAGGCCCTGACCTGCTGAGTGGATTTATCACCCACATCCCCCTTTGGTGAGCAAACAGGCTTGCATGAAAAATATGGATGAGTACAAGGTGGCTTACTAGAGTGCTGCTGCTAAGGAAAAGGCAGCAACCTCTCAGAAGTACCAGAGTAAAGAGGGTAGGGGTAGAACCCATTATAGACCTTTCTTCCAGACTCGGGCTGTCCCAGCCTATCAGCCACAGAGAGGGTACTTCAGAGACAGGGGCAGTAGGGAAAGCAATTGAGCTGGTCCCCCCATTCCCAGCCAAGTGCACAAGCAAAGCGGACCCCCTGAGGGGGTCTTCCAGGGTCGCCGACCCATTCCCAGTAGCAGGCAGGCAGGCTGGCTCACTACGTCCAGGCTTGGAAATCCATCACCACAGACAAGTGGGTCCTGGAGGTGGTGAGCCACAGTCTTGCTCTCAGCTTCAAGGTCTTACCCAGGCTGAGGGCAAGAGTTTTCAGACCTGCCACCCCATCAGAAGCAGTTCTGTTGGAGGCAGAAGTAGCAAAACTCCTTCAGGAGAAGGCAATGGAGCCTGTTACCATGGCACAAAAGGGAAAGGGGCTCTACTCAAGATACTTCCTCATTCTAAAGAAAACTTGAGTGGTGACCCATACTGGAACTCAAACATTTAAACAGGCATTTGACAAAGCCAAAGTTAAAAATGGTCATTCTGGCTACCATTCTCCCTACACTAATGCAGGGAGATTGGCTGGCCTTCCTGGACTTGAAGGATGCTTACTTCCACATTCCTATCAGGCAGTCCCACAGAAAGTACCTCAGGTTCAGATTGCCATCAGGTCATTATCAGTTCAGAGCTATGTCTTTCAGGCTGACTTCTGCTCCAAGAGTGTTTACAATGTGCCTAGCAGTAGTGGCAGCACACTTAAGGGGGCAGGGAGTTACAGTCTTCCCATACTTGGATGATTGGCTAGTGGTGGGCCAGTCCCCCCTGCAAGTCAAAGATGCACTGACCACTACTCAGGATGCCCAGCAGCCCTTAGGCTTCATGGGAAACCAAAAGAAGTCAGTGCTGAGACCAGTTCAGCTCGTGGAATTCATAGGAGCAGAACTGGACACACTTAGAGGAAAGGCATCCTTCCCTCAGGGGAGGGTGGACAGCCTTATAGATTTTTCCAGCTCCTTCCAGCTGCATATTCCCAGACCAACAAGGCACTTTCTCCAGCTGTTGGAACACATGGCTGCATCAACAGCAACAGTGCCAGGCTTCAGATGAGGGACATTCAGTTTCAAGTTAGATCTCACTGGTTGCAGAGAAGAGATTCCCTGTCAAAGATGGTGCCAGTCACAGGAACTGTTCTTCAAGCACTGCAGTGGAGGCAGGAGAAGGAGAACTTCAGAGAAGGTGTCCCTTTCCTTCAGCAACCTCCAACAGCAGTGCTAACAATGGATGCCTTCCCTCCTAAGATGGGGTGTCCACCTGGGAGAGCACACCGCACATGGTACTTGGCTCCAGAAGGAGTCTTTGCTTCACATACACTTGCTGGAACTCAGGACAGTTTATCTAGGCATTCAGTCCTTTGCCTCAGTGCTGCAGGGCAAGGTAGTTCAAGTCAAAGCAGACAATTCAACCACAGTATACTACATCAACAAGCAAGGGGGCACAAGGTCATCCCCCCTGTGTACAGAGGCCATGAAAGTATGGAATTTGGTCTACTCTTTGGGGATCTCCCTATCAGCAGTTCATCTCCTAGGGAAGGACAATGTCCTCACAGATACGCTTAGCAGGATCAGCCAGAATCACCATGAGTGTTCACTAAATGGGCAAATCCTGTGAATTGTGTTCAGAAGGTTGGGCACCCCAAGGTGGACCTTTTCGCATCCCCAGACAGTCACCAGCTGCCACAGTTCTGTTGCAGGCCTCATGCAGTGGGCACAGTGCCTCTGGATGCACTGCTTTTGGATTGGACAGGGAAATTTCTGTATACCTTCCCTCCATTTCTCCTGTTGCTCAGAGTACTGAACAAGCTCAGTGTTCAGCCAGCGACAGTGATACTCATTGCTCCAGACTGGGCCAGGCAGCCCTGGTATTCACTGCTCTGGACTCTGTCAGTATCCAGACCAATCTCCTTCCCCAGGAGGCACAACCTGCTGACCTCCTCACAGGGCAGGATCCTTTACCCCAGTCTCCAGTCCCTCAGGCTCAAGGCTTGGCTCTTGAGGACTTAGAATATGCTGACCTACACCTCTCTGAAGGGGTTCTGGAGGTCCTCCAAGTTTCTAGAAAATCCTCTACTAGGAAAACTTAAGCATCTAAGTGGAAGAGGTTTTCTATTTGGTGCCAGCAAAAACATGTAGACTATAGCCAGTCTGGTATGCCAGTCATTTTGGATTATCTGGCACAACTTCATTCTCTCGGCCTCAGGCCATCTACCCTGTACACCTGGCAGCTTTCTCTGCTTACCTTTCAGCGGGTATGGGTTCATCTCTGGCTCTTAACCAGGTGTTCAGAAAGTTTTTCACAGGTCTGTTACACTAGCATCCCCCACACAAGGAGTCAGCCCCTGCTTGGGACCTCATTGGCCAGCTAATGCAGCCACCCTTCGAGCCCATGCCTTCAGCAGAGCTTATTTATGTATTTCCTTTTGGTAACAGGGTAAGTGCACTAGGCATAGCAATGCCTGTTTTCAGGCATGACCTGGGAGGGTACAAATAACAGTTTGAAGCAGTACAACAATTGGTAATACAGAGGGTATGGGTACAAATACATTACCAGTGAGACATAAATACAGTTGGGACAAAAGCAAGAGAGATGCAAGTGCGAGTTCAACAATATTCAGGATACAAAATGTGAGAGGTATCATTACAAACATTTTACAAAACACAGTAAAAGTGCATTTAAACATTGCCTTAAGTAGGAACACAGTAGAGTCAAATTGTGAGCAACCACAGGACTAAAGGTCCTAAGAAGTACAAGAGTGCTAGTTTAGAGAAAAGATCCATGATCGAGACCAGGGTATGTTTGCTATACTGTAGACCAGAAAGGCATGGAGAGAGTGGAGGTGGGGGGGTTGAGCCTAGGCAAGGTTAGAAAGAAAGAAGGAAGGCAGCTAGGTTGAGAGGGGAGTTGGAGGAGCGAAGGGCAGCAGTAGGGTAGACACATGGTGGCCAGGAGTTAGTGGCTGGAGTGTCTAAGGTGAGCAAAAGCATGTGCAGAGGGTTGAGACAAGTAGATGACTGTGGTGTAGTCTCTGAAAACAGGCATGGGTTGGAGCAAAACTAATATCTTGGGGAAGGGAGTTCCAGTATTTAGGTACCACACATGAGAAAGCCCATGCACCCATGGCAGTTTTACATCTTGAAATGAGGAGCGAGGCTAGGTCAGTGGATCAAAACCCACAGGAGATGGTTTGAGTGCCCAGCAGGCAGGCAAGGGATTGAGAGAGATCTGATCTGGCAATACCATCGATGAGAGATCCAAGGGACTTGAGTGGATAGGCAGTAGAGGAGAGCCATTTTAGATCAGCATAAAGTTGGCAGTAGTGTTTGTAATGCATGAGGAGGCATAGTGACAGATATTACATGTGGTATGCCACTTATGAAGAGTAGTTTTTGATGCTCCTAGGTGGGTGACTGTGCAATACGCTAGTGCTGGGAGCAGAATGCCTTGAGCAATAGCAAGTCTAGCTGATGGGGTGAGGGCATAACTGGTCTGATATGCACTTCCAAGCTTGCCATTTATGGACTTACAGGTAGCAGTAACATGTTGATCGAAGTCCAGAGATTTGTCAAGCAAAATGCAGAGGTACTTGAAAGAGTTAGTGTTGGCCAATGGTGAGCCATCAGTGCATAAGATATTGAGAGGGTTCTGGTTTGTTTTGAATCAGGCACGGGAGCCAAAAAGCATGGAGTGTGTTTTGCCCACATTAAGAATGAGGTTGTTTTCAGTCAGCCAGGACTGAATATGGAGAAAGTCTGAGGAGAGAGAGTGATTTATGTCCAAGATGTTCCTAGCACTGGAATAAAGAATTAGGTCATCTGCGTACAGCAGTGACGAACAATCTGGAGAGAGCAAGGGGAGATAATTTCTGACAATGGAAAAAAGTAGAGGGCCCAGGATGGATCCTTGTGGAACACACATATGTATGGTGGAGGGATCAGACAGGACAAAATTGTACTACATGGCCTGCTTCCTGTTTGACAAGTAGCTATTAAACCAGGCTGCAGCATATGTAGAGAAGCAAACAGAACGGAGTTTGATGATGAGAAGGGAGTGGTTAACAAGGTCAAACACCTTAGTTAGGTCGATGAAGATTGCACCGGTCAGGAGACCTTTATCCATTGCAGAATAGATATCATTTGTGAATTTCAGGAGGGCCGTAGTAGTGCTGTGGTCTTTGCATAAGCCATGCTGGGAGACAGAGAGGAGGTTGTGGTCCTGTAGAAAAGAGATGGTTTGCTTGGCAACTAGTTTTTCAAGTATTTTACTAAGAACAGAGAGAATGGCTGTAGGCTGGTAGTTGGCAATTTCCTTAGGGGTCCCCTTTTTAAAATATTGGAGTGACTCTCACTGTCTTCCAGATACTAGGGACAGAGCTGTGGCATAGTGGCAAGTTAAAGATTTTAGATAAGGGTGAGACAATAACAGGGGCAGCACGTTTCAGGAGCCTGGGTTCAAGACCATCAGAGCCAGTACCAGTGCTATCAAGGATGGCTTGTAGCATCTATTGGACTTCCAGTCTGGTAATGGTTCGAAATCTAAAAGGTGGGAGGGTATGCAGTGGCTTGTTGTCCATTGGGGGGGCTGCACCATGGGGAAAAGAGATGAGTATTTGGATAAATCCAAGAAGTGGAGATTAAAGGAGTTTGCAGTGGTGGCCAGATTACTACAGTGCACACCATTTAGGATCATATTGCTTGTATTTCTGGTGTGTTTGGCTCCAAGGAGTGTTTTTAATATGAGACCAGAATCACCTGCAGCATTTATTAATAGGCCCTTGCAGAACGAGCTGTTAGCTAAATGAATGTTCCTTTTGCAAGAGTTTCTTCGCGTTCTGTAGTCATTGTAGTCAGACAGACAACCAGAGACCTTGAAACGCCACCAGCTTTTGTTGCTAGCTCAGATCTGAGCAAGTAGGTCTTTATTTAGCCATTTGGTTTGCGTTCCATGTACGCAGCGTGTGATGCGGAGTGCATGGATAGCTTGTAGAGATCCAAACAGGGTTAGGAAGTGGTCAAGGGCTGCCTGAGCATCAGTGGCAGAGTAGATGCAAGTCCAGTCAATCATGGAGAGATCGTTCAGGAACTGGCTTTGGTCAAGGTTGGCTAGGTTATGGAAAGTGATGAGTTTTGGGGGAGGGGAGGGTTGACCAATTGAGCACCAGATACAATATATATTGGAGAGTGGTCACTGATTGCATCAGTGAGGGTACCTCAGGACACTGTACAATCAATGCGGTTTGTCAGTGCCCAGTCAATTAAGGTACTGGGCCTGGGGGGAGGCATGATCCTGGTAGGGTCGACGATTATCTGGTGGAGGTTGTGGCCGTGTACCACAGTGTGGAGTTGTTTGTTCGCCTTGCCAGTCCAATTTAGGTTTAGGTCCCCTAGAATTAGGACTTCATTTCTTCCAACAACTAAGTCAACATGTGAGAGGAACTTCTCAAGGCCAGCGGTGCCACTTAGAGGAGGGTTATAAACACACACTATATGTAGTTTCTTAGAGCCAAGTTGAAAGGTAGCATGAATAGATTCACAGTGGGAGAGGACAGGCATGGTAGGGCTTGAGAGGTTTAGGTGTGATTTATAAAAAAATGGCTACACCACCACTTCATTTGGAGGTGGGCTTGTCATGTCTGATAAGGTTGTAGTTGGGTAATGAGCAGGCAGAGTCAGGGGTAGAGGGTTTAAGCCAAGTTTTGGACAGGCAAATTATATCCGGGTGATGTAGTATGACCCATACCTCAAGTTCAGCTAGGGTATGGAGGAGGCTGCTAATGTTCAGGTGAACAATGCGAAGTCCCGTTGTGTCCTTCCACAATGCATCTGAGCAGGAGAGGTGAGCAGGTGGACCAGGCTTGAGTTCAGTATCCCCTGCAAGTATTAGAGCAAGAAGGAAAAGATACCATAGTTTGTGATGGATAATTGGGGAGGGCAGGACAGAGTAACAGAAAAGGCACTTCTTAAAAGTGTAAGCTACATGGTAGAGATAACTATGAGGGATAAGTAATGGTGTGATGATATGGAATTTATTGGGAGTATAAGCATATTTGAGAAGGTCAAGTCATTTTGATCAGTGGTGAAGATCTAGAGGAGGGGGGCAAATATGTGACATGGAAATCAGTGTTCCTGATAGCTGTCACCTCAGCCAGGAGAATTAATGAGTGCCAGGCATACATCTCAACCTCCTGCCTCATAAATCAGGGACATGGCTTAAACAAATCAGGGACAAAGGACCAAAATCAGGGACACATCTTCAAAATTGGAGATATCCACCCAGAAAGCTGGTAGAAAATGGGGCTTAGTGCAAAATACATTTTCTAAAGAAGAAGAAGTCTGTAACTTTAATGCTTGACATTGTTTTGTGCTTACACTCACCATTGTTTAGCCACAAAAACACAAATTTTAGGAGGGACAGAATAAAATTTTGAGGTAAAATCAGGGACACTTGAGAGGTATGGTGCCAGGGCTTGTCCACAGAGCTAAATTACATCTCAGTTCATAGTACTCAGGACTAACAGGAAGTTTCTTCCCAAGGTGGTGTTGGACTTTTACCTGAATCAGTCCATCACTTTGCCATTTTCACTGACCATTCCATTTCAGAGGAATGTAGGCTGCATAGCCTTGATGTCAAGAGTGCTATCAGTTCCTACTTGGATCATACTAAGAATCATAGGCAGGATAGTACTCGGCTCTCCCTGACTTATGGAAAGGTGAGTAAGGGCAAACCTGCCTCAAAGAGGATCACTGCACGATGGATTGTTGCCTGTATTAAATTCTGCTACATCAAACTAGGCAAAGAGCCTCCTGTGGGCCGTATGGCCCGCTCTACAAGGGGTACAGCTGCTTCTAGAACAGCTGCAAGAGATATTCTTTTGTTGGAAATGTGTAAAGTAGGTACCTAAAAACTTCACACATTTACCAAACACTATAGCCTGGATAATCAGCAGAGAAGTCATGCCAGATTTGGTACAGCAGTTCTGCAGAGCCCGTTTCCTAAATAGGTTTTCTGCGCTCCTCCAAATGTACTGCTTGGGTAGTCTGCGTATGTCAGAATACAGTAAGATTTCCTGGGATGTGAAGAAAAAATTACTTGCCATAGTAATCTTGTTTCTTCTAAGGGAATCTTTACTGTATTCTGAGCTCCTACTCTACCTCCCCTACTATAACTTATGGGCACTGCACCACAGCTGTCCATTCTGTTTGAAACTTGAGTGTTTCTTGATTGGGGTATTTGTGACTTGAGTTTTAGTGATGGCCACACTTTTAAATAAAAGGGGATTGTTTGTTTTTGGGAGATGTTAGTTATTTATTAAGATAGTTTAGATAGCCTGTTATTATGCATGCTCCATAAGAATCTGATGGTTTCAGGATGTATTCCAGGGACAGTAATTTGAAAACTGAGCTCAAACCTAGCATTCCATCTAGCATAAGTTCTTTTAACCATTCCGGCTCCAGGGCAGTCCTAAGGTGAGACCATACTGCATATGTCAGAATACAGTAACATTCCCTTGGAAGAAACAAGATTAGTGTGGTAAGTAATTTTTTCTTATGGTGATTACGCAGGTGGACTTAAAGATCCCATGACACTTCTCAAAAAGAGTAGGGGAATTTCCCCGGTGTCCTGGTCAAATTTCCCTCATTCAGTAAAAATGCCACCAATCTGGTTCAGTTCCAGTTGGTTACCATTTATATCCCCCCCCCCAACTCCGGGTTGCCCCTGAAAAAGGAACTTCTAGAGCCGGCCTAGTGGCACTGAGGCGCCGGTGCATACCTTCGCCTGCCGTGGGTTTGAGGCGACCTCAGGTCGTTGGGGTGCTGATATGGGGGAGGGTGGGAGTAAGATTGAGCGGTTACTCTCTCTTGAGAGGGTGGGTTGCTTTCTGCAGTCCCGCCATCATGGGATGGAGGTCCAGTGGTGGTGCAGGCGATACAAGTGATGGGTAGAGTAGGGTGTTCCGCAGTGTGTGACGTGTACATGTCTCCACACGCGCACAGTCCGCTAGGGACATGCAGGGGGAGTGGGAGAAAAATTCAAGAAATAATTTAAAAATTAAAAAAGGGACTTCTAGTCTCAGTGGACCTACCCAGACAACAAAATTAAATAAGTAAATAAATAAATAAAGGTATAGCTTGATGAAAGAGATTCTTTCGAAGATCTACTGTTACAATAAGTATGTAACTGTTCGTTCCAGTTGTGCTTTTCTCTCTATTTCTTTTCTTACAGTTGGTTTCGTTTTTGCATCTCCTCATCCTCCTCGATTAGTTTAAAAATTTCTTAATACTAAGGTTTATCCTCCCCGCTAATACCTGTATTCCTTCTCTGTTTAGATGAAGGCCGTCGGAGCCATGCAGCTTTTGGTCTCTCACGAAATGTTCCCAGTTTATCTGAAAATGAAATTCCTCTCTAGTACATGATGATGATGATGATGATGGAGTGCTATATAGTAAGAATATTAATGTGCCAGGCATGCAGGAAATATTTTAGATACATTATGGTGCCCTACTGTAATGGGATACTTCAAATAATTTGATTTTAGATGAAAAAAGGACAAAAGTCATGATGTTAGGATCTCAAACCATTGGTTAAAACAGCTGGATATTACCTTGACTATTGAGGTCTAAATGGTGTAATTGCAGAAAGCTTTGACTCTTAAATTTTTATCTGGGAATGGTGTTGGACCAAATTCTGATAATGGTACTGCATGTTAATCAAAGTGCAATGACAGTTAATACTAATTTTGTTTTTCATATATGGAAACAAGTCGGCCGTAAGTGCTGAAACTAAATAAATTGTTATAAAACAGTGTTTGAGTATAGATTACAGATTCTGTATAATCTCCCGCATAGCACAACCTCTAGATTTGTGGTCACTTTCAATACCATTTGTCGATTTGGCTGAGGAGCTCAGTCACATATACATCATTGTGATCTGTATAACAGAATGGGAATTCGTTCACCAACATAAAGGATACTCTTCCAAAATTATAATTTTATTGATTATACATTAAAGCAAAAGTAACCCATATAATTATTTTGGTGAAGAGACGATCCTTTCAGATGTTGAGATGCAGTAGGCAAGGGCAAGGTGATTTCATTTCTGGGTGCCCTTTACTTGGGGCTCAATCACACACTGAATAATACTTACAAAAACCATCTAAATAAGCAAAAATGAATACTGTAATAACAGCTTAATAAACAAATGGATAAAATGCTCCAGGGGAGCAACAGTACAGCCAGTTAATGGCACGTCAATAAATTAGATTAAATTACTAAAATTGAATCAGCTCAGGCAGTGAGTGATCTCAAATGTGGGATTTTAGGGCCCCTTTGAAGGGCATCATCATACTGGAAGAGTTGATGTGGAAAGGTAGAGAATTTCACAAAATGGTTGCAGCCACCATAAATAATTTGCCCACAGACTGCTTGAGCCTTGATCAGGGCACAGACAGCAGGCCAGCATTGGTCGATTGTATAGGGTGGACAGAGGTGTGTAGGTCAGGATATCTTTCAAGTAATCGGGTCCCATACCATGTAGTGCCTTGTATGCCAACAAGCATATTTTGAAGTTCGAGCATTGCTGAATAGGCAGCCAGTGCAGTTCACACAACACTGGTATGATATGATTTCTCCATGATGCTCCGGAGACCAGATATGGTGTCGCATCTGGACTAGCTGCATATGGCACATTAGACTCCCAGATATCCCTAGGTAAAAAGTATTACAGTAATCCTATGTAGATATGCTAAAGGCATGGATTATTATCACTAGATCCCGGAGGGGCTGAAAAGAGTTTAATATAGCACCGTAAAGATAGGGAAGGAAAAGAGGGAGGAGGGGTCACTATATATGTCAAGGAGAACATAGAAGTAACAGAAATCAGGATAAGATAGAAGACCTGTGAGTTATGCTAAAAACTGAAAAGGAAGAAACTATCCGTCTCGGAATGATCTAAAGGCCTCCAGGACAAGACGAGGAGTTAGACAGAGAACTACTAAAATCCATCTAGATGATGGCAGAAAAAGGGGAAGTAATACTGACAGGGGACTTTAACTTACCAGACATCAACTGGGAAAATCTCATAGCTATGTCATCCACGAGTAAAGCCATGCTAGTGGGCCTAAAAAACACAGGCCTGATACAGCTCGTATCAGAACCCACCAGAAAAGAAGCACTCCTGAACCCAGTCCTCACAAATGGAGACAGGATCACGATGTTGAGGTGGGAAACAGTGACTACCACTCAATATATTTCAAGGTTGCTATGGGAAAAACAAGAAGTCATACAAAGACAAAAGTGTTGGACTTTAGGAAAGCGGACTTTATGAAGATGAGGATCTACTTAGCAGCAAGTCTCAGGAATATGCCAGATGAGATAGATGTTGAAACCAGGTGGGCCAGGGTAAAAGAAGCCATAAATGATGCAGCTAGTCAATGCTCGAAAATGGTAAACAAGTCTAAAAGAAAGAGGAACCACTCTGGTTTACAAAAGAAGCTGCGGAAATTGTAGGAGAAAAACAAAGGGCATTTAAAAAATACAAGGGTGAAAAAACTGAAGAAAACAAGGAAAACTACAAAATCGTACTAAGGGAATCAGCGATAGTAATCAGGAAGGCAAAAGCACTCTTGGAGGAGATTATAGCGCAACAGGTCGATAGTGGGGACAAAACCTTTTACAGATTCATCAGAGAGCTGAGAAAGTTTAAAGGTGGGATCACCAAGCTGGTAAGGGACACTGGAGGGTACACGGAAGACGACCAGGAAAAGGCGGAAATATTAAACAAATATTTCTGCTCAGTCTTCACTAAAGAGGACAAAGGGAATGGACCAGAGGGAAGCGAGGAAACAAACTCAACCATAGAAATGGATACCCGATACATGCAACTGAGGCATTTCATCAACACCCTGGGTAGCCTAATGAAGTTAACCAGGCTGACCACCGACTGGGAAGAATATATGTACTGGGTGGTCAGACTGCAGGGCCCAGAAAGACATAACAACTGCCTATACACATTAGTACAGAAAGCACAGTGCAATACATTATTATTAAAACTAAAGGATACATGGGAAAGAGAGGCAGAGATGGAGATAATGGGTAGAATGGGAGCAAAGACAAAAGAAATGCTGGAAAGTCACAGCCTCCCCCAGTGGATTGAATTCTATTAGAAGGTCATGACCCATTGCTTCATTACCCGTGCAATTACCAGTTGCTTCTCACCTGCAAACAGGGACAGATGGAGACAGTGTGGGGCCAAGGGTATACACTCTCCCATGTTCTGGCAATGTCCAAAGATTGTACCATTCTGGACTATGGTCCAACAGAAAACACTGGAAATAATGGGGGTTCATTTGCCCATGGAACTGAGACATTGGATCCTGGGCTTCCCAGAAGTAGCTTGGTTACAGCCAGACCTCAGAGGAATATTTCTGATCTGCAAAGTAGCAGCCCTAAAGTGTATTACCTCACACTGGCTCATGACCCAGATTCCCACACAAGCAGAATGGGTGACTCGTATTATAAAAATACAAGAAATGGAACACATAATGGCTAGGTTATGTCTCCAACAGGAGAAGCACATCGAGCGATGGAGGGGCTGGGACAGCTGGTATGCCAGCCAGAGAGGCATATAGGTCCAGATGGGTCCTTAAGGGATAACCCTGTGCCACATGAAATACAGCAATGGCTCACTGCTCCTCTACTCTTGCCTTTACAGGACTAGGAACACAGGTAACAGACTGGCTCCTCGCCTCTGCTGACACCATAGATGCCCAGAGGTGTGGACGGGTCCTCCGCCATTTTCTCTCTCTCTACATAAACCTCTTTGGGGGCTGGGTTTAGTGTGCTCTTTTCCTCTCTGTTTCCAGGCCAGCCTGCAGCTCTAAGTAACCACTTTACTTTTTCTTCTGTCTCGCTCACCCTTTAGACTACCCTCCACCATATCATCAGGTAAGCGGACACAGACAAGTATGTGACAGTTACAATTGTTCATTATGGTTGAATCACACAGGATGAGATTCTGTGGAATAAGACACACACAAGAAAGAGTATTGTTAATCGATTTATTAGGTAGCCTGTTTTTAAAACAATTATATGGATATGGAATGAATAAAATGTATAAGTTTATCATACTGATTGATACAGTTGTCAATTATTAAAGTGACATAATTGATTAATGGATAGGCCGCTTGAACACTGCATAAAGCCATTCAATGTTAAGACTTTTGTATAGCACAAAACATAGGCCAGATGTTGTGGCCAAGTAATGTATGCAACTGTTTACTCATGTTATCTTGAACAAACCTAAGTTTAAAAAAAAAAAGGATACCAACCCTTTCACCGAGGAAAGGTTCCTTGGGGAACTGGGTAAATTGAAGATGGACAAGGCAATGGGCCTAGATGGACTCCATCCCAGAATCTTAAGGGAAATGAGGGAAGTCCTGGCTGCACCTCTGGCAACACTATTCAGTGAGTCAGTGGAACAGGGAGTAGTACCAGTAGACTGGAAAAGGGCAAACATCATGCCACTTCATAAAAGCGGGAGCAGAGATCTTGTAGAAAACTACAGACCATAGTGGGAAAACTGATGGAAGCCCTCCTAAAGGAAAGACTGAGTTTCTTGAATCAGATGGGTTACAGGATCCAAGACAACATGGGTTCACAACAGGAAGATCCTGCCAGACTAATCTGATAGACTTCTTCAACTGGGTGACAAGGGTTGTTGACCAAGGAGGAGCAGTGCATGTGGCCCATCTTGACTTTAGCTAGGCCTTTGATTCTGCCCACACAGGAAGCTCTAAACAAACTCAGTAATGCTGGGGTAGGTATCAGAGTTTAGATGGATGGGAAATTGGCTACATGGAAGGACCCAGAGAGTAGTGGTGAATAGAAGTCTCTCCGGCAAGGGCGAAGTGACCAGTGGTGTGCCACAAGGATCGGTACTGGGTCCAGCCCGCTTCAATTTGTTGATAGGTGACATCGCAGAGGACTTAAATGGCAAGGTGTGCCTGTTTGCATATGATACTAAAATCTGCAACAGGGTTGACACCCTCAATTGGGTAACTAAAATGGCAACAGACCTGAAGTTGCTTGAAAAATGGTTAGAGACCTGGCAACTGAGGTTCGGCACAAAAAAAAGTAAAATCATGCCCCTAGAAAAAAGTAACCCCAGGGAGCAGTACTTCATGAATGGAGAGAAACTATTTGCTTCCAACCATGAATGTGACCTGGGAGTCATTATAACTGATGACCTAAAGGCAACCAAACAATGCAAAAAGGCAACATTGAAAGCAAGTAGTACACTCGGATGCATCGGTAGGGGCATAACCAGTAGAAAGAGAGAGGTGGTTATGCCACTTTACAGGTCATTGATGAGGTCCCACTTACAGTACTATGTGCAGTTCTGGAGGCTCCACCTCAGGAAGGACATAGAATGGAGGCGGTCCAGAGAAGTGTGACCAAGATGGTGAGTGGAATGCACCCAAAGCCTTACAAGGAGAGACTGAGAGAGAGTTGAATATATACATGCTGTAGCAGAGAAGGGACAGGGGAACATGATCAATACCACTTTCAGGACTTTTATTACAACTTTAGAATGTCTTGGGGAATGAGTGATACCGGAACTGCTGCTGATGTTAATTCCAGTTGTTCTCTGTCAAATTCTTTACCCCAGCGAGCAGAGGCGAGCTTCGGCGAAGGCGACTCAGGCAGAGGCAAGAAGCATCTGCCAGCATCAGCAAGGGAAGACGGGGAAACGGCAGGTCACTGTACCCCATATTACAAGGTACTATATTTAAACAGACAAACCATCGGTACAACTCTAAAAAGTACTATATAAAAAAATGGAAACCGCTAGAGAACTCCTAGTGGTGATGTGCAATGAAGGCACATTGGCCAAATGAACAAACTGTAACATGGAAATAGCACCAATAAAAACACAGATAACATATACTTGCTTAAAATGTCGAGAATTTAACGGTTTGCAGATAAAAATACAGGAACTAGAAATGGAAATAGGGAAAATTAAAGCAACACAACAAATATCAAATATACCATTGGGGAGACTTCACGCACAAAGGGAAAGTGAGTAAAAATAGAAGAAAGCAATAATAGCGATTCAGAAGCAAACAAACCAAACAAGGGAAGAGAACAAGAGAGTGACAGACATGGTTATATGTAGTACTGACAAAAGAAACAGAATGGTTTTGTCTTATCCAGGAGCAAGAATTAAGTATATAAGAAAAGTGGCTCCAAATGTAATAAAGAACAGTGGTGTTAACCCCATAGTCACAATTTATGTGGGAACAAACGTAGGATGAGAACATGAGAAAGACATATGTCTAGAGATACTGGAAACTGCAATGGAAATTTACAGCTTTGGGAGCTGAAGTTATCATATCAGGCGTTCTTCCGATACCAAAGCCTACAAAGGAAAAAAAATGACACACTGGTGAGAATAAATTGAAGACTATTAAACTGGTTTAAGACAAAAAATATTAGATTTATAGATTCTTGGCTGCACTTCTTTAGTAAATTTCACTTGATCAATTGTGACGGGCTGCATCTAAATAAGAATGGTGCATATATTTTAGCTAGATTAATAAAGGCTCATATGGAGGTGGAACCTTTAAACCCCTAAGGAAGGGGGAATGGGACTGTCATTGAAAAATGTATAACCATAAAGACACTAAAAGCCTAAAAAACTATGGCACTGACATGAGACTAAAAGACATTACATCAAAAATTATCATTAACTGTAAGACAAAAAGGAATACACCACACATTTTGCAAAAAAGCGTATCATATACACCAACCACAGGCAATAGATTGCCTACAAAGAAAAACAGGGGCAAGCAGACAAAAGGGTACTTAACATGTATGCTATGCAATGTTAGAAGTTTAAAAAACAAACAAGGGGAATTACAGGCTTTATTGAATATACACAAAGACATCAACATCACTGTATATTTATCACAAAAACACGGTGGAAAAATGAAGACCTATGGGACAAAGAAATTCAGGGTTATGAACTATGGAGATGAGACAGATCCCAGATAAAAGGTGGGGAATTTACTATATATACCTCAGTTAAATTAACAACTGTAGACATGTCTAAAATCAAAACACATAATGCACCTGCAGAATCATTATGGCTATAATTAAAACAAAATAAGGATGAGCTTATTATAGGTTTATGCTACCGACCACCAGGCACTGATGATCAAGTACTAGATGCATTAATGAATGATGCAGCTAATGCCATAGAAAGGGGAAACACTATTTGCCGGGGGGATTTTAATTTCAGTAATATCAATTGGGAGGAAAACACTGCCAGAAGTAAGCAACGTGAATAATTTTTGCAATTTACTGTTGAACAAAACTTAATACAACACATCAGAAAACCAACAAGGGAAAAAATATATTGGACTTGGTACTCTGTACCGAAAGTGTGAACATAAACAACCATGTAGTATCCGCACCATTAGGCAATAGTGACCACTCATGCATTTACTTTAACATACAATGTAATATAAATATGATAAAAGGCTGTACAGATATATATCTGTACAACACAGCCAATAAAGAAAACATAAATGCAGATATATCCAGTATCAACTGGGGAAATATTTTAAAGGACAAAAATGGAGAGGAATCTTGGGAAATAATAAAGAAAACACTATTGCAAACATATGATAAACACATAAGGAGAGTAAAACATATGACAAAAAAGGAATAAAACCCAAATGGCTAAACAAGAAAATTCTTAAACTAATTTGGGAAAAAAAAATACACATTATACAAAAAAACACACACAGATGGTGATTGGGCAGAATTCAAACAATTACAAAAAACAGTAAAAACAAAATAAAGCAAAAAAAGAACTTGGAAAATAAACTCGCAGAAACAGCTCATAAAAATAATAGCAAACAGTTCTATAGTTACATTAATTCACTAAAGAAGTCAGATTTTAAACTAAATACAATAACTAAAAAGAATAATAATATTACAGATACCACTCTAATTGCAGATACTTTCAATAATTATTTCTGTTTGGTTTACTCAGATCCAGACCCCATATATGTGCATCATCAGTTAAATCATCCTGTAACAGTTTGTACAGTCGAACAAATAAAAGACAAAATAGACTCTTTAAAAAAAGCATGGAGCACCTGGTATAGACAAAATTACCACCCAAATGCTTATACTCGGTAAGGAAATTATTTGTGTCCCACTAGAAATATTATTTAATAAACTCATAAACACATAAACACAACAGATTAAAAAAGTGCAAGCATTACTCCAATTTTCAAAAAAGGTAAAAGGAATGATAATCTGATTTACAGGCCTATTAGCTTTACATCGGTCCCTGGTAAAATCTTCGAATCCCTAATCAAAGACTACATAAATAGACCATATAAAACAACATGAGAATTCAGATATAAACCAACATGGGTTTACTGCGGGTCGCTCATGTGTGACCAACTTAGTATGTTTTTATGACACAATAAGTAGAATATTAGATGAGGGTAAACTGGCTGATTTATTCCGCTTGACTTCAGTAAAGTGTTTGACATGGTGCCTCACTGGGCCATACTCCAAAAACTATAGAAACTAAAACTTAATGGGTATGTCACAAAATGGATACAATAATGGTTAACAAACGGAATACAAAGAGTGTCAGTAAATGGATACTTCTCAGCAGAGGGTAGGGTGACGAGTGGGGTGCCGCAGGGCTCACTCTTGGGCCATGTGTTATTCCAGCTCTTTATTTCAGATCTTGAATATGAGTTAAACAAAATAACAAAATATGCAGATGACACAGAATAAGGCGGGCCATGTGCTACATCAGAGACATAATCCATCCAGAAAAACTTGGATCTGGTATCTAGCTGGGCTTTTAGATGGGGCATGACATTTAATACAGAAAAATGTTGCGTCGTTCATATGGGTAAAAACAACAGAAAGGTAACATATATATTCAGTAACTCAGTCCTAAAGAGTTCTGAAACAGAAAGAGATCTAGGTGTCTTAATTGACACAAAATTAGACTTTACAGCACAAAGCACAAATGCTATTAGTAAAGCCAACAGGGTGGCATCTGCCATAAAGAGAAACATAAAAAGTAGGAAGGCTGTGGTCATTTTTGCCTCTTTATAGATCATATATAAGGCCGCAGCTCGATTACTGTAGTCAACTCTGGAATCAACATAAAAAAAAGGACATCAAAAGAATTGAAATAGTACAACACAGAATGACCAAAATCATCCACAAAGTTGTTGAACATATGTATGAAGACAGATTAACAATATTGGGGTTGTACACACTAGAGTTAAGAAAAAGGGGTGACTTGCCATTATAGTATGATATGATTAAGGACCCAGTTTTGGCTAAAGAGATAAATATTACATATAACAACACAAAAACCAGGGGTCACGTACTCCAGGTGAAAGGAACAAATTTCAGACACAATAGAAGGAAGTATTTTTTCTCCGAGAGGGTCGTGAATCTGTGGAATGGACTCCCTGAAAGTGTAATTATGAGTCAAAACAAAGGTATATTTAAAAGAAGGTTGGACCAATTCATAAAAAATGGAGGAGAACTAAAATACTACCTAAACCCATAGGAGCCATTATGGATCTCACGCCTTCTATGTTCTTTTCCCCCATTAGTGAATCTTCAAAATGTCTCAAAGGCATAAATAGGGTGAAAATGACTGACCTCTTTCAGATACGCAGTCCAACTAGAACAAGAGGCCATGAAATAAGACTGAGGGGTGGCAAACTCAGAGGAAACATGAGGACATTTTTTTTCACCGAGAGAGTTGTGGAACTGGCTCCCAAAAGAGGTGGTGGAGTCAAAAACAATAAATGAGTTTGAGAGAGCTTGGGACAGACACAAAGGAATCCTGGTACATGGTAGTATAAAGTAAATTTGGGGGGTGGTAGCTTAAAATACAAACAGGCAGACTAGATGGACCAAAAGGCCCCCTTCTGCTGACATGTTCTGTGTTTCTAATATTTCTGAGATGCAAAGGCCACTAGGTGACCGCCAACACCCAAAACTCCAGGGACAGTTTGCAATCCATGCCAGATTTTTAACCAAATCCAAAGCTCCAAAGGTAACACCATTTAGAGGTGACAACCTAGTGCTGCTCCTTGTCATCGCCAAAGCACGGGAACCTGCAGGGCCAGACTCTGATACTGGGGGCCTACCAGGAAGGTAGGTACCTGATACACTAATTCTGTGTTTGCCTCTTAACATTTACTTGTAGTGTCTTAATACCTTATTAAGTTAGAAAATGGATAATAAATGCAAGAATGTTCAGAGTTTAGAAGGTGGCCAAGAATCCAGCCGGGGGACCTTGGAATTTCAAGGTATCTTGGTGAGCTACTCTGACTCTGGGGAAACTGGTTCAATGATTATCACCTCAGTCTTGCTTGGGCTGAGTCTTGGCCAGTCGGAGGCCATCCAGTTATTGAATTCTTTCCAACATCGACTAAGCACAGGGCCTGCATCACTGCCATTAGGTGTGCATGACAGGTATAGCTGAGTATCGCAGGCATAGCAGTAATTCCAGAGCATACCATCTGATCTCACTCAAAGGCAACATGTACATGGCAAAAAACAAGGGGGTCAGGATCGAATCTTGAGGCATACCACGGTGGAGTGCAGTTGTCTCAGTTATAATTACCTAAGACTACCTGCTGTGATCTTCCAAACATGTAGGACTCAGACCAGCACAAAACAGTGTTGGTGACTCCCACATAATGTTTCTGGCATTCTAAAAGCACCCCATGGTCAACCGTGTCAAATGCTGATGAGAGGTCAAGAAGGACAAGAATGGAAAAATGCCCTCTATCTCTCACCATGTCATGTAACACCTTGATTAGTATAGGTTTCTATACTGTGAAGAGCATGACATCCCGACTGGAGAGGCACATAGTTATGGCTTTCCAGGTGAGCCTCCCAGCTGTATTGTCACTACCTTCTCTGTTATCATCCCTTCCCAAAAAGAGGAGGTTCACAGCAGGCCTATGGTTCAGAAGACTGTCAGGATTAAATGATGGCCTATATATACCCCTGTAATTCAAGAAAAGTTGGCACACACTGCCTCACAGGCCTGTTGAAAGCACATCACACTCGCATATTTTGATCATGCCCAAAACTGGCCAGCTTCTGGAAACGGATCATGGCCACCCTTAGGGAGCTGTATCAGTTGGATGCACCACTCACACTGCTAAAAGCTATCTTGGGCCTTCCCCCAATTGGGGTGAGAGGCAAAGCTACTCTGTATCTGTGACACATGTTGCTGGTGGCTGCACACAAAGCAGTCACTAGGTATTGGCTACAACCATATCCTGCTACATGCAACCAGTGGTTGGACATCCTAGGGGAGGTCTACCACATGGAGGGAACTTACCTACCAGGTAAACAACCTGGTGCTCAGTTTTGCAGGCAGGTGGTCCCACTGGACAATATGTCTCAAAGGGTGGGACCTGATTGTAGTTATATTTTTTTAAATAAAATATTTATTGATTTCTTCTCAACTTTGACAGACGTACAACCATGCATGGTACGTATTACATCATGAGTTATAAATTACCAGCCATATCGTTGGCTTTACAGAGCAGTCACAATGGAGAGTAGGCATAAAACTGCAGAGTCTGTATAATGAGTCTTTACACGCCCCTCCCCATCTAGGAGGTGATGAAGGCTATTGTTCTTCATATATCAGTTCATGAGTAACATAGAAACATAGAATTTGTCGGCAGATAAGGACCGCTTGGCCCACCCAGTCTGCCCATTTCCCTACCTACTGGATAAGCTGCAGATCCTAGTTAACCAGCAGCCTACTTCTTCCTACCCCAACCCCCCAGAATTGCCTTATGACTATCCCATGCATGCTTGAATTCCACCACTGATTTTGACTCCACAGCCTCCTCCGGAAGGCCGTTCCATGCATCCACAACCCTCTCTGTGAAAAAATACTTCCTTAAATTACCTCTGACCCCCCCCCATCTTCAAATTGTGCCCTCTTGTTCTTGCACACCTCTTTTTGTGAAAGATGCTACCCTCTTGGACTTTGTTGATTCCCTTGAGGTACTTGAAAGTTTCTATCATGTCCCCCCTCTCCCTCCTTTCCTCGAGGCTATACATATTAAGCTCCTTAAGTCTCTCTTCATATGTCTTTCCGGTGCAGACCCTGCACCATTTTAGTTGCCCTCCTCTGGACAGCTTCCATCCTGTCCTGAGTACCTATGTATAGGGATGGGGGTGCAGCTGGGAGAGAAATACAAGGAAGGAAGGATAGAGGGGGCAAATATTGGAAGGGATAATGGACAACTTAGTGGGGGGAGGGGGTATGGGGCTTATTAGGGAGTTAAAAACAAGGGGTCTAAAGAACCAGTTGCACCATCTTGTTAGAAGTTGTCTATGTGGGGTCAAACGGGGATAATTGGCACAGTTTAAGTTGTATCATTCAGTTCATTACTGTTGATCAACATTAAGACAGTAATGTGAAACTTCAGTTGTAACTTCATAGCCATCGACCTAAAAACAAACTAAAACCAAGTTCTTAGTGTCTTTTCCTAAAATCGGGAATATCGGTTTCTCTTGCAACCAGGTTATAATGTATTAGAAGGTGTCTGATTGTATATCTAGTTCCTGGCATCGGGGGATATTAGTGTTTCTTGAGTGCAGGTTGTAATGTATTGGGGGATGTATGATTGTATATCTAGTCACTGGTCTGTTCTTCAGGATCTTCATTTTGTATTGCCACTAAAGCACCTAAGTTCCTAAACTTTCTGGGATAAGCATTCCTAGCTCCCCTAAGGTTGTGGGACATCCTCTCAGGCCTCAGTACTTCTACTATATCTGTCAGCCATTTTTGTTGTGTGGGGGCTGTTTTGTCCAGCCATAGCTTTAATATTTGCTTTTTGATAACTGCTGCATCCAGAATAATTGCATGCCTTCTGCCTACTTGAGGTTGGATAACATTGCTCACTATGCAGATTGTGGCAGTAAAGAAGGTCACTCAGGCCCAGTGTGGAGTTGAAGGATTTCCTAATGTCATTCTAAAAAGCAGCAATCATAGGGCAGTCCCACATGACGTGACGGAGGGTGCCATCTGTGTGACCGCACTTGTAACATCTAGCAGCAGGAATGGACCCTGTTTTGTGTAGTTTGGTAGGAGTGTAGTACAGATTGTGCATAATTTTGAATTGCTGTGTTTAGTAATCTGTGAGGGATGTGGCACTTCTGTTGAAAGGCCTGATCTGATTCCATTTCCAAATGTCTGTGTTAATATTAAGGGATTCTGGTGACCATTGATCCACGTCACTTGCTCCCGTGTACTTGTTTGATATTTGAGCTGTACCATCCTGGTATTGACAGTTTTGTAATATTTAATTTTCCCATGTAGAGGGGGCGAAGTTCTTAATTTGTTTTTTTGTTTTTGCGGTGATGATGTGTTGCATCTGCAGTGATCTGAAGTGATCAGAAACTGCAAGTTGGTGCTCTTATGCAGTCTTGCTAGTTTCTTTAGTGTACATCTGGGCCTTTTGTTTGCCCATACAGTTTTTGAGATCGTTCTCTGTCAGTTTGTAATTTGGAATAGTGGTATTTTGGTCTGGGTCATGGATGGGATAAAGAGCACCCTGGGTAGTATGTTCATTTTCACAATTGCAACTCTCTGGCCTATGGCCTTAGGAAGTGTGTGCCATCTGTCAAAATCCGATTGTATTGTTTGTTTCAGGAGTTTCCAGTTCTCTGCAGAGGTTTCTTTGGCTGAGGCATAAAGGTTTAGGCCTAAGTATTTCAGTTTCTTTGGTTCCTACTTCATTCCCATGTTATCCACTCTGTCTCATGCATCTTGAGTTGGTGGGTAGTATCTCAGTTTTTTCAGAGTTTAGTTTATATCTGGAGAAACTGGCATACTGTCCTGTGAGATCCAGTAAGGCCAGTATTTATGTTTATCACTGATTCCGTAATATCTTCTGCACATGCAGTGGCTATGCAGGGGATTTCCTAGACCATGATTCCTTATATCATTGTGTTAATGGCTATGGCTCTGAAGAGAGGCTCTATAGATATTAAAAGAGCCAGGGATGGCGGCATTCTTGCCACGTGTCTGTTGACAGTAGGAACTCTGCAGATCAACAAGTTGGTGCATATAGAGGCTTTGGGGACTGTGTACAAAAGACAGATCATTTGCATCAGAACTGTGGGAACTCTGAAGATCCTCAAGATGTCAAACAGGTATGGCCATTCCACCCGGTCAAAGGCCTTCTCTGCATTGAGTGCTGTGAGGGCTGCTGGTTCTTTTAGTTGTTGTGCGTTTTGAGAAACAGGTAATTTTCCTTCGCTTGTCAGCTATGTAATATCCTTGCACATATCCTGTTTGGTGATATGAGAGAGAGAGAGAGAGAGAGAAAGCAGCCAGAACTTCCTTAAATCAAATAGGTTATTTTCTAGACTACACTGAATTGAATTATTACCTTTTGGACCTGTGTAAGTAACTAGTATTGATTCCGTTTTTTGGGCTTGACTTTTCTTAGTTTAACTTTAATTTGCCAGGGAGGAACTGTAGCTGGGAGATATTAGCAGTCATTTGTAACTAGACCTGTTACTTAACCTCTGTGAAATAGGTGTCTGAAAGGAAGGAAGGCACTCCCCGGGGTGGAGGGTCAGAGTTGTAGTTGATTGTTTCCTAGGGACAAATGACCTGGCTGAGAATGGGATCAGAGCAGTGCAACAGGAGTTTGTGGAGTTGGGGAAGGGTGTTAGACAAGTAACTCACACAGTAACTTTCTCGGAAGTACTACCTGTCTATGGCATGGATGAGGCTAGGGTACTCTGCACCATGGGATTTAATGACTGGTTTAAAAACTGGTGCAGAGCTCAGGGACTTGGCTTCACTGGGGACTGAAGCTCCACCTGGAGGGATGCAGGCCTATACAGGCGCGATGGCCTCCATCTATCCAGGAGGGGAACCAGGATCCTAGGTGATAGGTTTAAGTGCTTCATTAGCAAGCATTTAAACTAGCCAAGGGGGGAGGCACTGAAAAGGAGAAGGGGAAATCCTAGCCCCCCCCCCCAAAACAAGTCAGGGTAGTTAGTGAGGTAAACACCAAGACAGAGCAGTCGTTAGGGAGAAGGACCGGGGTAAATGGAGCAAAAGACAAAGGCAGTAAAGACTGGGATTGGGCAAAAAGAAATAAAGCCATAAAAAAATGGAGGGTAATGAGTACCAATGCCCGTAGCCTAGTTAAAAAGCTCCCTGAAATGGTGGCCTTGATGGAAGAGGGATGCCTGGATATTGTGGTAGTCACAGAAACATGGTACACAGAGGACCATGACTGGGATGTCAACATACCAAGGTACACAATCTACAGGAGGGACAGGGAGGGAAGAAGAGGAGGAGGAGTAGTTCTCTATGTAAGGGAAGGGATCAAAGCAGTAGAACTAAAGGGTAAACAGGGAGGAGAGGAGGCACTGTGGGTCACCCTGGAGACTGGAAATGGCACCACAATCCACACAGGGGTTGTATACAAACCCCCATCGCAAGGTGAGGAAGTGGACAAGGAAATGATAAAAGGCATCCAAAACCATGGGTTTCGGAGGTCTGGTGTGTATGTGAATCTGTTCGGGGGTCAGTCAGGCAGTCTGTTGGCTGTGGCCGGCTCGGAGAGTGCCGGGGCCACAGCAGCAGCTTGGGAAGCCTTGCACAGGTGCTTTTTATTTCCGTCCACACTTCCACTTTGCCTTCCTGATAACTCACTCCAAGGAAAGCTAAGGTAATTTTATCCCGCAAGGGGGTTCACACTGTGTACCATTCATCCCTAGATTTATGGCAACTTTGTTTTTCATCCGTTACCCAGTCAACTGCAGATATTGCGGGACCCTCGTCACCAGAACTTACATGAAGCAGGTAGGGTATTGTCATACTTGCTCTGCACTAAATGATCTACGCACACAACTACACACTGCACGTGCTGAAATATACTTTCTCAGGGTGCAGCTCAACCGTGCTGCGCAGTACTCTGAGTTAAGGCACCAACCACCAACGCCACTCCCCCAGAGAGCTAGCAGACCGGGGGGGCTGGCAGTTGATAGGAAAACAGAAAGCGCAGCAAAATAACTCTCACAAAATAACTCCAACACCAATCAAACTAACAAATAAGTTCTCTCCACTTTCATCCAAGCCTACTGCCAGGGCAGGCATGACAGTGGAGAGGACCCTCACACAACGCATGGACAAACAAACCACAACAAAAACCTCCATGCAAAACAAAAAGCGCGTCTTAATAATAGGTGACTCTGTGATCCGCGGGGTAGAGTCCCATATCCACCAAAGCAGCCAAACAGAAATTGAGGTTAGATGCCTCCCAGGAACATCGGCATGGAGGGACACAAACAGGATTGAGGGAATTGTGCGTAACTCCGAGCAAGACATGCACATTCTTATCCATATAGGTACGAACGACCTGGTCAGTTGGAGAGACAAAGCAGCATCTAACGACTCTAGGAGAAAAACTCACTTCCCTTTCATCCAAAGTCTCCTTCTCAGACATTCTGCCTGTGTGGGGCAAGGGGGCTGACAGGCAGAAGATCAGAGAAAGGAACATTGTCGAACTTAATACCTGGCTCAAAAACTGGTGTCAGGAAAAAGGTTATGGCAATGTAGGAGACTGGCAGAACTTTTTGGAGGGGGAGTTCTTTAGATTCAGTGACCTACACCTTACAAAAGAGGGAACACATGCTCTCGGCCAAAAATTTGACGTCTTTGTCAACCATTTAAACTAGAGGGAGGGGAAGGGGCATCAGCAACAGCTGCATCACATGAGCTTACGAACGCCCTTCCCCCATCCAAGGAAAATTGATCAGAACCAAAATGGGGCATCACAGGCACCACGTGCGTCAAAACTCCACACGGGCATTCCAAACATGGTAGGGATGTTCAAAATATTAGGGACACAAGCCTCAAGTGGAGAAATTGCGCAGCAAGCAGGACAAACCAAGACTGGAAGGCAATGTGTGTCAATGCCCATAGCCTTCCAAACAAAATCACAGATCTCATAGCAATGATGGCTGAGGCCAGCCTTGACTGGGTTGCTGTCACGGAGACTTAGCTCACAGAGAACCATACCTGGGACATTGTCATCCATGGTTACATTCTCTTCAGGAGGGACCGCATAGGTAAGGGGGGGGCACTGTTTATATCAGGGAAGGGATAAATGCTGTTGAGACCCAGGGAACACAAAGCGAGACAGAGGCCGTATGGATCACTCTGGAAGCTGGAAACAGGAACCCTATCAGGGTTGGAATTATCTATAGACCCCCAAACCAGGAGATCAAAAAGGACAAGATTCTCCTGGAAGACATAATGAGGATGGCCGACAAAGGCAAGCTATTGCTAGTTAGGTACTTCAGTCTACCAGATGTAGAATGGTCCACCTTCACAGACTCCTCAGAGAGGAGTAGAGCCTTCCTCATGGCTTTGAGGGGGTAGAACCGAATCAAATGATGGTTTCTCCCACCAGAGAATCAGTTATCCTGGACCTAGTACTTACAGTGCCAGGGTATCAGACATACAAGTGGGGATCAATCTGGGTACCAGTGACCACAGGTCAGTCTGGTTCTCCATTAGCAAGATTGAGGACCCCTGCCACTCCAGAATCGGGGTGCTCGATTTCAGGAAAGCAGATTTCCTGAAAATGAGAGAAAGGATCAAGCTCCTGCTGGCAACAGATACCACATGGAATGTGGAGGACAAATGGACAAAGCTGAAAGATGCTATAACGTCAGTCACAGCACTATGCACTAAAATCAGCAAGTCCAAAAGGGCAAGGAAGCCTCTCTGGTTCTTCAAAGAGGTAGCTACTATAGTTAGGGAAAAGAGAAAAGCTTTTCGGAAGTACAAGGAAACCAAGTCTGAAAAGGACAGAGTAGCCTACAGAGAGAAACTCAAGGAGGCCGGGAAAGCTATTAGGGCAGCAAAGTCCCAGACCACAAAAAACTGGCTCAAGAAGTGAAAAGGGAGGACAAAACATTTTATCGATACATTCGAGAAAAAAGAAAGTGCAAAGGAGAAATAATACTACTGTCAACCAAGGAAGGACACCTGGTGGAAAACGACAACGACAAGGCAGAAGTTCTCAACCAATTCCTCTGCTCAGTCTTCACACAGGAAGACATTGGTAATGGTCCAGCACCAGCTAGGACACTTACCCATACCAGGGGAGCTGACATATCCCCCTTTATGAAAGAAAAGGTCCTTGAAGAGTTGTCTAAAGTAAGGGTGGACAAGGCAATGGGCCCTGACGGAATACACCCAAGAATTCTAAAAGAACTTTGGGATGAACTTGCCAGCCCAGTTGCTGAACTGTTTAACAGTTCACTGGAACAGGGATAGTATCACAGGACTGGAAAATGGCCACAGTTGTGCAATTGCACAAAAGTGGTAGCAGGGATGTAGCAGGAAACTACCGCCCAGTAAGTCTGACCTCAGTGGTGGGTAAAATAATGGAGACATTGCTTAAGGAAAGGGTAATGAACTACCTGAAAGCAAGTGGGTAACTTGACCCAAAGCAGCATGGCTTCACCTCAGGGTGCTCCTGCCAAACCAATTTGATAGAATTCTTCGACTGGGTTGCAAGAAAATTAGACCAGGTGGCAGCAGTGGATGTGATGTATCTGGACTTTAGTAAAGCCTTTGATACAGTCCCACACAGAAGGCTAGCCAACAAACTGGAGCAAACTGGCATCGGTCACACAGTAGTTAAATGGATCACAAGCTGGCTACAAGGCAGGACACAGAGGGTTATGGTAAATGGCACCTTGTCCCAAGAGGGGAATGTGTCAAGTGGCATGTCACACGGGTCAGTACTAGGCCCCATCTTTTTCAACATATTCATCAGCGAGATCGCTGAAGAACTGAAAGGGAAAGTCTGGCTCTTAGCAGATGATACGAAGCTCTACATTAGGGTGGACACACAGGAAGGGATCGCAGAAATGGAGGCAGATCTCAGAATGCTAGAGGAATAGTCCAGGAACTGGCAATTGAGATTCAAAGCCAAAAAATGTAAAGTCATGCACTTGGGTAGAAGGAGCTCATGCATGAAGTATGTACTGAAGGGGCTGCTACTAGAAGAAACAAAGCTGGAACGGGATCTTGGTGTCATGATCTCAACAATTTAAAGCTAGAGAAGCAATACGAAAAAGCGGCACTGAAGGGGGAAGCAGCATCCTCGGATGTATTGGCAGGGGTATTACCAGTAGGAAGCATGATGTAATCCTCCCGCCACACTGGTCCCAGGTGAAGACCTCACTTGGAGTACTGTATGCAGTTCTTGAGACCTCACCTAAAAAAGGACATAGACCGTCTGGAAACAATGCAGAGTCATGCCACCAAAATGGTGCAGGGTCTGCACCATGAAATTTACTTATTCTCCATCGAGCAGAGGAGGAACAGAGGAGACATGATTGAGACATTTAAATTTCTTAAAGGAATCAACACAGGGCTGGCCCAGTGGCATAGAGGGCTGAGGCGCTGAATATCTCACCTCGTGGCACGCTGGTGACCCGGGTTTTGGAACAAGCCTGGATCGTCGGATGTTGTCACGAGGTGGGGCAGGCGGAGCTGGATGGAGTGGCCGTCAGGCAGCTCTCCTCTCCTCTCCGGGGAGGTGGGGTGGCATCCCTCACTCACAGCTACCCCCTGGTAGAGGTCGAGGGGCTGCGCAAGCAAGGGTGCCAGCGATAGGCTAATGGGCCAGGCGGAGAAGGTCCATTACCAGTGCTGTAAGGTGCATGCGTGCCTCCACCCACATGCGTTCTTCTCCTGGGGTCCTTGGGGTGGGGGGGGAGATGGGGAGAAAAACTGGAAAAAAAAAACGGCGGCAGGACAGTGACTGACTCTCCACAGGCATCGCTCCCGGACCGGGCATAAGATAAGCCCTGGTAATTCCGGGAGACGGAGCTGGGAAGTCGATTGATAAGACGGCCATACGGGGGTGGAGAATACAGAAAGATGTGATTAAAAAAAAAAAGATCAACACAGTACAAACCAGGAACTTCTTCCGGGAAAACAGGGCTGCAGGTACTAGAGGACACAATATGCGTCTGGTGGGAGGTAAATTCAGAACAAATATTAGGAAGTACTTTTTCGTGGAGTGGGTGGTGGACCCTTGGAACAGCCTGCCACTGGAGGCAGTGGCAGCCAAGACGGTCAATGAATTCAAACAGGTATGGGATAGACAGTATAGTCACCTTAGCAAGACAAATTGATAGTGGGGGGTAGAAAATCCAGGCAGACTAGATGGACCACATGGTCTCCTTCTGCCGGCAGAATCTCATGTTTTGTTCTTTCTCTCCTTTTTCCTTTGGAAGTTTAGGGAAATAAGTTGGTCTCACAAGATACACTTTAGTGCTTCCCATGTTACTGCCCATGAAGTATGTGCAGGATTATTGTTCTACGTAAATTCTTATATGTTCTCTCTTATGGTTTCTACACCCTTTTTGCCTTTGAGGATTGAATTATTAACTCTCCACTGGACGGAATGAGGTTCTTGATCCTTTTTTTTTTTTTTATATATATAATCTTTATTTTAAAAAAATCAGAGTGTCACATCATACATCTGTGTTACAACATCCATATAGAATAAAGTGGAAGCAATTAAATGAATTACAGAGATCCAGGTATTCTATTATGTTACATTACAGCATCAATGTATAGGAAATAGTGCCTTAAATATCCTCTATGTGACATTTATCGCTGATTATTTACCTATGGTATAAAACCCCATTTAAATTACTTAATGTTTATAATAATTGTTAATGCTACCTGTATAGAGAAGAGGTCCAGACTGCCCGCCCCTGTCCATCCCAAGATATATCCTCATGACATGTTAACGGGGGGATTCCCTAATGAAGGGCTACAGGTCAGTTTGTTATGGAGCAAAACTAGGATCTTACTGGGAAACACATAGTGCCCACCGGAACCATTTAGGTTCAAATTGTGAAGCTCGATTCTCCACTTTTGTTATAATCTGCTGCATTCTACAAGGAAAAGCATGAAGAGGAGTAAGGATGAGGCATTAGACAAAGCACTTTATCTTTGGTTCCTACAAAATCATGTTAAAGGAATCCCTATTTCTGGCCCTATCATGAAGCAAAAAGCAAACTCCTACCACAACAACATGAATGGGCATGATGAAGTGTTCACCTCAAGCGAAGGCTGTTAAATCGCTTTAAAAAGTGACATGGGATTAGACAGCTGTCTGTGGCAGGGGAGTTGCTGTCTGCTGTGAATGATAGCATTGCACCTTTTCAAAAAAATTGTCAGACCTTATGAAAGCAGAACAACTTTGTCCCATGCAGATTTATAATGCGAATGAGACTGGGGCATATTGGAACATGCTGCCACAGAAACCCTAGCATCATGGTCCACGAAGTGTGGCCAGGGTTTAAAAGAACTAAGAAAGACTTACTGTGCTGGGTTGTACAAATGCCACTGGGTCCCACTGTCTGAAACTCCTTGTCATTGGCAAATCAATGAGGCCACAGTGCTTTAAGCACATCATTACGCTTACTCTGTCTGTCACCTATACGGCACAAAGCAATGCCTGGATGAACTGCAACATCTTCAAGCAATGGTTCCATACTGACTTTGTGCCCGCAGTAAGATCACATTTACGGTCAATTAACTTGCCTCTTAAGGCTATTCTTTTGATCGATAATGCCGGTGCTCACCCCGTACTTGAACAGTTAACATCATCTGATGGGGGTGTGCGTTGTCTTTTTCTGCCAGCAAATACAACATCCAAACTGCAGCCGATAGATCAGGGTATCTTAGCAACTTTAAAATAGTTGTACCGTGGCAAATTGCTAGCCACTGTGCTCACAGATGAAAACGACCAGCTCACGCTTACTGATGCTATTAAGAAATTGACAATCAAGGATGCGTGTTATCTGTTGGGAGAGGCATGATCTGAGGTGAGACAGGAGACTATCAGAAGATGCTGGGAGAAGACGGCTGTTCTTACAGAGCCTGAAGGTGAATCAGAAGAGCCTGTGTTGGTGCCACAAGAACAGGAGGCTAATGATGCACTGCACTGCATAGCTCAACAGACCGAGTGCTCTGCCGAGGTAGTGCAAGAATGGCTGGACTGTGATGTGCACGATGATGGATTCGGGGAACTGAATGATGAGAATATCCTTGCTATTGCACAGAATAATCCTGAGGTCATGGAAGTGATGAAGGAGGAGGATGATGAGACGGGAGATGGAGCTGCAGGGACTGTACAGGTACCCATGGCGACTGAAGCCATGGAAGCTTTGGAAAAATGTCTGCTATGGCTAGCAAGGCAAGAAAATACGGACTACCTCCACACCTTGCTTCTTGAAAACTTAGACTACAGGCACTTGAAAAATCAAATAATTCTAAGAAGCTGAGTGCAATCACACAGTTTTTCACTGTGATGTAGCTGAGATGAATGTTTTTTACCTAACTTCAGATGTAATAAAATGTCCAGTAACTGTAAAGTAAACTATATTTTATACCAAACAACCGTCTCTGTGTCTTACTATCAAAACACAGTACTTGCACTGTATTTAACAAAATGAATGTTGCATAAAAGTATTGATCTCTCGTTTAACCGAAACCCCGATTATCCAAACATTTTTGATGTCTCCCGTTGCATTCGGATAATTGAGATTATACTGTATATACCATATTGACAATATTATGTCACATTTCAACAGTAGGAGGATCTGGCTTATGCCAAAGATGAGTGATGGCCTTTTTTGCTGCAAAAATATATAAACTGAGCAGAGACCTAGAGGATTTTTGAAGTCCCTGGTGGGGGGATAGCCAACAAAACTAATTCCGGCATCAAGGGGCCAGAAGAGTCTAGTAACTGAGTTATCCTATCCCCAATCTGAGACCAAAAAAAAAGCGTTATATGAGGACAGCCTGGGATCTGTCGCCGACCCCAATTTTGTATAAAGAGTAGTTCCACACTAATGCAGTGTTGTTATCCCTTGCACTTTAAAATTGTAACCAACCATACTGTATATTGCCACCAACTGTGAACTTTACGTTTAATGTATTTATTTTTTTTAATAGTAATCTCATTCATTGTCTACTTATAACCATTTTTGTCTCTGTATTTTGTTTACTTGACTTGGAACCTTTGTCTCTGTTTTGTTATCTGACTTGGAACCTTTGTAAACAAGTCTATGGCGCAAAGGTATTTAATCCGAATCTAAAAAAATAAATAAATTAACCAAAAAATATGCATGTGGGTGGCCATTGGGTCACCACAATGCCTCCAGCAGACTTCTAAATGAGGAGCGAAAATTTTTGCCAGTGTTGCAGGTACGTGGAAATATCTGTTCCAACACCTCCATGCAAACTCATGCCAGTAAGATGCACCAGACATCTTGATAGATGGACTGGTATACTTTAACCAAACTTCATACAAAATAGTCATTCCCAGATCCTGATTCCACACCTTTAAAACAGAGGCCGTAGTATCTCCCAAAAATTCTTGTAACCTCTTATATGTGATACCAATCTAACAGGTGCCTTGGGAACCTTTTAAAGCATCACAAATCCATTTCAGTAATATGGGTAAAGTATCTGGGAGTTGACTTCTGTGAAGTCCTTTTTGATACAGAAAAGTGCGCACCTGCAGATACCGAAAATGTTGTCTATTCGTCAGGGATTATTGTGATTACAAATCTGTAAAAGGGCACAACCCCCGTGAATATAAAAATTGAAAAATATATTTTAAGCCAAGCTGTTGCCATCTCTAGAAGGCAATATCGAATTGGGCAGGGGGAAAGTCAGTTTCAGCTGCTAGCTGCTGGAGGTAATAAAAAAGCGGTGCTAGTGGAGGTTCAGCTCTTGGAGAATACCGTACCCTCAACGTCTGTGCTGTGAACTAACTAAATTTGTGGAGGTTTGGGAGCCTTGTAAGCGAAGTAAAAAGCACTTTACCCGGGTTATGGAGATCATTTATAATAAATTATATGTGTTTCCACCCTGTATTATAATTAGGATTTTTTTCCATATTGCTTTTTATCCTCCACAGCGGACTGCTGCTCACGTCGGCCACCCTTACCTGACTCCAGGGGTCTTTCAGGATCTTGTAGACTCCTTGTGTGCCCCAGTGGATCCCCCAGAGCAGCCTGGAGGATTCATTCTGCAGCCGCCCCTTTATTTCCTCGTTTACTTCCTGTTACCCCAAGGCCCCAGAACGTAGTAGCGCATGCACGTGGAGGCATGCATGCGCACTGTGGCTCCAGTGACAACCCCTTCTGCCCTTCCTGGCCCTAACGCCAGGGTTCCTTGAACATGACACCACCCCCCAGCCTCTGCCAGGAGGTGAACAAGTGCCAAGGAGACCCTCAAACCCTCACTGAGGAGGAGAGTGCCAGCCGGCAGCTCAGTGAGATCCTCCCCCTCCTCCCCCACAGCCGACCTTCAGAGCCCCGAGCTCATGAATGAACCCGGGTCACCGGCGTGGCACAAGGTGTGGCATCCAGCGCCTAAATCGTCAGTGCTACCGGGCTAGCCTTATAATTAGGATTTAACCAAAATAAAACCATGCAGATATTAACTGCCCAGAAATACACAGATAAATCAGGGAGATTTAACCCCCCTTTAGACAGAGGTTAGTGAAGTAATTTCCACCTAATATGGGGCTGCTTTCAGCCCCAGATGAATCTAAATAAGACTATATTCCATGAAGTAAAATAAAACTGAGATGGGGTTAAGGGGAGTGTTTGAAAAAGATAAAGGAGGCGAGGTAGAATGTTCATTCGAATCATGTTTATGTGGGAGTAAAAAGATAATTGTGAGTGTGACCATATCTGCAAGTCTCGTTCAATATTGTTCGTTAATGGTTTAAAATTTACAAGTTCCAAGTTTTGGAGATATTGCAGTAAATAAATATCCAAGTATTTAATTTTAGTACTTCGCCATTTCAAAGGGAAAAGAGATTTCAGTGTCTGAGAGGCAAAATTTAACGTAAGTACCTCCGTTTTAGTAGTATTCAGTTTAAATCCGGATAATTCATCAGATGTTGAGAATAAAGTCCACACTGCTGGGATAGACATTTCTGGATTTAATAATGTCAAAAACATATCGTCTGTGTACAATGACAGTTTGAGCGTTCCCCCCTCCCCCAAGGGTACACCCTCTACATCCTGGGCCCGGGAAATCGCAATAGCCAAAGGTTCTATATAAATAGCAAATAATAAGGGGGAGAGTGGGCATCCCTGACTAGTGCCTGACCCAAGTGAGATTGGAGAATGGCACAGAACCATTGATTGTAAGGTAGGCCCGTGTGGCAGAATAGATGTTCTTAAGCCAGGACAGGAGCCCGTCTGGAAATCCAAAGGCCCTTAACACAAACAAGGGTACACCCTCTACATCCTGGGCCCGGGAAATCGCAATAGCCAAAGGTTCTATATAAATAGCGAATAATAAGGGGGAGAGTGGGCATCCCTGACTAGTGCCCGACCCAAGTGAGATTGGAGAATGGCACAGCACCATTGATTGTAAGGTAGGCCCGTGGGGCAAAATAGATGTTCTTAAGCCAGGACAGGAGCCCGTCTGGAAATCCAAAGGCCCTTAACACAAACTAAAGAAACTGCCACCTCACCCTGTCAAAGGCCTTGTCAGCATCTGAGTTGACAGCTGCAGGAATAGAACACTGGGTAATATAATCCATTAGATGTGTAGTGCATCTGATATTATCTGCTGTTTGTCGTTGACTTATAAATACAGTTTGATCCATATCAACATATAGGTTCTCTATCCTTGATTATCAGGGAGGTTTTACTGGTGCATGGTCTGAGATGGTTATTGGGAGTGTGTTGACTTCTACCAGGTTGGGCACTGTCATTTTATAGTAGTAGCCCGTAGTCAGTCCTTGAGGATGATCTGTTGCATAGGGACCTAAAGGTGAAACCTGGTTTCTCTGGGTTGGAAGCCTCCAGGTGTCTGTTCCCTCATTGCTCCTTCCCATCCCATTGCCATTTGGGAAGAGTACCTTATTGGTGTTGGAACTGTCCAGTAAGGTATTTAGGACCAAATTGAGGTCTCCTAATATAATGCTGTATCTTGGGTACTGTGGTAGTTTGCTTTGCAGGGTGTTGACGAAGCTAGAGTCATCCGTATTTAGACAATAGACATTCACTAACAGTACTTTATGGTTGTTTAATTCTCCCGGTTCTACCAGTGCTCAGCTGCCAGGATGCCGACATTGTTCAGACTTCTTGAACCCACAGTTCTGGTGTATAAGAATAGCAACTCTCCTCTGATGCCCGCTTTTATTGCCTAGCCCACGCAGTCTCTCCTGAGCATTTGTTCTTCTGCGGGGGCCTGGTGGGTCTCTTGTAAGTATGCTGTCTGGGTGTATACCTTTTGAACTGTTGCTTCTTATGGTCTTGTAGTCCCTTTACATTCTGTGTAGAAATGTTTGTTTTGTCACTGTCCATTCCCATGTATGTTGCTTGGTTCGGTTTGACCCCTATTTAAACCATATTGTATAAATTTTGTCTGCTTTAATCCCCATTTGATCTTCCTCCATTTTTGACTAATACCTAATAGTAGTTTTAGTGATATCCTTTCCCTTTTCTTAGATCTTGGTTTCTTTCTCTTTTGTACTTTTATTACATCCGTTATGTACAGGGTAGTACACTCCAGAGCACAGATCACCTCTTCCACTGTATTATATAGGGATACTCTGGGCGACTGTGTTTTAACTTATTTACACGCTAGTGATCCGAGATTCAGAAAAAGAAGAAATGGAGGGTGCAGTAAACCTGCTTCTGTGGCATAACTAGAACTGTGAACACTTTGTCAGCTGCTTTGCGTGGGCTGTCCTCAGCTCTGCTTGCTGGTTTCTTTCCAGCTGTTTGGTGAGTCCCCCACCCAACCTCTGTGACCTGTACCACAACCTTTTTCTGTCAGATGTCTTGATATCACCTACTAATGTGAACGTGGACCTGCACTCTCTGGTGGTTTGTGCACCCTGCGGAAACTCTGCTCTGTAGGTCTCAGTGGTCTGCGCTCCTGCTCCCCAGACCAACTTTCTGTTTCATGGTTATGGGTTTGGGCCAGTAGGGTAATGACCAGGCCCCATGTGGGGAGGCCACATCCCGGTTCCCACCTGGTTATTTAGATTTACTTTGGAATATCTGACCCCCCTCCCAGACTTGGGGGGGGCTACTGTGGCCCTCTCCACCAGACCATCAGCACCTGGCAATTTATTTAATGACTTCATGGCCAGTTTCCACTTAATAGTCATGGTAATTACACCATATGGGCATTTAGCCCACTCAGCACATAGTTAATCATAAATTCTGAGGTATCGCTAATCCTTTTGAGGTCTGGAACAGAGTCCAACACCAGCATCTGTTTGGCCAAGCATGTCAATTAGTTGGCAGGGGCTGAACAACAAGCACCCCCCCGCCGGGCCCAGTGCTCCCCTGGCAGTAGTGAGTCCCACCCCAGAGGCTGAAAAACAGTATTCAAAACTTTTCCCAGCAGTAGTGCACTTTCCCCATGTATTGCTGGGATCTCTGGGTGCTGGTGAGGTCCTGAGCCCATACCTGAGACTGCACAAGGAGGCATGGTGTCACAGTGGAATGGGTCTGCTTCATATCCCTATGATTTATCCTAGGATTTGCCTGTGGGGTGGGATTTTATTGACTTTCTTGTGCAGAAACATCGAGAGTCTATGGGAGGTGAGTTAGGGAGCCCAAAAATCTTTGTTTTTTTCATAACTGTGGGTGAACTGTTCTCCACCCTTTTATCTGGAACCATTGTTGTCTGCTCTTGGCTTGAGGGACCTTTGGTAGGGGAATACTTCTGGGAATTCCTTCCCCAGTTCCATGTTATCTTGATCAGGTATGTAAAATATGCAGTTCCAGATTTCAGCCAGATTTGAGGTGGGCTGGATATTTGCATGTAAAATTTTGCATTTACTTTATGAAAACCAGCCTTAATCTCCTAGAATGTCTTTCTTTTGGTGCAGATTTCTTGGCTCACATCATTAAACATGCTGATAGTTTTCCCTTGCTGTTTTAGCGGTGAGGATGTTCTTGCCTGTTTTTGGACATATACTTTGTCCTGATAGTGAGAGAAGTGGGCTATCATCACCCGTGGTCTGTTGCTTGGACCTGGTCTGTTGGATTGTCCTCCATGATGTACCCACCCCAGGGGACAGGTGGTGGCACTGTATGTGTGTGTGTGTGTGTGTGTGTGTGTGTGTGTGGTCCAAAACTGTCAAGCAGCATTTTCTGGAAAAAGTTAACAGGGTTCCCCCCCCCCTTTACCCCCTCTGGGATTCCAAACAGGATCACATTGTTTCTGCATGAGTAATTTTCCTCGTATTCCATCTTCTCTTCCAGTTGCCTCAGCTTCCTCTTATCTATCATCCTTTCCTGCCACAATCTCTCAACTATGTCTTCAAGGCTTGATAGTCTTGCCTCTGTGTCCCCTACCCTCATTTTTGCTGTTTGGACTTCCTCACTAAATCTTTTGAAGTCCAGTAGAGGCTCATAGACAGTCGCTTTGAGCTGTTGCATTTCGAAGAATAGAAGGGTTAGGAAGTTGGAAGAATCAACCGCTGTGGCACCATGCTTGCTAGTATTGGGTGTCCTGTTGTTATGTTTCTTTGGCAGATTTGCTGGTGTTGAAGGCAGAAGTGCAGCAAGTTCTTCGTCCAGCTGCATGTCCCGATGTTTCAGCGCTCCACTACACTGTTTCCCGATGCCAGGGGGGTGAAATTACCCTTGTAACTTGAGAGTCTGGTCCATCTACAGATCTCTCACAGCATGTCTTTCCACTCTGCACACATAACTGGAAGTCCCTGATGAAGCTATATGAATACACCCCCCAAGACAAGACTCTGGGGGGCCCACCCACATCTTGCAGTGGGTCTGATGCTTAGGTGCATTCAAGTGGAAAATGTCAAGGCACAGGTAAAGAAGTATAGGAAAACCAGGAGCAGTTTCAAGGTTCGCAAATAGCATTTTATTTTTCTCAACAGCAAAATAAAAAATAAAACTTATTCAGTATAACTATTTACAAAGGCAGTACAAACAGAGAAAACTTAGTCCTTCTTCTGAGGGTGTCTCTTAATTCCAGGTTTATTTCTCGGTCTCTCACTGTTCTTGTCTCTCTAGTCTTTGTCTGGGAACTCGATAACAGAGCTTGCTTCTTACAGAATGTTCGTGTAAGTTTACAGAATGTTCTTGTCAGTTTCATTCCTTGCGGGTGCAGCAAAACAGTACATAGTGACCCAGAAGTGACCTCTTGTTTACAGCTCTGCAAAAGGCTTAAAAACTGCATCTCAGGTTAACCCTTTGAGTTCCAAATAGCTGTTTTCAATCATTTCAACAGTATAACTATATGCAGTTTTAAACAAAGGGATCCCAAGATCTGTGACATTTCCACATAAAGATTCACATATATTTTTATACCCACAGATATGCAAGGAGGAAGAAAAGACAGAAATAGCAAGGGAAGGCAGAGAGATAGCGAGAGGCAGAGAATTGCGAAACCATCAGAGCGATCATTTCCTAGGTCTCACGAGAAAATTTGGTTGCGTAACCAGACAGAGACGAGACAAATAAGGAGAGGATAGAACATACCCTTGCGTTTAAACTCTTTCTGCATAACAAATGGGGTAGGACCTTATTCAACCCTGTCACATACCCCCCCCCCAACCGGGAACCTGTTTTACAAAAACAGGTTTCCAAAACTTTCTTTTAATTATCTTCTAGCATTAGCTTATAACCTTTACAATTCAGTGCATATGCAGTGTAGCAAACAGAGAAGTTTAAACTCACACTTTTTTTTTCAACTTTTGGAATTCTCAATTCCTGATCCATATCTTGACAGAAAATCAGCATTGACATTCTCTTTCCCAGATTTGTGCATCACTTTAAATTTAAATGGCTGTAGTGCCAGGTACCACCATGTGATTCTAGAATTTTTATCCTTCATTTGGTTAAGACAACAGAGGGGATTGTGATCTGTTACAAGTACAAAGTCAGCTCCTAATAAGTAAAATTTAAGAGACTCCATGGCCCACTTTGCCTCAAGGCATCTTTTTCAGTGGTGGAGTACCTTTTCTCTCTGTCATGTAACTTCCTACTGATACATAGAATAGGATGTCCTTTCCCATCTATATTTTGACTCAGGACTGTACCTAGGCCTACAGTACCTCTGATGCAGCTGTCTGCAACAAAATTGTTTCTCAAAGTCTGGGCTTGGTGCTGCAGAATCCATACCTTTCTGCTAAGATTCTCTGGTACTAGGTCTAGTACCCAAGCACAAAACTTCTGACTTAGAGTATGCATGGCATAAATTCCACTTGGGCTGACACCATCTGTCATTGAGGCACAGGTCAGGAAGCATAGGAAAACCAGGAGCAGTTTCAAAATTTGTAAATAGCATTTTGTTTTTTTCAATAATAGCAAAATAAAATATAAAAATTATTCAGTGTAACTGTTTACAAAGGCAGTACAAACAGAGAAAACAAAGTCCTTCTTCTGAGGAAAGCTCTTAATTCCTAGTTTCAGTCTTTCTCTCTCCTTGTCTCTCTAGGAAAAGCATTGCTACTCTTTTTATAAATCTTTGGGAACTTGTTAGGAAAGCCTGCTTCTTGCAGCATGTTCTTGTACTGTTACAGAATGTTCTTGTCAGTTTCGTTTCTTGCAGGTGCAGCAAAACAGTACATAGTGACCCAGAACTGATCTCTTGTTTACAGCTCTGCAAAAGGCTTAAAAAACGAATCTCAGGTTAAACAACATGGGTACACGATACGGTATAAAATAATATGGTATCCACAAGCAGTCACAAATTTAATTGTACGTAATGAGATACAATAACAATGTATCAAACACAGCAGTTGTACGGGGTAGTACAGGAGATGGAGCATATTGTTTGGGGCTGTTCAAGCTTTGTGGGCAGAAAACCTGGCAGTTTTCTGTGACAGGGCTGAATAATAAACTTGAATTTAAAAAGGAGTGACAGAGGACCTACCTCCTCTCCAGAAATGACCTAACAATCTCTGAAATAATCAGACCCAGCCCCCGACAAAGCCAGTAATCAGTCAAGTGGGCCCTAAGTCCAATAAACAGTAAGTGGGACACATTCCTGAGATCACCCAGAATATCTTTCATCTGAAACTGGCAAAAACGCAGCCCAAGGTGGCCGATCGCCTGGGCCTGTCTCGGGAATGGTACTGCTGACCCATGACAGGCCACATACATACTGACAGCAGATAAGGACAGCTAGGCCCACCACAGCCGCTGACCCTACTTGGTCATCGGCTTTAGCCTTCCTTTTCCCCCTTCTGGGGTTCCTTTATGTCTGTCCCATGCATGTTTGAATCCCTCCACTGTGCTTGCTCCCACCATCTCCTGTGGTAGGCTATTCCATGTATCCACCACCCTTTCTGTGAAGAAAAATTGCCTCATATTCCCTCTTATCCTGCCCCCCTCCAATCTCATATTGTGCCCCCTCATTTTTGTACATCTCTTATACTGTAAGATGTTACCCACTTGGTTTCTTTCATATCCCCCCATTCCCACCTCTCTACCAGTGTATACATACTGAGGTCTTTTAATCTTTCCTCATATGTCTTCTGGTGCAAGTCCTGCATCATTTTAGTCACCCTTCTCTGAACCACCTCCACCCTATGTCCTTACAAAGATGCGGCCTCCAGAACTGTAAACCGTACTCCAAATGAGTTTTCACCAGTGTTTTATACAGTGGCATAAGCATCTCCCTTTTTCTTCTAGTGATGCCCCTTCCTATGCACCCCAACATGCCACTGGCCCTCCCCACGGCCTTTGTACACTGTTTGGCCGTGTTTAGGTCATCTCAGACGATTATCCCTCAATCCCTTTCTTCCCTGGTGACCGTCAGCAACCCCCCACCCTCCCAAATCCTGTAACACTCAGGGTTTCTGTGTCCCAGGTGCATGATTTTGCACTTATTTGCACTGAATTTTAGTTTCCACACTTTGGACCATTTTTCCAGCTTTCCTAGGTCCCTCTTCATTTTCTCCACCCCATCTGGAGTGTCTGCCGTGTTGCAGATCTTGGTGTTATCAGAAAATAGGCAAACATTCCCTTCTATCCCTTCAGCAGTGTCACTAATGAAGTCATTAAAAAGAACTGGCCCCAGGACTGATCCTTGAGGTACCCCACTGGTCATCCCCCTTTCCTCGGATTGGATCCCATTGACCACCACCTCCTGCTTTCTGTCCCTCAACCAGTTTCTAATCCAGTTCCCCACCTTGTGGCCCACACCCAGGCTACCCAACTTCTTAACCAGTCTTTTATGTGGAACGTTGTCAAAGGCCTTGCTGAAATTGAGGTAGGCGACATCCACTGCTTCCCCGATCCACCTTCTTCATCACCCAATCAAAAAAGTCTATCAGATTTGTTTGACGTGACCTTTCTGCTATGAATCCATGCTGCCTCGGATCCTGTGCTTCTTTGTATTCCAAGTGATCCACAATCCTTTCCTTTAGCAGCACCTCCATAATCTTGCCCACTACTGAGGGTGTGGCTGACTGACCTATAGTTTCCTGCTTCCTCCATACTTCTACTCTTGTGAAGAGGGACTATACCCTCCTCCAGTCCGCTGGAACCAAATCTTTATTGAGCGACTCATTAAACAAGGCGCTAGTGGTGCTGCCAGCACCATCCGTTGTTCCTTTAATATCCTAGGGTGTATACCATCTGGTCCCATTGCTTTGTCCACCCTCAGTTTTGCGAGTTCCTCTAGGACTTTCTCTTGTGTAAATGGACTGGTGTTCACTTCCCTCCCCTCTTTGTTACGGATGCCTAGTTGTGGTACCTGTCCCTCCCCCTCTTCAGTGAATGCTGCACAGAAGTATTGATTCAGTATTGATGCTTTTTCTGGGTCTCCCTCTACCCACTCGCCTTCATCCCTTCTGAGCCTTACAATCCCACCTCTGGCCTTCCTTCTTTCACTAATGTACCTAAGAATGTCTTGTCCCCTTTCTTTACTGTCTGTACTGATTTTTCTAATCTAATATTGAGGAGATCCTGTGATAGAAAAAGGACACTTTGTTGAGAATACATTCAGATATTAACTAAAACTTCTACCCCCATGTTCCTGTCAACCCTCTTCCTGAACCCTTCCCTACCTTTCCCGATTTGGCTCTTAACACTAATTCAGCATCTTGTCATTCTGGCACCGTACACTTTTTGAATCAGTACTCTGTTGCACAGTGGTTTTTGTGTGCTATTCATTTTACACCCAGTTGCAATGTTTTGGCATTATTGTCTGTACTGCACTCAACTTATGCACTTTAAAACATTATTCTTGTATCCTCATCAGCATGGTTTGTATTTCTTAGTAACTGTATTTTCCACTTCCCCTTTCCCTGAGTCGCACTTGCAAGTGAGCCTCAGTTCAGTGTGCCTTTCCTGGTTACCAGTTTTCAAATAACGACCCCTGGTGTGCACTCCCAGTGGCAGCTGACATGGAGCCAGCTGACATCACCCATGCACTCAAGGCTGAGCACTTTTGGATGAATGCTTCCACAGCCTCCTGCCAGCCCATGGCAGATACCTGAGTTTAAGGCCCAAGTCTGGGTTACTGGCATATGGTAAACAGTTCTCTATCTTCTGCACCATCAGTCCAGCCATGCCTTGCCTTTCTATAGACTGCTTACTGAGTTTAGGGACATCCTGGTGAGTGAAAGACAGACTGCTGTAGTCCCCTGTACCACAGAGCTGCACCCCGTATTTCTAGAAAAATGGATTGCTTCTAAATAGTATAAGAAGGAGAGGCCCAAAATGGCAGTGTAACTGTGGGTACCATTTTTTTCTTCTGCTGTTCTGCAGTACTGGCCATACTGTGGAGTGTGGAAGTCGGTGCTTAGTATGAGACTGTCAGTGCTGTGCATGGGCCACATTGAATGCATCAGTAATTTATGTCACATTAGCGGTGCATAAGCTTTTGTGAATAAGGCCCTTGGCGAGTCTTCCATGAGGATGACCTGTGCCTTCCAAGTTTCCTCCCTGTTGTCCATTGGTACTCCACAACACAATGTAAGGCTCTTGCCAGTTTCTGGTTTTAGGTCCTGTAGCTTGTATGCTTCGAGGACTTCGAGATTATTGAAGTAAAACTGTGCACACTTGATATCAGATCTTTTCCTGTTCATATTCTCCACAGGAGTATATTTAGGAAGTATTATTAGTCTTTGTTTTTCTCCTTCCTTGGCTTCATCATTGTTATTGTCCTGTACAGGTCTCTTTCTTGGACTGCACATGTACTACTACTACTACACTGGAGGACTCAGAATTATGTTAAACATTTCTGGTTACATGTGCAGCCTTTGTAGGTCACATCTGCATTACTTCTTTATATAAAGCCTTTTCTCCTCTTGTGATGGCTGTTCACCCCTGTCCCACCTCCTATTGACTGGTGTCTGCTGCCCCAGAGACCTACATGGTCTAGAAATCCTTCTATGGCTTGCCCCTTATGGTGGGGCCAGAGGAGGGGATCCATCCTCCATCCCCCAGCCCACATGTCCAGGTCAGACCAGGAGTTCTGGTCAGCAGCATAGGCCAGCGGTAGGTGGCAGGGCTTCATTAAGCCCTCGCCATCACTTTTCTGGATGCTCAGCCCTTCCACAAGGCATGCTTGTGGACCCTCCTTTCTTGCTGCCCAAACTGTACTGCCTGCACTTCTGACAGTCCTATTTAACAGCATGTTGGAAACAGGAGAGGTTCCGGAGGACTGGAGGAGGGCAGATGTAGTCCAACTTCATAAAAATGGTAGCAGGGAAGAAGCTGGCAATTATAGGCCAGTCAGCCTGATGTCAGTGATGAGAAAGTTAATGGAATCACTGCTGAAGGAAAGAATTGTGTGGAATATCTTGAATCCAGCAGGTTATAGGACCTGAGGCAGCATGGATTCACAGGGGGAGATGATGTCAAATGAATCTGATAGGTTTCTTTCACTGGGTAATAAAAGCGTTAGATTAAGGTTGAGCAGTGAACATGGCCTACCTAGAGTTCAGTAAGGCTTTTGACACAGTTTCACATAGGAGGCTGGTAAACCAGCTGGGTAGCTTAGGAGTGGGTCCAGAGTTGGTAAATTGGATAAGAAGTTCATTAGGGGATAAACAGAGGGTGGTGGCAAATGGATTTCACTCTGAAGAAGGGAAGGTGACCAGCGGGGAGCCACAGGGATCAATGCTGGGACTGGTCCTCTTTAATGTCTTTATAAGTGACCTCACAGAGGAGCTGAAAGGGAAGGTCTGCCTCTTTGTGGATGACACCAAAATCTGCAATAGGTGGACACTCCGGGGGTGGGGGGTGAAAAGGATAATTAGAGACCTGAGAAAACTCAAGGAGTGGTCAAGGGTATGGCAGCTGGGTTTCAACACAACAAAATTGCTAAGTAATGCACTTGGGGGGCAGAGTACAAAGTGGGAGGAGTGGTACTGATGACCACCAAGCAGGAAAGTGACCTGGCGGTGATCATATCCAATTATCTAAAGGCAGTGCAACAAGCCAGTTGGGAGGGCTAGTGGGACACTGGGGTGCACAGAGTGAGGTACCAACAGAACATGGGAGGTGGTATCGCCTTTGCATAGATCCCTAGTAAGACGCCACCTTGAGTACTGTGTCCACGTCTGGAGACCACATCTCTGGAAGGATCTAGGCAGAGTGGAGGCAGTTCAGAGGAGTGCTGCTAAAATGATGCAAGGTCTGCGTCAGAAGCCCTACAAGGAGAGACTTGAGGACCTAAATATGTACACCCTGGAAGAGAGGAGAGGGGGGGGATACGATACAGGCCTTTAAATACCTCTCAGGGTAAATAAGGTACAGGAGAGAAGTATTTTTGAGAAAAAAAGGTGCTCAAGGACAAGGTGGCACGATAAGAAGCTGGAGGGAGGGAGGTAGGTTAAGGAGAGATGTGAGGAAGTACTTCTTCATGGAAAGAGTGGTGGATTCCTGGAACATTCTTCCAGCCGAGGTGGAGGGGGTGAAAATGGTGGTGGCATTGAAGAATGCATGGGAGATGGGCATAAGGGAATCTTGGGGAAAAGCGGGGAGGTGAATGGGCCAGAAATCAAGTAGGATCTGTGGTGATACTATAGGCAGGGAAAAACTTGCAGACTATTTGGACCAGGTGGTCCTTGTCTGTGGCAAATTCTATTTTTCTGTTTCTGTGCTACCAGACCTCCAGCTGGTGGAAGTCTGTGGCAGAGCTAACATGCCTCCTCATCCCAGGAGAGGAAAGCAGTCCATCGGATTCTCGATCCCCTCGCACCCTGTCGACTCCCGGCAACCCAAGCTTGTTCCTAAACTCTGGTCATTGGCATTGCGAGAGGTAAGACGTTCAGCGCCTCTGCCCTTTGCAGCACCGGGCTGGTGTCTCATCTGCATTTATAATTTTTATCTTTATCTCCTTTAACAAGTACCTTAACTTCAGTCCATGCTTTTTTCTTCCTCTTTTCTGTAAGCCTTGTATCATGTTTTTCTTAGCCACTTCCTAGTTGATCTGTTAATCAAATTTGATGACTGATTTTTCATCTTTAGCTTGCTGTTCTTTAGGTATGTATTTTTCCTGAATAATTACCATTGTCAGTTTAAAGCTGTCCCTGCAGATTGGGGATGTAGGTAGCCTCTCCAATATTTCTGCCCATGGAGACCCACAATGATCTTCTGGTTCTGAAGCCAGTGCTCCAACCACTAGACCACACTGCCTCTTAATTCCTCTTTTCAAGTAGTGCCACAAGATCTACTGTACCACATCCACCAGAACAGGCAGACAGGAAACTCGGTTTAACATCTTTAGAGCGTACACTATCCCTCGTAGGAGTCTCCCAACTTTTAACATTTTGGAAATGTCTCTAGGTGCCTTGTTGTAATACATCCAGTTTGTTATAATGCTGTTGTGCACAGTTTGACTGAGTAAAAAGGAGGCTGGGTGCTGCACTTCTTGTGTTGGGGAAGGTGGGTGTATTTTAATCTGGTCCCTAGCAAGTGGCTAGAACATTGTAAGTAAGGTTGAAGTAGCAGAACCACCAGTGCTTGTAGTGCCAACATTATCCTTGTACAAAATGTTACCGAGGCACTTTTGTAGTACAATAAACTACAAACAACACCATATTTGAACAAAAGCCAATTGATTGTCCTGTAGTTTTCTTCCCATTAATGTTAGTCATTAACATTTTGCTTCCCTCATTCTAACCAACCTGCTCACTGGTTGGGCATGCAGTGATAGCATAGTCATGTCTGTGACATTACAATCTGTTGTCCTGGACAAAATTAAGAAGTCACAATTAAAGGATTGTGACTATACAACAGGCCCAAGAAGTTGGAGTGAGAGGATTGTGATGGAAAAATATCCTGTTTGGGCAATTCTGTCTTCAATTGTAGGTATTATGTAACAGTGAAATGCAGAAAAATGCACTCATTTTATTTATTGATTTATTTGAAATTTGGTGATCGGGAGGGTGTGACCTGCAGGAAGGGAACAGGGGAGACAGATATATTGCATGGACACAGCACACAGTTAAATGTCGTTCAAACCCCAGGGAATCTTACTGTATTCTGACTTCTGCAGTATTGTCTCATCATAGGACTACACCAGAGTCGAAATGGTTAATAGTGCCTGTGCTAATCATGGACTGTAAGGCTCAAGCTTGGTTTTCAAACCACTGTCCCTGGTAAACATTCTGCAACCGTCAGATTCTTTACTCCGCTTGCCTAGTACAGTCACCTCGGAGAGCCCTCCTTCATCTTTCTTGAAGATTTTATTTTCTCATTTTTTTTTTTTTAAGGAAAATTTTATTTCTCTTAATTTTTAAAGCACTGTCCTTAAGTTACAGGTAGATTAGTCTAGATTTAGTGTTATTACACAAGTTTTTGGTTTTTTTCTCAGTTCATTTAACCGGGAGGAAACTGAATGTTTATTAATATATTTTAAGTTAAATTTACTTTTGAACCCTTTTTGGCCGGTATTTCATTTGGAGAGAAACTGTGGTAATTCTCGGTTCTATCTTCAGTCGCTAAACTGACCGCAGGAAAAAAAAAAAGAGGTCAATATTTAAGAGTTGAAAAATATTCTTTTGTGTGCGCTTGGGCTCACTTAGAACCTACTTTGAGAGGCTTTTTGTTGGTTATGTCACTACCCAAGAAAAGAACCAGCCCAACAGGTTTTCAGCATTGTACAGAATGTGGGGAACCGTTTGCTAAAGCTGATCCTCACTTAGAGTGAAATCTGTAAGAATTTTCCTCAGTTGACACTTGATAGGTCTTTGAACCAGCTGAGGGAAAAAACGTCCAAGAAGGCTGCTGACCCAGCTGTGGACAAAACTTCCTCCTCTCAGAAGGAGAAACTGATTGAACAACCCTCTGACCAGGGTGAAGGTTCCTCGGGTAAAAAGAGAACCACATACACCACCTCTGAACCGGCAGGTTCTGCTAAGAAGAAGAAAAAGGAAAAGCACTTGGTTGAGGATCCGCAACTGATTATTCTATCAGTTCCAACCACAGAAGCTATAACGAATGCTATAAGCGTTCTCCAGACACTGCAAACTGGTACTGCGGTTCTGGTTCAGCGGCCCGGTTCGCAGTCCTCAATTCAAGACCTGGGTTGCTCCTCTGTTCCCAGTTCACTTGAGAGATTTGCTGAAGTTTATGTGGAAGGGGAGGATGAGGATGAAAATTATGGGGAACCTCTTGAACCAGAAGTATCACCTGATCCTCACCATCTTGACTCCCCTGAGAAGGGAGCTGAGGATTTTGCATCCCACTTTGCTTTTATGAAGCATGTGGCACAGACTCCGGACCTTTCCACCCAAGAATCCACAGAGGAGGATCCAGACTATATGGGAATGATGGATGTGCCAACAACAAAAAGGCTGTTGTTACCCATCCACAAGTCCTTGAAAAGATGGACTTTCAAGATCTTGCAGACCCGCACTTCCATTCCCCCAGTGTACAAGAGGATTGATAGGAAGTACTGGGTAGCCAAGTCTGGAGCAGAATTTCTCTTTGGACATCCCAGCCATGAAGGAGTGGTGTAGGCTGCTGGTGCATGTGATAAAGTAGGGATTCCCTTGGCATCACATCCACCAGAAAAATATTCAAGGGAAATGGATTCTTTGGCCAAGAAATCCTATTTGGGTGCTTCCCTGGTTATTAGAGAAGCAGCCTACACGGCTTATGTGTCCAGATACCAGAAGAGTCTCTGGAACACTGTTTTAGAAATGGCTAAAGCTTGCCCTAGACCCATGACCTCAGACTTGTCCAAAGCTGCAAAAAGGGGCATACAAGCTTCTAAGTGCCAGTTTTGGATGGCAGTGGATGCAAATGACATTGCTGCCAGGCAAATGGCAACCTCAGTGTCCCGGAGGAGATTTGCTTGGCTAAGGACCACTAATTTGTCACAGGACACACAGACAAAGGCACTGGACTTCCCTTGAGAGCCTACATCTCTTTTCAGTTACCAAACAGAGGCTTACACGAAGAAGATGGGTGAGTATAAAGTGGCCTATAAGAGTGCTGCTGCAAAAGAGAAGGCAGCCAACAGCACAGAAGTACCAGGAAAAAGGGGGCAGGGGTAAATCCCATTATAGGCCCTGCTTCCAGGCTCAAGCAGCACCAGCCTTCCAGCCACAGAGGGGGGTGCTTCAGAGGCAGAGACAGAAGGGGCAGCAGTCGGGCTGGCCACAGCACTCAACAAAGCACACAGGCCAAGTAGACCCCCTCGGAGGTCTGCCAGGTTTGCCTCCCCACTCCCAGTAGGAGGCAGGTTGGCCACTCTTTCCAGGCTTGGGAATCCATCACCACAAACAGGTGGGTCCTAGAGGAAGTGGGCCAGGGACTTGCACTCGGTTTCAAAGTTCTTCCCAAACTGAGGACAAGACTTTTGAGACCTGCCAGCCTAGCAGAGGCAACTCCGTTGGAGATGGAAGTAGCAAAATTGATGCTGGAAAAGGCAGTGGAGCCAGTTCCCCTTGTCCCAACAAGGAAGGGGTCTCTACTCAAGGTACTTCCTCACTCTAAAGAAAACAGAGGAGTGGCAACCCATACTGGATCTGAGACATTTAAACAAACATTTAACAAAGCTAAAGTTCAAAATGGTCACTCTGGCTACCATTCTCTCCACACTCAGGAAGGGAGACTGGCTGGCATCTCTAGACCTGAAAGATGCCTACTTCCATATTCTCATCAGGCAATCACACAGAAAGTACCAGGCTCAGGTTGCCATCAGGGCGATGCCTTTCGGCCTGACGTGCTCCAAGAGTGTTCACCAAATGTCTAGCAGTAGTGGTGGTGGCACACCAACGGAGACATTGGGTTACAGTCTTCCCATACCTTGATGACTGGCTGGTGATAGGTCAGTTCCCTCAGCAGGTAAGAAAAGCACTGACCATCACTCAGGATACCCTGGGTATGCTGGACTTCTTGGTAAACCAGAAAAAGTCAGTGCTGACGCCAGTTCAGCTCCTGGATTTTACAGGGGTGGAACTAGACACTCTGAGATGAAAAGCCTTCTCCCTCAGGGAAGGGTAGACAGCTTGATACAACTGATAAGCTCTTTCCAGCTACATACTCCCAGACCAGCAAGGTATTTTCTCCAGCTGTTAGGTCACATGGCTACATCAACAGCAACAGTGTAAGGATCAAAATTCCAGATGAGGGACATTCAGTTCCACCTCAGGGCTCACTGGTCTCAAAGAAGAGACTCCCTGTCAAAGATGGTACCAGTCACAGGAACCCTGCATCAAGCTCTGCAGTGGTGGCAGGAAAAGACAACCTCGGGGATGGCGTGCCTTTCATCCAGCTGCCACCAGCAGCAGCAGTCTTGACAACAGATGCCTCCCTCCTAGGATGGGGTGCCCAGCTAGGGGAGCATACTGCCCACATTACCTGGCTTCAGCAGGAGTCTCTGCTTCACATAAACCTGCTGGAACACAGAGCAGACTATCTGGGCATTTAGCCCTTCGCTTCAGTGCTGCAGGGCAAAGTGGTTCAAGTCAGGACAGACAATACAACCACAATGTAATACATCAACAAGCAAGGGGGCACAAGGTCCTCCCCCCCCTGTGCACAGAAGCCATGAGTGTGTGGAACTTGGCATACTCCCTAGGGATCTCCCTCTCAGCAGTTCACTTCCCAGGGAAGGACAACGTCCTCGTAAATGCTCTAAGCAGGATCAATCAGAACCACCACAAATAGTCACTAAACAGGCAGATCCTGCAAGTGGTGTTCAGAAGGTGGAGCAACCCAGAGGTGGACCTCTTTGCAGCCCCAGACAATTACCAACTGCCGCTGTTCTGTTGCAGGCCTCCTGCACTGGGCACAGTGCCTCTAGATGCACTCCTGCTGGACTGGACAAGGAAGTTTATCTATGCCTTCCTGTCATTTCCTTTGCTGCTCAGAGTACTGGACAAGCTCAGGGTTCAGCCAGCAACAGTGATCCCCATGGCTCCAGGCTGGGCCAGGCAGCCTTGCTGCTCACTGCTACTGACCCTGTCAATCTCCCTACACAGGACACAACCTACTGCCCTCCTCCCAGGGCAGAGTTCTGTACCCGAAATTACAGTCCCTCAGACTCGGAGCTTGGCTGTTGAGGACTTAGAATATGCTGACCTACACCTCTCGGAAGGGGTTCTAGGTGTTCTCGGGGTATCCTGGAAACCTTCCACCAGGAAGACTTACTTACCTAAATGGAAGAGGTTTTTTATTTGGTGCGGATAGAGACAGATAGACCACCACCAAGCTGGCTTATTGGTAGTTTTGGACTATTTGGCACACTTGCATTCCCTGGGCCTTCAGCCCTCTGCCCTTAAGGTACACTTACCAGCTGTCTCTGCATACCTCTGTGCTGGAAAAGGGGCATCCCTGGCTGCCAACCAGGTATGTAGGAAGTTTTTCAAGGGCCTACTGCACTGGCATCCTCCTCACAGGGAACCTTCTCCTGCATGGAACCTTAACATATGCATTGACCAGCTAATGCAGCCACCATTTGAACCCATGTCCTCAGTAGAGCTTAAGTATATGACATGGAAAACAGTGTTCCTGGTAGCCGTCACCTCAGTCAGGAGGATCAGTGAGCGCCAGGCCTTGTCCACAGAGCCAGACTACATAGCAGTCCACAGGGACAAGGTGGTCCTTGGGACCAATGGGAAATTCCTTCCTAAGGTGGTCTCAGACTTCCACCTTAATCAGTCCATGACTTTACCAGTCTTCTTCACTGATCATTCCAATTCAGGGGAAGGAAGACTGCATAGTCTTGATGTCAAGGGAACTATAAGCTACTACTTGGATCACGAAGGGACACATGCAGGGAAAAAAACAGCTCTTCCTGCCCTATGGAGAAGTGGAGAAGTGGAGAAGGGCAAACCTGCCTCAAAGAGGATCATTGCCTGGTGGATTGTGGCCTGTATCTAATTTTGCTACAGCAGAGTGGGTAAAGAGCCTCCCTGTAGGCCTCAGAGCTCACTCTACAAGGGGTACAGCTGCTTCTATAGCAGCTGCAAGAGATATCCCTTTGTTAGAAATCTGCAAACCAGCTACCTGGAAAACAGTTCACACCTTTACCAAGCACTACAGCCTGGATACTCAGGCAAGAAGTGATGCCAGGTTTGGCACAGCAGTACTGAAGAGCCTGTTTCCTAAATAGGTTTTCTACCCTCCTCCAAAGGTACTGCAGAAGTCAGAATACAGTAAGATTCCCTGGGGTTTGAAGAAAAAATTACTTCTTATAGTAATCTTGTTTCTTCCAAGGGAATCTTATGTATTCCGAGCTCCCACCCTTCCTCCCCTGCTGGAACCTATAGGCACTGCAACACAGCTGTCATTGCTGTTCGAAACCTGTGGGTAGTTTTTCATTGGGCTTAGTGACTTGAGTCTTAGTGTTGCCCACATTTTTAGATAAAGGGGATTATTCGGAGTTGGGTGTTGTTAGTTTATTTAATTATTAGTATAGTTTAGATAGCTTGTTATTGTGCTACTCTGTAAGAATCTGACAGTTGTAGAATGTTTACAAGGGACAGTGGTTGGAAAACCATGCTCGAGCCTAACATTCCATGATTAACATAGGTTTTATTAACCATTTTGGCTTCGGGGCACTCTTATGGTGAGACCATACTACAAAAGTCAGAATACAGTAAGATTCCCTTGGAAGAAACAAGATTACTGTGGTAAGTAATTTTTTCTTGCATAGCATTGACACAGTTAACAATTATGGTAAAGTGGAGTAAAGTACATGACTAAAACAGGAGTAAGTACAGTAAGAGCAGGCGACAAAAATCAGACAATTCAGCCACACCTACACCTGGGTAGGAGCCAAATGTAAAAAAAGGGGGGGGGGTGGAGCAGTTTGGTAACTAAACGTGACTTAATTTTCTTTCTTTCCCTTTTTTTTTTTTTTTAAACAATGTCATTACCAGGATAGCCCAGCTGAGATGTAATATCTTGTTTTCAGTGTGGTCCTGCTTTTTGGTACAGCAAGGAGAACCAAAATGCACACCAAGGTTAAATTGACTTGCCTAGCGTCACTCAATAAGTGGCTGTTGTGGGATTTAAACCTGCATCTCCTAGTTCCCAAGCCAGTACTCTAGCCATGAGACTGCACTTCCTTTTTGTATATTTTCATTTTATTATTGTAGAAATTTTGGCAGAGAAAGATGCACTGAGCTGAAGCCCATTTTTAGGTTTGACCTGGCAGTAGAGGGAGGTTAAGTGACTTGCTCATGATCACACAGTATGCATGTGCCACCTGTAGGATTCAAACTGTTGTCTGCTGGATCTCCAGGTTCACTGCTTGATGTGTAAGTCCTTTTTGAAAACTACTGTCCTAATCCTTTAAAACACTGGATTAAGCTTACTTTGACCCCTGTGAGTCGATGAAATGTTTTACTGTCTGAACCTGCACAGCTGTTGTTCCTGGCGTTGACTTTAGAAATGGATTCTTAATATCTTGCTATCGTATATATAATTTGCACTGTATGTTTGTTCATATTTGTCCCTGGCTTACCTCTAATGTTATAGTACTGGATTTCATGATATCCTTGTAACTGTATATAAATTTTGCACTATATGTCTGTCACATACGTCTAACCTCTGCTGTTATTGTATTGTATGACTGTCTACTTTAAATTACTTTTTTTCCACACCAACTCATGTTCGGGGTGTGTATTACTGCACTGTATGTATTGTGCGTTTATCTTTTTTCCGTGTTGCTGCCACCTTGTGGCCTGGGTTGTGCCTGAAAATGGTCTTTTGGATCAGTGCACCTACCCAGTTACCAAAGACTTAAATAAGTTATCTTTAATCAATCCTGTCTCCATCAGACCTCATTTGCTGGGGTTCGGTGTTTATGTTGGGGGAGATTTTCACATTACTGCAGCTTTTTTGTTGTTTTTTTCCATCCTCTTCTCCACCATATATGTATCTGCTTTCATCCCAGTTTAGTGGTGTGAGGGTGTGTGTGTGTGTGTGTGTGTTTGTATGTGTTTTTTCACTTGACTGTGGCACAGCCACCATGTCTCTGTTTCAGTTTGTAGAAGTAACTGATTCTTTTTCTTTTCAGGGGCATTGTGGCTGGCTTACATCTGTCTTTCAGATGGGGTAAGTACAGTACTCCTTTATTATATGTTTTGGTATCACACACACCAGACTGCAAGGCAGGTTGTCCTGGTCTCTTCTGTAAGGGCTCATCATAAGTCTTTGGTGGTGTGATTCTCATGGCAGTGATGCCAGATTCAAGAACTACAGTGTACATGTGTCACTTTTCCTCGTCTCTTCTTCCGGCAAGCTCATCCCATGTTTTTGTAGCAGTTAGTGACCACATTTTATTGTATGGTTCTGTTTATTTAGTTTTTTGCCTTTTTTTTCCCCCATATTTTTGCCCCTGCCTGGCCTTTGCTGTCTGAACCTCCTTCCACTCTCACCATTTACCACTTCCTGGCCATGGTGCCCCATCCAGCAGTTCTCTTCAAGCTGCTACTCTATGCAGCCCTGTCACCTCCCCAGAGTCTCTCCTAGTGTGCCGCCCCCCCCCCCAATTCCAACTTCTTGGTAGGTGTTACGCACTCTACCTGTCCAGTTATTGCAGTAAAGGGAAGAGATAAAGGACTCGGACCCATAGTGGCCATGGGGACAGGTTTGACTGCATTTGCCATTCAGAGGCCATCCATTTTCCTTGGTTTTCTAGCCCATTCTTGAGCGTGCACACCATGGCACCGACATGCCATGCCGATGCTCACATGCTTTCTGCTCCTGACAGTAGTGAGCCCCAGCTGCACTGCCACCTATGGTCACGCAGGTAGCAGTGTTGCAGCAGGGCATTAAACCCACCAAGTGGCAACCCTTTTACTGCATCAGTGATCCAGATGGTTTGTTTGGTATTTAAGACAGACTAACATACAAAGTGGCACAACTGCTAAATTCATCCAAGGCCTTCTAACAATTGGTATCGCAAATTAATTTGTCCCCCTATTGGTTGAAAACCAAATTAAATCTAGGGAAATAAGGAGAATCCAGCCCCAGTTGCCTAAGTTGAGAGAAGTCCAGGATTTTCCTCATCAGAGTGCATTTTTTTCCAGAAGGGAAAGTTCACTATCTGTTTGAGCAAAAGATCAACGAAATAAGATTGCTTGCCCTGTTATGGTAAGGCCTCGTGTTTTCTGACCATTTCCATGAGGAAATGGAAAACCTTTAGTTTTCTCTATGGATCTGAATGTCACCTAAAAATATCCCCAAAAAGCTGGCCCGGTGGCATTGAGGACTGAGGCGCTGGACACCTTACCTCAAGCTGCGCCGGCGACCTATGTTCAGGAACGAGCACGGGCCGTTGGTGGGTCGGCAGGGAGGAGAAGGACTGAGCATCTGTGGGACTGCTCTCCTTCTCCGGGGTGGGGGGATTTCAGTTGTTGGTGCTCCACTGGCCCCTAGCGGCTGCTGGGGGGCAGCGCACCGACACTGCAGCTAAGGGGAGGAGATGGGGCTGACGCTTGGAGAGAGCACATGCGGAAGCATGCACGCTCTCACCACAGGCGTCATTACACGCCCCATCTCCACACACAAGGGAGTAAAGCAGAAAATAACCCTGGAAGAATGAAGTTGTCCCCACATTGCTGCCCCTGAGAAGGCACCTCCCTGGCATTGATCCGTTGGGGTGGGTCGAGTCGCTCCCAACCACCCTACCACGAAGGCTAAGTCGTGGGTGTACAAGGGAGGGGGTCTGACCTTCGGGGGTTGGTACTGGGGTGACCGCTGATGGCAGGCTTGCAGCTGGAAGCTCCAAAAGAAATACCACACAAAAAAACCCTAAATATCTCCAAAAGGTCACGAGGGAGACAAATTTTTTGTCGGGGACAGAGGTGGAGACAGATTTCCTTTCGGGGACAGAAGTAGAGAACCTGCTATATTGTAGCCTAAAATGAAAAAAGCCTGGCTTACCTCTGCCACAGAGCAGAGGGACCTGAAAAGGTCTGGGCTAGGCATTCTGGATGTAATATGTCCGATGAAAGAAAAAGTATTCAGTAGTTATGTTAATGTCTGCAATAGTATGAGGAGGAAAGAACTCCCCCAAAAATTGATGTCCATGTCTCCTTGTCAGATGGGGACCTCAGCGTTTACACATTGAACTTGTTTAGCATGGGAAATTAAATCCCAAGAGGAATGGACTAGGATCACCTGCATCTGGAAAAAGAGATGTGCGAGCTTGTCTGTCCTGTGAAAGAGTGTTTCTGAATGAAGTGGACATGGCATTTCCAAGGCGCCTGCCTTGGATCTAAAAAGGGACTCATCTGTGAAAAGTTAGGTAAATAGGATAGATGCAAAGGGATATGTCTCACCAACTGGAGTGAAAGATGGTATGGAAAAGATGTATGGGGTGGGGGTGTTGTGCATCATATCTCATGTGCTGCACATTTTGTATCTCTTGCACCACAAAAACACCCTTATGTTCCACCATTGTCTTGGAGTTATTTCAGGGCATACAAGCTATTTAAAAATTAAATTTACTTCTAAGAAGCATTCTTGAACACCAGACATATGTTGTTCACTATTTTAAATTTTGCTGTTCTTCTAAGTGAGAAAATGATGCAGATTATGACTGTCTGGTCCACACTGAGTGGCATTGGACGGGACTGGACATTCTTTCTTGGATCATGTTGATGCTACAGTAAAATTGTCCGGCTCTCAATTGAGGATTATCTATCAACATAAATCTTGTTTAACTAAAGATACTTGAAATTCGGCTGTATAACACCTAATATTGCCATGCATTGATTATTGGTTGGTAGTGTACATGTCCACGACAGACAGTATCTTGTCCAGGATATGTTTTTACTATATAACAAAGCTTATTGCTTTGTTATAGATACACATACCTAGATGTTCCAGTATGGTTTGTATACAAGATTGAACAGACTCCCTTTGGAGGCCAGGTCATGTTACATGGAAGGTTTAACAATTTGAAAAATAGTTTATAGTTATTCACCCACTGTACTGTCTAATATGGTTACCTTGGTGAAAAGTAACTCAGATTTAAGATCATCATCATTAACAGAAACCAGCCTCAGAAGTCCTTTTAGAAAAATGTCTTTAGGGCAACAAGCTTTTTCTTTTTTACCATGGTGCTAAAAGCTAAAACTCTGTACCACTACACATTGGTGATTGTCCAGCTAATGTCTTTTAAAAGTAATTCTAGACAGTTGGCCCAATTTTCAGCTGGATTTCTCCCATTCTGTGCCTAACAAAACTTTTTTTAAAAACATTCCCAACTATCTTTTAAATTCTTTGAAATGTAATTGTTCTGTATAATCATATGCATACTGTGGCATTTTTGGTATTTGGTCTGCCACTAAAGGACCCCTTACCTTTTCTGTGGTCTACCAGACCCTTTGGTTGCTGCTGGTGAGGAACTCATCTGGACTGTGCGAATAACTGGACGGATGCATAAAATAAAGAATACAGGTTTATTCTGCGCAGTACATGTTCTCTTCATGAAGACAAGCCCCAGACTGAATTTCTCTGACTGACAGGCATACATGGCACTGCCAAGCAGTTCAACAATTAGCTACATGCAGGTTTTAAGCATTCTTAAAGGGGCGGCAGCTTAACATTAAGCCCCATGCTTAATGTGTGCTTCACATCACCACTGGAACAGTGAATGTGAGCACCACTCAAACAAGCAATAAAAACTATAAACAGTTGCTAAGTAATAAATATTTTTAAGTAAGTTTTAAGGTAAAAAACATTTTCATGCATTTACTAAGAATCATACTAAGATGGATAAATACACAGAAGGCCAAGACCCATAGATGTGCATCTCCAGCAAGCTGGATTTTCATGTCATGTTTAATAAGTAATTATCTAAATTATTTTTGAAATTTGTTAGGTTAGTGGAGTACAGCACTGTGTCTGATAGAGAATTCCACCATGGTATTATTATTTGTGTATAGAAAAAACGCCTCTTGTTATTTCTTGGATATGTCCGTGCTAATTAGTACTTGTGACTTCTTAAGTTTGCTTCCCGCTTAACAAAATTAATTCCCAGTTGTCTCATAAGCATCTTATCGGTGGATAATTTATACATCTAGAGGAGGTCGCCTTTCATTCTCCTCTGCTCCAGGGTAAACAAATTCAGGTCGATCAACCTGTCATCATAATCTTTATTGTGCATGTTTGTGATCATCTTGGTTGCTCTCCTCTGGGCCCCCTCCAGGCTATCCACATCCTTCCTCAGATATGGGCTCCACAAAAGGGAGCAATAATCCTTGTGAGGTCTTGTGTAAGCTTTATTTAGAGGCATTATATATGCCCTATCTCTAGCAATAAAGCTCTGCTTTATACAACTCAGTAATCTATTTGCCTTGCTAGTCACATAATTATAATGATCCTGGAAGGATAAATCACTGGAAATTAGAATACCCAGATCATTATGTACATTAGCTGATGTTAACAATTGATTGTTTATTTGAAACTGGTGACGGTTGTTGATTGGCCCTAAGTGCAATTGTACACATTTACTGATATTAAAGGACATATGATTCTGTTTTGCTCAATTTTCTATTGGTGCCTACCTGGACTTTAGCAAGGCATTTGACACAGTCCCGCACAATAAACAAATTAGCCAGTCTGGGAATGGGTCCTAGGGTGGTAGCCTGGGTAAAACACTGGTTTGACAACAGGACACAGCAGGTAATAGTAAATGGAGTCCACAGTAAAGAAAGGAGGGATCCTAGTGGGGTACCGCAGGGTTCAGTACTGGGGCTGGTCCTTTTTAATGTCTTTATAAGTGACATTGCAGAGGGACTGGAAGGGAAAGTATGTCTCTTTGCAGATGACACAAAGATCTGCAACAGGGTTGATACACAAGGTGGGGTGGAAAGGATGAAAAGGGACTTGGCAAGGTTGGAGGAATGGTCAAATGTATGGCAGCTTAGATTCAATGCAAAAAAGTGCAAAGTAATGCACCTGGGAAACAAAAACCCAGGGGAAGAGTACGCAGTGGGGATGAGATACTGACAACAACAAAAATGGAAAGGGACCTGGGGGTAGTCATATCAGACGACCTAAAGGTGAGCCAGCAATGTGAGAAGGCAGTAAGGAGGGCTGGGGTGGGGTACTGGGATGCATAGGGAGAGACATCACCAGTAGAAAACAGGAAGTTGTTGGCCCACTGTGCAGACAGTTGGTAAGACCACATCTGGAGTACTGTGTACAGTTCTGGAGACCCCATCTCCGCAAAGACATAGACAGGGCGGAGGCTGTCCAGAGGAGGGCAACCAAAATGATGCAGGGTCTGCATCAGAAGACATATGAAGAAAGACTAAAGGAACTAAAGATACATAGACAGTGTCGGCAGATAAGGGCCTATGGCCACCCAATCTGCCCATTTGAGCTTGTAAGTTCAGTTTGTTTTCCTAGAAGTCTGTTGCCCCTTACCGCTGACCTCCAGAATTCCTTTATGTCTATCCCATGCATTCTTAAATCCCGTGATTGTTTCAGCCCCCACCACTTCCTCTGGCAGGGTGTTCCATTTGTCCACCACCCGTTCTGTGAAGAAATTCTTTCTCATGTTTCCTCTGAATCGTCCTCCCTCCAACTTCATCCCATGCACTCTAGTCCTGGAACATCTTTTTAGCTTAAAATAGTGTTTTCCTGCACCCTGTTCCTCCCTGTAAGATACTTGTATGTCTCTATCATATCCCTCTCTCCCTCCTTTCCTCCAGGAGTACATGTTCAGTTCCTTCAACCTGTCTTCATAGGACTTGTGATGCAATCCATGCACCATCTTTGTTGCCCTCCTCTGAACCTTCTCTACCCTGTCTATGTCCTTACGTAGGTATGGTCTCCAGAACTGTACACTGTACTCCAGGTGGGGCCTCACTAGTGTCTTGTATAGCGGAATTATGACCTCCCTTTTCCTGCTGGTGATGCCCCTGCCTATACATCCCAGCATCCTATTTGCTTTACCTGCTGCCTTGTCACACTGTTTCCCTACCTTGAGGTCATCAGAGATGATAACCCCAAGATCCCTTTCCTGCTTGGTGCATGCTATATCCTCACCCCCAACTGATATATTGTGCCAGGGTTTTGTGCCCCATATGCATTATCTTGCACTTCTTTGCATTGAATTTCAACTGCCAAACCCTGACCATTCTTCAAGTTTCTGCAGGTGCTTCTCATTCTGTCTACACCCTCTGGTGTGTCTACTCTGTTACAGAGCTTTGTATCATCAGCGAACAGTGAAATTCTGCCTTCTAGGTCCTGCGCAATGTCACTGATGAAGATGTTGAATAGGACGGTCCCAGCACTGATCCCTGTGGTACCCCACTGGTGCGCTCTTCCCTCTGTGGAGTGACAGCCATTTACCACCACCCTCTGTGTCCTGCCACCCAGCCAGTTACCTACCCACCACACTACTGTCCTGCCACACCCATATTCCCAGTTTGTGTAATAGTCTTCTATGTGGCACAGTGTCAAAGGCCTTGCTGAAGTCCAGATAGGCCATGTCCACTGCCCTCCCTGATCCACCTCCCTAGTCACCCAGTCAAAAAATTCAACGAGGTTGGTCTGACATGACCTCCCCCTGGTGAAACCATGCTGCCTTGGGTCCTATAGTCCATTGACAACCAGATGTTCCACCAAACTCTCCTTCAGTAGTGCTTCCATGATCTTCCCCACTACTGAGGTGAGGCTGACTGGTCTGTAGTTCCCTGCTTCCTCTTTGTTCCCACTTTTGTATAAGGGGACTACATCTGCTGTCCTCCAGTCTTGAGGTACCTCCCTGTTTCCAGTGATTGGCTAAACAGGATAGCGGAGGTTCAGCCACCACCTCTCTTAGTTCTTTAAGGACCCTGGGGTGCACCCATCTGGCCCATTGCTTTATCCACTCTTATTACTTCCAGTTCCTTCAGGACCCTTTCTCGTGTAAAGGGACTTGTGTCCATTTCTGCACCATTCTCCCCCCTTGTACTCCCTTCAGACCCATTACCCTCCTCTTCCTCAGTAAAGACTGAGCAGAAATACCTGTTCAATATGTCAGCTTTACTGTTGTCATCCTCCACGCGGCCCCCATCCTCCCCCTTCAGTCTCACTATTCCTCCCTTTGTCTTTCTTTTCTCACTTATGTATGTAAAGATGTATAGCCTCGAGGAAAGGAGAGAGAGGGGACATGATAGAAACTTTCAAATACCTCAAGGGAATCAACAAAGTCCAAGAGGGTAGCATCTTTCAGAAAAAGAGATGTGCAAAGACAAGGGGACACAATTTGAAGATAGAGGGGGGATAGCTCAGAGGTAATGTGAGAAGTATTTCTTCACAGAGAGGTTGTGGATACATGGAACAGCCTTTCTGAGGAAGGTCGTAGAGTCAGAAACAGTGAGGAATTCAAGAATGCATGGGACAGACATAAGGCAATTCTAGTGGGGGGTAGGAGGAAGTAGGCTGTTGGTTAACTAGGATCTGCAGCTTATCCGTTATGTAGGGAAATGGGCAGACTAGGTGGGCCAAGCGGTCCTTATCTGCCATCAAATTCTATGTAATTATGTAATTCATGTTTAATGGCAAGAAAATTTGCTCTATTATAATCTTTGAAAATAGTTTTACCTTGATCTTGTTTTATATCGATATTAGTTCCAAAAGTTATTACCATGTGGTTGCTATTGTGTAGTGGTGCCTTTACTTTGATATTTGTAATTTTTTCAGGTACATCTGTCAAAAGTATCATCTGTCAAGGCATTACATTGAAATCAAAACAGTACTCCACTCCACTGCAGGGAGGGGGGGAGGAAAGAATCTGGGCTACACTGGGGACCAGTCAGAGTAGCACCAGAGAGGAGCACAGTAGTACTTGAGGCTTAGTCATGCTACAAGTGCTAAAATACGGGGGAAGGAAAAGGGAAGAGAGTGAAGGGTAGCAGCAGGAGGATGCATAGAATACAGGCTAAAACTTTAATAACAGTTGCATAACAATAAGAAACAGGTGGACTGTCCATTGGAAGACATTCCTAAGGGGAGAAAAGCATTAGTATTTAAATCAAAACTGAGTCCGGTTCACAAAAGTTCAAGACTTCCGTCAACTTTTCCGGTCAGTGGGAATGGATGAATGTGTAGATTGCACTAGTTCCTGACAGGACAGATTCAGATTGTCAAAAGCAACCCAGGAGTACTGCCCATTGTCAAATCTGCACCACTTGACTCTGTAAGTCCAGGATGCATTGACAAACTTCTTTCTTAAAATGATCTTGATGTGGTACACCAGTGTGTGTACAGGAGAAGTCCTGAGAAGAAGAAGAAGAAATCTGAGAAGAGGAAGTCCCAGGCAAATCATCTGGTAAAGCTGGAGTGTGTCAGGAGTGGGAAAATATGTAGGAACTAATTGCAAGTTGTCTGGAGGGATCTCAGCTTCAGAGAGGATGGCAGGCTCAAGTGCAGTTTCATTGTTATGTGGACTGGGGTCGTCTGGAAGATTGCTAGTCAGATACCCATGTTTCAGTCGGTTTATGTGGACTTTGTTGCGTACCAGCTTTCCATCCAACTTGCGTCGCAGATGAACGTGGACAGGAGGAAGCTTTTGTATGATATAGAAGGGACCAGTCTGCGGGTGGTGCCCAGAACAGGGACATTTCAGAACAAATACACAATGTCCCCAACAGAGAATGAAGGCTTATGCGACTTGGCTGCTAACATTTTCTGCATTCCAGATTTTCTCTGGCCCAACATGATGATTGCAACACGTCTGGCAAGCTCAAGCTGTTCCAGCATTGTAATAATGAAAAGAGAAGATGATTTAGGAACTTCTAGCAGCGAGAGATCCATGTCCAGTGGAGTTCTTGGGTGACGTCCACATACTAAGAAGAATGGTGTGTACTCTGACACAAGGGCTAGTATTGTAGGCAAACTGCACAAAGGGAACAAAACGGTCCCAGGTATTGTGAGTCTCATCCAGGTACTTGGAAAGTGTGCTGAGAATGGTAGACATCATTCTTTCACTCTGTCCATTGCCTTGTGGGTGGTAACTTGTGGTATGTGTCTTTTTTATGTCGAGAAGTTTGCATGTTTTTTGGACAATGGTGGAAAGGTAGTTAGTACCTCTGTCTGAATGTAGGTACGATGGGGTACTGTGACGACAAGTGACACTGTTGAGAAGGGCATTTGCCACAGTGGCAGCTTTAATGTCTTTTAGGGGGATGATTTCCAAATACTTCATTAGGTAGTCCACAAAAACAAGGATGTATTTTTGTTGCCAGAGTCAGAGCATGTTGGTAAGGGCCCAAGAATGTCAGTGCTGACTCTTTGGAACGGTTCAGTGGCTACAGGCATGGGGATGATGTTTGCCTTTGTCGGTTAGGTAGGAGGCTTTCTTTGGGAGCAGAGCTGGCAGGATTTTACAAATTGGACAATGTCCCTGTTCATGTGAGGCCAGAAGAAGTGAAGCCTTGTCTTTTCCAGAGTTCTGTGTATTTCCCATATGACCTCCAGAGAGCGGAGAGGCATGAGTGGAGAGAAGAACTTGAGGGATGAGAGAGGCTGGCACAACCAGCTGTACATGAGTTCTATCCATGCGATGACCCTTGCCTCCTTGGTCCAAATGTGAAAGAGCACACCGTCATTGAGGAAGTACTGCGAAGCAAGGAAAAGTACATCCTGGCGATGTTGCTTTTGGCGGTAATGTTCCAGACTCTAAGTAGGTGATTATGTCCATAAATTGAGTGTCAGTTCTTTGTTGCGTTGTAACAGTTGCCAGGGACAGATCAGTAGTAGAGGAAATGAGAAGCTCTTCGGCTACTTGCAATAACTGAGGATTTGTGTGTCTTTCTGTAGAAGCAGTAGGTAGCAGCAAAGCAACTTGAGGTGCTGTAGGAGTGTCCACAGGAAGCAAATCCGTGGTGTGGAAAGGAAGAGCTTGTAAGCAGGATTCTTCATCTGTTGAGGAGGATGCAGAGGGGTATCATCTCCGGCTTACACCATCGGCATTTGAGTGAACTCAACCTGGTCTGTACTGAATTTCAGAGTTGTAACTCTGTAACATTGTGATACATTGGGTGAACTTGCCTACTGGCTCCTTCATTTCAAATAACCATCTGAGGGCAGATTGATCAACGATAGCTGTAAAGGAGGAGTAGCGAAGGTAGCAGTCAAATTTCTTTACTGCAAATACCATGGCTAGACATTCTTTTTCTGTGATGCCATAGTTCTGCTCAGCTGAGGAACGAGTGTCCAGCATAGAAAACAACTCATTCTGTTCCATCTTGAATTTAACAGACCACAGCACCTACTGCAAAGGAACTAGCATCTGAATAGAGTTTGAAGGGTTGGTTGAACCTTGGGTAGGCCAATACTGGAGAAGGGATTAGGTTTTGTTTAAAGATTTCAAAGGCCTCTTTGCATTCGGAAGTCCCAATTATAGTCTTATCCCATTTTGGTGAGGGCATACAGTGGAGCTGCAATCTTGGCATAGTTGCAAATGAGCTTTTGGTAGTAGCCAGACAAGCCCAGGAAAATTTGAAGGTCTTTGAGATTGTTAGGTTTTGGATAATCTTTGACTGCTGAGAGCTTGTCTGGATCCAGAGAGATGCCTTGAGAACTAACCACTTGTCCCAGGTGACAAATTTAACGCTGTTCAAAACAACACTTTTCTGTGCGAAGCTTACGACTGGCTTGTCTTGAGACTTTCAAACATATCGTTGAGATGCTGGAGGTGCTCTGGCAAAGTTCTGCTAAATATGGTCACATCATCCAGATAGACTACTCAAAATTTCCAAGACAACCCACGTACTACGGCTTCTGTAACACTTTGAAAAGTGGCTGGACTGTTCTGAAGACCCATAGGCAGACGTTTGAACTGAAAAAGTCCCAAGTGGCAGCGTCATGCTGTGTATGGACGAGAAGCTGGATCAATGGAAATTTGGTAGAACCTACTCTGAAGGTCTAGAGTAATGACGTAAGCAGGACTGGCCGCACCAAGACTCTCTAAAGCATCTTCGGTTGTAGGCAAGGGATGAGTATCCTGAACTGTGTAGGCATTGAGTTTTCTGTAGTCTACCACAAAGCGATACCCTTTGTCCTTCTTTACCACCAGCAGGCAAGGTGCACCCCAGGGACTTGTAGATTCTTCGACAGTGTCTTGTTCAAGCATGTCTTTGATTATGTCCTCGAGGACTTGTTTGTGTTTGTGTCCCACTTTGTAGGCACGCTGATGGATTGGCTTCTGATTGGGCTGCTCTTCGATGGTCTGTTGCAGGATCTCACAGCATCCAAGCTTATCTGGACCTACAAAGACATCTGGGTAATTCTCCAGGAATTTCAGAAGTTGTTGCTTTTCTGTTGGAGATGCTGGAAGTTTTGAAGAGGACTGTCTCTGACTGAGGGGTAACTGTGGTGAAGCTTGAGTAGTAGTGATAGTACTGGAGTTGGTGGAACTAGGCTGAGGTTCTTGCATGAGATGGAACTGGTTTCCTGACGACAAGCACACCAACTTTCTGATGTCGGCACCCTTTGAAATGACCACAGGCTCATCTGTGAAGTTGCAGCATTTTTGGAAGACTGCGCCACCATACACCACCGATAAGGTGTTTCCTGGAAGGAGACCCGATGAATGCAGTGTGGGGGGTCCTGTGACCATGCCAACAACACCTTGTGAAAGTGGTTCACTACGAATCTTGGCAATCAAAACCATATCCGACTTAGGAGACACAGTGACTCAGTCTATAGCTGCAAGTTGCCTCCTAGGATCTAGTGACGGTTTGTTTGAGGCAAAGTCTAGGATGGCTTTGTGATCTTTGAGGAAGTCCAGGCCAAGAATTATTGCAGGTTGAAGATCAGGTGCTATGTAACACTTAACAGTAGCTTGCTGTGAGCCAGAGTAGAGCTTGAGATAGACCACGCCTATGATAGGTACTGTAGCTGTACTTCCTGTGATAATGTACTTTAGGTCGACTGGAGAGACATTAGGTATGTGACAGATAACTTGGTTGTTCAGAATACTGCTGTTTTTTTGGTTTTTTTTTTTAATGTTTTTATTCAGTTTTCATGTATATAGTACACACAACAACAGGTAGTCGTATACAAACAAACACAAGCAAACATACAGATGCAATCAGTCAAGTACAATTAATCCAGCCGTGTTCTCCACATATCCTAACAGTACATTACATTATCATCAACATTATCATGGGGTTCTCATAGGCAGTCTCCACTTTTATCCACCTGGAGATTTGGGTTCTTTACATCCTAATGAGTGGGGCTAATATTTAGTAATCGTATCCCCTGCATCATGAGCCCAGACCAGTCCTCAGCATCGTCTCTTCTGCCATACTTAGAGAGGACAGAAAGGGTGTCCACCCCCATAGGAATGCCTCTTCCCTATCACTTACAACAAATGTTAATCTTTCCAAGGCTAGAGTGTGCATTCTTAACTGGCACCACTGTGACACAGTGGGTTTGATGTGGGAAACCTACGTGTTCTGTATGCAGTGACGTTCCAGTACAAACAATGTTCCCATCCATCTGGGAAGTGGGGTCCACTCCTCTTCCTCTACCACCTCCACCCCAAACAGACACAACAGTGGGTCCCTCCTTAAAGGCTTACCTACCATCTGAGCCACCTCCCCCACTGCATCATCCCGGAATTTCATTAATATCGAACAAGACCAGAAACGATGCATGTAGGTGCCCCTCTCTGTCCCACACCGACCACACATGGGAGAAATTAGGGGTTGTGCTTTATGCACAGTAGCAGGTGGATAGTAAAGCCTGTGCAAAAACTTAAAGAAGGCCTCTTGAAACGTATTGCATACCATTACACCTTCTGGTATGTGGAGCACCACCTTCCAATTTTCCTCTGATGCATGTTGCCCCAGGTCTCTTCCCATAAAACCTTTGTATTTCCTGTCATATCTGGTAGGACCTGTTTGCCTTGCTTAGCAGCTTTTCCCAGAAAGCCCTTAGGGTCTTTTTTTGCTTGGGACACTAACTTTTCTACTGGGTCAGGTTGAAGACTATCCCAATTCCCTCTATCCAGCCTACCCACAAAGGCCCATACCTGCATATATCTGTACAGATTTTGCTCGTCTAACTGGAGACTTTGTTTACCATTTCAAAGGTGCACAGTTCTCCCTTTACCATTAGATGGCCTATACTGCTTATTCCCCTTTTCTCCCACTCTTTGAAACCTATGTCTTCTAATCCAGGTAAGAAGAATGGGTTCAGGGCTACTGGCATCAATAACGTTTCCCCTTGATCCTTCACTTTTTGCCTTTTAAGCCATCCCCAGGCCTTTAACACTGCTTCCACCATTGAATTGTAGTTAGCCACTTCTCTGTATGCCCTCAACCCTTTGCTATGTAAGTATGCAGTGAGTCTCCCTGAGGCTCCCAGCTGCTCTAGATTCACCCAACTAGCCACCGAGGGTCTGTGTACCCAATCTGCCATGTACCGCTGTTGGATTGCTAAGTAGTAGTTGCCGCAATCTGGAAAATTGAGGCCCCCTCTGTTCCTTTCAGCTTTTAACCATTGCAGACTGATTCTAGGCTTTTTCCCTCTCCATATAAACTCCGACAACATTCTTTCCCCCCTTTTAGTATCCCCTTTGTTAGTCCCAGGTATAGCATCTGCATTGGATACAGGATCCGGGGGAGGATATTCATTTTAATCAGGTTGATCCTCCCTAACCATGAGATCAGGAGCTGCGCCCATCTCCTGAGATCAGCCATAATGGTCTTGATCAAGGGGAGATAATTCAGACTATATAGGGCACCAAGTCCCTGACCCACTTGTACCCCAGAATACTGCTGTTGATAACTGATATTTCTGCTCCAGTGTCGACCAAGGCGTGCATGGACCAATCTCTGATGGTTACAAGGACATAGTTGGCTAGGAGATGTGACCTGATGACAGGTACTTTTGCCCTTGGAAGTGAGGGTGTGCCAGAGTTTGCAGTTGGAGGATGTGTTTTGTTTAAATTGTGAGAGTCAGAGGGGCGGTCAGTTGCTGTGTTCCCCTGCCCAACAAAAGCCCCTAGTGTGTTGGGTGGCGCTCGTTTCCCTGATCCTGGGAGTAGTTGCGGTTATCCTGTTGCTTGCGCTGTTGCTGGCACCCTTGGTTCTCTTGAGTCCTGTTGTAATACTTTAGCTTTTGGCAGACAGTGGCAGTGTGTCCTCTGAATCAACACCACAGGCAGGTTACAGGCTCTTGTGAAGGCGGAGGTGAATCAGGTGGCTGTCAAGGTGGTTGCATAGTGTTGACAGAATTTGCAGAGGAGGCAGTTGAGCTGATGTGTAAGGTATTGACAGTTGAGATAAGCTTGTCACTCATTGCTTGTTGCTGTTGGACACATGTGGCGAGTGCAGCCAGTTGTCAGGTTTGGGGCGTCTGAGCACTGGCAGACTGAAACATTGAGATTGACTCTTGGGCTAGCCATGCAGCTTGGATGGTGTTTGTCCAGGTGGTTGGCTTTTGCTCTATGACATAGGTATGAAATTGAGGAGACAGGCCCCGGACAAAGGCTGTTACTTGATCTTTTTCTATTTTCTGTAGGCGTTTGCAGTAACACTCAGTGTCCACTATGAAGGCTTCAAGAGATTCAGTGGGTTGTATGCTACGTTCCCACAGCTGTTGCTCCAATAACCAGGGTGGGTGTACTTGGAGAAAATGGTGTTTGAAAGTTGTATACAGGGTGGCAGTGACCCCTTTGACTTGTTCTGGAAGTGTGTTGAACCAGGAAATGGCAGTTCCTCTCATAAGCAAGTGCAAGGTATTGGAGATGCGCAAGGGATGAGTCCAACCATTGAAAGAAATCCATGCTTGGAATTGTTCCAGTCAGTTGACTGTGGTGAAATAGCTTTAATGTAGGCCAGGTCATCTTGAATGGCTTGCATGGTTGGTGCTCCGTGAGTTGAGATAGATGACTGGATATCATGCAGGATTATTTCATTTTGTAGCCCAATGCCCTTGAGGTAGGTGAAGGTAGAACTTTGGATGGTCCGGCGTCCATATCTGCGTCGTCTTCGGACATTGTGGTTGGAGATGAGCTGCGCTTCACTGAGCGAAGGTTGTAAGGATGAGAAGGAGTTGCCGTCATGCAGGAGATTGGACGTCGTGGAGTAGATGAAGTGCCGAGGAAAAAATATTTTTGTAGACAAAAGTACAACTTTTTGTAACAAAGTTTATCAAATGACATCCTAATAAGGAATTCCCATTCAATTGTGTTTTTTTTAAATAAAGGTTTTGTTGCAAAAAAATTGGCTATTTGTTGCAGTGTCCATTAATTTAAATAGGATTGCCATTGATTTCAATGGAGTGAGGTCAATTTGTGCCTTTCACAAGATGGCTGCCAAACTTTGACACGCAGTTCCTGTGGGTTTTAACTGCAGCAAGATGGCCACCAGCGGAGGGGTTAAGGGTCACTTCCTTCCTTGCTGTTCTGCTGTGCACAAGATGGATGCTACTTGTCACAAGGCTGCCTGGCTGCCCAAAATGGTGATCCCTGTGGCTGCTGTCCTCCTTCCCCACCCAGGCGAGAAAATTGCCGGGCTTTTATCTGGTGAGTCACAAGCTGAGAGGGAAATTTTTTCTTTCTTTGGTTCCCAGGCTTTCCCTCAGGGTTCTTTTATGTTCTGCCCCCAGGTTTTGTTTACTTTCTCTTGTCCTGTTATATGTTGATGTGCCCCTTGGTTTATTGGTTGCGCCCTGCCTGCACTTTGTTGCTGTGTATATTTACTTTCTCTGCTGCCTCCTTTTTTTTTCCCCTCTGGCATTTTGTTTCTCCTTGCAGTTTCTATTATGTATTGTTTGTATGGCCCTGTTTTGAAGCAAGGCCGAGTGGGGAGAAGGAGCAAGCTGGAGGGCCAAGTGTGGAACGGATTACTTCGTTATGCGGCCCAAGTTCTAGAGGAGTACAGCAGTTGTGCTGGAGGAGTGGACCTGAGCTGCGGTCTGATGCAGCTGTTGGGGAGGGTCACTAGAAGTGTGGAGCAAGCAGGAGGAGCTTGAGGCAGGCTTGGTGGTTCCCTGTGTAGTGAGTAGAGGCAGTCCGAGCAGGAGCAAAAGGATGCTGCGGTCAGGAGGAGCTCTGTGTGGCTGCAAGGTAAGAGCTGCAGTAGTTCAGGAGGAATGTAATTGAGCCATGATCCTTCGCGGCAAGAGTCAGGAGGGCAGGCAGTTCGGGAGGAGTGGGGTGCTTGTTGTGGAGTCGCTTTTGCTTGTATGTCTCCCTGTGTGGCGCACTGTCCGTGGAGTGGCAGTCAGGGAGAGCAGAGTGCTTGTGAAGCTGTGGCAGGTTAGTAGCGGCTTTGCAGTTGTTTGGGGTACACGGGCTGAGTGCTGATGCTAGGAGGGCAGAGTGGTTGTAAGAGGTGTGTGGTCCCTCGATGTAGCCAGGAGCCAGAGCAGCGTTCTTTGTGCAGCACAGTTATTTTGAGCTGCAGTTCTGCTGTGAGAGGCGCTGGGCTTGCTAGCTACAGCTGGGAGGGGTAGAGGGAGAAATATTGGCAAACGGAACAGTTCTAATGTCCGCCCTGTCACAAGGTAGGAGCTGGGGTTGCAGTCTTTGAACTCCGGGGTCAGAGGGCTGGGAGAAATACTTGGTAACAGTTAATTTAGTTGAAGGTGTGGTACCATAGGAGAGCTGTAGAAACAGGAGATAATTCATTTTCTTTCTGCCACCAAGCTGTGATGCAAGTAGCATTCATACTGTTCAAGCTTACTGGAGCGATGACTTGGGGACCCAGCAACGCAGGCAAGTGAGATGGGGGTCTGGACAGAAGGGTTGCATTCTCCACCATGTGTGGCATTTTTGGTATTTGGTCTGTCACTAAAGGACCCCTTACCTTCGCTGTGGTCTGCCAGACCCTTCGGTTGCTGCTGGTGAGAACCCCATCTGGACCATGAGAATAACTGGACTGATGCATAAAATAAAGAATACAGGCTTATTCTGTCCAGTAGTAGTTCTCTTCATGGAGACAAGCCCCAGACTGAATTTCTCTGACTGACAGGCATACATAGCACTGCCAGGCAGTGCAACAATTAGCTACATGCAGGGTCAAAGTGTTCTTAAAGGGGCAGCAGCTTAACATTACGCCCCATGCTTAATGTGTGCTTCATAATACATATATTTTATCATTGGACTTTTTTTTTCTTGTGGCAAGATTTTTCCCAAAGACACTCTTATAATTGAGTATTTGCTGCCCCAGTGTCTTACTAGGTATCAAATAAATAAAATAATGTTTTTTAAAGGCCAGTGCTCCCCATTTTTGTGCTAGGAGGTCGAGATATATGGAGAGCACCTAGAACCCTATGTGCTAATGCCAAAACCTGTAAAATAGTTAATTGTCATTCAATTAGTAATAAACAGCCTCCGGAGTAGTCTAGGAAAGCAGGGACCATTTGCCAAGCACCAGCCAATTGACCCTCCATGTCCTGAAACCCACAGTGCATTTGCTGTAGTTGTGCTGCCAGATAGTACAGAAGGGTGGGGTTGGCAAACCCAGTCCTCCTGGAATTTGAGAATATGGAAATCCTGATACAGAACTATGTATTCCTGATGGTTTATTTGTCCCAAGAATTTGGTAAGCATATTTAAATTGAATTTATGAATGAAGAATATTGGTATTTGGAGGGGATAAAGTCCCAAAGAGCATATATAACTCTGGAGAGGATCTTTATTTTGATGGGTGTTTAGCCTCCTGTCAAGGAAATGCAATCATATTTTGACATTTGCCTCCAGGTGCTGCGAAGGGGAGAATCATTTCAAATGTTTCTGCTAACTTTCCGGAGATGCAGAGTCCTACATACAGTATTTGATGTGCCTTCAGTCACTGTAATCACTGTAACCCTTAAAAGTCTGTATTGGTCAAGGGAAGAATGTCCTCCTTTAATTCATTTATTTTATATTTTACTTAAAATGTTGTTGACCTGGTGGGGATGCAGTGGGACACGTGGCCCTTTTCTACAGGCATGACCTGGGTACAGAAATAAGAGACTTAGAGATACACAACTATAACATCACGCTTATACAGTTGTACAAAATGCATACATCAAATGGCAAAATACAACTACATTAAGCTAATAGGTACTATATACACATAGCAATACGTCAGAGCAGTACTAAAAACAAGTACACCTATCTTTCATAAAAAGATGTTCTTCGTATTTAATTTTAAAAATATCAGTGTTGCCAACTTTTCTATTCCCCGGATCAATACTGTTTGATGGTTTAGTGACTGTGTAACAAAATGATGTTAGATTTTTTTTTTGTTTTATGTTTTAAAAAAAAAAGGTGTCTGAATAGATTACATATCATCTGACCCCAGGGTCCGCGCACAAGTTTTCAGGACATATAGAACTGCTAAAGGGCTGTTGTTACCCTTTTGCAGTACTGTAAAAGCAGAGTGGCTTTTAAGTTTATTGTGTAAGTAACTAGTTTTGATTCTCTGTTTTTGGGGTTGACTTTTCTTAGTTTAACTTTTATTTGCTAGGGAGGAGCTCTAGCTGGGAGAGATTTGTAGTTATTTGTGACTAGACCTGTTACTTAACCTCTGTGAAATAGGTGTCTGAAAGGAAGGAAGGAAGGCACTCCCCGGGGTGGAGGGTCAGAGCCGTAGTTGATTGTTTCAGGAGGGCACAGGTTTACTCCCACCCATCCCAAGCACATAACTTCCATTATAGCAGGGGTTTCGACATCACTTCCCCAAAATTGCTAACAACATGCACCTTTTCATATCCTTAAAGGCACAGTACACTGAATAGAGGGTAGAGACACTCACAAGCTTGCACACACTAAAACAAGAACAACAAATAAAAAAGAAAAAACATCTGAAACAGGAAGGGAGACAGACATCTGGGGAGCGGTGCAATGCACTGGCTATGGAGCAGCAGTCTTCCGGGAGACATTCTGGAGACTGTGTTGCTGCCCTATTTGCAGGCACCTCTCTGGTCTGAGGGAGGAGGTTGCTCAACTCCATGCTGACCTGGCAGGGATTTGGGAAACCTCCCCCACCGAGGGACCATGCAGGCCACTGCCACTACCTCAGAGGTTGCCAAGAAGGAGAAGTTGTTGGACTACGGTGGGCTCAGGGAGGGTGAGGGTGGTGGAACAGAGGCACATTCCTCCAGTTGTGCCTCTCCACAATTCATTCGCCACTCTGGCAGAGCATGGTTCCTCTATGGAGGCACCTGCAGTGGAGACCAAGGAGGATGCTGGGAACCTCCACAATGGAGCCCCACAGGAGGGTGGCACAGGACCCCACATGGGGAAGGAAACAACTCCTGGTGGGGGACTCAATTGTTAGGGGGGTAGAACTGGGGGAGGGAGGGAAAAGGGAGGTAAGATATCTGCCCGGCGCCATGGCTTGGAGGGACAGGAAATGAATCCTCAGGATCATGGGAGCAGCTACAAAGTGGAGTGAGCTGGATGTTATTAGAAACATAGAATTTGACGGCAGATAAGGACCGCTTGGCCCACCCGGTCTGCCCATTTCTCTACCTAATGGATAAGTTGCAGATCCTAGTTAACCAGCAGCCTACTTATTCCTATCCCCACCCCCTAGAATTGCTTTATGACTGTCCCATGCATGCTTGAAATTCCATCACTGTTTTTGACTCCACAGCCTCTTCCGGAAGGCCGTTCCATGCATCCAGAACCCTATCTGTCTATCCACCTAGGGACAAATCTCTCTCTCTATCCACCTAGGGACAAATGACTTGGCTGAAAATGGGATCAGAGCAGTACAACAGGAGTTTGTGGAATTGGAGAGGGGCCTTAGACAAGTGACACACACGGTAACTTTCTTGGAAGTGCTACCTGTCTATGGCATGGATGAGGCTAGGGTACTCCGCTCCATGGAATTCAATGACTGGTTGAAAAACTGGTGCAGAGCTCAGGGATTTGACTTCACTGGGGACTGGGGCTCCACTTGGAGGGATGTGGGCCTATATTGGTGCAATGGTCTGCATCTGTCCAGGAAGGGAACCAGGATCCTAGGTGATAGATTTAAATGCTTCATTGGCAAGCATTTAAACTAGCCAAGGGGAGGAGGCACTGAAAAGGAGAAGGGACATCCTACCCCCCAAAGAAAAGTAAGGGTAGTTAGTGAGGTAAACACCAAGATAGGGCAGTCGATAGGGAGATGGGCAGGGGTAGAAGGAGAAAAAGAGAAAGACAGTAAGGACAGGGATGGAGGAAAAAAGAAATAAGGCCATAAAAAAATGGAGAGTAATGAGTACCAGTGCCCGTAATCTAGGTAAAAAGCTCTCCGAAATGGTGGCCTTGATGGAAGAGGGATGCCTGGATATCGTGACAGTCACAGAAACATGGTACACAGAGAACCATGACTGGGATGTCAACATACCAGGGTACACTATCTACAGGAGGGATAGGGAGGGAAGAAGAGGAGGAGGAGTAGCTCTGTATGTAAGGGAACGGATCAAAGCAACAGAACTAAGGGGTAAACAGGGAGGGGAGGAGAGGAGGCACTATGGGGCACCCTGGAGACTGGAAATGGCACCACAGTCCGCACAGGGGTTGTATTCAGACCCTTGTCTCAAGGGAGAGGAAGTGGACAAGGAAATGATAGAAGGTATCCTTAGGATGGCAGAGAAAGGGGAGATATTGCTGATGGGGGCCCTGAATATGCCAGATGTTAACTGGAGCACCTTTGCTGCAGCCACATCCAAGAGCAGGGTCATTCTCAATACCCTACAGAGGGCATGCTTCAGACAGCTAGTTTTGGAACCCACTCGGGAGGGAACAATCTTAGACCTGGTACTCTCAGATGGGGACAGAAAGAGGATCTCAAATCTAGAAGTGGGTAGCCATCTGGGAACAAGTGACCACCAGTGTGGTTCACGATAAACTTAGCTGTAGAGTCAAGCCATACAAAAGTGAAGGTACTGGACTTCAGGCGGTCTGATTTTGTCAAAATGGGAGCGTGCCTCAGGAAAGCACTAGCAAACGGGCAAGAAGGTGGGTGGAGCAACAATGGGGAAACATCAAAATCGCCATCACAGAGGCAACAAGCCTTTGTGTGGAGCAAATAAATCAAAACAAAAGAAAAAAAAACCACTATGGTTCTCAAAAGAAGTGGCAGGGAAAGTTAGGGAGAAAAAGATAGCATTCAGGAAGTATGAGGAAACACAGAAGGAGTAGGACAGAGAACTGTACCAGTTAAAGCAGAAGGAAGCAGGGAAGGCAGTCAGAATAGCAAAGGCCCAAACCGAGGAAAAGATAGCCAGTTCGGTTAAGAAGGGGATAAAATCTTTTATAGGTACATTAGGAAGCAAAGAAAGACTAAGGCAGGGATACTGAGGCTGAAGAGTGACAGTGAAAAAGCAGGGATACTGAATGAATACTTCTGCTCAGTATTCACAAAGGAAGAGCAGGGGGAGATACCTAATCCAGTCAATAGAAGCACTCTGGATAGGGGGTTGATATTAGTCCTTTCACAGAAGAAAGGATTATGAAAGAACTCCTAAAACTGAAGGTGGATAAAGCAATGGGGCCTGACGGGATTCACCCCAGAATTCTAAAAGAACTAAGGGGAGAACTAGTAACACCACTGACTACCCTTTTTAATAAATCATGCGAAGATGGTGTGGTACCTGAGGACTGGAGGAGGGTAGATGTGATTCCCCTGCACAAAAGTGGGAGTAAGACAGAGGCAGAAAACTACAGACCTGTCAGTTTGACCTCAGTGGTAGGGAAAATGATGGAATCACTTCTGAAGGAAATAATTGTTGAGTACCTAGAGGCCAGTGGGGCACAGGACCCAAGGCAGCATGCATTCAGAGCGAGAAGATCATGCCAGATGAATCTAATAGATTTCTTTGACTGGGTGACCAAAGTAGTAGACCAGGGAGGGCTGTGGACATGGCCTACCTAGACTTTAGCAAGGCATTTGAGACAATCCCACATAAAAGATTAATAAACAAATTAGCCAGCCTGGGAGTGGGTCCCAGGGTGGTAGCCTGGGTAAAACACTGGCTGGACAACAGGAAACAGAGGGTAATAGTAAATGGGTTCACAGTGAAAGCAGGGTTCTGAGTGGGGCTGCAGAGTTCAGTACTGGGGCGGTCCCTTTTTTTTTTTTTTAATTTTATGCTCCTGCTCCTTGGCCCTCTCAGTCTGGGGGAGCCCCATCCCATCACCTTGGCATCCACCAGGCAGCACAGTACCCCAGGGATTACCCCCCCTCCGGCGGGGTCGACAGAGGGGGCCCTTCCTCTACTGAAACCGGATCAGTTTGCGCCATGGCTAGCCAGGTGTGGGACCTGTGAGCTCCCCCTCATTATCCTATGGGAGCCTTGTTTTTTCTTGTTTTCCTCCCTCTGCGGGAGAGCGGCGTGCATCGACGCCAGCAACTGAGCCCACACACGCTCATGTTACGCGAACCAGTCCAGTGTCTGCTGCCCCCCCCCCTTGTGGTGCAGTTCCGTGCCATCGAGCCCCAGCCTCCGCTAGGGGTCAGGCGAGCACTGTCCGCTGTCCTCCCGGAGATGGAGAGCAATCCATAGGATGCTTAATCCACCTTCTCCCAGCCGACCCATGGTGACCATGCTCGTTCCTGAAAGACAGGTCACCGGCATGGCACGAGGTGTGGCATTCATTGCTTCAGCCCTCAGCACCACCGGGCCGGGGCCGGTCTTTTTTAATGTCTTTATAAGTGACATTGCAGAAGGACTGGAGGGAAAAGTATGTCTCTTTGCAGATGACACAAAGATCTGCAACAAGGTTGATATGCAAGGTGGGGTAGAAAGGATGAAAAGGGACTTGGCAAGGTTGGCGGAATGGCCAAATATATGGCAGCTTAGATTCAGTGCAAAGAAGTGCAAAGTAATACACCTGGGAAACAACAACCCAGGGGAAGAGTACACAATGGGGGGGGGGGGGTGAGATACTGACAACAACAAAAATGGAAAGGGACCTGGGGGTAGTCATATCAGATGACCTAAAGGTTGGCCAGCAATGTAAGAAGGCAGTAAGGATGGCTGGAGGGATACTGGGATGCATAGGGAGAGACATCATCAGTAGAAAACAGGAAGTTGTTGTCCCTCTGTACAGACAGTTAGTAAGACCACATCTGGAGTACTGTGTACAGTTCTGGAGACCCCATCTCCACAAAGACATAGACAAGGGTTTAGGCTGTCCAGAGGATGGCAACCAAAATGGTGCAGGGTCTGCACCAAAAGACACATGAAGAAAGACTAAAGGAGCTTAAGATGTATAGCCTCGAGGAAAGGAGGGAGAGTGGGGAAATGATAGAAACTTTCAAATACCTCAAGGCATCAATAAAGTCCAAGAGGGTAGCATCTTTCAGAAAAAGAGAGGTGCAAGAACAAGGTGGCACAATTTGAAGATAGATGGGGATGGCTCAGAGGTAATGTGAGGAAGTATTTGTTCACGTAGAGAGTTGTAGATGTGTGGAACAGCCTTCCTGAGGAGGTCGTTGGGTCAAAAACAGTGGGGGAATTCAAGAATGTGTGGGACAGACATAAGGCAATTCTAGTGGGGGTAGTAGGAAGTAGGCTGTTGGTTAACTAGGATCTGCAGCTTATCCATTAGGTTGGGAAATGGGCAGACTAGGTGGGCCAAGCGGTCCTTATCTGCTTTCAGATTCTATGTTTCTATATTTATGCAATTTGTCCAGTTGACCAACCAATAACCATTTCAGTCTTTCATAAAGATTACAGTGATGCCCCCTAGACTTTGCTCTGAGGGCAACCTGTCAGATGAAATTGTACATACAAGTTGTTTCTTTAATACTTTCTAAGGAACCCCTCCCCACACAAGGCTCCCATAATCCATAGCTGGCAGTAAACAACTATATGTTAGACTTCTGCTTGCTTCATGAGTCAAAAAATCCTCGACTGCATATAATGCTCCCAGTTTTTATTCAGTTGAATGGAGGTTTGTTCTGCATGTTTTTCAGAATTTAAATGAGAGTCTAATGTAACACCCAAATGTTTGAACTTGCTATCTACTTTTGATCTCTCATACCATCAATAGCAACCTGAAAATGTTGTACCTCGGATAGTTTTTTGAGTAGTGCAGAATACCATTACATTAGTTTTTTTAATAAAAGTCTATTTTTTGAAACCATTTTGTTAAGATTTTATATTATGCTTCCATTTGATGACCTCAAGGTAGGGAAACAGTGTGACAAGGCATCAGGTAAAGCAAATAGGATGCTGGGATGTATAGGCAGGGGCATCACCAGCAGGAAAAGGGAGGTCATAATTCCGCTATACAAGACACTAGTGAGGCCCCACCTGGAGTACAGTGTACAGTTCTGGAGACCATACCTACGTAAGGACATAGACAGGGTAGAGAAGGTTCAGAGGAGGGCAACAAAGATGGTGCATGGGTTGCATCACAAATCCTATGAAGACAGGTTGAAGGAACTGAACATGTACTCCCTGGAGGAGAGGAGGGAGAGAGGGGATATGATAGAGACATACAAGTATCTTACAGGGAGGAACAGGGTGCAGGAAGACACTATTTTTAGCTAAAAAGATGTTTCAGGACTAGAGGGCATGGGATGAAGTTGGAGGAGGGACGATTCAGAGGAAACATGAGAAAGAATTTCTTCACAGAGCGGGTGGTGGACAAGTGGAACACCCTGCCAGAGGAAGTGGTGGGGGCTGAAACAATCACGGGATTTAAGAATGCATGGGATAGACATAAAGGAATTCTAGAGGTCAGGGGTAAGGGGAAATAGACTTCTAGGAAAACAAACTGAACTTACAAGCTCAAATGGGCAGACTAGGTGGGCCATAGGCCCTTATCTGCCGACACTGTCTATGTATCTATGTATGTATCATTTTTTGTTTTTTTGTGATGTATCTTTGTCTGCTATGTACATCACCGCATCATCGGCATACTGGACTGTTCTGAAATAGTGAGAGCCTTGGGAAGATTGTTGATGATAAATAATGAAAATAATAAAAGCACCAATGTTAAAATACAATGTGCACATATTCCGCCCTGAGCCAGAAGTATGACGCTTGCCCTGATTTGTCCACTGTCCACATATGACCAGCAGTGTGGGGCGTCCCCTAATTTACCCATTAGGTGCGTCCCCTAATTTACCCATTAGGTGCCATTTTTTTAAAATGTAACTTTATTGAAGAACTTTAGTACATTAAAACTTGATACAAATACCCAGCTTCATCTCATACATTCAGGTTCATAGCAGTGTGGTACAAGTATGCATTGTCTTAGTCATACTATAAAGGAAAGCACAGTTTGGGTCTCTGTCATTTGTTTTGATCGTTTGTAGAGAGTCTGTTGCCCTGCTCTATTGCTTTCTGACCTCTAGGATCTTAGATCTTCTTCAAGGGTATCTCTCATCAGGTCACACACCTCTGAGACTTATAGCCACCAGTGCTAGGACCACATGGAAACTTTTGCAAGCAGTCCACCAGGGGCCAACATCGGCTGCTCTGTAAACGTGGGCAGCCCCCTTTCTTCTTCAGTTCTTTTCCTGTCGTCGACCATACTCGTCGGACTGCTTGCAGAAACACTGCTGCAATTGCCGCAGTTTTATTTTTTTGAACGTAGAAATCACTTTAATAAGTGATTTTTTTGATGGCATGTATGTCATTGAAGGAACCATCGAAACTGTTCTGATATTGTGAATGCAGTGAGAAGACTTACACTGGTGATTCTCATGACGTCTGCATCTGTTGCCTCGACCCAGACCATGACATGCAAGGTCACCCAGAATACTGTTCTGGTTAATTACATTTTCAGTCACAGGAGTGTGGTGTGCATATTTATGGAACACATACAAACAGAAGAGAGAAAGAAGTAGGTGCCTCAGTTGGGACTTGAACCCCAGGCTGGCCGGACTACTGTTGTGGTTGTGCTACCTGCTGCACACTGCACTCTTGTTGGCCTTGGTTCAAGTCCCAGCTGAGGCACTTCTTTCTCTCTTCTCTTTTGTAGGTGTTTCATAAATATGCACATCACAGTCTTATGATTGAAAATGTAATTATCTATGCAGCAGTAGGTTGTGCATTAAAGAAGGAATAACGTGCTCTGGGACAGCTCAGTCTCCAGCTGCCTTGGTGGCACAGCTGGTAGCACAACTGGGATGGTATTCCGGATGGTGTGGGTTCAAATCCCAGCTGAGGCACTTACTACTTTCTCTCTTTTGTTTGTGTGCATTCCATAAATATGCACACCGCACTTTTGTAATTGAAAATAAAAATCATCTGTGCAGTGCCAGGTTGTGCAATAGAGAAAGAGTAATGGGCTCCAGGAGGGCCCAGTTTCCAGTTGCCTTCATGGCGCAGCTGGTAATGCACGTGGAATGGTATTTCTGGGGTGCCTGGGTTCACATCCCAGCTGAAGCACTTACTTCTATTTCTCTTCTGTTTGTATACATATGAGGAACCCTAAGTGGACCCTAAGAGTCCTGTGGGACCAGCTTACCAACGATCTAGAACAAAGAGTTCTAGTAACCTCTCCTGTACTCAAAGTGCTCAAGTGGTGGATGGAACTCAGCAAACTATTAAAGGGGGTTCCTTTCCTGATCCCCACCCCTCTTCAGATTCTAATTCTGTTTTTTATTATTTTCAGGAGCAATACAGTGATTACAGCATTTGTTCTGATGTGACAATTGATAGAAATGTTATCTGGTACATTTTACACTTTTTTCTTCATTATTACAATTAAGTATAATGTGCTATTGTTATTATCTGTACATTCTGAAATTCTGGGTGGGGTCATATCTCTATAACTTTCCCTGGTTTCTTTATAGTGTATGACTGTATGTTTTAAGGGATAATATCAGGTCTATGTTGCATAACCCACAGGAACAATTTACTCCAAAACTGATTAAATATATTTTCTCTTAGGTTCCTTTTGGCAGTTAGTTTTTCCATGAGGTTTATCCTCTGTACCATATCTTCCCATTCTGTCTGGTTTGGAATTTTGTTCAAAAACCATCTGCATGAAATGACTTTTCTAGCTGCTATCAGAAAAATTGCTGGAATCTTTCTAGTATGGGTATTCCGAATATGCTCAGGAAAGTGTAATAATAAAGCACATTCAGGAGATCACTCCCCCAGGTCTGAGAATAATTCTCTTAGAGCATTCAGTATTATTAACCAGAATGGTTTAAGGAATCTGCAGTCCCAGAAAATGTGGGTATGTGTTGCCATATCTTCCCCACATTTTTGCCAGTATTTAGTCCCATGGCAAGCATCAAATTTCCTGGTAATTTGTGGGGTGCGGATATCTGGATACACATTTCTAGCCATATTCCTTCCAGCTGTGTAACATCATGACTTTATGCTGGTTAAAGTATACCTTCCTCCATTCTTCCTTTTCCCATTTCCCCTGTGCTTTTACCACTGCCTAGGATTGCGTAGATTGCCTTATATATTTGAGCAACATGTTCAGGGATGGTATTTTCCATGGTAGAAATTATTTGGACAAGGGGGTATGCATCTTGTATATAGAGAATAGTGCATGGGGAATCATGCGCAACCAGCCTATTGTACCACAGAGGGGTTCTGATTACCTCAGATCTCGAGAGCAAAGCTCGAGAGGTCCGTGGTAATCAGAACCCTGAGATGGTACAATAGGCTGGTTGTGCATGAGGTTCCCCATGCGTATTTTTTATAGTATATAGTCCCCATTTTTGATTACGGTTTTAATTTTTAAAATAGAAAAAAAAAGTTTGTTGCTCCATCCTGCTGTTCATGTTAGGGCATGCTTGCTAGGTGGTGTGCGTGGTTGCTAGGGAACAGATGTTATGTTGTTTAATGAGCAGCCTTCTATTTGCTGTCATTTCGGTGTTGGGGGATTTTCAAAAAAGATAACATGGCGGTCGTAGTTATGGCTAAGTGAGCGGGAGTTGGTTTGAGGATCACTCGGTCATTGTTTCTGTTAAAACTTAAAATATCTGGCTGATCCTGCATTTTCATAATATCTGGTTGATTCTGCGTCTTTTGAGGCTGTGATGCGACTGCTTCTACTGCCGCCGCTGGGAGTGTGGAGCCTGCCGTTTCCGCTGAGTAAAGGTAGGAGACTGAGTGCATGGAACCTCTAGAGGTTTTCAAAATGTTGTTCTGCTGCAGTAGGTTACAGTTGCATTCCATGACCTTTTGAACTGCAGCAGAACAACATTTTTAGGACCTCCAGTTTCCGTGCCTAGTAAGGGTCCACTATACGCTATATTCCAATTGTGCCCAATAGATTTTACAGAAAAAGTCCGAAGCTGTAAATATCTAAAATGGTCTTGTTGCAATAATTAGTATTTTTATTTGAGGAAGTGGAATATGCTGAGAACTCCATTTTCATATATTTGGTAATAATGTTTAAATCCTAATCTTTGCCGGCATTTGAAAGTATGACCAGCATTTGAAAGTATGATCTAGATTAGCTGGAACGAATCTGGGATCCTCTGCTGGGATATACAGTGAGTTTGTTGTCTAGTCGATCGGTGGATTTTGCAGAAGTTTGTTCCAGATATCCACTATATGTCCTGTATAAACAGAGTCCCATTCTGGAACTCTCTTAAGGCTAATTTTCTTATCCCTAAATAATGTAGCCTCAGTCTGTCCTATTATTTCTCCTAATTCTAGTTCCTTCCTGTATTTGGATGCCTTATACTCTAACCTTTGTAATGCATGGGATATTTGTGTAGCTTGGTAATATTTTTCTAGATGTGGCAGGGATAAACCTCCTTGGTTCTTTGGGAGTTGTAAAGGTGAGTAGGTCTTTCTTGGTCTCTTTCCTTGCCATATAAAATTAGTTATTAATGTAACCATTTTTTTAAAATCCAGCTTACTTGGTGATATTGGAATATTCTGGTAGCATATAGCACTCTTGGTAGGATGTTCATTCTAATTACTTCAGTTCTTTTGTGCTAATGATTGGGGTGGGTGTATCCATCACTGTAGGTCTTCTTTAATCTTTGTGTTTAGTGGGGTATGATTATTCACATAGATGGATGTTTGATTTTGGGGAATAATAATTGCTAAATATTTGAATTTAGTGCCATTCCAGCGAAGAGGAAATTGCTGCATCACTTGAGTGCTAGGGTCATATCTGAATTTAGGATTTCTGTTTTTCCTTTATTTAATTTATAGCCTGCTAAAGTTTCAATTTTATCTAATATGGCAAATAGTATCAGGAGAGAAGTCTTTGGCTGAGTCATGTATATAAGTAGAGCATCTGCATAAAATACTGTTCTATGTTCTGCGCCCTGGTATGTATAGCCCTTTATTTTTGAATTTGCCCTGATTACTTGAGCTAATGGCTCTGCATAGATAGCAAAAAGTAAGGGAGATAAAGGGCATGCATCCCTGCCGGGTGCTTCTTTGAAGGGGGAATCACACGGAGTATGCGCCATTGATTTTAACCATCGCCTACAGGGAGGAGTATATATTTCTTACTATATCTCTGAATTAATTGGGAAAATTGAACGCTTCTAAGGTGTAATTCAAGAATGTTCAGGATACTCTATCACATACTTTCTGGGCATCCATACTGAGTATTAAAAATGAGGTGCTGTTTTTTTGGCTTTTTCTAAAATGTATAATGTTCTCTTAACATTATCAGAGGTTTGTCTTTTAGCAATGAACCCTGCTTGGTCTTTATGTATGATGTGTGGTAGAAGTTCTTCCAGCCTGTTAGCTAATATTGAGGTATAATATTTATAATCTTGGTTCAAAACCGAGATTGGATGGTAAGAGTCACAATTTCGGGGATCTTTATTAGGTTTTACTATCGCTGATATGTTTGCATATTGCCAGCTGGAGGAGGATATTGTATCTCCTTTTTTTAGGTCCTAGAAGAGAGTTCTTATTTCTGACCTTAATTCCTTTTGAAACTTTTTATAAAATTCTGCGGGAATTCCATCTGGACCTGGACGTTTACCTGTTTTAGAATGTTTGATTACTTTAGTGATCTCGTGGTCGGTGATGGGTTGAGAAAGCTACTCTTGTTGTTGTTCTGTAAATTGGGGCAATTTTAGTTTTACAAAAAATTTAGAATAGTCATTCTCCATCGGTTCTGGTCCTTGGGAGTGTTATTTGGAATAATATGCTCAAAATCCTTCTAGAATATCTTTTTATTGGTTAGAATTTGGGAAGTTTCAGGGTGCTTAATTTTAGTGATAATAGCTTGTTTACATGGTTGCTTAAGCCGATAGGCTAGACGTTTTTCTGCTTTGACCCCTTCCTCATAGTATTTCTGTCTAACATATAATAATGCCTGTTCCGTCTTCTGTGTTAGAATATTTTGTAGTTGGGATTTAACTCTAGTTATCTGGGGTAAAATAGAGCTATCCTCTTGTGAATGTGCCTTTTGCAGAAACTCTAGTTCATTTTCTAGTTCCTGCTGTCTTTTTTTCTCTTCTTTTCTTTGAGGCATAGGCTATCATCTCTCTTCTCAATACAGCCTTTACTGTGTACTATCTAACTCTCAAACTCACCTCTGGTGTTGAATTCTCCCTTATAATTTGAAGTAATCTATTTTTGATCAAATCAAAACATTTTGGGTCTCTAAGGAGTGACATTAAATCTGCATTGTTTAGGTGTTTGTTCTGCTCCTGTATATAAATCAATTAACACTGGATCATGATCAGGAAGCAGAATAGGTTGTAGTCCTGTATTTTGTAACTAAATCTATATGCTCTGCTGTCTACAGGAAGTAATCAATTTGAGAGTATGTATGATAAACCCCTAGAAGAAAGTGTATTGTCTGCCTGTGGGGTTCCGATGTTGCCAGACATCTGTTAATCCTAAATCTTTAATCAGGCATTTGCCGTGCCTTTGTCCTGCTGTTGCCTTGGGGGGTGGTGTGGGTTAGAACTGTCCTTACCTCCCTCCATCAAGAGATTGAAGTCTCCCCTTATCAATAGCCACCCCCTTTAAATTCTAATATTTTATCAAAAAGATTTTGGTGGGTGACACCAGGAGCCCTTAACTATTGCTATATGGCCCTCTCTATTCCTATAATGGTCTTGTACTACGAAATTTGAAGTTTTAGGAATCGGGGCTGCTATTCCTCCTCTTCTTCTTCCTGTAGCATATGTACTCGATATCACTGATTTTATCCCAAATTTGTTTAATTTTTGATGCTCTGCATGTGACAAGTGGGTTTCTTGCAAGAGAATGATCTGAGGGTTCAATCTTTTAAGATGTGAAATAACTTTTTCCCTTTTAATAGGGTTACTTAGTCCATTTACATTTTGAGATACCACCCTAAATGTCTGTGGATATGTCATTATTGAGATATCTTGGGAGGGGGAAGGGGGAGGGAGGGACCTCACCCCCATACCCCAGTCCCACATCATGTATCTTGTCTATCACTACATATTTCATATTCCTCCAGCAACTGTCCATTTTCAGTTTACCTACTGTATCTGTATGCTCCCAGTTTTATCCTCTCCTTCCTTTACTCTTAGAGGCCAAACTTGCCTCGTATAACTGTTTAAAGTAACACCCAAGAAACTTTGGTTAGGAACAGTGAGCACAATTCCCTGAATCATGCTCATAACTGTGTACAAAAGCTGTAAAAAGGTTTGGACTTCCATAGTCAATTACATTGCCATGTATTGACATCGATGAGTCTGTTCGCCGGTTTGGGTCAATTATTTCCTTGCTAGAGGAGATGGATCCAAGGGGTGGGTATTCCCCCCCTCAAAATATGGGGACAGGTAGCTCAAAAGCTGAGCCTAAATAACTTAAAAGTGGGGTGGGAAAGGGTTTTCTCAGGAAATCAACTCTGTGATGATGCATCTGCCTTTGTCTCATTTCCTCCTTTCTCTGAGCTGCTATTTTTATGGGGTGTTCTGTAACCAAAAGAACAAAAGAGGTGGAGGTTTTTACTGTTACGATTCTCAATAGATTATCTCATCTTTTTACAAGTCTCTCTTATCCAGATCGTTATATTATGCCTGTGCCGTCTTAATTTTTACTCTTTACAGTTATCCTAATAAAGCAGTCTCTTCTTCCTTGATTTTGTAAGGTCTCTGGGTCTGCTACAGCATCCAGGTCCATTCCCACTGACCCCCAGAGAAGGTGGCATCGCTCTCCATCCCCACCCTCGCCCGTCCCCCAACCCCCTGGATCAGGAGGACATCCTCGTATCACTCTGTAAATTTGTGATGGATCTGTTCCAATTCGCTGGTCAAATCATTATTTTGAGGGAAACATTTGGTACATGGTTATGAGGGACACCATCTTATTCACTTTTTTCCCTTCCTTGGCTCCGCATCATAAGAGGTGGAGTCGATCACCTGAAGGGCCTCAGTGTTATCTATAGTAACTTTAAAGACTGTGTGGATTGTAGCGGGCCTCTGCCTCAACAATGGCAATTTATTGCAACAGCATCCCTGTTTCTCAGGATGGAGTCATAATCGAGCAGTGATCCCCCTTGGTTCAGTTCCCCAGCCCCTTACAGGATCTTTTTGCTGCTCTATTGTTATATGCCATTGCTGTCTTTCTTTTACTCTGGGGAGCAGAGGGGGAGCCTGTCCTCTGGTCCCTATCTCGCAGGTACTCTGGGATAGTCTCTCCCCTGCATCACCCTCGTTCTTTCAGATTACCGCAGGCTGAAATAAGCCCCCTTTATTTTAAATGATGTCTGCCCCTCAGACACCATACACACCATCTTTATAATTTTCCCCTTTGTATTGGGACATGCTATTCTTCCAGTTATTGAGTGTGATTACCTTCTGCTATATTTGAAGTGGGTCCTCCCTCCTCCCAGGACCGGTTGAGTTAGGACAAGAAACAGGACGACCCCTTCCCCCCAGGGTAGGAGAGCCCAGGGGAAGTCAGCCCAGATCACTCATGGCATTCCCATTGGCTCTGTGAAGTGTCCCTGCTTCAATTTAAGCATCTGTTCTGGTGAATTGAGCCAATAGCTTCTTTATTGCATTCAGGGAGGCTTGCTGCTACAAAGAATCTGGGGCCTGCACCAATTTTCCATTGGATCGTGTGGCAAATGTTCACTGTGATTTGGGTGTCCTGTTGTTGACCTCTTAACCTCTTTTCTGTAAGTCCTCTAACACATCTATTGCTCTTTCATAAGTGTGCTGCCCATTTGGAAACTGGACCATTAGTTTAGCCGGATAAGGGGTGTGGAATTTTAATTTGAGCTGTCACAGCAGTGGAAAAAGGAGAATATACTCCCGTCTGCGTTGCATTGTTGCAGAGACATAATCATTGTCAAAAAATATTCTATTATCACCATAGAACGTTTTCCCCCTGTACCCAGGCTTTCGACAAAATTGGGTCATTTGTAGAGTATCTGAGAAATCTCACAATTATCGATCGAGGGTGGGCATCTGGATATGTTGGCCTAGGTCCCAATGCTCTGTGCACTCGCTCTATTTCCACCTGAAACTCCTTCTCCAGTGTCAGGGAGGTATGCAGGAGTGTATCAATAAACTCTTCAATATCTGTGCCCTCACTGTCCTCCAGAACCCCATAAATTCTTAAATTCTTTCTACAATGGCGATTCTCAAAGTCGTCTTGGTGCTCCTGCATGGCATTTGCATATCTCCATGAGCTGGGACACAGTAGTTTGTAGGTGGGTAGAGATGTCAGTCTGGTTTGTGGCTTTTTCCTCGAGTTGTGTGACTTGACTGTAAAGTGGAAACTTCTGTTTTTAATTGTTCATAGTCGGTTTTGAATGATTGAAGGTCCGACTTTATTTCCTGCAGCTCATTTATGATTAGGTCCAGTTTCCCATTCATTGTGTTTTTTTATTTTTCTGTTTCGTAGGCCTGCTGGAGAAGCCCACCATGTGTTGCGATTGCACGGTGGTTCCTGGGTCTGAAATATCAAGGTCTGAACCCTCCTCTTCTACCGGTAGCATACTGTATCTATTAGCTCCTCCTTTAGCTCTAGTATTAGCCATTTCAGTATTTAAGGACTTCATGCTTTTTATTTTGTAATAATTCGGCTATTTATTGTGGTGTTTTTTTCTTGCGGCGAGGTAGTGGAGCTTGTCTATCAGGCAGCCATCGGCAGGAAGGCAGAACCGGATGTCTGCCCCTCTTCAGATTCTAATAACAGATGCCTTCGGATAGGCTGGGATGCACACTTAAGGCCCCATCAGATACAGGGCACATGGTCCACAGTGCAGCGCACCCTGCACTTGAATGTTCTAGAGATGCGAGCTGTCCTGTATGGGCTACAAACCTTCCAGACTGACCTGCCCCAGGGTCCTCTGTTAGTGCAGACAGACAAGTCAGTGTAATGCCTTGATTCAAAAAGCAGAGGGGGAACTCACTCTTATCCCCTGTGCAGGGAAGCAATGAGAGTTTGGTACTGGCTCTAGAACATGGTCTAAAACTGTCAGTGGTACCTGTTTCAGGTGTCCAGAGAATCTTGGCAAACAAGCTAAGAAGGTCATAGTCCAGAATGCATGAGTGAGAACTGATGACTTCAGTAGTACAAGATCTGTTCAACAGATAGTCATCCAGAGTTGAACCTTTTTGTGTCCCCACACAATGCAAAACTGACGCGTTTCTGCTCGCTCGCTCCACGGCTTGGAGTTTTCTGGTGAGACGTGTTCTTCTCTTGGAAGAGGAGGTTCCTATAAGCCTTCCCTCCCTTCCCTCTAATTCAGAGAGTGCTGCTCAAGCTCCAAATGGAGGGGGCAACTCTGATCCTCATTGCTCCCCTATGGCCTCGCCAGATCTGGTTCCCTCTACTGCAACAGCTAGCAGTGGAACCACCAGTACCTCTGCCCTTATGCTGGGGCCTATTTTCACAGGAACAGGGAACCCTGGTCCATCCAGACCTCAGATCACTTCATCTTCATGCATGGCTTCTGAAGATGTAGCCATTGCTAGGTTTCCCAAAAGGTGGCTATTGTCGTGGTAGCTGCGAGAAAGACTTCCACTAGATCCACTGGATGCGGTTTGCTTTGTGGGATATTTCTGATCACTTAGATCCATTTACCTGTCCAGTTAATCAGGTTCTGGAGTATCTGTTGTCCTTTATTAGATTCAGGCCTGCAGTATTCCTTTATCAAAGTGCACTTGGCTGCCATTTCTGCTTTCCATGTGCCTACTGAGGGTCGTGCAGTTGCCCAGCTGGAGGTGGCCCGTAGGTTTTTGAGAGGCATTCTACACTTGAAACCTCCAGTCTGCAATCCAGTCCTGGCTTGGGACCTGAATTTTGTTTTAGAAAATCTTACTTTGTTCCTTTTGAGCCAGCCATGACTTGTGGCTTACGCTTTCTTTCTTGGAAAGCATTGCTTTTAGTTGCTATTGCTTCTATGTGAATAATTTCAGAGCTACAGTCTCTAATATGTGAGCCTCCTTGTTTTATTTTTTCACAAAGACAGGGTGTCCATACTAATACTAAGTTTTTAGCAAAGGTGGTATCTGAGTCTACTTTAAATCAAACCATCACCTGCCAGTTTATCTTCCTGAGCATTCGAGTCTAGGGGAAGCATTGCTTCATTCCCCAGATGTACATAGAATACTCAGCTACTGTATACACTGCATGAAGGACTGCAGAAGGTCCTTGTAGCTTTTTGTTTCATTCACCCCTGGGAAAGAGGGCACTCCAGTTTCTAAACAGTGCTTATCCAAATGGCTAGCAAATTATTACTCTATGTTACAGGAAGTACAGTAAGGAACTTCCTGGGGTGGATCGTGGCCATTCCACTAGAAGCATAGCCACATCTGTTGCCTGTTTCAAGAATGTGTCTGCTGCAGAGATCTGTGCAGCTGCCACCTGCAGTACTGTTCACACTTTCACTAAACACTACAGTCTGAACATTGCCTCTCGAAAAAGGACTGGCTTTGGCCTAGCTGTGCGTCAAGGCCTACTTTCTTAGGCCTTTAGGCTCCAGCCACCTATTCTATTTATGGTCAGCACTGCTTGGTACTCGTTCCATAGGTGTGGCCTGTTGAAAGAGAGATCCTCAAAGAAGGTAGAACAGTCACTTACTTACTGTTAACAGTAGATCCTCAAGAGAATCTGTTTTATCAGGCCATGCCATCACACCCTCATTCCCCCTATGAGGCTCTGAGACTCTAGATAGGCTCTACCTGTTGCTCTCTGCCCACCTGGTTGGCAGAGTCCTACTTTCTCTCCTGATTCCCTACAGGGAGGTCCTCCAAGCATGATCTCTGGTGGGGAACTGTTTGCAAAAGTTTCCATGTGGTCCTAGCACCTGGTGGCTATAAGTTCTATAGGTGTAGCCTGATGAGAGAGTCACTCGAAGATCTACTGTTAACAGTAAGTATGTAGCTGCTCTTTCTTACATTTTTCTGTAGTCCTCTAAAACCGTCCATGCTTGCCCCTGCTCAGGGACTATGATATGTAGTTGAAGTCCCATTTCCCCATATATATTGTCTACCTGAGCACTTGGGTATAAAGCTATCCGCTCTCTGATTATCCTGGAATGTCAGCTGTTTCATCTCATAGAGCTCTCCCACCACTTCAAGCCAGTGCTAGCTCATTGGTGGGCCTGGCCTCAGCCAACATCTGGTTATGGCCTTCTGTGCAACCACTATCAGGACCTGCCATAGGCATATTGTATCTCTGCCCCATACCCTGACAGGATGGAGCCCCAAGATGGCTTTCAGTAGAGTCAATGGGGCGTCCAGTCCAATTAGCTCCCTCATGACCTCTTCAGCCTCCTTCCAGTATTCGACTAATTTTGAGCAGGACCAAAAAATGTGTGAATGATGCTCCCACTCATCTGTACACTGCCTCCAGCACCTCTGTGATTTATCTGGTGCCTGCTTTCCTCATATAATTTGCGTGTAAATGACGTGTGTTTTAGTTTTCCAGCTGCATTACTAAGGGAGGAGCTAGTTGTGCAATAGGCAGGTGAGAAAATCTGGGGCCAGTCCTTTTCCGAGATCATGCGATCATTTTCCCCTCCCACCTGTGTTTGATTTTGGCTGCTTGTGCCATGTCTGTAGCTCAAAATACTTTATTTAGTACTGTATTTTGCCTTGTGGCTTTTTCTCTCCAGTATACTCCAGATTGTTTCCTTTAATTTAACAATCCATGGTGGGTCTAGTGGGAGTCCTTTTGGGGTTCGTATGTACACTCTGGTCTGTAAGTACCTAAACTGGTCTGAGTTGTCTAGGTGGAATGCCTGTTTTAACATGTAAAAGTTCAGTATAGTTTCCCAAGACATAAATTGTATCAAGAAGCATAGGTCCTGTCAGTCCTATTACTGGTATCTGAGATTTATTTATTTACTTCAGATTAGGATTAATACATTTGAGTCAAGGACTCATTTTCAAAGGTTCCAAGTCAGTGGTGGACAAACAGAACAGTCAATACAAGGTATACAGTATCACAGGGTACAATTGCACAGGCAATCAAATAAGTTGAAATTACATACAGCTTATAAGCAGTAATATCAAGAATAGATTAATAAGAGAAAGGTGGGTAGGACGCAGTGTTGGGGTTCACTAACAGTAGAATGTTCAAAAACTGAAGGGAGGGGTGGTCAGCCAAGAGTGGGCGTCATCTGTGCTGGGGGGGGGTGAGTGAGGGAGTGAGAAGAAATGAGAGAAAGGGGGAAGTATAGCGTAGGTGAGGATAGCACAGGGGTTAGTAATGAGAGGGGTGGAGGGGGGGAGTAGATTGAGGGTGATTTGGGAGACTGATGTGCGGTCGCTAGAGCAGGCAGGTACAGGTCTTAGTAGATCTAGCACTACAGGTAGGAAGACTGGATCCCATGCCAGCCATCTGAATGGCCAGAAGGGTGCTTGTACCTTATCCTACCCATGCTCTGTAACCTGTTGTTACTTTGTTCCGTACCACCATTAAGGTGATGATTACATTTTTCTGCTTGTAGCTCCACGTTCTTCTTTCTGTTCTGTCCTTTTCCAGGTGGTTTGGTATGAGGAACAGCAACATTCTGGCATCATGTACTGTGTGGTAGTATAGCTCTAGGTCTGGTGTCATGTACTGTGTGGTAGTATAGCTCTAGGTCTGGCATCATGTACTGTGTGGTAGTATAGCTCTAGGTCTGGCATCACGTACTGTGTGGTAGTATAGCTCTAGGTCTGGCATCATGTACTGTGTGGTAGTATAGCTCTAGGTCTGGCATCACATACTGTGTGGTAGAATAGCTCTAGGTCTGGCATCATGTATTGTGTGGTACTATAGCTCTAGGTCTGGCATCACGTACTGTGTGGTAGTATAGCTCTAGGTCTGGCATCATGTACTATGTGGTAAAATAGCTCTGGCATCATGTATTGTGTGGTAGTATAGCTCTAGGTCTGGCAGTGCTGCTCCCCCCACCCCCGACTTGTCCTGCTATAATAGTTAGAATCGGATGCGGGGTCTCCTACCTGCCCAGAGATATTTGGAGAGGGTCTTTTGCCAGGAGGCAAACTGTTTTTTGTGGATTAGAGCCGGTACACATTGGAACATTCATAACTGGGTAGAATGTTCATTATAAGGGAATCTGTTCTAGAGTATAATAGGATGTTTAACAAGGACCGCCTCTTAAGGTCTTCCTGTATCTGAGCTGTGAGTGGAAGACTGTTGGTCTCATACAATTTAATTGGGTCCTTGGTGACTTGTATTCTGAGTTATTTTGTGTGGGTGGCACTCCAGTTTAGGGGGAAGAGATCTCACAACTGGCTTGAGTGAGAGTAGTGAACTTTCAGGACATATCCTGCTTGTGTGCTAAAGAGTTAAAGGCCTCTCCAAACTTTCCATAATTGATTCCTCAGGATTTTTCAGGTACAGTAGTACATCATCTGTGTACAGGACTATTTTCTGGGCCCAGCTTCCCAGATCTGTTCCTCTTATTTGGGGTTTAACCTGATCCATTGAGCCAAAGGCTTGATACAAAGAGTGAACAGGAAGGGTGAGAGGGGGCAGCCCTATTGCATCCTATGATGTAGGTTAAATTTGGGGACACGCCACCATTTGTCCACACATAAGCATGCAGGGAAGAATAGAGGGATTTGTACAACTTTGATATTAAGTGCCATTGTAACATTTTATAACCACTTGTGTGCCACAGTGTTTCAGCAAGCTTGGCCATAATGAATCACACGGCGCTGATGTACATCTCTCGCCATGTGAACGAGGCTTAAGAGACACTCCCTTGCCAGAGAGGAGTATATCCTAGGACAGTATAGTATACTGAGCTGTGAGAGAGACTCTTCTTCAGCGGGGAGAGATTATGTCCTAAGACTGTGTAGCATACGGAGCTGTGAGAGACACCCTGCTTGGGGAGGAGGGATTACGGCCTAGCTGAAGAAACTTTCCATGACTGGGGAAAGATTATGTCCTGGGATTGTGAGAGAGACTCTCCCTGACTGAAGAGAGATTGTGCCCTAGGACTGTGAAACATACCAAGCTCTAAAAGAGACTTTCCATTACTTGGGAAGGATTATGTTTTAGGATTGTGAGAGAGACACTCTTCCGTGACTGGGAAGGGGTTACGTCCTAGGATTGTGTGGCATACCATGCTCTGAGACAGACGCACCCTGTCTAGGAAGGGATTAAGTTCTAGGACCATGTAGCATACCGATCTGTGAGAGACTCTCCCTGATTGGGGTGGAATTGCACCCTAGGCCTGTGTAGCATACTGAGCTCTGAGAGAGACTCCCCCTGATGGGGGAGGGATTGCGCCCTAGTACTGTGTAGTATACCGAGCTGTGATTGAGATTCTTCTCTTACTGGGGAGAGATTATGCCTTAGGATGGTGTAGCATACTGAGCTGTGTGTGTGTGTGTGTGTGTGTGTGTGTGACACGCACACACTGGCCAGGGAGGGATGATGTTCTACAACTGTGTAGTATTCCGAGCTGTGAGAGACACACACACACACACACACACACACACACACACACACTGGCCGGGAAGGGATTACATCCTAGGACTGAGTGGGTGGAAGGAATACTTTATTTTGAATATTTGCACAAGTTTTAGTATTCGGGGCCCCAAGTATTCGTAATTCAGTATTTGTATTCGTATTTGTTATTTGTGTATTTGTTGGGGAAGGAGTAGAAAAACACCCCTATCCTCCTCCCCAGCCCAGTCGTTTAACGTTTCAAAATCCTCATCCTGTGCAGGAAGCCTAATCCCACCTCCCCTTCCCAACCCACAATTTAATGTTTAAAAAAATGTGACCCCGTGATGGGCGACTAGCACAACCAGCCCACCACCATGGCCGGCTGCCATCTCCTGTAGCGCTTTCTGTAGTAAAGAAATCATCCCCATCCTGGCAACAGCACCTAACTCCAGCCTTCCTCCCCCCAACAGCTGAATATCCTTAATCGTGGCGCCCCCCCCCCCCGACACGGCAAAGGCAGCTGACACAACCTGCCCTCCTTCATGGCCGGCCACTTCCTTTTTTGGTAGTACTATTTTCTACCTCCGTCCCAGCCTGCCACCCCGACCCATCAGGAGACACCCGACATCCCTGCTGCCTTCCAACCTACCCAGGCGGACCCCAGATCCCCACAGAGCGCGACTTTACCCCGGGTGGAAGCAGGCGAGGGCAGTGACAGAAACTTACATGTCGTCGGTCCAGGAGTGCAGCTGAGTGGGTGGAAGCAAATCGTGGGCATGTTCCAGTCTCCCTTTCTTCCCGGCGGTGGCAGGCTCTTTTTCCATTTTCACCCTCCCTGTACAGCGTGCAACTCCCCTCACATCAAAGCGCTAGGCGCCAGCGTCCACGCTGTACTATGGCCGGCGATCCCATGTAGGGCTTGCAGTACTCCAAGCCTTCACTCTGAGTCAGGCAAGTGTGCAGGCATCGGCCTGTACTCTCCCCGTAGAAGGTGAGCTGTCATAGGACGCTCCAGCCTATCTCCCCCCTGCCGACCCACCAGCGACCCGAGTCCACTCCCGAACCCGGATCGCCGGCATGGAGCGAGGTGTGGCGTCCAGCGCCTCAACCCTCAGTGCCACTGGACTGATGGCCAGCCACTTTCTTGTAAATGGGAGCGCTCTCGCACTTGCTCACATAGTAAAATAGCTGATCATGTGATCAGCAGTTTACTATGTGAACAAGTGCAGGGTGTTTCCATTCACAGAAGGTAGCTGAACGTGGAGGAGGGCAGGTTACGTTGGTCACCTTAGCCACACCTTTGGGGGGGTTCTGTTAAGGCTGTTTGGGTGCAGGAGAGGAAGGTGGGAGTTGGATGCTGTTGCCAGGGTGGGGTATGATTTCTTAACTACAGAAAGCGCAATGGGAGACAGTGGCTGGCCATGGAGGCGGGCGGGTTGTGCCGGTCACCCATCATGGAATCACGTTTTCAAACATTAAATTGTGAGTGCTGTGGGCAGGTGGGTGGAATTGGGCTTGCTGCATAGGGTGGGGTATCAGGTAAACAGTTGGGCTGGGGAGGAGGGTGGGGCTTGTTTTTTTTTTTTTTTTTTTCCTGAATTTCCCCAACACCAACAGACCCAAATAATGCCACTATTCCTTCTTCATATTTGCTTAACGACTAATGCCTTATCTGTGGTACTCAGGAAATAGTGTTCATCCCTTGCACACCCCAGGACTGTGTATTATTCTGAGCTGTGAGAGAGACTCTTCCCCTACTGGGGAGGTATTGGGGTACTGGGGAGGCAGTATGGCGCAGTGGGTTAAGGCTCTGAGCTGCAAATCTGGAGACCTGGGTTTGAATCCCACAGCCCCCTAGGTGCATACTGTGTGACCCTGAGCAAGTCACTTAACTTCCTCGTGCTCCCAGGTTGCACCTGCAAACAAGCTTTCAGCTTAGTGTGTCTCACCTGGTAAAATAATTGGTCAAAATCAAATCAAAAGTCAAAATCAAAAATTGCGTCCTAGGATTATGCATCATTCTGCGCTGTGAGAGAGTCTGTTATTGACTGAGGAGGGGATTACGCCCTATGATTTTATAGTATACCAACCTGTGACTGAAAGATGCATCTTGATCAGGGATTATATCCCACCCTCTATATCAGAATCAAGAAGATGGTTTGCACTAATGTTGTGTTTTCTGTCTATGTTGCAGTGATGAAGAAATTCGTGAAAAATGTGGTGATGATGCAGTGCACTATCTCAACTTTCAGCGGCACATTATTGCCATACTGGTTGCAGTCTGCATCTTGTCCGTGGGTGTAATCTTGCCTGTCAATATCTCTGGAAATTTACTAGGTATTATACATTGTTGTTCTTCATTTCCCTTTGATGTGTATTTAATTTGTATTATTTATTTGTTTCCAGCTGTGGGACAGTTCTCAATTGGGAATCCGCTCTTATTTTGTTACCGGCAAGCAACTCCACAGATGATTTCTGGCCCCCCCACTCACCCATTTAGTATTTAGGGCTCTAATTGTGATTGACACTCTGATGTCTGCAATAGGAGGGGTCTTGTGACGTTAGTGTCCATCCAAGTATCTTTCTGCAGGATTAGTGATTGACTTCAGATGGGATAGTGTACATGGGTCATGAATTAGAATGCAATGTATTTGCTTATTTATTTGTCTGTTCTACAATTCATGTGAGTGTTGCTTGACTTATAGTGTGATATCAGTGTAATTTCCACAGGGCTTAACTGGAGATCTAAAAGCCACTGCCTTATTTTCCTAGGTTTAATCCACTTGTAATTTACTGCCTTGTAAACACTCTGTTTGCATTTTAATATTTACTATTTACAGGGATCAGTAATTTACTTCAGAAAGGAAAAGTGTATTTGGGATATGAGTTATAATGTAATGTATTGCTGACTTCTTATATTTTTACTAAGGTTTGTGTCAATCTAATTGACTTATAGTGCCTCTGGGCAACCCCCTCCTTCCTTAACCCGCCTGCCTCTATCTGTATTCATCATGCTAACCCTATACCTATTTCCCCTTTTGTTTACCCTCTCCCCCTCCCTTTCTGCAGACCCCCTCTCACCTCCACCCTGTTGGCTGCTCCCCCTCCCCTCTACCTCCCCACTCCTGTTCTCTCCCCTTCTCCCTGGACTCCACATTGCTCCCTTCTGCCTCCCCCTTGCCTCCATCTTCTAGCTCTTTGCTCACCTTTTCCCCCAGCCTTTCATCCTGGCCCAGCTCCAGCTCTTATCTATCATGTAAACACCCCTCTGTGCCTACCAAACTCCTAACCTTCTTACTGTTGCTTTGCTAGGGATATTGAGTCCAACTCTGGCCCCGCCCACCCCACCTCCAAAAACCTCCTGAAAGGTCTGAGCATTGCACATTAACATCTGTAGCCTCCTCCCCAAAATTGGCTTGCTGCAATCTTTTGTGATAAATCTCAGTCCTGATGTACTCGTTATCTCTGAGTCTTGGCTTTCTCCCAAGATCCTGGGCCACTCCCTAACCCGACAGGATCCAGCCAGTAGGGGCAGTGGGGTGGCCATGTACCTCACTGCTTCCTTAGAAACATAGACTTTGACGGCAGATAAGGACCGCTAGGCCCATCTAGTCTGCCCATTTCCCTACCTACAGGATAGGCCGCAGATCCTAGTTAACCAACAGCCTATATCTTCCTGCCCCCCCACAAGAATTGCCTTATGTCTGTCCCATGCATTCTTGAATTCTCCCACAGTTTTAGACCCCACAACTTCCTCAGGAAGGCTGTTCCATCATCCACTACCCTCTCTGAAATAATACTTCTCATTGCCCTGAACCGCCCTCCTTCTATCTTTAAATTGTGTCCCTTGTTCTTGCAAGTCTCTTTTCTGAAAGATGCTACCCTCTTGGACTTTGTTGATTCCTTGAGGTACTTGAAAGTTTCTATCATGTCCTCCCTCTCCTTCTTTCCTCAAGGGTATACATATTAAGCTCCTTTAGTCTCTCCTCATACGGCTTCTCTTGCAGACCCTGCACCATTTTAGTTGCCCTCCTCTGGACTGCCTCTATCCTGTCTATGTCCTTGCGGAGATGGGGTCTCCAGAACTGGACACAGTATTCCAGATGGGGTCTCACCAACTGTCCGTACAGAGGATAACAACTTCCTGTTTCTGCTGCTGATGCCTCTTCCTATACATTCCAGTATACCCCGCCCTCCCTACTGCCTTCTCACATTGCTTGCTAACCTTAAGGTCATCTGATATGATTACCCCAGGTCCCTTTCCTTTTTGTTGTTACTACCTCCCCACCCATTGTGTATTCTTCCCTGGGTTCTTGTTTCCCAGGTGCATTATTTGCACTTTTTGCATTGAATCCTAGCTGCCATCGTCTGACCATTCCTCCAACCTTGCCAAGTCCCTTTTCATCCTTTCCACGCCTCCTTGTGTATCAACCGTGTTGCAGATCTTTGTGTCATCTGCAAAAGGCATACTTTTCCTTCAGTCCCTCTGCAATGTCACTGATGAAGGCGTTAAAAGGACTGGACCCAATACTGAACCTCGGTACCCCACTAGTAACGCCCTTTCTTCAGAATGGATTCCATTTACAATTACCTTCTGTGTCCTGTTGTCCAGCCAATGTTTTACCCAGGCTACCACCCTGGGACCCTCCCAGGCTTGTTAATTTGACTAATAATCTTTTGTGTGGGACTGTGTCAAATGCCTTGCTAAAAGTCTAGGTAGGCCATGTCACAGCCCTCCTGGTCTACTACTTTGGTCACCCAGTCAAAGAAATCTATTAGATTAGTCTGACATGACCTTCCGCTGTGAACCCATGCTGCCTTGGATCCTGTGCTCCACTGACCTCTAGGTACTCAACTATTTTTTCCTTCAGAAGTGACTCCATCACCTTCCCTACCACAGAGGTCAGACTGACAGGTCTGTAGTTTCCTGCCTCTGTCTTGGTCCCACTTTTGTGAAGGGGAATCACATCCGCCTTCATCCTTACAGTATGTCCCTGTACTCTCTCTCCCCTCCCTGTCAGCCTGTGAATTACTCCTCATCAAAGTCTCTCTCCCATTCTCACTTCCCATCTTCATTGCTGGTGTGTACTGCTGTCCTGGCCTACCCTCCTCTACTATTACTTAACTTCTCTCCACCATCTCCTCTCATGCTTCTACCAGCGAGCTTCTCTTTCTTGGGGACTTTAACAAAAATTGGCTCTCTCCCTCTCTATCCAAATTCTGTGACATCAAATCCCTAAACCCCACTCAACTAATCTCTGATCCAACATGCCTCAGCCACAGATTTCTTAACCACTCACTGTTGGACTAGGCCTTTGCATCCCTTCCACGTAGATTTATTGCTTCAGGCATCCTACCAGATGTCCTCAGTAACCACCACATGGACTACTGTGTACACAAGATTCACCATCCCAAAGTCCCACCAAAACTCCTACTAATTTGCTCTTTCCGGTCCTTGGACCTTTCTTCCCTCCATGAGGACCTAGCAACTACTGATTGGTCTCCTTTCTCTACTGCCAGCTCCATTGATTCGGCCTTAAATGTTTTCAATTCACACATCCTGTCCACTTGGGACCGTCACGTCCCTCTTAAAAAAACTATGGTTTGAGGTTCCCACCTCACTTGGGTCTCAGCTGAACTGCTAGCCTGCCTGCGAGCTCATGATCTATGTAGAAAGCTCACGAGTCCTCAGGGTCCCCTGCAGAGTACCACAAATACTGTGCTCTACGAAATGCCTGCACTAGGGCCACCAACATGCTAAGGGCAGAGTACTTTTCATCCACCCTTCAAAACAATATTAACCGCCCCTCAATGCTTTGGAAGACTGTCCACTCCCTCTCCCCCCCCCCCCCGTTCACTCCTCTGTCCCAGTCCTCAAGATCGAAGGAGCCACCATCTCTGTCCACTCTGCTGCCGCAGCTGAATTTAATGACTACTTCACCTCCTGTGCCTCTTTCCTCCTCTCCTCTCCTCCTTACCCTTGCCCCTTTCACTAACCCCATCCCCCAAACTACCCCTTCCATTTCTCCCTAGTCTCTTCAGCTGCCACTCTTGAGACCCTCTTAACCGTTAACCCCCTTTAAGGGCAAGAGTCCAGATGGTTTGAACCCTAAACTCCTTCATCTCTCTGCCCTTGCCATCAGCTCCCTCTCGCATCCTGTCTTAACTTCTCTTTCTCCCTGGCCTCCACCCCTGCCTCATGAAAACATACCACGGTCATCCCCCTCCCTAAAAGTGGTGACTCCTCTGTTTCTGGGAATTACCACCCTATCTCATTGTTTCCTGTTCTAGCTAAACTTCAAAAACATGTGTTTTTTTTCTCAGCTTTCTCCTTTTCTTGACTCATCCTCCTACCTCACTCCATTCCAGTCTGGATTTCTCAAATCCCACTCCACCGTAACCTCTTTACTCAAGTTGACTGTGACTGATTCCATTCTAACTGGCATGGATCGGGGGCTGTTAACCTCTGCAGTTTTTGTCGACCTGGCCAAAGCGTTTGACGCTGTAGCCCACCCCTTCTACTGGCTAAGTTCTCTGCTGCAGGACTCTCTTCCCAAGCCACTGATTAATTTCATTCATACCTCCTGGACAGAACTCGGTCAGTTACAATTTGCTACTCTCCCCCCCCCATCAGCACAGGAGTTCCCCCAAGGATTGATGCTTAGTCCCATTCTTTTCTCCATCTTTCTTAATTGCCTCCCCTCTGCCTGGACTTCTGCATTCATACTTATGTATGCAGATGATACAGTCCTATTTGGCTCTGGCTCCTCCCCTGCTGATCTGACGACCAGACTTCAGCTGGATTTTGATAACATCCAGCCCTGGTTCTGCTCTAATCATCTGTCCCCAAATGCGAAAAAAATGTCTCAATAAGCTTCGATACCAGACAAAAAATCTCCAGATTTGTCAGCCCTCCCATCCTTCCACACCCTGGATTGGTCCCTTATTGAAGCTGTCTCTTCCTTCAAGTACCTTGGGTTGTGGCTGGACAGGCACCTTGACATCTCTGTTCACGTGGACTCTATCCACAAAAAGCTCCACACAAAACTAGGTGCCTTGTACTGGAACCGAGGGTGCATCCCCATACTGGCGCAGAGCTATCATACAGAGAATGATTCTCCCTATCTGACTATGGAGACACCATTTATAGCAGCGCTCCAAAGTCCACACTGGCCAGATTGGACCCCATTTTCCACTCCTTCTGCTCCCTCTACACCTCATTCTTCTCTTCCTTCCCTCGAAGCCAGATGCCTTGCACATTGCTCCTCCCTTATTATCAAATACTGGCTGAGCTCCTTCCCTTCTTACCTCTCATCCCTTCTATCCCCACCTACTTGATCCTCCTACTCCTTTCAAAGCTCTGGCCACTGGACCCTTGCCCTGCCACCTAGGTTGACCTCTTCCGGCCAAGCTGCATTCTCCTTTCGCCTCCCTAAACTCTGGAATGCCCTCCTCCTCCTCTCCATCCACACTGCCACTTCTATCCACTCCCTCTCCTGCCTTCTCCAAGACTTCACTGCTCCCTCCTGCAGCTGCACCTGAGCGCTCCTATTTATCCCCTCTCTGCCCCCATTAGTCCATAACTCAATCCACTGACACCTGACACCACCTAATCAACTCCTCCCTGTTTCACTGTCTTTCTGCTTTCCTTTCCTCGCCTCAACTGTGCCTCCTGGATGACTCCTTAAATCCCCCCCTCCCATTCTTCTTCCCTCCCTCAGCCAAAACTTTTCATCCTGGTTGCCTCCTAATTCCCCACCCCCTGCCTTCCCTCTTCCTCTTCCCCTCCCATTCCGCTGCTTGTCTGTACAGTTCTATGGCCTAGATGATTTAGTCCAACTGTTGATATTTACTTCTCCTAGGTTTAGATTCACTTATTGTGGCTACTGATTTTTGCTCAATATTTTCTAATTGTATTACTATGTATGTTTATACTTGTATATTTGTACATATGTATTCTATTCTTTGCTTTTGCCCTGCTTATGTACTGAAATTACTATGAATGTTATCTCCCTTTTACCCCCTCCTCCCAGGAGGCATCTGGAAACGAGCTGATACCCAGCTCAATATGTCTCCTGGTGAAACGTTTGAACTAGATAGATAAATAAATAATGTCATTGTGGCTTCCTTGTTTTATTCACCCTTGAAGATCAGGTTATGTAACACTGGAGGTGGAAGAACCAGATAGAGGATGGCCTGCAGAAGGCATTCTGGTCAAAGCTAGATCAGATTTCCTTGTGCACAGCTTAACTACAGTGCTCATTTCCTCCCCCTGATGTAAAAAGATCTTTTTTTGTTTGTTTATTAATTTTCAGAATAAGACAAGTTACATGAAACTGCTTGGTGCGGAGTTACATTATCGTTTAACAGCGATATCAACAGATCATGTTTTGTAACTTTGGCATTATTTATTTAAAATGTGGTGACTGGGAGACACACTGAATTAAAGCATTACACTATCTGGGTAAATGTGCCACATAGGACTATTGCAGTTTACATAGGGGCCTGGAATAGCTAGAGTAGTGCCTCGAATTACCATAAAAATGTAACCACATTGCTTTGCTTTATGGGAAACAAGTACTTTCTGGTCATTTGCCCAGTCATGTGGAACTTAACCTACAGTATGTTATATCAGTACATTGTTTAGGTTAAGAAGTGCTCTCAAGGCTGGACTGCTGGCGTGGAGGGCTGAGGTGCTGGGTGCCTCCCTTATGCCATACCAGCGACCCGGTTTCGGAAACAGACACGGGTTGCTGAGGGGCCAGATGGGGAGGGAGTATTGAGTGTCCTGAGGACAGTTCTTCTCCATCTGGGGTGGGGGTGGGGAGACAAGACATCTCATTTGGAGACTGCCACCTAGTGATCCTAAATGGCAGCACAGCGAGATGTCAGAGGAAGGTGCTCGCCCATTGGATTGCAGGGGGCCACCTCTTCGGAAGCAGAGTGCAGACATCGCATCATTGTACTTGGTGCAGGCCCAGGTAAAAAAAAGTAGACCCTCCTCCCAGCCACAGCATGCAGTTTGACCTTGCAGGGGCTCCACACTGGCAACCAGGCACCTCCATAGAGATCCTCAGGAAAGAATGAGGAAGGACTGAGGTAGGTCTAGGAGTAGCCAGGTGAGTTGCTTTTGTGGGTTCATCAGTCAGATGGGGGCGGCTTGGCATCTGAAGGCAGACAAACAGGGGATTTAAAAAGTGCTTTCTATAGTCACCAACATTTTAGCAAAGGATTATCAGCTTTTTTTGTTCCCCCAAATCCAGGTACAGATCCTTTCAGTTTTGGAAGAACTACTATAGCAAACCTGCAAAAAAAGTGAGTATTTTTTATTGTAAGTGACCAACCAATTAAGCTGCACATTACAAGTTTACATCCTGCTTGTCTGTACTGCAAAATTAATTTTTCCCAGCTCGGTACCGAGCCGACTCATTTTAATCGCCACTCCTCCACTGGGTCTTCTCCCATCCTCAGTGTACTGTGGCTGCTGGCACTCTGTCTGATTTATTTATTTTAAATTGTTTCACCTGGTAGAACATGCAGAGATACCTTAAGAATCTCATTTACAGATGTAACCTGGGAGGAGTGGGAGAGGAAGAAAAGAGCCGACTGCGAGTTCCGAGCTACGCTTTCTGTTGTGGAAAGCGTTTTTTGTAGTTGCTGTTACTTACGCTCAGAGGATTTCTGAGCTTCAGGCTCTGATGTGCAAAGAGCCTTATTTGGTTTTTCACAAAGACAGGGTGTTTTTGCATACAAATCATAAGTTTTTGCCTAAGGTGGTGTCTCAGTTCACGCTAAACCAATTCCCCCACCTGCCCGTTTATTTCCTTGAGTATTCTAATCATGGGGAGGCCTTACTTCATACTCTTGATGTTCATAGGTGTTCCATTATTACACTAACCACACCCAACTGGTTAGAAAGACTGATCAGTTGTTTGTCTCGTTTGTCCCCAAGAGAAAAGGGGCACCTGTTTCAAAACAGTGTTTATCTAAATTGTTGGTGAATTGCATTGTGTACTGTTACCATAAGTACAACAAGCTCTTGCCTGGAGCGGTTAAGGGTCACTCTACTAGCGGTATGGCTGCCTCTACCGCCCGTTTCCGGAACGTGTCTGCTGCGAACATCTGTGCAGCTGCCACTTGGAGTTCGTTTCACACCATTATCTGGTACTTTGGTCTGGACATTGCTTCCAGATATGGGGCCAATTTTGGACTAGCTGTCCCTGAACAGTCTTCTGCTGCCTGTTTGCCTCCTCCTGGCTGACTTACGGTCAGTTCTGGTACTGGTTGGGACTCATTTCTACTAGTATTGCCGGCTGCAAGAGCCCCCTCAAAGTAAGATAGTACAGTTACGTAAGAACTTACCGTAACAGTAGATCTTCGAGAGGAGCTTTTGCAGCAAGCGCTGCTTTTCCTCCCTCCTTCCCCCGATTGCTTCTTCTCCTTTGCAGTTATTCTGCTTTTCCTCAGCTCTGAGGAACTGCCTCAGTTCTCCATTTCTGCTTTCTGTGCTGGGTCTCTGGCAGGAGAACTGAAGTAGGTCTGGGGGACCACCCCTTTTACAGGATAGGCGGACATCAGCATGCTGACATCGGTGGGGGCGGTCCCCCATGGTAGACTGCTAGCTAGAAGTTTTCCATGTGGTCTTATCACCTAGTGACTTCAGTCCTACCTGTGTTGCCTGCTGCAAGAGCTCCTCTCAAAGATCTACTGTTACGGTAAGTTCTTACATAACTGTACTTTTTGGTGGCGCCCATTGACATTTTGGTGGGGATTTGAAAATTTTCATCTACCTGGGTCATGAAGTGGTATAATAAGAAGGTAATGCTGAAAATTTGGTATATAAGGTCATGACTAAATGTTGCAGTATTTCAACATTCACTCAACTTCGCTAATTTGTAATATTTTGACTCCAAACATTCAACATAGCCATTTTTCTACACCACCTCATAAGCGTGATGGGTGTGATTTTTTTAAATCCCGGACGAAACAACATTTTGCACTTCTTGTGTAAAATGACATTTCGGCCAATATACTGTAAATGCTACATGTCATGTTTATAAGGGCAGTCATAAATTTACTATCTTAAACTTGGGGGAAGAAAATAAAAAATACAGAGTGAATGCACCTGGCCCTGCAGTTCTGTACGCAGATGGAGTCTTCCCATGGCACAGGATCTAAAGTGCCATGCACGTCTGCACCTGTTCACATAGGTTTGGGACCACATTAATGAGGATATGATTCCATTATCTCAAACAGAAAGGAAATTCTTTGCAAAAAATGTTGTTAATGCACCAGTTAGGTTAACTTAATGCCACAAAAGTAGGGAAGTGTGGCAATAGTGTTTTCAACCCTAACTTCCCACCACCACCACCCAATCAGCAAAAGGAAAAAACATTAGGTTTTTGGTCTCTGGAGTCTTGGCAACTCAGTGGTGAGGTTTTCCTTGGGGTTGGGGACTCCCATCTGCCACCCTGATCCCTTCAAAAGACTTGGGGATACTGGTGGGAGGCAGGATCCCCCTCTTCTTACCAAAGAGGAGGGAGATCCCAGTGGATGCAAGGGTCCTAGATATTGTTAGTCTAGTACATTCCGTGATTATGCTGGATACTAGGGCTGTGCAGGGGCCGAATATTAATTTCCGAATACCACGAATAGTAGGGCTTGCGAATATTCTGAAGCCCTTCCCGAACAGAGGACGATTCAGGAGGTATTTGTATTCAGCATTGTCAGCACTGCACAGCACTTAAAAAAAAAAAAAAACACAAAAAGAACAAAAAAAAAAAGATCTCTTCCTCAGCTCCTAAGAAAAAAGTACAGTCTCCCCCCACCCTTTAGCAGTCACCAAATCCCACACTCCTGCCCACCTAGCAACTGCAATTTGGCGATTTTCTATCAGAAAATACCTTTTAATGGGGACCGACACAACCTACCCGCCTCCACCATTGGCCCCATTTTATAAACTGGTCAGACAGCATGAAGAATTAAAAGAATAATCCTCCCTCCTCCCACTGTCTTCAACCTCAATGTCAGCACTGTCCATGACAGTGCTCCATCCCTGACGCATGCACCCAGTTATCCTCATTCAAGAGAACGATCACCACCGCCAGTCCGGTACAACCCTCCCTCCTCCACTGTGGTGTGTATTCTTATGAATGAAAGTGCGCGTGGTGCTAGTTTTACTATAGCAACAAGCACCGTACATGCTTTCATTCATCGAAGACCCTCCGCCCAGGTGGAGGAGGGTTATACTGACAGCGTGTGTTGCTTCTTAAATGAGAGACAGTTAGATACTGGCGTCGGGGAGATGAGTACTGTCACAGAGGTGCTGACATTGAGCTGCAGACAGTGGGGGGAAGGAGGATTATTCTTTCAATTCTTCACGCTGCCGGACCAGTTTATAAAATGGGGGCTGGCTGTGGAGGTGGGTGGGTTGTGCCGGTCCCCATAAAAGGTTTTTTCTGATAAAAACATTGTAAAATTGCAGGTGCTGGGTGGCAGGAGGGTGGGATTTGATGGCTGCTAGAGGGTGAGGGGGGACGATAGTACTGTTTTTTGGGGGGCTGGTGAGGACATTTGTTTGTTTTATTTAGGGTGTGCCAAATATGAATATTCGGCCGAATAACTAATATTGGGCAACCGAATATTCGGCCGAATATTCAAAATAAGGTGTTCGCGCAGCCCTACTGGCTTCCCCTCCAGTGCATCCTCCTTTTCCCCGTCATTACCCTTCAGGTCACATGTTAGAAGAAGTTCAGACATTACTGCATAATCAAGCGATAGAACCTGTGCCTCCTGCGGAACTAAACCATGGTTATTAGTTACAGTATTTTCTGGTTCCTAAATGAACAGGTACTCTATGTCCTGTCCTGGACCCCAGGAGCTTGAACGTTTACATCCAGTACAAAAAGTTTGTATGGTATCTCTTCAGTCCCTACTCCTGCGAGGGCATTGGATGTGCACCCGTGATATGAAGGATGCCTATGTCCTTCTTATCAAGGTGCTTCACAGTCACTTACAGTACCTTGGCTGTATGCTGGAGACCTGTCATTACCAATTTCAAGTCTTACCATTTGGCTTATCTTTGGCAGTGCATGCTTTCACTAAATGCTTAGCAGTGGTGGCTGTTGCTCTTCAGATGGAAGGCCTGTATATTGTCCCATATCTGGATGATTGGCTTCTTAAAGTCACATCCCAGGACTCAGTCCTTCACACATTATTCTGGACTTGCCAGCTGATCGTTCCTTGTGAACAAACTAAAATTGGTTCCCACCCCTTGCCATATTAGTGGCGTCCTGGACACATTTTCCGTCTGGGACTTTCTTCTGAAAGACTATGCCACATCTCTGATTGCCCAGGGAAAGCAGTGTTTGCCAGTACTTATGTTTCGGTAAGTTGCCTTCTCAGACTCCGGCTGTTGACTGTGAACATCATTTATGGTTCCACAGGCACGCCTGCATGTGAGGATTTCTTAGTGGTTACTTTGTGTCCAGTGGGCTCAGCACTGTGATGACCTGAAGTGTCTAATTCTCGTGATGTCTGCTGTTTGACGTGCCTACCTCTGGTGGTTGGACCTATCCAACCTCAACAAAGGGTCTTCTTTTCTCTATCCCACGCCCCTAACAGTCCTGATGATGGATGCCTCCAGCTCCCATTGAGTTGCTCATCTAAGGTTCTCAAAGACACATGGTCTTTAGTTCCCTCTTAATCACTCTCTCCAGAGCAAGACTCTGGAGATGAAGACGGTTCTACATGGCCTATAGACTTTCGCTGTCCATCTGCAAAATCGGCCACTGCTGACACGGACAGACAGTGTTTCAGTGATGCATCACATCAGCAAACAAGGAGATTTTCAGTCCTGCCCCTGTACAGGGAAGCAGTGAGGTTCTGGCATTGGGCCATGAAACATGATGCGTTTCTAATCGCGTATTTCTACCTGAATCCCTCAATGTCCTGGTGGACCATCTCATTTGGTTACAGGCAGTGTCCCATGAGTGGGAACTTCTGAACTCTGTCGTTGATGACCTCTTTGACAGATCGCGTTGTCTGAAGCTGGCTCTTTTTGTGACCCCACACAATGCAGAATACAGCGTTTTTGTTTGCTCCCTCCAGGGCCTGGAATTTTTTTGAGACGTGTTGTTCCTCTCCTGGGAATGGAGGTTGCTTTATGCATTTTCTCCATTTCCCCCTGATTCAGTGTGTTTTAGTCAAGCATTGGACTCACTGATTCTGGTGGCCCAGACAGTTTTGATCCCCACTGCTGCAGCAGTTGGCAGTGACTGTGCCTGTTCTTCTCCCCTTCAAGCAAGCCTCCTGTCACAGAAGGAGGGCTCTCTGGTACACCTGGATCTTCAATCCCTGCACCTCCATGCTTGGCTCCTAAGGACGTAGAACTCCCCCATTTTGTGGTCTCCCCTATGGTTGCTAACTTTTTTGCACAGCTTGGAGCCCCTCCACTAGACATGCCTATTCCCAGAAACGGAAGTTTTTCATTATTTGGCGTGCCTTGCATAGCCTGCATCCTACTACATGTTCAATGAAATATGTTCTGGATTACCTTTAATCGCTTTTGGAATCAGGCCTCCAGTACTCCTCTGTGAAGATGCATTTGGCCCTCACAGATGCTAAGTCAGTTCTGGTGTGGGACCTTAACATGGTCTTAAAGATCCTTACGATGCCTCCTTTTGAATCAGCTGCTACCTGCGATACGTACCTCCTATCATGGAAGCAGGGGTTAAATCAGGCAGGAGTCCACAACAACTCAGTTCCACTACCTCTTAAAGAAATTGTGACACAGTTTCACCACCTCTGATATGTTTCTCAGTTGACTACTACAGGAGAATTCTGCCACTTAGAAATTACACTTCCACCACCTAGAAATCTGGATGTAAGAGTTCTCCCACCTAATCCAATTTTGCCACTGCATGGAGGATGTTTTTCCTAGTAGCCATTACTTCAGCAGGAAGAGTGTCCAAATTGCAAGCTCTGGTTGCAGAGCCTCCTTATCTAATTTTCCACAAGGATTGTGACGCTCCTAGGATCAGTTCTCCTTTTTCCTTAAATGTGGTGTCTGACGGCACACTGAATCAGACTGTTCAGGTTCCTGTGCACTTTCCTTCCCCATCTAATAAAGGGGAATGGTTGATGCATTCCATAGATATCTGTAGAACATTACTTGTCTACCTGGATTATACCAAGGATTGTAGAAAATCCTCACTCTTAGAAGTGTGACAGCAGAAAAGGACCGAACTAGGCCCACCAAGTCTGCCCATTTGTCCAGCTATCTGCTTGGACCTGTGCCTACCCCCTTTAACACTCCCATGTGGCTGCCCGTGCCCTTTTGAATCCCTCCACTGTTTCCTCTCCAACGACTGCTTCTGGGAGTCTGTTCCACATTTCTACGACTCTGAGTAATAGTATTTTCTGATGTTACCCCTAAACTGTCCTCCCTCCACCTGCAGGCCATGGCCCCTCATCCTCTGCCTTCCTTTCATCTTGAAGATGCTCCGCCCCGGCACCCTGTTTATACCCTTAAGGTACTTGAAGGTTTCGATCATGTTCCCCCTCTCCCTCCTCTGCTCCAGGGAGTACATGTTCAAATCTCTCAACCTTTCTTCATAGGATAGGTGGCTTAACCCTTTTACCATTTTTGTCGTTCTCCTCTGAACCCTCTCTATCCTCCCCACATCCTTCCTGAGGCACGGCCTCCAGAACTGGACTCCGTACTCCAAGTGTGGTCTAACCAAATGGATGTACAAGGGTACTATAACCTCCCTATTCCTACTGGCGATCCACCTTCCGATGCATCCCAGCATTCCACTCCCCCTGGCCACTGCCCTCCCGCACTGCCCTTCCACCTTCAGGTCCCCGGATATAATGATGCTTAGGTCCCTTTCTTGCTTTGTCTCCTCCAGCTCTGTCTCCCCCCCCCCCCAATACGGTATCCTGCCTTTTGTAGCCCAGATGCACGATTACATTTTTCTGCATTGAATTCAAGCTGCCGCCTTTTTGACCATGCCTCAAGTCTCCCAAATTTCTATTTTTTCCACCCTTCCTCAGTGTCCATCCTATTGCAGATTTTGATATCTTCCGCAAACATATTCACACCCCCTCAAGGCCCTTCACGATGTCCCCTACGAATATATTGAACAGTACGGGCCCCAGCACTGATCCCTGGGGGACCCCACTCGTGACCTTGCCTTCCTCTGATGCCACCCCATTTATAATGAGCCTCTGCCTCCTTTTCCCCAGCCAGTTTCCCACCCATTTGACTACCCCCTTCCCCATCCCCATCCCTGCCATTTTACACAGCAGCCCCCCATGAGGCACTGAGAAACGCCTTTCTGAAATCCAAGTAAGCTACATCTACCGCTCTACCGTGATCTATTTCCTTGGTGACCCCATCAAAAAAACTATCAAATTTGTTTGACAGGATCTGCCCCTAGTAAAACCATGCTGTCTTGGATTCATCAGGCCGTTTGTCTCCAGGTAGCTGGTGATCCTGCCTTTTACTAGCTTCTCCATGAGCTTGCCTACCATTGATTTCGTCAAGCTCACGGGTCTGTAACTTCTCACTTCCTCCTCCCTTATGCACAGGGACCACATTTGCCTGCCTCCAATCCTCCGGCACCACCCCCGTTGTTAGGGACTGACTGAATCTGTCTTTTGTCCCCCAGTATGGTGTGCTCCCCTGTTTCTAAGCAATGCCTATCCACTTGTATGGTATCTTTTCTTGTTTTGTGTTAACCACAAGCATAGCATGGAGCTTCTGGGTTCTGTCCATGGCCACTCCACTCATGGCATGGCTACTTTGGTGGCTAGTTTTCACAATATGTCGGCCGCTGACATCTGTTCTTTCATACTGGGTAGTAGATAGGAGAAGGCTACATGCCCTTGAGTCTGTCCACCAGCATTAGCTGGTTCAAGTTGGCCCTCCTCCTAATAGGAGTTCATCCAATTTTTTTTTAAATATCAAAGGTTTTACTTTGTATTAATTTGTTAGGCAAGTTATTCCACCTCCTGACTGTGCGTCGTGAAAAACTGCTAAATCTTCTTTTGCCAGTATATTGTTCCAGCCTAATCTGACAATTATGTGGTTTTAATCTCACTGGTTTAAGTTGCGTTTCTATTCCATTTCAGTCATCAATTCGCTATCGTTTGTTATTTTAAACATCATTAATAAATCCACCCTACTTCTCTTTTCCTCTAAACTATACAGGCCCAGGATAGTTAATCTTTCCTCATATGGTAAATGTCCCCCACACCTCTGATCATCTTCGTCATCCTATGCCCTCTCAAGCCTATCTACATCTCTACCCAAATAAGGGTTCCACAAGGGTGAGCCATAATCCATACAAAGGACGAAAGCACGATTTGTACATGGGCAACAGGCAATTTGCATTTTTACTTATCAAGGTTCTTTTGATACCATTTATTATATAGTTGGCCTTCTTATCAATTCTTTGTAGTAAACACCAAATTTTAACTCTTGGTCAGTGTACATACCTAGATCTTTCTCTGATATAACCTTTTTAATCAGTGTGTTGTCCAAACAATAGTTTTGTCTTTCATTATATTTTCCCAAGTGGAGAACTGAACATTTCTCCACACTAAATAACATATTGTTATCACTTGCCCACCTACATATTATTCCCAAACCTTTCTTTAGTTGGAGTCTATCAAGATCTGTATGGACAGGACCCCCCCCCATTTGACATAATCCACAAATTTAATAATAGTACTATTGATATTAGTATCAGATCATTAATAAATGCTGAGAACAAAACCGAGCCCTGTGGCACCCTGCTAATAAACCCCCCCCCAAATCAGAAACAAAATCCCTGACATGTACGTACTGTTTCTTACACAACCAGTTTTGTATCCAGTGAGTGATTCTGTTATCTATCTGTAGTGAATGTAATTTATTGATCAATACATAATGAGATGCCTTATCAAAGGCTTTTTGAAAATCTAGGAAAATAAAATCAAATAGAAGATTTTTAATCCGATTTCTATTTACGTCTTCAAAAAAAAAAAAAACATAACTGGTTTGTGATACATGACCTGTTTATTTTTAATCCATGCGGTTTTGTGTCATTATAGTTCATATTCTTTATCTTGCAGCTTTGTTTTTACTAAACTTTCTGCTAATTTACTTAATATTGGTGTTAAACTGATTGGGCAATAGTTTGATAATTTTGATTTATCCCCTTTTTAAAATAAAGGTACCATGTCTGCTAATGTCCAATCCAGTGGGATCATACCCGTATTGACAAATAAATTATAAATTTGTGTCAGGGTTGCAGCAGTAAAGTGCCTGATTTCCTTCAGTAACCTGGGATGGAGTAAGTTGGGGCCTGCTGACTTGCTAGACTTAAGTTTTAGACAACAGAGCAAGAACCTCAGTAGGGCTAAACACATTGCAATTCCCTACTTCTACTTTTAAGAATGTATGTTTTTTGTAGGGGAATACCTGTACTAAAGACAGAAATATTTATTGAATTCATTAACAAGTATGGAGGGATTTGTAACGTCCTCATCCTTAATAGTTACGGGACCTATGGTAGAGCCTATACCCTTATGGTTATTTATATAGGAAAATAAACTTTCTCCATTATCCTTAGTGTGTATGAGACAAAATTCTAACTTCTTTTTTTGTGTTCTTATTAACTTTTTTGTTCTATTTTATAATTATTTATTGTAAAACATTCTCATTTTTTTCATATTATATGCCCTTTTCTTTCTGTTACACTGTTTTTTTTTTTACTTTGTGGGTACATTACATGGTATTTTTACCTTTTTTTGTTGTACAGTTATTTATTGGGGACAAACTTTCTCAAGCTGTGATAGTTTTTTTTGAATATATTCCACATTTGCTGGACATCCTTATTTAAGAAGGCATGTTCCCAGTCCCACTTTTGTAATTCCTTGTTGATTTTATGAACATGAGCGCTACTATAGTTTTTAATAATCATTTTACCAGTTTCCCTTTTAACAGTAATTTTGACCATCTCCTATGATCACTGTTCCCAAGATTTTCCCTTACTTTAATATTTGTCACTTGATCAGGTATGTTAGTTATTAAAAGATCCAGTGTATTATTACCTCTTGTATGTTTACAGACTAGTTGTTGCAGTCCTGAAGATATTATTGAATCAATAAACTGTTTTTCCATAGTTGCTTTAGCTGTCATACTTGCCCAATCTATGTTAGGATGGTTAAAATCACCTACAATAATTACATCACCCTTCTCTGCCATGACTTCCAGTTCCCGATTTATACTATAGTTGTATGATTCCAGTGTGTTAGGTGGTCTGTAAGTATTACGCAGTATGATTTTTATTATTATTATTATGGGTTTCAATTTTAATCCATAGTGATTCCTTGTTCTGATTTTCCTCTTGAACATCACATAAGGAGCTAAGAATTGTATTTCTAATGTATACAGCAACCCCGTCACTCTTCCTCACAGCTCTGTCTTTATTGTGTCATGTATAGCCCTTAATATTTTGTTCCGCACAATATTTTTATCCCACCATGTTTCTCCAATGGCACAAATATCAATGTGTCCTTTTACCAGAATTAATTCTAATTCTGATTTTTTATTGATGTTCAGACTCCTTGCATTCATTCTAGGATTTTTAATCCTGTGGAAACTCTTTTGACTTTTTTTACCTGAGAGGTTGTTACCTATTGTTGTTTCATGTGTAATTTCATTCCCACATCTCCCCTTGTTATCTTGTTTAAATGTAAGTTGTTAACCTGTCATCATTTAATTCCCAACATTCTGCTTCCATTTATTTAAATGCAATCCATCATAGCTATAGTAATTTAAGTTGTTTTGAAACTCTTCCCAATGCGAGATGCATTTAATACCCTCCTGTAATGCCGCTTTCTAAGCTGATTGTTTATATTCTTTATTTTAGTATTCCTTTTGTTACCAGCTCTTGATACTGGGAACATCTCAGAGAGGACCAGTTCACAATTAATATCTTTTGTCATTTTCCAGATATTATTAAATTCTTCCATCGTCTCATCCTCATTTTGCTTACCACTATTACTTGTCCCTAAGTGTAGTATCACTGTAGCTTTTCCCCTAACTATGTTTGGAAACATATTTTGAATGTCCCTTATTTTGGCCCCTGGAAAATAGCTAGTTGTGATATTTTCTTTGTTTCCCTTAGCAGTGTATCTATCTGTGAATTTCAATGTAGAATCACCTAACACACAGAATTGCTTTTTACTACTTGTTTCTCCCTGTTCTGGTGTCTTTTGTAAACTTCCATCCAAACATAATTCAATCCCACTGTGCTGTTCAGCATACGTGTAACCACGCATAGTCTCTTGATCTACAATTTAGTTGAAAACAGGTGTTATAACCTGTGGTTCAACAAGGTTCCCATTACCCATAATTGGAGTTTCATGAGTTAAATTAACCTGTTGCTCCATAAGCATGTCATTGCTCATGTCAGACATTTGCATCAATGGTTGATAATAATTAGATGTAGGAACATTAAAACCCTTGGCTCTCCTTCCCTTTTTAAATTTTCTTTTTTTCAACTGTCCAAGAGCCCTCCTCCTCCAAGTCTCTATCTCGTTTTTGTTTGATGAATCCTGACTATGACTTGAATGCAGGGTTGTATTCTCATTTATGTTAGCTAGTAGATTTTTCTGTTGAAGCGCAATAAATTCCATTTCCAGCTTTATTAGTTTAATTTTTAATTCCTTTATCTCTCTCTGCATTCTTCACATGTGTATGCAGTATAGTCATGGCTTGATTAATACTAAATTTCTTGCATACTATACACTTTGTTCCAAGTTCCCCATTTTCAAGTTGAACTATACCTGAGTCCATGGTTTCCCTAGTGTGTTTTTTTTTTCCCCTCTTGCCTCTCGTTCTATACTCTTTTTATTACCTTATAGTTTCCTACAGCTTTCATTTGCCTTAGCTGTGTCACCTTTGCTGGGTTCACCGACGTTCACAGGGAGTAGAGAATATATAGTGGGGGGACCGCAAGTAGCACTCTACTCACTTCCTTGCTGGCAAAAAAGTCCCAAAAAGTTCTCAAAAGACTTTGAGGTAGCCAGCCCTTCGGCACAGTGGTTGGATTTCCGCTTGTGATGCCGGAGACCTGGGTTCGGGACCGGACTCGGGTCGCTGGAGGGCCAGCCGGGGGAGAAGGCTCGAGCATCCTAGGGACTGCTGGCCTTCTCCAGGGGAGAGGAAGGGACAGGAGCCGCAGCTTGTCTGACCCTGGGCGGAGGCCCGAGGTACAGCAAGCTGGTAGGACAGAGCAATGAGGGGCTGTGTGGTGGGCGTTTGCGTAACACCTTGACATCGGGGCACACACCACACAGAGAGAAACATGAAAAAGCGCTGCTAGAGCATGGGTAGACGGAGCTCTAGTGCAGCCCTGATTGCGACTGCCTGACCACCAGGGGAGCCGACGAGACAAGAAGATATTGGGTGTCTGGGCCCGCCCATACCTGCCTGGAGGTATAACCACAGCTCCATGGGGAACCCGGGGATTCAGATAGGTCAGTCATGGGGGCAGTTAGGATCTCGAAGCGTAGCTCTGGGGGCGAGGTGCGGAGGAGAAAATAGAAAGTTAAAAAAAAAAAACAAAGACTTTGAGGTATCCTTAAAAGGACACCCACACATGTACTCTGAAGAAAGGGGGGTTACTAGTGGGGTACCACAGGGTTCATTACCGGGACTGGTCCTCTTTAATGTCTTTATAAGTGACATTGCAGAGGGACTGGAAGGAAAAGTACGTCTCTTTTCAGAAGAGACAAAGATCTGCAACACGGTCAATACAGAAGGTGGAGTGGAAAGGATGCAGAGTGACTTGGCAGGGTTGGAGGAATGGTCAAATGTATGGCAGCTTAGATTCAATACAAAGAAGTGCAAAGTAATGCACTTGGGAAACAAAAGCCCAGGGGAAGAGTACTTGAAGGGGGTTGAGATACTAACAACAACAAAAATGGAAAGGGACCTGGAGGTAGTCATATCAGATGATCTTAAAGTGGGCAAGCAATGTGAGAAGGCAGTAAGGAGGGCTGGCGGGATACTGGGATGCATAGGGAGAGGCATCACCAGTAGAAAATGGGAAGTTGTTATCCTTCTGTACAGACAGTTGGTGAGACCCCATCTGGAGTACTGCATGCAGTTCTGGAGACCCCATCTCCACAAGGACATAGATCGAATGGGTGCTGTCCAGAGGATGGCAACTAAAATTGTGCAGGGTCTGCACCAGAAGACATATGAAGTGAAATTAAAGGATCTTAATATGTATACCCACAAGGAGAGGAGGGAGAGGGGTGGACATGATAGAAACTTTCAAGTACCTCAAGGGAATCCGCAGAGTCCAAGAGGGTAGCATCTTTCAGAAAAAGAGATGTACAAGAACAAGGGGGCACAATTTGAAGATAGAGGGGGACAGCTCAGAGGTAATGTGAGGAAGTATCTTTTCATGGAGAGGGTTGTGGATACATGGAACAGCCTTCCTGCGGAGGTAGTGGAGTCATAAACAGTGGGGGAATTATTCAAGTATGCATGGGACAGACATGAGGCAATAGGATCTGCAGCTAATCCATTAGGTAGGGAAATGGGCAGACTAGGCGAACCAAGCGGTCCTTATCTGCCGTCAGATTCTATGTTTTTTTTATTTATTCAATTTAGGATTACAAATACGTTTGAGTGCCAACAGCTCATTTACAAAGGTTCCACGTCAATTGGGGGGTTACAGCTCCATAATGGAAAACAGACTGGTTTCACAAACAATTAAGCAATTCATATTACAAAATACAGAATAAGAGACCAGCAAATAAATACACATTAGTTTGTACGTGATTCAAGGCAGGGAGTGAGAAAGAGGAGGGAATTAGGAGGGACCAGACCAGGAAGGGGAGAGCAACCAGGCGGCATTGTCAAGTAGCAGCTTGGATAGTAAGGGACGAAAAGCAAGGAAGACGGGGGTAGGGGAGATGGGATGGGATGACAGGAAGGGAGAGGAGAGTGATAGGGCAAAACAAGTAGAGAGAACAGTGGAAGAACGGTGGGGATGGGGGGTGAGGACCCGGGAAGAGGGACAAGGATGTTAAGTGGTGCAATCTCAGGAGTTTTCAGTTAGGATGTGCTGACGAAGTTTGAATTTGAATTCACTGAGACTAGTAAGGTTAGACAAACCATTGTGGAGGCCATTTAACCAGTATGGCGCTTTGATACAAAAGGAGCGTTGGTATTGGGCAGTCCGGCACATCGGGACTGGTAGGAGTGCATAAGATGAGGTGCGCGTAGGTTGAGTCTTGGGGGATTTATGAAGTAAGCATCCCGATCCCGAAGACATGAGTCCAAGGAGAATCTTTTTGGCAAGTAAGCAGGTGTGTTGTTTAATTCTCCCTTGCAAGTTGAGCCACCCAGCCTGCAAATAGACATCACAGGTGTGGGTGAGGCATGGTGCACCAATTAGGAGTCTACAGGCCTTGTTTAGTGCCACAGTGAGCCTTTTGAGTGCAGTGGTGGAAGCAGTTCCGTAAATGACAAGGCCATAGTCAATTAAGGAGAGCACCGAGCTGTGGACAGCAAGATTTAGGGCTTCAGGTGTTAGAGACTTTCTCAGTCGATAGAGGAGCCCAATCCTGGTATTGACGGCTCTGGCAACATCTTCGATGTGCAGTGAATAGGTGAGGTGTCCATCAAGGGTAACCCCAAGGTACTTGAAGTGCTGTATTTGTTCAAGGGGGTCACCTTGTGAATTTTGGATGGTAAGAGCCTGCTCTTTATGTCGACTACGGGCTGAGGAGAACAACAGGACTTTTATCTTCTTGTAGTTTAGTACTAGTTTATGGTTGTGGAACCAGTGCTCATCTTCTGTGAAGCCCTTTTGAAGGTTACTTTCAAGGAGGCAAGGGTTAGGGTGGCTTGCAAAAATGACAGCTTCATCTGTGTAGAGCGCTGTTCGCTGGTGGCAGGCAGTCGGTAGATTGTTAAGGAAGATGCTGAAAAGGAGTGGACCCAGGATTGAGCCCTGGGGTACCCCGGACTGAATAGGCTTTTGGTCAGAAATGGCACTGGAAATCTTCACGTGTTGAGATCTGTCCCCAAGATAACTTCTAAACCAGGGCAGTGCATCAGGAGAGAGACCAGTTTGTAAGAGTTGTTTAAGGAGGAGTCAGTGATTAACCGTGTCGAAGGCCTTGGTTAAGTCTATAAAGACTGCACCCACAAGACTGCCTTGGTCAATAGATTGCTGGACATAGCTGGTGAATTCTAAGAGTGCGGTGGTGGTGCTGTGCCCTTTCCGAAAGCCATGCTGCTGTTCACACGGTAGGGAGTATCTATTGAGGTAGTCCATAAGTTGGTTGGCAACAATACGTTCGAGTAGTTTAGAGGGGGGTGGGAGGATTGATATAGGCCAATAGTTGCTGTGTAGTGCACGGTCTCCAGATTTGTGAACTGGGGTAACAATGGCTGTTTTCCATACCTGTGGGAATTGCGAGAGGGTTAGAGAGAGGTTAAATAATTTAGTAATCGGTGGAAGTACTTCCTCCTTGGTGAGTGCAATTCGCTTGAGGTCTAAAGAGTCACCACTGTGCCTGGACTTGCCCAGCACATTGTTTAGTAGTTTCCTGACCTGGGCCACTGAGACACGTTTAAAGTGGGGGGGAGGGGTGATTTGTCTTGGTCTCAGGATGATGTGCTGCCATTAAGGTGGTGTCGTCAAAGAAGTTTTGTGGTAGCACACTGCTTAGGTCAGTGAAGGCATCATTAAAGGTATTCGCTATTGTGAGTGGGTCAAGTATGGGGGTACCATCAATGTTTAACATTGTGGGAGCCTTTTTTTGATCTTTCCCCAGAACATCATTGATATTTGCCCAGAATTTCCTGCTGTCACCCCAGGTATTGGTAAGTTGCTCCTTGTGGTGATTGCTTCTTGCTTTATGGATTTCCTGAGTGCAGGAGTTTCTTGCATCTTTATAGGCTTGCCAGAAAATGTAGCATAGTACCAGAGGTGGTCCCTCCATTTCATGCTGTCTATCAGCCCAGGAGTAATCCAGGGATGAACAGTGCCGCACACCTTCATTTTCTTGAGGGGTGCGTGAACACCACAGGCAGCATTGAACATAGTGATAAAATGTTGGAGTGATACATTAATGTCTGTAGAGGAGTCAAGTAGTGACCAGTTCTGACAGCGCAAGTGCTGTTTTAGGAGTTCTAGGTGGTCACGTCTTAGCACTCTGTTGTAGATAGTTAGAGGCGGTGGGGCATGGAATTTGTTGGTCCAATTGCAAGTAACAGGGGAGTGGTCACTAAGTGAGTCAGGGTGCATACTTATGTTGGTGACACGGTCAGGGTGATTAGAGATTATCCAGTCAAGAATGGTGCTAGTCCCAGTCTTATAGTTAATTCTAGCGGGAGAGCTGCCCAGCTGAGTTAGGTGCAGAGCTGCCAGTGCATGCTTTATGGGGTCACTGGAGGCAGGCAGCCAGTTTATGTTGAAGTCACCCAGTAATATTGTCTTAGCAACGTGATTTTGGTCTCTCAGGTAGTCCAGGACTTTATGAAGACCAGTGGAAGGGTCGGTGGGAGGTATGTAAACTGATAGGATTGTTAGAGTCTTGTGGTGGGCCTCCAGTAGCACTTTAATCGCTAGTACCTGGGTGGGGCACCCAAGGTCAGCAACAGGCAGGACCAGCCCTTTTAGAGTGTCTTTTAGATAGACAGCACAACCACCACCACGCTTAGTCGATCTGTCCAATCTGAAGGTAGTGTAACCAGGTATGGCAACCGCTGCATCTGGTATTTTGGAAGATAGCCAAGTTTCAACGACAGAGTGTGTTGGGGTTGGTTAGCAAGACCCAGGCTTTAAGGAGGTCAATTTTGCACAGGAGGCTGCAAATGTTAATAGAGGCCAGGTGAAGAGTTCCCTGTTTCTGGTGATTATCCTTTGTAATAAGGCGTGCTGGTCCAGGGTTGGGGTGGATGTTATCTGATACCAGAAGTAGCAGGAGGGCAAGCCTTAGGAGCTGTTCTCTAATCAGTTTGGATGCTTGTTTAGTAGCCATTCTGGAGCTATGCATTGATTTTTGCATTCACTTTCACGCCCAGGAAGTGGAAGATAATAGGCCCTGAGGTGGTTATGATGCAGGTAGGTGGGTAAGTAGAAGCCCAGCAATCGCGTTGAGGATGGAAAAATAGGGGAGACCAGGGCCCAGTTGAGATGGAAAAATAATTCCCAAAAGTCCAGTCTATGGTGTAGTGAAGGCTAATTCCAGCCACAAAGTTGCGGTTTTGAGTCCAGTTAGGTACAGAGTTTCCAAAGTGACCGATCAAGAAGAAGAGGATAAGAATGCGGTGCAGGGCAGCAATGTTAGGCATGAGCCATAGTGTCAAGTAAGGTTTAATTAAGGGAGAGGATAGAACAGCAAATATAGAAATGCGCAGTCCAATTTTTTCTGTGCCACCTGGGCTATTAGTACAACTTATGACAGAAATCACCCAGGGTCGCAGCTAGGCAGGCATTTGACAAGAGGCTTTGGCTATGCAAGACCTTGCAGGCATGCACTCCCCAGCCCCATTACATTGATAGCCTGGGGCACACCTACTCAAGTACAAGTGCAGGAAGTGAAATCCTTTTGTCCTTATGCTTCCTTTGTTATTTAAAGAGGTTGTTTAAAAGCCCACAAATAGATCCCTTAGGAGCAAGCCAAATGAAAATGTGGATTTGAGCAGAACCCAGAGTTACTGGATGTGTCGGACTTAGTTGCTTGACTTCTATTTTGCTTGGGATACCTTCCAAAAAGTTGATTTTAAACTGAAAACGCAAATACCTGATGGTGATGTTTTGCAGAAATCCAGTCCAGGAGACCTTCACAGATGTAGTGAATAAGAATGGTACAGTTACTCCAAGCAGAAAATTATTGTAAATCCCCAAAAACTAAGCTATAGATGCAGACAAACACAAACAGCCACCCACACAGACCGAGAAGGTTAAGATTTATACACAAAAACATCTATTTAAAACCATGTTATAGCCCCTTTTGTAACACTCATTTGTACCAGTTACTTCTTGGTTCCTTTGCTCCTTAAAAACTAGTCTCCAGTGCGTCCTGGGATCACATCAAATGTTAGAGTAACTCCACTCCTTAAAAAGCAGTGTAATACTGCCTGCCACAGTTCCCAGTGAACCCTTCCTACCCTCCTTTCCCCCTGCTAACCAACCTCTCGTCCTCTGGCATCTTGCTGCCCAGCACCCCAGTATCCCTTTACTTCCTGCCCTCCCCTACACTGTTCCCATGACTACCCCCTGACCTATCCTCTCAAAAGCCCTTCACTAACTTTCCAGTTTTCACTTCCTCCCTCCCCCCACTTCTTCTTCACTCAGCTTTACCCACCTTCCTGGCAACCTCCCATCCTCCTCTCAGACATCGCTGCCTGTTGTCTGTGCCCTCCCTCCCCTTGCCCATTGGCCCTCCCTGTGCTGCCTGCCTCTGCCCTCTACCCTCCTTAGAAAACAGTTCTCAACTTGTCTTTGTCTACCTGACTACCTCTTATTGCTGCATCTCCCCCTACACTCTCCTTTACCCTCGGCATTATGGGCCTCCCCCCACCATTTTGCCTCATAACAAACTCCACTATCTGCACTTTCAGTAGCCCTACTGTTCTGCACTTAGACAAAAGAATCTGCATTTTATTACTGGTTCTGATCTAAACCCCTGTTCAGGCAACTTGAACAATTTTTAACCCATTTGTACCTCACTGTAGTTTTATATTGCTGTATATATTTCCTACCTCTCCCCTTGTCTGTTCCATTTATAAGTACCTCATTAACTGTTGTATTAGCTAGACTTTTGTTTAAATTGTATCCTACAATAATTGTTTTTTTCCTGTACTAAATGTTAAATTACCTGTACTTTACATAAATGCCTCATGGTGTGAAACCTCTGTAAACGAGCCTCTGGCTCAAAGGTATTTCTAAAAACTGATAAATAAATAAAATAAAAAGCTGATGGAAATCTAACTCAGACGGCTAGTGTATAGCGATATGTAGTGGGGGAACCCGGAAGTAGCGATCTGGTCGCTTCCGGTTCCCTTACTGCCAAAAAAGTTATCTGAGCACTTTGAGATATCCTTAAAAGGACACCCAAACATGTACTGGAACTACATTTAAACAAAAATGGCTATTTAAAACTGTTTTAAAGTCCCTTTTGTAACACATGTTTGTACCAGTTACTTCCTGGTTCCTGTGCTGCTTAAAAACGAGCCCCCAGTGTGTCCAGAGATCGTATCAAATGTTAAAAAGAGTAACTGCACCCCTTAAAAAGCAGTGTAATACTGCCTGCCACAATCCTCAGTGAAAAAGATTGAAAGAACCTTTATTTAGGTTTTGTACCTGCAGTTGCAAGATGTACAAGGACAACACTGTGTGTGTGTGTGTGTGTGTGTGTGTGTGTGTGTGTGTGTGTGTGTGTGTGTGTGTGTGTGTGTGTGTGTGTGTGCTGCTCAGGCATATCCCACAATGTGTGGGCGTGTAAGATGCATCAAGGATTTAGCAAGGCCAGAAGGAGATGCCATAAGAAGGCTTTAGAAACCTTTATCACCATCAAGGCCACGGAATCACAATCTAAGGCTGCAAGCTCCAAGTTGGCTTCTCTGTCGTGACCGTTCACCACAGGGAAGGAGACATCCAAGTGATTAGCAGTCCTATCACTTCCAAAGATGATGGAGAAATCCAAAAAAAAGGAAGAATCGTTGTGGAACCCGCCACCATAAGCATAGAAATGGACATGCTTCACCTGTGAGGTTGAGGTTTCCATTGACTGAGAGTAAATCTTTATTGTCATGTGCTTCAGTAGCATCGAATACAGCCCTCCAGGCCGTCGTTGAGAAATCAAGGTTGGGGCATAGCTCTCTTGCTGCCATACCTACTGTGGATGGTATACAGCCTCTGTTGTTGGGTGGCAATGACAGCAGTCACAGTCCCGCAACTGGGCTTCATCTACTCCCAGGCTATGCTGGCATTATTTTCAGAAATGTTAACTCGCCTCTTTCTGGTGCCAAGAATGTTGGTGCCAGTCTCTTCGACAGGGCTTCCCCTGTTCACATCTTGATCATCGATGGGACCTAAAAGCATGCCTATTGCAACTCCATTACAGCTGCTGCCTGTCAGTTGCTCCCATCGTCATTCAGGATGATGACAAGGTAGAATATAATCTTGACCTCCTAGATATGGAGGAATTTGGAGGACGAAGGAGGGGAGGAAAGTCCATATGAAAGGGGTTTTCCTTCCAGCTCTAACCTGTCCTCTTGCAGTGAGAACTGTCTGGTTTACAACCCTAGATCTCCTCCTGAAGATCCCTCCTATCAAGTTTTATTCTGGCAAATCCAGGATGCAATGGGATTTGAGGGTGAAGAGGAAGACTCCAATAAGAGGAATTTAATGGAGTTCTTAGACAAAATAACCTTTGGAAGTTTGCCATGACTACTGTTCAGACTCTACCTGATAGTCCTGCAAAAGCAGAACTTATTGAAGCTGCCTCTGCTGGTCTTGATACTGGTAAGCATCTATTACATCAGCATATGGTGCCTCAGATGCTGCTACCAGGGCTGCTGCCGCTGGCATCTCCTTATGGAGATATTCCTGACTCAGAGTAGCAGGCTTTGCAGCTGATGTACAGCAGGTTGTACTGAATGCCTCTTTAAGGGGCTTTTAAGTTATTTCAGTCTGATATGGATAATGCCCTAAAAGACCTTCAGTCAACTAAAATGATTCTGAGGTCTGAAGTCCTTTGACTTCACAAAATACCAGAGGATGGGGAAGAGGTGCTTTTTGAAGATTCACTGGCTATGGAGACCATGGGTTCCATTCAGATTAACACAGTAGAGGAGGCATTTCTCCTACATGTACAGCTGGGATCAGTGGCATTTCCAAGACAGCCAAAGGTTATGGCTTTGGCAGCCTTTACACCTTCTGACTCCCCACTTCCTCCCCCTACACTTTTGCCTCCAGGGATACAAGTGGGAAGAAAGATCTTCCTTCAACTGCTGAAATGGAGGAAGTTCACAGACAAGTAGGTCCTGGAATTAGTAGAGAAAGGACATACACTGGAACTACTCTCCAAATCTCCACTGTACCCTCTACCTCATCATCATTCTCCAGGCCTCTTGTCCCTGTTGAGAGACATGCAGCCCTTACTTCTAAAGAACTCTGTCAAACCCACCCCTCCCAAAGAATGGAACAGGGGTTTTATTCCAGATGCTTTCCGGTTCTCAAATCCACAGGGGAACCTGCGTCCTGTATTGGACCGCAGAGACTTGAACAAAATAATTGAAAAATACAAAGTTTTAAATGGTGTCTCTTCAAGCTCTTATTCCCTTGCTGCAAAAAAGGAAATTGACCCTGTGTTCTGAACATGATGGATGTTTACCTTCATATCAAAATCCAAACATTCCACAGACAATATGTCTGCTTTCTGCTGGAGGACAACCATTATCAGTTTCGAGTGTTGCCCTTTGGCTTTTCCTCATCACCATGAGTGTTTGCCAGATGCTTCACATTTATGGCAGCAGCCTTCCAGAAAGAAGGGCTTTATGTCTTCCTTTATCTGGATGATTGGCTCTTGCAGGGCCCATCTGGGGAAGAGGTCCAGTGCACAGTATCTGGAACTCAGCAATTGTTCAAGGATCTGGGTGTCATAGTCAGTGTACTGAAATCTGTCCTCATTCTCTGCCAGCATCTCTGGTACATTGGAGCAGTACTGGACACAGACGTGGGCAGTGCATGCCTGCCTGCTGACAAAACAGAGGCCCTGGTTGCCCAGATCCTTGTGGTTCACACGAGAAACTGTGTCCACCAGGATAATGCTCCGCCTTCTGGATCTTCTGGCTGCTGTCATTGTAATTAACCTGCTGGCCCACCTCCATTAAAGAATCATGCAATGGATACTTTGGGTATAGTGGGATGAAGTGACAGACAAATTGGAAAAGATGGTTCTTGTCAAGTCTTCTGTGTGAAATTCACTGCTGTGATGGATGGAACCCCTGCACTGTTGTAGGGCATCCCATTCTTTTCCCCAGCAGTGGTGCAGATCCTCACTACGGATGCCTCCAGGTTAGGGTAGAGTGCCCAACTGGAACAGTACCAGATCTATGGATTGTGGACTGACCGATATTTGGATCTTTACATCAGTGTTCTGGAGATGAGGGCTGTTCTTGGTCACCAAGCCTCGGCAGAACACGACAGACCAGGCCCCCTGTTGATAGGGACAGACAGTATCAGTGTGCTGGATTATATCAGCAAGCAGGAGTGGAATGCACTCATACCCTCTGTGTAGGGAAACAGTGAGAGTGTGGTGCTGGGCAGTATCTCACAGCCTTCAGTTTACAGTCATTTTTCTCCTAGGCATCCAGAGTATCTCGATGGATAGGCCAAGTCAGTCCTAGTCGTGGGTACACGAATGGGAACTGCTGACTTCTGTGGTGAATGTCATCTTCACAAGATGGGATCATCCAGAGTTTGCTCTTTTTGGGTCCCCACCAAACACAAAACTGCCACGTTTCTGCTTGCTTGCTTCAGGGCCTGGAGTTTTTTGGTGAGACATGTTGTCCTTGCGTGTTTTTGGAAGTCCTTCTCATTCAGAAGGTTCTACTTGAACTATGAGCAGAATAGGCCACCTTGATACTGGTTGCCCTCTTCTGGACTCACCAGATATGGTTTCCACTACTGCAGCATCTGACAGTTGACCGTCCTGTTCAGTTGCCCTTGTGTTGGGGTCTGCTGTCCCAGTACAGGGGTCCCTGATCCACCAGGGCCTGTGGTCCCTGCATCTGCACACATGGCTCCTGTGGACTTATCCATTGCTCGCTGTGGATCTCCTCCACCCCCAGGTGGCTGATGTCTTACTGGTGACTACATAGCCTTTCACAAGACACACCGGTTTGCCAAAATGGAAGTTTCTCTCCATCTGGTGTGCTTCCTGTTCCGAAGACCCATTTACATGTCCTGTTAATACTGTACTGCCCTATCTCCTGTCTTTATTAGAGTTCAGTCTACATTGCCTGTTACCTACTGATTATTTTTTCGTTTTCCTCTTCCCTCCTAAATTATTAGTCTGTGTTTCACTGTTTCACTGTTGGCCTTATGACCTTATATTTATCAGCATTTGTTTCTCTACTCAAACCAGATATTGTACATAACTCCTTTTAGGCTGTACCCTGTGCACTTTTTCTCTTGTCCTATATTGCTGTTTACTATGCTAAACAATTGCCACCTGCACTGAACCACTGTATTCTGTGAATTAGTAGTAAAATCTTTATTTTCATACAGGAAAGCTGGTAATGTCACACCATTAGGACCAATTTGGTCCTATTTACATGGTAGTCCTGTGCAAAATATGTTGCAAGTATTAAAATCTATTACATTTATTTTATCACCTAGGGACTAAGAAATATTTATATAACTACTAAGTTTAGACTTAATACACATTAAACATAGACTATAGATTAAGATAGACATTCCAGCATTGCACTACTGCATGTTTGAAACTTTGGAATGATGGTTATATTTCTCCCCAGGGTCATTGTAATTACCTTTGCACTAAATAGCTGTATCGTGTTCTTTGTTATGATTTATTGTTACCTGTAATGTACTGTCTTGGGTCGTGCCTGAAAATAGGCCGGTCTTTGCCTAGTGCACTTATCCGGGAAACAAAGGCCAAATAAATAAATTAAAGTGCACTTTGCTGCCATTTTGGCGTTTCATGCCCCTCTTGACGAACACATAGTGGCTCAACTAGAAGTGTCCCATACATTCCTTAAGGGTATTTTGCACATGGGCTGCTGATTCATAACCTGGTTCCGCCATGGGACCTTAACTTTTATTCTTGAGAAATTGACTTTGGCACCTTTTGAGCCAGTTGCAACTTGTGAGATGTGCTTCCTTTCTTGGAAGACTCTTTTTCTGGTTGCTATAACTTCTGCTGGAAGGACCTCTGTACTTCAGGCACACATGCAAGAGCCCCCTTACCTTATTTTTCACAAGGACAAGGTGGTCTTGTGCACTAATCCACATTTCTCACACAAAGTGGTTTCTGACTTCACCATGAATCGGACCATAAATCTACCAGTGTGTTGTAATATATGGTTGAATGTTTTTCCCCACAGTGAAACAGTGAAGCTAGGAAGTCTAGAAACATACTATTTGATCGCAGATAAGGGCCGCTTGGCCCACCTAGTCTGGCCATTTTTTCCTTACCTTCTGTATCACTGCAGACTCTACCTGATCTCAGACGTATTCCCCCCCTTATCTTATCACTAAGGTTCCTTTATGCCTATCCCATGCTTTCTTGAACCCCATTACAGTTTTGGCCCCCACCACTTCTGTTGGAAGGCTGTTCCATGCATCCACCATCTACTCCGTGAAGAATTACTTCCTCACATCTCACCTGAGTCTACCCCCCTCCAACTTTATAGCATGACCCCTTGTCCTTGAGCATCTTTTTTTCTGAAAAATGCTTCACTCTTGAACTTTATACCTGTGAGGTATTTGAAAGTTTCTATCATATCCCCCCCTCTCCCTCTGTTCCTACATATTTAGGTCCTTCAGTCTTTCCTCATGGGTCTTAATACCATTGTTCTGATGTCAAAATGATAGTACAATATTATGACATTGAATTCCTCAAAAGCTTTGTTCACTAATGGTTGAAAACCCACAGCAAACTGAAGGAGGAAAAAGCACAGTTTGACATGAACTGGATTGATTAGCGGGGCCCCAGCAGACAGAATAAACAGTTGCGTTATTAGTTTCTTTTTTATTTAATTGTCCCTTGTTGGCACTGGGGGGTCAAGTGAAACAGAGAGGTGACCTGGCTGTGTCAAGTCAGAGGGGGGATCCAGTTGGTGATGGGGTGGGGGGGTCTCTGAGACAGTCGGGGGTGCTTACTGATACAGAAGCGATCAGTTAGAAAGGTTGCTATATAGTCCATATAATATAAAAAACAACATATGACAGTCCCTCTATTAGTGCTGAAGCTTCATCTCAGGATTCTAGTGAGGTGATATACATCTTGAGCTTAGCTCTTGAGGTTCGTGATGTCCACAGAATCCCTCAGTGTGGTTACATCACTATAACAGAGTGATGTATGTTATTCCATTTATAACCGTGCCAACAAAGGTGAGGAATTTCCCACACGCTTGATGTACATGGGACACTATATTTCTATCTAAGTCGCACTAAGGACTGCAGAAAGTCCTCTCAGCTTTTTGTCTCATTTACTCCTGTGAGAGAGGGTATACCTGTCACTAAGCAAGGCCTGTCTGAATGACTGGCTCACTGCTTTGAATTTTCTTATAGGATGTATGGTAAGGAACTTCCTTGGGCTGTGTGTGGCCACTCTACACGTGGTATGGCCACTTCTGTTGCCTGTTTTCAGAAGCTTTCTGCAGCTGACATTTGTTCTGCTGCTACACGGAGCACTTTGCATACTTTCACTAAGCACTACAGCTGAGATATCATCTCATGCAGATGTGCTGGCTTTGGTCTCACTGTTCTGCAAGGCCTTCTGTCCTGATTTCATATCTGACTTTGCCATCCTTTCTGAGTCCTTTGAACTGCTTGGAAATTGTTTCACAGGTGTGGCCCAGTGGAGAAGACATCCTCCATGAAGACAGAACAGTTACTCACCGTAATAGTAGATCTTTGATAGAATCTCCTCCATTGGGCTGCAGTTCACCCACCCTCCTTTCACTTGCCTGAGATATAAACTGGCAGTTTTCTCCTCTTCCTTCTCTGGAGGTGTCCGTAAGTGCCTGTGTATACTAGTTTTGATTTCCATGCTTTTCCTTGTGTGCCTGGTACTGGTTTGATCTCCTGGTTCCTCGTAAGAGGCCCTTTGAGCTTGTCTCCGGCAGTAAACTAAGGCGCTAGGAGGCAACTCACATTTTATAGGCGCCGACGTTGTACATAGTCATGGAGGCCCTCAGCTGGCAGAAGTTGCCATGTGGTCCTAACACTAATAGAAAAGCATTCCAAAGGTGTAACCCAATGGAGGAGATTCTCTCGAACATCTACTGTTACAGTGTGTAACTGTTATTTTTGTACCTCACCATCATTGCTTATTGTTTTTAGCCAGTCTGTGATTTATGTCTGTAATTAATCCTGGGTCGACCCTGGAAAAGGGCCTCCTGATGCCCAGTGGGTTTACCCGGTCAACAAAATTCAAAGAAATAAATATTTCACTTGGTACCCAGTCGGCCCCAGCGTGGGATTCTGGATCTTGCACTTGAGCCTGTTTTCCAATGTGGGAGTGCATTGTGCTGCCCCCTGCTACAGGACCAACTTAACAAGTAATTTTTTTACCAAACATTTTCTGCTGTGTTTGTATAACAGAATATCAGAATAGTTAATTTGTTTAGCAAACAATGGATCCATGACTTTTTTTGACTTACTGTGATTTTCTTGGTTTCTGTCATTTATTTATTAATTTATCTAAAGGTTTTACCAGGAAGGCATGCTGAGCAGACTACTGCTTGATCCCAGATGTATCCTGGGGGTAGGGGGGAAGGAGAACATTACATATTAAACAGTGTCCAGAGGTCATTTCAACAACAGTCTAACAAGGTAAAGTGCGGTACAGCAGGCAGTTGTACAAGACATATGACAAATTACCATATGACAGTATGAGACTTATGACAATAAAGTATGGCATTTTGACCATGGCAGTAACATGATTTTCTCCAAATGTTTTCATGACAAAAATATAGCCTTATTCGTAACCTAGCCTTGAGCTACAGAAAAAAAAGGGGGGGCATGATTGATGCCTTCAGTCAAGGCATCTGTTGGCACTGGCACTGGCAGATTGGAGTACTCGCCCTGAACTTGGGAAAAATACCCCAAATGTGACATAAAAAAATTCCCTAAAAGTAAAGCTTAGATTTGATAAGAATAGTATATTATGAACCATTGGAGTTATGGACCTTTTTTTGGGATCTCAGTCTTCAGGTTACACCGTAGGAACCTTCACCATCAGTGAAGGGGAATCCACACAGAAGATTTTCAGCAGTACAGCTGGGACCGCCCATGCCGTTGGTGTCCGCTGATGTCAGCAACCCTATATAGGTTTAGGCGGCCCCGCTCCCTTCTTAGTTCTTTCCTGCCGTCAGTTTGCTTGCACAGTCTCCGTGGAAGCTTCGTTGCAGTGTTTGCACCTTTTTTGGCCTATGACCTTTTCCCCTACCTTTTACCTAACTCTCTTCGCAAGAGGTTTTTTCTTTTTGTTTATATCAATCAGTCAATCAAATTTTAATTTCTAAAGCGCTTTTCCAGAGCAAAGCGCATTTACAATATAAAAACAAACATTTAATCAAATAAAACATATAAAAATAAAAAGGCAGCAATAATAAAACTAAACATCATGCCCAAATGCCAAGCCAAATAAATATGCTTTTAATGAGGATTTAAAAGTCTCGGTGGTCAGGCGCTCTCTAATCCGATGAGGTAGAGAGTTACACAGGGTCGGGGCTACAAAAGCAAAAGCCCTAGCACCTGATATCTGAAGGTGGACCCTGGGAACCTCTAGGAATCTCTCGTCGGCAGAGCGGGTGGACGGGGGCAATGAGGCGAAGGAGGTCTTGCAAGTAACCGGTCCCTGTCCGTGTAGGGCCTTGTAGGTCAGTAACGTGACCTTGAAAGTGGTCCTCCATTGCACCAGCAGCCAGTGCAGTTCACGCAGCACAGGCGTGACATGGCAAGTTCTTGACAACCCTGTCAACAACTTGACTGCTGCGTTCTGCACCAGCTGCAGGCAATGGAGATCCACCCCCAGTAACCCTAGGTATAGAGCATTGCAGTAATCAAGACGAGAGGACACAAAGGCATGAACTAATATAGGAAGGTCATCAGGCGGAACAAGGTGCTTTATCCGGGCGATGTTCCTCAGATGGTAAAATGAGGACTTAACAACTACTGACACCTGTGTTTTTAGCGTCAATTCATTATCAAGCACAATGTCCAGATTCTGCTCCCGTTCAGAAGGTCTCAACTGGTTACCCCCCTAACACAAGGCAAGATGGTTGCCCAGGAGTCAACTTCTCTACCCACTGACCTGGGTCCACCACCAACACCTCAGTCTTGTCCGGATTTAGTCTCAACCAGTTAGCACTCATCCAGTCTTGAATCTCAGTGAGGCAGTTGTTAAAGACTGAGATTGCGCTATTCTGTTTGGGTTCAAAAGACATGTAGAGCTGAGTATCATCTGCATAGCAGTGAAAACTCAGCCCATACTACCTTCTAATGCCTCCTAATGGCAACATGTACTCAGTGAACAACACGGGGGACAGCACGGAACCCTACAGCACACCACAAGGCAGGAAGAAGGGGGCCGAAGAAAAAATTCCTGACACCACCCTCTGAGTCCTGCCTGTGAGGAAAGAATGGAACCACCTGAGGACTGTCCCTGACAGTCCACAGAGTAGCCGCAGGCATTCCAGCAACACCCCATGATTCGTGGTGTCAAATGCTGCAGAGATATCAAGGAGGACCAAGATCGAATGACTCCTCCGATCCCTTGCTATTAGGAGATCATTGAGTACCCGAACCAGCAAGTCTCGGTACCATGCCTCTTCCTGAAACCGGACTGGAGAGGATCATAGATTTCATGGGTAGTGAGAAAGTTCTCAAGCTGCAACACGACTACCTTCTCAATAACCTTGCCCAAAAAGGGCAGGTTAGAGACTGCTCTGTAGTTTGCAAGACAGTCTGGGTCTCAGCAAGGATCAGTTCAGTGGCATCCATTCACCCCACATGGAGGTGCGTTGGACCAGGATCCAAACAGTAAGTTGGTCACAAGCCCAGAACAATCTTCATGATATCCACGATCTCTGGTTGGTCAGAATCTGTCCAGACAGACTGGGTGCCTGTGCCCTCACATCAGCCACCGCCGTACTCATTTGAACGAGTTAAGCAGATCTCCGACCTGATAGAAGACACCTTACCTGCAAAGAATTGAGCGAACTCATCACACTTAGATTGTGAAAAAGCTCTCTGACCCCAAAAGCAGGCTGGATTGCACAGCCTGTCCATGGTCCGAAAGAGCTGAGCCAGTCGATCAATTCCTTGCTGCAGCAATCTCCCTGGACAGGAACTCTGCCTTCTTATGGGAGATTTCTGATTGATAGTCTGAATAATGGGCAATCAACCTACGTCTGTCCTCCTCCAGGCCAGATTTCTGCCAACAACGTTCCAACCTTCACCCCACTCTCCTCAACTCCCTCATCGAGAGTTAATCGTTCATCTTCTCTTTTCCATTGCTGTTGCTGTGGAAAGAAGATTGCTTCTACAGATGAATACACTATTTGTGTCTGCTGTCTTTGGCCTGACCACGACATCTCCCACTGTGAGCTCTGCCAGAAGTTTAACCAAACGACCCTCGGGCGATGCAAGAAGGCTGTCAAAAAATTCCTGATGGAACAGCAGGTAACCATCTCCAGGCTGGGGTCCTCCAGGGCTCCGGCTGCTCAGCCGCCGACCTGAGCTTCAAGCTCCCAGGCCTCCAAGGCCCGAGACAAGTCCTTGTGGAAAAGTTATAAAAAAGACTGGGATTGCATCCGCTCCGCCCCCACCAGTGGCGATCCTGTTCTCCATCGGCTTCACCTATGGGGGGGGGGGCTCTTCATCGGCTGTGGCTGCTCTGACGAAGAGGCCAGCTGTCCATGTCTCTCTGCCTACCAGACTCATACCGACAGCCCCTCCACCCACCACATCAGGCACCTGGTCATCGGCATCTGGGTCATCAAACACTCTGTTGTCAACCACGGTCTCATCATTGACTGCTGTCCCGTTGAGGCCTGCCCCTTCTTCCTCCAGGGCTACAGGCGTATCGGGCTCCCAGGACACATCCAGCAGGTTGTTGGCACCCATGCAGTTGAGTTTGAGTCCCCCTCCGTCGATGTCCACAATTTACCTGAATTAAGTACTGGTCAAGTTCATGAATGTACTCATTCAGCAGCTGAGTGCCATGAATAGGCCCACTTCCCTGACGCTGTTGAAGGCAGCTTCATCATCAGCGCCTGTTCACCAGCCCCTGGAGACCCCTGTGGGCCGCTGCTGGTGAATCTGACGCCAGACCCAGATATGAAGAGGTCGATGTCAAGGAGGAGTATTACCCTGATCCTATCCTCCCTGATGATATAGAGGATGATGAGGAAGAGATACTGATCTCAGAGAATTCCACTGCTTCACTGGTCAGTGAGGACTCTGTGAAGCACACTCGAAGGTCTCCTGAGGATGCCACATTTTTTACTGTGATGAAGCAGTTGTCTGCCACCATGGGCTTCCACACTGAGGAAGAGGATGTCACCAGAAAAGACCTGGTGGACTTCTTAGAAATCCCTGGATCTGCCCCAGGATCATTCCTTCAGTGTTTCCTAGCATTGAAGAATGCCACTACAGCAACCTGGCATAGGCCCGGCATGATGCCAGCTATGCCACGCAGGGTGGACAAGCTTTATAATGCCCTTCAGGGCCTGCCTTATTTTGCTGCCCGGGCCAAAACTGACTCTGTGGTCATCAAGGCAACTCATGACAGATCTAAGGTGCCTAAACACCTTGGCTCCCTTTCCCCCAGAGAAGGAATCTCGTAGGATTGACCTCTGGGGAAAATGGTTTATGCCTTCTCCACCTTGGGTCTGAGGATTGCAAATTATCTGTCACACATGGTTAAATACCAAAATGCCAACTGGAGAAAGGGCAAAGCTGCTGCTTATGCCCTCCCTGATGACTCCCAAAAGCAGGAACTACTTCAGTGCTTCCAGACAGCTGAGGATGTGAGCAAACACCTCCTCAGAGCACTATATGACATGGCCGTTACAGTTGCCAGAGCAGCTGCCACTGGCATGTGCCTCCTGGCTTAGGGTCTCTGGATTTGCAGCAGATGTGCAGAACAAGGTGCTTAAAAGTCCCTTTCAAGTGGTACCAAGCTTTCCGGCCCAAATGTTCAGGCCCTCATAAATTATCTGCAGGCCTGGGGCACAGCCATTAAATCAGTCCATTCCCTCTTCCACACTCAGCTAGGGGGCAGAGGGCAGCCTACTTTTCATAGACAGGCCAGTAGGCCCGGATTGGCTTACTCATACCCAAGGTAAACGTAGAGCCCAGGCTTCTTTGCCCACTCCAACCAATGCTGGAGCAGCAGTGAAGAGACTCAGAAATGGTGGACCAGCCTCTGTGTCTGGCTCCACCTCAGCTTGACTCCTTGCCAGACCCCCCTCCTCTGGTTCAGACCCAGGAGGTGGTGGTCGGAGGTTGGTTCTTCCTCCATCTGAATCAATGGAAGATCATAACTTCAAATGCATGGATTCGGCAGATCATAGAAAAGGGTCACACCCTGGAGCTTATACAACAGCCTCCAGACACCCCCGCCACCCTCCAACGATCCCCCGGCGCACTTGTCTGTTCTCCTGGAGGAAATACAGTCTCTTCTGTGCAAACAGGCCATTGAAACAGTGCCCTGCCAGAGGAACCAAAGGTTCTATTATAGGTTCTTCCTGGTCCCCAAAAAGACCGTCGATCTGAGGCCCTTCTTAGATCTAAAAGAACTTAGTCTCTTTGTCCAGTACAAAAAGTTCCGCATGGTAACTTTGCCAGGCCTAATGCCCCTCCTCAAGACCAGGGACTGGCTCTGTTCTATGGACATGCAGGATGCTTACCTGCATATCTCTATCTTTCCTCCTCACAGGAGGTTTCTTTGTTTTGCCTTTCAGGGCGAGCATTATCAGTTCAAAGTGCTGCCCTTTGGCTTATTCAAACAACATGAAGTCTTGCTGTATTCTGACAGTAGCAGTGAGTCCCAACCTTCGAACTGCCCCGGAGATGAAAGAGTTAACTTTCCATGCCTGGCATGGAACGCTGAGCTCGAGCTCGGTTGAGACTCTGTCTGTTGCTGTTTGAACTCAAACCGTCAGATTCTTTACTCCGCCTCACTGAACAGTCGCTCGGAGATTTCTCCTTCTGCCGAGTTCAATTTGTCGGTTAAAGTACCGTTTTTCTCGGTTTTCGATCGAATTTAAACCGCAGCCTGTCGGTTCAGTCTCTGCCTGTGGTATTCGTGAGTACTAGATAGGTTTATATTGTTTCTATTCTGTGTGGAACTTGTAAATGGTTCATCGGTTCGGTTTGAACCGATCAAGTTGCTAAAAAATCTTAATTTTACATTTTAGAGTGTGGTTATCGGTTCTAAAAAAAAAACCGGATTTTATTACGTTTTTTTCCACGACCCATGACATGGTCAGGAACCGATAAGAGGGTCTTGCCTGGCGGATTGCCATTAAAAGGGTAAGTTTGGTTAGAACTGGCACAATGTCTGAGAAACCCAAAAGAAAAACCGGGCCCACTGGGTTTCAACACTGCAGTGTGTGTGGGGAAGTCTTTGCCAAGGCTGATACCCACACCACCTGTGTTTATTGTCTGGGGTTTGACCACCTCAATGCAGACTGCCAGATTTGTAAAAATTTTCCTGCAGCTACCCTAGAAAAACGAGTTGGTAGGCTCAGGGAAAGGGAGGCCAAAAAGTCCGCTGAACCGGATGGCCAGCCCGGTTCGGTTCAAACCGAACCAGAAGGAGTGCCCTCTGACCAGGGCGAGACTTCTTCGGGCAAAAGGAGATCCGATTCTGAGGACTCGGTTCCAGCTAAGAGAACAAGAAAGGAAAAATCAGCTGGTGTGGATCCAAAACTTTCTTCTCCAACCGCTGAAGAAATAGCCAAAGCGATAAAAATTGTGCAGTCGCTTTCCCCAGTTCCGACCGAACCGGCACCATCAGGGAGGTGCTTGGTTCGGCCGGTTCCACCGGTTCGAGAGTATGATTTAGAGGAATTTTGTGTACCGGAGGAGGAGGAAGAGGAATATGAGGAAAGTGAATGTGGTTTTAAAATTCTGGATGTGCCCATTGACCCGGACATCTCCCCAGACAGACCTTCAGGAGTGTCTCCTCCTAGGCTTTCTGAGTCCCCCTCCCATTTCATGTTTTATAAAAAAGTGGCTGAAACCCTCCAGCTTCCTATGGAAGAAGCTGTGGATGACCAGGAGGAGCCTGACTGTGTGGAAATGATGGATATCCCAGAGTCTAGGAGGCTGTCTATTCCTTTACACAAATCTTTTGGGAAACAGACATTTAAGATTTTAAAGACTCCTAACACCATACCTCCTGTGGATAAAAGAATGGACAAGAGGTATACATTGTCAGGCTCAGATACGGAGTTCCTTACACAACAATGCAGCCATGTTGGGTGAGTGCAGGCTGCAGCCTGTGACAGACAAATATTCCTTGGCTTCACACCCCCAGACAAGGACTCCAGGAGGATTGATGCCATGGCAAAGAAACAATACATGGCAGCATCCTTGGGACTCAGACAGGCCAATTATATGGCTTATACTGCTAGGTATCAGAAATCCAGATGGGACACTGTCATGGCTTTAGCAAAACAGGTCCCTGGCCAGCTTCCCAAGGAGCTGGAGCAGGTGGCTGCTGATGGTATTGAGGCATCCAAGGTGCAATTCCATGCCGCAGTGGACTCAAATGATGTGTCATCTAGAGTCATGGCTACATCTGTGGCACTTCGCAGAATGGCTTGGCTCAGATGTACTAGCCTGTCACCGGATACCCAGACTAAGGCCATGGATTTTCCTGTTGTGGGTAATTCTCTGTTTGGGGAGCAAACAGAGAATTACATGAAAAAATGGATGAGTATAGGACCACCTATAGGGTGCCCAGGCCAAGGAAGGCAGGCCACGCCTCAAGGCAGCATCCCAGGGGCAGGGCAGGCCCTTTCACAGGCCTTTCTACAAGCCCAGGCCTCCCGCTTCTGCCTATGCTCAGAGGGGTTCTTGAGGAGAGGCAGAAGGGTACAAGCAGACTTGCTTCCACCCCTCAGCCAAAACCCCTGCCAAGCAGGCACCCTGATGGTTTGCCAGGGCCGATTCTCCACCACCTGTAGGGGGCAGGCTGGCTTACTTTGTCCAGGACTGGAAGTCTCTAACATCAGACAAGTGGGTCCTGAAAGTAGTAAGCCAGGGACTGGTTCTCAGCTTCAAAAAAATTTCCAAAGCTGAGAGCCAGATCTTTTCCACCTGCAAATCCCTCAGAAGCACTTGCCTTAGAGGCAGAGGTCTCTTCCCTTCTGGCTTTCAGAGCTGTGGAATGGGTTCCACCCCTACACCAGGGCAAAGGATTGTACTCCAGGTACTTCCTTACTTACCCCAAAAAAGACAGGAGAATGGTGGCCCATCCTGGATCTCAGATATTTAAATAAGCACCTTTTAAAGCCAAAATTCAAAATGGTGACTCTGGGAATAATTCTACCCTCTCTAAGGCCAGGGGACTGGCTAGTGTCCCTGGACCTCAAGGATGCCTACTTCCATATTCTTATCAGAAGCTTCCATCGAAAGTACCTCAGGTTCGAGCTGCCGTCAGGTATTTACCAGTTCAGAGCAGTGCCCTTCGGACTAACCTCTGCTCCAAGGGTGTTCACAAAATGTCTGGCAGTAGTAGTTGCTTCTCTGAGAAGGCAAAGGATTGCCATCTTCCCATACCTAGACGACTGGCTCATAGTAGGCCAGTCCCCAGACCAGGTCAGGTTACACTTACAGGTAACTCAGCAACTGCTCACTTCTCTAGGTTTCCTTCCGAATCTGTCAAAGTCAGTTCTAGAGCCTGTTTAGCTCCTCACCTTCATAGGTGCAGAGCTAGATACAGAAAGGGCCAGAGCCTTCCTTCCCCTGGACAGGGCAAGGACCCTTATCACTCTGGCCTCCTCTTTCACCCTACAGGTGTTTCGACCAGCAAGGCATTTTCTGCAGCTCCTGGGGCACATGGCTGCTTCTACAGCAGTGGTGCAGGGAGCAAGATTTCAGATGAGGGACATTCAGTTCCATTTGAGAGCCTTCTGGTCTCAGAAAAGGGACCCTCTGACCAAACTGATCCAGTGACTTGAACCTTGATCCAGGCCTTGCACTGGTGGCAGGATCTGAACAATCTGAGACAAGGAGTTCCCTTTGTCACTCAGTCTCACTCTTTAATCCTTACTACAGATGCCTCCCTCTTGAGGTGGGGGGCTCACTTGGGCGACCTGACCACCCAGGGGTTGTGGTCCCCTCAGGAATCTCTGCTCCACATCAATCTGTTGGAGCTCAAAGCAGTTTTTCTAGCACTTCAAGTTTCTTCCAAGTCTGTTCAAAACAAAGTTATTCAGATCAGAACAGACAATACCACCACAATGTGGTACATCAACAAACAAGGGGCACTCGGTCTACGGCCTTGTGCACAGAAGCGATGAAGTTGTGGTCCCTGGCTTATTCTCTGAATACCTCCCTCTCATCAGTACACCTCCCAGGCAAGGACAATGTCCTGGCAGATGCTCTCAGCAGGATATCTCAGGGCCATCACGAATGGTCACTGGATCCCTTGATCTTGGAGGTGATATTCTCCAGATGGGGCACCCCACAGATAGATCTTTTTGCAGCCCCAGACAATCACCAACTTCCCCTTTTTTGCTACAGGCCCCCAGTGTTGGGCTCAGTGCCCCTGGATGCCTTAGTTCTCAATTGGGAAGGGAAGTTCCTGTATGCTTTTCCCCCCTTCCCTCTCCTGTTCAAAGTCCTAGTCAAAATCAGGTCTTGACCCTGCAAAGTGATCCTGATTGCTCCAGACTGGGCCAGACAGCCCTGGTATCCTCTCCTATTGTCCTTATCAGTCCATCTTCCCCTGGCTCTTCCCAGGAATTACAACCTGTTAACTTGTGCTCAGGGGAGGGTTTGGTACCCGAATCTCAAATCTCTCAATCTCAAGGCCTGGCTCTTGAAGAGTTAGAGTTTGCTGATTTACACCTCTCCCAAGGTGTTGTGGATATTCTGAAGGCTTCTAGGAAGCCTTCCACCACTTATAATTCCAAGTGGAAAAGATTTTCCATATGGTGCTCTGGGAAGCATATTTCCCCAGAGTCTGCTGATCTGCCCACAGTACTTGACTACATGGTTCATCTCAATAGCTTGGGTCTCAGACCAGCTACACTAAGGGTGCACCTGGCAGCGGTTTCTGCTTTCATTTCAGCAGGTAAGCCCTCTTCTCTTTCAGCTCACCCTGTTTTCTCCGTTTTTCAAGGGATTGCTTCATACCAATCCTCCATTCAGGGATCCTGCCCCTGCTTGGGATCTTAACGTTTGCATTGCACAGCTTATGCAACTCCCCTTTGAGCCTTTGTCCTTAGCAGAGCTTAAGTACTTGACTTGAAAAACTGTGTTTCTGGTGGCCATCACTTCTGCCAGGCGCATAAGTGAGCTGCAAGTCCTGTCAGTGGAGCCTGACTTTATTTCCTTCCATAGGGATAAGGTGGTCCTAAGGACTAACAAGCAGTTTTTGCCTAAGTTGGTTTCAGACTTCCACCTTAACCAATCTGTGTCTCTTCCTGTGTACTTCACTGACCATTCCTCCTCTGGTGAGAGGAGGCTGCACAGCCTAGATGTGAAAAGAGCCCTTAGCTACTATATAGAACGCACCAAGGGTCATAGGTTTGACTTCCTCCAACTGTTCCTCACTTATGGTGAGGTAGGCAAAGGAAAACCTGCCACTAAAAGATCCATTGCCAGGTGGATTGTCTCTTGCATACAATTTTGCTATGATAAACTGGGTAGAATTCCACCCTCAGGCCTGAGGGCTCACTCTACCAGAGGTACAGCTGCTTCCCTGGCTGCTGCCAGGGATATCCCTATTCTAGGAATATGTCAAGCAGCTACCTGGAAAACAGTTCACGCTTTCACCAAGCATTACTCCCTGGACATCCAGGCTAGGAGTGATGCTCGGTTTGGCACAGCTGTGCTTCAGAGCCTATTTCCTAAGAAGGTTCTGTCCCTCCTCCATGGAGGTACTGCTTGGTAGTCTGCTACTGTCAGAATACAGCAAGACTCCATGTTGTTTGAAGAAAAAAATACTCACCTTAGTAATGTTTCTTCTAATGGAGTCTTGCTGTATTCTGACCTCCCCCCCGCCTTCCCCTCTCAGAACCTTTGTTTCTTGGGATGTGGGTGGGCAGTGGCAGTGTTGGCATTCATGAGGTGTCCCACCTTTTTTGTTATCACCCTTTCTTTGGGTGAGTGGGTGTTGTGTTATTTCATTTTTGGGTCTCCTGACTTGAGTCTTTGTTTTTAGACCAAAAATGTGTTGTTATGTTAGTAGTCAGTTGGCTAGTGTAGGTTTACAGCTTCCACACAGGACCTCAGTGAGTTTAGCTCGTAAAGATCTGACGGTTTGAGTTCAAACAGCAACAGACAGAGTCTCAACCGAGCTCGAGCTCAGCGTTCCATGCCTGGCATGGAAAGTTAACTCTTTCATCTCCGGGGCAGTTCGAAGGTTGGGACTCACTGCTACTGTCAGAATACAGCAAGACTCCATTAGAAGAAACAGCATTACTAAGGTAATTTTTTCTTCTGTGCGCCAAGAGTCTTTACCAAGTGCTTGGCAGTGGCTTTCAGAAGAGAGGGACTGTATGTCTTCCCTTATCTGGATGATTGACTTCTCAAGGCCCCGTCCAGGGAATAACTTTTGCTAACTGGAGCATACCCTTCAGCTCTTCCACTCCTTGGGCATAACTGTCAATCTACCCAAGTCGGTCCTGGTACCGTCCCAGAGGCTCCAGTGTATCGGGGCGGTCTTGGATTCCATGCAGGGGAAAGCCTTCCTGCCCCAAAACAGGGTGGAGTGCCTCATTGGGGAAGCTCAAGAAGCTGCTCAGAGTTGGTACCTTCCTGCCAGGGCATACCTCAGACTGTTGGGCCTAATGGCAGCAGCTATTCCCACTGTTCCACTAGCCAGCCTTCACATGCACACCCTTCTGTGGACTCTCAGGGTACAATGGGACCAGTGCGTGGACAAGTTGGATCATCTAGTCCTGGTCTCCTCTCCAGTACGAAAGGTACTGCAGTGGTGAATGGACCTCATGAATCTTCTTCAGGGGGTTCTCTTCCAAATTTCTTCTCTGCATCAGATTTTAACCACGGATGCTTCGGGTCTAGGCTGGGGACCACACCTGGGTCCCTTCCAAAACCAGGGCTCCTGGTCCCAGTCGGAAGCCACCCTGCATATTAGTGTCCTGGAGACGAAAATGGTGCTCTGTGCCCTGCAGGCATTTCAGGAGCATCTTGCTGTGGGCCAGCTGTTGGTGTAGTCAGACAATCTGAGTGCCATCTACTACATCAGCAAGCAGGGTGGGACTCACTAATACCCCCTTTCCAGGGAGGCCATGAGAGTGTGGTATTGTGCACTGGAGCAAAGCCTAACAGTCTCTGCAGTCCACGTACCAGATGTCCTGAACACCCTGGCAGACAGTCTCAGCAGGACTCAGTCCAGCATGCACGAATGGGAGATTCTCTAATCTGTAGCAGAAGATCTGTTCGACAGATGGGGTTATCCAGAGCTGGACCTTTTTGCATCCCCATTCAAAGCAAAACTGCCCAATTTTTGCTCACTAAATCTAGGACCTGGAGTTTTCTGGTGAGACGTGTTGCCCCTCTCTTGAAGTGGGAGGTTTCTGTACACATTCCCTCCATTTCCTGTGATCCAAAGGGTGCTGATCAAGCTGCAAATGAAGAGGGTAACCATGATTCCGGTGGCTCCATTCTGGCCTTGCAAAACATGGTTCCCCCTGCTTCAACAGCTGGCAAAGGAACCTCCAGTCCCTCTGCCTCTTTGCCGGAACTTGCTGACCCAGGATCAGAGGATCTTGGTCCATCCCAACCTCAGGTCCCTTCATCTGCATGCCTGGCTCCTGAGAGCGTAGCCATCACCAGATTTGGGGTCTATACCAGGGTGGCTGACGTCCTGCTGGCTGCAAGGAAGCCTTCCATTGCATCACATATGTCATGAAGTGGAAACAGTTTGCCATCTGGGCTGCCAAACCCTCCCTGGACCTTTTCACCTGCCCAGTGAATCATATCCTGGACTACCTGATCTCTCTGTCTGACTCAGGCCTCCAGTATTCCTCACTCAAGGTCCATCTTTAGGTTGTTTCTGCCTTTGATGAGCCAATAGGGGATTGCAAGATTGCTCAGCTGGATGTCTCCCATACTTTTCTGTGAGGCAAACTGCATCTGAAACCCCCAGTCCGTTCTCCTGTCTTGGCTTAGGACTTAAATTTTGTTTTGGAGAGGTTGACCCTGCTTCCTTTTGAGCTAATCGCGACTTGCCATTTGCATGATCTCTCTTGGAAAGCTCTCTTTTTTTTAGTTGCAATTACTTCTACTCGAAGAATTTTAGAGCTTCAGGCCCTCTGGTGCGAGGAGCCTTATTTGATTTTTCACAGACAGGGTATCAGCGCACAAATCCTGTTTCTGCCCAAGGTGGTTTCTGAGTTCACACTAAATCAGTCTGTCCACATTCCTGTTTATTTCCCTGAGCATGCCAATCCAGAGGAAGCACTGCTCCATACGTTAGATGTGTGCAGATCTTTGAAGTACTATCTGCTGTGGAGTAAAGAATCCAGAAAGTTGAAGCAGCTGTTTGTTTCTTTCTTTTGCCCCAAGTTTAGAGGGTGCTTCAGTTTCTAAGCAGTGTTTATCCAAATGGTTGGCTAATTGCATTGTGTTCTGCTACTACAAATACTGCAAAGAATTGCCTGGTGTTGTCAAAGCTCATTTCACCAGAAGCATGGCTACCTCGGTGGCTTGTTGCAAAGGGTTCTCAGCCACTGACATTTGTGCGGCTGCCACCTGGAGTTCAGTCCATACTTTCACCAAGCATTACAATCTGGACATTGCCTCAAGAGCAAAAGCAGGTTTTGGCAGGGCTGTGTTACAAGGACTCCTGTCTATCACTGCTTGGGACTCATTCCTATGATGTAACCTGATGACTGAGATACCCCTGAAGAAGACAGAGCAGTTACGTAACAACTTACTGTAACAGTAGATCTTTGAGAGGATCTCATTTATCAGGTATATTTTCCCTCCCACCATCCCCCTTCTTGGGGCTTCTGTTTAGGAACTGACTATCTGGTGTATACAGTTTTTTTACTCAGAGCTGGGTACCTCTTTCTCTCCTCGGTTCCACAGGGTGTGAGCCTTACTCTCTTTGTCTCTGGGGGAAAAGAACTGAGGAGGGAGCAGGGTCACCTTCGCATGTATAGGGTTGCTGACATCAGCGGCGTGGGGGGCCCCAGTTGTACTGCTGAAATCTTCCATGTGGATTCCCTTTCACCGATGGTGAAGGTTCCTACAGTATAACCTGATGACTGAGATCCGCTCGAAGATCTACTGTTCTGGCAAGTTCTTATGTAACTGTTCTTTTTTTTTTTTCTAACCTACAGCAGTGCACTTGTTTGGCTTCATACGGTGTTTGCTGTCATTTACCTGATTCTCACTGTTGCTGTCATGAAGCATCATGTCTCACGGATACAAAATCATGCCAAATACATAGTAAGTGCCTCAAGAATAGTCATGACTGTTCTTCTCATAAAGTTCACACAACAAAAACAGGGTGTTAAAATGCCTTTCCATGTTTGTCTAGAGGGTAGAACAGATACAGTGAGGTTGGCGGTAATCCATCATCTTCCAAGAATCCATCTTTGCCATATAACCTTTCTCCTTGGCCTTGGCCGGAAGCACTAGGATTCCATGGGAACAAGTCTTTTTTCAAGAAATTTAGTAAATGAAGCTCTCAATCCACTTTTCAAATTATGTGGGTTTAATTAATACAAAATCAATCGCATTCTTTATTTTTCAATTTTCATGTGCTTTATTTTATTTTTGTTTTATTCTTTGGTAACCGGGTAAGTTTATGTTGCCATGTGCTTTATGCTAATGCTCCCTTTTAAACTTTTTCTCCTGTTTACATTTCAGGACCAGCCAAGTCCCTTCTTCAGAACTCATGGGCTGCCTTAAAAATACAATTTTTTAAATATTTCTGAGTACCTGTTTGTTTTATTCACATTAATTATTTTAATCTATACTATTGCACCCACACCACTAAAGGCAGGGAGAGCATACCTACTGAAACATGTATGTATGCCTTCATTTCAGTACACTCAGAGTTTCACTATAGTCTTAGTTGCTTGGAAGTTCTCAGTAAAGCAACTGAAAAAAGGGGAGGGGGAGCAAAAATGATAATTCAGACTTGTATTCATTTCAATTCTTGGTTTCTAAATTAATTCAGGATGCATTATTGTGCCTTAGCAGAACTAAATGTTCTGATAGTGTATTTTCTTTTTGAGAAAATCACTCCGTTTTGTAACAGAATAGAAATGCAGAATAAGCTTATCTGTGCATAGTGACGATCTTTCCTTGTCAGTTTTCACCATTCATTACTGCTAGGTGTAAGCCGGAAGTGAATACCTGTACGGGAGCTTGCTTTTTTTTTTTTTTTGGAGGGGAGGAGTTGGCACAGATGGCGGTGCCCACGAGGGCGACACATTGCATGGTGCACGAGGGTTGGCCGTTGGGCACCGCAGACTCCTCCTATACCACCCCAGTACTGTTTCTTCCACCGTAGAGGTTGCACCTGCTGCACGAGTTACCAGAAGTTTTCTTCTACATCACTAGGCCTTCACCATTCAATGCCATTTCCTGCCTGCTCCATCTCCATCTTGGTTCTGAATTCACCCAATGCCATTGGAAACCGGTAAGCCTGTTCCTTTTATTTCTACCAATGGCGCCATGTCCTTTTTCTGTGTAGTTTTATTAAATTTATTTCACATCATGTCTGGTTTGGTGGCTGAGAAAATCCAAAGTGGGCTGTACCCCCATACGTCGGTGCCCCTGTGGCTGGCGTTTTTTCCGTTATGGACTGACATGATGTTTGACTGTGTTGCCTAGTTCCCAACTACGATATGGACAACTATGATGCCTGTTTCTCCATGGACTGCCGTGTTCTTGAGATCCATGTGTTTAAAGTTGGCAGGGCCGCGCTGACTTTCGGAGGAAGACATCATTCTAGGGATGCCATGGCAAGATCTCTTGACCCTGCCTCAGGGTCCCCTCCCAGATCTATACGGCCCAGTGAGGAGGATACCTCCTCAGATTCCAGGCTTGCCTTTGAGGAGGTTTCTTTCGCAGTGCCAGAGAATTGTCTCGGTTTCCTGCAGAGCCCGGTCCAGGGCACCGCTATGGCAGTCACCTCCTTGGAGGTGCAGGCTCCCCTGGTGGCCTGGTATCGGTGGACCCTCGGCACCACTGTGGATCCTGGCGCCGTTCACGATGCTAGTGATTGAGGCAGTGCCACGGGTGCCGTGTCCCGCGGTGGCACCATTCACAGCACCGTTGGTAGGAGACCTCCTGGGGTCACTAGTCTGGTGGTTTGTGTGGCCTCCTTTTCTTCAGAGGTGGAAGACTCACTGGCCAATCCAGACTGGTGCCTCGACTCCTCGGAGTCGGGGAGTCCTCTTGGACACTGCACCAGGTGGCCCAGTGTTCGCCTCCCGGACTCCCTGGAGTCTATGGTCCCTGCAGCCTCCCACACTGGCTCCAGTGTTGGGGGCACTGTGGTGGATAGCGGTCTGGGGGGGCCCTGGTGTGGTGGTCTCAACCAAGGGGACCGGGGCCGCTACCATCTCTGGTGCTGCCATGGACTCCTTGGTGGGGATGGGGACCTCCTCTTCTGTGGCCTCCCTTAGGGGGCCTGCGGGATTGGGGGACCCCTTGGCACTGGGTTAGAGGAAGAGGGCGGCCTCAGAATCTGATTGGTTGAGAGGCCGGGGTGAAATGTGGTGGCCGCCTTCCACTACCCTGCGGGGGATGGGGAGGAGCCACAGTGCTGAGCCCCACTTCTTCTCCTCTGAGACTTCAAGGGCACCCTTAGTGGGCAGCACTGAGGATTGCCCTTCTGGAACCATGCAGCCTCAGTCGCACCACAGGGAAGATTCTCCCTCAGGGCTTGGCCAGATTTTGTTTTCACATTTGCAGTGACTGCTGACCGGATCAACCCTCTGATCCCACCACATGGGAGGATCTACTGTGGGGTCTCTGAGTCTTGGCAGAGGCTGGGCACTTTTGTTGAGGTGCCCTTCCCCTATCCCTCTGCAGACACCCCTCTCCCTCTCAGGCCATGTGGACCCTACAGGACCTTTAACCTGGAAGACGTTCAGGACCACTGCGGCGTTCTTCCCTAGGTATGTTAGAGCTATTGAAAAGCAGGTCTTTTGCCTGTCTCCCCCGCTGCAGGAGGACTCTGAACAGCCGAGCTCCTCTAATTCCTCGGCTTCCTCATCTGAGGAAGAACATTCTGACCACCTTTGCTCCAACGCTGATTTCACCAAATAGCAGCGATTCCTTTCAAGGTTACTTCAGGAGCTCCACATCTCCCATGTGGTAAGATGCAGTACTGAGCAGGAGACATGCTCTTTTCTGAGCGAGTTCAGTGCCAAGCACCTAGTGGTGCCTTCCTGGCCTATTCCCTTTCAGGAAGCCTCTATCCGCATCTGGCAGTCTCCAGCCACCTCATCCCCAGATCCAGTGGACTGCAGGAGGAGATATTGTGCTCCCCAGGAGTCTCTTGGTTCTCTGCCTCACTCACCTTCCGGGCTGACTGCTTTAGACACTCTTTCCGGGCTTCAACGCCTGGCACATGACTTACCACTGGATCCGGGTTCTGTGGGAGTTCAAATGGTGGGGAAGAAGAGTTTTCTCCTCAGCTTGTGTGTTACTCTGCATCAGCTCCCATCAGGCTCACCACGCTGCCTACACAGGCACCTGTGGTTGATGCTGGTGCAGGTTTTAGCATCCTTGCCAGATTCAGAGGAATCTAGGCAAGCCATTTCCCTCTCAGCACAGGGTCTGGAACTTGCAAGGCACCAAGCAAGGGTATCGTACGACGCCAGTGAGGTGACTTTCAGACTAGCAGGGACAGCGATCTGCATCAGGTGGATGGCATGGCTTCACCTGTCTAGATTGTCCCCCGTTGCCTGGCGTAGGGTGATTTCCTTCGCTTTCTGGGGGACCCATCTTTTCTCCCGCAGGGCGTGGAGGAATCTTCAGGGGCGTCTTCCATCCACCGGCCACGGGTACATCTCCTCTGTCTGACCAGCCTTAGGCCATGTTGCCCTAGTATGGCAGAAGGGTCACTCCTTCCTGCGTCTCCCCGCAGGAGGCTGAGGGAGTCTGTTCCCTCACGGCAGTGCCAGGTGCCCTCTGGGAGGCTTGGTACTCACCCATCAGTAATGAATGGTGAAGACTGGCAAGGGAAGAATTGAAAATTATGTACCTACCGTAATTCTTGATCTTCACCATTCATTACTGATTCCTGCCCACCTTCCCCTCTTGGGCCTCAGTTCTTGGGCGCTGCCTCCGCCCTGCTCACCCTTCCCCTCTTCAAGGCCAATTGGGGGCAAAGTCCCCCTGGTACCACAGGGTCCTCTGTTTCCTTCTCTAAAAAGTCACAGAGCACCCATCCTAGGAGGGTGGCAAGTAGGGTCTTCGCCCTGGCCTTGGAGGGAACTCCCTGGGATTCTCAGTGTGGCGCACTGTTGTGACCTCCTTAACTTGGCACGGATGTTTCCATTTATTTTCTTCTTCCCGAAGTGGGGAGTACAATGCATTTCATGGGAGAACACATAGGGATTTTCCTCCCTCTTCTCGCTTCCCCCTGTACCTTTAGAGGTCATTCTGGACAGAGTCCTCGCCTGTTAAGATATTTTTTCCCCTTGACTAAGCCATCAGGTGATAAACTGTGGAGGGCCATGCTCCAGAACTTTCATCCCAAATGTGGATTTAGGGGTGGGAAGAGGGGGCTAACTCCACCATGTTTTATATTCTCCAAGACAATTTCAAGTTCTCTTGTTGTGGACCTCCGTCCAGTGGTCCCTGAAGTTGACCGTATCCTTGCTCCTGTGTCTTCATACCTTTCAGGTTTTCGAGGCTATAATAAGCCATAGGTCTTCCAGTTCAACATGGTGGAGGGCCCCCTGTCCCTCTTCTTCCCCTATGTATGTTGTATCTTTCTCTCTTCTCTTCTCTTCTTTTCCAATGCTGCTGCCCAAGTGTTGGGGCCCTATGGCCACTTAGGGAAAAAAAGTCCAATCCGTCTGTCCTCTGGTCGGCGTATTCCTTTTTCAGTTTATATCCTTTCCTTTTCCTGTCTCTCTGCTCTTTTGCCTCACCTTGGTTTTATCTGTACCCCTTTTTTCTCTCCCCCCCTCCAGCAGGACAGAACTGGGGGAAAATGATGGAATCACTTCTGAAGGAAAGAATTGTCGAGTATCTAGAGGCCAGAGGGACACAGGACCCAAGGCAGCATGGATTCACAGCGGGAAGGTCATGCCAGATGAATCTGATAGATTTCTTTGACTGGGTGACCAAAGTAGTAGATCAGGGAGGGGCTGTGGACATGGCCTACCTAGACTTTAGCAAGGCATTTGACACAGTCCCACACAAAAGATTAATATACAAGTTAGCCAGCCTGGGAGTGGGCCCAAGATGACAGCCTGGGTAAAGAATTGGCTAGAGAATAGGACACAGAGAGTAACAGTAAATGGAGTCCACTCTGAAGAAAGGGGTGTTACTAGTGGGGTACTGCAGGGTTCAGTACTGGGACCGGTCCTCTTCTATGTCTTTATAAGCGACATTGCAGAGGGACTGGAAGGAAAAGTATGTCTCTTTGCAGATGACACAAAGATCTGCAACAGAGTTGATGCACAAGGTGGGGTGGAAAGGATGAGAAGGGACTTGGCAAGGTTAGAGGAATGGTCAAATGTATGGCAGCTTAGATTCAGTGCTAAGAAGTGCAAGGTAATGCACCTGGGAAACAAAAACCCAGGGGAAGAGTACACAATGGGGGTGAGATACTAACAACAACAAAATGGAAGGGACCTGGGGTAGTCATATCAGATGACCTAAAGATGGGCAAGCAATGTGAGAGGGCAGCAAGGAGGGCTGGGGGATACTGGGATGCATAGAGAGGCATCACCAGTAGAAAACAGGAAGTTATTATCCCTCTGTACAGACAGCTGGTCAGACCCCATCTGGAGTACTGCGTGCAGTTCTGGAACCCAATCTCCATAAAGACATAGATAGGATGGAAGCTGTCAGAGGAGGCAACTAAAATGGTGCAGGGTCTGCACCGAAGACGACATGAAGAGAGACTTAAGGAGCTTAATATGTATAGCCTCGAGGAAAGGAGGAGAGGGGGGACATGATATAAACTTTCAAGTACCTCAAGGGAATCAACAAAGTCCAAGAGGGTAGCATCTTTCAAAAAAAGAGGTGTGCAAGAACAAGGGGGCACAATTTGAAGATGGGGGCAGCTCAGAGGTAATTTAAGGAAGTATTTTTTCACAGAGAGGGTTGTGGATGCATGGAACGGCCTTCCGGAGGAGGTTGTGGAGTCAAAAACAGTGGTGGAATTCAAGTATGCATGAGACAGTCATAAGGCCATTCTAGGGGTGGGGGTAGGAAGAAGTAGGCTGCTGGTTAACTAGGATCTGCAGCTTATCCAGTAGGTAGGGAAATGGGCAGACTGGGTGGGCCAAGCGGTCCTTATCTGCTGTCAAATTCTATGTTTCTATGGAGGAGGTCTGGCGCCTAACAGCCAACCTTTGCCATATGATGCATTATTGTACGGTCCAGAAACCATTAGTGCACTCCCCAAAAAAAAAAAAAGCTCCCATCAGGTGCGCACCTCCAGCTTACACCCAGCAGTAATGAATGGTGAAGATACAAGAGAAGATCAAGAATTACAGTAGGTACAGTACATCATTTTCATTTTTTGAAGTATTAGTGCTGCCAATTCATTTTTTATTTGTTTTTATAAATGACACTCAACCCCCAATGGGTACTCTTATTTGGGTTCCTGGATCACATGCAGAATGCAGTATGGGGCACCACCCTCCCTATCTGTTTTAGGACCAGGAAGTACCTGGACACGTAACCCTTAGTGGCTAAAACATCCTGGACCCAAGCTCTTGCCCATTTTGCAATGAGCACTGCAGTGTCTTCCTGAAGGGCAGACAGTGTGTGTCCTGTGACATCCTGCACTCTCAAGGTGTGTGGAAGTGGTAAGGCGGGAGAGCCTTGAAGTCCAGAGGTAACCCTCTGTGCACTACATCCAACACCCACATGTCTGTTGTGATAGTGGACCAGCGTGGCAAGAAGTGACGTAGCCGACCTCCAATGAGGAGTGTAGGTGGGGACAGAACAGATGGAGGGATGATTTCCTTAATCCATCACTGAACAACTTTTACGGAAGCCCCAGTGGCTGCTGCCAGGATGGCACCACCACCCCTGTGATCCCTTTTTCTAAGACCCTGCCCCCCAGAATTGGGCTTTTGGTACCAGGCCTGGTACTGCCACTGCTGGGGCTGCTGCCAAGGAGGTTGTGGCTGGAAGCACTGCTTCTGGGAGACTGCTTCTTAGGCTTCTTTCTGGGGCTCTTCTGGGATGACACCACAGAATCCAGGGTGGCACTGGCTACTCAGTACAGGTGAGATGTCCTTCCACCCAAGGTCCAAATAGGTTGGTGCTCAAGAAAGGGACATCAACCAGCTTGTGCTGGGTGTTTGCCGTGAAGGTGGACAGATGTAGACAGGCGCTTTGATGCATGGAGACAACCGCTGCTGTGGCACGAGCACATAAATTGCCCATGTCCAAGGCCATCTGGGGCTGGTATTAAGCCAGCGACTGACCTTGTTCTCTGATGACCATCACCACAGCTTGCCGATCAGCCGGGAGGTGAGAGAGGATTGCATCAAGAGCGCCCATCAGGGAGTGACCAGAACTGGCCATCATCAAGGGATAACTATTTTGACAGAGACCCATGGACGCCACAGTGTACACCTTTTTTTTCTGTGAGGTCAGTCTTATGGAACTCCTTGTCTGAGGCTTATGCATCCCTGGTTTCTGGACTTGTGGAATCGATCGAGTCACCAACCCCTCCGTGGAGGGTGGTCCCAGAAAGGAGGCTAACACATTGGCGCGGTGGTTGGTTTCCACTTGCGATGCCGACAACCGGGTTGGGAATGGACCAGGAAGCTGGAGGGTCATCCGGGCGTTGACTGAGTATCCTAGGAACTGCTGTCCTTCTCCGTGTAGGGTGGAAGAGTGTCCGGTACATTGTGGACCTCTGGTGGAGGCAGGGGTACAGTCGTGCTAAGCGCCGTAACATCGGGGTGGGATGGACACTGGTTGTCATTGCACATCCCTGCACCAAGATTGTCACAAAACAAAAATTACGGCCCCCGGTAATGCGCCTTGTTCCTGCCATCCCCGCTGCCACAGTGTCTGCGGGGGGCCCTACTCCTGTGGCCCCACCCTGGGGGTAAGCTACCAGTGACCTTGGGGAGGGGGCATCCGCTGGCGGCCCCACCCCAGGAGGTAAGCCTGGCTATGGGGGACGGCATACAGGTATGGACTGAGCTCCCTTTGGGGAGTGGAGGGGGTTCCAGACTAAAAAAAGAAACCAGAAAGGGACCCAGTAAGGATCACATACCTGAGGACCATACAGGTAGAAGGTGTCGGGCAGGATACTGGATGCTGTCAGAGCTCCAGAGCTGGTTCCAAAATGGTTTCAGCCATGATAATAGCAACCCTGGGGTATTCATCCCTATCCAGAATTTCCATAAAGGGGTATTTAGCCTTCTTCTGGACTGTTTTGTTGCCGGACTGACATGGACTCCAATATTAAATGGAGAAGCACACCAAAGGACACCGGGCCATGCTCAGTGGACAGTTCTTTGACCGATCCCCGGTCGAGGAGCACAGTCCCTGAGTAGGTTATGGACTCGTGATCCGAGTTATTCACGGATTTCTTGAAAACATCCCTAAACCGTTTCTCGTCGCAGACCACACAGAAACCCTCAGCCTGGGAGTTCTGCACTTACAGCTGGCCTTGCAAGCTGGTGACTGAATGGACCTCCTTGGTCAGAGCATCCACCATCAACTGTGGTGGCAGCAGCTCCACCTGGAGGGAAGGGGTGGAGAGGAAGTTGCAGGAAGCACCTGCTCGGCATGGACCAGTGAGGAAATGACTGGCAGCTGTCAGTTGACTGGAGGTCCAAGGGGTAGAGCCATACCCTGCCCTGCAGTGGCCCAGTGTTGTCGGTGGAACTCCTCGTAGCACTGGTGCAGCTTACAGCAGTGCCTCTTCTCACCCAAGAATGAGGAGGTCGAGGAGCGTCAATGGTGACACCTCCCAATCGAGTGTGATTTGGAGCAAGAACGCCTCGACCGAGACCTTGGCCATCGACCAGATGATTGTCGGCAAGGGGAGCCTTCCAACTGGTTGTGTTATACCACATTCTTGCCCATGTTAAGCAGCATGGGCATAGACAGCTCAAACGCCCGTGTAGGCTGCGCCCATCAAAGATTGGAGGGGGACACTGACCAATCCGCATCTTTCTGAGTGAGGACCAGGAGCTCCAGGGTCTGAGTGGTTGAATCCTTAACCTCGTCTGACAACTGGTTGACAGGCTCATGGAAAATCTCTGTGGTCTGCTCAACTGGAGACAAAATCGGCTTGCTAGATGGGGGAACCAGAGAGCCTTTTGTCCGGCCTGACCTGCCCCTCGACCAAAGGGTGCTTGACTGCCATTGAGTGGTTGGATGAGTCGAAGGACCAGGAGAACCTCGATCTCTCCTGGTCTCATGACTGGTACCAGTGGTGCTTGTGCCTGGAACCACGGTAGGCAGGGTTGGCCCCTAGGGTCTGGAGGGCCAGACACATGTCCTTGAAGCCTCTGGTAAATGACCCTCCCAAAGTTCGTCCCAGCTGGGAATAGTTAGGAGACCGAGGAGGTGCCTACCATGGTCTCAACGGACACAAGCCGCTGCACAGACCTGGTTGCAGCTGCAGCCTTCTTGCAGCCCTTGGGGCAGTCCTTCTGATCCCATTCCCAAAGGCAGACCCAGTGAAAGCCAGAGCTTCCTGTCCTCAAGGGACTCTGGAAGCATGCTGAGACAAGGGTTGCACCTGGCCACGTCATGATGCCCACCCAGGCAATACAGCTATGTGTCTTGTGGGTAGGTGACCAACATCTTCTGCTGGCGCAGAATATAGAACTTAAACCCTGGCTTATGTTGCTTCATTGATTATCTACAAGGGGAGTCAGTGGAATGGAGCAAAGCATGTCAAATAACTAGAAAAACTTTGAAAACAAAGTTTGCCTGTGGTGCACTAAATCCTAAGTGACAGCTGCAAAGGAGGTGACCCATTTTTTCCAGCATAAGGAAAGATCTGGTGTCATGGGGCAGAGTTGGGGGGATACATCACCCAGGTGGTGGGAAGAGTTTAGCTTAAAGATGTCTGGCAAATCACTCTGTTCCAGTGGAACTGCCAGAGTGTGGATCGTGAACTATATCCACCCCCCTAGAACCATGTGTCCTGTATGTATTCAAAATGGTACATAACCTGTTCATCCATAAACTGGAACAAGAATTGCAGTCCCAATTGCCTCCTGTGATGGAAAGTAATATCTATGTGCAGAGCGGTGAAATCGGAGTTACCTGCCAATAATCTACATTAGCAAAGTGAATGAGAGGGGCTCAGGGTAGTAATAAATTTAAACCATTAACTCAGTGTAGTGGCTGTGTAGGTACTAAAATCTGCAAGCTGAACTCCGGGCAGTGAGTGGGGAAAAAGATAGTCAGCAATATCAAATAAATCATTTAAATGAACTTCAGTATGCGTCCAAAGAGTGTGACAGGCGTCAGAATTCCAGCAGCGGATAATTTGAAACTGAACAGTAAGAGCAGACACTTGAAAATTGGGAAGATTCACTTGGAAGCTGCAGTGTGGCAACCTGAATTCTTGGGGTGCTATCATTTCTAGAGAAAGTGAGAAATCAACTTATCCCATGTTTTAACACAGGTGTCAGAATTCCAACAGCAGGTAATTTGAAGCTGGGCATGAAGAGCATACGCCTGAAAATTGGGGATATATATTACCCTATTTCCCCAGGTCTCTTGGAAGCTGCAACATGGCAAACTGGATTCTTGGATGCTGTCCTCCCCAGAGAAAGTGAGAAATCAACTTATCCCATGTTTTAAAGTATATCTGAAGAAGAAGAATAGGGAGGGTTTGTAGGAGATACAGAGTATGGGGGAGGATCACCAAACGGACTAAATCAACCCTAGAGGGAAAAAACAAATTGAAATTGGCTCCAAGTGTTCAGATTGTGGGTTGTTGAGTCAAGGGCTGATAATTCAATAATTCCATGTTGTTGGGACATTTAAAAAGGTACACACCCAGATATTTAATTATAGTCTTATTCCATTTAAAGGCACATTTTCATTTGAGGTCAGGGGAAGGAGCATAGCAAAACTTGACAGCTCTCTAAAAGCAGTGATCTCATTCCAAGACTCTTCAGTCACTTGATCAGCAGACAGTAATGTGAGAAGCACGTTGTCAGTGTACAGTGCAATTTTAAAGTCTTTGCCCCCTAGGGGTATCCCCTGCCCCCCCATTCAGCCTAATAATGTTCACTAGTGGTTCTATATAAAGAATGAATGAGTGGGGACATCCCTGTCTCATTCCTACCCTGAGGGAAATGGGAGAACTGCGTGAGCCATTAACCTAAACATAGGCCTATGGAGAGGTGTATATGCATTTCAGCCAATCCAGAAACTGGGGAGGAAAGTGAAAGGCTGCAGGAGTCTCCCAACTCCAGGAAAAACTATCAAGTGACTTCTCAGCATCTAAGCTGAGTAGGGATGGAACGGTGTACTTCAAAGTCAAGAAGGTGGAGCGTATGATGGATGTTATCCATCGTTGGCTGTTATCAGATAAAACCAGACTGGTCTGGGTGCATTAAAGAGGGATGTAAGGTGTCCAACTGATGGGCCCATACCGCCATAAAGATCTTGTAATCTGTAAGTATGGATATTGGGCGATATGAGGTAGGATTACTCAGATTCCTACCAGGCTTTAAAATAGCAGAGATGGTGACACTATTCCAGCTAGGGGTAGTGGTCTGTCCACCCTGCACTGCCTGAAAAGACCAAAGCAAAATGGGAAGGAGGTCAATGGGGAAGGCCTTATAAAACTCTACAGGAAACACATCAGTGTCTGGACCTTTCTGAGTCTTAGCAAAGCTCAAGACAGAGTGAACTTCCTTCAAGGCCACCTGCTATAGCAATGTCTGTTGCTGTATATCAGAGTGGCATGGAAGCGACCTGCCCCTCAAATAGGCCTGGACTGCTGCCAAGATGGGGGAGACTCTTCATTATAAAGCATGTGGTAACAGTCCTGCATGTCTACCATTACCCTGTCTTCACTATGTTCTAACTGGCCAAAGGAAGAACAGTGATGTTGGAGAATGCAGGCCCATTTTCCTTTAGTCCGAAGTCTACGTGCTAGTAATCTGGCCCCTCTGGCACTACCTTCATAAAATGATTGTTTATGGTATAGAAGGAATAGTTCCACCCTTTCTTTTAGGATGTCCTGGATTGCAGCCCAGGTAGCAGCTATCTGATTTGCAGTGTGAGATTCCCTGGGCATATCCAGTTGCTGTAAAGTGGCTATTGTATCCAATGAGACACTTTAGCTTTGCCTCCTGTTGCCTCTGTTTATGGGCTGCATAAGAGATGATGACCCCTTCTCCAACCACACTCTTAATGGTGTCCCAGAGAAGGGGTCACTGACCTCACGAATGTCATTGTCTTGCCAAATTTGTTGCAAGGCAGCCCAAGTCTGGGCCTTGAATGCCTCATCCCATAAATGAGAGGTTTTAAAGCACCAGAAAGTGTTCCTAAGGCGTTTGTCCAAATCTACTTTAAGGAGCAGGAAGTTGTGATCAGACAATACCCTGGGTCAATAGGACATTGGTCTGATCATATGGAAGTGCTCACAGTTAATAATGAAGTAATCAAGATGAGCATAACTATTGTGCCTTGCAGATCAATGGCTGTAAGTTCTGTTGGAGAGAGTGAGTCGATGCCAGACATCAACCAAGCCCAGCTGTTGAAAAATGGCCTTAATATATTTCTGAGCCACAGATGCCTGGTTACATTTTGTCTTAAGAGCACCCAACTCCAGGGACAGGGTCAAGTTAAATCCTCCCACCAGAATTTTCTGCCTTGTGAGCAATGCCATAAGTTTACCGAGGAAAGCTGGAAAACCTCCTTGGTTGAGTTGGGGGGGTAAAATATACATTAGCTGTTGTTACTTCCATGTCATACAACCTGCCCGTCAGTATTACAGAGTGACCTGATGGGTCAGAATATGCATGCACATTTAAAGCCAGTACCAGAAGGATTCAGAAACACAATCCCTTGTCTCTTACCAGTGGTCTAAGGGGAAGCATGAACATCAAAAGTGCCTCTTTTGGCAAGCTTAGTATGTTGTAGTGAAGAGATGAGTTTCCTGAAGATATATGAGATCTGCTCTGTTACGCAAAAGTTGGAACATTTTGCTAAGCTTGACAGGATTGTTCAAACTATTGATATTATAGGATAAAATATGAACAAGGGTCACTGCTATAATAAATACTGCAAGGGAATGTAGTCTGAGGTGGCTGTGAGTCTCCGCCCCAGGAGCAAGAATCTGCCCATCCCCGAAGGACAGCAAAAGGGGAGATCAGCATCCCTGCCACACAGACTGCATGACAGAGCTGCCCCACATTGCATTCGCTATAGTCTCCAACCCAAAACCCATATAATCAAACACTCTGCCAGCTAGCTGGTTCAGCAAGTATAAGAAATGATACTGGAGCAAAAGAGCATACCTATGCGGATGATTTCAGTACTAGTTACTATATAAAACAAGAACAGGAAGCCAACAGGGCTGTAAAGGAAGTTAGTCCCCCACCTAGACATTTGAACTAGTGGTGGCCATACTGGAGGGGGCAGTAAATACCACAGAGGGCCAAGAATTTGGGACAGGAATGGAAAAAAGGAGAATATAATAATGTGCTTGCTGGGGGCAGGATAAAAGAATCCCCCTAACAATGTTGGTTGTAGGATTTCATGTGAGGGAAAATCTCTGCTGCGGCAGAGGGCCCTCACTACAGAGAACAGTGTCCTGCCAGGGAGAAGTAATGATGTTCACCCACTATCTAACAGTAACAAAAAGAAACATCACCAGCATCCTGCTTCCCAACCACCTGATAAAAAAAATATACCACAATAGGGAAGCCTATATAAGTGTCCCAAAGTCTCATAGAACAGAATTAAGAACTGCAGCAACTACAGCCTTGGAGGGCTCCATGACTGTATGGTAAGAAATGAGATATGTGTCCAATATCCCAGATAGATAAGACCAATAGGTAGAACAGGCAGTTGCTAATTGCAGAGAGGCAAGTGTAGAATAGTCTCAGATAGGCAGTCTGGAACACACAGTCACTTCAAGGATATGAAGTAAGGCTATGAGTAGACAGCCAGACCTCCCACAGTGAACAGTCTTTCAGTAAACACCAAGGCACAGGCCCAGAAGTGAGACCCTGTGTGTACCACCGAATAACGACCAACGTCAGTATCTTCAGTCTGCAGCAACTGAAATCAGGCCATTGGGTATCGCTGCGCTGGAACCGAGCTACCACAGGAACCCAAGGTCCCCGACCCGAGACCACCACTGCCCCCATTAAGTTCTTAGTAGTAGGCTGTAGGAGTAGTCCCCCTGCATTACAGTATCAGTTAAAAGCAGTCCCACACACGGGGTGATCAGCAGTGGGAGAGTGAAGCAAGAATGCGCCAAACAGAGCCAGCCCAAAGCACCTCCTGACTTGACCGCGCCCGGCAATAAAGGAAGCTTCAGAGGTAAACAACCACTGCAGTACGGAATATAGGAATGCTGCTAACTAAGTACAGTACATAGTGAGCATAGGGGCTAAGTGTGGCCTACAGGAGGACCTTTACTTCCTCCCCCTTAACCACGTTGCATTCCAGGAGATCCAACCCCCCCAACGCATTGCTCCAGGATGGCTTCTTATCTAGTCTGCAGAAACCTTTGTGTGAAAAAAGAAAAGTCTGAGATCACCAGGCTTAGTTCCATTACTGCAGAATCCCATGTGTGATCAATGCACCCAGCGGTCGAAGTGCTGCAGCAATTCTTTAATGGTTACCATAGTCTTCTGAGCATGCTGCATGAGCTGCGCATTTGATTCAGCCGGTGTGTCTGAGGAATCCAATAGTTGACTTAGCGAAGAAAACCATGTAGGGCCCTGCCGGGACATTCTGGTTCTCAGTGAGGACCAAGGAGGTTGAGGAATTGGGATATTATGCAGCTCCGGGTCCCTCCTGGGCCTGCCTTACCCTAGCTTCATCAGAAGTATGATATAACACTGGACCATCTGGGAAAAGTGCTCTGTTTGGCAGGTATAGGATGAAGAACTGTACTCCCGCCTGCTTCAGAGTATGCAGGCAGGGACCCTAGGCCTGTCGCTGCTGGATGAGAGGTATGTAGTCATGGTCAAAATATATTTGGCATTCATTATATTTGACCATTTTCAAGCACCATGCTGTTAGAAGAACCCATTCTTTCATCTGGATTCATAAGAATTTCATTATAATGGAGTGAGGCCTCTCTTCTGGGCCTGGCTTAGGTTCCAGGGCACAGTATACCCTCTCCATCTCAAAGTCCTCCAGCAGCTGGAGACATTGAGGTAAGAGGCGGACAGTAAAGTCAGTTGATTTGGGTCCCCTCCACTCCCTCCGGGACTCCATAAATCTGGAGCATCTTCTGGCAAAGACAGCCTTTCATATCTTGCTGTTTGACCTCCAGTTGCACCTCACTATGATGAAGGTGCAACAAAACGTCCACCAGGCTGTCGTTTTTTTCCAATGTAGCTGTGGTGGCCTCTTGTAGGTCCCAGTTGTCTTGCTTGACTGTATCCAGTTTGTCGAGGGGTTGTGGGCTAACAGATGGACCAGACACTGAACTTGAAGTTGAACACACAGTTTCTGTGTGATGCTTATTCAGAATGCAGCAGATAACCTTCAGCAATGGCATATCCCTTTTTCAGTACATCAGTTTGTAGCAACAGACTATGCAAGTCTTTCCTCTATACTTAGCCAGCACCTACTGACTCACTTATCTCTGATCTAACTTATCAGTTGAGATTCAGCCTCCCCTATGCTGGCCTTATTTTCTTGGATGGTGGGGCTCAAGTAAAAAAAAAAAACAAGCTAAAGACAAAGAACCTCATTGCACAAGCACTGAAACAAGGGTTACCCCAAAGTGCACTGACAATAAGCCAAGTTTCAAAGAAACACAACATCACACATACTTCCATAATGCAAAGCATGATGGGATATATGCAAATCGCCTATATGGCCCACTCCACCTGTATTTAATTGTACAAATTATTGTGAATATTATTGCCATGCTACTGTTCCTGCACTGCTGTCTGTTTTCCACTCACTGTATGTTTCTCCTGCCCCGTCCTATTCTGTGTATGATGATGAGCCTTTGTAAATGAGTCTTTGACTCAAAGGGTTGCAATTCTGATACTGTAATTAAATAAATAATAATAAATCACTATGAAATTTCCGACTTGTTCAGGTTACAGCAATTTACATGCATTTTAAGTAGCACAACTAACTTAATTTTTATCATACAGTCCCCTAGTAACTTTTTACCTTTATCAAAAACACCTAGTGCCATGGTATTGTCAACATTTACAGGTTTTATACACATAAGATATATACATTAAAGTATTTTATGACACAGTGCCATTGCATACTAAATCCAACAACAAGGAACACAGCCTGTTTTATATTAGCTCAGAGGTCACCGCAATAACCTCCCTGTACGAGGACCTGAGAGAGAAAAGGAAAATTAAAGGGGACACTGTAGCACATTTAAGAAAGGGAAGGGGGTGCCCATAGGTGGCCAACCTTCTGAACTAGAAATTGTGAAGAATAAATTAGGCTAAGAAATAGAAGAACTGTTGCAATAGATTTAAGAAAAGGTCGGTCCGCAAGAGAGGCAGGAGCTCTGTCACACAGTTCCTGCCATAAATCTGCAGATGTGTCTTGAACTTCAGAGCAAAAGATCAGGAGTTTAGATAACAATCAGCCATTTGTAACTTCTGTCAGAGAGATGCCAGCATGAGAGTGAGGAGAGGAGGCCATACTACTAGGGCCCACTGAGGAAGAGCCGTGACTGCTAGCTGGGGAAGCCGGCTGTGGGTTAGCTGCTGACGTTGCCTTTTTAGATCCTTCCAATAGTTGGTCCTTGCCTGTTGCTGTTTGTAGCAAGAATATATCGATTTAGGTAGGATTTTGGTGAGAATTAGGCAGTGGGGAAGCGGAAGCCAACAATTCACACTGCGATCCAGCACTGACATCACTGGAAGGCGTCCCTTAAGTCTTTGACCCCTCAGCCCAAAAGGGGGCATGTTAGGGACATATTTTGTAGACCAGCTGCCTGCCCATGGTGGTCATGTCTCCTATCAGCAACCCTGTGCTCAGGTTGGGGGGTCCCCTCCCAGGTCCCTTCTCCCCAGGTACCCATGCAGAAGCACCCAAGCGCATTGATTGATGATGTGCTTACGCCACCCCCAGTACCTTCTGACTCTGCACCCCTCATCCTTTGCCTCCAGGTGGGGAGGGTCTCCTTCATCTACCAAAATGGAGGGAGATCACTAAAGGTGAGTGGTTACTAGAAATGGAGCTCTATCTACCCTCCCCGATGCATCCACCTCCTCCTTGTAATTACCCTCCAGGCCATTTGTCCCGCCTGCTGAGGGAGATGTAAATGCCAATGCAAAGGCATGATATAAAATCCATTCCCCCTCTCAGGGATTCTATACCCAGTGCTTTCTAGTCCCCAGATGAACAGGGGATCTACTTCCAGGCCTGTATCTTTGGGACTTGAACGTGTACATCGAATACAAAAGGATCTGACTTCAGGGGTATCTTTTGCAGCAGGCCACACCTGTGGAACTAGAGACGCCAGGCACTAGGACCACATGGAAACTTTTCTAGGTAGCAGTCTACCAAGGGGCCACCCACTCTGATGTGATACGGCGACATTGGCCTATCTTATAAGTCTGGGCAGCCCCTGCGCCCTCCTCAGTTCTCCCACCGTAGACCATAAGCCACCTAGTCCCAGCAGAGGGAACCAAGGAGGAATCGAAGGTTCCCACCAAAAAGAAAATAATGGAGAAAGAGGTACAGACACAGAAAGACCTCCCAGGCCTAGGGGAAGGAGGAAGGGATGGCATGGCCTGCTGCAACGATCCCCTCAAGATCTACTGTTACAGTAAGTTCTGACATATCTGTACTATCTGACTTTGGGGATATCTCTTACAGCAGGCCACACTTATGGATTGGCATGCTCTAACAGGGAGGTGGATGGATCGATTTAAAGTAAACTCAGACACCACCTTTGGAAGAAACTTAAGATTAGTACGCAAAGATACCCTGTGTTTGTGGAAAACCAAATAAGGCTACTCACACATGAGCGCCTGTAGCTCTGAAATTCTTCGAGCAGAAGTAATAGCAATTATAAATAACACTTTCTACGACAGAAAGCATAGCCTGCATGTAGCAGCCGGCTCAGTAGGAGCCAAAATAAGTTTTTTCAACACAAAATTCAAGTCCCAAGGTAGGACTGGATTATGGATAGGAGGCTTCAGGTGAAGAATGCCTCTTAGAAATGTACGGGACACCTTCAGTTGTGCCACTGTACGGTCATCAACAGGCACATGGAAGGCAGAGGTGGCAGACATGTGCACCTTAAGAGAGGAATACTTCAGACCTGAGTCTGAAAGGGACAGCAAGTACTCCAAAATCTGACTCACTGGACAAGTGAAGGGATCCAGCTGATGTGAAGCAGCCCACAGCGCAAAATGTTTCCACTTCATAGAATGAGTGGCCCTGGTGGAAGCCCATCCTTGTGCAGGCCTACTGTGGCCGGCTGCAAGAGATCCCCTCACAGTTCTACTGTTATGGTAAGTTCTTACGTAATTGTAGTTTTTAAATGGTCTCATTTTAGACTCTCATCCCTCTGCTACAAATGGGATTGGGTTTGTTCCCAGGATATGAAGGATGCATACCTTCGTATCAAGATACTCAAGTGTCTCAGACAATTCTAGCCAGATGGTATCAGTTTCAAGTATTGCCCTTTGGCTTATCCTCATCATTGCAGGTATTTACCAAAATGTATTTTTAATTTTTATTTATTTAGTTTTTGTTGACCGGGTAAGTGCACTAGACAAATCCTGCTTATTTTCAGGCATGACTAGGAGGAGGGGGATGCAGATGGATGCCAACTGACCTTGAACCGGATTAAGCTGTTGGTGGTATTTTTAATGAATGAGGGAAATTTGGCCAGGACACAGGGGAAATTCCCCTACTCTTTTTGAGAAGTGCCATGGAATCTTTAACATTCACCTGAACTACCACCGGTTCAGGCAGATGGGACCTTGGTTTAACGTCTCATCCGAAAGATGGCACCTCAGAAGTGCAGCACCCCCCTCATGCTGCACTACAGTGTCAGTACTGGGACATTAACCTAAGTGCCAGATGTGGGAACTGAACCCACAGCCCTCTGATCTCCTGGCCTCAGAGGCAAGTGTGCTACCTACTGAGCCACTGACACTGTTTGGAAATGCTTGGTACTAGTGGCTGCGGCCTTTGGAGGGAAGGGCTATATATCTTCCCTTATCTGGACAATTGGCTTATGAAGGCCCCGTCTTAGGAAATTGTTCTGCAGACCCTGTCCAGCCTTACTATACCTTAAACCCTCCACTCCACTAACAAGGCCCTTGTTAGTCGAGCGGTGGGTTTAAGGTTAATTAAAAGCTGTGGTGCCATTTATAAAATCACATGCAGAAATAGCCCTATAGACTTGTTTGGAGTGCGCCCCAATACTTTTCTTTGTTGTTTGTTTATTTTTTTTATTCTTTCTTTATTGACACAAATATGGTTAATTGTACATATTGGCAAGTACATACAAAGGAACTTTGTGAATACATGCATTTTTTTTGTATAAACAAAAACATTTAGAAAAATAACATTTGGAATAAATGGAATGAAAAATTAAACGTATTAGCTTATTACAAGGATAGGGTAAGTGGGCCTGCACGGATTGGGGGGAATGGTGGAAGAGAAGCTTGGGGGAGGGAAAGTGGGGGCAGGTTTATTTAGCACTTCTCAAGCCCATTAGAAAGGATCCATTTCTGTTCATAATAATGGTTTTCTATGAGTAAATCTATTAAATAGCCCTTTCTATCAGAGAGACCCACACTCCCCAAACCATGTTGGATTAGTTATCCCATTGCACGGGGACACTTTTTCCAATTCTTAATTTAATCAGGGTCTTTCTATGTTAATACACAGTGTTCCTGTCTAGACATATATGCAGGAATTCTGTCTTGGACCTGGAAAGTAAGACGTTCCATGTTTGAATTCTGGGAGCTCTCCCTTGGTCAGTGTCACAATGTCACAAAACTTCTGAGTGCCAGCTGGTGCCAGCACACTGACTGGAAAGTGAAAGGGATCAGCTGGCTGTCTCTTTGAACAATTTACAATCCCTTCCTTCCGACAGGGACACAAGCATAACTTATGAAGACTGGTGGAACAGAGGCACATCTCTCCAGTGGTACCTCTCCACAATTCATATGCACCACTAGCAGAGTGTGGTTCCTCTATAGAGGTACCCACAGTGGAGACCAAGGAGGATATTGGGAACCTCCATGAAGGAGACCCACAGAAGGGTGGCATGGGACCCCACAGGGGAAGGAAATGACTCCTGGTGGGGGACTCCATTGTTAGGAGGGTACAACTGGGGGAGGGAGGGGGGAGAGAGGTAAGGTGCCTGCCAGGCGCCATGGCTTAGAGGGACAGGGAGTGAATCCTCAGGATCATGGGAGCAGCTGCTTGAGGGAGGGGAACTGGATGATATTGTCCACCTAAGGACAAATGACGTGGCTGGGAAAGGGATCAGAACAGTGCAGGAGGAGTTTGTGGTGTTGGGAAGGGGCCTTAGACAAGTAGCACACACGGTAACCTTCTCAGAGGTGCTGCCTGTCTGTGGCATGGGTCAGGCTAGGGTGCTCCACACCATGGGATTCAATCAGTGGTTGAAAAACTGGTGCAGAGCTCAGTGATGTGGCTTCATTGGGGCATGGGGGTCTACCTGGAGTGATGCAAGCTTATACTGACGCGACAGTCTGCATCTGTCCAGGAGGGGAACCATGATCCTAGGTGATGGGTTTAAATGTTTCATTGGCAAGCATTTAAACTAGCCAAGGGGGGAGGCACTGGAAGGGAGCAGGGAAATCCTAGCCCCCCCAAAAATATCAGGGTAGTTAGTGAGATAAACACCAAGATAAAGACGTTGATAGGGAGAAGGGCAGGGGTAAATTGAGAAAATGGCAAAGGCTGTAAGGACAGGGATGGGGCAAAAAGGGGTAAGGCCATCAAGAAATGGAGGATAGTGAGTACCAATGCCCGTAGTCCGGGCAGTAAGCTCCCTGAACTGGTGGCCTTGATGGAAGAGGGATGCCTGGATATCATGGCAGTCACAGAAACATGGTACACAGAGAACCATGACTGGGATGTTAACATACCAGGGTACACAACCTACAGGAGAGACAGGGAGGGTAGAAGAGGGAGGAGTAGCTCTCGAAAGGGAAGGGATAAAAGCAATGGAACAAAAGAGTAAACAGGGAAGAGAGGAGGCACTGTGGGTCACCTTAGACACTGCAAATGGCACCACAGTCAGCACAGGGTTTGTATACAGAACCCCATCTCAGGGGGAGGGAATGGACAAGGATATGATAGAAGGTATCCATAGGATGGAAGAGAAAGGGGAGATATTGTCAATGGGGGACCTGAATATGCCAGATGTTAACTGGAGCACCTTTGCTGCAGCTACATCCAAGAGCAGGGCCATTCTTGATGCCCTACAGGGGGCATGCCTCAGACGGCTAGTGTTGGAACCCACTCGTGAGGGAGCAGCCTTAGACCTCATAGTCGCAAATGGAGACAGTGAGATGATCTCGGATCTAGAAGTGGGTAGCCATCTGGGAACAAATGACTACCAAACAGTGTGGTTCATGATAAACTTAGCTGTAGAGTCAAGCCATACAAAAGTGAGAGTACTGGACTTCAGGAGGGCTGACTTTGTCAAAATGAGAGAGTACCTTAGAAAAGCACTAGCAAACAGGCAAGAAGGAGAGGTGAAGCAACAATGAGGAAACATCAAAACTGCCATCACAGAGTCAACAAGCCTTAGTGTGAAGCAAATAAACAAATCAAAATGAAAGAAAAAGCCACTATGGTTCTCAAAAGAGGTGGTGGGGAAGGTTAAGGAGAAAAAGATAGCATTTTGGAAGTATAAGGAAACACAAAAGGAGTAGGACAGACTTTACCAGTTAAAGCAGAAGGAAGCAGGAAAGGCAGTGAGAATAGCAAAGGCCCAAACTGAGGAAAAGATAGCAACTCTGTTAAGAAGGGGGATAAAACCTTTTTATTAGGTACATTAGGGAGCGTAGAAAGACGAAGGGAGCAATAGTGAGACTGAATAGAATGGGTGGTGGGTGGGCAGAGAGGGATAGTGAAAAAGCAGGGATACTGAATGAATACTTATGCTCAGTATTCACAAAAGAGGAGGGGGGTACCTAATCCAATTAACAAAAGCACTCTGGATAGGGGGGTTGATCCCAGTCCTTTCACAGAAGAAAGGGTTCTGGAAGAACTCCTAAAACTGAAGGTGGACAAAGCAGTGGGGCCTGATGGGATTCACCCCAGAATTCTAAAAGAATTAGGGGAGAACTAGTGACACCACTGACTACCCTTTTTAACAAATCATGGGAAGATGGTGTAGTACTTGAGAAGGGCAGATGAGATTCCCCTTCACAAAAGTGGGAGCAAGACAGAGGCAGGAAACTCCAGACCTGTCAGTTTGACCTCTGTGGTAGGGATAATGATATATTACTTCTGAATGAAAGAATTGTTGAGTACATAGAGGCCAGTGGGGCACAGGACCAAAGGCAGCATGGATTCACAGTGGGAAGGTCATGTCAGATGAATCTGATAGATTTCTTTGACTGGGTGACCAAAGTAGTAGACCAGAGAGGGGTTGTGGACATGGCCTACCTAGACTTCAGCAAGGCATTTGACACAGTCCCACACAAAAGATTAATAAACAAATTAGCCAGCCTGGGAGTGGGTCCCAGGGTGGTAGCCTGGGTAAAACATTGGCTGGACAACAGGATGCAGAAGGTAATAGTAAACGGAGTCCACTCTGAAGAAAGGGGTGTTACTAGTGGGGTACCGCAGGGTTCAGTACTGGGTTCAGTCCTTTTTGTTTTGAATTTTATGTTTTGTTGCATTTTATCAATACAATGTACACAGTACATATCCATATATTAGACATCGCATAAGTAAAGGATCCATCCAATGGCACAGAGTAGATAAAGTCTAACATATTGTTGAGGAATGTTGGGGTATAACTACAGTTTAACCAGACCAACAGTTGTATATCTAATAGCTACACCTTACAGTGATTTAGAGGTCAAGCTGAAAATATGAAAATCCCAAATGTAAAATTACTCGGCCAGTAGAGCTGATATGACCTCTAACCGAACAAGATGTCAATTTCCAAGAAAACATAGTAGTTAAGAGAGGCTGCATCTAATAACGAAACTGTAAAAATATTATAAAGCCCCATGAGCATAACGATGGATTGCATCTTTAACATCAAGCTACCAAAAGTATGGTTAAGTAAAGGGGGAGATTAGAAAACTCCCATTAATGCATTTTATCAGCAAGCTAACATTTTAAAAATAGCCCCCATTCAAGTCCATCAGACAGAAAACAGCAGTCTTGTTAGCGTCCATTTAGGATTGTTCAAACCCGATCAGTCAGTTCAGGTAGGGTGATTTATGCTGAAGTGAAATGAATGCCTCACCATTTCTGGTCCCCTTGTCTTCCGAAGAATCGGTGACCGGAGGTTCCACCCCACGAGCCGCTGCAAACCCTTCCTCAATTTTCTGGGCCCTATGACCGGCCTTCTCTGGGTCTGTAAATTGATATGTATGTCCTCCATAATATATCTGAAGGTGGGCTGGCATTCGAAAAGAGTGGGTTATCCCGAGGCTCCTCAACTTCGCCCAAATGCCGTCAAACTTTTAGCAACGGGCTCTGGTGGCAAAAGACAAGTGGGGGAAGGAATAATGTGACCCTGGTAATTTAAACAGTCTGCCTATCTAGCTGCCTGTAGGATAACATCTCTGGTGTTGCTGTTATTAGTGACCAGGAGAATGGTTCGTGGGCCCTCCTGTTGAGCGCTGGCTGATCTGGGGGGATATTCTATAGGCCTTGTAGAAGTAATCAGCTAATTCAGCCGAAAGGTCAAGTGTTCCAGGTAGCCATTGCTTTAAAAACTGCAGCAGATCTGATTCTTCCGATCCCTCCGGAATACCCACCAACTGAACATTGGAGGCCCGATTTGCATTTTCTAAGGCTTCTAATCGATAACGCAGATACATATTTTCTTAGGCTAGCTTTGTGGTGGTATTCAACGCCTTCATGGCCTGAGATTCTGCCGCTACCGCTGTTTTACTGGCCATTTCAATTTTTAAATCCTGCTCCCCCAGCCTTTGTAGTATTGTTTCAGTTTTACCGTCGATGGACTGCATCGACAGCTGCAGGGCCTTCCATGGTGGTTCCTGTGTTGGGCCTCTGATGTGGAGGTCGAGGCCTGTGGCTCCACCGACTGCTGAGATTTGGAGCCCCCAGGACCTCCCTTGTACGTTCTCCCCATTGCCAAGCTTGGTATCAAACTGCTTCACTGGATATGAGCTATCGAAAGGTGCTGGAGTTGTAAAGTAATTCAGCCTTTCACATGGTATTTTTATTATAAAAGTCCAACCAGATGCAGAGCTGCTCTCTCCTACGTCCATTCAGTAAGGTGCTCAACAGTGCTCCCCGGATCATTCCTTTTTAATGTCTTTATAAGTGATATTGCAGAGGGTCTGGAAGGAAAAGTATGCCTCTTTGCAGATGACACAAAGACCTGCAACAGGGTTGATACACAAGGGGGGGGTAGAAAGGATGAGAAGGGACTTGGCAAGGTTGGAGGAATGGTCAGAAGTATGGTGGCTTGAATTCAATGCAAAGAAGTGCAATAATGCACCTGGGAAACAAAAACCCAGGGGAAGAGTACGCAATGGGGGCGGTAGTAACAACAACAAAAATGGAAAGGGACCTGAGGGTAATCATATCAGATGAATTTAAGGTTAGCAAGCAATGTAAGAAAGCAGTTGGGAGAGCTGGGGGGATACTGGAATGTATAGAGAGAGATCACCAGCAAAAAACAGGAAGTTGTTATCCCTCTGTACAGACAGTTGGTGAGACCCCCATCTGGAGTACTGCGTTCAGTTCTGGAGACCCCATCTCCATAAGAACATAGACAGGATGGAGGCAGTCCAGTGGAGGGCAGCTAAAATGGTGCAGGGTCTGCAAGAGAAGCCATATGAGGAGAGATTAAAGGAGCTAATATGCATACCCTTGAGAAAATGGGGGGGGGGGCATGATTGAAACTTCTAAGTATCTCAGTGGAATCAAAGTCCAAGAGGGTAGCATCTGTCAGAAAAAGAGATGTGCAAGAACAAGGGGACACAATTTGAATATAGAGGGGGGACGGCTCAGGGGCAATGTGAGAAAGTATTTCTTCAGGGAGAGGGTGGTGGATGCATGGAACCACCTTCTGAGGAGGTTGTGGGGTCTAAAACTGTGGGAGAATTCAAGAATGCATGGGACAGGCATAAGGCAATTCTTGGGAGGGGGGTAGAAAGAAATAGGCTGTTGGTTAACTAGGATCTGCAGCTTATCCAGTAGGTAGGGAAATGGGCAGACTAGGTGGCCCAAGCGGTCCTTATCTGCCGTCAAAGTCTATGTTTCATAAATAACCTCATGCAAGAGCCAGGTACTGAAATTGATGTTTGGAAATTACGGCTGTGACAGATGTCATAATCTTTATACTTTTCTTTAATTTTATCTTAGAGAAATTACCAGGGCCTCTGTTTGAGCCCGCTGCAACCTGTGACATGCATGTACTATCCTGTAAAACACTTTTTCTAGTCTCTGTTACTTCTGCTTATAGAATTTGCGAGCTCCAGGCACTTACGGCTGAGCCTTCTTATCCGATTTTTCACAAGGATAGGGTAGCTATCAGGCCAGTCCTAGATTTCTGCCAAAAGTGGTTTCTTATTTCACGCTGAGTCAGCCATTCACTTTCTTGTGTATTATGTGGAGCATGGTAACAAAGGGGAAGCATTGCTGCATACACTAGATGTAAATAGAACACTTTATTTCTATCTTGATTGACTGCAGAAAGTCCTCTCAGCTTTTTGTTTCTTTTGTCCCCCAGTAAGGAGGGCACTCTAGTGACTAAACAGTACCTGTCCAAATGGTTAGCCAACTGTTTTTATTTTTTTTTTTTTATAGGAAGCACAGTAAAGAGCTTAGTGATTCTGTTTGTAGCCACTCTACCCATGGCTTGACCACTTCTTTTGCCTATTTCCAGAATGTTTCTGCAGCTGAATATGTGCTGCTGTCACATGGAATACTGTGCATACTTTCACTAAACATTTCAGTCTGGACATTGTTTCTTGCAGACATGCTGTGCTCCAAGGCCTCCTGTCATGATGCCATACTAGACATTGACCTCTTCCCTGGGTACCTTGTGTGCTGCTTGGGAGTCATTCCAAAAGTATGGCCCAATGGAAGAGATATCCCTGATGAAGATAGAACAGTTACTTAGCGTAACAGTGAATCTTTGACAGAATCTGCGCCATTGGGCCACAGCTCACCACCCCTCCCCCGTGTCATGTGATAGTTGGTTCAGTTGCTGGCAGCAATAACTGCTGCCTTCCTGGAGTTAGGGATGTCATGGCATCAAATTTTGATGATATGATAACCGTGACCGGTAATACTGCGGTTATCGTGAATACCAAGGTATTACGGAAGATGTCATTTTTATATTAAAAAGGTCTCTCTTAGCTATTGTGTTTGAGGAAAGCTGATGCAGAATGGGTAGTTCTTAAAAAACAAATAACCCATAAAATTAGCTGAAGAGCCAAAAGCCATGATATACCGTGAACCACAGTTAACACAATATCAGAAATTGCAAAGGGTATCAATACCGTGACTTCCAATACCACGTATACCTTGAAACCGTGACATCCCTACATGGAGTGTCCATATATAGTGCCTAATATGTTTTCTGTTTCCAGTCCCATACCTCTCTGAGTGTGCCTGGTCCTAGTTCTGGCCTCCTGGTCCCTGTTGGTCTAATATCCTCTGAGCTTATCTTTGGCAGGGAACTGAGGAGTGATGAGGCCAACCACGTTATGTACTGTAAGTGTCAATGTTATATGTCATCGTGGGTGACCCTGAACTAGCAAAGGTTTCTGAGTGGTCCTGATTCCTACGGTTTACAGTTCCAAAGGTGTGGCTCAATGGAGAAGATTATCTCAAAGATCTACTGTTACCATAAGTAACCGTTCTTTCTGAATGATCACTCTGAATCAGATCATACCATCCTTGGAACAAGTGGTTCAGACAATATCAGCAGCATGCACAGTAATGACTTGGTGCTAGGCAAAGGAGAGACAATGGAATAATGAAAAGACAGCACTTGGAAGGTCAGTGGAATATATTTTTACTGTGCTTCAGCCATAAAACTACAACACGCATAGACCAGTAAAAATACCTTGATGCGTAAATAAATGTATATTGCAGTCAGGTCCAAATGCAGTGCCTGACCAGCCTGGTGCTTTGAGGTAACAAGACCTCTTCATCAGCGGCATGGAACAAATGGAGTGGTTTTGCTCCCTAGACCTCCAAAACACATTCTTCCATATTCCAATCTGTCCATCCCACCACCTTTTTATGGCATACAGGGTTCTGTACCAGTGCAGGGTCATGGCTTTCAGCCTGATGTCCATGTCCGGGGATCTTCACCAAGTGCCTTGCAGTGGTGGTGGTGGTGGTGGCGGCCTTTCTATGGTTCCTGGGTGTCAGGGTTTATCCATACCTGGATGACTGGCTCATAGCAGGCATCTCTAGGGAGGCAGTGGAGAGGTCCAGGGATCTGGCCCTCCAGACCTTTCACATCTCTAGCCTCTTCATCAATCCAGTCAACTCGGAACTGGTCCCCAAGCAGGAGATCAACTTCATCAGGAAGAACTAGACTTCCTTAGGGCCAGAGCCTGCCTTCCTGCAGATAGGGCATTGGACCTTACGTCCTTCGCCCAATCATTTCAGGTTGGGCAATTGTGCCCAGCTTGGAATTCCTCTGGCTGTTGGGGTACATGGCAGTGTCAACCAGCATAGTCTGCTGGACATGCTGGTGAATGTCCCCTTTCAGTGGGAGTTGGGCTGTCAGTAGTCTCATAGCCACAGTCACCTAGACCAGCTGGCCTGGATGATCCAGCTGATGTGGGGTGGCATTGAATGGTGCTGTGTCCCTGGAACCTGGAGAAAGGAATTCCCTTTGTCTGCACAGAGCCATTCATCATTCTGACAACAGGAGCATCTCTGGTAGGGTGTGGAGCTCACCTGGGAGACCACAGGACCCACGGGTTCTGGTCACCCCAGGAGTCCTTATGGACTATGGAGCTGAGTGCTGGAGCTAAGTGCAGTGCATCTGGCTGTGACAGAATTTGCTCCCTTGATACATGGTCAGGTCATTCAGATCCAGATAGACAACATGACCTTCATGTTCTTCCCGAACAAGCAGGATGGGACACATTCTTTTCCTTTGTGTCAGGAGGCACTCTGCACTTAGTCACTGGTGCACTGCCAGCATGCTAGTCTCCTAGCAATCCATGTTGCGGGAGACAACAACCAGCTGCGGACACCCTTAGCTGGTTCACAAAGATGTTGCACAAGTGGTTTCTGTACTAGGATGTGGTAGACCTGCTGTTTTCACAGTGGAGCACCCCCTCTGGTGGACCGGTTTGTCTCCTGGGACAACAGAAAACTGAAGCTGTTCTGTACCCACCCCCCATCAGACTGGGATGCCTCAGGAGGATGCCTTCTGTCATCCCTGGACCCAGGGCTTTCCATATGCCTTTCCTCCTTTCACTTTAATTCACAAGGTGGTTACCAAGGCCTGGAAGGACAAGACACAGATTATCCTGATTGCTTTAGACTGGCCCAGACAGTTTTGGTACTGGGACCTCCTCAGCCTCATCAGCAGGTCCTTGTGGATGTTACCTCTCCACCCGACCCACTGTTGAGACAACAGGGGATGGTCCTGCTTCTGGACCTTCAGTGCCTGCAGCTCTCTGCCTGGTTTCCTGAGCAGCTACAGTTCCAGGTCTTGGGCCTTTCAGATGATGTCCTCCATGTGGTGGTGGTGGTGGTGTCCCCAAAAAAGTCGACTCTTAAAACATGTGCATTCAAGTAAGAGAAGACATTTTTTACTGTGGTGCCAAGTGAAGACTCTTGATCCTCTTATATGCCCACTGGTCATGATCCTCAGCTACCTGTTGTCCCTGTCACAGTTGGGACTGTGAGTCATGACCGTAAAGGTGTACCTGGCAGCCATTTCTGCATACCTGGCGTGGGCTAGTATACGGACAGTAGAGCAGGAGAAGGAGAAGGTGGCCAGATGCTTTTTCAAAGGTCTGTATCACTTGGGACCTACTCCTGGTATTGGTTTTGCTCATAGGCAAGCCATTTGAGCCCATGCTCAGGTGTGAACTCACACTTGTCATGGAAGACCACCTTCTTGGGGGAAGTCATGTCTGCCAGAAGGGTAAGTAAGCTCCAGGTGCTTTTGATGGAGTCTCTCTACCTTGTCTTACACAAGGACAAGGTCGTCCATCGCCCCCATGTGAAATTCCTCCTGAAGGTTGTGTCAGAGGTCCACCTTAATCAGATGATTAACCTCTTGGTTTATTTTAATAACCTGACCTTGGATGCTGATCGCAGGCTTTTCACCCTGGACCTGCAGAGGTTGCTAAACTATTATAAGTAGCGCACAGAGGGAATTCATGATGAGGATCACCAGCTGTCTGTCACATACGCTGAGGCTGTGCCTGGCAGACCCGCATCAGAGCAGATGATTGCCAGTTGGATCACATCCTGCATTGACCTCTGCTGTAGGTTGGCTAGAAAGGAGTCATGTAAGGGGCTGGTGGCTCATCCAGCCAGACATACTGCTGCCTCTGTGCTGCTTTTAGGGCCCAGTCCTCTAGTCTACGTTTGCCAAATAAGGGTGACCTCCTTGCCCCTCCACCCTCGGGACTACTGTCAATCTGCCAGAGTGTGGATAGTGAACTGTATCCATGATGGTAGAAATACAGGTTACTCACTTGCAACCATAATTTTGGTAGTATACAGTTCACATCCATGCAGCCCTCCTGACCTCCCCTGGCAGGCTATGCATGGATTGCTGCTTCAAGCGTGCAAGATGTGATGTTGCTAGGTGGAGCCAGAAGATATAGACCGCAATAGTAGGAGGGGCTGAGCTTAAAGATGTCTGATGACTCAGCTGTATCCAACAGAACTGCCAGAGTGTGGTTGTGACCTGTATACCACTAGTAGAACTATGGTTACAGGTAAGTATCCTACATTTTTTGGTGTGAATCACCTTGGCATGCCAGATTTGTATGGAGGAGATATCCTCCAAAAAGATAGGTTCATAACTTACAGTGTCAGTAGCAGATGATCTTTCAGAGAATCTCTCCTATACAAACCCCTGCGTTTTCCCACCCTCTGTCCCTCGGTTAGGACTGCTGTATTTCCTGCAGCTCACTGAACAGTCTGCTTTTCAGTGCATTGCTGAGCAATTTATTTAAAAATCTGATTTAAAAATCAGTAACCAGGGCACGGTCCAGGGCAGGAGGTTACAGGGGAAGGCAACTGGGTAACCGTAAATACCCCACAGTATGCAAAAATTCTACAGATGAAATTAGTAAGCAGTAACAAATAAGGTGCAGGATAACATGCCATCTCTTGCACTGAGCCAAAAGTGGAAAGGGGGCATCATGGAAGCAGATAGTATTTCTGGATGGCTAATTAAAAGCAATGTGTAAAGTGCATATAGAAGAAGTGCAAATATCAAAGACCCAAGCTGGCAACTAAAACAGAGAAAAGGGAGGGCCCCCTGATCTTACCTAGTATTTGCACTCCCAATGAAGATGACCCGATGCTGAACTTGTGAGGAATTTGCAAACTTCAGTGTTCCTCCAGCCCCAGTTATCATGGGCGGGGAGATATTAACCTAAAACTCGACCCTTTAATGGACAGTTCCTCTGCATCCCTCAGACCCCATCCCAGAGCAATTACTGCCCTCAAATCATTACTGTATGAGCATACTATGACTGACATCCAGTGCCTCATGTACCCCAGTGCTCAGGACTACACTTATTTTTCTTTGTCTCACCATCTCTTTAGTCCCATAGATGCTTTCTTTACATCACCCCATATCACACAAATGATGGGAGATGTGCTTATACATCCCATTATCATCTCCAACCATGCCCCTATTTCCCTGTCAATCCCGTGGAGCCCCGATTCCCGTTAATCCCGTTGGGAGGCAGTATAGCACAGAGGTTTAGGGCTCTGAGCTGCAAACCTGGAGACCTGGGTTTGAATCCCACAGCCCCCTCTTGCATACTGTGTGACCCTGAGCAAGTGACTTAACTTCCTTGTGCTCCCAGGTCACACCTGGAAACAAGCTTCAGTTTAGTGTACCTTTCCTGGTTAAACAATTTACCCTTTTTCCTTTCCTTAATCCTCCTCTTGGAGGTTAGACCCCCTTTTATTCAAATACCCCAACTTTGTTCCTTGAATTAAACAGGAAATAGAAGAATTTCTCACAAATAATGATAATGGGGCGGTTTCTGAAAATGTGTTATGGGACACCGTGAAAGTCTTTCTTTGGGGTCGTATCATTGGGTATGCTGTCCATAGGTGTTAAAAAAAAAAAAAAAAAAAAAGTGGAGTGGGGAAGTGGAAGCCCAAATGCTTGAAAACAATGTAAAATGGTTCGAGGATAAGCATAAAGCCAACCCACAGGGGGACCCCTGTTAGATGATTAGAACCAGGACCCAGCTAAACTCTCATTATACAAGAAAGGCAGAAGTGGCCCTCCTCCGTACTCATTACAAATATTGGGAGGGTGGGGAACTTTTCAGTAAGGTTTTGGCTTATAAGCTGAAAAAAATGCAAGCTGACAGATACATTCCAGGTGGTGATAGCTTCCCAGACTATTTTTACCAGACCCTCCACGAGAGACTCAGCCCTATATTGCTCCATGTCTTCCAGTACTCACTCCAGAACCACCCTCTTCTCTTCTCCAACAGAGACGCCACCATTAATGTCCTTCCCAAGAAAGGAAAGGAAAGGATCCTACCTCCCCTGCCAGCTACTGCCTAATTTCACTCATAAACGTGGACGCCAAAATATTTGCAAAAATATGGGCAGCTAGATTGAAACAGGTACTCCATACCCTGATTCACCCCTCACAAGTGAGATTCGTCAAAGGCCAGCTTGGCTCTGACCACCTTCGCACACTTTTAAACCTGCATCATATTGCTAAAACCCTTACCACTCCAGCTACATCCCTTAACATTTTCTTTGAAAAGACCTTTGACTCTGTTGAATGGCTATTCCTTTTTGAGGTCATGACCACAGCTGGTCTGAGCCCTATATTCCAAGCAGCTGTTCAAATGCTTTGATCTGAAACAAGAGCTCATGTCCTTACCAATTCCTAACCCTTCCCACTTTTTTGAGGGACCCACCAAGGCTTCCCTTTTTTCCCCACTCCTGTTCCTTCTAGCAATTGCAGCCCTGGCACTGTCCCTAGGTCTAACCCTTTCAGGAATCTGTTCCTTACCCACGGATATCAACTCTGTCCTGCATATGGATGAATTATTAATTGTTATGGAAAATGTCCCTGCAGCAGTCCAAACATTATAGTCCCTGTTGGTGGCATATGCTCGAGTATCAGGTCTCAAGGTCAGTCACTCCAAATCTACAATCCTACCTCTTAATGGGCATTGCACACCTTAACTCTTCCAAGACACTCAGTGGAAATGGATGGGTAAAAGCATATCATACTTAGGAGTCCGTATCACTCCGTTTGGACATTGTCCATGATAACATTAAACCTCACATCAACAGCCTCCGCACAAACATCGAACATTTGAAAACTCTCCGCCTTTCCCTAACCGGTAAGATAACAGCCCTTAAAATGGTGCTGGAGTCTAAAGTTTTATATCTTTTGGCACACCTACCATACTCATTTCTAGCTCTTGGTTTGATAAGCTTAATCATCTAGTGGGACTGTTCTTTTTGGGTGGTGCCCCGGCTTAGTAGAGAAACATAAAACATTGGTGCAAGGGAGGCTGGGGTTTCTTGTTTTCAATAATACCACAAAGCTTTTGTGTCATGTAAAGTGGTTCACTGGTTTTCACCTCCTAACCCAAATTACTCTTCCCCCCATTGCCACTGAAGGGAAAGCCCTCTACTACTAAGTTATATACTACAAACCCACTCCCACAACAGAAATATATCCAATTATCAACACCTCTTTTAGGTACTGGGAAAAATGTACCTCAGTCCTAGGACTATCCTTTTCTCATTTGCCCTATGCACCTATCTGGAACAATCCCACTTCCACCATTGATAAAAAAAAAACAAAACTGTATTCATTGACCTCACTGGGAGTCGGTGGGGGTATACCAGGTAAAATATATCTGCTGTCAAGGGCAGGCCTAATTACATACTTATGCAGAATTAAGAGCCAAATGTGGTCTCCAACACCAGGATTTTTGGAGATAATTGCAGCTCCAATAACACCCCCCCCCCAAAAAAAAAAAAAAGGATATACTGCACTTCCCAATGCTAAACCTTCAGTAGGTCTCAAAAATGGATTGACAATCCCAAGGTCTGAGCGGGACGTTTTTATAAATTACTCGGGGACATTACCCATAACCAGGCCCTCACCTGCAGGGAACATTGAACAGATGAATTGCAAATTTCTGTCTCAGAACAAACCTAGAGCCAATGCTGGTATAAAAGCCCATGTGCCTGTAGAGACACCAAGGCTCAACTGACTCATTTCGGAATCCTCCACCTGTGGTATAGAATCCCACAAATTCTGAAGTCCTAAATCTAATGCTCTATGCTAACAGTTGGAAGTGTGGCTCACAAATAGGCTCCCTTTCTCACATCTTCTGGAACTGCCCCTGATTCTCTTTCTGGACTCGGGTCATCCATTATTGTGAGGCCGTCTTCTCACACTATTTGCCGATGGATGGCCCCCTAGTCCTGCTGGACATCACTGCTCCATCAGTGCACCGGACATACCCTAAAGTGTGCTGGGTCATAGCCATCACCTAGATAGCTAAGAGACTTTTGCTCCTAAGGTGGAGATCCACAGATATTTCCACCTTCAATGAGTGGTTGCAAGCTGTAGGACAATGGACCACATTGGACTGTATGTTGCACCAAGCCATGCACAAGCTTCGTGAGTATAACCAGGTGTGGGCTGCCTACTTTGAATATGTAAATAGAACGTATTTCATAGAATTAAGCATATTTTGACCTCAGCTTAAATCTTTACCTTAGCACGAGTAAATGTACTTGGATGCAAAGTATAATGGTTTTTGAATCAGCATTTGTATTAATTATATTCATTGACTATGTATGTAACTGTCTTTTTAAACATGCTCATCAGTTGCGTTTGTAGTTTTGAAAAGTTAAGAAAATATTTAATGTTAAAAAACTTGAAAAATTGTATATGTATTTTTTATATGTATATATAAAGTATATATAAATATAGGTGTCAGTGTGGCTCAGTTGGAAGCACATCCGCCTCTGGACCAGGAGGTCGTGGGTTCTCGTCCCACACCGGGATTGGACTTGCACCTAAAAATCGCTGGCATCCAAGTGCAGTATTGGGGGGTGCCGTACTGCTGGGGTGTGCCGTCCTTCGGATGAGACGTTTAACTGAGGTCCCTTCTGCCTATCCTGGTATTGTCCTGGTGGGTGTCCAGGTGGAAGTAAAAGAACCCAGGGCACTCTGCAAAGAGCAGGGAACATTCTAGGTGTCCTGGCCAACATTCCCCTTCCCATAAACCGGTTCATGCAATTATCCAGGCTGTGTGTGGGTGATGATGTGCGATATGGCCGCCACCACACATTCAGTCACTTCACTACCAGTCTTGCATTGCTTGTAAAGCACTTTGGGATACTGTGTATGAAAAGCGCTATATAAATGCTGATTCTTCTTCTTCTATAAGTCATGGATTTTGCTTCCCTTAAACACCAGCCCTGCCCCTATTAGGGGTGACCTCCTAACCTGGTCACCTTTCTTCTCTGCTACTTACCTGTGTTCTACTCTTGTTGGGCAGTGCTGCCAGGCCAGGGGAGCTGGAGTCCAGGCAGAATCGCATAGATGCATGGGCAGTCAGAAGCACCAAGTCCAAGAGTGCCTTCAGCATTATCCTGCACATGCTGTGGAGTTTTCTGCTTTGTTGTTCTCAGCCCTAAGGGCACTGGTGTGCTGGAGGCTCTCAGCTTGTACATCAAATCATGCCAAATTAAGCCTGGCTGGCTTTCTTCTCATACCATGTCTCCACTGCACTGCCAACCATGTTCACTCAGGCGGCATTGTTGCAGCCAAGGCAGCGACCCACCCTCTCTGAAGGAAGAGAGCAATCTGTTCAATGCTCTGTCTTCCTTCTTACTCCCATTGGTCTTCCAAGGCCCTACACTCAGGACACAAACCCAGACTGCGAGCGTATCAAGCAGCAACACTACGCTGTGCCAGTGGGTTGACATGTCCTCACATTTTAAGGCCAATTGAAATTATTAAACAGATTCTGAAATTAAAACAAAAAGTAGACAAAATGAGAATGTATTCTTTCCTTCTGAGAAGAAATGAGGCAGAGATCACAAAACATGATGAAAAATGAGCCAAGGTCAACAAAACAGAAAACCTTTCAGTTCTGATGGTGGCGAGAAACTGACCAACGAAGGTTCAGTACCTCCTCTACCTCTTGGTGTTTATAAGAGCATGTTTCAGCTCTGAAATACATGTTTTCTTTTTCATGTAGCTCTTTAATCCCCCTCGTTTTTATTCCCCACCCCACCCCAATCAGATGAACACTCAGTCCTGACACCTTTTACCACGCCTCCTGTCATCCCCCCCCCCCCCAAGAGAATGGCTTTGGACCAGAGTGTATCAGCTATCATATTGACGGTGTTCAGAGGTTTCTTACCCTATTGTCTCATCCAGGCTCACTTATCAGTGTTATGTATCTGTGTAGCCTCTCTGTGACCCTCCCACCACATTGATGGTGCTGTGCAGAGTTACTTGCAGGCCTTACATATGTAGCCCCCTTGGGGCTACTAGTATAGCCTGCACTCCCACCCCACCCGATATCGGGATTCCTTAGAGTGATACAGCCCAGGGGAGGGTAAAAAGGGCTCTGGAAAGAGGTAGTGGGTTGATCAGGGTTGGTCTGAGAAGAGGTATGAGTAAGTGGGGAGTTCTCCTTGCAGAGTCTCCTGTGTGTTTGCAGGGGTACCCATTCAGAGATTCAGAGATCAGTATAGTGGCAGAGGCTGCTCTAGGAGGAAATCCTGGGTGGTATTCGAACAGAGAGCTCTGAGAGGGATCAGAATTTACCGTGTGGTTCCCAGTCTGAAATGGATCTCTGGTTCAGAAGTACAGAGGGCAAAAAGTAGTTCAGACTAGGGTGCAGGTGGCCTACCTGGAAATTTGGAACTGAGGTAAATATGGAAAATTACTAACAAGGCCAGGATGATATCGGATGTAAATTTCAGTTTAGTAAAGAAGCATTATTTCTGCATTTTATCTTACCTTGCAGTGGTCAGAAAATCCCATTTAAATATAAACTATTTGGTAAATGAAAGAGGTTTTAGAGTTTGGAAAGTGGGCGAAGGCCCAAGTTAAGAGGGCCCACCTGGAAATTTCCAGGTTTCCAGGTGGGCCAGTCTAACACTCAGCAGCGGTGACCTGAGTGAGAAATTCCTGATCTTCCATGAATCAATCTTCACCATTGATTCACACTTATGGGTTCTGAAACGGAGGTGCTAGGACCCTGTGGGAACCAGAACTTTTCAGGAGAGCCGGCACTGAGGTAGGCTGTGTGCATGCATAGCACCGCAAGACTTTCTCACATTGTATGGCTTACCTCTGCTTTGGCCCTCAACCATCTCAATTCCTTTTTTCCCCACTGTTGAGTGCACTTCAAAGATGATGTTTACCCACTGGGGGTCAGAACGTCATGTCTATACAATAACAGCATTCACTTCTTCACAGTTTTAGTGTTTAAAGCTAGAGTTTGTTATTTTTGAGTCAGTTTAGTGATTTTTTTTTCAGTTTTCTCTCTGTCTCTTTCAGCCCTGCTGAGCAACAGTCAAAGGCCATGGATGGTGATGTTGACAGTTGTGAGCCTTTTCCGTCTTGTTGCCTCATCTGCGAGGCGATATCTGGTCCGCTTTTCCCTTCGGGGGAGGTTCTGATGACAGACGGTCCTATGTTCAGGACAGAGGACATCCCTCCAGCAAACACAAAAAGATTCAGGCCCTAGCCAGTCCAGTGGTGCTGAGGGTTGAGGCGCTGGACACCACACCTCGCACTGCACCGGCGTCCCAGGTTCGGGTACGACCTCGGGCTGCTGGGGTGCTGGCACGGGGGGCAGGGTGGGAGCAGGATCAAGCGTTGGCTCTCCTTTCCCTGGTAAGGAGTGGGGTTGCCCACCCGTAGTCCCTCGGTCACTGAGTGGAGGTTTGGTGCTGGCACAGGTGGTCAGTGGCGCGCTGGAAGGGAGGGGCGTCCCTAACGGTATGTGCGTGCCTTCACACGCACATGCTACGTCGGGGACACATGGGTGTAGGGGTCAGGAGAAAACCCACAAAAACCCAGAAATTACATATGTGGGGAAAAAAAAAAGATTCAGGCCCGATCCCGATCCCAGTTGGGGACCTGGTGCTCAGAGTTCTTCCTCTTCCTGTCGGAAGAGGAAGAAATTATTGCACTCCAGGTCATCCCCTGGCAAGTCTGTCGCAAGGTTCTCGGCATTTCAGAGCAGAAGGCCTTCCCTGGCACCGTCGGTATCACCGATGACTTCTGCTCATGGTAGATTGAGGTCTCAGACCCAAAGTCTGTCCTAGTCTTCCTGTGGGGACATCATGGGCAATTTCAGCACTGGGCAGCTCTTACAGAGCAGTTGGTACAGCGTCTGGTTTGTTTGCCCTTTTTTGAGGAGCCAGCCCCAGGCCCTTTGGGGCTGGGGGCATTGGAACTGCAGTTGAGACCTTCCACTCAGGTGGAACATCTGCCTCCATCAGTGACCTCCAGGTCCTTGCCAGTGACCATGCTGCCAACACCTTTTCCACTGGCCACACCCCCATTCAGTGTTACTGCTTTGGGACCAGCCCTGGTTCCTTTGCCAGTCATTCTGGTGCCAGCTGGACCTTCAGCACCGGGCTTACTGCCAGTTTCATGCTGTTTAGGATCTGGCCCGGTGCTGCATCTGGTGCTATGTTGGTGCCATCGCAGTACCGAGAGGGTCCTCAGCACCGGGCCCAGTCTGTCCAGCAGCACCACTTCCAGTGCTGGCTCACCTTCTGGTGGTGGTGATGTCACCAGTGTTGCCCGCTCCTAGGGCAAGGTTAGGGAATGTGAGGTCCACCCCTCTTCTAGACTGCCTTCTCAGAGGGGATCTGGAGGGTAACGAGTCTGACCCCTAACTCATGATTTCTGTGGGCGGTGATGACGATTGGTTTTATAACTTGGGTAATTAGACTCCAGGCCCTTCTCTTGCTCCTCAGGAGGACCTTTCTTTTCCGGTTGTTCTCCACAACATGTGTGCTGCACTTGCTTTTGAGCCTTCTGCCACTGACCCAGGGAAACGTTTCTGCCTGGAGTGACTCAAAGTTTCCACCATGCCAGTCAGTCTCTTCCCCACCGAGACTCTTTTGGATACAGTATGGAATAGGTAAGCTTCTGTTGCCTCTGTCCCTAGGCAGAGAGACTGTAAGTATACTGCCCCCAAGGACATGCCTATCCGTGCTTCTCAGCCTATTGCTGACAAGATTGTCATTTTGGCTGAGAATGGTCAAAACTGTTCTTCCTCAGGAACTTACTGCACAGCCCATCAATGAGGAGTTGCTCAAGATAGACACTACGGGGAAAAGAGCTTTTGCTTCTGCTACCCTTAGCATGATGATAACCAGCTACCAGGGCCTTTTTCCCCACTATGAGTATGCCCTTTGGACCTCTCTTAAGTCACTAGCAGAATCCATGCCTGAATCTGAGACTAAGTGCAAGATTCTTGAGACCATTACTCATGGCGTTGAATCTAACAGGCATCAGTTAAAGGCAGCTATGGATGCTTTTGACCCTTCTTCACATTCTGCTGATGCAGAAATTCGTATTAGAAGGCTTTCTTGGCTTCGGACATCTGGCTTCTCCAGTGTCATCCAGCAACGGGTTATGAATGTCTCCTTTGATGGTTCTTACCTGTTTGGACAACAGATAGAACAGTCTCTTGAGGCCTCCCCAGAAAGCCGGGAAGGCCTTCAAGACTTCCAGGCCTGCCCTATCCTATTCCCACAGGGGGAAGGGGTGAGGCTACTACCATAATAAACAGTCCTTTTGAGGCAAAAACAAGGGAGCTCAAATCAAGTCTCACCTCCCCAGTGCAAAAGAAATTGCAGCCAAAGGCACAGGCCACAAAAGTACCAAGTGCCACTCTCTGAAGTCCTGGCCCCCATCTTGCCTCAGCTGCCTGAGGCAAATCTCTCCTGTCCAGTAGGGTGGCGCTTGACCCATTTTTGCTGTCAGTGGGAATCCATCACAGTGGATAAGTGGGTCCTCAGGATTATTTGAGAGGGATACCGGCTGAATTTTTTCAGAATTACCTCCGGATTATCCACCTCGAAAGCAACCTTTCCTATCAGCTCACATGTCAGAGCTTCTAATGCATGAGATGGTAGGCCTTTTGAGCAACAGGGCAGTGGAAATAGTGCTGGAGGTGGAGCACAACATGGGCTTCTACTCCATTACTTTCTCATTCTGAAGAAGTGTGGGGGGGGGGCATGCGCCCCATTCATGATCGCAGAAACTTGAACTAGTTTATGCAGCAAGCAAAGTTCAAAATGCTGTCTCTAGGGACCCTGCTGCCACTTCTCAAGCTTCAGGACTGGTTGACTTCTCTGGATATGCAGGATGCTTACTAGCATATCCTGGTCCACCCCAGCCACCACAGATTCCTCCGCTTCATGATATCGGGTCACCATTATCAGTTCTGAATCCTGCCCTTTGGGCTATCTTCAACACTTCGAGTCTTTACAAAATGCTTTACCATTCTCTCAGCATACATTCGAAAACTCTGACTCCTAAGTTTTTTCTTATCTGGGCGACTGGTTACTAGCCAGTCCATCAGGCAGTAGACGGAATGAGCAGTGGCCATGGCCTCTCAGTTCCTTACTTCCATGGGGAGTTCTATTGAATCTCAAGAAGTCGCAACTTAAGCCCTCTCAGTAGCTGCTTTTCATAGGGGCCATTTTGGACACCACCAGGGCCAGGGCCTTTATACCAGATGACAGAGGGAAAGCAGTCCTTCAGATGGCACATTTCATCATGGATCACAAGTCTGTTCGGACTCACTCCATTTAGTGCATGTTAGTCCTCATTGCCTTCTCTGTCTTCACAGTGCCTCTGGCCCACCTACATATGAGGACGACTCAGTGGATGACCAGCACTCAGTCTTACATCGTCAAGGTGATGAAGCTCCTGCTTCGATCGCTTCCATGGTGGACACAGGAGGGCAGTCACCTCCAAGGTCTCCTCGTCTCACAGTCAGAGCCTCAGGTAACCCTCACCACAGATGCGTCTCTGCTAGGATGGTGAGCCCATTGTCTGGGACACCACACTAAAGGAGTCTGGAGCCCTGCAGAGCCCCATCTCCACATCAGTGAGTTGGAAATTAGAGCAGTTCTCTTTGCCCTGTGGGCCCTTGGGGACTTTGTCAGCCACAGGATAGTTCTCCAGATGGACAAGTCTGTCATGTACTACATCAACAAACAAGGGGGAGTGCATCCTTATCCTCTCTGCAGGGAGGCAATGAGAATGTGGAAATGTCTGAAAGAGAGCTTTCTGATCCAGGCAGTTTATCTACCAGCGGCTCAGAACACTCTAGTGAACAAGCTCAGCCAAACAGAAGCCGATCCTTATGAGTGATTGTTAGCACCAGACGTCGTGCAGTCACTGTTCAGTGAGTGGGAATCACAGACATGGACCTTTTTGCATCTCCACTCAATGCCAAACTGTCTCAATTCTGCTCCAGAAATGCAGGACATGGCATTTTCTGTCAGGATGCATTTAGGCTGCAGTGGACAGATCTTTCTTTTTTTTTTTTTTTGTATTCTGTTTTTATCTCTGGAGGGCCAGGGCAACTCTGGGGTGTACCCTCTTGGACTTCTCCTCTACTCCCTGCCTGAAACCTCCTTTCTCCAGGAGTACAAGGGCTGAGCATCCCCTTCCCAAGCCTACAGACTCGTCTGGCATCCCAGATTTAAGCCTCCAAGGACAGGACCGCCACTCTTTACCTGGCACCCTTTCTGAAATCTAAACATTTGGTCCATGGCTGGGTCAAGGCACTCGGGAGAGCTGGTGGGGGAAGGTGGAGGTATTGGAGATGTGGGCATCATCCACGGGGGGTCACTGTTGTCTTCCTGGACCTTTCACGGTTTTTCACTTACCGTTTCCCCTGAGGCGTGGCATGCAAAGACCTTGCTCGGCTCCTCTGTCACTGCCTGGTGTTTCCTCACCCATGTCCAACACCCCTTCGCATGTGCTGCGCCCAATCTCCATCGAGGTCACTACAGAGCGGGGAACCCCCTGTAACCAACCCTGGGAGAGGAGAGGGGTCCTCTGGATGCACAATCCTTTCCCTTCCCTGCCGACCCCCAGCGTCTTGAGTCCATTCCTGAACCCGGGTCACAGCATGGCGCAAGGTGTGGAGTCCAGTGCCTCAACCCTCAGTGCCACCAGGCCAGCTTGATAGATTTCTTTTTGTATGCATTTCTGCCTATCCCTTTAGTTCAGAGGGTACTGCTCAAGCTGGAGTCTCAACGGGAGTAAGATTATTCTGATCTCTCTATGTTGACCTCAACAGATATGGTTTCCTCTTCTCAATAGACTCAGTCAGTCATCTGAGGGCCCTATCTATCAGGACAGATCTACTGATGCAGGTGCCGCTGGTTCACCCCAATGTGTGTCCTTCATCTTCAGGCCTGGCTGGTGAGGAGATTGAGGTGAGCAGGTATAAAGTATTTCACAGGGTCTCTGAGATTCTTTTAGCTGCTTGTAAACCTTACACCAGGAAAACATACACAGCCAAATGGAAACATTTTTCTGCTTGGTGCTCCAAAACTCCTATGGACCCATTTCAATTCCCACCTGACAAGGCTTTGGAGTATTTGTTGGACTTCTCTAATGCAGGCTTACAATACTCCACTGTTAAGGTCCACTTTTGCACTGTTTCAGCATACTATGAGCCCATATAGAACCTCTCTTTAGCACAGCTGCCTCTCTTTAAGAGGTTCTTGAAGGGCAGTCTGCAGACATGTCCTCCAGTCAGGAAACCAGTAGCATCCTGGGATATCAACCTTGTGTTGGACATGCTCATTAATAAGCCCTTTGAATCCTTGGCTACATATGACCTGAAATTTCTAACTTGGAAAACTGGTTTTCTAGTGGTCATCATCTTTGCCTGCAGAGTTTCTGAGATACTGTACATGCTTTGGTTACAGATCTTCTGTATACTGTTTTACACAAAGATAAAGTGATTCTCCACACTCATCCTAAGTTTTTACCTAATGTGGTGTCAGAGTTTCACTTAGGTTAGACTCTAGTGCTGCCTACATACTTTCCTAACTTCCAGAACGAAGGGGAGCACACTGTCCGTTCTCTGGGATGTTAAAAGAGCCCTCATAGTCTGTCTCGCTAGAACTAAGGACTTCCAACAGTCTAAACAGCTCTTTGTCTTCTTTGATCCTGTGTGGTTGGGATGACCTGTTACAATCAAATGCATTTCTGCATGGATTGTCTGCTGCCTTCGACACTGCTATGCTATGATGCAGGTCAAGCTGGAAGGCCAGGTATGTGCCCACTCCACCAGACCACTTTCCACATCCTTGGCAGAGATTCACTCTGTGCCTATAGATGATATTTTCAGAGCTGCCACCTAGAGCACAGGGCACACCTTTGTCAATCACTATGCCCTGAATGTCCTTGCCAAGCAGCATGTAGGACCATCCTTAATGGGCTCCTGTCCTACGTGAGCTCCGGCTTCTACCACCCTGCTCAGGGGACTTGCGTCCGAGCTTGGTACTTTAACTCATTGGTGTCAATCAGTGGTGAAGACTGATTCCTTGAAGATATGAAAATTACATATGCACCATCATTCTTGATCTTCTAGGAATATTTTCACCACTGATTCACACACCCACTGTCCATTCCATGGGCACAATCTCTCTGTTTGTTGGTGTTCACTTCTTATTCTTGGTTCATTGTGGAGAAACTGTGTTCCTTGTTGTTGACCCTTCTTACACAGGTCACAAGGGCTATCTCATGCCCTTAGGTTAGGTGAATTAGTGTTAGGTTATACTGTACCTCCTCGGTAAAAAAAAAAAGTACTGAGGCAGTTGAGGGCCAGTGCCAAGGTAAGCCATGCAGCGTGAGCCAGTCTTGTGGTGCCATGCAAGTGCACATCCTATCTTGGTGCCAGCCCTTCTGAAAAGTTCTGGCTCACATGGGGTCCTAGCGCCTCCAGCTCAGAGCCTATTGCTGTGAATCAGTGTTGAAGATATTCCTAGAGGATCAAGAATTACGGTGAACATGTCATTTTCATTTCTCAATTTGGGGTTGCTGTCTTCGTGGTCCACAGCAAGGAAGAAATATTCAGGTCAGAGTTCAAGGGGACTGGTCAAATGAGAGGTGTTCGGCCTTCAGTATGGCCACAGAGGACTGATTTTGTGGGAGTTTATATGCATCAGGTTCTCCAGCATGGCCATGAGCACTGTGGTGCAGAGAGTGGGCATTAGAGAACCTATAAGGATACTTCCACAGTCTGAAGCAAGAAAGGAAATGGAAAAGGGGAAATTGTTTAACCTGGAAAGGCACACCAAGCTGAAGCTTGTTTCCAGGTGCGACCTGGGAGCACAAGGAAGTTAAGTAACTTGCTCAAGGTCACATAGTATACAGGTGGAGGCTGTGGGATTCATACTTGGATCTCCAGGTTTGCAGCTCAGTGCCCCCACTACGCTATACTGCTTCCTAAACTTATGCAAGAGTAAGTAGTTACCTCCCTGTAATAGAGACTTACCAAGTAAAAAGGTTGCCAAGGGAGCTTGGCACAGCACCAGAGGGAAGCCTCCTGAGGCAGACTTCCCATGAACTATACGAGATGTAACAGACTTATGGAAAACAATGCATGACTTTTCATGTGTTCTGCAAGAAACATGTTGAACTGCTTCAACCATTATCCTCAGTGTGTGAGCTCCAATTATTACATTATGTCTGAGACAGTTTTGGGTAACCATCAGATCAAGTTAATGGGAGGGCTTTAAGCCTGATGTTCGATGGGCAGAGCAACCACATCACTCCCCCATCGGGCTTAAAACGTGTCACATCCTGGACTTCGCTAGGATTTGTTTTTTGTTGCAGCTGGAAGCTCGGTCCTTGTGCTGCATTCTCATTTGTCTCTTTTTGGACACTGCCGCCAACCCCCGCTCTCTGCTCCCGCTTCTTCACCTGCTTTGATCCCCTGAGTTCCCCCTCTAGTTTTCCTCTCTCGTGGCCATTTTGTTTTGTCTACTGGTGTTTCTGGATTTGGCCCGCTCTGTCCTGGGGCCCTGTTGTTGTCCACTTCCATGGCTCGTCTGGCAACCGCATTGCACCTCTTTCTCTATCTCTCTCCCCCCCCCCCCAAATGCTCTGCCCTTTGGTTCGTTCTGGAGTGTTGGCTATCCCATTTCAGGCCTGTTCCTTCTCCATGGCCGGATTCTTCTTTTTGTTTCTTTCCTCAGTGGCATCTGCTTGATGGCCCCTCACCTCTTGCACACCTTGCCTATCCCTCTCTGTCCTTCCTTTGGTTGTGGGTGCTTTGGCTGCCCGCCTTTCCTCGGTGCTCTGCTGCTCAGCTCGTCACCCTCCACTTCCTGCTGGTCCACTACACCCCTCTCTGTTATTCTACTCAGTGTCCCCCCCCCCGCCTTCTTGTCTCCTGCCTCAGGGACATAACTTCTCTGTCTTGGACGCTGTCCTCCTCCTCCTCCTCCTCGGGGACTCTTCTTCCATTCCTTTTTGTTCTCTCGCTCCTTTACTAAGCTACGGGTCCATGATTCAGATGTATTTCTGCTGCTGAACGCTGTTCCATTCATTTGGGATCGGTTCTGGGACGCTGCGTTTCCAAACCCTTTGTCTCCTCTGTTTCTTCATCGCATCACCTGCTGTATGCGGTTCTCTTTCCAGACTTCCAGCTCTTGTTCTAGTCTCCTACCTGCAGGTTCCCGGCTACCGTCTTCATGCTCTGCTTGGTGAGTGGCATCTGTGTACCTTTACTTGCTATCTCTGTATGTTGGGATGTCCCAGTAGCAGGACTCTTAATTTAGGGTGGATTTGCCAATACGCTTCGTTTGCAGCTGCACAGAGGACTGTTTATTTGTTGAGTTTCTGAGAAACTGTCCACCACTTCTGCTCTTTGCAGCCTATCCGCCTATCTGTATTCATAGCTTTTGCCATATACTCCTAGCACTTGAACTGCTTCTTGAACATTCCTAATGTTATGGCATATCTGCCTTCTGAATCAACTATATATTCTGCAGTTCTTCCAGTTCATTCTGAGCATTTGAAGATTTATCTTTTTCTAAGAATGACTGTTTAAAGGACACTGTCAACCCCTTATGGCCTGTTTGTGTACCTAGGTTAGTTAGCTGCGATGCTTAGTGGTGCACAGTGTCACACCACCTCCAGCTTCTCTTACTTGGTTTTCTGTGGCCTTCAACTGTGCCCCTCCTCGGGAATCCCTATAATTAGCTGCCTTCATAGATCTGAGCAGTGCACCCTCATGCATTGTTGCTCTCAACCTGTATGTTTGTGCATTCCTTGGATGTTCAGCATCCACATTATTTGTTTTATGGTTGTTTTGCTCATCTCTCCTACCATAATTCACCACCGGCCAAATGTCTATTCCTCATTTGTTTTGCAGCTTTGGCTTCCTTTGGTGTTCCCGCCATTCTGCTCCTTGCCCCTCATAGCTGTTTTGCTGCATTGCGATGTCTTGGCTTGTTCAGTCTGCCACTCCGAGTCCCTTCATTCATTCTTCCCTCTTTTTGGGTGCACTCCCTCCTTCCTCATCCGGTACTTTCTTTTGGGGTTTCACCTGGCCCTGTCTTGCCATCACCTTCCTATTCGGAGTCTACCTCCTTCAAGGAATCTACTTACTCCATGTCATCCATCATCGATCCCTTCATCAGAGATCCTTCAACTCCATAGCCCCCTCAGCTCCATGATAACGCGCCTTGACCTGCTCATCTAATTCAATCGTTCTGTCAGTATGCCTTGGCGTGGTTCGCTGCCAAGTCTGCTGTATTCACTTGCTCCATCTGGCCTGCTATCAATATTTCTTTTGGGCATACCTATCACGGATCATATGCCACCTGATCCAGCTTGCCCTACTGCAGTTCTCATCCCATACTGGCTGGGTCCTATGCTACCCCATTGACCTCCCTACCGTCCTTCATCCTTTGATACTTCGCTTTCCAGTGCCTGCCTTCATAGCGTCAATCCATCATCGTACCTCATCCGTTCCTCTGTTACCTTCCTGTGCTTAGCACATATTCTCGTCCTGGCCGTCATGGATTCTTTCTACTCATGGCTTCCCTCCTCATCGTACATCATCAGATTTGGCTCATCTTGATTGCCCGTCCTGAACATACCTTCTGGTTCGCATACACTCTGGTTCCGCATACCCTTTGGTTGCTGACATGCCTTCTTGGCCTTGGAGTCTGCCTCCTTTCGAGGAGCCTCATTGCTTGCATCGCTCTATAGAGCATGTTACCTTCGTTCAAATTTATTTTCAAGTTCATTCCCGTCTCCTCTTATTCACATTCCATATCTGCCATTAAGGATTCCCTCCAGTCGAGGCCTGCAATCGATATTTCTTTTGGGCATAACCCGTCGTGAATCCTAGGCCACCTCACCGACCCAAGGCCATCCTGCCACTTGTATCAGGTTCATAACTCAGATCATCATTCCCTCATCCTTACCTCAAGGTTTCTCTATTTCCATTGCTTACTCAAGCATTCCTATCATTGAATCCTATGATACCTCATCGACTCCGACCTCGGGTTCTAATCGTTCACATCGCCTATTCAAGCATGTCTTATCAGCCTCCATGTCCACTAACTTGCATCGCTCAATCAAGCCAGTCTACATTGTATTCAGTCTCCCCGTGAGCACATCCAGATGCCCCTTGTTCCATTGACTTCTACATGGAGCTACTCCTTCCCATCGCCTACTTGAGCATACTCTCTCTGGTCCCTGCTGCCTCATGTTCCCTCTTCGATCCGTGCCTTCTTTTGGGGTTTTTCCCTATCCCATCATCTTCTCTACTCACATCCCTCTCGTTAATGAATCCTTCTCTTTATTGACATACGTCTTCAAATCAAACGTCATCAGCCTGGAGGGAAGGCGACCTAGGTCTTGGATCCCCAGGGGTTTCCTCAGAGGGTTTTTTCCTCTCCTCTGTGCCAATGGTCATATTAGTTGGAGTTAGTGTTTTCTTAGGTTACTTAGTTAGGTTCCGCTGTTGGATGGAGGCAGATGGTGGCCCTCGGCTTTCCCCTCTCTCATTAGGAAATCTGCCCTTATCTTCTCAGAATTCATTCATTCATCATCCTCGCCTCTTCAGTGCTCAACACCTTTGGGTATTCTTTTTGGGCTTCTTCCTAACCTACCTTCGCTGATGCAGTCATTCGCTGACACCTGTGGGGGAAACCCTCCTCTACTTGTTCTTATGGTCGTACTCCTACAGGGTGGTATATCCCATGGATAGAGAGGCGGAAAGCCACAAGCATCATCTCATCTAGTTGCATAAGCACATCAAACTGTGTGTTAAAGGCAGGAGAAATGTTTGAGTAACCAAAGTTGCCTCTGAGGCAGCATTTCACTATTGCATTTCTTTATCCCTCAGAGGTGGGTTGTGCCTCGGAGGCAAAGTCAGTTGCCTAGACATTCCTCCTGCATTCGAATCCAGGTAATCGCAAAACATTTTAGATTTTCAGCAAAAGAGCAAGGTTTGAATATAACAGGGGCTTACACTTTTACTTAACTTTTCATTTTTCAGTTGCTTTTTAAACTAGAGTGGAGATCCATGGCGCTTGGAGTTAGAATACTACATATTGAATGGTTGTTATTGGAGTTGAAGTTGGGTGGTTGTCAAAAGTTGTGACTTTGTACATTCTATAATCCCCCAAAAGCTGCTAAGAAAGGGTTGGATGATATTTTAGAGTTTGTAGCAACTATTCAATCAGGTAGTGATCTTTTGATTACTGGAGATTTTAACATTCATTGGGATCCTATAAGTGATCCTTCTATTGAGACATTATTGACCAATGTTGGATTGTCTCAGCTCATTGGTTCATTTATTCGTATGAATATGAATAGTCAGAATCATACAATTTTGGACTGGGTTCTTGTTAATAAACAGGTAAACATTTCTGTTGTTGGTATATTACCTGATGTAATAAGTGACCATTTGGCCACTTATTGCATATGGAGATCTAAAAGACCTAAATTGCCTCCTAGGTTTATATCATATCGTAAGTTTGTTAATGAGGTCAGTGGTGATCTTCTTATTGATTTGCAGAATATTGATTGGATTTATCTGGATGCAATCCTGGATGTAAATATTGATGTTGATTATTTTACTTCTACCCTTTTGGGGTTACAAAATATTTTCCTAGAGTGGTTAGGAGAGTTAGAGGCTCCCTTAATAAATGGATTACTGCCCCTTTGTTACATTTAATTAAATTGAGAGATGCTGCTTGGAAATTGTATAAGGTAACTAAGTCAATGACAGATTTTAATAGCTATAGGAAGCTTAGAAATGAATGTAAAATAAAAATTAGGCAAAGTAAATCTAGTTATTTTCAAAAACTACAAACTTCTAGTTTAAATATTTCGAAAAGGTTTTGGTCTTCTATAAATTCTTTAATTAGTCTGTAACCCCCCTGCAAATGGGGGTTCCCAAAAGACTTCCAGGAGCTTGCTTGAATGCTCCAAGCCTGAATGGTGTTTGGCATTTAAGCCATTTATCAGTGAGTGTTTTTAGAACCTCTGGTACTGTCTCTTTAAGAGCTGTCTGCTTGCAGACATAATTAGCTTGTATGGGGGACTGTGTGTTTCTTGATTGAGTACCACTCAAGCTGCTGCCAATTCACTTCATTTTGCAGTCACTAGGAGTGCAAAGGGAACCTATCTGAAAGATGTAACTGTTTGCCAGAAATCATTTACAGTAATAATGAAATTACAGTTTGTCTAACCTGATTTCTTTTGCAGTCAGAACAGTGTCTGCCTAGTTCCCATTCTGGTTTTGAACTGCTGAACTGGACCAATCAGTGTGGTAAGCTAGCTCTAAAATGGTGCCTTGGACGAATCAGAACTTGACTCATAATCTGAGCCAGCCACAAGAGGATTGTATGGGCAGTGACTCTGGGAGATGTAGTTTAGACTTCAGTGCCTTTTGGACCAACAGCAGCAGTCTATTGTGAGTGACAGCCAATCCAGTCAAGAACTGGGAGGAACTCAAAGGAAGTGCCCGTTTTGTCGGTTGGAGTTTCAGTTGAGCTTTGGCAGTGAAGAAGGAAGGAGCCCTGTGCTTTTTCAGTGTGCGCTTTAGTCAAAAAGCGTGTGTAAGGCCCAGAGTTCCGGTCTGCAGCTTGTGTAACAGCTTGTTAGGACTGAATCCGTCCGTGAAAAGAATCAAAGGATCTCTGAAGAGTAGAAACCAGGCTCACCCTGTAGAAGACTGGAAGAATTGCTGAAAATTGCACTCGGTCTGTCAGAACTGAATCTGCTGTGTGTTCTCCCGGTATTGTGCAGTAATTGCGATCGGGATACAGATGCAGCCTGCCTGGTATAGTGCTGCTTTTTATATGGATGTGTGAAGAGGTTTGTGTACCTCAAGTGAGCCCTGCTGACATTGAAGGACCCTATCTTATTTGGAGGTCGTGAGTACTAATTCAGGGTCGCTCCTGTTGAATTGCCACATTAAATCCAAATGGAATTACTGTACTGCTGACTGTTTAATTCTCCTTTCTCAGGTGAAAGGGCCCCTACCAGCTGCCACGGGTTTGACTAGCCACTAGGGCTTGGGTACCAGGGACAGTAACTGATAGGGATAGGCCTGTGCACAGAGCCATAGGTAGATTATTAGAGTGATAAGCTAATTAACCTGATTTCCTGTCCTTGTTATATCCCTAAATAAATCAGAGCTGCTTGTTTCAGCAAAGTTATACTGCCTGAGGTATTTGTCTATGTTAAAGTACTGTACTGTGATTGTTGCACTGTATCATATTTCACAGGAGGTCCCAGTGCCGGAACCAGACCTGGGGTAAGTGTATACTGTGAAAGTAATTCTGATATATTGTGTGGGCCACTAGTGGGAAGAAAGGGGGGTTGCAGTGTCCCAGAGGGCTGTGACCAAGTTAGTTTAACTATTGCAAACCCTGACCTCTGGGTGGAGGCACCGCCATTGGATCCAGGCCCCTCAACCTGTTAGTGGCAAATCAGGCAGGGTAGTAGCCCTGGGATAGCGCCATCTAGGGGTTACATCTTGGAGGCTCACCGCTGGGATTGTGTGTCCTCTAGTGGCCATATTTACGAACCACTGTTAAGAAAAAAATGGGTACCCCGACAGAAGTGGCTGTGCACCGGCTGGTGGAGTGGTGTACTGGGGAGGAGATCGACCCCCAAAATGCTATGCTTATCCTGGACATCCCCTGGTATCAATACGGACACTGTGCAGGAGTACTTTCCAAGGTGGAAGGTTTACAAACCCTGTGGTGGTGGGTCGGCATGCTAATCTGCTCACCCACACTTTCCTGGCCCTAGTAGAGTTTAAGGATCCCATAGATAGCTCCAAAGTGCCACAGACTATTACCCCAGAGGGAGCCCTCACTGCTTGGAGAGTGATAACTAAGGACAGAAGACCTGGGGAATCAGCCCCACCATCTGAAACCTTTGAGGAGAAATTTGCTGAATGGTTGCTGGGAGAGGGAAAACTGTGGAGGACTTGAAGAAACTATTCTTGCCACCTAGGGGTGTTCCTCCCCAACACCCTCTCCTGCTCCAGTGCCCGTAATGGTGGCTGAACCAATGCAGACTCTATTTCTGCACCTGCCATTAGTCACGACTCCACCGAAGGTTGAGGATCTTCTCTGGCACCTTCCCCACCCCCCTAGGGGAGGATGACTGGGAGACTTGGATAGACCATGTTGCCCCCAAGTGCTAGAATGGCAATGCCCGAAGGGAAAAGCGAAAGAGGGTTAGTGAGAGCCTCCGAGGTCCTGCCCTGGCTACCATCCGTAGCTAAACGGGCCAGTAACCCTGAAGCGACTGCACAGGCCTCATCTTGAGGCCTTGGAGAATGTGTGGGAGCCCAGATTCTGATGAGGACCTATGGTGGAGAGTAAGAAATGCACAACAGTACCAAGGGAGTTGTTGTCTGTGTATGTCTCTCGGCTGGAAAAATTGTTGCAAGAATGCCTAAGAAAGGGTAGTTTGCCAGCGATTGAACTGGACCGAACCAGACTGGACAGAATCCTTAAGTCTGCCCCCTTCTCAGAACTGCTGTTGCTTCAGTTACGCCTGGCAAATCGACTGGAATCCCCACCCTCCTATGATGAGTTAATGAGAGAAATTCGAGGAGTTGAGAAAAGGCGACCTCGGGAGGTACCTGCACCAACAGCTGTGGCTACGACCCGAGGACTGAGGGTGACCCATCAAGTGAAGTTCAGGGGCAGAGGTTGACAGTCAATGAGTGCTCTGACAAGGAAAAGATATGCCACAATGGGGCTAACTGTTGAGAGAGATCCGGAATTCAAAAACAGTCCTTTATGAAGGCCACGCCTGCAAGTACGGGCCCTGACCTATATCCGACTGCATCTGCTATGGGGTGGGGTACCCACCCATGTATCTCCTGCTGATAACAGCTCCAAACTCAATTCCTTGACCATGGAAGTGGAGAAACTGACGAGATGTCTCCAAATGCTTATCACGCCAGAGACAGAGATGGCACCCAGGTTTCCAGTTAGTAATACCCCGCCTGGCTCCCAGTGTGGCGCCTCGGCCAGCTCAAACTCCAGAAAGTATGTTTGCTATAATTGTGGGAAAGATGGGCACATGAAAAGGAATGCCAGTCCCAAAAGACACTGACAAAGTTGCATATAGGCTGCAAGGAGAGCTTCGAGAAGAAATCAGTGGTTAAGAGGTGCACGACATGATCCCAGTGAGGGCACCAAAATGCTAATTCACGCCCCTTTTGTGGCAAGGTCAGTTGCCCAGGCCCCCTCCACCGCCTCTCCAGACTGGTCCAGAATAGTGGGTCCTCCATGGAGACCACTGTAAAGGTGAATGGAGTGTCTACAAGAGCTGTATTAGACAGTGGCTCCAAGTGACAATTATGTTCCAGGATTGGTATCAGAAGCATTTGTCAGACGACCCTTTACAACCATTAGAAGGACTGCATGTATGGGGGTTAAGGAGAAGGCCTACCCCTATTCCGGTATATCCGAATTTGGCTGTCTTTCCCACCTCCGTGGGCTGGAGTGGCCGAACAAGTAGAGACCCTAGCCTTAGTGTGTCCCCCCACTGGACTGTATGATGGTGTCCCTTGCTGATTGGAACAAATGCTCATATGTTCGGAAGGCTGGCACAGTTGTGTTATGAAAAACAGGGGTCAAAGACTAGTAGAGCTTTAAGAGTTCCGCTTTAATTAAGAAGGCCTATGAGGCACAGAGAGATGCTGAAAAACAGAACCAGAGGAACCGGTCGGAATTGTATGGAAGAAGGATCCTGAGTCTCTGATCCTGGCGCCAAATGCCCAGTGTACCTTACAGGGAGAGGTCCAGATCTGAAAGGATGTTAAGAATAAAATATTAATGTTGGATGCACCAGGCGATGGAAAATTGCCAGAGGGACTGCTGGTCAAGCTTAGTATTTTGCCCGCTAGAGCCCATGCTTATGCCAGAAGGGTAATGGTCCAAGTTCATAATGTGTCTGAAAGAGACATTCGAGTAAACAGAGGTTGCATCCTGGCTAATGTGCATTGTGCAGACACTGCAGTGCTACCCAGCAGCAAGAGTTCAAGGAAGAATGACAGAGTAACGCCTGACTTGTTTGATTTCGCGACTCCCGCCAGCTGAATGGAAAGTTAGGATCAGTGAGAAGCTTGCCCAGAGAGACCAGGTGTTTTCTTTAAAGGAATGGGATGTAGGATGCGGCAAGGAGCTGAGCACAATATCCGCTGCATGACGAAAGACCATTTCGTGGAGAGGTCTCGACGCCTGGCACCTGCTGACATAGATGATGTGAGACGGCATCTGCAAGAGATGTTAGCTGCTGGTGTAATACAAGAATCCAGAAGCCCTTATGCTTCCCCATTGTGGTAGTGAGGAAAGAATGGAACAGTAAGGATGTGTGGATTATCGCACCTTAAACCGGGCGGACTATCCCTGATCAGTACACAATGCCCCGATTCAGGATGCTTTGGACTGCCTAAACGGGAGCAAGTGGTTCTCTGTGCTGGATCTCCGCAGTGGGTACTACCAGATCCCGATGGCCCCAGAGGACCGTGAGAAGACGGCCTTTATCTGTCCGCTTGGCTTCTATGAATTCATGAGGATGCCTCAAGGGATTTCAGGTGCCCCAGCCACTTTTCAACGATTGATGGAGGTGCAGTGGGGACATGAACTTACTAGAGTGCCTGGTATACCTAGATGATGTTATTGTGTTTGGCAGCTCACTGAGGAACATGAGAGCAGATTATTTAAGGTATTGGACCGACTGGAGGACTTTGGCCTTAAACTGTCCATTGATAAGTGTCAATTCTTTCAAACATCAGTAAAGTATGTGGGACACATAGTATCCACCGAGGGAATAGAGACCACCCAAGTAAAGTTGAGGCCTTGACTACCTGGCCACAGCCCAAAAATCTAAAAGAACTGCAAAGATTCCTGGGATTCTGTGGTTATTATCGGCGCTCATCAAGGACTATTCAAGAGTGATCCGCCTTTACTTAACCTTACTCAAGGGTATCCCCAACCCACAAAAATACCAAAAGTCAGCGTCCTCAAGACTGAAAGAGTGTATTTTCATCCGAGTGAAGTATTTGGGCGCTGGACTCCTGATTGTGAGACTGCTTTCATGAGATCATATATCAACTTACCCATGCTCCAGTGCTGGCCTATGCCGATCCAAGAAAACCTTACGTCCTGCACACTGATGCTAGCTTGCAAGGGTTGGGGCTGTGTTGTACTCAAGAGCACGAGAATGGCCTGAGACCAGTGGCCTTTGCCAGTAGAAGCCTGACCCCATCCAAAAGAACTATCCTGTACATAAGTTAGAGTTCCTAGCTTTGAAGTGGGCTATTGTTGACCAATTCCATGAGTACTTGTATGGGGCTAAAATACTAGTAAAAACTGACAATAATCCTTTGACCTATGTGCAGACCTCAGCTAAGTTGGATGCCACTGGCCATAGGTGGCTTTCTGCATTATCTACATATGACTATGCTCTGAACACTGAGCAGGTCTGAACCACATAGATGCTGATGTTCTCTCCCGGAGGCCTGTTCCCCAGAATGATTGGGTCCGATTGGCAGAACCTGACATTCGGGCACTCTGCCGGAAGTTTGACAGGGAGGAACAAATGTCCACGGACGAGTGGACTGCATGGTGGATTGCTTGGGAGCTCTGAGAATTGCATACCTGCTGCTTATTGCCACTTTTCTGCAATAGACATTGGTGCACTGCCTCAGCTGGACAATGACAGTATTCGGCGGCTCAATCCCACGATCCCATGATCAAAGCAGCTTTAGAAGCCCTCTATGCAGGAAAAGATGTGTCCAAATTACGCCTCCACTGATTTGAGAACTGCACTGTTATACAAAGAAGGTCCTAAGTTGAAACTGATCAATAAACTGTTATACAGAGAAACAGTAGACAGAGGGGACAAGTAGACAAACAACAACTAGTGCTGCCCACTGCCTTTCGGACTCAGTACTGAGGTCCTTGCACAACCACATGGGGCACCTTGGTATAGACAGAACACTTGACTTGGTGAGATCCAGATTCTATTGGCCTAAGATGGGGCTGATGTGAGCAACACATTCGAACTTGTAGTCGCTGCTTACAGAGGAAAGCTTTCCAGAGGCTGCCCCTTGTTAACATCACCACCAGTGCACCCATGGAGCTGGTCTGTATTGATTTTCTGAGTTTGGAGTCAGATCAAAGAAATATCAGTAATGTGCTGGTGGTCACTGACCATTTCACTGAGATATGCCCAAGCTTTCCCCACCAAAGACCAGAAAGCATCCACTGTGGCCAAAGTACTTGTAGAAAACTTTTTGTTCACTATGGGGCTCCACAAAGAATCCATTCTGATCAAGGAGAGACTTTGAGAGCGCTGATCAAAGAGATGCTTTCTGTGGGGAGTGCGAAAGTCCAGAACCACTCCTTACCACCCCAGGGGACCCACAGCCTGAACGCTTCAACCGACTTTGCTAGATATGCTAGGCACCCTGCACCCAAAGGACAAGCCTAGATGGAGCCAACAAATTAGCACCCTGGTACATGCTTATAACTGCACTAAAAGTGATGCCACTGGATTCTCCCCAACTGCTGATGTTTGGAAGAGAAGCTCGACTACCAGTAGATGTGTGTTTTGGGGTCTCCTGATGGGGTTCAAGCTGACAACTATTTACAGTATGTGCAAAGTTAAAGGCCCAGCTAACTCATGCGTCACTAACTGGCTCAAACCATGGCTGCCAAAAGAAATCTGGCCAACAAAGAAAGGTATGATAAAAAGGTGAAAGCACAGGAACTCCAGGAGGGAGATCGGGTATTGCTAAGAAATCTGGGACTGCATGGCAAGCACAAGATTGCTGACAGATGGCACCATCTCCTCACATTGTAGTGGGCAAACTAGATGATCTGCCAGTGTACAAAGTAAGGCCTGAGAATAATTCAAAAGATGTAAAACAATGCATAGAAATCATTTACTGCCCATTGGACAAATCTTAATTGAGTCTGAGCCCCAAGAAGATGCCCCTCTGGACCAGTGACTAGAGCTGCTGCTAAGAAAACATCAAGAAAGTCTGCACCTACAGAAGCAAAGTAAAGTGTTCCCTCCACAAGTCCCAGTTGAGCATGACTGTCAGTCCATATCGGAAGAAAGTGAGAGTGACTTTGAGTACTATCCTTCTTACGAACTGAGTCAATTGTTTCGGGCAATCCCTAGTCAATACTGGAGATGAAGCTGGCCTTCTGGACTGTCTAAGCCCCCAGCTTCATCCCTGGAGCCAATGCTCCCAGAAGGTGAAGTGCAAAGCATCAGATCAGATGAAATGGAATCATTGTGCATGGTTGAACTGTTTGAGCTTTCAGGAGGAAAATGATAGATTGGGGCAGACTGGTGATACACTCTAACAAGAAGAGTATTTTGAGTGCCCTGACAGTCCACTGCCAGTGTCCAAGCTCTCCATGTGAGCCAAATGTTGTGGACTCAGAAACTGTAACTCCTGGAGCTGAAAGTGCCCCAAGTTCTAGCCTCTCTACCCCATGGAGACTCCCCTGACAAGTGAGGACAATGCTGAAAATGAGGCTCAGAGTGCAGAGACTATAACAGTTCCCCTAGAAAGACTGGTCGAGCTGTAAAGCCTGTGGTGCACCTCAGTTATGATTCACTTGGGAGGCCTGTGGACTTGCCTCTCAATGTTGTCCATAAAGGAGTGTATGTGTCCCGAGCTCATTGCCCAAACTGAGCATCAGTGCTAACTCAAGTTACTTGTGTTGCCCTCTAAGTATGGTGCCTTGCCCCATCCAGCCCCAAGGTAACTGATAGGAAGGGCCCCTCTTTCAGGTTTCATGTACAAGAGGTAATAACTTGAGTTATGGTACAATGTGTGTAATACTGTGTAAAGAGTGACGACTGCAATGTTTCAGAAATGTGTTCTTGGTAAAATGATATATTGACTGATGATTATATGTGCGAGCCTAATGCAAATGTATATGGTTGCAGTTGAAACTTTATGGGGTACTTGCTTGACGCGACGCTGCTTTCCCAGGCCAGGAAGGGTGTAACTCTGCAAATGGGGTTCTCAAAGACTTTGGAGCTTGCTTGAATGCTCCAAGCCTGAATGGTGTTTGGCATTTAAGCCATTTATCAGTGAGTGTTTTAGAACCTCTGGTACTGTCTCTTTAAGAGCTGTCTGCTTGCAGACATAATTAGCTTGTATGGGACTGTGTGTTTCTTTTGATTGAGTACCACTCAAGCTGCTGCCAATTCACTTCATTTTGCAGTCACTAGGAGTGCAAAGGAACCTATCTGAAAGATGTAACTGTTTGCCAGAAATCATTTACAGTAAATGAAATTACAGTTTGTCTAACCTGATTTCTTTGCAGTCAGAACAGTGTCTGCCTAGTTCCCCATTCTGGTTTTGAACTGCTGAACTGGACCAATCAGTGTGGGGTAAGCTAGCTCTAAAATGGTGCCTTGACGTAATCAGAACTTGGACTCATAATCTGAGCCAGCCACAAGAGGATTGTATGGGCAGTGACTCTGGGAGATGTAGTTAGACTTCAGTGCCTTTTGGACCAACAGCAGCAGTCTATTGTGAGTGACAGCCAATCCAGTCAAGAACTGGGAGGAACTCAAAGGAAGTGCCCGGTTTTGTCGGTTGGAGTTTCAGTTGAGCTTTGGCAGTGAAGAAGGAAGGAGCCTGTGCTTTTTCAGTGTGCCGTTTAGTCAAAAGCGTGTGAGGCCCAGAGTTCGGTCTGCAGCTGTGTAACAGCTTGTTAGGACTGAATCCGTCCTGTGAAAAGAATCAAAGGATCTCTGAAGAGTAGAAACCAGGCTCACCTGTAGAAGACTGGAAGAATTGCTGAAAATTGCACTCGGTCTGTCAGGAACTGAATCTGCTGTGTGTTCTCCGGTATGTGCAGTAATTGCGATCGGGATACAGATGCAGCCTGCCTGGTATAGTGTTCTTTTATATGGATGTGTGAAGAGGTTTGTGTACCTCAAGTGAGCCCTGCTGACATTGAAGGACCCTATCTTATTTGAGGTCGTGAGTACTAATTCAGGGTCGCTCCTGTTGAATTGCCACATTAAATCCAAATGGAATTACTGTACTGCTGACTGTTTAATTCTCCTTTTCTCTGTGTGAAAGGGCCCCTACCAGCTGCCACGGTTTGGACTAGCCACTAGGGCTTGGGTACCAGGGACAGTAACTGATAGGGATAGGCCTGCACATAGAGCCATAGGTAGATTATTAGAGTGATAAGCTAATTAACCTGATTTCCCCTGTCCTTGTTATATCCCCCAAATAAATCAGAGCTGCTTGTTTCAGCAAAGTTATACTGCCTGAGGTATTTGTTCATGTTAAAGTACTGTACTGTGATTGTTGCACTGTATCATATTTCACAGGAGGTCCCAGTGCCGGAACCAGACCTGGGGGTAAGTGTATACTGTGAAGGTAATTCTGATATATTGTGTGGGCCACTGAGGAAGAAAGGGGTTGCAGTGTCCCAGAGGGCTGTGACCAAGTTAGTTTAACTATTGCAAACCCTGACCTCTGGGTGGAGGCACCCGCCATTGGATCCAGGCCCCTCAACCTGTTAGTGGCAAATCAGGCAGGGGTAGTAGCCCCTGGGATAGCGCCATCTAGGGGTTACAAGTCCATCAAGAAAAGAATCTATTGGGGCTTTTAGTAAGGATGGTCAGGTGATTTCTGATGTACAGGTTATCTGTGATTCTTTTTTGGATAAATTCCTTGATTTGTCTAGGTATACACAGGCCTTTACTCAGGACCTGTGTACAGATAGACAGTCTCATGTTGTTTCTGAATTTGGTTCTTTTCCTTTTTCATTTATTGAACCATATCAGGTTTATTATCTTTTGAAACACATGCCAATTTGTCAAGTGCATGTGAACTTGAAACCCGGTTCTTAAAATTGATTTCTGAATATATTACTTATCCACTTACTTCTATTTATAATTTGTCTTTGCTTACTGGATGTTTCCCTGATGTATGGAAACAGACAGTAATCAAACCCATTTATAAATCTGGTGATAGAATGGACATGGACAATTATCGTCCTATTTCTTTTGCCACCTTTTTGGTAAAATTTTGAAAGACTTGTGAATGAACAGTTTACTGCCTATTTACAAGATGATGGTCTTAGGACTCCTGATCAGCACGGGTTTTGTAAGTATCATGGGATGGGATGCCTTGACAGGTTCACGAACCACACCAGTGTAGCTATGGATGGAGGGTCTGCTCACTGGTGCTGTGTTCGTGGACCTGTCCAAGGCCTTTGATCTTTAAGTCATCCTTTGCTGATTAGGACGCTCTGAGTTATGGTATGACAGAGATTGCTATTGATTGGTTTCATAGTTATTTGTCTGATCGTCCACTTAAAGTAGGACTAAATGGAGCTTTTTCAACTAGTAAAATTTTGTCACGGGGTGCCTCGGGGGTCCGTTTTGGGCCCTTTGTTGTTTACGGTATTTGTAAATGTTGTTCCATCCTTATTGAATGATACACATTGCCTGATTTATGCAGATCATATTATTTTGTATAAAAGTTCAGTTTCTGTTGAACTCATAAATAAGTCCTTAAATAAGGACTTTGCTATTTTACGAGGGTGGTTAAAAGGGAATTGTTTGGCATTAAATAATTTGAAAACAAAATGTATGCTGTTTGGATCTAGAATTAGATTAAATAGATCTCAGAATTTGTCCATCTCTGATTTGTTGGGTAATGGGATAGAGCAGGTAAAACAATTTAAATATCTTGGAGTTTTGTTAGATCAACACTTAAAATTTTCTGATCATGTAAAACTTATTTCTCGTCAGATAAATCAGAGACTTGGTGTATTATTCAAGTTTCAATCCCTGTTGACTCTACCAGCAAGACGTGCAATAGCAGGGGGTGTCTTATTGCCACAGTTGAATTTTAATGCATTTCTTTTTACTAACTTGTCAAATAGAGAGTTATCTCTCCTTACTAATGTGTTTCATGGTATTTGTAGATTTACTTTTAAGTTGTCCTATTTTACTCATCACTGTGAACTGTATAGACTATCTGCCTGGCTTCCTCCCAGGATGGGTTGTCTATACAGTTTATGTTTATTAACAGATAAAGTTCTTCGTCATGGTATAGATTCTCCATTACATTCACTTTTACACATTAAAATAAATTCACGGGAACTTCGCTCTGATCAACAAATGAAGTTAAAGGTCCCAAAAACTAAGACTAAAATGGGGGATGGTTCGTTTACTTGCTCTGCTGCTAAAAATTGGAATGAGCTTCCTATTGTTTTATATGAAAACGTTTGTCATCAAACTTTTAAAATTAGGTTAAGAAATTATTTTCTTGCTAAATTGCATTGTTGCTGTTTTCAGTAATTTTATATATATTTATTTGTAATTTGGTAATCTATGTTAAATGTCGTATTGTATTGTGATGTGAGTTTTGTTAATTGTAAATATCTTGACTGTATATGAATGGTCCCCGGGTCGTACGTGAAAACGGGCCTTTGGCTCATTGTACTTACCCGGTAAACAAATGTTTAAAATAAAAATATGTAGGAAAAGGGAGTTAGTTATGTAAGAGAAAAAAATGCAATAATAAAGCGTTACCTCAGAGGGAGCACTGGTTGTCCAGACATTCCTCCTGAAGATCTGAACCACTTATCCATTGTATAGCATGCTAAGACACTTCCAGTGTGCTGCCAGGGTGCACTGAAATGTACTTCAGCTTCTGTGGTATAGACAGTATGTCATAGATCAAGGAAGCAGGTGTCACAAGCTACCTGGTTTTGACTCCAATGCAGTTAATTTTAGCTAAAGACTATGAAATGCAGTATACCTGCATTGGAGGCAATGTTGGTTGGCCAGACCTTCCCTGGCCATGTTAAAGAGGTGCTCCCTGCCAACCTGACCTGATGTTACGGACTAAAATCAGCACAAAGAACCATGGCTGGTAGGCCTCAGTAAAGGGACACATCACCATGAAGACCTCCATTACATGCACACACAGTGACATCACAGTGTCTGCTGCTTGTAAGTGATCTAGCTCCCCATCCCACACAAAAGGTTGCTGTGCCCACCAACCCTCCCTGAGCTGGGATGCACTGCCATAAGCAGCATTCTTCCCAGATCTATCCACCCAGCTCCAAACACTTGAATCCACTTCTCCACAGGACTACATTTAACAACTTCTCCCCACTGAACTACTGCACACTTAACCACTCTGACTGCCACTGAAATATGTTTAGCCACTCTCGCGCTGAAACTTATTAAACCACTCCACCCCACTGAAATACATTTAACCACTCCACCCCACTGAAATACCATACATATAACCACTCTCCCGCTGAAATACTTTTTACCACTCTCCCACTGAAATGCATTTAACCACTGTCCCACTGAAACACATTAAACCACTCCACCCCACTGAAATACATTTAACCACTCCACCCCACTGAAATACCATACATTTAACCACTCTCCCACTGAAATGCATCTAGCCACTCTCCCGCTGAAATACTTTTAACCACTCCACCCCACTGAAATGCATTTAACCACTCCACCCCACTGAAATACCATATATTTAACCACTCTCCAGCTGAAATACGTTTTATCACTCTCCCACTGAAAGGCATTTAACCACTCTCCCGCTGAAACACATTGAGCCACTCCACACCACAAAAATACATTTAACACTCCCCCTTACTGAGCTACATTTTACCACTATAACCCACTGAAATACATTAGATACACATTAAAGGGGAACTACAGTCAACATCTGCAAAAAATAAAATGTGCAGTGTGTTCTGATGTGTAGGTGCAGTCCTAGTGTATCCTTCCCTTTGTTTACTGTAAGAGAGTTTTCTAAAATTGCCTGCTAGTTTTATGGCCACTGGGGATCTCCATATTTGCATTCTTTATTGCTCTTCTGTTTCTTACAGTGCTTTCTGGCCTATATGATAGTGACGCGTTTGTGGCAATTAATTTGACAAGGGCTGGTTTTGTGACTGGTTTATAACAGTAGAGCTGTAATTTTTTTTAATCTGTATTTTATGGGCTTTTTTTCCCCATTTTTTTTCTCCCTTCCCATCTCAGACGTGCGCATGGAGGCACGTGTACATCGTGGTTCTGAGGCGCCCTCCCTCTGCTTTGCCACCAGCTTGCCTATGCTGCCCTCGGACTTCCACCTGGGGGCAGTGGAACTATGGTGGGTGACAGGGTTCCTCCCTGGGAGAGGAGAGCTGCCTTCTGGCTGCTCAATCCTGCTCCCTCACCCTCCCACTGGTTGTCCGACCATGGCTCATTTCCAAACCCAGGTCGCCGGTGTGACGCAAGGTAAGGTGCTCAGCACCACTGGGCCGGCTAGAGATGTCATTTTTAAGTAAGTCTCCTTATCCAGTGAGTACTAATAAAAACTACATTTACAGATGTCGAACACCTGAGGGGATAATTGAGTGGGCTGTTGTCTAAACAAACAGCTAGAACCTTATAATTATAGCATTGATGACCTGAGGTGATTTGTGTGCTTTTTATGGCTGTGTGTAGTTTGACGAAATAAAACTAAACATTTACCCATGCTGGCTAGACCTACACACATACCTAGTAAACAAAACATTTTGATTAGAAAGAGTTATTCGGGGCCGGCCCAGTGGCTCTGAGGGTTGAGGCGCTGGACGCCACATCTCGCGCCACGTCAGCGACCCAGGTTCGGGAACTAGCCCGGGTCGCTGGGGGTCGGCGGGGGGAAGTGATTGAGCATTTGTAGGACTGCCTCTTCCTGGGGAGGGTTGGGGAGAAGCTGCCGGCTGCTGGAGTGACCCTCTGGTGGAAGTAGCTGGGGCGCTAGCATGGCGACACAGTGGATGCGCTTGGGGTTGGAGTTTGTGGCTCTACATTGCCTTGCTTGCAGCACTCTGAGGAGACAAGCAAGTTAAAATGCTGGAAAAAGCATCACACCCTTCGGTGAGATGACTGTGGCCCCAGGGACTCTGCCCACATCCCAAATGCCGGACCGACACACCCAGGATCATCCTCCACCTTCCCCGACCCAAAGACTGGTCAGGTAGGCACTTCACACTTAAGGAGTTTACAGCCGTGGAGGGCAGAATCAGCCCCGGAGATGGTACAGGGGGTCAAACCTGCCTGGGGGTCATTTGGGAGAGGGGATCATGGGAGAAGTGAGGGTTCAGGCTGGGAGTAGGGCAGTTGTCATGTGGATACTCCTGAAGGATGCCCGAAGAGTGTGTGAAGAAATATAGTTTAAAAAAAAAGAAAAGAAAGAAAAAGTTATTCAGTTAAGGCCAGAATATCTGGCTCCTAAGAGTAGATTGCTGCTGCAGCAGCTATTACTTACTGAATCTATGGTCCTGGATGAATCACTGTTACATGGGGCAGAAGGCATTGTAGGAGAACAAAGAGCTATAAAATATTCAAGCATGGAGATCCCCAGGAGCCATAAAACTAGCAGGCAAATTTAGAAAAAAAACTCCTAAGAAAAGAATACAGTAGGGTTACACAGACAACTTGAAACGTTGCTCAACATGTTTTTGCAAATGTTGACTGTAGTTCTTCTTTAAGTAAGGAAATAGCCAAAACCTACGTGCATTTCCACAGCCTGCTGATGATTGTAAATGTTCATTTGAGCTGTGTATGTAGTGCAGGGACGTAAGCAGCAACAGCCTCTGCTCAGACTGAATTATGTGTCTGACACATTTAATTAGAGGCAGGAAAATGATCCCTTAATCATTAAAGAGATTGCCATTTGCCAGCCTTACTGTCCTGATATTATGTCTTAAATATTGGACCCAGAAAGTAGATGGCCATCGAGGAGTGCTCTTGCATTTGTCCAGTTCGGACATCACGTAACTGCATGCAGTGTACACACTTTAGGGAAGTGCTATGTGTTTTTTTCTGATTCACAGTAACCAGACCTATAGTAGGTGTCTTTGTCCTAAATTGTAATTGTTATACCTTGGGCCAGAACTGCATTTTTATGAACCAATTTAAATATTCTGAGTAATGCTGATGCGTTTAAGTAATTTTTTGTTTGCATTTGCCTAGGTAAAACGTACACTATTTATAGTTGGAATCCCAAAAGATGCCACGGAAGATGCTATAGCCAACCACTTCAGGTGCGTTTCTGTTAAACTGTATCTTGCCGAGTTTTCTTCTGAAATCCTCTACTCTTCTCTTTTTAGGAATCAGAATTTTAGAAACTGTAGTGTTCCCCAATTGTGTGCTCTAAGTGGCCCCAGCCTTAGCCCATAAACCGCAGAATGATGGGAGTCTGCATTTTCGCTGGTCAGGCTCAACAGGTTGCCACTGTTCATGGATGCATGTCACAGTATAAAGGCTAAAGTTATTTACATTTGTGTAAATAAAATTGCTGTGACTGTGATATATTGATTAGCATGATAGTTTGTGTAGGTAGTAAAACTCACAGCTGTAGTTCACAAGCCTAGTATAGCAACTGGAAATAAAAACTTAATGAATGAATGAAGGGAGTAATTTATACAGTGCCTTTTTAAATGCTGAAAGCGCTTCACAATAATGTAAAATGGATACAACACGATGGCCCTTCAACACTGCAGCAGCACTGCTGTTTGCCGCACCAGTGACATGGGCTCCTGACCAGAGTTTGGTTTGTCAGAGGGCCAACAGTCAGAGGAGTAACCTCTTCCAGGGAGGGTGGGTCCCTGCCTCCCCTGCACTACTGCCACTGGGTTGACCATAGGTGGCGAGGTAGCAAGGTGGTAGCAGTCAGGTGAGAGGAGATAATGCACTCTGCACTATTACACATTGTGTGTGCATGCTTTGGGCATTTCTGTCAATGTCCTAGAGGCTGGGTAGGAAAAAGAGGATAGAAAAGCCCTAGCTCATGCAAGATGGAGCTTGAAACTCTAGGGCATACCACCACTCCAACCAGTTGATTCTCCAGAGAGAACATTAACCCAAAGGCCCGCGATGGGGAAATAAGCTATGGCTTGAGCAGTAGATGGATGATGTTGGATTTGGGGGGAGATGGGGGCCAAATTGGAAACTACAGTAGACATAAAAAGTAAAGAATAAATAAACACAACATTGGAGCATTGCAGGAGTTATACAGGAAAAGGATTCCCTTGGCTGAGGCTCGTCTGGAAGTCAGGATAGAACTGGGGATCAGGGAAATAAATCATTTTTTTCAATACAGAGCAAACAAAAGAATAGTCGGCAATACGGTGGGTCCATTGATCATTGGGAAGGGGAGGAACAGTTAAGTAAGGCAGAGAGGAAATGGCATGGGCACTGAGTAAGGGCTTTGTGTCAGTATTGTCTGGAAGTCTGGAGCCACGGCCAGCAGGGGGGAGGAAGTTATGGGAGAGGAGCAAGCTAAAGAAGAGGCTGTGCTGAGCACTCCAGAATTAGTTGGTAAGTATCTGTAAGGTGAGAGCCCAGGAAAATCCCAGGGCCCCGATGGTATCCACCCAAGGGTAATAGCGGGAGATATATGGGATTCTGGCTGGGCCTCTCACTGGTACCAGTTTTAACTCCCCTAGAGACTGGAATAGTACCACAGGATTGGAAAACATTTCAAGAAGAGAAAGAGGTCAGATCTAGATAACTTCAGACCTGTGAGCCGTAATTCAGTTCTTGGCAAACTGTTTGAGTCAGTCATAAAAGATGTGGTGGTGGTGGTTCACCAGCCCGTCGGCACAGCTGTGGCACTACTGCTTGCTATGCTGGTGATTCGGGATGGGGAGCAATCTTGGGTCATTGGCCATGGGGAGGAGAACTGAGCATTGCAGAGGACACTCCCCTTCTCTGGAGAGGGAGGGCCATACACTCTGCTGCATTACCATAACTGAGATGGCCATGGGTGGTGGTGCAAGCAGAGCCACGAAGGGAGTGTAGGCTCCTCCTGACTGGGACACAAGCATGCTCACGTCACTGCAGTGCACAGTCATGAGACACCGGGGGAAGGGAGAAAAATGTAGGGAAAAGACTGCTGGCTAAGGCAGCATGATGTGGCATCCTCCCTCAGGCTCTGCACTGCCTACTGGGATTCCCTGCCTGCTGTATCCAAGCGAAACTCTTTCTGAGGCTTGGGGAATCTCTGGGAGCTCTACCGCACAACTGTAGGGAACTGTTCCAGGCAGCATAAGTTCCAGAGATGATGGGTGGGGAGGACGCTGCAGATGGGAGCCAGCAGAGATGGGAGCCCCACCCCAAAAAAAAGAGAGATGGTGGTTCAATACATGGATGAAAATAATCTGATCTCTGGCACACAACACAGCTTCACAAAGGGAAGATCCTGCCAAACCAATCTGATTGCCTTCTTTGAGAAGGTAACTAAGGCGGTAGATTGGTGCCAGGCAGTGGATTTAGTCTATCTGGACTTCAGCAAGGCCTTTGACACTGCACTTCATGAAAAACACATGTCAAAAGCACAATATGGAGTCCACAAGGTATTGGTTAATGGGTTGAAAGCAGAGAGTGGAGGTGGAGTCCACAAAGTATTGCTTAACTGTTAGAAAGCAGAGAATGGAGGTGCATGGCCACCATTTTGCATTGAGTTATGTGCTGAGTGAAATATTCCAGGGGTCCATGCTGGCTGCATTGCTCTTCAGCATATTTATTTGTGACTTAAAAGGGTTATTAGAGGCAAGCTGTTAAAATTTGCTATGGCCACTAAATCGGCAAGAAGAGTGGGCACTGCAGAGGAGTGGGACTCACTACAAGGGACCTGAACACATTAGGGGCATACGCTGAGGTATGATGTGGGGAAATGTACTGTACTCCATCCAGGGATGCAGAATCTGGGCCACCCTGTGTGTTGCAACACTGGACAACACAACTGAGGGAAAGGATGCAGGGGTAATTGTTGACACTAATCTGAAGCCAAATAAGCAGCATGCTGCCTCAGAAAAACAAGAGCTTCCAAAAGTGAATGCTCCAAAGTGTTGTACTGCCACCTGGACACGTGTCTGAAGTACAGATCCAGTCAAGCATCCTATCTGCTAGTTTCCATCAGAACGCACCTCCAAGGAAAACTGTCCACACCAGCAAAGAATTGTAATAAGCTATTCAAATTTTCCTCATCATAAATATTCATTAAAAAATCATCTTTTTAACATGAGAATTGCTTGAGGCTTAAACAGTTAGGAATCTCTTCTCCAAATAATGTTTGCAAAAAAATATCATGAAATAGAACAGTAGTCTCAATGGTTAAATAACATCAGCATTTCGGACTAGACTCAAATTCCATTTACCTGGCTGTTGAATTAGCATTCATTTGAGAAACCACTGATATTGCACATTCATAAGTTTTTCAAAGGCACCTTGCAACTAAAGTCACTATAAAACATTAGAGTCCAGTTCATCTAGTTTTAGATACAGGTTTGTACAGTTCCAGAGGTCAGTTGTCAGATCATGCTGCTCAAAAACAAAACTTTTCTGGCTGTTGTTAGAGTGCTTACAAAGGCAGGTTTAGTAAAGTGCTGTGCAAATTATGGTATAAAGGGCTAGGTGTCAGGTTTATGATATTCAAGCATATGCTGGGTTGTATTCAATAAATTATTAGAGTCCCAGACTACTGGCCGCACTTAAATTTCAAATTCAGGAATTTGTATGCATAATGTCAAGCGTGCTAAATACCTTGCTAGGTAGGCTCAGTATTAAATGGGGGATTTACATCCCTATATCAGGATGTACTGGACCTGATTTGGCAAAGAAACAAACTGTGATATAATTGCTAGTGCAGTCTGACTGAGCAGAGTACAGACAGGGCTGGGCTTTTGAACTGATTTTCAAAAGGCAGTGCTAAGAAGTGGTATTATAATACAGAAGTTTTGGCCTGTACCAAAAAAATGATTACAGTTTGTTCAGTCAATGTCCTCTGCCAGAGCTAAGTATTTCCTCGTCAACCAGAAAATTGTCTGCATTCTTGAGTTTCTGCAAGAGTACTAAAAATAAACTTGCTATGAATATTTGTGATGAGTAAAGTTTGAACAGCATATTCCATTTCTTTCCTGGTGTGGACATGTTTCCTTGGAGGTGCGTTCTGAAGAAAAAATAGTGGATAGGATTGCTGACTGAATCTGCACTTCAGACACCTGTTCAGGTGCTAGTCTAACACTCTGTACTCTGAATTTTGGGTCCCCTGGCAGCTGGGACTGCTTTGTTTGTATTCACAACTGTGCTGCCTCAAACAAGAAAACAAAACCCCATGCTGGGATGCATTAGGAGAGAAAGTAAGGAGCAGGTCGAGAGAGGTGATTCTGCCCCTGTACAAGGCCTTGATTCAATCACACCAATAATACTGCATCCAGTTCTGGTTGCCACAGTACAGAATGGACATTGAAGTGTGGTGTTTTGGTTTGGTCTGCCACTAAAAGACCGTTACATTCTCTCTGATCTGCCAGACCCATCTGATGCTGCTGGTAAGGACCCCTTGCTGACCGTGTGAACAAACTGACAGACGCATAAAGTAAATGAATAAAGGTTGTTGTTTATTCAGTACAGCAGATGTTCTCTTTATGAGATCTAGTCCCAGACTTACTGACTTACAGAGATTCTAATGGGTTTCTAGTAAATGCAAAGGCAGTAATTAGCATAATTTTAGCTACATTGTTCAGATAGCACTTAAACGGACGGCAGCTGATATTAGCTCCGTACATAAGTACATGTGTACTCCACATCACCCCCGGGACAGTAAATGTGAGCACCACTCGAACAAAGCAATATCACACTATAACAGTTGAAACATATATATGCATATATTTTTTTCAAGCAGTGCAAGGCGTGGCACATTTAGAATCTGGACTACAATGGTGACCAGTCAGAGTAGTGCCAAGGGAAGTTATAAACGCCATAGCGACACTTGAAGCTTCGGCCATGCCACAAGTGCTGTGCGCAGGGACGGGAGAAGGGAAGGGTAGCAGCTGGAGGATACACAAAATGCAAGATAACAGTGTAGTTTACAGTTACAGCACACTAATTTTTATAAAGAACATCGGAGTTACCATCATAAAAGAGCAACAGTTGCATAACACCCATATTTTCAGAATACAGGCCAGAAATATTTCCTGGGGAAAAAATGTGTTTATGTACAAGTGTTCCACCACTGAATCCGGTTACCAAAAGTTCAAGACCTACGTCAACTTTTCCGGTTAGTGGGAATGGAGGCATGAGTGGATTGCATCAGTTCCTAACAGGACGGGGTAAGGTCATTAAATGCGACCCTGGAGTTCTGCCCACTGTCAAATCCACACCACTTGACTCTGTAAGTCCAGGATCCGTTGGTGAACTTCTTCCCTAAGATCTTCTTGATCTGGTACACCGGTGGGTGTACGAGAGTGTCCTGAGAAGAAGAAGAAGAAGAAGGCTGTGAAGAACCTCCAGGAAAGTCATCTGGCAAATCGGGCAAAACACAATCCATCTGGAAAGTGTCAGGAATGGGAAGATCTGTAGGAACTGGTTGCAAGTTGTCTAAAGGGATTTCAGCTTCAGAGAGGATGGCAGGCTCAAGTGCAGCTTCATTGTTTGGTGGACTGGGGTCATCTGGAAGGGTGTTACTCAGGTACCCATGTTTCAGTCGGTGGATGTGGACTTTGTTGTGTACTAGCTTTCCATCAGAGTTGTGGTGTAGATGAACGTACACAGGAGGAAGTTTTTCTACAGTGTAGAAGGGACTAGTCTGGGGGTGAAGCAGTTTCTTGGTTGCACTCAGAACTAGGACAGGCCAGTACAAATATACAATGTCCCCAATGGAAAATGAAGGCTCATGTGACTTGGCTACAGACATTTTCTGCACTGCAGATTTTCTCTTGCCCAACTTGGTGATGGCAACATGTCTGGCAAGTTCAAGCTGTTCCAGCATTGGAATGATGAAGGAAGAAGCCGATTTTGGAACTTCTAGCAGTGAGAGATCCCTGTCCAGTGGAGTTCTTGGGTGACATCCATGGACTAGAAAAAATAGTGCATACTCTGTACTGTTGACACAAGGGCTTGTGTTGTAAGCAAATTGCACAAATGGAACAAAACAGTCCCAAGTGTCGTGAGTCTCATCCAGGTACTTGGAGAGTGTGCTGAGAATGGTAGACATCATTCTTTCACTCTGTTACATTGTGGATAATAACTGGTCGTATGTGTCTTTTTTTATGTCGAAGTTTGCATGTTTCTCAGACAATAGTCGAAAGGTAGTTAGTGCCTCTGTCTGAATGCAGATACGATGGGGTGCTGTGATGACAAATGACTGTGTTGAGGGAAGGCACTTGCCACTGTGGCAGCTTTGATGTCTTTTGGGGGATTAGTTCCAAAAACTTAGGTAGGCCACAAAAACAATGATGTATTTGTTGCCAGAGTCAGAGCATGTAGGTAAAGGTCCAAGAATGTCTGTGCTGACTCTTTGGAATGGTTCAGTGGCTACAGGCATTGGAGTGATGTGAGCCTTTGTTGGTTTGGTAGGGGGCTTTCTTTGAGAGCAGGGCAGGTAGGATTTGACAAATCGGACAATGCCCTTGTTCATGTGAGGCCAGAAGTGGTGAAGCCTTATCTTTTCATGAGTTCTGTGGATTCCCATATGATCTCCAGAAAGTGGAGAGGCATGAGTGGAGAGAAGAACTTGATTGATTAGAGAGGCTGGCACAGCTAGCTGTACATGAGTTCTTTCCATGCAATGATCCTTGCCTTCCTTGGTCTAAATGTGGAAAAGCACACCATCATTGATGGAAGTATTGCGAAGCAAAGAAAAGTGCATTCTGGCAATGCTTCTTTTGTTGCAGTAAGGTTCCAGACTCTTAAGTATGTGATTATGTCTGTGAATTGAGGATCAGTTCTTTGTTGCATTATGGAAGAATGTGTGATGTTGTGTTTCTTTGAAACTTGACTTACTGTCTATGCACTTTGGGGTAACCCTTGTTTCAATGCTTCTGTACTGAGGTTCTTTGTCTTTAGCTGCTGTGTATTTGAGCCCCCACCATCCAAGCAAACAAGGCCCACATAGGGGAGGCTAAATCTCAACAGATAAGTTAGATCAGAGATCAGAAGGTCTGGCTAAGTGTAGAAGAAAGACTTGCATAGTCTGTTGCTCCAAACTGATGTACTGAAGAAGGCATATGCCATTGCTGAAGGTGATCTCCTGCATTTTGAATAAACATCACACAGAGATGGTGTGTTGAACTTGAAGTTCGGTCACTGGTCCATCTGTTATCCCACAACCCATCCACAAGGATTCTTTGTCTGTTGAGGATGATGCAGAGGGATATTGTCTTTGGCTTACACCATTGACATTTGAGTGAACTCGACCTGGTCTGTACTGAATTTCAAAGTTGAAGGATTGCAGCATGGCAATCCATCGGGCAAGCTTGCCTACTGGTTCCTTCATTTCGAATAGCCATCTGAGGGCAAAATGATCAACGATCGCTGTGAAGGAAGAGTAGCAAAGGTAACAGTCAGCTTTCTTTACGGCAAATACCATGGCTAGACATTCTTTTTCCTATGATGCCATAGTTCTGCTCAGCTGAAGAAAGACAGCGCCCAGCATAGGAAACAACTCATTCTGTTCTGTCTTGTATTTGACAGAGCACAACCCCCTCTGAAAAGGAACTAGCATCTGAGTAGAGTTTGAAAGGTTGGTCGAACCTTGGGTAGGTCAATACAGTATGCGCCACTTAATGAGGACGCGGATTGCACGGACAGTCGTTTTTCTCGAATGAATTTCAGCTGCCCAAACCAGATTACATCGATATAATGTTAATTCCATTGGTTAATGCAGACCTTGCATGCCATCTATCACGGACACTAAAGTCAGCCCGAAGCTGTTCATTTAACAATAAATCACTTGTTAATAGCCCATTCGCAAACAGTTCACGGTTAGTAGTTGTCAGCCCCACGCATTAATAGCCCTTCCATTTCAATTATTACGTGCAGCTGGTGCTAATGCTGTGTATAAATGCTGTGTCAGAAGCTCATCTCCATTCACACTGTTACCAAAAATGTCTTCCTGTCGAAGACCAGGGATCCAACTTTCACGGAAAGTCGAGCTGCTCCGGCGGATTGAAGTACTTCCTAAGTGCAGTGTCAGAGAAATAGCACAGTGGATCGGAATTCCAAAAGTTACTGTCTCTGATCTTCTGAAGCAGAAGGATAGCATCCTCGAGCAGTGGCACTCCAACCAAAATGCGGACCGCAGATGGGATGGTAAGGCCCATGAGATCGAAGATGCAGTTTTAATGTGATTCACAAATGTTAGAAGCCGTGATGCCATGATCAGCGGTCCGCTTCTCATTGAGAAAGTGAAGCAGCTTGCAGTTGCTTTGGGGAAGCCGGAATTTAATCCGACTGATGGCTGACTCCAAAGGTGGAAGAGCTGTAGTAACATTTGCTTTTGCCACGCCCACGGCGAGAAACAAAATGCGGACAACATTGGGGCCAGCAATTGGTCAAGAGATGTGCTGCCAGATTTGCTCACAGGCTACGGACCATCTGACATCTATAACACGGATGAGACTGGCCTGATTTTTAGGTGTGTGGGCCAGCGAACCATGACATTCAAGAGGACAGCACCAATGAGGCAAAAAAAAGCAAAGGAGTGTGTCTCCCTGCTGGCGTGCTGCAACACGGCAGACACGGATAAATGCCAGCTTATGGTCATTGGTAAGTCGGCGCAACCATGTTGTTTTAGGGGAATCGCACATTTACCAGTGAGCTACAAAAACAACCGGACCTCCTGGATGATGGGAGAGATATTTACTGAGTTGGTGAGGGGGTGGGACTGTAGGCTTAGAGGGAGAAAGATCTTACTCTTGTTGGACAATTTCTCCAGCTACCCAGAGGTTCGTGGCCTTCGGAACATCAAACTGGGGTTCTACCCCCGAACACCACTTCAATCATACAGCCCCTAGAACAGGGCATCATCTACTCCATGAAGCGTCACTATGTTCGAGAGATGAGGTCTCAAGTTCTTGCAGAGCTGGAAGCAGGTGCTGAATTGACGGCAGTCGTATGTGTAAAGAAAATTACACTGCTAGATGTGGTGCTCCTACTCAAGTCAGCTTGGGACTCCGTATCTGAACAGACAGTTAAGAATTGCAGGAGGAAGGCTGGATTTACACACAATTACCCTGGCACTGCAGCTGATGAAACCAATGAGCCAGTCCCTGATCCCATTTCAATTGAAACTGTACCTGCTCCTGAAGGGATGACCAATGAGGAATTTGATGCTGTATCCCAACTTGGAGAGAACATTCCTGAACCGGGGCTGGAACTTTGATGATGTAGTTCATGTGATATCTTCTTTGCAGCCCACCGAGAATGTGCAGGACAATATCACTGAAGACGAAGGCGAAGAAGAGGAAAAAGAACATTTAGCTGTGTCTGCTAGTGATGTTATGCAATCCCTGCAGGTTCTACAACTAGCAATGTCACAACGGCCTGACATCATGCCGGACTGGGACTTCCTGCATTAGACTGAGAAAGGATGGCTAAAATACTGCACTGCGGCATCAAGGCAGATGACTGTATCATCCTATTTTTCAAAGTGAAATGTAAGAAGTTTTAAAATCACCCCCCACTCCATATCACAGCCCACACACCAAGCACTAAAGCACTGAAAAATAATGGTGAATGAAAGTCACATTGAAGCACTGACACACAAATAAGCAATGACACTGAAATAAGCCCCGCAAACTAAAACTGATACAGTACAGTACTAATACAGTACAAAGTAACCAGTGAAACAGTGAACTACTGAATGTCTCACGCTGTACTGTATAAGTTTTTACCACCACACCTCTGCCGGCAAATACGGACATTGCCTTAGGCGGACATGTAGTGGGAGATCAGATTAATTTGCACTAAGTGGCGTATACTATACTGGAGAAGAGATTAGGTTTTCTTTCAAGGTTTCAAAGGCCTCTTTGCATTCGGCCATTCAAGTGTAGTCACATCCCTTTTTGGTGAGGGCATACAATAGAGCTGCAATCTTTTTTTTTTTTTTTTTTTTTTGGGTCTCCAACTCTGGAGAACTCCTTTCAGTGTCCGTGGGCTACCTGCCTCTACCTCTGGCCGTGACCATTCCTCTCCCTCCGCGCAGCTGAGCACCACCTCTGGGTCTGAACCCTCCAGAGGTAGGGCTGCCCCATCTGCCTGGATGCTCTGTCTTGAAGGGCAAGGTGCCCGGCGCCCCCGGAATGGAGAAGGGAGATGGCCCGGATTTGGGAGTGTGGGCGGTGAAGGCCACGGTGCCTTCAGCTATCCCCAGGTGGAGGGTTTTTTGATTCTTCCCTTCCCATCCCTCCGGAGCATGACTAGCGAGGCAACGTAATGCCATGACTCCATCCACCCCTGGAATTTCACCGTGCTGCTCATCGGCGCACCCCTGGCTACCACCAGAGGTCGCTCGGTGAGCGAGCAGCACCCCATCCCTCCCCGGGAAGAGAGAGCAGTCCTCCGGACACTCAATCTCTCCCCCCCACCCCCCAGCGACTCCCGGCTCATTCCCAAACCCGGGTCGCCAGCGTGGTAGCGAGGTGGCGTTGGCGCTACTCAACCCTCAGCGCCACCAGACCCAGCTCGGTGCTGCAGTCTTGGCATAGTTGCAAATGAACTTTCAGTAGTAGCCAGACAAGCCCAGGAAAGCTCGAAGGTCTTTAGGGTTGTTAGATTCTGGATAGTCATTGACTGCTGAGTGCTTGTCTGGATCTGGGGAGATGCCTTGAGAACTAACAACATGTCCCAGGTAATGGATTTGATGCTGTGCCAAACAGCACTTCCCTGGTCGAAGCTTAAGATTGGCTTGTCTGAGACGTTCAAACACTTCTTTGAGATGTTGGAGGTGCTCTGGCAAAGTCCTGCTGAAGACAATAACATTGTCCAGGTAGACTAACCAAGATTTCCAAGACAACCCAGGTAGTATGGCTTCCATAACACGCTGAAATGTGGCTGAACTATTCCGAAGTCCCATAGGAAGACGTTTGAATTGAAAAAGTCCCATGTGGCAGCACCATCTGAAGGTCTAAAGTGGTGAAGTGAGCAGGACTGGCTGCACCAAGACTCTCTATGGCATCTTCGGTTGTATGTAGGAATGAGCATCCTGCACCATATAGGCATTGAGTTTTCTGTAGTCTACCATGAAGCGATTCCCTTTGTCCTTCTTTATAACCAGCAGGCATGATGCACCCCAGGAACTTGAAAATTCTTTAACAATGTCTTATTCCAGCATGTTTTTGATTATGTCCTCTAGGACTTGTTTGTGTCCCACTTTGTAGGCTCGCGGATGGATTGGTTTCTGGTTGGGCTGCACCTCAGTGGTGTGTTGCAAGATATTACAACATCCAAGCTTGTTATCTGGACCTACAAAGACATCCAGGTAACTCTCCAGAAATTTCAAAAGTTGATGCTTTTGTGTTGGAGATGCTGGAAGTTTTGAAAAGGACAGTCTCTGACTGAGGGGGTAACTGGTGAAGCTGGAGTGGTCTTTATAGTACTGACAGGACTAGAGTTGGTGGATTCAGGCTGAGGTTCTTGCATGAGATGAAGCTGGTGCCCTGTAGAGAAGCAGACAAACTTTCTGATGTTGGCACCCTGTGAAGTTGCAACATTTTTTGAAGGCTGCGCCACCATGCACCACGGATAAGGTGTTTCCTGGAAGGAGACCTGACGAACGCAGCATGGGGGATCCCATGATGATGCCAACAGAACCTTGTAGAAGTGGTTACGAACATACGAAAGTTGCCAGCAGAAAATGGGCAACTGGTCTATCGAGTCTGCAGCTAGCACCCTTATTTTGCAGCTGCCCCTCCCCGTTGTCCTGTCCCACCCTCTTTTGAATCCCTGTACTGATTTACATGCCACCACCTCTGCTGGCAGCACATTCCACTTTGCCACCACCCTTTCCATAAAGAAATTCCTCCTCATTTCCCTCCTGCATCTCCCCCCCTCCAATTTCATATCATTACCTCTAGTGTCTCCTCCCACCCTCGCTCTGAATAGTCCCTCCGTGTTTGCTTGGTTTATCCCCTTCATGTACTTAAATGTCTCTGTCATGTTCCCCCCGCCCCCGTTTCTCCTCTATTCCAGTGAATACATTTTTAACTCTACCAGTCTAGCCTCATATGGCAACTCCCCCAGACCTTGGATCATTTTTGTTGCCCTGCGTTGCACCCCCTGCAGCAGTCTAATGTCTCTCTGCAGGTACGGTCGCCAGTACTGCACACGGTACTCCAGGTGTGGTCTGACCAGTGATCTGTACAGTGGCAGAATCACCTCCCTACTCCTCGAAGTTATACCACTGGCAATGCAGTCCAGCATCTTGTTAGCCCTTGCTACTGCCCTCCTGCATTGTGCCGAGTTGGTCATTGTTCCTGTAATGGGCACCTCCAGATCTTTCTCTTTCTCTGTTACTGCTAGCTGCACACCCTCTCCCCCAGATAGCTCCTTCTCGGGTTCTTTGATCTGAAGTGCAGCACCTTACACTTTTTGGCGTTGAACCCGAGCTGCCAGGTGTCAGACCATGCCTCAAGTCTTGTCAAGTCCTCCTGCAACCCCTGCCAACCCTCCTGTTGTCCAACACTGCCCCCATTTTTGTGTTGTCTGCAAACAGGGCGTCATCTGCAAATGGTCTGATCTTGCTGCTGATGCCCTCCAAGATGTCTGCAATGAAAATTCCAAACAGTACCGGCCCCAGCACCGACCCTTGTGAAACCTCACACATCACTGGCTTAGGGGATGAGAATTTTCCCTCCACCAGTATCCATTGTTGCCTGCCCTGTAGCCAGTTCTCCACCCACCTCACCAGTTTTGCCCTCCTCCCCCATACCCTTTAGTTTACAACCTAGTCTCCAATGTGGTACCGAGTCAAAGGCCTTGCTGAAGTCCAGGTTCAAGACATCTGCCGCATGGCCCCCGTCAACTTGCGTAGTCACCCAGTCATAGTATTCAACTAGGTTGGTCTGGCATGATCTACATTTGACGAAGCCATGCTGCTTCCTGTCCAGAACCCCGTTAACCTCCAGCAGAGTCTCCGTCCTCTCCTTTAGGATGATCTCCATTATCTTACCAACTATGGACGTCAGACTCAGTGGCCTGTAGTTCACCAAATTGCCCCTGGGACCATTCTTATGGAGGGGAACCACATGAGCCAGTCTCCAATCTTGCAGTGCACACCCTGTGTCGAGAGATGCATTAAACAAGTCAGCCAAGGGGCCCTCCAGAACTTCTGCCAGCTCCTTCATCATCCTTGGATGTACCCTATCTGGCCCCGGCACCTTGTCCACCCTCAGTGCCCTTAACCCTTCGCGCACCCTCTCTCTCTCATGATTTCCCCATCCGTCACCCCCCCCAGTCTGTCTCTATCCTCCCTCCCACTGTGGGTAACTCTACTCCCATCTCCTTAGGAATGACTGAACTGAAGTAGCTGTTTAGCTCCTCTGCCTTATCCCCCCCTCCTCCACCCATCCCCCTTCCTTCTTTATCCTCACCATTTGGTCCTTGCAGGTTCTTTTTTCCCTGATGTACCTAAGGAAGTCTTTCTCCCCCTTTTTATGCCTTGCACCAGCCTGAGTTCTCTTGTCGCCTTGGCTGCTCTTAGCTCTCTTGTCACCTCCTTCGCCTCTTTTAGATACACTTCCTCATCTTCCTCTCTCCCTGGTCTTCTGTATCTCCTGTATACGCCCCTTTTCCTTGTCCCCTTGTCTTAACACCTTATTGCTTATCCAGCTTGGTTTTTTTCAACCTTGCCTTTTTGCTCTGTGCCTTGCACCTTTGATCTGTATCCATAGTTGGTTGGATTTTGTCCAGGAAACCCGACACCACTTCCCCCATCCTGTTGAAGTTGGCTTTTCTAAAGTCCAGCACCCTTGTGTCTGTTGCCCCCTCTCCCTGGCCATCTGTAATTGGAACCATACCATCTGGTGGTCACTCCCTGCCAGTGATTCCTTGACCCTAACATCCCTCACCCATTCACCGTTCTTCAGTATGAGGTCCAGGGTGTTTCCTTCCCTAGTTGGACTCCTGACCAACTGCTCCAGAAAGTTTTCCTGGAAGGTGTCCAGTAATACCTGTTCCCTTCTACAACTGGTGGTAGGCGTTTCCCATTCCACCCCTGGCAGATTGAAATCCCCTACTATCACTACTCCCCCTTTCCCACAGTTCCTCCTGATTTGCTCTGCCAGCACACTCTCTGTCTCTCTCTCTCTCCCCAGATTGGGAGGGTGGCCTGTACACCACCCCTAACCTTAGTGACCTATTTTTAGGATCCAGGATTTGCAACCAAAGAGCCTCTGTACCAGTCTCCTTCCCTTCTTCCCTTACACATTTAAGACCCTCTCTGGCATATAGCGCCACCCCTCCACTTCTCCCTATCCTTACAGTAGAGTCTATACCCTGGTACTGCCCGGTCCCACTCATGGTTTTCGGTGGCCCATGTCTCGGTTATCACAGCCAAATCTACTTCCCCTTCTACTATTAGAACCGTAGTTCTGCTTCCTTATTCCCCAGGGTCCTGACATTTAGTGTGACCACCCTCCAACCCTCCACTCTACCCTCCCCCTCAGCCCTTCTCCCCTTGTGTCCCTTCCCCTGGTATTAGCCTCAACCTTAGCTTTGCTGTTATGGGGGGGGGTAAGCCCAATTGGTATCTCCTTTCTGGTCCTCTGAGCACCTCCAGCCAACTTGCTACCCCCCCCTTCCTAGCTTAAATTTGACTCGATGTGCTCCCCAATCTTTCTCTTCAGTACCTTTTTTGCTTCTTCATTGAGGTGCAGTCTGTCATTTGCATAGAGACTGTTGCTTTCCCAGGTCCTTCCCCACCCTTCTATCAGCCCGTACCCCTTCTCCTGGCACCATACCCCAAGTCATTTGTTGAACTCTGGGATTCTCTTTTTTTCTTGCCGTACTTGCCCGGGGGATGGGAAGTGCCTCCGAGAAGGTGACTGATCTTCCTACCTCCTCACAGAGAGGTCCCAGTTCCTCAAAACTCCTTCTCACCTCCTCCACTGTTCCTTCCACCAGGTCATTTGTCCCCAGGTGTATTATTAGGTGGGGGCCTCCCCTTCCCTCCTTCTACCAGCACATCATAGCAGCGACTGACCCACCCTTTCCGCTTTCATTCCCAGCATTGCTTTCATCCAGACTCTGCTGTGCCTCTCCCCTTTGCTACCCCACCTGACCCCTCTTTGCATTGAGTCCCCTAGCTCTAAGACATCCCCCCCCTACAATTTTCCCTTCCCCATTTCTCCTCCCATTCTCCTCTCCTTTGTCCTCCTGCACATTGTTCCCTTTGCCTAGTCCTATTGCTCCGACCCTCCTCTTCATTCTCCCCTGTATGTATCCCCCCACCCTAGTTCAGTATCTACTCTTGTTACACTCCCACTTCCAGCCCTCTCTTTTGTTGTTGCAATGGATTGCATCCACTCTTCGTCCTCCCTTCCCATTGACATAAATACCAGTGGCCTTTCCTCCTTTTCTCCTGCACCTGTTACACCCCCACCACCCACCCCGCCTCCTCCCCTATTGTATATCATTACCTCATTTCGATTTGTTTTTTCCCTCCCCTCCTTCTGACCATGTCATTTCTGTCTTCATCCTAGACACTTCCCTTTTAGCCATTGTACCTCATTTTCCAGCCTTCTTAACCTTTGACAGACTGGGCATTCCCCCAGCCTCCACAGGGTGCCAATGAATGCAGCTACACCAGTTATTACATCCCACGACCCTACCTCCTCCACATCCCCTGTTCCCCTCCCTTCTCAGGATCCCTTGCTCCCTGCATTCCCATCGACTTTCTCCCAACTTGCCTCCCACCCTGTCTCTTCCTCTGTCCGCCCCAGTCAGTCTTCCCAGAGCATTTCCCCCTCTCCCTTTTGCCTCTATGCTCCATTTACCAAGCCTCTGGATCCTGTTTCCCACTGGGCTCTCCCTTGACCCACCTAGCCCACTCAGAAAGTCCCCAGTGCCCGCACCCTTATTGAATTACTAAAATTGAACAATTTACATCTCCTGTGTCTTTAATACAGTTGCCACACATTTCCCTTTTATCCTCAAGATATATCATGTACTTTTTTAAAACACATACTGTTCCCAATCAGCTAGTCTCCTTTACATTACCTTTGTTTCTTCCTTTCTACCAGTGTCCTTGCTCCTCCACCACCTCTCTAGTTTCACCCCTCCTCTGCTGTGGACCCCAATTGGCTAATCACTCCTAGGAGTGGTTTGCCTGGAGCATTTAACAAGGGAGGTGGTGCGGGTAGGTGGGTGGGAGAAACTGTCCCCAGGTTGCAAGCTCATATAGTCCCAAACTGCCACAGTGATCCTCCCAAGCCATGGACCACAGCTGCGATTACAGCTCTTCTTTCAATTTTAAATTGCAAGCCGTGGTCCTGAGTGGCGCTTCCAGTTCCTCTGCCAAACTTTGGGCAGGCTGCCTCTGAGGTAGGTCCCCCTGAATGTGACCGCTCTTCCTCTACGCCTCGTCATTCTTTACTGCTGCTCTGTCCCTTCTCCAGCTGGCTTGCAGCGGCAAGCCTCCTCCCTTCTCTTGTCTCCCCTCATCTCTGCTCACCGCAAATCTTGGTAATCAAAACCATCTCTAACTTAGGAGGCACAGTGACTGAGTCTGTAGCTGTGAGTTGTCTCTGAGGATCTAGTGACAGTTTGTTTGAAGCAGTCTAGGATAGTTTTGTGAGCTTTGAGGAAGTCCAGGCCAAAAATTATTGCAGGTTGTAGATCAGGCACTAGGTAGAACTTGACAGTAGCTTGTTGTGAGCGAAAGTGTAGCTTGAGATGGACCACATCTGTGATAGGTACTGTGGTTGCACTTGCTGTGGTAATATATTTTAGGTCAGCGGGAGAGACATGAAGTATGTGATGAATAGCTTGATTGTTCAGAATACTGTTGTTGATAACTGAGATTTCTGCTCCAGTGTTGCCCAAGGGGTGTGTGGACCAATCTCCGATGGTTACAGGCACATAGTTTGCTAGGAGAGGTGATCTGATTACAGGTACCGTTGCCCCTGGATAGGGGAGTGTGCCAGAGTTAGCAGTTTAGAGGATGTGGTTTGTTTGAATTGCGAGAGTCAGAGGGGTAGTCAGTTGCTGTGTTCCTTTGATTCTGGGGGTAGTTGCGGTTATCTTGCTGATTGTATGGCGGTGGGTGCCTTTTGGTTCTCTTAATTTCTGTGGTGGTACTTCAACTTTCAGCAGACAGCAGCAGTATGTCCTCTGAATCCACACCACTGGCAGGTCACAGGCTCACATGAAGGTGGAGGCGGATCAGGTGGCTGTCGAAATGGTCGGAGAACATTGACAGAGGTAGCAGAAGAAGCAGTTGAGCTGACGTGCAGTCTATTGACAGTTATGGTGAACGTGTCTATCATAGATTGCTGCTGCTGGACACATTATGAGTGCGACTAACTGTGATGACTAAGGTGCTTGTACACTGGTGGCCTGGGACATTAATATGGACTCTTGTGCAAGTCGTGCAGCCTGGATTGTGTCCATCCAGGTTGTTGGTTTCTGTTGGATTATATAAAGACGGAGTTGAGGAAGCAGTCCCCAGACAAAGGTTGTGATTTGATCTTTTCCTAGTTTCTGCAGACATTTGCACCGTGACTCAGTGTCCACTATGAATGCTTCCGGAGACTCAGAGAGTTGCATGGTGCATTCCCACAGCTACTGCTCCAATAGCCAGGGTGGATGTGCTTGGAGCAAATTGTCTTTGAAGGTTGTATACAGGGTGTCAGTGTCTCCTTTGACTTCTTCTGGAAGAGTATTGAACCAAGAAATGGCAGTCCCTCTCAGAAACAAGTGCAAGGCATTGGAAATACGCAAAGGATCAGTCCAACCATATAAGGAAATCCAGGCTTGGGATTGTTCAAGCCAGTCGACAGCATCTTCATGAGGCAAGGACGAGAAGGGTACTGGCTGTAGGCTGGTATGGACCGTGGACTGTAGTGAAATAGCTTTAATGTAGGCCAGGTCATCTTGAGTGGCTTGCATAGTTGGTGCTCCTTGAGCAGAGATGCATGACTGGATATCATGTAGCATTGATCTGATTTTGTAGCCTTACGCCCTTGAGGTGGGTGAAGGTAGAACTCCAGACACTCCAGTGCTCAGATCTGCATCATTGTCGGACATTGTGGCTGGAGACGAGCTGCATTTCACTGATCGAAGGTCATATGGGTGAGGAGGAGTCGCCGTCGTGTAGTAGACGAAGTGCCGAGCAGGAAATATTTTTGTAGACAAAAGTACAGTTATTTATAAGCAACGTTCATCAAATGACGTGTTTAAAAAAAATTACAACTCAATTATGTGTTGTCTGTTATTTAAATAAAGGTTTAGTTGCAAAAATCAGCTATTTGTTGCAGTATCCATTCATTGCAATAGGATTGCCATTGATTTCTATGGAGTGAGGTCATTTAGTGCCCTTCACAAGGTGGCCACTGAACTATGACATACTGTCCCTGTATTATGTGACTGTAGCAAGATGGCCACTAGCATGGGGGGGTAAAGGGTCAGTTCCTTTCTTACTGTTTGTGAAAACAAAGATGGAGGGTTCTTGCCATGAGCCTGCCTGTGGAGCTTTCCAATGTTCAAAATGGTGAGTGCCGCATTTCTGTGCTTCTTCCCCAACTGCAAATGGTGGGATTTTTCTGTGGTGAGAGACAAATGCTGGGGAATTTTGAGTTTGACTAGATTGCTCTCTGTTTTGTTATTATGCTGGTCCTTTGTAAATAATTTATTTCCTTATCTTGGTTTTGGTCTCCCAGGCTATCCTTCAATTTGTTCATTCACAGTGTGCTTTTTTTTTTTTTCCTTTGCCCCTGTTTTATTTATTTAGTCTTTATATGGCCCTGCAATTACTATCAGGGCTTTGGTTCCGGTTTTGTTTTCTGGCGTAACTGTAGCGTGGCCAAGCCTGAGTGGATTGCTCAGTTTTTTTGGTTTTGGTATTTATTTTATGTGATTGATTAATATGTTGTCCCCTGGAGTGTGGCCGAGTGAAGGGCAGCAGAGATCCATGTGTGTGGCTATTTGGGAGAAGCAGATGCTGTGTGTGGCAGCTGGTGCAATGGAAGCCGCAGCTGCGAGGCAGGAGGTTTGTGGAGCGAGAAGCGGAGCGCTCCTTTGCGGCTACTGGTGCAAGGTAAACTGCGGCTGCTGCAGGTTTGAAGGCACGCCGAACAACAGGTCGGAGAGTGGAGCTGCGGTATATCTGAAGTAGCACTCCATGCAAGCAGCTTGTACTTATTTTAGCTTGTTGGTGTATCAGTCTTGGCAGAGCGGCTGTCTGAGCCGCATAACGGAGCAGGATGGTGAAGGTGGACGGCCACAAAATGTCTTTACTGCCAGCCAATAAATAAAGAATTATAAATAAACTGTAACACAAAAAAATACTCAGATTGGGTGCACTCACTGCTGTGCGGGAGGAGGGACTTGCAAGAGGGTCATTAAAGTCCCTTCCGTCATCACAACACTGTGGAAAAATTCAAATGTATAAAACCACTTCAACAAATCCAGCACAGTTTTCACATTTCATTACTGCAGTGCACAATAAACAAATCAAATCACAGATAAAAATATACTGTATATCCTGCAAGTTCACATAACACCAGTTTCCAAAGGCCTCAGCGAATATGAATGTTTTCAGTGATTTAGAAAAATATTGTTTCTAAGTGGGACACCTTTCATATTTACTAGGAGAGCATTCCATCAGAGAGGGTCAGCCACAGAATGTACATCATTCTACTGCAGATCTCAAAAAGGCCCTTCTGGGAGGTAAAAGACCCAGCTCAGCAGAGAGTTTGGGGCTAATACAAGACATAAAATATAGTAATGTAAGGTTGCAAGAGAATTTGGGTCCATCATGTCAACCCCCCACCAAGAAAAAAACTGTATCGTGCAGAATCGGGAGGTCACCGAGATAGGCAGGACCAGTCTGTTCAGGGCTTTGAATATCAAAGCCAGCATCTGAAAGTCGGTTCTCCACTTCACCGACTGCCACTGCAGTTCAGCAGCACAGGGGGACTATATTATGATTCCTCAACAGTTGTCAAGAGGCCTGATTTGCAGCATTCTGCACTAACTGTAGGTGTTGGAGTTAGCTTGGTTTGGCCTGCAGGAGATTTATTTATTGATTTATTTGTAATTTTTGACCAGAAAAGGCACACTAAGCTATGATAGCTTGTTTCCAGGTGCATCCTGGGGTTGGGTTACATGGGCCTGTTTTCAATATTAACAGGGGGAATGTTGGTCAGGACATGGGGGATACTCGCGTACTCTTCTTTGATATGTGTCATGGGGTCTTTAACTTCCATCTGGACTGTAACTATGGATGGGCAGAAGGGACTTTGGTTTAACGTCTGATCTGAAGGACAGCACCTTAACAATGCAGTATGTGCCTTATACTGCACTACACTGTCAGTTATGGGTATTACCCCAGCACAATGCCTTCAGGAGGGTTAGTGGCAATCGCTGGTATGTCACTAGCCGCTGGTGGCTCCGGTGGTAGAGATGCATATATGGTGGCACCCCACGCCCCAGTAGCCCCTCTCCTCAACATAAGGCTAAGCAGTCCACTAACTCTTTCTGAGCCTGAGTCACACAAAGGTACAGTGCCGTTCCTTTTCCTGGGTTCCCACCCTCCTGAATGGAAGCAGTACCATAGGGGATTTGTCACATGTTTAGCAGAGGAAATCCTGTGTGACACAAGTCTGTGTCACAAATGTTCTGTGCTGTAAATGCCACCGAGATCATATGAATTTGGATGTTCTCTATATATTTTCCTATGATGCATCTTAAGAGGAGGTGTCTGTATAATCCTTTGTAAGAGAAAAGCGTTGTAATCAATTAGTGTATCCTCCTGTGCATTGATTTTTATTTTAAGTTTTGCCTAAAACTTATAAATAATTTTTTTTTTTTTAAAGTACCAAGGCAGAAGTTTTGTCTAAGTCATTGAGTCCACTCTTCAAGCCTTTGGATTGTTATGATTTAAAGTTTCTGTCTTGGAAAATCACTTTTCTAATAGACTTCAGGGAGGCGAGGAAGTGAACTGCACATTATCTGCATTGACCCTGACTAAATGGTCTTTCAGATGGACACTGTAGTCCTTAAGACACATCCAAGGTTTTTGACTAAGGTTATCCCAGGGTTCCATGCCAGCCAATCTGTTTCTTTGTCAATGTTTTTTTTTTTTCTTTCCTAGACCTCATGCCAACACGGGTGAAATGACCCTTTATTACTTGACATAAAGAGGGCTCTGAGCTTTTATTTTGAATAGGGCTGTTGGTTGGCCTGGTGACACTGAGGGTTGAGGCACTGGACAACACACCTCACGCCACACCGATGACCCTGGTTCGGGAATGGACTGGGGCCGTCGGGGCTGGTAGGGGAGAGGAAGGACTGAGCATCCTGCGACTGGTCTCCTTCCTCTGAGGAGGGTAGGGGCACTGAATCGCACTGTAGTGGTGACTGGCGGAGGCCAGCCGCAGTACAGCTGCATGCACAGCAAGGGGTGGGGGGCACGGCAGGCGTGAGCATGGACGTGCACAATGCCATTGCACGTCTGGCTCCCCGGTGAAGAAAATCGGCGAAAAATGGCAGGGCGATCTCGGCGGCTGATGGCCGTGCCTCACGCCCCTGCACATGAGAGGCATCTTTGCTGGGGTGTGGCCAACCCTGTGCCCATGGAGCGATTGCCGCATGCCAGACCTGGTCCGGGGGTGCCTGGGGTAAAAAAAATGAATAGGACTGTGTGCATTATGGGGCTGGGTTAAACAGCTATTTGTAAGTTATGGAAGCAATTTGACAGGCTATCCCCTAGCCAAAAAAATGCTATCCTGATGGATAGCCTTGTGTATTGCTCATTGCTAAATACTTGCCTCTCACTTTGGCCCTGCTGGGCTCCACGCTTACTCTACTAGGGATATAGCCACCTCAGTGACAATGTCTGGATCCACCCCCTTTGTAGAAGCTTGCAGGGGTGCCACCTGGGTGCCCAACCACACCTTTACTTCACTGTGCAGCATGAACCTGCAGTCTTGTATGGATGCAAATTTTGGGTCTACTGCTCTGAAGAGCTTGTTACTCAAATAGCTTCAACATCTTCCTCTTCTTAGGGTACTGCTAGTCTACATGTTTGTGGCTGTAGAAAAATCCACGTTGCTAGAAGAGAAGGTTACTGTTTAGTGTTTCTTCTTCGAGGATATCTTCCTCCATTGAGCCACATCTATAAAAACAATAGACGCCATTGATGTCAGGACCACTGACACTTTTGCCTGTCAGAAGCTGACCACAGTACATGTATCGTTGGTGCCTGTATAATGTGGGCGGACCTGTACCTCCTCAATTCTTAACTTTTCTGCCATTGACTCCACATCGAACTGAAGGAAGGCCCACCTTGAATCCTGCACTTTGTTGCTGTTCTGTATTTTTTGTCAGTTTGCTGTCATTCTGCTTTGAAGTTTGCAGGGGCTTCTACATTCTGTCCCCCACATTGAGATATTTGGGTGCTTTTAGCTTTCCCTCTCTGCTACACCACCTTTTGTGGTGTTGCTGCCTGCTTTCATTCAGTTGCCAACTGTCTTCTGTTGTTGGTCTCCAGTCTGTGGTTACTGTTGGTCTGTCATCTGTGGTTCCATGTTGATCTCCTGCTGGTAATTGCTGTTGGTCTCTCATTCCTGGTTCTTTCTGGTCTCCCATTCTCAGGGCTTTCCATATCAACCTTTCTTCCATTCGTTCATTGTGCCTCAGTTGCTGGTCCGGATCCCTTTCTGTGGATTCCTCTGCTTCGTTGACAAGGGTGAGTTTCAGCCGTCCTTCTGGCTTCTGTCATTCTGACTTTTCCTCTAGGATGCCAAGGCCGATTTCTTGCATTTCAGACCAGCCCCCCATTACCACATAGCCCATGGCTCCTTTCAGCTACATTGCCTGGCTTTGCCTCATCTGTATTCTTGTTCTTTGGGTTGGTGTCACAGTTTGCAGTGCCACTGTTTCTTCTTCTTGTTACTTGGCTCTGCCTCGTCTATGTTCCTTCTTTGTGTGCAGTCCTCTGTTTTGTACAGCAGCTGCTTCATGTCTCCTTCATTGGGTTCACTGTCTTTGTTGCTTCATTCATTGCTTGGCTTTGTTTCGTTGATGTTTGTGCTGCTAGGCGGAGTCTTTGTTCCTCAGCAGAGTGTGTTCTAGTTTGTCATTGCCACTTCGTGCATTGTTTGTGGTACTAGAAACCTGGCATGGGCCCACTAGTGCTCCTATTTTCTGTACTACCTTCTCTGTGTACAGTTGCTCGATTGCATCTTCATTGTAATGTTTACTGTCAACATCTGTCTGGGGTGTAGCTAAGTTCTGCATCGTCAATGTTTGTATAATTCTGCATGCATGTTGTTTCTCACAGTGGCTGCATCACTTCCAGGTCAGCATTTCCCCATCACCGTGTGCATTGTTCATCACTTGGCTTCGTCTAATGAATGTTTTCTTGTCTGTGGGTTGGATGCTTTGTATCTTATATGGAACCTGTTCCTGTTTCGTCATCACCGCTTCTGGTGGCAGGGTCCAGGCTGGTTGTTGCTGGGTTTCATAACATGACCGCTCCAGTCTCTATGCATAGTCCTCTGCTAGACAGCTGTTTCGCATCTTCACCTCATCCGCAGTCCTGCTCCTTGGTTTCTGTTGGCCCAGGGCATGTGGCTGGTCATTGCCTTTTGGCATTCAGCTCCTTCTGTATTGTTCGTCTGGACTTGTTTGGTTGACGTCTTTCATGTTTTGGCAACTGTGTACTGCTCCTGTACTCGATGTTCCAGCTGTCATCTGGTACTGTAGTCTTCCTATCCTCAAGCCCCTGGGTCCTTATTCAGTGGTTTGCCATTGATGCCCCTGCTCTTTAGTAGTAGTATTTTATTCATGAAATATGAACAGGTATGCAATCCCACTGAGCCAATGCTCATTTTCGAGGGACACCTTTGTGGAAAGACCTGGTTTCAAGGATAACATTTACAGAAGTCAATATGATACAGTGTATACTATGCAGTTGTTGCATACAAATACTGCAATACAGTGAATACATAATACAGTGAATACAGTGTTTACATAAATACATACAAAATACTATGCATACTATATGAATGGAAATTGAACCTTTAACCTAGGACTTTAACCAACATTCACAGTGTTACTTGCCCTTTGGCTGATGCCTTGTTGTCACCGTTCCTGGTGTCACTTACTGTCGAGGATCTCCACTTTGTCTTTTGTGATGCTGCCCTGCCATAGTTTGGTCATTTGTGGTTGTTTACCCACTTGACTTCTGGACATTTGGCCTGCCTTGTATGGGGCCTTATTTTCCTCTTCTGTCTGGCTTCCCTCCCACTTTTGTGCTGTATTGCTTGGGAACAATTTCATACAGTAGGTTTGGCTCAATAGAGGGATTCAGTTACTCATCAGTAACAGTAGATCTTACTTCAGGGGAGGCTCTTGCAGCAGGCCAACTCTGGTAGGACTAAGCCATCAGGTGCCAGGACCACATGGAACCTTTCTAGCTAGCAGTGTACCACGGGGGACTGCCCACCACCAACCTTGCTCCGCTGACGTTGACCTATCCTATAAAGGCGGGTGGTCCCCCACACCCTCCTCGGTTCTTTCCTGCTGTCAACCTGCACACATTGGACTACTGACACCATCGCAGCTGCAGCTGACTGCCATTTAGTATTAGCATCGTGTTTTTGGTGTTCCTGGACTCGGGTTTATGTCTTCTCTACCTGCCTCATATTCCGAACGTTCCATGAAGTGTGCCTGCGGCAAACAGATTCCAGAAAAGGACAGACATTCTGCTTGCATCCTGTGCCTAGGCCCCCGCCATGACACCAAAGCCTGCCGGTTTTGCCAGAAATTTAACCAGGCCACACACAGACGTCGCCTGAAAATTCTGGAGCATCTTCTCCTTAAGCAGAAGCTCATCCCAATGGAAAAGGAGCTGCAGGCTAGGAGCGCTTTGACTTTACCAGCCCAGTTCTCCTGGGGCTTCTTCCTGTTCATAACCCGGGAAAAAAATGTAGCGGGAAGCATAAACACTGAAATAAGGACCTGGACCAGTCTGCTTCCCGGTCGCAGTCTTCTCATAAACAGTCATCCACGACTGGGTCTTCCTTCCACAGGAGGTCAGCCTCCTTGGCCCTGCCAGCCCTCACTTCTGCTAGGTTGCTGGTGGCCCCACCGCCTGCTCTTATCTCGGTGGCAGTTCCTTGGGGCAGTGGTGTCTGTCTCCTGCTCCCCAGCCCCTGACGCTCAGGCCCTTGACTTCCGTGAACCTGGGACAATAATGATCTCTACAAAGGGGACAGGCTACACTTGAGCAGGAAGGAGAAGGGGGTATTAAAGCAGAAACAAGAGGGGTACATAGCAGCAAAGGTGGAATTAAACTAGATGGGGGTGGCGAGAGGTCTGCTGGTAGGAAGGGATCCTACAGAAGCGAACTGAATGAGCTTACCCCCCAAGCTAAAAGAAATGGAATCAGGGTAGGGGCATGGGGGGAATAGGAGGTGGGGATAAGCAGGGAGGGAAGGGGAAGGGAAGGAAACAGGGCAGAGGGAGGTATCACTGAATGCAAGAAGCCTGGGTAACAAGTCAACTGAGCTGCAGGCTCTCTTGGCAGTGGAAAGGGTTGACATTGCGGCCATAATGGAAACGTGGGCCACCCAGTACTGGGATATGGTGATCCCAAGATACAGGATATTCAGGAAGGATAGGGATAAGGGGAAAGGGTGTGTGTGGCAGTCTGTGTGCATAAGGGGATAAGGTGTATAAGGGAGGAGGGGGAGGAAGGCAGGACAGAGGCCCTGTGGTTTCAGTTTTATGACTTGAAAGGTAGGGCACTGAGGCTCGGTGTAGTATACAGACCACCAGCTCAAGGGTATGACCCGGATAAAAAGCTAGCTGAGCAAATTAGAAGGGTCTGTGGGAAGGGGAACACAGTATTGGTAGGGGACTTCAACCTACCTGGAGTGGAGTGGAGCACACCAACCACCATGAGTGCAAAGGAGCAGATCATATTAGAAGCATTCCAGGACAGCTTTGTGGTGCAATTGGTTCAGGAACCGACTAGATTGGGAAACATGCTGGACCTGGTGCTATCAAATGGGGAGGCTGCGCGGGATCTGGGGGTAGAGGACCCACTGGCTGGGAGTGACCACCGTTTGGTGTGGTTCATGCTCAATATGGGCAGAGAAGCAGGGGGTACGGGAACCAGGGTGACTGAGTTTAACGGGGTGGACTTCAAAAGGATGTGGGAAATCTTAGGCAGGTATCTGACAGGAATTTAACCAAGCATGGATGCTAGTCAAAAGTGGGACATTATAAAAAAAAGGGCTGGTGGAAGCTACTGGGACATGCACAAGGACAAAGATTAAGAAGGGAAGGGCAAAGAAGCCCAGTTGGTTGACTCTGGAGGTCATGGATGAGATGAGGGCCAAGAGAAAAGCATTTCGGAGGTTCAAGAAATCCGGAGGGAAAATTGACAAGGATGAATATACGAAGAGGTCCAAGGAGGTTAGCAGGCTTGTCAGAGTGCCCAAGGCATCTAGAGAGCTGAGACTGGCACAGGTTATTAGGGATGGAGAAAAGGACTTCTTCAGATACATGAGAGAGGAGGAAAAACAAAGACCAAATTGTGAGGATTATGAAAGACGAAGGGTGGGCAGAGAAGGGGGGATCAGGCAGAGGTATTTGTTCCCATAGACGCCATATGGTGCCAGAACCATCCATTGTTAGAACTGACCCAAAATTGCCACCAGGAGCAAATGAGTTAAATGGATACTTCTGTTCTGTGTTCACGGAGGAGAAGGGGGGGGCAAATACCACAAGGGAGGGGTGGAGTGGGCAGTGGAGGGGGGTGATGGATACAGGGATTTCAGATGTCAGCATTCTGGAAGGGTTAAGGGCACTAAGGGTGGACAAGGTACTGGGACTTGACTGCGTTCACCCTAGGGTACTTAAGGAACTAGCAGAGGTACTGTCAGGAACTAGCAGAGGTACTGGCAGAGCCGCTGTCTGACCTGTTCAGTACCTCCCTGGACACAGGATGCATACCACAGGACTGGAGGACGGGCCATGTGGTGCCCATTCACAAAAGTGGCCCTAAGCATGAACCAGGCAGCTATATAGACCAGTGAGCCTCACATCAATTGTGGGTAAGCTCATGGAGATGATCCTGAAAGAAAGGATGGTGACCTTTCTGAAGTACAGTGGACTCCAGGAAGGTCAACAACACGGGTTTGTCTTGGGCAGATCCTGCCAGACAAACCTAATTGAGTACTATGAGTGGGTGACCAGGGAGCTGGACAAGGGCCATACGGTGGATGTCCTGTATTTGGACTTCAGCAAAGCCTTTGATTCTGTGCTACATAGGAGGCTGGGGGAGCTGGAGTATACAGGGGTGGGAACAATGATGATAGATTGGATGAAACTGGCTGAATGAAGGCAGCAAGGGTGGTAGTGGGGGGACTCTCATCCCTGAGGATGGTGACTAGTGGGGGGCCACAGAGGACGGTGACTAGCAGGGGGCCACAGGGATCAGTGCTGGGACCAGTGCTGTTTGGGATATTTATAGCTGATATCTCATGCGGGATCCGGAGTAGGATCAGTCTGTTCACAGACTATACGAAGATGGGGGCTGTGTTAGATGACATAAAGGGTTGGAGGGGCAGGAAGACATGACCAAACTTCAGGAGTGGTTGGAAACATGGCAGTTGAGGTTCAATGCCAAGAAATGCAAGGTACTACACTTCGGGGCTAGGAACCGGGGGTGGAGCTATCAGATGGGGGGGTACAGTTGGAAAGCACCGAGGAGAAAAAAGATATTGTAGTGGTTATAACAGGGAGTATGAACAACTCAGTTGAGTGCAGGAAGGTGGTAGCAAAAGCCAACAAGATGCTGGGGTATACAGTGAGGGGAGTCTCCTCCAGAAATAGGGAGGTGGTCCTTCACCTGTACAGGTCACTGGTCAGGTCACACCTGGAATACTGTGTGCAGTATTGGCACCTATTCCTGAAGAAGGATATCAGATTGTTGGATGGGATCCACTATAGGGTGACAGAGATGATCCAGGGATTGGAGGGAATGTCCTATGAGGATAGGCTGGGTGAGCTGAACATGTACTCCCTGGAGGAGAGGAGGGATGGGGAGATATGATTGAAACCTTTAAATACTTAAAGGGGATTAATAAGACTAATATAGAAAGGGATTTTCTAGATTAGAAGAGGGAAGGATATAAGAGGGCACTGGCTGAGACTGGAGGGGGAAGATTCAGGAAGGAAATCAGGAGACACTTTTTCACGCAACGGCTAGCAGACAAGTGGAATATCTATACACGAAGTGGTATCCTGTAGAATGGTGGGTAGTTTTAATAGAGGATGGGACAGAGGGGTGGGGAGGTGGGGCAGCTGCAATTGAAGGGCTAGCTGCTGTCCAGGCAGACTAGATAGACTGTGAGGGCGGTTTCTGGTGGCATTTTCGGCCCATGTTCATATGGACTCTTAGCCAGGTGGCTGGGCGGTGGTAGCACATTGGGTTCCGGCTCCTCTACTGATGCCCCCCTCCCTCAGCCAAGGCACTACCTGCATCAGTCCTCTCTACAGGAGCCAGTGCAAGTTCTGCCAGACAGTGCCTGCTGCAGGCTACCCTCATTTTGCCAAGTCCAGTTTCACTTTGGCCTTCACTAGGGAGGTCTGTATCCCCCCCCCCAGCGCCAGTTTCTCCTCTCACGGCGCCTGTGGATACCCCTCCCAGGCTTCCTTGACCTATGCCCGCTGGGCTGCCGCCAGTTCTTCCTCAGCCGCTTGCAGCAGACCTGACATCTGCTCACCCACTGACACCTGCTGGACCTGTGCTGGAGTACCCGTTGTCTGCTCTGCCTGGACTGATGCCTTCTTATCCTTGCCCCACACCAGCCTACCCCATTCTCTGGTATTTAATTACCCTCCACTGGTGAATTATGCTGCTCTTTTTACTTCTTGGTGGACTGTCATGCAGAAGTAGATTCCCACCCCTGTGGCCCTACTACCGGTGTCCCCTGGCGACACCCCCCCCCACCACCCAGGGATCACCCTCCTCCAGGGTTCATTTTTGGGTAGGGGATTGGGACAATTGGCACACATTTTTTTTTTTATTCAAGTTTATTGCATATTCAGACACATATACAGAGTTTGCATTTCATTTCCATTTTCTTAATTGACTCCGGATCTAAATCACATAGTTCAGTTGTTTTTATCGGATGTCTTTCATAACTAATACAGTGGATATATATGCCTATCCAGAAATAACAGTTTTAAGGAATTAAGGTCCCCTATCCATAACAATAAGGCTGTAATTCATTTATCTAATACATTGGGTTTTACCCCATTTCTGCACCTTAACAACCTTCAAGTCTGCCTACATCCTCAGATATAATCCCTTCCCTATCTCACCCCTCGGGTGTCACACCTCCATTCAGCATTATCCAGGGTGTCAATCTACTCACAAAACTGTGAGTTCTATGATTGATTCTGTGAGTCCGTTCTTCCATGTCCTGGGTCCTGGATCTCTTGTACAATAGTTAACCAATTTTGGAGGGTTCCGGGCTGAGCCATTTTTTCGTTATGGCATTATGTGCAGATGTGACCAGGGTGTTCCACAAATAAATCTTGTCTCTCCCCCTGACTTTCCTGGGTAGCACCCCTAAGATTAGGTGTTTTGGGCTTAGGGTTTCTGGGGTTGAAAAAATCCCTTTTAGTGTATGTGAAATATCCCTCCAGTATTGTACCAATTTCGGGCATGACCAGAGCACGTAGAGGTGATCCGCCCTCGGTTCTTGGCAGCCTCTCCCACACATTGGTGGGCAAGTTTTATCCCATTTACACTTATTTACTGGGGTGATGAAAAGTCTTACTTTAATTTTCCATTCAGACTCTCTCCACATTGGGGAGTATGTGGTTTTGTATATTTGGGTATAGCTGGTTTCCATTCCTTATCCATTAATTGTTTCCCCATTTCAGCTTCCCACTTTTTTTGGAGGGGTATGGCGAGACCTCCCACCCTATCTCTCAGGGCCCCATAGATGGCCGAGATGTGCCCTCTTCATCTCTGCAAGCTCGTTATTTCTTCTACGAGTCCCATTAGGCCTGTCTGGGCCCCGTCCTGATTTTGTAAACCCTGTAGTGTTTGTGTATAGGTTCTGACCTGCAGGAATCTAAACTGGTCTGACTGCCAAAGAGAGAACCTTTCTTTGATCTGTCCAAAATCTAAAATAGTGTTCCCATCCATGAATTGTTTCAATGTGGCTAAACCCAGCCTTTCCCACCTTCTGAAGGTGAGGTCCTGTTTCGAGGGGGAAAACTCCCAGTCCCAAGCAAACCAGCGCATAGGCCATAGTTCTTTAGATAATTTATGCTTAAACCAGAGGCGTTTCAGTGTCCCCAGTGTTTTCCTCAGCATGAATAACAGTGTGTTCCTATCCTGATTCTGGCATTGCTATTCTAGCTCCTAGAGGTGCCCCCTCTGTGGAGACCACTTCTGTTGTTTTCCAGCTGGCCTTATATTCCTTCGTGCACCAGAACAGAGCCCACCTGAGTTGGGTGGCTAGGAAACAGTCCTCTAAATTAGGGACATTCCTCCCTGAAGCTTTTTTATTTGACTGCATAAGTGTGTTCATGACTCTAGGCCTCTTATTGTTCCAGAGAAATTTAGTGATCATTCTCCGTCAGATTTGAAATTGATTGTGATGTGTTTGCAACGGAAGGCATTGAAATAGATAAAGGTATTTGAGGAGAACATTAATTGTGACTGACTGAATTTTCGAGTAAAGGGGTAGGTACAGTAGGTCCCAGCTCTTGATATCTTGCCTTATCTGGGTTGTCAGCGGTTCAAAATTAAGGGCATAGAGGGCTGTTAGATTTTTAGGAATTTGGGCGCCCAGGTATTTTATTTTGTTGGCATTCCACTTCAGAGGAAGCAGTTGTTTTATATTCGGGGCAGGGTTGTAATAGAATTTGAGTAGCTCAGTTTTTTGTATATTAAGACAGTATCCAGAGTATTGCCCAGATCTGTCCAGGACAGACCATGACCTAGGGATGGATCTGTCTGGGTTTATATACATGAGAACATCATCAGCATAAAGAGAGATTTTATGCTCTTCTTCTCCAATTACGATTCCTTCTACCTCCTGTTCCTTCCTTATAGCCTGCGCCAGGGGATCTCTGTATAAGGCGAAGAGAAGGGGTGACAACGGGCAGCCCTGCCTGGTACCCCTACCCAGGTCAAATCTCTGTGACATCCCTCCGTTCACCCTCATGCAGGCCTGTGGGGAGGCGTACAAGGCCTTTATGGCTCCTAGGAAGGCTATTGGGAAACCCATTCTATGTAGGACCACAAAGAAGAAGCTCCATGTGACCCTATCAAACGCCTTTTCGGCATCAAGGCTCATAATACAAGTGGGGGTATGTCGTTTGTTGACTATATCTATTATGTTAATAGTTCATCTTACCCCTTCAGGGGCTTGTCTGGCTTCTATAAACCCTGTTTGATCTGGGTGTATTAAATGTACTAATATGGGGTTGAGGCGTGCAGCTATTATTGCAGTAAAAATGTTATAATCCACATTTAACAGGGATATTGGTCTGTATGAGCTACAATACTTTGGGTCCTTCCCCTCTTTAGGAATCATAGTGATGGTAATATAATTCCAGGAAGGGGGGGACCACTTCACCCTTCTGCCATACCTGATTGTATATATTCTTAAGGGAGTTGTTTTGGCCGCAAAGGCTTTATACAGTTCACTACCGAACCCATCAGGTCCAGGACATTTACCCACCTTTAGGTTCTTAACGATATTGATTATTTCAGGTTGGGAAATTGACGGAACCAGTGCCTGTTTCAGAACCTCAGTAAGCTTGGGTAATTTTAATCCATTTAGGAAGTCCCCAGCTTCCTGTGGGCGTGTATCTATTGGTGCTTGGTACAGCCTTTTATAATAGGTTACAAGGGAGTCTATCTGTTCCCATTTATGTCACACCTGTCCAGTGTCCGGGTGACGGAGGCCAATTATATTGCCCCTTGATGCCCGTTGCCTCAGATAATAGGCCAGTATCCTAGTGGCCCTCAGGCCGCCTTCATAATAAGATTGCTTTATGTATTGCAGGGCCTTTTCTGTTTCAGCTCTTTGTAGCTTCTGGAGTTTATTTTTGGTATCTTTTATCTCTGTCTCTCTGTTAACTTACACAGTTTAAGTTACTCACATACTGAAATGCCAGCAGAATAGGCCTAATGGTCTTTCGTGTCTGCTCGTTTGGTCAGCCGTCACCCTGGGAGCTGATCTTGCTGCCCCCCTCATCCTCTCTGGCTTCTCCCTTCCCAGTCCTGGATATTCCCACTGCACAGGACTTTGCATCCAGAACCCTTCCACTGTACCTGTCCCACTCCCTCTTGAACCCCTCCACCAGCCCCCTGGGCAGCGCATTCCATGGCTCCACCAACCTCTCAGTGAAGTAGCACCTCCTCCTTTCTCTCCTGAATCTCCCCCCCCTCCAGCTTCCACCCATGCCCTCTAGTTGCCCCCCCTTCCTACGGAACACCTTGACTGCTTCTCCCCTATTTAACCCCTCATGTACAGTACTTGAAGACCTCTATCATGTCCCCCCCGGTCCCTTCTCTCTTCCAATGTGTACATATTAGCTCTTTGAGCCTCTCCCCATAGGTCCCATCTCCCAAGCCCCAGATCATTTTGGTTGCCCTCCTCTGGACCCTCTCCAGGAGTTCAATATCCCTCTTTAAGTGTGGCCTCCAAAACTGCATGCAGTACTCAAGGTGCGGCCTCACCAAGCATTTATACAGGGGGAGTATCACTTCCCTTCTTCTGGAGGTGATCCACCTAGTGATGCAACCCAGCATCCTGTTGGCCTTGGCTGCTGCCCTCCTACAAGTCTCAGAGTTGTTCATCTTGACATCCATCACCACCCCCAGGTCCCTCTCAGCCATTGAGACTTGTAGCATCCTCTCCCCCCAAGGTGTACTCTTGGCCCGGGTTTCTGGTTCCCAGATGCAGTACCTTGCATTTCCCTGCATTAAACCTCAGCTTCCACTTTCTAGATCACCTTTCCAGAGCGTCCAGGTCCCCCTCTAGGGCCACCGTCCCCTCCTTCCCATCCACCACCGCCCCCAGTTTTGAGTCACCCGCAAATAGACTCATCTCACTCCTAATACCCTTCCTTATGTCAGAGACATAGGCATTGAACAGGAGGGGCCCAAGGACTGATCCCTGAGGGACCCCACTAATGACCCTCCTTGGGGATGAGACTATCCCGCCAACCACGACCCTCTGTGTCTGGTCCTGGAGCCAATTGCCTATCCATCTGATCATCTGGTTCCCCATCCCATTTCTCCCAGCTTATTCAGCAGGCCCCCATGAGGAACAGAGTCAAACGCCTTGCTGAAGTCAAGATGGAGAACGTGCACCGGTCTACCCAGGTCCAAGGCTCGTCACCCAGTCATAGAACTCCACAAGGTTTGTCTGACATGATTTCCCTGGGATGAATCCATGCTGTCTATCGTCCAGGCACACCGACTTTTCCAGGTCCCCCATAGCCTCTCCTTGACAATGCCCTCAATCACCTTGCCCACCACCGATGTCAGGCTGATGGGCCTGTAGTTCCATGCCACCTCCCTTGATCCCCCCCCCTTGTGAATAGCCACTATATGCACCACCTTCCAGTCCTGGGGCACCCACCCTGTCCTCAGAGAGATGCTGAAAAGCTCCACCAGAGGTTTCACCAGGACATCCACCAGTTCCTTCAGCACTCTGGGATGTAATTTATCTGGCCCTGGTGCTCTCTCCATCTTAAGGGACCTGAGGGCTTCCCTCACTCTCTCTGCCATGATTTCCACCTCTGCTACCTCGTCCCTCTGCCTTGCCTTCCCCCCCTCCTGCCAGTGATGGCCCATCCTCTCTCCAGACCCGACGATCGGCATGGGTACATCCCCCCCCTCAGTTTCACCATCTCCTCCCATGTATGATGCAGCCCCCCCCCATTTTTCTTGATGGAAACTGAGGAGAAGTACTGAATTAGTACCTCAGCCTGCTCCCCCGGATCTTGTGCCCATCCCTCCCCTGTTTTAATCCTGCTAATCTGCCCCTTCACCCTTCATTTTTCCTCAGTGTATCTAAAGAACCCCTTATTCCCTCTCCTAATTTCCCTGGCCAGGTTCTGCTCCTTCCTTGCCTTAGCCGCCCTCACCACCCTAGTGGCCCTTCTGGCCATCCGCTTGTACTCCCCTCTATCCCTTTCACTCCTTGAGCACTTAAAATGCCTATAAGCCACCTTCTTTCCCCTCACCACCTCCTGAACCTCCCTGGTCCACCAGCAGGGTTTACGGGCCTTACCAGATTTTCATCTTACTCTTGCACAGGTGCTGGTAGCATCCTGCACCCCCCTCCTGATCATTTCCCACCTACTGTCAGCATCCGTGTCTGGCCCAATCCCATCCTAATGCTTCTTAGGGATCCTTCCCATTTCCTTGAAATCTGCCCCGCTGAAGTCTGTTACCTCTGTCTCTGTGCAGCCTTCTACCCCTCCTAGGTCCAGGCAGAACCAGACTGTGGCATGGTTGCTCCCCGCTAACAGGTCCCATACCTCCAGGCCCCCAATTTGGTCACTGTCTGCCAGGACCACATCCAGTATCTGTGCCTCCCTGGTCGGTTCCCCCACCTGCTGAGTTAGGAACGCATCCTGAAAAACATCCAACAACCTCTGTTCCCTGGCCGCCGAGGATGTCATAGTCTCCCAGTGTGTTCTTGGCATGTTTGTCCCCCAACACCACCACCCTTCCCCTGTCCAATTTGCAGTGTTTCCCAACATCTGCCACCAGACTCTCCTCCAGCTCCTCCGCCATCGCAGGAGGTCTATACACCACTCCTGTTTTTACTCTCTTGCCCCCATTTGTTATCAAGGTGACTCAAATCACCTCCACAGTTCCCTCTGCCTCCTCCACTCCTCCTATGCCAATGCAGTTTTTGACTGTTATTGCTACCCGTCCTCCCCTTCCCTCCCCCCTGTCCTTCCTGAACATGGTGTAACCCTCCAGGTTCAGGTCCCAGTCGTGTCCTGTGGTGCCCCAGGTCTCGGTGACCGCTGCCACATCCACCTCTCCCTCAGTTAGAATCGCATGGAGCTCAGGCGATGCTCCTGGCAAGTTGTTGATCTTCCAGAGTTTTGAGTTGCTGTTTTAACTTCTCTAGTTGTTTACCTCTCTCCCTCTTTTTATTAGTTGTTATGGATATTAATTTACTTCTGATCATTGTTTTCACAGTATTCCACAGAATTTGTGGGGTTGTGTCCGGGCTGTCATTTGTTTGTACTGTCTGCTCGATTACCCTTCTGATTTCTTCCTTCACCCCCTCATCTCTTAAAAGGCTGGTATTCAGTCTTCACTGTGTGGGTTTTTTGGGGGTTGGAGGTGTAGGTCTGCTATAATAACCTGGTGATCAGACACTGTTTCTGTTCCCACCCACATAGAATTAAACATGTGGAGGTCAAGGTCTGCTATAATAGGCTGGTGATCAGACAATGTTTCTGTTCCCACCCACATAGAATTAAACGTGTGAAGGTCTTTAGCAAACGTCAGGAACATATCCAGCCTTGAGTACATTTTTTGTCTCGAGGAGTAGAAATTGAAGTCCTTTGCTGCTGGATATTTCTCCCTCCAGACATCCACTATACCTAGGTCTGCCACCAATTTACTAAATGATCTAGTTGTCCTACCATTAGGTGTTGGGATGCGTGAGGTGGAGTCAAGTGATCTGTTCAATATCACATTCCAGTCCCCCCTGCTATAAGGACTCCTTTTGCCTTTTCAGATATTAATTTAAAAAGTTCAGAGAAGAAGGAGGTGGGTGAGCCTGGTGGGGCATAGACATTTAAGAGAGTGACTACCATGCCTTGTATCCTCCCCACCACCATTACATATCGGGCGCCTACATCCGTCACTATCTCCTCCTTATCAAAGGGGAGAGAGGCAGACAAGAGTATAGCCATCTCCCCCTTCCTTCCCCTATCCAAAGATGCATGGTACAGCTTGGGGTATCCCTTATTCATCAGCTTTTGGGTCTTTTTCAGTGATAGGTGTGTCTCCTGTATAAAATTAATCTCTCATTTCTCATCTCTCAGGAACTTCTGCAGCTGTTTTCTCTTAATGGGATGATTTACTCCATTCACATTATAGGATAGAACTCTAGAGCTAACTTGGGTAATATTTAGATCTTAAAAATAGAAGTACTGAAATATTCTGTTTTTCTCCTTCTGTGGAAGTTTCTCCCTCCTTCGAACATAGGTCTGTAAACACCCACTGTACGTCCTGAAATATTCTCTTTTTCTCCTTCTGTGGAAGTTTCTTCCTCCCTCCTTTTAGACCGAGTTATCTCGACTTTCCAAGAACCACTTTTCAGAGTACTCCAATTCCACCTTGTTTGTGTGCTGGAATCAATTATTATAGAGTCAGTATTGTGTCTCTTATTATACAACCTTAATAAGGAAAACATTTTAGCCTTAAACTGTAGGTGAAATTGAACAACATAACTTGTCTGTTTCCATTTTCTCCCGCTAGGTGGGGGTATAACCTTATTTATAGTAAATAGCTTACAGAACCTCTTAAACAAAACTTTAAAACTTGTAACTTGAAAATTAACTGGGTTTGACCGTATCAGGGGCATCCCCTGCACCAGGCCATTTCTGGCCTCCCTGAGTCGACTTACCCCCGTGCCAGAGGTCTGTAAACACCCACTGTACGTCCAGTTTTTTTTTTTATATATTTTCTTTTTATTAGTTGTTGGTTATTTCTTATTGTACAGTTGGGTACTTGTTTTCATAAGAGATCATGTTACAAGTATAGATCTTACTTCATTGAACCATTCTTCATTAATGTACCACACTTTAGTATTGGATTAGGGTAAAGAGACTTCCATTTTATCTACCTAGAAAACCTTCCCTTAGGGCTTGGCTGACTTCCCCTATCTCCCTTTTTACATTTTCTTGGGTTTCCTCTTATATTAAAAACGTCTGACAAAACATATAGTTAAGCTCAAAATACATCATCCATTTCTTTTTGTGTGCTATATAGTACCCATGGCCTCCAAAAAGGTTCTAATAAGACATGCTCCTTATGAATTTTAGCTGTTAAAATTTCCATCTGATAAATATCCATTACAAGCCTCCTCCAATCATGTACCGATGGGATAGCTGGAGAGTACCATCTTTTTGTTATAGCTTTTTTAGCTGCTAATGTAAGAATCGGTAACAGAGTTCGATGCCATGAGGGGCTATGATCAGGGTAAATTGAAAGTAGGACTAGCTCTGCTGTCAGTTCCACTGTCTTCCCCAGGCATTCCGAAATTTCTTTTTGTAATGTAAACCAATATGGCATTAATAGGGGACATGACGAAAAGACATGTGCTTGATCGGCTAATTTACAATGACACTTTCTCCAGCACTCCCCTGACGGTTGAGATTGGTATTTGGCTTGCACTGCTGGAGTGCGAAAGAAGCGGCTTCTACACTTCCATGCAAATTCACGCCATCTAGTTGCATGAGTGATTTTGTAAGCTTGGGTCGATGTCTGGAGCCATTCCTGCTCCTGTATGTCCAACTCCAGGTCTCTGTTCCAACTCTCTAATATTGAAATAGTAGAATCTTTCATTCCTTCCCTTAAAATTTTATAAAGAAACCCTATCTGGTGGGGCCAAAGCTTGCCTTTAACATGGTCTTCATAATACCGCCAAGCCAAAGGGAGGGGGGCAGGTAACTTAGTCACTGCCTCTCTTTGCTGCAATAGATAATTCCTGACCTGGCTGTATCTGAAGACATCTCTTGCCGGTAAACTAAATTTAGTCTGAAGTGTTTCAAATGAAATAATCCATGTTTGAGATAAAAACTGTCCGTAGAATTGTAGCCCTACCTGTCTCCAGCTGGAGAATGTGTGGTCTAGAAGTGCTGGCAAGAACTGGGAGTCTTCAGAGATCAAGGTATAATAAAAAATAGCTCTAAAGACTTCGTTTTTAACTTTATACCATATTTTTAATATATAGCTATGTATCCGTAAAGTCCAGAAATGAAGGTTTGCTATCGAGAGCCATAGTGATCCTTATGATATCATACAAGTCATTTATTGCAACCCAAGTCCTTCCAAGGAGAATGGTAAGTTGTTACAAGCCACAATGAAAGGATCCTCAGAAGGGATGCCTAAGCGTATAATCTTAAATTCGGTAAGTTTACTCCGCCTGGGGAACCCGGGAGTTGGAGAAGTGAGAGCCTTATTCTAGGTCTTTGGCCGCCCCAGACAAAGTTTGAGATAAGTCTGTCCCATGACTTAAAGTAAAAGTTTGCTGGAAGGGTGGGTAAGTTCTGGAAAAGATAAAATAGCTTAGGAAGGATTATCATTCAAATCTGTACATCCAGTTTGTGTCAAGGATCCCTCTTGTCTGGACGTCTAGTTCACAGTTTTTGGGGTTTTCCCTGTGTGTGTTTGTACTTCCTAGGTCAGCCCAGGTTGCCAGGTATGGGCTGGTTTGTGTTCCCTCCGGAACATGGTGCCACTTCTGATGATATGGGCAGAACATCTTATGAGAGCATCTTTTGGGTCTCAGCCCGTGCCTCAAAGGTATGACCAACGACAGCAGCAATAATAATAATAATAAAATAGCTTTCACATGGCCGTTAGTGTTGAGGTTGGCGCTGGAGCGCCACCGGCGACCTGGGTTTGGGAACAGACCCGGGTTGCTGGGGGCCTGTAGGGGCGGGAGGATTGAGCATCTAGAGACTGCTCTCCTCTGGGAGAGGATTTCCAGGTGTTGACGTCCCGCGACCTCTGGCGGAGGCTGGGCGACGTGCGCTTGGTGCTCTCACTAGAGCAGGTGAGTTGGGCATGGCACCGGAAGGGAGCACTTTGCTGACGATGCACGCCCCTTGGCGCCATTGCACCTCTCCAACGCACAAGAAAATCATTAGAAAATATGGCGCACGGTCAAGGCATGAATGGCTGGCCAAAGGACGCATGGCCTTGGGGGACACCGCTGTGGCTACTGGATCCTGGTTCAGTGGGGAGTTAGGGGGATTCTCCGCCACCCAGCCGCGGGGGTAATTAGCAGTGGGGGTTCTCGAGGGCCGTGGCAGACTGGACAGCGGCTGGATGGGATGGATGCCAGGACGTGAAAGCAGACCGAGGTGCCACCAGGTAAAAAGGATTAACTAAAAAAAAAAAAAAAAAGCTTTAGCATGGCTGATGTTAGTTTATATCCTCTCCTCCTTGGCCAGCCCATGTTCTTCTGGGAGTTCACCTCCCTTCAATCCCATCTGAATTCAAGACAACCATCGTATGTATCATAGGAGAAAGTGCCTGCTTTCTCCTTCTTCGTCATGAAAAAAAAAAGACCATTATTTCCTCCCCATTTAGCCTCCCTTTCTTCCCTCGTCCTTCAGTCCCCCCAAAAAAAAAAAACAGGCCCACAGTTTAGATCATGCTCATTTATCTTGGTTTCCAATCTGCTTTGGGGTAAATAAATGCAAAGTTCAATAGGGAACTATGACATTTCAAGTCCAAAGCAGTAGGCTTCTTTAATCTGTTGTAGTTCAGTTCGTGCTGGAGCAGCGTTCCTGTGGGGGAGAGCGCCAAAAGCGAGGCCAATCAAAACTCCAGCAGTTTTACCCATGTCGGGTGTTACATTCCCTGACATGCAGGGTTTCTGACCCTTCCCCCCGCATAATAGTACCAGTGCCCGTTTGACCAGAAATGATTTAAATAAACAGTACCTTAATTAGAACAAGTGAGAGAGAGAGCAGGATCGCTGCTCCCAGAGTTTCATAGAAAGATAGACTTTGACGGCAGATAAGGATTGCTTGGCCCATCTAGTCTGCCCATTTCCCTACCTACAGGATAGGCCACAAATCCTAGTTAACCAACAGCCTATTTCTTTCTACCACCCACAATAACTGCCTTAATGTCTGTCCCATGCGTTCTTGAATTCTCCAACAGTTTTAGACCCCACAACCTCCTAAGAAAGGCTATTCCATGCATCCACTACCCTCTCTGTGAAATAATACTTCCTCACATTGACCCTGAACCGCACCCCCTCTATCTTTAAATTGTTTCCCCTTGTTCTTGCACATCTCTTTTTCTGAAAGTTGCTACCCTCTTGGACTTTGTTGATTCCACTGAGGTACTTAAGTTTCTATCATGTCCCCCCTCTCCCTTCTTTCCTCAAGGGTATACATATTAAGATCCTTTAGTCTCTCCTCATACGGCTTCTCTTTCAGACCCTGTACCATTTTAGTTGCCCTCCTCTGGACTGCCTCTGTCCTGTCTATGTCCTCTCGGAGATGGGGTCTCAAGAACTGAACGCAGTACTCCAGATGGGGTCTCACCAACTGTCTGTACAGAGGGATAACAACTTCCTGTTTTCTGCTGCTGATGCCTCTCCCTATGCATCCCAGTATACCCCCAGCCCTCCCTACTGCCTTCTCACATTGCTTGCTAACCTTAAGGTCATCTGATATGATTACCCCCAGGTCCCTTTCCTTTTGTTGTTACTACGCCTCATTGTGTATTCTTCCTGGTTCTTGTTTCAGGTGCATTATTTTGCACTTCTTTGCATTGAACTTAGCTGCCATACTTGACCATTCCTCCAACCTTGCCAAGTCCCTTCTCATCCTTTCCACGCCTCCTTGTGTATCAACCCTGTTGCAGATCTTTGTGCCATCTGCAAAGAGGCATACTTTTCCTTCCAGTCCTCTGCAATGTCACTTATGAAGACATTAAAAGGACTGGACCCAATACTGAAACCTGCAGTACCCCACTAGTAACCGCTCTTCAGAGTGGGACTCTATTTACAATTACCTTCTGTGTCCTGTTGTCCAGCCAATGTTTTACCTAGGCTACCACCCTGGGACCCACTCCCAGGCTGGTTAATTTGACTATTAATCTTTTGTGTGGACTGTGTCAAATGCCTTGCTAAAGTCTTGGTAGGCCATGTCCACAGCCCCTCCTTGGTCTACTACTTTGGTCACCCAGTCAAAGAAATCTATTAGATTTATCTGACATGACCTTCCCGCTGGAACCCATGCTGCCTTGGGTCCTGTGCCCCACTGGCCTTTAGGTACCAACTATTCTTTCCTTCAGAAGTGACTCCATCACTTTCCCTACCACAGAGGTCAAACTGACAGGTCTGTAGTTTCCTGCCTCTGTCTTGGTCTCACTTTGTGAAGGGGAATCACATCCACCTTCCTCCAGTCCTCGGGTACCACACCATCCTCCCATGATTTATTAAAAAGAGTAGCCAGTGGTTTCACTAGTTCCCCTTAATTCTTTTAGAATTCTGGGGTGAATTCTATCAGGCCCATTGCTTTGTCCACCTTCAGTTTTAGGCGTCTTGCAGAACCCTTTCTTCTGTGAAAGGACCGGGATCGACTTCCTATAAAGAGTGCGTCTGTTAATTGGATTAGGCACTTCCCCCTCCTCTTTTGTGAATACTGAGCAGAAATATTCGTTCAGTATCCTTGCTTTTTCACTGTCCTCCTCTGCCCACCCACCGTTCATTCTGTTCAGCCTCACTATCCCTCCCTTTACATAGAAACATAGAAGTTGACGGCAGATAAGGACCTCAAGGCCCATCCAGTCTGCCCTTTGTCTTTCTGCGCTCCCTGATGTACCTATAAAAGGTTTTATCCCCTTTCTTAACTGAGTTAGCTATCTTTTCAAACCTTATGTTGTTGCTGGGCAAAGAAGTCAGGGCTCCACATCTGTCGAAGAGGTCTCCATTGTGTCTTGATTGTCTGGCTCCTGGGGATCCTGGGACAGAATACCGGCGAGTTGAATTGAAGAGATGTATGGCTTCAGCAGGGTGGAAATATCAGCTCAGAGATTTGTCAATTGCGAGGGGCTGGATTGATGTGACCTGGCTGTTCCCTTCTGAGCCACCGACCTTGCAGACTTTTGTAACTCTTTTTCGAGGCACTCCTTCTCTAGTTGGGGCACTACTATTCCTTGTTCTTCTAGGAACCTCAGTGCCACTTCCAAGTCTTCAAAGGTTTTTGTGCCTTTATTGGTTTCCACTTTTAATCTAGCGGAGTACAACATCTGCGCCTTTAGGATTTTAGATCTTGGTTACTTTAAGATTGGCTACATGGTACACCTCGCCTCCTGCACCTGAGTCATATAATCATTGTCTATGGTGATTCTAGCCTTCCCATAGGAGATCATTCGCATTCTCCAGGCTCTGCAGAGAATTTCCTCCTTGGCACCGTAAGAAGTCATTTTAGGCACGAATGATCTTGGGCGAGCCTCAGGATTAGAGGGCCTCTGAGCCAGAGAGTGATGGGCCCATGTCCATAGAAAGATCGAAGTCCTCTGGTAGCTTTAAGGATTCTCTCAGGACCCTCTGCAGAAAAGTTACTGTGTCCGTTGATTCTGGCGCCGAGTTTGCACCTCAAGATCATCTAGCTTATTCATTAGTTCCCTCTCTCTGGCCATTAAGAACAGAAGCAGACGGTCATGTCTATCAGTCTCTTCGATCACCTTTGTAAGCCCCATCTCTAGTTTATCGGTCCGGTGCCCGATTCTTCCAGTGTCCATTTTTAGCTCTGTCAGGGTAGTGTCTATTCTGCCCATTTGCAATATAGATTCGACTAGTTGAGAGCAATCTTCTTCTGAGATGGTCACGGACACCATGCTTGATTCTGCCTAATGGGGTCCCAATGTTCGGACCATTTTTTTTCCCACTGTAGCATTAACTGTAGCTTCTGTGCCGGGGTCTGGGAGCCCCTGGATAAGATAGCTTTAGAATGCATCACTTTAGCTGGCGATTGCATTTGAAATAATTGATGGATGCCTTTAGATTGATAGTCGGGCTGAGGAGAGTGGTAAGCTATGCTGCCATAGAGCCACTGACGTCACCGGAAGTCTAGCACACAGTTTTTAATTTGGACCCACCTTTTCTTGTACCTTGGGGACAACCTGCTCACTGTTATACAAGTTTTAAACTTCTGTTTTATGAATCTGGGCTCGGTTGAACAATATGATCCATAATTCTTTTCATTTGACCCTTACTTTTTATACCCAGTGGGTCAGTGTCCCACAGAGATAAAACAGCTGAAATGAAGCCTGCTCCTCCGCACTGCATCTGGCCTGGTTCCAGTGCCCCTCATACATCAATTAACAAGACCGATGCTGGCTCTGCAGACCGACACCCACCTCCTGAAAGTGAGCCAGATGAGGAGGATGAAAAGAACTCGGACTACTTGGAGTCTTCCTCCTTTCCGGAAGTCTCGTCTGGTGATGAGGAGCCCCCTAAAGTGGTGCCCAAGTCCCCTCCTGATGATCCTTCTTTCATGGACATCATTGGGCACATTCAGACCACCATGGGCTGGGAGACTGAGGAACAGGACCTGGAGCAACGTCGGTTTTCTGTTTACCTGCATCAGCCTGATGCTGTCACCTTGGTCGTACTTTTCTTCATTGACTCCTGTGAGGATATCACCAGGGTGGCCTAGAATCATCCTTCTATGACTCCAGGGGTGCTCAAGAAGGCTTGACCAACTTTACCATGCCCTTGTGGGTAAACCCTTTTTGGGGGGGGGGGGGGCAACCTCAGGCTGACTCAGTAGTCATCAATTCAACACATGACTACACAAAAAAATCTGAGCACCTCAGCTCTCTTCCCCCAAATAGGGAATCCAGATAGCTGGATCACCTAGGCAATCCAGTGTTTGCCTCTTCCACCCTGGCCATCCCGACTATTAACTATTTGGCACACATGGTTCGGTACTAGAACATCCTAGGCCAGGGAGTTGGTTCAGGCCTTGCCCGATAATCCAGCTAAGAAGCCACTGGCCCAGGCACTCAAGGCTGGCTCGGACATAGAGATGCGTGTCCTGTGGATTGCCTATAATGCGGTTGATGCCTCAGGCAGAGGCATAGCCGTGGGCATCTGTCTCTGGCGCCACTCTTGACTCAGAGTGTCTGGGTTTGCTTCCGATATTCCGATGTGTAGTCCAGCATTTTGGATGCCCCTTTCCGGGGTTCCATTCTTTTTGGAGGTGATGCTCAGGACTTGATCTCCTCCCTTCAGAAGTCGGGCCGAGCCCTCGAGTCTGTTCACTCCTTGTACCATACTCAGCCTAAGTCTGGCCAGTGGCCACTCTTCCACCACTTTTCTCTCAGAAAGGCCTGCCCTCCCGCCAAAGATCAAGGCAATTGTACCTGCTGCAACTACCACCAGGGCTACTTGGGTGGCCACCCCATCCCTCCTGGTGCCTGCCCCTACTTCCTGACTCCTTGCCTAACCCCCCCTCCAGTAGAGACTCTGGAGGAGGCAGTCAGGGGTTGCTTCTCCCTCCACCTCGTCGGGTGGTGAGGGATCACCTCAGACAGTTGCGTACTACAGCTCAAGAGCACAGCCACACTCTGCAACACTTTGAGTGGCATCAGGAAAATTCTCTGGGCAATTCTTTCTACCCCCATCCCCTCCGCTCGTATGCCTTTTGTCTGGGAGGAAATTCAGGCCTGTTACAGAAATGAGCCATAGAGCTTGTCCCTCCAGCTCAGAGTGGCAGGGTGTTCTACTCCCATTTATTCCTGGTCCCCAAAAAGACCGGAGGCCTCAGGCCCATCCTGGACCTGAGCAACCTGGATCTGTTCATAGAATGCAGATGCTTCCAAATGGTCACCCTTCATGGTTTGGTGCCCCTCCTGCATCAGGGGACTAGCTCTGCTTCTTGGATTTAAAGGATGTCTACCTGCATATCAAAATGTTTCCTTTCCACCGGCACTTCCTCCGATTCCATTTCTGGGGAGCCCATTTTCAGTTCCAGGCTCTCCCTTTTGGCCTGTCCTCAGCCCCCAGGGTTTTCACCAAGTGCCTGGCGGTGGTGGCTGCCTTGAGGAGTCAGAGCTTTTACATGCTTCCCTACCCGGACAATTGGCTCTTAGTGGCTCTGTCCCAGGAGTACGTTCATCAGCCCCTGGTGCATGTCTTCAGCCTTTTCCAGGCCCTGGGGATCACAATCAACAGGCCAAAATCCAGCCTGACTCCCTGCCAACGGCTCCAGTACATAGAGGCTATTCTGGACATGCCCCAGGGCATGGCCTTCTTGCCCAGGGACAGAGCGGATTGCCTGATGGTCCAGCTGTCGGGTCCCAGCCAGGGTATTCCTGCATCTTCTGGGCCACATGGCAGCAGCCATTGATGCAGTCCCTCTCCCCCGCTGCATATAAGAAACCCTCAGTGGACATTGCGGGTCTAATGGGACCAGCGCACAGAAGACCTCGACCAGCTGGTCATGGTCCCTGACCCAGTCAAATGGGTCCTGTCCTGGTTGCTGGAGTCGAGCAGCCTATTCCGGGGGTGGGGGTCCCTTTGTTATCCTGATACCTCTTCAGATCCTTACAACAGATGCCTTAAGTCTCGGCTGGGGAGCCACTTGGGGGCTCACCAGACTCCAGGTGCCTGGACAGACATGGAATGGGGAATCCACATCAATCTCCTGGAGATGCGGGCAGTTCTGTATGCCCTTCAGGCCTTCCAGACTCATCTGCTCCCTGGTCCGCTCTTAGTTCAGACAGACAACATTTTCATGGATTATTACGTAAACAAGGAGGGAGGGTCCATCTAAAGGGGGAGCCGCTGGAGGAAGCAACAGGAGATAAAAACAGTAATTAACAAAAATAAAAAAATAAGCAGGGGGAATGCACTCCAACCCCCTGTGCAGGGAGGTGATGTGGGTTTGGTATTGGGCCATCAAGCACGGTCTGGATCTCTCTGCTGTCCATGTTCCAGGTGTCCAAAATGTCCTGGTAGACAGTCTAAGCTGCTGTTGCTCCAGGGCTCATGAGTGGGAACTTCTGATCCCAGTAGTCAAAGACCTCTTCGATAGATGGGGCGGCCAGAGTTGGACCTTTTTGCATCCCCACTCAATGCAAAACAGCCATTTTTTTTCTTGCTCAGTCCTGGAGGTTTCTGGTGAGATGCATTATCCCTCTCCTGGAAGGGGACGTTTCTTTATGCCTTCCTTCCCTTCCCACTCCTTCAGTGGGTACTACTGAAGCCTCAGGTGGAGGGGGCTGAAATAATCCTCATATTTCCCTTCTGGCCTCGTTAAATCTGGTTCCCCTTGCTACAACAGCTGGCAGTGGAACCTCCAGTGTCCTTTCACCTGTGCACTGGCTTGCTGTCCCAGGGGCGGGGAACCCTGGTACTTCCAGACCTCCAATCTCTGCATATTCATGCATGGCTACTAAGGACATAACCATTGCCTGGTCCGGGGTCTCTCCAAAGGTCACAGATATCGTGGTGGATGCCTAGAAGCCCTCTACTAGGGCTTCCTATGCCATGAAATATATAAGCAATAAGACATGACAGGGTGTGCATTAGACATTTTAACACATGGCTAGGAGGCGTAGTGAGGCACGAGGCCAGTGGCCTAGTGCTTCCAGCCTCCTAGCCGTGTGTTAAAGTGTTTAATGCATACCCTGGAGTGTCTTATTGCGCTTATGAAATGGTTATGTAAAATATAGATGCATGTCATAAGTAAAATTAACAGTATTTCATAGTGAAATGCTTAAATATCTGTGTTACTTTTTAACAAAATAGTTCCTCTGCCTGTTTTTACCTTTGAGTTGAGGACTTTTGACCTACTAAGGTATCATTACTTGTATTTTTTTCCCCTGTAGTTGTCATGCCCCCCCCCCCCAAACTGGCAGCATGCCTACTTCATTGACTTTTGAAAGTGTGCAACAGGAAATTATGCTGTCCTTTTTTTTTTTTACATTTCTGTATCTTATGGCACCAGGCAGCACTAGGGAGAACAAGCCGTTTTTGTTAACTGTTACGATGATGCAGGAGCGAACTGGCGGCAGATTGGGAGACAGCTGCTCGGCGGTTGAGAGGTACAGTGACTGCAAGAAGAAATGATGTGTCTTTACTTTTTTATACATGTATGTACCTTATGGCACCAGGCAGCACTAGGGAGAACATGCCATTACAACGATGCAGAAGTGAGTGAGGGGAGCAAGCGGGTGGCAGATTGGGAGACAGCTGCTTGGCGGTTGTCAGAAGCGAGCGAGTGAGCGCGCGAGCGGTGGGTTGGGAGACAGCTGCTCGGCGGTTCAGAGTTAATGTGACTTTTTTTTTTTTTTTTTTTAAATCATGCAGTCAGCTTAAACATTAGTATAAATATTTATGAAATGGGCATCTGAATATTTGCAGATATGTTGACAAATTGAAAATACAGCCTGGTATTTCATTCGCAGTTGGTGAAAACAAGATGGCTGATTTTCAATTTGCCAACATTCTAACTGGTATGTTTACTAGGATCAGTGCCCACAGGGCACTGCTGGTCCTTTTTCCAGTGCGTAAGAAGGAATATCACACAGGTATGGACCAATCAGGATGCTTAAATTCTGATGCCCATTTCATAAAAGCACTTTACCCTTTGGGCTGCTTCCCAGCAGTGACACCCTTTCACCTCCACGGTGGATCTGGTGTTTGAGCATCTTCTCTCCCACTCTGATTTAGGACTGAGGTACTGCTCCATCAAGGTATATTTCTGTCATCTCTGCGTACCATGTACCTGTCGAGGGTAGGGCTGTGACTCAGCGAGGCATTCTGCATCTCCAATCTCCCATTCAGGATGAGTCCCTCCCTGGGACCTCAGTTTTGTTTGGAGAAACTCACGTTCTAGGATCATGGATACGTTGGTCTATCCACACTTGTTGGCAGATACCTTGTCGATTTAAGATGTGCCAGAAAGTCTGTAAGCTAGCTCCTCCCACCCACCCGGGTGGTATAACCCTCGACTCTGCTCCATTATGCCAGATCTTCCTTTCTGCTGGAAGGTTCAGGTTCCCTCCTTAGTGCTCCCATGTGTAGTAGGCCCTGGCTTCTGATTCTTCGGATTCACTTCCGAAACTAATTCTTAAACTCTCTCGAGTTCATTCTTCTTTCACTCATGTGATGGAAGATAAATCATCCCTCGGGTTTCACCGGTGCCCCTGCGGGCAGAAAATGTCTCGCACGGAACCTCACACTGCGTGCGTGTATTGCCTGGGACTGGACCATGATCCCACAGGCCTGCGATCCCAGTCGGTCCTTTTCCCTGAATGTGCTCGAAGATCGCGCTGCCCTGACTCCAGCTGGGGTGACTGGAGAAGCCTTACCCACCAGTCAAATCAAAGGAGGCCTATTGGATGGTTTCCGCAGCTGCAGGGTCCACCGAGCAGCTGGAACAGCTTAAGGCCTTCTAGGAGGAGGAGGTGACTTGGGCCACGGCAGGCTCTTCTTTGGCTTCGGCCTTCATTCCGCTTCAACTGGGATCCTCTTATTCGACTTCCTCCAAGGAGTTGTGCCAGTCTCTACTAAGGGAGAAGTTCCTTTGGGGTCGCATGTGTCACGCTCCAAGAAGGAGGAGTTGAAGAAGGAAAAAGAAAAGTCAACACGTCAATGTTCTTGGGAGCGGGAGCGGTCCCGCTCGCAGGAAACCCCTGCTTCAACTTCGGTTGAAGTCGTGGTCGAGGCCACTGGCTTCATGGTAACCCCATCAGACCAGTCAGCTGAGACACCTGTCGATGTGGCAGAGATTTTTCTCAAGTTGATCAGCAGGTTGTCGCCTGATCTGGCTGATGACTCTTTATTTCGGATGCTGGTGCTCCCTGTGTCCTCAGATGGGTTGACTTAGCTCGCTGGGGGGACCCACCCACCAAGGAGCCTGACCAGGAGGAGCCTCGGGTTTCCTCAGCTCCTTTCTGATGTCCCCCGTAGGCCCCGCCAATGGTTGAGGTCTTGGTCTTGTTCCTCAACTTTGGCATCGGACAGGACTCACCCTCACCAGCGATCCCGTTCCCGGTGCCATGGGAAGCAGCAGCACCGCTCTTCATCTTCATCCTTCTCTGGTGAGGAGAGGCTCGGGTGCAAGTTGCATCAGCACTATGAAAATCTCATGTGGCAGCAGTTGGTCCTCTCCTGGTTGAAGCCAATTCCGGTTTTCACCCTGGCCATAAAGTGACTTTCGCCCGAGCGACCAATGCCGGCCATGGTCACCATCACCCAGGTGCCGGTTAAGGCCTCGCCAGCTCAGCTAAAGCCAGCTACTCCACCGACTGGGGCTCTGACCAAGGATTCTTGGTTGGCCCAAGGCCTGCCCCATCGATTGTTGGTCACTCTCACTCCTGCTCGCCCAGGCTAGGTGGAGAGCGACACGGGTGGGTGCCCACTTTACGAGGACTCTTCGGTGTTTGAGGATTTCTCCATGGTCTCCCGTCCAGTTGACCTCGAGTCCTTGGGGGTCTCTCCATCAATGAGGGCCCTACCTCACTGATGGGAATTTGTTAGTTCATCTTCGAATCAATGGGTATGGAGCTGGAGCCTGTGCAGAAAAAGGCTAAGTGCCCCCTTACAGATATTCTGGATAAAGGGGATACTCTGTGGTGGCCTTCCCGGTGGCTGAGGCCATTGTGGGCCCCACCTTAGAGCTGTGGCAGCGTCCAGCATCTTGTCCTGCACCTTCTCCCCGCATGGCCCTCGAATATGCGGTACCCATGGGGTCCCTCTTGGGCTTTTCGGAGCACCGCTCGGTGGTGGGGTTGGTGGCTGACTCAGTTTTTGCTGCTCAGGCAACAAGAGCGATGCGGACAGACTCTTGGATTGGGAATCCAAACAATTGGACCATTCTGGGAAGAAAGTGTTTGCAGCCTCCTGAGTTTGTCTCCATCAGGCCAGTTCAGCCATTATTATGGCACATTTTTCCCACGCCCTCTTGGGCTCCCTGGATGAGGTTATTCCTCATCTCCCCACTGACCTCCAGACTACGGTCGAGCAGGTCCAGGACCAGGGTAGGGTAGTGGCAAAGCAGCAACTCCAAATGGCTTTGGACATTGGCGATTCCTGTGCCCATTTGGTAGCGGCCATGGTGGCCATATGCCGCAGGGCTTGGCTGTGGATCTTGACCTTTACTGTGGATCCGCAGCATAAGTTGGCAGATATCCCCTTCTTGAGCACCAACCTGTTCGGTCCTGGTGTGGAGGGCCACCTCCGGTGCATAGAGAAGTCCAGTGCCACCTTGGACTCCACCACATCTGCTCAAAAGGACAAGGGCCCCAAGCGTCACAGCTGCTAGCCCTTTTGATTGTCCACTCCTGCAGCCAGACCAGCCCAGCAGCAACAGCAGGGCAAGCAGGCTCAAACTTGTCATCCCCAGGCCAAGTCTGTGGCATCCTGTTTTAGGAAGCCCGGGGGGAAGGTACTGGTGGCCCCTCCACCGGACCCCCCCCAAGCCTCCCCAGTGACGGGTTGGGGAGTGCCTCCCTCAATCCCGTCATGCCTCCCCTGGGACCTCCCATTGGGGGGCTGGCTCAGTCACTTCATTTCTGCCTGGTCAGCTATCACCACAGACTGTTAGGTTCTAGAAGTGGTAGGTCGAGGCCTGCCTCTGGAATTCGAGCAGGCCCCTCCCCTTTGAGCCCGTGCCGCACAGGGGGATCTGGTGTTCGCAGCTTGTTGGTAAGCTCTCAGAGATGACTCGGCTCCTCCTCAAGGAGGTGGTGTGTCAAGTAGCAGAGCTGCCTTCAGATCCAGGGTTTGTCTCCAGGTACTTCCTGGTGGCAAAGCAGATGGGGGGTTGATGCCTCATTCTAGATCTGCATGACCTGAACAAGTTCCTCAGATCACACAGCTTTCAGATGGTAACTCTGGCACAGATCATACCATCCCTGGAGCAAGGAATGTGGTTCTGCTCCATAGACCTTCAGGACGCATTCTTTCATGTCCCGATCCGTCTGTCCCATTGATGGTTCCTCCAGTTCAGAGCTGAGGGAACCCTTTACGAGTTCCAAGCCGTACCCTTTGGCCTAGCTTCAGCCCCCAGGCTCTTCACCAAATGCATGGCTGTGGTGGTGGCATACCTGAGGTGCCGAGGGGTCCGGGTGTACCTTTACCTGGATGACTGGCTGATAGCAGGTCTCTCCAGGCTGGAGGTGAAGCGGTCCAGGGAAGTGGCCTTCCAGACTTGCCTAGAACATGGCCTCCTGATCAACGAGGCCAAGTCAGAACTTGTGTCTGCGCAGGTGATCCAGTTAATTGGGGCAGAGCTAGACTCCTGCCGAGCCAGAGCTTGGCTCCCAGTGGACAGGGCAGAGGTTCTGGCCTCCTTTGCCCAGTCATTTCTGGTTGGGCAATTGCGCCCTGCCCGGGACATCCTGCATCTTCCGGGGTACATGGTGGCCTGCACCAGCACGGTCTGATGGGCCTGCTGGCATATACGTTCTCTTCAGTGGGAACTGGCAAGTCAGTGGTCTCAGTGCTCAGGTCATCTCAACCAGCTGGTCTCTGTGACCCAGAGGATGTGAGATAGCCTCCAATGGTGGCTTGTCCCATCCCACCTGCAGGAAGGGATTCCATTTGTCTGCCCCAAGCTGACTGTCATCCTGATGACTGATGCCTCTCTGATGGGTTGGGGTGCCCATTGGGGGAGCACAGAGCCCACGGGCTCTGGTCCCACCAGGAGTCCTGATATCACACCAACCTGCTGGAGCTTTGAGCGGTTCGACTAGCCCTGACCACTTTTGCTCTATTTGTTTGGGGTCAAGTGGTCCAGGTACAGACAGACAATACTACAACCATGTACTATCTCAACAGGCAGGGTGGAACACAATCCTTGTCCCTCTACAAGGAAGCTCTCTGCATTTGGTCTCTTGTGCTCAGCTTGGAGGCAGATCTCCTTGCCATTCACGTGGCAGGAGCCTTGAATCAGCTGGCCGATGCCCTCAGCCGGATAGGCGGAGCATCTCACAAGTGGTCTCTCCTCCAGGAGGTAGTGCAAGATCTGTTCTCCCACTGAGGAACCCCCCAGGTGGATCTGTTCGCCTCCAAGGAGAATGCGAAGCTGAGGCTGTTTCATGCTCGCCCCACTCAGCAGGGTTCACTGCAGGGGATGCCTTCTCGAGGCCGTGGACCCCAGGCCTCTTCTATATCTTCCTTCCACTTCCCTTGATTCACAAGGTGCTCATCAAGGTCAGGAGGGACAAGGCACAGGTGATCCTGGTTGCCCCAGACAGGCCACGGCAGTTCTGGCATCCAGATCTCCTCAGCCTCAGCTCCAGGCTCCTGAGGTGGCTTCCAGCATGCCCTGACCTACTCTCAGTCAACCAGGGGAAGGTACTCTGCCCGAGCCTTCAATCCCTGCACCTAACAGCCTGGTTCTTGAGCGGCCAGAGTTCCAGGCCTTGGGTCTTTCCGACTAGGTCCTCAGCATTGTTGAGGTGTCCCGTAAGGAATCGACCAGAAAATGCTATGCCTTTAAATGGAAGAGATTCTCCATCTGGTGTCAGGGCAAAGGATTGGACCCCTCATTCTGCCCAGTGGCTATAATTTTAGACTGTCTTTGGTCCCTCACCCAGCAGGGGTTATGGTCGACGACCCTAAAGGTGCACCTGGCAGCCATCTCTGTTTACCGGGCGCAGGCCAGTCGGGCAGTTGATGGTGCAGGAGAAGGTGGTCTGGTGCTTCTTCAAAGGCGTAGATCACTTATTCCCTCCGGTGCGTGAACCTCCACCTCCATGGGATCTACTGCTGGTTTTGGCAAAGCTCATGGGCAAGCCATTCGAACCTGTGCACAAGTGTGACATGTCACACTTGTCGTGGAAGACTGTCTTCTGGGTGGCTATCACATCAGCCAGAAGAACTGGGGAGTTACAGGCGCACTCCATTGAGTCTACTTACCTGGTCTTCCACAGGGACAAGGCTGTTCTGCGCTCCCACCCGAAATTCCTTCCGAAGGTGGTGTCAGAGTTTCACCTTAACCAGGTGATTACTCTGCCGGTGTTCTACCCCAATCACACCTTGGAGGCAGAGTACAGGCTCCATACTTTGGACCCGAGACGAACGCTCGCCTGTTACAAAGAGTGAATGATGGAAGTTCAGGGAGAGGTTCACCAGCTGTTTGTCACCTACCCTGAAGCCGCACGTGGCAGACCTGCAGCCAAGCAAACAATAGCTAGATGGAATACATCTTGCATTGACCTCTGCTATAGGTTTGCGGGTAGGGAGCCTCCCGTTGGGCTGAAGGCTCATTCCACCTGCCATACCGCTGCCTCGGTGGGTGCTTCTAGGGACGTCCCTATCCAGGAAATCTGCAGGGCTGCTACCTGGAAGTCAGCACCTGCAACTGTTCCTAATTTTCTTAATTCATTAATTATAAATTTGTCGTCCTCCCACCCTTCTCCCCACCCTCTACCCAACTGCCTTCCAAGCACTAGGCATAGCCTGACTCTGAATCCCTTGCATTAACTTCTCCAATATTTCTGTTGTATATTCCTATTCAGCTAATGCACTTGCAACTTTGCAATGCTTCACCATGTACTGTTGTGTTATTTGATTATGTACCTATTATCTACCTATAAACCATGTTTTGTTATTGTTATCCACCACCGCTTTCCCCCAGGATGCATCTGGAAATGAGCAGCTTGCTTAGTGTGCCTTTTGTGGTGAAACTGTCAAATAAATAAATAGATTAGCTAACTGCAATGTTTATCGTTACCAAAAGTATGACTTCCGGGAGTGGTTAAGGACCATTCCACCAGGGGTATGACCACTTCAAGAGCTTGCTTCAGAAATGTGCCCACTGCAGACATCTGTGTGGCCACCACCTAGAGCTCTGTCCATACCTTCACCAAACACTGCAGCCTGGACGTTGCCTCTAGGCATAGGGCTAACTTTGGCCTAGCTGTTCTGCAGGGGGTATCTTATTACTGGTGTGACAGCATTACAGCGACGACCATCTGTGTGCTGCAGTCGGTTTGACACTCACAGTGGCGAACTGGTTGTTGGAGCGCCATACACCCGGAGCGCTGCACCGGTATTGCCCTCCCTCCATGGTAACCCCCCCCTTCCCGAGGTGATTATATTAATGTTTCGGGGAGTGTGGAGGGCAAAGCCCTCTGCAGACAGATGTGCCCCGTTGCTTTCAGTGACATGGCAGTCGGGTGGCGCAGTTGCCAGGCGACAGTTTGCCTTAGACATTTTGGTGTCGCCATCATGATGGGTCGGCCTTTGGGATTTTGCGCTGAGGTGGTGGAAACTCTGCAGGGCCTTCTCTCTTAAGCCTCTGACTGCTGTCTTTCCTCCTCCTGCTGTGGTTTCCTTATACTGCCAGAACTGCTTGGGACTCTGTCCTACTGGTGTTGGCCTGCTGTAAGAGCCTCCTTTGAAGTAAGATAGTACAGTTATGTAAGGACTCACTGTTACAGTAGATTTTTGAGAGGAGCTCTTGCAGCAGGCCCTGATTTCCCCTCCCTCCTTCCCTCTGCTGTCTGCCTTTCTCGTTTTCCATGCAAGTGAGTTTTCTGCTGTCACTTTTCTTTATTTCAGGCTCTCGGGGAACCTCCTCGGTTCCTTCTTCCACCGCCTGCTTTGAGTCTTCGGCAGGAGAATTGAGGAGGGTGTGGGGGACCGCCCTGCTACGTAGGCTATGCTGACATTAGTTGACTGACGTCGGCTAGAGGGGTAGACTGCTAGCTAGATGTTTTCTGTGTGGTCCTGGCACCTGATGGCTTAGTCCTATCATTGTTGGCCTGCTGCAAGAGCTCCTCTTGAAGATCTACTGTTGCAGTAAGTTCTTATGTAAATGTACTATCTTCGAGAGAATCTCCTCCATTGAGCCACGGCTCACCCTCCCACCTTCCCCCTTGTTAGTAGGTGGCATAATTTGGCTATGGGACATCTCTGTCTATACATGGGTCATCCTGTTTGACTTTTGCCCTGTACTGAGTGTGCTGCTGTTCACCATTGCTGCTCCTGGTTATTGGGCATCGACGAGGCTATTTTTCATTTTTATCATCAGTCTAGCATGATGTTGGTGTCTCTATTGGACAGACAGAACTGAGGAGGTATGGGGCGGACCATGTTATAAAGGCGCCAATGATGTGCGTCATTATGGGTGGCCTCTGCTAGGCAAAAGTTTCCATGCAATCCTGATGCAGATGGCGACTACTTTCTGTAGGTGTGGCTCAATGGAAGAGATTCTCTCAAAGATCTTCTGTTACTGATAACAACTGGTAAGTAACTGCTCTTTCTTGTTGTTGTTTTCCTCCATAGCCATATACCACGTACCCATCCTCTCCAATCTTTGCTGTTTGGACTTGGTAGGTGCTTGAACTACCTTCAGCAGGAAGGACCTGCTGTTTGAAGGGAGTTGGGTGGAAAATGTTAGTGCCATGCATGAGAGACGGTTTGGATCCAGTTGTATGGATCCCAGTGCCAGCTCCATGAGCCAGGGTTCTGCAAGTGTGTGACTGTGGATGAATAAATACCACTAGAAGAAACATCTGTATTTGTAGCATTTTCTTTCTTCCTGAAAGGCCTTTTTAGGTCACCGGAATTCACCAAGGAAAAAAAAAATGAAGTCATAGTTTGTAGCCATTTTCAACTCCTGTGTGAGCAGTGTCTTTCCAATAGTAGTTCGGTAAATTTTATTTCACGCTGTACTATGTTGTCTAATTTTCTTTTCCAGAGAAGCTTATCCAGACTGCAACATATTAGAAGTCCGCCAGTGTTACGATGTGGAAAAGCTGATGTATCTGGATCATGAAAGGTAGGGAACACTTGTAAAATTACCCCCCCACCCCATCCAAGAATTTACTAGACTGTTAAAAAAAAAAAAAAAAAAAATGCAAACCTCTGTGTATTAAACTTATTAAAATGATCACAGTTTATATTCTTTTTCTCTAATTTGTAATTTTTCCACACGTCACAGTATAGTAATCTAAAGTAGACTTGAAAGGCTTGTACTTAACTTGGTTTGTTTGTGTCTTCATTGTCCCACCCTGGAACCTGTGGGTAGCCAGGAACATCACTGAAGATCGATGTCTTTCTCCTGTGAAGAGTTACTAACATACTAAAATGCCAGCAGAATAGGCCTAACGGTCTTTCGAGTCTGCTCGATTGGTCAGCCCCCACCCTGGGTGCTGACCTTGCTGCCCCCCTCGCCTTCTCTGGCTTCTCCCTTCCCAGTTCCGGATATTCTTGCTGCATTGGATTTTGCTTCCAGAACCCTTCCCCTGTACCTGTCCCAGCCCCTCTTGAACCCCTCCACCGTCTCTGCCTCCACCAACCCCCTAGGCAGTGCATTCCATGGCTCCACCACCCTCTCAGTGAAGTAGCACCTCCTGCTTACACCACTCAACTTTCCCACGCCTCTTACCAGCTGACCACAGAGTGGTACTGGTACTGGTGGTGAAAGTACAGTAACTAGGGCCGCCAGCACAGTTAGAAGATCACCGCTTGTAGTGCGGACGACCCTGGTTTGGGAGTGAATTAGGGGTTTCTTGAGGGCCCACTGGGGCGGTATTGGATCGAGAAGCTATGGCACACTCTCCACCTCTGATTGGGGGGGGGCGGTCGAGTGACTCCGGTCCAGGGCTTGCGGGTGACCACAGGCCGCACCAATAGTGGAGCACCAGCTTGTAGTGGTCTGGGGGGGGGGTGTCTCTCATGCATGTTGTGTTCATGCCATAGTGTCCAGTTGGACACACCCCTGAAAGAAAATAATAAAAAAAATATATCTTCCCGGCCTGCTCAGTGATGCCCCCACATCTCTCCATGTGGCAGACCTGGTCCCCACTGCACCCAAGATACAGATGTGACAGGGCTAAGCGGGGGGCCCTGGAGGTTCCGTCCTGGGAGGTAATCCAGGGGGCACTTTGGGTGATCCCGGGTTGCCTGCGGAGGTGGGGGGCTGAGTGGGTTGCCGCCAAAGCACAAAAAGCATATTAAGTAAAAAAAGAAAATTGTGGTGACTGACAGGTGGGCAAGGGGACATGGGAAGGAACGAGAGGGTGTTTGGGACCACAGATCCAGATCCAAGGGATAACACCTTTCACAGCAAATGTAAAATGTTCCTTTCAAAACTAAGATAAGGCTTAACAGCTACTATTTGCTGGGCTGGGAAGGGGGTTAGTGAGTGCTATTTTGCTGCATAGCAGGATCTATTAGTGTCTTTGTCCACCCCCAGAAAAATTGAGGTGCCACAATACAAAGTGCCAAATTGCATTTTAGAATAAAATAGCCACATTCTGGTTTCACAGTTTACTAGTGTCCATATCAGTGGAGCAGTTTGAAGGACATGATCCTGAAAAGCACTGTGAAAGATATCTGTATTGCATTTTTCTTCACAGTTTATTTACCCAGAATAGTCCGTCCAAGATTCAGCATCTCGTTTCTAGTGGTGGCCTGCTACTTTATTTCCAGTTTCTGACCAGGAAAGGCACACTAAGCTGTGACAGCATGTTTCCAAGTACATCCTGTGGGATGGGTTACTTAAACCTGTTTTATTGACGGGGGGGATGCGGCCCATGACACTGGTGGAACAGTCCTACTCTTATTTGATAAGTGCCATGGAATTTTTAACTTCCTCCTGGATGGTGACCAGAGATGGACAGAAGGAACCTCATTTAACATCTCAATCAAAGGACAGCACCTCAGTAGTGCACACCGTCCCCCACCTCATACTGCACTGCAGTGTCAGTTATGGCTTACGGTTATTACCCCAAGTATCTGGTGTGGGGCTGGAACCCATGACTCTCTGATTTTCCAGCCTCAAATGCAAGCATGGTAACCCATGTCCACAGTTGGATGGACTGAAACATTGATACGTTAAGTGACTTGTCCAAGCTCACACAGTGAATATTTGGCCGTGGTCAAGTATCAACCTGCGTTCTCCCTGCTCCCAAGCTGGTGCTTTAACCATTACCCCACACTACTGAACTGCAATATGCAGAATGTTAAAGAACAGAGGGGGTCATTCATAGTTTTGCAATTTACCTTTTTTTTATGTTTGCTTGTGCACACAGTATTGCAGAGGTGTGGCAGTGTTTGGCCAATCCGGCGAATGCTTTCAGGTGCGCATCCCTTGGCCACCAATCAACAAGGAAGCTGCTGATGACTGCAGTTTCAGAGCGAGCACCAGACTTGAAAGAAATCTGCCGCTCCTGTCAGAGACAGTTTTGTCATTGCAGCGGCAGATCTCCCCCCTTTCCCGGCAACCAGACACATTCCAGCCATGCGCATTACAGTGCACAGTAATGCTCATGAGTGGACTTATCAGTAACTTGTTAGCTCAGTTTGCCTTTCCTAGTGAAATAAATAAATGAACCACACCACCACTTTACATAATTGCTGCCCTCCACATACTCCCCCCAAACCCGACATCAGGGTGCCCAATCCCTGTGTCAGTATGCCCCCCCACCTAGTATTGTGGCACACTGGGAGCCCACCCCAGTGTGCCAAAGTAATTTATCTTTTCTGACACCAAGATGCCCACCACGTGTTGGATGTGCCCCCGCCATGCCCCCTTTTTTTCAGCCAACCTCGGGTGCCCAGTCCCCGGGTTGGTGTTGATTCCCTCCACTAGTCAGACACCGAGTCACCCAGTGTGCCAAAATCCATTTTGTAATATTTCACCCAGAAAAAGAAAAACAGTCCCATGACATATTTTTTTTTAAACCTGAAAAGAAGAAAACGGTCCTCTTTGTTCCTGCTGGCTCCCTTCCCAACCCGCACCCTCCCTCTGCTTACCTCACCTCCCACACACACACACACACACCCCTTACCTATACTTACCTCCAGAGGTCAGGAGCAGCATCTTCTGTGGACCAGGAAAACGTCTGCAGTCTTCAAAGACCAACTGGGAACTGAAGAAATGACGGTAAGCCCTATAATGGCAGTGAATGGGGGATTTTCAATTTAGGTTGATATCTCAGCCAGTTTTTGGAGTTTTGGTCCCAAATTTTCAACTTGGGGTTCTTGGGACCCCACCTCGTGAACACTGGCACTGTCATTTCATTTCTCATCCCAAAAGGTGATTTTGTGGCCGCTGCACGGAATCACCTTTCGGGACCGATTTAATGAAAGAACAGTGCGACCAGTTAATGAGGGTGGGGTCCTAAAAGCCCATGTTGCAAGTTTGGTGAAAAATCAAAAAATGATCATGTGAATTTGTTGCATTGTGCAGTTTGTACGCACGTGCAATCCTCGCCAATTTTAATATTTTCACTCCAAATTTCCAACATTGCCATTTTTTTACACCTCCTTGTGAACAATACAGCTGTCATTTTTTGCATGCTGCCCGAAACATGTTTTCACACCTGTGGCACAGAATGGCACAGTCGCTATGCGAAATCAACTTTTGGGACAGATCAATGAAATCAGAGTGCCACTGTTCATGAGGGGAGGTCCCAAAAAGTCTATGTTGAAAATCTGGTGAACAAATTCAAAAAAATGACTGCGTTATGAGCATGTGTTACGCAATTTCTACGCATGTTTGTAACTTTGCCACTTTTTTATATTTTCACTCCAGATTTTCAATATTGCCATTTTTTCACACCTGCTCATGAACAGTATAGATGCCATTTTTCACATCCTGTCCAAAATGTCTTTTCGCACCTGTTGTGCTGAATGGCGCATTCCCTGTGCGAAATCACCTTTCGGGATTGAGTAATGAAATGTAGTGCCACTGTTCATTCGGTGGGGTCTCTAAAAGCCCGTGTTGAAAATTTGGAGTAAAAATATCAACAAACGCCTGGGGCGTTAGGGTTTCCAACCATAACGCCCCACCCTGTACAGACTGACAGATGTCGGGGGATGTGGCTTAAGGTCATCGGGCATAATGCTTATGCCATTCCACCCCCACCCTGCAGCCACTGACAGGCATCGAGGTGTGACTTGGGGTCTTCAGTCCTAACGTTCATCCCATTCTCCTATACTGCACCCATTTCAACTTATTTCCTTATGGAATGGTGTGAGCATAAGGGCCAAAGACCCCAAGGCACACCGTGACACCTGTCAGTGTCTGTGGGGTGGGGTGGAATGGCGTGAGTATTATAGCAGATAACCCAAAGGCACACCCCAACACCTGTCAGTCTCTGCATGGTAGGGATTAGCATTAGTTCAACACTTCACTGCCATTCCTATTATGCATCTCTCTAACTCATGCAGTACTAATGGCAAAACCAGCAAACAAACATTCGGCATTGACAAATGCTTGTTTTAATCAGGTATTTAATGACCGCCTGACACCAGCCTGTTCCCTTCTTCCCCTGGTCCCTCAGCCCCATCACCCACCTTCTTTAGGACTTACCTCTGCATAGTTCTTCACGGGTTACCCCCCCCCCACGACAGGGACAGAGGGGTGGCCGATTCCATCGAGGCTGCTTTCCGACTTCTCAGTGGTTATAAATCAAGACATAACCTGATAAATTAGTTTGTCTATCCTATCTTTGAATATATTCTTGATAGGGGAGTCAGCATGTTTAGGCATGGAGTTCCATAGTCCTGTTACCTCCCTCTCACTTGGCCTTTCTCTCACTACTACGTAACCTCACACGTACTGGCATCCGTGCTGTGGTTACACCTCATTGTTAACTGCAATCAGTTTGTCAGCTTTTCTGTTGTCAGTTGTTCCTTGCTAAATCCCTGCTTGCTGCAGTCTCGCCGACTCTGGATCAAAGGTTTCTGCCTCGCACTTACTGTTTAGACATTGTTATTTTCCCCCTGTTTGGACTATGTATTCTCCACTTTATCTGTTGTCACAGGCTCAAAAGCTCTGGCACTTACCTTGTACACGTTGTACCTACTGCTGCCTTGTCATAACTATTTGTTTTTACTATTTGTATGTCTCCATTCATAATGCTGTTTTTGTCATTATTCTTCTGCAACTTTGTAACCTCCTAGGTCATGTCTGAAAATAGTCATTTCAATGTCTAGTACACCTACCCGGTAAACAAAAACTAAATAAATAAATGTGTAAAAGTGTCTTTGCTTAGTTGTTTTCAGATTATACTGGACTAACCTGTTATTTAAAGGGAAAGTCCCCCTCAACCTATTTTCTGTATACATGTGTAGTTTGTATGCATGAACAATAATTCCCCCTTTTGCATACCCCTAATTTCATCCTAATTTAAGTATAAATGAGATTGCTTCACTCTATCTTGCGCTGGTGTGAAAACCTGTTTGTCTCCATTAGGAAAGGGTGATGACCCCACTCATGCAAGGCATCATAAGAGTGGATTATGTGTACCTGTACAAGCAAGCAGAAATTATGCTCAGTTCTGTTACATGTCTTGTGAAGTCCCTGTATTCTCTAAAAGTGTTTTCCTTTCTAACTCAGATACACATTAAACTACAGAAAACAGCAAGGCATGTACTATGTCTTGAAAAGTTTCATGGTCAGCATAAGACAAGAACATAGAAACTGCAGAGGACAGCAGCAACACTGACTAATACAGTATAATCACTGCAGGTTTTAGCCGTAAAACATAACAACATTCCAGGCTGCCTTACATGAATCCAATCATGACCTTCCAATGGATTCAAACAGGTTTTCAGGGCAGAACACAGTAAAGCAGCCTCATTTATATTTAAAGTAGGATGGAATTAGGGGGATGCAAGAAAGGGAATAATTATTCATGCCTGCAGACTACACAGGGATACAGAAAATAGGTTTGAGGGGACTTTCCCTTTAACCCTCATTTTTAAAGCCCACTGAGGCCATAAGTTCTTGATCTTGAAGAATATCATATACCAAGAGGCGGTCACTACCAGCTCTCTAGTTTCTAGGATCATTAAGCCTGATTCGGCCAGTCCTTCCTCCTAAGTAAGGTTTTTCATTCTTTGTGTAATTTTTGTTGCTTTCCTCTATATGCCCTAAGTGGTTCCAAAGTCCCTTTTAAGTGAAAATAACCAATATTGGGAAGCATGTTCAGTATTGGGCCTCATCAGATTTGTAAACAATGGCATAACAACCTTTTTGTTCCTAGATATGAAGTGTCTTTTTAATGCAGCTGATTGTTTCCCTTGCCTTATTATAAAAGAGCAGTGCTTTGAACAAGAAAGTCATTTGAAACAGTGATTCCAAGGTCCCTTTTGTCAGCAGATTCTTGCAGTCTGTCTCCCTTTAATGCAGTATTTATATTTTTGATTTTTTTCTGCCTGTATGAAGGATTTTGTTTCTATGTTTAGTACCATATTCCAAGTATCAGCCCAAGGAACTATCTTGGCTAAGCTATATTGAAGTGTGTCCGTCTTCCCTTTGTTCTCAGCAGTATAGCCCAGTTTAGAGTCGTCAGCAACCACACAGTAACTCCTTTAGACATGTCTCCTGGGAAAACATTAAATAATAGAGGGCCATGTACCATTCTTTGTGGGATTCCACTTGTGGCTTTGGCCTCAATTAACATGACCTTTTAACCTGACCTTTGGCGTTCAAGAGCATACTTATTAATTTACCCATTTTACAACATAGCTATTGACACTTAATTTAGTTAGTTTCTTGATCGCTTAGAGAATTGTGTTGAAAGCTTTAGAAAAGTCTAATAACATGACATAAGCCACAGTAGCTGAGTCTAGGCTAAAGCTCACAGGTTCATAAAAGGGGACTAGGTTTGTAACATATAACCTTTTAGAATGGAATCCATGCTAAGTAGTGTCATATAACATCTTCACTGTGGATATCTCTTCCATTGGGCTGAGGACGCAATATAGTGCAGTGGTTTAATGCTCTGAGCTGCAGATCTGGAGACCTGGGTTTGAATCCCACAGCCCCAACTTTATTTTTATTTATTTAGCTTTTGTTGACGGGGTAAGTGCACTAGACAAATCCTGCCTATTTTCAGGCACGACCCGGGGGAGGGGGATACAGATGAATGCCAACTGACCTTGAACCCGATTAAGCTGTTGGTGGTATTTTTAGTGAATGAGGGAAATTTGGCCAGGACACCGGGGAAATTCCCCTACTCTTTTCGATAAGTGCCATGGGATCTTTAACATCCACCTGAACTACCACCAATCCAGGCAGATGGGACCTCGGTTTAACGTCTCATCGAAGAGCGGCACCTCAGAAGTGCAGCACCCTCTCATGCTGCACTACAGTGTCAGTACTGGGATATTAACCAGGTGCCAGATGTGGAACTGAACCCACAGCCCTCTGATCTCCCGGCCTCAGAGGCGAGTGTGCTGCCTACTGAGCCACTGACACTACTTTCATACTGTGTGACCTTGAGCAAGTCATTTAACTTCCTTGTGCTCCCAGGTTGCACCTGTAAACAAGCTTTCAGCTTAGTGTGTCTGTACTGGTAAAAACCAAAAAAACAAAACAAAACCAAAAAACCCTTTGGGAACTGTAAGTCATCGTTGTCAGGACCACTTGGAAACTTTTGCTAACTGGGGGCCACCCACAATGATGTGCAGTGTTGGTGTTTATTTAATCATGGGTGGCCCCATTGATCCTCAATTCTTTCTCCCACCACTGACCACTCATTACATCTGCAGAGGAACAAAGCCATTGATTCATCAACTTTATTATGTTTTAAAACTTTGGTTTCTCCTGTCGACATTGTTCATTAATGCCACCATCAAAAGAACCTTTATTTAGGATTTGTACCTTCGGTTACAAATTCTACAGGGATGATGCTCACATGTTTTGTGTTTGCTATTTGGGTCTGTCCCACAACATCAGGGCCTGCAGGATCTGCCAGGGATTCAACCAGGCAATGGCAAAAAAGGCTGTAGAAACCTTCGCCATTAAAGCCATGGAAGCTCAAGCCAAGGCCACCAACTCTAAACTGGCAGCCTCATTGATCCTCCGTTCTTTCTCCCACCATCGACTGCTCGTCAGATCTGCAGAGAAACAGTACTGTCGATTCTTCGATGTCATAATTTTTTTTTAAACTTTTATTTCGGTTATCGATATTATGCCACCATCAAAAGAACCTTTATTTAGGATTTGTACCTGCTGTTACAAGTTCCACAAGGGTGGCGCTCATATGGTTTATGTTTGTTACATGGCTGTGTCCTACTGTACATCATCAGGGCCTGTAAAATCTTCCAGGGATTCAACCAGGCCACCAGGAGATAGTGAAGGAAGGCCCTAGAAATCTTAATTGCCATTAAGGCCATGGAAGCTCAAACCAAGACCACATGCTCCAAGTCAGCTTCTCATAAGAACATTAAAGTTACAGGCAAAAGAAGATAATTTGCCCATTTTAATTACCTGGACGTTCACTTTAAGAGTTTCTGTGGTTATCCTCAATCTTCATGTATTTTTCCAAGTCTACCTTTAAATATGTGATCATATGCCACTATCCTTAGAGCACCAGTTTGCACTGGCAACCGAACAAGATAGAACATGTCACCTAAATAATCAGCTGCTAAAAGACAGTAGAACATAAAACATTGGAAAACCTTCATTGTAAACTTTTTTCAACAAATTTGGGGTTAGTGGGGAACTTAGATGCTGTATGGGCAGCAGCCAAGAGCCATATCAGGGGGTACTATTGAGGTTAATGTCTGGAAGGAACTGTATGAATGAAAGAGTAGCTCCCTCCTGATAATTAGAGAGACAGACAGAATACTGAACTCCACCTCAATAGAGGAAGAATGGATAAGTCTGAATGAACTTAGTGACAAATATCAAGTTCTACTAAGAGATAAAGCTGAAAGAGCTATTTACAAAACTAAGGCAAAGTATATAGAACAAGGGAACAGGGCAGGGTAGTTGATGGCCCTACTATTATGTAAGCAGGAAGCCTTCAGAACAATAATAGGAGTTTGTAACAAGGAAACAGGTACACTAGTAGTAGAGAAGAGATGCAAAAGACATACACAATATCAGCAATAGCAGTAAACCGGTCACGACAAGTCAGTAATTTCAATAAATATCAATAAAATAGCAGTGTATCAATAATATAAACTACCTATAGCTGCCTTTCGAAAGCATCTCTCAATAGATGGGCCTTCAAACCCCACTTGAAAGCCTCCACCGATGGAGCCTCCCTCAGAGATCTTGGTAGCGAGTTCCACAGGGCCGAGCCAGCCATCTCAAATGCACAGTCTCCCAGGGTTTTCAGCCAGGCCCTGGGAACCACCAGGAGGCTCCCGGTGGAGGAGTGGAGTGAGTGCACAGGGCAGGCAAGGGACAGAAGGTCTCTCAGGAAACCAGGGCCCGAATCATATAGGAACTTATAGGTGAGCAACCCCACCTTGAAGGCAGTCCTTCACCTTATCAGCAGTCAGTGCAGGTCACACAGGACCAGAGTCACGTGGCAGGACCTTGGAAGGCCTGTCAGCAATCTGGCTGCTGCGTTCTGCACCAGCTGTAGGTGATGGAGAATCCCCCCACTGACTCCAAAGTACAAAGCATTACAGTAGTCTAGCTTTGACGTAACAAAGACATGCACTAGTGAGGGCAGGTCACTAGGTGGAATTAAGGCTTTGATCCGGGCGACGCTCCGTAAGTGGTAAAGACCACTCTGGACAACGGATGACATCTGTGCCTCAGGTGTCATCTGTTGTCAAGGATGATGCCCAGATTTTTCACCTTAATGGAAGCTACCAACTGGGTGGGGCTCAAAAACAGCTTCATTCCCAATCCGGCAGCAACCACATCACTCCGGTGACCAAGCTCAATCACTAGTACCTCCATCTTGTTGGGGTTGAGTCTCAGCCAGTTAGAGGACATCCAGTCTTGAATCTTGGCCAACAATTGTTAAGCACCTCCACTGCATCACTCGTCCAGTGAGCAAAGGACATATATAGCTGGGTATCATCTGTGTAGCAGTGAAAGCCCAAGCTGTAACATCTAATAATCTCACCCAGTGGAAGCATGTACACTGTGAACAGCACAGGCAACAGGATTGAACCCTGGGGAACACCACAAGGCAGGGGCTTTGGGCAGGAAGAGAAATTTTCCAACACTACCCGTTGCATCCTGCCCATGAGGTAGGACTCAAACCAGTTGATGACAGTACCAGTGAGTCCACAGAGCTCCCTGAGGTGATCCAATAGTACTTCATGGTCCACAGTGTCGAATGCTGAGGAGAGATCAAGGAGAACGAGAATTACTGGGTGTCTTCTCTCACCCTGAGGAGATCATTTTGCACCCTTACTAATGCTGTTTCTGTGCTATGCTTTGACCAAAATCCAGACTGGAATGGCTAATAGATGTCATAGGCCGCAAGGTGCACCTCAAGCTGCAGAACCACCACTTTCTCACCAACTTTCCCCAGAACTGGGATGTTGGAGGTTGGTCGATAATTCGCCAAGATGTCAGGGTTCAGTGATTGTTTCTTTAGGAGGGGTTTCACCAATGCCACTTTCAGGATGTCGGGGAGAAAAAAAAAAACTCTGAAAGCGAGCACCAGATGATCTCTGTGAACACTGGACCAACTGACAACACATCCCATTAAGAGACGAGTCGGGCCCGGGTCCATTTCACAAAAAGTGGGCTGCAGCTACGAGATTACCTCAACGTTTTCTGCCACTCCTTCCAGCCTAAACTCACCCCCAGGCAGTTGGAGTGCCTCTGACCGAGCAAGGCCCACCACTGTGGGGCAGGTTATGCCCCACTGAGAAATTCCAGTCCTAATGAAGGACATCCTGTCAGAGAAGACCTGAGCGAACTCCCCATGCTGGGCGACTGAAGCCGCTCTTTTCGGTAGGGTGAAGTAGCCTATCTACAGTCTGAATGAGCAGAGCTGGTCCATTCCTTCCTGCAGCAATCTCCCTGGACAGGAACTCTGCCTTCTTATGGTTGATTGCCCTTTGACCCTCAGTGGGTGGTGGCAGACCATTTCGACGGGGGGGGGGGGAGGTTAACGGGGAGGCCCCGAACAAGAACTCCTCCGTGCAATGATTGGACCAAGAGACTAGATCAGTTACTTCAAGCCCCAGTGAGAATACTAAGTCCAAGGTGTGGTTGTAGTCACAGAACCAATAGCTTGTGCGAGGCCCAGAGAGATCATCATTTGGAGGAAGTCCTGACCAAAATGCTAGAGTTCGTCATCGATCCAGGCATTAAAGTCACCCAGAATCAACCATCTGAGTGACTCGCACACCTTGTTGGTGATGAAATTTGCAACTTCCTGCAGGAATTCCCCTTTGTAACCTAGAGGTTGGTACACGAGGAAGATCCTGCAAACCTGCACCTGGACCCCTGCTCACAGTCACGCATTCAGTTGATGAAGTCTAACTCACTGGGTGCACGGAGAAGTTTAAGCCAGATCAAAAACAGATGACCACCCCCCACGTTTCCACCTCAGGCAGTGCACCACGGAGAATCCATTTGGGACATACGCCTCCAATACTGGACCTGCATCATCCCCCAACTTGGTCCACGTAATGCAAGCCAGATCCAGTGAGGAAATCAAGCCCACAATAATTGTGGTCTTGTTCCTAATTGATCTAGCATTGCATAGCACCACCCAAAGGGGGGGCCAGTGGAGGCTGCTGACCCACCAGCTACTGCCCACATGGTCTGGTGGGAACCCTGGGAATGAGCACTAAACACGTCTGTCCTCTCTCAAGGCCCTGTTTTGCCCCAGAGTGCCTCCTGGACCTGACCACCCTGATATGGCTCACCCCCACTACCCCCCCAGTGCTCCGCCACCTGCCGTCTCACCTCCTACCAATCCCAACCTCCATACAATGCCTTACCGCTTTTGCTGGTGAAGGTGGGTCAGAAATGGGGCAGAGGTTATGCAGCAGAGATGCTGAGTAGGTAATACGTGGGGGTCTGAAGCTCAAACACATCTTCTAACTACTAATAAAACCAGTAAAATCCCACTGCATAAATTATCCCCATCCTAAAACATCCCAACCACCTTCAAACAAAATAAACAATTCTCACCACAGGGGTCCTTTAGCATCAGTAACAGTAGCAGTAAACTGGCTAGGTTGAGCTGCCTCGGAGGTGGAGATTATGGTAATGAGTATAATGAAATAGCCAATCAGAGGAGAGTTAGAGGGTGTGAAAAAGAATTTCCTCACATTCCCACTTAATCGGCCTCCCCTCTAATCTCATGCTGTGTCCTCTTGTCCTGCTATTTTTCTTATATTTAAACATGTTAGACTCTTTCACCTTGTTAATGCCCTTAAGATGTTTGAAAGTTTTGATCATATCACCTCTCTCCCTCCCTCCTTTGCTCAAGGGTATACATATTGAGCTCCATTAATCTGTCCTCATATGTCTTTTGATGCAGTCCCTGCACCATTTTGGCTGCCTTCTCTGGACTGCCTCAATTTGGTTAATGTTCTTGTGAAGGTGTGGCCTCCAGTACTGCACGCAGTACTCCAGATGGGGCCTAACCAGTGTCTTGTAAAGAGGGATTATTACCTCCCTCTTATGACTTGTGATACCCCTACTGATACACCCTAACATCTCCCTAGCCTTACCCACTGCTTTAGAGGTCTGCTTGGATGATTTCAGGTCATCGATGATGATGATGATGATGATGCCCAAGTCGCTTTCTTCCTTTGTGACTGCCAGCAACTTTAAATTGTTTAAAGTGCTTTAAAATAGTGGCTAAACCAGACTGCCATGATTTTTGTTTGCAGTGTTTAGGTCCAGATTACTATTGTGAACTTTGCTCAAAATTGTGTTCAAAAAATTGTAAAAAAAGAGAGCCAAAAGATTAGAAAAAATTGCCTCTCAGTCTTCTTCCCCCTCTGCAAAGCCTGTTGAAGAGGGGTCCTCTTCTCAATCCAAACATAGACAGGTCCCCTAGGGACCCCACAGAAAATAAGTGTGATAAGAGTTCTAACAATAATAATAATGGTGACCAGCCCCAAAAGAGACATGGAGACCAGGTCACTGATTCAGTGCCTGCAAAAAAAGAAGTTTAAAGAAAAACATAGCACTGCCTCTCCCATGTTGAGGCAAAGGGAGACACCAGTGGCTAATAATAAAAAAAAAAAAAAGAGAAACAAATATTGAAAAAGACTTGCCCTCTGCTGAAGAAATGGCTATGGTCTGGCACCTTTATCAGACTGTTCAAAGCATGGACAATATATTTAATGCCCCTTCTACTCCTCACAGTCCAGACCCCTTTATGGACAAGACTATGACTATGGTGGGGGGAATAAAGATGCTGATGAGGCAGAGGGCCAACCTCTGGAACCTGATGTATCCCTGATCCAGAGAGCAATTCAGGGCATTCTCTAACACGCCTTTTAGGGGATGGGAGGGGTGCCATATGGGATGTCATTCAGTAACATTCCTCGGGTGCTGTCCTCTTTCCTTATGTCTCACCCACATAGTCTTATAATGGAAGGAGAAACCCAGGATGGCCATCCGGTTGGACAGTTTCATACTGAGCCGGCCCCTCTTCTTATCTTTCTGTAGGGGCCCGATAAGGGGCCCCTCAGGACTCAGGGGGGAGCCTCTTTCCCCCATCCTCCACCATCACTGGTGCCATGGGGTAACTGTATCCCAATACATCTTACCCATAAGTAGAGAGCACTGACTGCGCCATCCGCGTAAAGTAGTGGGTAACATTACTTTTCCCAGTGAGGGAAGAGTAGAACAGGGGGTTTCACAAACAATTGATGTTGAAAGTTTAGAAGGTTTATGACAGTGCCTGTTGTGCTGTCTTTTGCTTGTTTTTGGGCACTGTGTTGGGGAATAGAAGGTGGGGGGAGGGTTAATTGGTGTTGTTCAAGGGATAGGGAAGGGGTAAGGGGGGATGCTGTGTTCTATAAAAGTAAGAAAAATTATCAAATGAAACTAAATGAATCATCAAATGCTTTACTATTAAACTACAGTTGGAGAATGTCAATATGGGTTATGGCAAGATAAAATGTCACCCTTAGAGTTTATCTTGTGGAATGTCAGCGGCCTGAAGACAATCATCAAGAGGAAACTGGTGTTAACGTATTTGCGAAAAGAAAAAGGGGATGTAGTCTTCCTTCAGGAACTACATTTCACCAAACGAGATGGATAAACTGGGTGGATCCTTCGGTGGGACTTTCCTAGGGGCTCCTTTTACCTCCCTAGCATGGAGTGTAGCCATTTGGTTTAGGCCTTCCCTAAGAACTAAAATGCACACTTACATCGCTGACCCACAGGGCAGGTATGTATTAGCAGATGCCATGGTGGAGGAAAACAGATGCACACTAGTGTCCTTGTATGGTCCTAATATAGATAGCCCTGAGTTTTTTCATCACCTGGCAGTATGCTGGCACCATACCCCAAAAATGTAATATTGGGAGGCAACTTTAATTCCTTTTGGGATTCGATGTTGGATCACTCAGGTACCCGATCTCATCCTCCTCACGAAAGTGTCTCGTCACTACAGCACCTAGCTAAAGAGAGGGCTCTGATTGAGGTCTGGAAGTTTCTCAACCCACAAAAACAAGAATTTTCCTTCTACTCTCACACACATCGAGTGTACACCCGGATTGATTATATATTGGTTTCCTCCACCTTTATCTGAGAAGAAGTGGAGGCATCATATGGGCCTATTGTGGTTTCAGACCATGCCCCTTGGGGATCTCCCTGGCTTCTGGAGCGTGTGCACCCTGCCAGAAGCAGTGGAGACTAGGCCCAGTCCTCCTGCAGGAGAAACAATACCTTGTGCAAATGGCACAATATATCAGAGTTCTTAACTAACAACAAAGTCGAGGACACCTCCCCCATAAACACCTGGGAGACCCTAGAAGCTTACAGAAGTGGAGACACAATATCTTATGTGGCCTACAAGAAAAAAACAAGATCAGAAAGAGGAAAGGAGGCTAGAGAAAGAGGCTGAACACTTGGAGGCCCACCTAATGGTGGGGGACAAGGATGTGCAGATGGGAGAATTGAGAAGATTGAAGGGCACACTTAATCAGCTCGCCTCACGGGTAATAGAAGGAGACCTGTTGATAACAAGGGCCGGCACCTGCTTTGAGGGTAACAGAGCAGGCAGATGGCTTGCATGGCAAATCAAAAGAAAACAGGCAGATAGGGTTATTCTTGAGGTTGAAAACTCAGAGGGACACATCTCTTCTGATCAAACCCAGATTAGTGAGTCCTTTTGGAATTTTTACCAAACCCTCTACACCTCGCAGGCCCCCCCCCCCGGATGTTTCACCAATCATCTTTCATAAGAATATTCCACTCCCTGAGCTATCACCTCCATCGGTGCCCATCTTGACCAAATGGTAACCCAGCAGGAAGTTAAGCACGCAATCTGGAAATTCAGGTTGGGCAGGGCTCCGGGCCTGGATGGGATTCCTATGAAATTTTATAAAGCCTGTTGGGGAGAGCTTTCCCACTTAATGGACCTTATGATGCAGGAAGATCTCTAGTCTGGCTGTCTCTCCCCCCCCCCCCCGCCACAGAGTTTAGCTACCATCACGGTATTGCCCAAGCCTGGGAAGGACCCCACCAAATGTGGGTCATATCGACCCATCTTGTTGCTTAATGCTGACTACAAGGTAATAGCAAAGGTTTTGGCTGCTAGGCTGGAGGGGGTCTTACCGGACTTGGTGTACCCAGATCAGGGTGGATTTGTTAAGGGCAGACAAGCGAAGCATAACATACGTCGAACCCTGAATGTAATGTTCCTTTGGGGTAGAGGTGCATGTGGTGATAATCAGGGCATCTTGGCTCTAGGCACCGAAAAGGCATTTGATTGGGTTGAATGGCCCTTTATGATTGCAGTCCTTGAAAAAGTCAACTTTGTTCCTTGTTTTTGTTTCTTTATTACCAGTCTAGATAAGTTTCCTAAAGCACAAATCCTCACCAATGACATCATATCCCCTGCCTTTAGCCTCACCAGAGGGACGAGTCAGGGCTGCCCGCTTTCCTCCCTACTATATGTTCCAACCGTTGAGGCCTTGGCTGCTGCTATACGTGCCCACCCAGACATACAGGGTTTCGACTTTAAAAGGCAGAAGCACGTTATTTCTGTTTGCTGATGATCTGCTTCTCTTTGTGGCGAACCCTTCTAGGGCCGTTCCTGTCCTCACGGAGTTATTCAGTACATATGACCCTCTCTGATATGCATCTCCCGCAGCAAAACCCCTACAGCGACATACATCGCTGCCAACAACAGCGCCATGTCACTGTAGGGGTTGCGCGCAGGACCGGGCAACACTTTCCCCCATCATGCACCCCTTCCCCGTACCCTGTCTGATTCGGAGTTGGGATCTATAGAAATGGGGGGTTGCAGGGGGCAGAGAAAAAACAGTCCCTGCTGTCTGAGGCTTCCTGCCGACTGAACTTCGCAGTCCACTGGGAGCCTGGTGCTGTGATGCCGGTCAGCGAGTTAGTTGTTGACTCGGCATTGTAGATCCGTCCTCTCTCAGGCCACAAGATCAATTGGGCCAAGTGTGAGTGGCTCCCCCTGTCTAAACAGAAAGTCCCTATCCAAGTAGGCGATGCAACTGTCCCCCAAGCACAGGCCATTAAATATTTAGGTATCACCCTCCCAAGTAAACTTTCGCAGTTGAACTATAAACCATTATTACATAAAGTACATGAAGACTGTAATTGGTAGTCCTCACTCTCTTTGACACTTATTGGTAGGGTTAATCTAGTTAAGATGTGCGTTCTACCACAATGCCTTTATTTGTTTCAGACACTACCAATATATATCCCTAGCAAATACTGTAAACCCTACAGGGTTGTGTTACATCTCTCCTATGGAAGAACAAGAGACCACAGATTAAAAGGGAGCTACTTTGGCAACCAGTGAAGAAAGTGGTTTAGGGCTGCCAAACTTCACCTCTATTTCCTAGTTGCACAACTGTCCTTTATGGTCAGCCTCGTCCAAGATGGAGATGAACCAGTGCGGGCCTGGGCGGGCGGAAAACGTAGATAATAGCATCCCACTATATAATAAAATCCACACCTCAGTGCTGGCAAAGCCAGTGGTGAAGGGAATGAAAAATCCTTTTACCAGGGCCACTTTGAAGGCTTGGATTGCTACTCACAAGCTGCTGAACTGTTTTCTGTCCTTATGCCCAGATGCTTCTATAGAATATACCCTATGGGACACACAAACCAAATTCTGGAACCAGTAAAAAGGGATCTGGGTAGCTGGTGTAGAAGAGAGATTTTTCCTTATATTGTACCTATACCGGGGGCCTGGGGGACTCTTCTTCCTTATCAGCAACTGGCTAAAGAATACTGCCTCCTTGTTTCTAAAATCTTTACCTATCTCCAAATTAGAACCAGATTGGTGGCACTGACGGGGATGAGACATCTCTCCAACTTTAGAGCACTCCCCATTAGAAGAAATCTGTGTTTGAGATCCACTCAGATCTATCTCCAAGCCCCTAGCCAAATGTTATAAACTCCTTCTGGGAGTCTTGCTGGACCTCTTCTCCTACTTAAGGGAATACTAGGAGGCAGATCTGAATCCTTTACACTCAGTGGGGGAGACTGGGAGGTGATTTTCTGAAAAGGTATGCAGTGTTCAGTTAATAATAGAATGAGAGCTGTACAGTACAGTATTCTGAACAGGACATATTATATGTCGGAGCTAGCCCACATAATTGACTCTGCCATCAGAAAACTATCCTAAGTGTAAAACTAACCCCAGAACATTTTTCCATATGAACTGGTCTTGCCTCAAGGTGCTGCCTTTCTGGAGTGATGTTGTCACACTGCTATCTAAAGCCTTAGGTACCCCATACAAGCTTGATGCCCTAGACATACTGCTTGGCCTTTCACGTGGGAGAGGGCGAGGGGTAGTAGGAGAATCACCCTTGTGGTGTCTGGGAATCATGGCTGGCAAACTTGTGTTGGCTCAAGGATCGGGGACCGATTTCCCCCCATTAGTGGCACATTGAGCAAGAGCCCTCCTGCAAAGTATGAAATTAGAACATACGCAATACTTGGCCTTTGATCAACAGGAGAGATACCTGCAACTGGGGGGACCATTGAAGCAGGCCTCAGGAACGTCTTGGTTCCCCACTTTTTAATAACTCCTTCAGACTGGGTCTTTTTGAGTCCAGTTGATTTTTCACAGCCTTAAGTTCTTGCCTTTACCTTTAACGGTTATAGTTTCTACTTCTAATTGATGAAGTGATAAATAATAACTCCAATGCTCGTGGAATGGGTAAGGCTTCCGTGTAACAAACAGTCTTTGTGGGAGTTTCCTTCCGGCTTTCATCTCCCACAAAAATCATTACTACAGATGCTTCCCTTCTGGATTGGGGAGCTCATCTGGACAGCTGTTCCATAAGTGGCATTTGGACTTCCAAGGAATCTGTAAGCCACATCAACCTACTGGAGCTCAGGGCTGTGTACTTGGCCTTAAAGGCCTTTGCCCCATGGGTCAAGGGACACACTATAAAGATCAGACCAGACACCACCACTGCCATGTTTTACATAAACAAGCAGGGTGGCACAAAGTTGGCTGTGCTATGCACAGAGGCCATGAAAATGTGGTCTTTGACCTACTCCCTGAATGTCAATCTCTCAGCGATTCATCTCCTAGGCAAGGACAACACCCTGGCATATGCCTTGAGTTGCATCAGTCAAGGGCACAACAAATGGACCCTGAACAAGCAGGTCCTGCCCACAGTGTTCAGGAGGTGGGGCACTTCAGGAATAGGTCTGTTTGCTTCTTACTTCAGACATCAGCTTCCACTATACTGCTGTAGGACCACAGCACTGGGCACTCTTCCAGCAGATGCTTGAACTCTAGTTTGGGTAGGGAAGTTTCTCTACGCTTTTCCTCCCTTCCCTCTGATTCACAGAGTGCTCCTGAAACTGAGAGACCACTCAGGCACCATGATCTTGGTAGCCCCAGATTGGCCAAGGCAACTGTGGTACCCCCTTCTACTAGCTCTATCTCACCAGAAGCCTATTCGACTTTCTCTATGCCACACTCTCCTGACTGTGCCTCAGACAGGGTTTTCTTACCCAGGTCTGAATTCCCTTCACCTCAAGGCCTGGTCCTTGAGGAGTTAGAATTCCCAGACACTCAGTATTCAGAACAAGTTCTAAAGATCCATCGTTTGGCTAAAAAAACTAAGTACTAAGAAAACGCATACAGCTAAATGGAAGAGGTTTTCTCTTTGGTGCAAAAGGAAACAAATAAACCCTCTCAGGGTTACATTTTCCAACCTTCGGGATTACTTGGTATACTTACAGTCCTCAGGTTTAAAGGCCTCATCCTTGAAGGTACATCTGGCTACAATTTCAGCATATCTTTCCACAAGGAAAGACAAGTCTATCATTTCACTGCCTGTTTTCAAAAAGTTTTTTAAAGGCCTGCTTCACCTTCAACCCCCAATTCGAGAACCTGTTCATCCTTGGGACCTCAACCTATGCATTGCCAAGCTCATGGAGCCTCCTTTCAAGCCCATGGCAATGGCCCACTTAAAATATGTCACCTGGAAAACAGTTTACCTAGTAGCCATCACCTCTGCTAGAAGGATCTCAGAACTTCAGGCTGTATGTATTGAACCAAACTACATTATTCCACACAAGGACAAGGTAGAGCTCAGAACAAACAGGAAATTCCTACCCAAAGGGGTTTCTGAATTTCACTTTAATCAGCCCATTACCCTCCCTGTCTTTTCCACTGACAAATACACTACAGGAAAACATAGGTTACATAGTTTAGATGTTAAAAGAGCCCTGTCCTACTATCTGGAGCAAACTAAGCAGTTCAGAGGCTCTACTACCCAGCTTTTCCTCACCTATGATGAAGTGGTTAGAGGAAAACCAGCCACTATGAGAACTATCTCTCAGATCGTTTCCGTATACAGTTTTGTTGTAACAAGGCTGGTAAACAGTCTCCTCAGGACCCACTCCACTAGGGGCACTGCTGCCACAGTGGCAGCCTCAAGAGACATTCCTCCTCGTGTTGTATGCAAAGCAGCCACTTATAAAACTGTACACACATTCACAGAGCATTACTATCTAGATGTGCAGTCCAGATCCAATGCCAGATTTGTCAGGGTGGTCCTGCAGAGCCTCTTCCCTAAATAGGTTCTGTACCCTCCTCCCAACTGCACTGCTTTGTAGTCTGCTACTGATGCTAAATGACCCCTGAGGTGAGAAGAAAAAATTACTCACCGTAGTAATGTTGTTTCTTCCAAGGTGTCCTTTAACATCAGTAACTTCTCACCCATCCTCCACTGGTAACCTACCTGAAGAGGATTCTGCCTTCTCTAGTTTGTGCCAAATTTGTTTTCATGTTTTGGGGAGTCTATTTTAAGCAAAGTTTCTCTTTATAGTATCCGGTTACTGTTTTCATACTGTTATGTGAGTCTTAAAACCTGTTAGGTCAGACTTTTGTGGGTGTCTTCCCAGCATAGCTTCAAAACAAATTCTGGCACCCTCTGGGCAAGCTCCACTTAGCATACCCCCTAACTCTCTTCTGATTGGCTAATTCATTATACTCATTACCATAATTTCCACTTCAGGGGCAGCTTAACCTAGCCAGTTTACTGCTGCTGTTACTGATGCCTTGGAAGAAACAACATTACTACGGAGAGTAATTTTTTCCTTCACTTTCCACAAATAAAATATAACCCCCCACTCACCCTGAATCCCTACACATTCACCCAATTCAATCAACCAACTTCAATACACAAATTATAACCATACACAACCACCATTTAACCAGTAAACTAAAAACACTCGCACCACCCTAATAATTAACAGCAATAAAATTATAAAAATAATAAATTATAGGGAGAATCCTGCAGTGGACTGCAGAGCAGAAGTCCCGAAAATATCAGTTACAAGTAATGCTCCACAATTTAGAGCAATGTCCAGTTCTTTACAAGGCAAAACGCATCAGTGCTCACACCACTGCATGATGATTTTACTCTGCAACCAGAGAAGAGAGGGAGACCTTTGGTCACAGAAACAAACCACTCAGTTATGAAGCTGTAAAATCAAAACAGGAGCTCCTCTGTCAGCTTCAGAGAACACACAATCAGTCTATTCCAGCAGAATAGTCAGAACTTTCTCTCCACAGAGAGGGGCTTTCACCACGCACTCTATGTGAACAGCAGATCTCATAAACAGTTCTGCTAGTTGGATTTGCAGTGTACTCACACAAAAAGGAGCAAACCATCCCCATACTGCCACCAGCTCCTTGGCCCGCTGTGAAGTGTCTTCAGGCAAACAGCCCCCGATAACATCCAGACAACTCTGTTCACCAGCCGCTGACCTCACCGACCTCTCTGTCAGTTCCACCTCTCAACTGCATGACAGCTCTGTTGGTCCCCTACTTATTGCTTCCTCCAGCAATAACTCATCCTTTGCAGTTTCAGTCGAGCTCCTCGCATAGTCACCACTCTCCTCCGGTCTGGGAGCAAACGCCTTCTTCGGTCCAGACAACATTATCAATGGTGTCAAAATTTGCAAATGTGAACTCCTTTGCAGAGCACTAAAATGATTATACCTAGAAAATAATAAAACTACCTCCTGTACTAACTTACTTGTCAGACCCTATCTACAACTTAAATCCCTATGCTTTACCTCTAAATTACTTACACTGCACGCTACAATAAAAATAAGTAAAACTACAGCACTTGTTGGATGAAATCCACATCCACTCAGCAGACTGATTAAGAATTCTCCTCTAGTTCTTTTTAAATTTAAAAAATCCTTGACATAAAGGGGCAGCGGGGGGTGTTTCATGTGCTCAGTTAGAGCACAGCCAGATGGCAGTCTAGTGTGGTGGCCATCTTGCTCCCTCCTCCTCACTCGTGTTTGCTCACAGTCACAGAGATTAGAGGTATAGTGGATGAGTTCAAATAATGGCAAGGCAAATTTTATTTTTTTAGGGACCCAATTCCGGAGGCTCTGGACACCGTACATATATGAAATACCAAAGCAATAGAAGCATTATAAATAAAAATAGCTAAAAATGAATAAAAACAGTAGGCTTAAAACAGGAAAGGCAAATGCCAGCAAAACTGATAGCCAAAACTGGTACTGTTATTAAATGGCTAGGTCAGTTGACAATTTTATAGCTCAGAAGATCCCCCTGATCTCAGAGTAAAAACAGAGACATTTTTAAGCAATATCGTGCTCCTGCAAATTACACAGGAACAACAAGACCATCTAGGGGCTTCAGTCACAGCATTAGAGGTACTAGGGGCCATCAAAGAATTGACATTGGATAAAGCGCCTGGCTCTGATGAGTCAACCTAAATTGTTATAAGGCCTTAACACAAGTGCCCAGTCCCCATCTAGCAGTGGTGTTCAATCATCTTCATGAAAATGGTCTTACTGAGACCTCTTTCACGGAGGCAACAATTACATTACTGATCAAGCCAGACAAAGATGCACAGCAGATGGACAGCTATCGTCATGTATCATCAATTTAGTTGCCAAAATCCTGGCAAACATTATGTCCACAAGACTAAGCAGGGTGTGGGATAGTCTGGTTAATAAGAGCAGATTGGCTTGATGAAAGGCAGGAACTCTCTTAAGCACCTCAGGAAGCTTCAGCATCTTAATTCATCACCTGGGGAGCCTGGAGCACCAGCTGCTCTGGTTTCCCTACATGCAGAAAAAGCATTCAACAGAGTATTCTGGCCTTACCTCTTCTATGTTCTTCAGAAGTTTGGCCTTCCAGACTCTTTTTTTTTAAGTGGGTAAAAGTTCTGTATACGAAGCCAGTGACTTACATTTTCTGCAGTGGAGTATTTTCATATGGGTTTGAATTGAGAAGAGGATACAGGTAGGGATGTCCTTTCTGTTCCTTGCTGTTTAATATATTTCTAGATCTCATAGCTTGCAAAATTTGGGATGCATGGGATGTAGTAGGTATACCTTGCAGCTGGCTCACTACAAGTTTCCTTTGTATGCTGATGACACACTGTTGCATGTTAGAGAGCCAAGGGCATCCCTGTCTGCAGTACTGAACATCATATGTGAGTTTGTAGTTATTTCTAAGCACAAGCTAAATGTCCCAAAAACAGTGGTCATGCCACTGAATGGCAAGTATATGGAAAACTGACATAACAGAACTAGGACTACAGTGGTCCCTTTGTAAGTTGAAATATTGGAGTATAGAGATAACTAAAGATCTGACTCCATGCAGAGCAATCCAGACAAGCTGGTAGGATTGATGACACTTGATTAAGAAAGGTGGTCTAGACTGCCTCTGTCCCTAATCAGAAGAATCTGTGTGGTCAAGATAAATGTGCTGCCAAGGCTCTTGTACCCCATCTCTATGACAAACACGGTCTTACCAATAAGTTGGCTTAAGAAAATACATTCTATGGGGTCCACTTTTATAGGGTTAGGGAAGGCTATTAGAAGGGCATATTCTGAACTGTCCTGGCCCAAGGCAAAGGAGGGTGAAACTGCCTAATTTCTTCCACTGTTACTTGGCAGCACATGGGAGTAAGCATCTGCAATGGTACAGGTGTTTCTTCTGTTGCGAGTGAAATGTCTTTATAGTGCAAAATTCTTTTTCTTAACTTTTATATTTTAATTTGTTGAAAAAACATACAGTTTGATATTCCACACATAAACATTACAGTAGATAATACATAACCTATGAGGGCACCACTCCTCTTAATATATACCTCCCTACCATCTATTGCTTTGAGATTCGTCCTTGGAGGTACAAGTAAACTACATAAACACACAGTACAGTTTATGATAAAGCTTTACTATGAGTCCATGAGCTACATGGTTTGTGCAGAAAAGTTCTAGTGGAAATGTCCAAAGTCTTTTCACCATCGATATAGTAATTTTATACCATGCTTAACCTGGTTAGGTGCACATAGTGCGCTACATACAGTTGATACCTTCCAGCAGTTAACATTACTAAAACCAGTGAATAACCTAGCCAGCACTTTAACTTACAAAAACGTAAATTTCTTGTATTTTCTCCAGGGCTCAAACAGAACTTGGTCTGGATAAACATTTAAAGCTAAACAACACTGAAAATCAGTAAAGTCACAGTATTTTGAGGGAATAAACTGGACCCCAACCAGGGGAAACTTAATGAAGAACTGTGTACTGTCTTATAGTTCTGAATGAGGTGGTGAGCTGTCCTAGGTCCAAACAAAGAAATAAAAATGCAGTCCAGCCTCAGTCAATTGCAACACAATCTTATCTGGGCACTTTTATTTCACCCACTTCCCATATAGAACTAATGCTGTTTGCAGCATTCAAGTGTCCTCTCCATCAGATGACAAATGCTGTGAGGCTGAAAAGTGAAGTTGTGGAACGGCATGTTTTTGACTCCACTTCAGCACTTCAGCAGGGTCTGTGCACAGATATATCTTCCCGTGATGGGCAATCCTCAGACGTGCTGGGAAAACCATGCCATGAGGGATAGAATCCTCCCTCAGCATGGCTCTCACTCCATCAGATTTCTTTCTCTTCTGGCATGTTGCGCAGCTAATATCAGGGAAAAGCCTGACTTGGTGGGCGTCTTGCAGCAGAGTCCCCTTCCTGTGTGCCAATGCCATTATATAATCCCTGGTCTCCGTGCCGTTTGTGACAACCACAATCATCCTGGGGGCCTCTGAGTTGTCGGGTTGTCCTCTGGGCGTTACTCGGTATGCCCTCTGAAACTGCTGCAAGTTGGTGGATGCTTCTTCTCCTAACTGCTGCCCAAAGCAGTCTCTCAAGAAGAATAAGAGGTGATCCCCCTCATAACCTTCTGGCATCCCGAGGATCCTTATGTTCGGGGCCTGAATTTGATTTTTGAGGGTCTCCAACCTCGATTTCCAGTGCGAGCTCTCCTTAAGCACTGAAGAAACTGCCCCCATGGCGGCATCCACCCTCTTGGGTGCATCCATGGCTGTGGTTTGCACCCCTTCCACCGTGGTTTCCAAGGTAGAAACTCAATTACTCAGTCCATCAAATTTATCCATCAAAGTAGTTACTGATTTAATCAGTTTAGACAGCTTAGACACGATCGTTTGGAACATTTCCTCTGGGGCGTCTTCCGTACTTTCCTCAGATCAGCCTTGTGCAGATCGTGTGACTGGAGCTGCAGGAGCATTTGTGGTTGATCCTTGTGAGGGTGCCCCATAATGTGCAGTTAACAATCTGACACATACCAGTATGTTCCGTTTCTTGAGAAGCCTTAGGAAATCAATGTTTTAATGTAAATTATTAACCGAGAACTGCTGAGCTGTATTAGTTTGTTGTTCTCTTGCTTGGGCTCCACAACGCCCCCCCAAGTAGTGCAAAAATTCTTGAGCAAATCATTTGTATTATTATACAGTCATATAGGGGTGTAATGTCGTAGTATGCATATGATGTCTAAATATATGTGATGTAGAATGCAAAACTATGAAAAAATTCAGTAAATTATACTAAATGTAAAAAAGTATCTTTAAATATGTACAAGTTCCTGCTATACACCGTTTCCTCTGGCAAAATATTTTACCTAGATACTACCTTTTGTGAGAACCACCCTTTTCTTCTGTTGGTTTTATAATTACCCCTACTAGTTTCAGCATATGTTCCCTCATACCCTCCCTAGCATAGTTTTCCATTAGATTTATAGTCTCCAATGGTGATGGATTCTAGGCTGCCCTATAGGCTAAAATCAGATCTCTCCAGAGAAAATAATTTCAGTTCTCTTAGTCTATCGTCATATGACATATCCCTCAATCCTGCAGTTTCTTTAGTTAACATCCTCTTAACCCTTTCAAGTCTGTGTATATTCTTCTTTATGTGTAGGCACCAAAACTGCCCTCCGTACTCCAAATGTGGCCTAATCAAAGACTGGTACAGTGGCAGCATCACCTCTCTTCTGCTTCTCATATTTTTTGAGATGCACCTGGATATTTCACCATCTCTTTAAATTGCCTATCCCATGTGAAGCTATCTGTTACTCCTTTTCTTCAGCAGAGGATTTTTAAGTGCACATTGTCAATCAAATAGGTGGCTCTAGGATTTTTTTCTCTCCTCTAAGTGCAATACAGAACATTTAGTTGTACTACAGATCTTTTTTTTTTTTGCCTGAATACTAACCTGTTGATGTGTTGTGAAGCCCCCTATTTTTTCATCATCTATAAACGTTAGACTATCACGACTCCCACACATAGAAATTAAAAAGTAGCAGGCCCAGGACTGATCCCTGTGGGATGCCACTTGTTGTCACTTCTGCCCAATCTGATGCCTCACCATTAACCTTCACCTTCTGCCTCCTACCCATCAACCAGTTCTCAGTCTATTTGTGTAACACACCTGCATACCAATTTGTTGGAGTTTGTTTAGTAAGTCAACATGGGGCACTGTGTTGAAGGCCTTGGAAAAATTCATGTAGACCATGTCCACTGCTCTACCTTCATTCAGTGCCTTACAAACTGGCTCATAAAAATTTAATAGATTGGTTAACTCATTGGCTCTGAGAAGCCATTTTGAATTAAGGTTCAGCAATGGAATCCTCTGACTTCGAAAAGCACTATTGGAGCCAGCATGATCTACTGAGTTTAAAACCATGTTGTGTTTTGTCAGTAATGTTATCTGTGAACCAGCTATCTGATTTCTCTCTTATGATTTTCACCATTAACTTGCATAACACTGAGGTCAGGCTTTCCAGTCTATAATTCCCTACATCAGATATTGACCCTTCCTTGTGTATGGGAACCACAATAGCTTCCCTCCGATCTTTTGGGGGGCACTGCCTGTTGTTATGGAGTTATTAAAGAATTCAGACAGTGACTCACTTAATTCTTTAGCCAATTCTTTCAGTACCCTAGGATGGATATCATCATGTCACGCAGACTTGTTTTGGTCCAGATTCTTTAATAATTGATGTACTTCCTTTGAATCAATTTTATAGTTTAGACAACTTTTTGATAGTCTCCAACCCCTGTTTTTGTTGAAAACTGAGCAGAAATATGATAGGCTGCAATGGTAAACCCCTATTTTTGTTGAATACTGAGCAGAATTATGATAGGCTCCAATGGTAAACCCCTGTTTTTTGTTGAATACTGAGCAGAAAAAGTCATTGACTTCCCCAGCCATTTCTTTATTATCATTAATAACCATATACCCATACCTAATGGGTCCTGTTGTCTTCCCAGACTGTTTGTTTATTTATTTTTTTTTAAATCTCTATTTTAGCCCTCCTACATCCTGCGGACCCTGACCCTTCGGGAGCGCCAAGGAGTCATCCCTCTGCCTCTCTTGCTCTGCCCGATACTTAGCACCCAGTCCCCGTATACCTGTGGCCTCTCCCTCCCCCCCCGAGCAGGGCCGAGGTGGGGCAGCAGACACCCCAATACTGTAAGTGGCATCAGATCAGGGGTATTCAGGCAGGCGAGGGCATATTGGGGGCACGCTCTAGGTGCTCCGCCTTCCCGGCATCAGCAGGCGTTTTTGCGCTGTTCTAAGGAGGAGTGGCACACCCATGCCAAGGCCTTGCAGCCGCCTGGGCCGCCACTCCCATCCCCTCTGCATCAGCTCTGTGCCTGCTATGCCCCGGCACCGAGTATGGATCCTCCCACCCAGGAGAGAGAGCTGTCCTTCAGATGCTCAATACTCTCCTTCCCCTGCCGACCCTCGACGTCCCGGGCTCGCTCCCGAACCTGGGTCGCCGGCTTGGCACGAGGTGTGGCATCTAGCACCTCAACTCTCAGCACCACTGGGCCTGCCAGACTGTTTTTTTTGTTTTTTTTTTACCTTGTATATAAGAGTAAAATACTTTGATTATTATTTCCATCTTTTGCAATCCCCTCTTTCATCCTAGCTTTAGTTTTCCTGATCTCCCTCTTACATACTCCCTGGATTTCTTTAAATGATCATAATGAATGATCATTATTACATACCTTTAATTACCAGTGTAGCCTCCTTTTTTTGTTAATTAGCCTTTTATTATGCATGGCACCACCTCAGCAACTCCCCCCCTTCTATTATATTTTCTTTTAATTGGTATGTATCTTGTGTCAAAATCTAAAATTTTATTATTCAGTGAACTCCCATTGTTTTTCTACAGCTTTCTGTCATTCGACTGCCTCTGGGAGGGGAACTTCCTGGTGTTTGGTGATGCTTTCACCACTGTGATCATCAAGGACTAAGGAAACAGATAAGGATGAGTCATCACCAAAGTCCTCCTCTTTCAGCTATCACCACAAGCATTAGGATAAACCTTGTGATTTGCCAGTGAGGTTCAGGTCTCCACGGAAGGGCACTAAGTTCTTGCCATCATTTGCTACAGCTGTGATGACTACAGCTCCTCCTAAACCATCAGTAAGACACCAAGGTCAGGGTCTGCGTTTGGAGCTGCTGTACCTCCTGTGGATGATATGCAGCCTCCATTATCGAGTTTTACTCCTTCAACGTTGTTTACCCTGGGCCGTTTACAGAATGCCATCAACTCCCAGGCTGTGTTGGCATCGTTCTCTGAACTGTTTCGATGCCTGTTACCATTGCTTCTGCCATCACTCATAGCTGTTCTGTTGACTGGCACTTCCTCGTCTGCACCATCGTCGATGGGACACAGAAACATGCCTATCATTCCTCTGCAGCTGCAGCCTCCATCATCGACACTGTTGATTGCTCCCAACATCATTCCAGATGACAATGAGGTAGAATACAGTCTCAATCTGCTTAATATAGAGGAGGATTTGGAGGATGATGAAAGGAATAATGATCCCTATGAGGTGAGTTTGCCTTCTAGTTATACCCTCTGCTCATGCAGTGATGACTCTGTTGTGTAAACACTCAGATCTCAGGCTATGCTCAGGTAAATCCAGGATATCATGGGATTTGAAGCGAAAGAGGAAGACTCTACTCAGGAAAAATTTATTAGTTTTTGGAGATTCCCACTGTGCCCTCCATTGTGATTTCTCCTGTATGTTCTGCCTTAGAGCAGTGGTTTTCAACCAGGGATCTGTGAGCGCATGCCAGGGGATCCGCGGAACAGTCCCAGAAATTGAAAGTGTGCTAAAGGTTTTAGCAGAGAAAATGTGGACTGCTTAAAAAAAAAAAACTGTGACCGCGACCGCAAGAGCACTAATTATCACCTTGTTTGCTCAGTAACCTGCACTACTCGCTTTACTGACTGAGCGTGAATAGCTATAATTAGCATGAGTATAACTGACTGCAGGAGGTGCCACATAAGTTAATTACTCCCCTGATTACTCACAACTGTCCTTGCTTGCCTCAGTGATTGACTTGTGGTTCAGATATCAGTTTCTTCACGCGTTCATTATTTGCTCCAGCTCATTGGTGTTTGCTGTGTCTTTGCTCTCCTCGCTCGTCACTCTTTGCGTCTAGCGCTCTCTCAATTGAATTTCAAATAAATAAACAAGTTGCTCTCTCACTCTCCTCGCGTCCTGCGCTCTCTCACTCAAATTTAAAATAAATAAAGAAGCTGCTGTCTCACTCTATTGCTGTGTCAGTGAGATGTGGGTTCTTTAATTTTTTTTATGCCTCAGTCAAGCAGTGGCAGAGTGATGCCTGGTGAGGTGTGTACTTGTGGCTCAGTCAGGGGCCCCCCACAAACATATAAAGGCTGTGAGCAAAAGTTAGCATTAAGAATGTTGTTTTATTGCAAAGTAAACATGGTACTAAACGTGGAATTATAAATACATACTTTTGGTAGGGGGTCCCCGACGTGGCTGACAGGTGGCCAGGGGGTCCCTGGACCTAAAAAGCTTGATGACCACTGCCTTAGAAGATACTACCTTTGCTGCTTGGCATAGGCCTATTGCCTTGCCTGCACATGGTATTAAATTGCCAGTATCGCATCACACTTTGCGATACAAACCGGCTGCTCATGAGACCCATTTCTAGTTTTGGATCACAAAAAATGTGATTCATCCGAGGACAAGTCATTTTCTGACTTTTTTTTCCTGCACTGTATTTGGGGATATTCCACCCATCCCTCAGCTGGCAGTGTTTTTTTTTTTTTTTTTTGCACTTGTCCATGTCTGTTGCTACGTGAAGGGTCCTGAGATTTGAACTGCTGCTAGACAATCAGAGAGGAAGAATGGAGTTGCTGCTGTAGTTTGAGAATCAGGTTGTGTTGCGGGGGACATTGGGAGTGGCGGGCACAGAGTCTTCAGTTCATCAAGATGAAGCAGGCTTCAGATGGTGTGATACAACTGGCAGTGGTTCAGTGGCTCCAGACATATGGATTAAAGTTGAGAGTTGGAACGCAAGACACAGTGGTTGCAGCAGCCCCATCATGGACAGGGGGACACGGTGAGTGCGGAGGGAGTCCCGTCGTTTTTTTCTCTCTGGGTGAAAGTCCCAGTGTGACAGAGTGCAAAACCTTGCTACCACTGTCTTGATGATTGCCAGTAGTTCTCAAAGGTAGATGACCCTAAGCCATTTATGGCTGTACAAACCAGCAGAAAAAAATTAAACTTTGGCCACTATCTAACTGGAAGCTAGTGTAGATCTCACAGGCTGGAGAGATGTGTTGAAAATTTGGGGTAAAAAGCCTGACTGCTGCATCCAGTCAGGTTTATTTCTTGGGGTTGGGACCATGTTGGGGCTTGTATCTCTCATCTATTCCCTTCCCTCACCGTCTTATTGGGGTCTCTCTGGGACACTGCCTTATCCCCTTCTCTCTGGTTCCCCCAGTCCCCTTGCAGGGTTCCTCACATCCTGATGGGGTCTCCAGGGGCATGACTCTTCCCTTCCCCCACCTGTCCCCTTTCCCCCTTTTCTTGCATGTAAGCACTTGTTTACTTATTAACCTGGCACTAATTATTGTTTTCTGTTTATACATGTTACGCTCAACACCATTGTAACACTGTAACACCTGCCTTACAACTGTATGTTAATGTTGTTCTTGTAACTTGAATGTTTAATATCTCATTCCAGTTGTACCCCTTCCCTGCCCCCCACCCAGGTTGCAGCGGGAGACAAGTGACTTGTTACTCAGTGTGCCTTCCTGGTGAAACATTTCAATAAATAAATAAATAAATTGTTTGGTGCTGGAATGTCTGCATCACAGGGGCTTGTAATTCACTGTAATGACTCGGGATGTGGGGCTCATGGCATCGCAGAAGGAAGGGATGAAATGTATGTACTGCTGAAAATCTTCCATGTGGATTCCCCTTCACTGATGGCAAAGGTTCCTACAGTTTTACCTGATGACTGAGATCCCCTCGAAGATCTACTGTTACGGTAAGTTCTTATGTAACTGTTATTTTCCAAACCCAAACCCCACAGTCCATGCAATTGCTTAAATGGCTAAACATCCAGATGACCAGGTATTTGTAACTCCTGGCCCATTGGCTAGATCTGTAGATTTGGTGGCAGACTTTGTACAGACTTTCCAGTTGCAGGGCAAGCCCTGAAAGTACTCACAATTCTTACATACCAGCTTCCCTGTCATCTGAGTTTCTCTTCCTCATTCATGCAGGTGCAGGTACTCTCAGGCTGATGGTTCAGTTGTGCAGTTGGGGGGGGGGAGACCGCTCAGAGCTGCATGTCTCTGGTGCCTCCGGATGTGAATCCTCTTTGTGTCTGCAGTCATTTGGACCTCTCTGGCTCTTCCCTCTCATTCCTCCACAGGCCAGACCAGTCTAAGGAGCAGGGTCCACATGCAGCACACCCACATCTAGGCTTCAGAACCCTAATGTGGAGCGTTAGCTAGTACCTGGCAGTAGTACTAACCGGGCTTCTCCCGGACCATCTGCAGGATGAATGCAGGTTTTCTTTCACAGGTATATTCAAGCAGTCTGAAATGCCCATAGACTGGCAGCTGTGCCATGCGTTTACCTCCTTTTCTGCTCCTCCTTTTTAAGGTGGCAGTATAGCGCAGTGGATTAAGGCTCTGAGCTGCAGATCTGGAGACCTGGGTTTGAATCCCACAGCTGCCTAGGTGTGCATACTGTGTGATTCTGAGCAAGTCACAATTTCCTTGTACTCCCAGGTTGAATCTGGAAACAAGCTTTGGCTTAGTGTGCTACTCCTGGTTAAACAATGTTCCCTTTCCCTTTCCCCTTTCAAGGTAGACCTCCGTTTCTTTTACAGGAGAATCATCCTGCCACTTTCAGTACACACACCATTCAGTCTCTGTATCCGCAGGTTGTAGAAACCTTGGAAGACACTACCTGATTAATTAGCTGTGGAAGCCCAGGCAGGCTTCCCTGGCTGGCTCTTGCCAGCAGCACTAGCTCCCCTCACTCTGTGAGAGCTTACTACCAACTCATGACTTCTGGAGATTGATAGCAGAGCGTCAGCTGGTCGCTAAGCCACTGAGGAGAAGTGGCAGTAGCAGGAGTTGGTGAAAGGCGTAATTCTTTTTAGTAAAGGTATGCCACCGTTGTCTCTTTGTTTTTTTTTTAACTACTTCACCGACCTTTCCAGACCATCTTTTAGCTGACCCTGCTCCCAGTCTGTGGAGCGACGCCGAAGGCCTCCACACTATCCCAGCAATCAGCGTGGAGTTCTGTAGTGGAGAAGCCCATTGAGAAACGCGGGGAGAGTGGAGGAGCCCGCGGGGGCTTATCGGTCTTCAGGGCGTCAGACTGACTAAATGACTGGATGAACCTCTGCCTCCACATACCTCCATTTACCTCTGTTCAAAAAAGTTTTAAAGTGCTGTGTCATTACACTTTTTTGTTTTGCCTTTCCTAAGTTCCTCTTGTCTTTCTAAAAAACATAGACATAGGCTTGGACTGTGTTTTGCAAATGTGTTCATGATTATGTTATGACTCTCGTTACTTTTCTTCTTATTCATTTTTTTGTATTTAGTTTTTCTTGACACTTAGTTCCCTAACATAGCATAACAACACAACCACATCTTATTTTTTAGGACTCTGCATTTAGGAGAACTTTACTCACTGTTTTTTTTGCTTTTCTCACTGAGAGCTATAAGGAAAGCCACAGGAGTCACTGGCATCTTTATGGACACTGAGCTGTCCTAGCTCTACAGAGGGGTATCACATTAAAACTACTATTAATAAAATATATTATAGATTTAACGTCTCTAGACCTAATAGGAGCTACACCCCTGATAGGCGGGATTGGGGGCATATGATCTGAGAGATAAGCACACATGGGTTGGCGTTCAATAATCCAGGAACCATTTTCAATTTCATAATAGGGATCTGGAATGCCACCGGAGAGTTCGTGTGCCTCGTCTACTAAGAGATAAATGATTCTAGACTCCCCCGCACTCAGTGTACCCTTCTACTTTTTCTCGTGCTATAAAGCTCTAGGATGGGATCTTCATCCACTTCCCGTTGAGTTTTTTTTTCTTTTTTTAATTTCTATCCCTATCCTAGTGAGCTAGCTGGTCAGGTGAGATTTTAAGGGGAAAGCAAGCTTCCCATGATTGTGGCCTGCAAGACTCCTAAACTTCGGGGTGAATAAAGAGCTATCCTTACCCTTAGTATCAGATTATCTCCGTTAAAGGTAAGTAGAGACAATCACCTTTTGTACAAGATTTGACACTTCTTGTGACTATCCTGTGTCTTACCTAATGGCATTTCCATCTTCTGAATATGATAAATCTTTATTTAATAATAAAATTTTATGAACTGCATTTCTTAGATGTTAAGGTATGTTATGGCTTAATCCTGCTTGATTTCACTAGCACTAGTACTTAAGGAGTCTTCATCTGTTTCATTCGTTTTAAACTTTTACACATAAAATTAATGGACCACATAGTTTTACAGGCTCTTTCGGCATTTACCTTCCCTTTTTACTGCCTTGATCTTCTCATTTTACATTTTAGTGGTTGCACACCTTATCCTAAAGATCTGACAGGGCAGAGACGAGGGAATTTTTACAACAGAACTTAACTTTTTAAAGAAGCAACACTTCTGGGGAGCCTATTTGGATAACGGCCTGCGCTGAGGCGGTAACAGAGTTTGAAACTAGGCAGCTTAATGGATTTGTGGTCATAGACCCAGTCTAATACCCCAAAGCTAACGTTGTGGTAATCCCGCAGAGTCACTGGAAATTTTTGCCTGGTGTCACGGAACAAACTATCTACTTTGTCCAGACTCGATCTGATTAGATACTTGACAATTGTCGCGGACCCCTGTGGACTTAATTTGGATACCAACACCTAACATGACCTGTGGACTTTAATTTTAAGGTTATACTATTTCTCTGCCATTGTTACTCTACTGTTGTATTGTTGCATTACTGGGATTCTGTGATCTGTGACCTGGGTTTTTTTTGGGGGGGTTGTTTGTATCTAATCCTCATTTATAGTCCTAGGCAAAAGAAAAAAAAAGATATCTACTGCAGTTGGTTCTTTACTATTATTATTATCTATATATTATAATGTATACTAGAAGTGGCAGAGCGTTGGTAAAGGCCATGGATGGGAATGGCCCAAAGTCTAGGGATGGTAGGGAGGGCAGAGGTAATAAAAAAACTGCTGCGTTTACAACCAGGAGCTTTCTCTTGTGTCGCTGGCTTCCTCTACCCCCAAAGATCAGATTGGTCCCTCTGAAGCATTTATATTTCCTGAATCTTCATTATCTCCATATTTAATTAAGGAAGAAATTTACATTGACCGTAGACCTGAGCTTTTACAATCAAAATCGCCTTTCTTCCTTCCCCAAATGAACTTGCAACCTGATGGTCACATAAAAGAGGCCAAGACTGAATCCTCACTTGTAGTTTCTCCCAACCCTTCCACATCGCTAGACAAATTAAATCCCAGGGAAGCTCAACAGCTCCATAACCCCACTAACATAAGTGAGGCAATTTATGTCGATAATTTTACCGAGATAAATGACAACCTTTTATCTATAGAGGAATTTAACAACAAGAGAAAAAAATATTTTAAACCTGTAGCTACCACTTATAAAACTGAAGCCCTACACCAAAAGAAAATAACTGACTTTTTTCTACGTTACTCCCGCTCATTGAAAACAAATTCTAGAGATGGTAAGGGTCTTTCCGATTTTCTTCCCGAAAATATAACTGTTAGCTGTGAGTCTCAAGATTGCAGAGAAAACAGTTAAAAAAACTCAAAAATACAACCCACTAACCTTACAGGATCGGAGATCTCTCTGCATCCTACTGGGCTAGAACTCTTTAGCCCTCCAGAATCTTGTATTAGTTTAGAATCCTCTCTGCATCACTCAATTAATTCCTCAGTATTGACAGGCTCACCCAGCAAAGTTTTTAGAAAGCTTGATAAAGAAGTTGAAAAATAAACTTAGACCCAGAATTTCTTTTATCCTGCCCCGACACAATATCTAAATATACGATCAAGGCTCTTGCTCATCCCATTATGGCCAATATTGTACTGCTGGAAGCATTTAAAGAACTTAAATATCATATAGAGAAATTGTCAGAACTATTTACTGACAAAATCTCTGTTCTGTCCAATAAATTAAACAATATAGAAAAGAAAGAAATGTGTGAAAGATGTAGGCGACCTTCCTTTCCTTCTATCCATACCCACGCCTCCTCAACTAAGGGTAACAAAAAAATTATCTGCAGAGAAACTCTAAGAAAAAACAACAAAAACGGAACAAAAATAAAGAAAAAGAGAAGAGAACTCTATCATTACCAACTTAAACCTGAATGCACCATTCAAAGATCCTTTGAATCCTAGCACTCATGCTACAGTCTTAGAAGAATCCATTAATAAACATCTCTCGAACCTAGAATCAGTAAATGACATACAGCATCTGGCTACCCCTTCCAGTATGACTTCTTAGCAGTTATTGACAGGGAATGTACAAAATCATGATAAAAAATGACCAGCTAAAAACTGGCAAGACCCTTGAAATTATTTCAAAGGAGACTGGAAATCATATACTAGAAATCTCTTCTGAAATAGATTTATCCCCCCATAGATCGTGTTAAACCTTCTGGAAAGAAGTTATCTTCAAACTTGAGAAAATGTTTTGTAAAACTTATGAAACAGAAGTTTTCCTATTTAATTTAATTTAATTACCCATTTATTCAGAGCCGAGTTAGACCTTCCCGCGGCAGCAGAGGACATCATGTTTATCTTTAGAGAAAAATCTGTCTCTAATACACCAGTTTATGTCTTATTATCGAATATGGACACAGCAAAACAAATTTGGGCAAAACAATGGTTTTTTAATAAACTAGGAATATCAGTATCTTCTCCAGTGAACTGGACAACCATCTGGAAATTCGCCCATGGGACTATGTTTCCCCTTTTATTTACTAAAGAAATTATTACTTCAACATTAACCCTACTGAATTGGAACTTCGACTCACCCAAGTTTTCTCAGAGCTTGTCTCTTTTTGGAATTCAGAAATACGAAGGGAAAAGTAGCCACAGGTTGGCAAATTTTATTCGATCTCTGTTAGTAACATGTTTAGATAGTGAGATCCTGTCTCAAGAAATTGAGTCAATTAAGCGAGTACACTCGGGTCCCTTAGACTCTCAAGTGGATATTGTGATTTCCTCACCAGAGTTGTACAGAAATGTATTACAAAAACATTCACAAACTTGACAAGTTCAATATACATGTGATTGACCTTCTGAGTATAGATTATTATGTTAAAAGGACAATGGTGACAGAGGATTATATGTGACTGACCCCTCTCCCTGATTCGCTGTCTTCTTATGATTCTGGGGACAGCAACGGGTTAACTGTTTCCTCATTCCTGCAAACTGCAAACTTTATCTCATGGAACATTGTAGGCCTACAGACTAAACTTGCTGATTCTCACTGGCAGGATCTCATTTCAAAATATGAAATTTTATTATTCCAAGAAACATGGGCAATCTCAAAAATTTATATGAATGGATATCAAAAACACTTCATACGCCTGCAACAAAAGATAAAAAATGTGGAAGATCTAAAGGTGGACTTACTACGTATGTTAAGATTTGAGAGGGCATTCGAATTTTAGAACACCCCTCACACAGAAATGAGACCCTGCTCAGTGTTATTACTTGGGATTCACTAACTTTTTTAATAGTTAATGTGTACTTTCCTCCCAAGTTTCATATTTCAATTGATTATGACCCATGGGCTCAATTAACATCAGGTATTGATTCTTTATATTTAAAATATCAAATAGATATTATTATAATTGGTGGGGATTTTAACGCTCGCATTGCAACATATGACAACTTACCAACACTTCAGTCCCAGATTTATATGGGTGAATTAGAACCAAGGAAAACTGCTGACAATATTGTTAACAATGCTGGTCATAAACTGATAGTTTATTAATAACAACAATTTTTTTGATTTTTAAACGGGAGAGGATTGGGTGACCAGGATGGAGCACATACATATTATTCACCCAATGGGAAGAGTATTATTGATTACCTGTTGATTACCCCAGAATTGTATAATCTTTTTCATGGATTTAAAATTTCTATGATGCCTGAAAGTGACCATGCAGCCTTAACAGTTAATATAGATGCACTGAAAGATACAGAAATGATTAAGCCAAAATAATTTTTTTCTTCTTCCTTATCACTGAGAGGTAAATACAGACTCATCTTAAATAACAAGAGCTTGGAAAAAGCATCAGAAATAATCTACTCTTCTAGAATGTCCTTGCTCTATACTCTCTCTCAAGGTAATTGCCCGGTGCAGTACATAAATAAACAGCTTGAAGATTGTGGTAAAACAATCAAAACAGCAATTTATACCTATAAAAATCTCAAATCTAAACCTTTGTCTTGTTTTGATCAACAATGTATGAAAGAAAAGCAAAAACTAGGAAAACTGATCAAGAACATAAATAAAAATCCATCAAGACTCAGCATCATAAATCTTAATAAAGCAAGGAAACAATATAAAAAAATTCTTGAATACAAAAAACATGAGTTCACTCAAAAACAGTGGGCCAATATGCAAGAAACCATAGATAAAAAAAGATTCCAAGGCTTTTTGGCTGATGGTAGCAAAGGGTGTCAAAACATACCAGCCTTCATTGGCTGTATACATCCCTAAGGAAACATGGGTGCTATATTTTTCTAATCTTTTTTTTAATGATTCTGAATTCAATAATTCACCTCAAACCCCCAAATGGATGCATTTGGATTCTTACAAACCTTTAGTATTTTCTCTGACTGAAGTAGAGCAGGCCATTTCAAACCTGGCCAATAACAAGGCACCTGGGCCAGATCTTATTCCAGGAGAAATTCACAAAGAAAACAAAAACTTTTGGGTCCCTTTTTTTGTAAACTTCTTTAATGCCTGTCTGTGAGAAAAGTTTGTTCCCTACTCATGGTGTAAAAACATTATAGTCCCTATTCATAAAAGAGGCTCATTTCAGTCACCTAATAGTTACCGACCTATAAGCCTATTAGACATCGGCAGAAAAATCTTTACTAGTATTCTCCTGTCTAAATTATAGCTATAGGCAAATACTTCCAGTCCTCTCTCTAACTTTCAAGCTGGATTTCGACAAGGCTTCTAGACCTTAGATAACATATTTATTTTGGCACATCTGATAGAAAAATATAACTTATATAGGAAAATGAAACTTTATGCACTGTTTATCGATTTTGCAGCAGCGTTTCGTTCTGTAGTTAGAAACACTCTCTGGAATATTCTTCTTGCTCGTCGTCTGTCCACAAATGTATTAACCCCTATTTTTCTTCTGTATTCTCAAACTCTTACCACCATTAGATATGATTTAAAGGGAAATAATTCAGAATACTTTACAACTAATAAAGGAGTCAAACAAGGTTGCCTTTTGGCCCCACTTTTGTTTAACCTTTATATAGACTCCATACTAGATTTTGATACATCTTTTATTCTGGACTTCCCCAAAATAGACAACCAATATATTCACACTTTAGCATACACAGATGACATTGTCCTTTTGTCTTTAATGCAAAGCGGACTCCAGACAAAACTAGACTTACTGAAAAATAAGTGATTATTTAAACTTCAGAATTAACATAGAAAAAACAAAGGTAATGATATTTGGAAAGAATCCCCCAAAACCAAAAATTATGTTAAATAATTAAAAAATTGATCTAGTATCAACCTACTGCTACCTTGGGATCATATTTTCATCTAATGGTTCCTGGAACCCATACATTAACGAACAAATAATCAGAGCAAAGCATGCAGCCAAAGCTCTCCTTAGGTTTAATTATAAGTTTGGAGGGCATTCGGTTACCCCGGCTATTAAAGCTGGAGAATCTAAAATTATCACTTTACTGTTATATGGAGCTGACATTTGGTGAATTAAGTCCAGCCCAAAGCTGGAATTACCTCTTATCTTTTTACTACAAAGCAATTCTCCAAGTTCCTCTCTCCACGACTAATTCTATAGTAAGAGCAGAACTTGATAGAATCCCTGTGGTAGACTTGGCTAATCTTAGACTACTGTCATACTGGCTCAGGATTATAAATAATCACAAAAACAATTTTCCAATCCTCTGTCTGAAAGAAAAGGAAAAATGGCATTATGGAGGATTTTGTTCGCCTTGTCTTAGAGCTCTTCTAACAAATCTGCAGAACTTAAAATGTATGCATCTCTAGAGAGATCATCAGACTGGCATTTTGATATCTAATACCTATAGAGACAAATTCAAAAAAAAAAAAAATATTTTCACTAGCACTGAATAAACAGTTACAACAGCCTCGTGGTACGGACAGAACAAAATTGACTCAACAGTAGAAAATCATTTATTCCTTTCTTTAACCCCCCAAATACGTAAGGTGATAATGTGGGCAAGATTTGGTTTAATCATTTCAAAACATATATACTTTAATTCTAGGTTCTTTCAAATAAACTATTTTAAACATATGCCCTTGTAACAAAGGGTTTAAAGAAACAGTGTTACACATAGTTATTCAGTGCCCCCTATTTAATAGGAGGAGAAACCTGATCTTAAAAGATTTTTTAACAAAATATATAGACCTGGATTATGATCCACTATTTATCTTGCTCCAACCTGGGACAGTGAAAGACGCCAAACTATGTTTTAATTTTTTCTCATCAGTTATTAGATATAAGAGAAAGGCATATTTTAAAAACTCTATTTGAATTACTAAATGAATATATTAATTGTTATTTTTGTATGTGATTGCTTCTTGTATTTATTGTCCTTTTCTGCACCTTGACATATGTAATGTCCAAAATTTTAAACATTTTTTGGAAGAACAATAAACAAAATCTGACCTACTCTCAACATTTTCTTGGGTGAAGGCAGACTGTCAAGCCACTAAATCAGAATGCAGAATGTTCAGTTGATGCCCTATTGGATAGTGGAAGGGGCACCAAGCGTACAACCCAGTCATTCTCCCAGCATGCACAGGTGGTCACCTGCTGAGATCCCTGACCTCTGATTAGTTGCCAGTGAGGTCAGGTGTCAGCAAGATGGAGGCTCTTCATACTGGAGAAACAGGTTAAGTTTAAAGTTCTTTTTGTAGGGCTCCTGCATAACGTTTACAGTGACTGCCTCCTCGTACTGTGGCGTTCACTGTGTTTTATCATCCGGTGGTGGCTTTAGCTGATATGGAGCTTTCTGCACTCCCTCGGGAGCTCCGTTATTCCACTCCACCCATGTTGAGTAGCGTTCCCCTTGTGAAAGTGACTGGCAAGCCGCTCAGTTCTTAAAGGCATAGTGACACCAGACACATGTAGTCTTTTTACCTTCGTCCCTTCCTAGTGCCTCTGTGCACTCTGATGGCTGCTGGTGTCCTTGGGGCTGGAGCACACGAGAGGGAATCCTATGGTGGCCACAGGTTGCAGCGGTGAAAGCAGTTTTCTGTCAGGCATGCATAGGACCAAGGAAACAGTTGCGCTGCTGTCAGCTTGCATGTTAAAGCAGGAAGCTTCTTGAACATGTGCACATTGCTGTGTGGTTGTGCGACGATCGCCGATGAGGAACGTGTAAGCAGGCAGCTCGACTTGTCAAGGTGCGCTTCTCGGTCCCCCATCAGGCTGCAGTCTTGGGAGCTGGAGAAAGCAGAAGATGGATTTCAATTCTGGAGGGGCAAAGGAGTCCAGGTAAGCTCCCCACCATTGGGGGGGGGGATTACACAAGTCTTAGGCCAGTCCTTTGACTTTACATCAAAGGACCTAAATATTGAGGGAGACAACTGCAATAATCCTTTTACCATAGCTGTTGCTTTAAACAAGTGCTTCACTGACCTCTTCATCTGCACTGGAGCACACCTCCACACCCCCATCTCACCCCTGGGCCTTCTGCTAGGGATGCCTGCCCCTGCCATCTCCCCCTTCTATTTCAAAGCGGTCACATGCGGTGAGGTGCATAAACATCTTATGCAGATCCCGTTATCAAAGTCTGCTGGCTCCAATTACACTGAATTAAAAATATTGAGGATTGCTGCTATGGAACTTGTTCCTCCTCTCACTAGAATCTTTAGCTTGGACCTAACATCTCACACTGTTCCTGACCACTGGAAGATCTCACATGTGGTTCCAGTTTACAACAAAGGTGACAGTAAGAACTCTGGCAACTACAAGCCAATAATAATACTACCGATGCCCAATAAGGTACTGGAATTACTTTCTGCAAAGAAAACCACTTTATAAGAAGTCACAGCAGGCAAGTGAAATACAGTAGTTTTAAAACAGGCTAAAGGAAAATGTATTACACACAAAGAATAACTAGTTTATAGAACTCCTTACTGGCTGACATTGCGGCCAGCAGTACTTTAACATCCTTCAAAAATAAATTGGACATCTATATTGAAATGTTTCACCAGGAAGGCACACTGAGCAACAAGTTGCTTGTCTCCTGATGCGACCTGGGGTAGGGAACAATGGGACAGAATACAGAGAAATGTTACAATGTTGGAATACAATTTGCTTACTTGCATACAATGAGAGCAGAAGGGATTACAGATGGATAACATTGGCTAACAATGTTAAGTATAGTAGATATGAAAACACATATAGCAAATTGGCAGCCATTGGTGACAGTTGGTAACACTGGAACACATATAATAATTTGGTAACAGTGTGTAGCACTAGATGGTAAGGTGACCCAATAGTAATTGGTAGCCGTCAGTGTAACATAGATATTAAAGATTTACAGCGATTGGAGTAAAGAGAGGAAGGAGGGAATGAAAAATTGCGGAGGGCAGAATGAAAGAAGGGAAAGGAGATTTACGGAGAGACACAGACAGAACTCGATTTTCGAGGCAAACACGACAGGGTGGACTAAAGTGCATATAAGAGGGGTATAGAGGTAGGTTACAAGTGCTTAATTGAGTGTACGGGTAGGCCAGGGTTAGTTTATGTTATCCAGAAGGGGGGTAGGAGGAGAAGAGAGGTATAGTGTGGCAGGGTGATGAAAGGGAGGGATTGTAGGTGGGGGGTATCCAAGCAGGGGAAGTGGGGGGAGTTGAAATTCAGCAGTGTCCTGTTATCCCTATCTGGGCAGGGCAGTGGACAGCCCTACTGGTAGGACATAGGTTATAGGAGATGAGAGTTATTTATATATAGTGATGTGAGAGTGAGGGGATGTTGGGGGAGGGATGTTGTGTGGAGGGTAGCAGAGGTCAACTAAGGAGGGTGTAGTACCCCACCAGTATGCTGGGTGTCCCTGCCTGCACTAGGCAGTGATCTAGCAGTGACTGAGAGGGTGCAGTAAAAGGAGGAATGGGGAAAGGGGGTAAAGTTGTTGCTCACCATGCACTATGGATCCTGCCTGCACAAGGCAGTGATTGAGCTCACAGGAGGGAGATAGATTAACAGTAGAGGAAGAAGGGGGAGGAACACTTTAGGAAGAGGGAGAGTAGGGGACTAGGAGGAGCATGATCAGAGGGAAATAGGAGTGGTGAGGAGTAGGCATATGGCAATATGGGCTTAGGGGAGATGGGAGGATTAGAGAGGGTCATGGCAGGCACAGGAAGGGGCAAGGAAGTTCTTGAGGGCAGAGTTAGTGGAGTAGCAAGAGGATGAGTGACGAATTTGAGGGGGAAGTGAATTCCAGAGTTTTAGGAGGTGATAAGAATAACCCAATTGGCCAATAAGGGTGGAGTGATGTGGGACCACAAGGGTTCGTGAGTCGGTAGATCTTAGGGAGTGGGAAGGGAGGGCTGGTTATAAAGGCAGGGGAGAGATAGGATGGAAGTTCACCCAGCCAGTGCTTGGAGGTGAATTTTGTGCAGTGAGAGAGACATCAGTTTGTCAGGAAGGATGGGGCATGTTAGAGATCACAATGATGAGTGCGGGGGGGGGGGCGTCATGGATGGGGGGATTTAAAAGACTATTATTCATAAATCTAAAGTAGTGATATTGTAGACATGCATGCCTTCTACTGTCTCCAGCTCCAAGTATGATTCCAAGTAAGTATGAAAAAATGATATCCTCCCAATTGACTGAATACCTCAATACTTACAACATCCTGTCTCCTGCATAGCAGGGTTTCAGGAAAGACCACAGCACCACCACTGCCCTCTGCCCTGCTATCACTCACCACCAGTATTGCCTCTGCCATAAATTTAATTTTGGTGACTGGGTAGACTCATAGATAGGGGTTAATTCACAGATGCAGTTGTCATCAGCCTCACAAAAGCCTTTGATTTGGCAGACGATACCCTACTCTGTGGAAGGCTTAGCACCTTGGGGAGCTTCTCCCCACTACCCAGCCATGGTTTAAGAACTATTTGGGAAATAGATATGAGATGTTAAGTTTGGCCATTTTCTGTTTGACCCAGCTGCTACCATAGTCTGGGTCCCTCACAGATCCATATGTGGGCTCCCTCCCTTTTTCTCTGTACACATACACTCAGTCCAGGTCTGTCTCTTGCACAGCACACCCATCCTGTATGCTGACAACCTAGTCCTTTTCATGAGCACTCGCAACATCGTGGACCTACATAGTCAGCTGTCATCTGATCTTCAGCCAGTTAAGGCATGGCTCGGCTCAAACAGGCTCCTTATGAACATTGCTAAGACCCAATCCATGCTTTTCAGTTTAGCTCCAAGAATAAAAATATGCCACTTGCCCTTGACTGTCACCTGTGAGAATGGATCCTGTTTAACTGCTGATTCCTCCTTTCAGTATCTGGGAGTCACGCTTGACACATCAACGGACTTCTCAGCACGTATCACTGCCACTTGCAAGGAAGTAGACACCCAGTTGGGACTCTCGTTCAAGGTCAGGAACAGCCTCACTCCTAAAACCCATTTAGCCATCGCCTGCAGTATTACGCCTCCCAATTTGACTTACTGGATCGCTGTTTACATCTCAGCTTCCGGAATTGTCCTGCAAAATTGGGGTGTGGCCTACAATAATATCTGTAGGTTTGTCTTGGCCACAATAAAAATGTGCCACTTGCCCTTGACTGTCACCTGTGAGAATGGATCCTGTTTAACTGCTGATTCCTCCTTTCAGTACCTGGGAGTCACGCTTGACACATCACTGGACTTCTCAGTACATATCAGTGCCACTTGCAAGGAAGTAAACACCCGGTTGGGAATCTCATTCAAGGTCAGGAACTATGGTTCTCAAAGGAGGTAGCAGTGAAGATTCAAGAGAAAAAGAAAGCATTCAGAAAGTACAAGGAATCACAGAAGGAGCAAGACGGAGAATGGTATCAGTTAAACCAAAAGGAAGCTGGGAAGGCAGTCAGAACAGCAAAGGCCCGAACCGAGGAAAAGATAGCCAACTCAATTAAGAAGGGGGATAAAACCTTTTTTTAGGTACGTCAGAGAGCGAAGGAAGACTAAGGGAGGGATAATGAGGCTTAATAAAGGGAAGGGGGGTGGCAGAGGGTGACGGTGAACAGGCAGAGATACTAAACAAATATTTTGCTCAGTATTTACAAATGAAGAGGGGGAGGTACCTAAAACAAACAATAGAAACACTCTGGATACAGAAGTTGATACCAGCCCATTTACAGAAGAAAGGGTTCTGAAAGAACTCTTAAAACTGAAGGTGGACAAAGCAATGGGGCCTGATGGGATTCATCCCAGAATTCTAAAAGAACTAAGGTAGAACTAGTGACACCACTGACTACCCTCTCTAACAAATCATGGGAGGATGGAGTGGTACCTGAGGACTGGAGGAGGGCAGATGTGATTCCCTTCACAAAGTGGAGCAGGGCAGAAGTAGGAAACACAGACCTGTTAGTTTAACCTCAGTGATAGGGAAAATGATGGAATCACTTCTGAAGGAAAGAATTGTCAAGTACCTAGAGGCCAGAGGGCACAGGACCTAAGGCAGCATGGATTCACAGCAGGAAGGTCATGCTAGACGAATCTAATAGATTTCTTTGACTGGGTGACCAAAGTAGTAGATCAGGAGGGCTGTGGACATGGCCTACCTAGACTATAGCAAGGCATTTGACACAGTCCCACACAAAGATTAATATACAAGTTAGCCAGCCTGGGTGGGTCCCAAGATGATAGCCTGGGTAAAGAATTGGCTGGAGAATAGGACACAGAGGGTAATAGTAAATGGGTCCACTCTGAAGAAAGGGGGTTACTAGTGGGGTACCTCAGGGTTCAGTATTAGGACCAGTTCTCTTCAATGTCTTTGTGCTTACATTGCAGAGGGACTGGAAGGAAAGATGTCTCTTTGCAGATGACACAAAGATCTGCAAACAGAGTTGATGCACAAGGTGGGTGGAAAGGGATAAGAAGGGACTTGGCAAGGTTAGAGAAATGGTCAAATGTATGGCAGCTTAGATTCAGTGCTAAGAAGTGCAAGGTAATGCACCTGGGAAACAAAAACCCAGGGGAAGAGTACACAATGGGGGTGAGATACTAACAACAACAAAAATGGAAAGGGACCTGGGGTAGTCATATCAGATGACTTAAAGGTGGGCAAGCAATGTGAAAGGGTAGTAAGGAGGGCTGGGGGGATACGGGATGCATAGGGAGAGGCATCACCAGTAGAAAACAGGAAGTTGTTATCCCTCTGTACAGACAGCTGGTGAGACCCCATCTCGAGTACTGTGTGCAGTTCTGGAGACCCAATCTCTGCAAGGACATAGACAAGATGGAAGCTGTCCAGAGGAGGGCAACTAAAATGGTGCAGGGTCTGCACCAGAAGACATAGAGAGAGAGAGACTAAAGGAGCTTAATATGTATAGCCTTGAGGAAAGGAGGGAGAGGGGGGACATGATAGAAACTTTCAAGTACCCGAAGGGAGTCAACAAAGTCCAAGAGGGTAGCATCTTTCAAAAAAAGAGGTGTGCAAGAACAAGGGGGCACAATTTGAAGATAGAGGGCGGGCGGTTCAGAGGTAATGTAAGGAAGTATTTTTTCACAGAGAGAGTTGTGAATGCATGGAACGGCCTTCCGGAGGAGGTTGTGGAGTCAAAAACAGTGGTTGAATTCAAGCATGCATGGGACAGTCATAAGGCAATTCTAGGGGGTGGGAGTAGAAAGAAGTAGGCTGCTGGTTAACTAGGATCTGCAGCTTATCCATTAGGTAGGGAAATGGGCAGACTGGATGGGCCAAGCAGTCCTTATCTGCCATCAAATTCTGTGTTTCTATGTTTCTAATTCGATACACTCACCATTGTATCCTGTATTCCAAACTTGGATGGCTTCCTCGATCTGCGTTATGCAAGCTTATTATGGATGATGGTGTACACAGTGTTATAGCTAAACAGACCCCTTTGCATCTTGCTTCACTTCTTTTGCCTGACAGTCTGCCTGTCCCCTAAGATCAAATGTTCCTGGTTCCTTGCCCATCTCCAAAACCAAAACTAAGTTAGGGGAAATGTCCATCTCCTACTCTGCCCTAAACTTTGTAACTTCATCTCGGCTACAGTCCGACCATGTACATCTTGTCAAGCCTTAAAGAACGGATACTGCTCCCCCTGCATGTACTGGTCTGCAGGCTGCTTAGGACCAGCAGAAAATGTCTCCAAGTTGTTGCATCTGTTCACTGATTACCAATTCTAATGTATGTAACCTGTTTCGGTACTTGTTACTTGTGTCTTACTGATGTACATTGCCCTGTGCATCATGCTTACCGCATTATGTATTTTGTTTCCCTGCATTACAGCTAAGCAGTTGCATTTACCCTCCTGTACCTTGTGTGTTGTTGTGATAACCTCAGTGTTGTGTTCCCCCAGGGTCATGCCTGAAAATAGGTATATGTTTTATCTAGGGCACCTACCTGGTAAATAAAAACTAAATAAACAAATTATGCTTCTGATGATTCTGCCACGGCTGCTGACTTGCGGCATATGCCTTCAGAGATATTCCTCACTTCTTGGCTATGTGTAGCTGGATTTGCTACTGTAACCCCTAGGTCACGCTGTCCCAAGGGCTACTACCCCTGCCTACGTGACTAGGCACAGGTTGAGGGGCCTGAGCTCGGTGAACGGGTGCCTTCACCTGGGTGGTTGGTTTAAGGGTAGCGTAGCTGCTGTGGGTATAGCCCTCCGGGACACTAATACCCCCCCAACCCATCTAGTGGCTTACACAGGTCAGCAGATAAACTATCACATATGATATAGGAATAGGACACTTACCATCAGGGTTTGATCAGCTGCAGTGGCCCTGGAGACCCCTCCAAAACAAGACCTGCAATAGAACAGTTCAATGGCAATACAGTATCTCCCCCCCCCCCACAAAGGTACACACTAGGTAAGTTAGATGCAGAAAGAATAGAATCTGATTTATTCAGGGAACATGAACAAGGGTGGGTGCAGTAATCTAGCATTTGAGTTTAGATCTGATTTAGTCAGGCTAAGCATGCATGCACTAAGAATCCCTCTGGCACAGTCACACACTCTGGGTACCCAATTGTTACTCAGGCTATCCTGAAGCGTTGCCCGGAGTAGGCTGGCATTGCAGCTGTTGTTGGGGCCCTTAGGAAAGAAAACGAACAACATGCACTTTAACCCACAATTTGTATTCCAGAGCCGGATGGCTCAGTTCGTGATGACCAACCCAAACAATAAAATCAGATGACACACAATGATTGCAGCTTTGTTGCAGGGAGCTACCCTGATGGTTACTCACGCTACCCCAGACCAGGAGGCAAGACAAGATGAAGACCGCTGGATGTTGTTCTGGTTTGCCAGGGGAAGCAGTGCCCACATGACGCACCGTGGTGGTTGATGCCTCTTCGATGGTGTTGAGTAGAGAGACGAATCCCCGAGCGGGTCTTTCGTCGGAAGAGTCTCTGCGGCAGGAGCAGCAGTCTAGGCCAAGATGGCAGGGCCTAGGCCAGAGCAGACAGTTCAGATTAAGTCCATTTAGGTGCTGGAGCAGCTTCCAGCTAGCATAACACATTCAATGGTGGGGATCCAAATCGCGACCCATACCGCACATTTAGCACACCTATAAGCAAAACAGCAAGATACCATAGTTCAGATGAAGTGTGGTTGCAAATAGGCAGAGTTTCTGCACAAACCATATGATCTGCGGTTCTCTCTGAGTTCCTGACAGGCTGATTGCTCCAAGAGTAAGTCTTCGGTCCACAACAGGTGAAATTCACTCTTAGTTCAGGATTCAGGTCTCAATAAACAGCATTCGAATATGGTCTGATTTAATTTGTAGGCTTCTTCACATGGGAAGATGGTAACAGGCAGGCCAGACACAGCCTTCCCATTGAATCCCCGCACTACCACACAGGAGCAGCTGCTCGAATTGCTCGAGCTATTCACTCTCCAAACTCCAACTCCCAACTGACACACTGCTGCAGGCAGCTCTGGGATTTCCTGGTGATACAAAAGATTTGGTTGGTTGATCCTTCTGTCTGTCACAGAAAGGGCTCCCCCTCCAGGTCCATTTAGGCACCAAACAGTAAAAACTACAATTCCTACAGAAATTCAGTCCCACAAAGCCTCTGGGGACAGTTTCCATTTTAAGGTCCCCCGAGGTACCGATTGGTCCAGACTGGCAGTCCAGAACCAAAATGGTGGCTCTAAGCAAAACAGTCCATGCTGCAAAGGAAGGCAGGTTAGAAAACTTCTATATTATTATTAAAGCAGATAATCAGCAAACAATCACAGATCCTATAAGAGCTCCGTCTGCGCACATAGCAATGGGAGAATGAAGCAGCTGTACCACAGCCTGGGTGGGACTCGAGCCTGAAACCACTCGGCCCCCACCCAGATTAATTACATCCTACAAAAATAGACAGCTCTTAGGGACAGGCATGGAGGCTAACATGGCACTCTTATGCAAGAATATTCAAAACTGTTTAGACACAGAGCACCAACCTGGCATTGGGCAAGCCCACGAAGACATTTTAGGAACCCCCATTTGTAGGGGGGGGGGAGTTACACTACTAATGTAAAACAGGCTATGCTGAGTGCCCCTTTTAGGGTCTCCAGGCTGTTTGGGAGTGATGTTACAAATGCTCTACTTGACCTTCAGTCCTCCATAAGATTACCCAAATCTCTGACCCCTCAATCTGGCAAGGGGTTGTAGTAGGTGCTTGTTTCGCAGGTCTGCTGCCCATGGTGGCTGTGCATCCTGTCAGTTGCCCAGTGCACACAACTGTGGTGGTGGTCCCCTCCCGGGTGCCACCCCGGTACCCATGCAAAGGCACCAGTCAAGGTGGCACCCCACTGCCTCAGTACTTTCTGACTCCCCACTTCCTCCACTGTTGCCTCCAGGGATGCAAGTGGGGGGATGGATCTTCCTTCATCTGTTAAAAGTGGAGGGAGATCACAACCAGTGAGTGGATCCTGGAAATAGTGGAAAAAAGGCATGATCTGGAGTAGCTGTGTACCCCTCCGCTTCACCCTCAGCCTTCTTGTCATTATCCTCTGGCTACTTGTCCCTTCTGCTAGAGGAGGGTCAGTCACTTATAAATAAGTGGGCTATCGAACCCATTCCTGCCCAGGAAAGAAACCGAGTTCTATTCCAGATACTTCCTGGTTGCCAGGTGGACAGGAGATCTGCACCTTGCACTGGACCTCAAAGACCTAAACCTGTTCATGAAGTACAAAAGTTTTGAATGGTGTTTCTTCAGGCTATCATCCCCCTGTTACAAAAGGGGGACTCACTTTGTGCCCTAGACATGAAGGATGTATACCTTCTTATCAAGATTCATAAGTGTTAGAGCCAGTACCTCCGCTTCACTCTGGAGGGCAGCCATTATCAGTTCCAAGTCTTGCCCATTGGTTTATCCTTGGCACCACGTGTATTTACTAAATGCTTAATGGGTTTGGCAGCAGCCGTTCAGAGGAAGGGGCTTTCTATCTTCCCATATCTGGATATCTGGCTCCTGAAGGCCCCATCCACGGAAGCGATTCTGTTCACATTGTACAGAACGGGACTATTGTACGAGGAACTGGGTGTTACAGTACTGTACATGTACTGAAATTTATACTCGTTCCCTGTCAGCATTTACAGAGTGTTGGTGTGGTGCTGGAAATGTTGGTGGGCTGTGCTTTCCTACCCACAGGCAGGGTGGAGGCTCTTGTTGTCCAGGCCTGTCTGATACACAGGAGTCATTATGTGTCAGCTCAGACGATGTTATGTCTTCCGGGGCTGATGGCTGCTACCATATCTAAAGCAGATTGACGGTTCACCACTCTGCAGAGCCACTGATGGTAACCAAGCCCTGAACTACTTAGTCATGACTTTCAATCGAGCCTGTGACATATTTGCACTCTTCAAAACCAAAAAAGTGAAAGGAACCATCAACCCATGGCTCTCCAGATCGTTAGTTGATCTAATGCATAACCGTGATAATCTGTGGCATAAGGCCAAGTTGTCTGGGAAACAGGCCAACATTACTGCATACAGAACAGCTAGAAACTCCTGCACCAAGCTCATCAAATCAGCTAAAACCATGTACTATAAAGACCTTCTTACCAAAAGCTGGGGCTCAGGTAAGGACTTCTGGAATTCCATGAAAACCCTCATGGGCAGAGCCCCAGAACCCCACCAGACCTGATTACAACCTCCACAGAGACACTTCAGGAACCTGTAGACATAGCCAATGAGTTCAACTCGAACTTTACTGATCTCTCAGGTGTACTGCCAACCAGTTATCTCAGTCTGACTACTACGCCATCACCAAATCATGCCCACCCCACAACATCAAGAACTGGGTCTCCGCTGTTCTACTTCAAACAAATCACCAGGGCTGAGACAATCAAGTACGTCAAGCGTGTCCTTAGAAAGACTAGGCTGTGAAGTGACCAAGTCGATATGAAGCTGGTTGCCCTTGTCCTAAAAGAGCTTGCTGACCCACTCACAAAGGTTTTCAATGCCTCACTCAGATCGGGTGTGTTCCCCAATGCCTGGAAAATGGCCTTAGTCACCCCATCCTTAAAACTGGGGATAGAACCAACATCTCCAACTACAGGCTGATATCCACCCCCCCCCCAAAAAAAGCCCTAGAGAGGGTAGTCTCTGACCAGCTCACAGAGTACCTGGAGAAGTACAACAAATTGTGCCCCCAACAGTACGGTTTCTGGAAACACCACTCCGCTCTAACGGCCCTAGTAGAATACACCTCCCAAGTATACGACGCCTTAGACAAAGGGATGGTGGTGGGGTCAGTATTCATAGACCTCATGAAGGCTTTTGACTCCGTTAACCATCACCTTCTTCTTAACAGCCTGCTCTGAACAGGACTATCCCCAGACACAGTGGCATGGTTTAGCAGTTACCTCACACCGCACTCAGCGCATCAGAATTGGAGACTCACTATCATCTCCCAGGGAGATAAGCATTGGAATCCCCAAGGATCAATCGTAGGGCACCTCCTCTTCAGTCTCTATATTAATACCCTACCCTCAGCCTGCCCGGCTCACATTGTACTCAATGCAGATGGTGCCATCATTTCTGCCTCTGGTAGGGACCAGTCGACCATCACCTCCCAAGTCCTTGACAGCTTCTACGAACTAGAATCCTGGTTCAGCACAAAAAAACTGTTGCTAAACCACACAAAAAACTGAGCATGTTGCTTACTGTCCCACAGAACAAAAAGAAGTTCATCCTATGCTGCTACGGAATCTTAATGGAGATGCTCTAGATCAAGTCTACTCATTTAAATATCTAGGCATTCACGTTGATGACACACTCAATTTCTCCGGTCATATTGACCATGTTGTCAAAACCACCAATATGAAACTCTGAGTGCTATACCACCACAGGCACTCTATGACACCTGATATGCTAAAACTAGCCATGAGCAGATCAGTCCTTTCATCTATTGACTACGGCCTACCAATATACGGGGTGGGCACTGAAACTGCCCTCAATCAAATAAAAACCCCTGTTAAACAAGGCTTGCTGGCTGACCCTAGGAGCCAATTCTTCATCCCACACCTGTGCCCTCTACTCAGGTACTGGATGGCTTCCTCTCCATCTCAGAGCCTGGCACCAGACCTGTCTACTTGTCAAGAAAGCCCAATTAAGACTAGTGCCTCCATCTCTATGTGGATTCTTCCAGCAGGCTAGATCATCTAAGCCAACCAGGAGTGCAGAGACAGGCAGTCTACTGGTACCATTTAAACGCATCATCCTGGCACAGAAATCCATCTTGTACCGAGGACCAAAATAGTGTAATGGGCTACCTGCATCACTCTTTGAAAGCAATAAGATTAGCCTCTTCAAAACAGGATTAGGACTCTACTGCATCATGAACAGGCCTGTGCATGCTTTGACTAGCCAACTACAGGACGTTTTAGCCCGAATAACCCACCCCTTCCCCCCTTCTTCCCACCCCATCCCCTCCTACACCACCATCCCCTCCACCTCCCAACCTCCACCCTCCTACCCTAATATTCCCACCCTAATTCCTCTCCTGCACAATCCGCCCATTACCACACCACCTACCTCTCTTGCTGTTTATATCCCAACCTCTTTTCACACCTCCCACCACTCCAGTACCCCTCCCCTTAGTTTTCTCCCCACGCCTGTCCCCCCCCACTTGCCTCCTACTGAGCTCCAGCTTGTACCTCCCCACGCTGCTGGCATCACTGCAGCAACACTCCCCCATCACTCACCCTCCCACAAAACAACAACACCATCCTTAGGCTGCTCCCCCACCCATTCCCCCTCTGTATAGCTAGTCCCCAGCTGTGTGGCCAGTACTCCCAGGGGCCTGATGACCCTAAATTGACAGACTACAGCACTTCCTTTGAAACTGTTTCCTTTGTTTGAGCTGTATCCAGAATGTTCCCTCAATGAAATGCTTTATACCCTTCAAACCATGTTCCTCCTATTTTATTTGTAACCTGACTGTAACAAACTGTTCCTTCAATGTATTCTAACTCGTGTTGTTCAAATTTATGCAACCGATATGCTTTGTCTAACTTTTTTTTATAATGTCTGCAACCTGTATGTTTGACTAATTGTTTTGTGTATGACCTGGAACCTTTGTAAATGAGTCCCAGGACTCAAAGGTATTAATCCTAAACTGCAATAAATAAATAAATCTTTGTTGTTCTCTTCACTCATCTCCATATGTGCATATCATATTTGACTATTTGGGTACAATAGGATCAACTGATGGATGAGCTGGAACAAAATGTTATCATCATGACCCCACTCTGCCATGGCTTAGTATGGTGCATGGACTTCCAGAACCTGTCACAGGGCATTCTATACTTTTCTCCAGCTCCCATGCAGATCCTCACAAACAGATGCCTCGGGTTCTGGCTGGAGTGTCCATCTCTGTTCCTGTCAGACCCTAGAATCCTGGACTGATCTGGAGTCAGCTGTCCATATCAATATGCTGGAGATGTGAGCTGTTCTGCTTGCTCTCCAGGCTTTCTAGGAGCACCTCAGCCACAGTCTCTTGATGATTCAGACAGACAGTGTCTGTGTCATGCACTACAGAAACAAACAAGGAGGCACCACTCTTATCCCTGTGTAAGAAATGCATGTATATCTGACACTGGGTGATGTCTTATGTCCTTCAACTGTCAGCTGTGTTTCTTCCAGGTATCCAAAACATCTTGGCAGACAGGCTAAGCAGGTCTCCGTCCCTGTTGCATGAATGGGAACTGCTGACCTCTGTGGAACACAACCTCTTTGCAAGATGGGGTCATCCAGAGTTGGACCTTTTTGCGTCCTCACACAACACAAAATTGCTGCGTTTCTGCCTGCTCATTCCAGAGTTTTTTGGCAAGATGTGTTATCCCTCACCTGAAAAGGGAGATTCCTTTACGTTGTTCTTTTGCTCAGTCTCATATAGGGAGTTCTCCTCAAGTTGTGGGCAGAGTATGCTGCCTAAATACTGGTGGCTCCCTTCTGGCCTCACCAAATTTGGTTTTAATTTTTGCAGCATCTGGCAGTGAAGCCTTTTGTTCCACTCCCCCTTTGTTGAGGTCTGCTGTCACAGGTTCAGGGGTTCCTGGTCCATCCGGGCCTGCAGTCCATTCATATACTGTGCTTCCTGTTCAGTTGACCCATTTACATGTCCTGTGAATATGGTACTGGGCTGCCTTCTGTCCCTATGTGACACTGCTCTCCAGTATTCATCCATTAAGGTGCTCTTGGCTGCTGTTTCGGCCTTCCATGCTGCTATCAATGGGTGCACTGTGGCACAACTATAGATGTCCAGTACATTTTTGAAGGGTGCTCCGCACGAGTCCTCTGATACATAAACCAATTCCGCTTGGAGACTTCAATTTGGTTGTGGAAAAAATTACCTTGACTTCATTTGAGCCTGCTACGACCTGTGAGATGTATTTCCTTTCATGGAAAATACTGACTTCTGCTCATAGGATTTTGGAACTTTAGGCTCTAATGCATGAGCTTTCTTATTTGATTTTCCACAAGAACAGGAGGTCTTTGCAGTCCAATCCTCATTTTCTACCAAAAAGTGGTGTCTAATTTTACATTGAGTCAGACCATCAAAAAAGGGCAACAAAGATGGTACAGGGCCTGCACCAAAAGTTATATGAGGAGAGACTGTGAGACCTCAGTATGTGTACCCTGGAGAAGAGAAGAGACGGGGGAGATATGTTAGAAAGCTACAAATATCTAAAAGGCATAGATAGTGTACCAGAGGCTTGCATCTTTCAGAAAAGGAGATGTCTAGGAATAAGGGGGCATGACATGAGGTTGGAAAGGGATAGACTAAGGGGGTAGCGTGAGGAAATATTACTTCACGGAAAGGGTGGTGGATGCATGGAATAGACTCCAGTGGTAGGGGCAAACACAGTGGGGGAATTCGGACATGCATGGGACAGGCATGGGGAAACCTAGCAATAGGAACAAGGAGGTAAAGCCAGAGATCAAGCAAGGTCTGCAGCTTTTACAATAGGCAAGAAAAATGGGCAAACTGGATGGGCCCAGCAGTCCTTATCTGCTGTCAATTTCTATGTTTTATACACCTTTCTGTGTATTATGCAGAGCATGCTAACAAAAGTGAGGCATTGCTCCATACACGTGACGTACAAAGAACCTTACATTTTTATCTCGATCGCACTAAGGACTTCAGAAAGTCCTCAGCTTTTTGTTTCATTCTCCCTTGAGAAAGAGGGCACCCCATGTCTAAATATTGCCTGTCCAAATGGCTGGCTAACTGTACTGTGCTCTGTTATAGGAGGTACGGTAAGGAACTTGCTGGTGCTGTGCATGGCCACTCTACGTATGGTATGGCCACTTCTGTTGCCTGCTTTCAGAATGCTTCTGCAGCTGACATATGTGCTGCGGCCACATGGAGTACTGTACATACTTTTACTAAGCACTACAGTCAGTATGTGGTTTCTCATAGACATGCTGGATTTGGTCTTTTGTTATTGCAAGGTCTTCTGCCATGTAGACATATCAGACTGTGATATCCTCAAGGGGTACTTTATGTACTGTTTGGGAATCATTCCAAAGATGTGTCCGAATGGAGGAGATGTCCTCGATAAAGACAGACCAGTTACTCACTGTAACAGTAGATCTTAGTGAGAATCTCTTTCATTAGGCCACAGTGCGCCAATCCTTCTTCCCCCTTTCTGAGGTATAAGCTGGCAGGTTTGTCCACTGCCTTGTTTTGAGATGTCCATAAGTGTCTTATGCATACCATATTTCCAGTCCCATGCCTCTCCTTATGTGCCTGGTACTGGTCTGGTCTCCTGGTTCCTCATGGTAAGAGACCCTCCAAGTTTACCTCTGGTGGGGAACTGAGGAGCAGTAGGGCCACCAACAGTTATATATGTGTCGATGTTGCAAGTCATCATGGGTGGCCCACGACTAGCAAAAGATTCCAAATGGTCCTGTCGCTGAAGTCTTATAGTTCCAAAGCTATGACCTAATGGAGGAAATTCTCTTGAAGATCTATTCTTATGGTGAGTAACTGTTATTATCTTCTGACACGTTCACAGCCAAAGATAGTACAAGCGAGGAAGAAATGGTACAGTTGGTGAGGAGAGTGAAGTGTTAGCCATGCGGTTTAAGGCATAAGATAAATGTTTATGGGTATTGCACTTGTGTAGATACCAATTAAATTATGGGGTTGAATACCAACTTTCAGAAAAAGTGCAAAGATATATTTTTTTTAATTTTATTTTTTAAAGCCATCATGAAATTTTTTATGTGGATATTGAAAGTGTGTTGATATACTTTGTTATGGAAAAAGTATATCGATAACATTTATTTTACAAAAAATAACAGCTCTGTCGTGATGTAAATATGAGTATATCAATACAGCTAAAACTGCATGTTGAATACCATTGTTACATAACAATATAACAATGACAGCATTTCTTAATGGCTGGACTCCAAGCTTTCATTTAAAAAGAATTAGTTTCTAGCCCCAGTGTTTCCAAAGTTAGGTTTCAAAAAATATTTTCTTTGGCTGGCCCAGTGGTGCTGAGAGTTGAGGCACTGGACGCCACACCTCGCTGCACACCAGCGACCTGGGTTTGGGAACCAACCCGGGTCATCCGGGGTCAGTAGGGGAGGACTGGGATTGAGCGTCCGATGACAGCTGTCCTAGTCCTGGGGAAAGGGGTGGTTGCACGCCACGCTCTGGCAGTCCGTGGGGATGCCTGGAGGTACTGCAAATGCACGGGTGCTAAGTGGGGGGGGAGCACGGCAGACATCCGCACATTGTGTGCATGGACATCATTGCATGTCTGTGCTCCCATCAGGGGGGAAAGAGGAAAATGGCAACATAGTCCATGGCAGCTTAATGGCCGCAGCTTCACCAGCCAGCGATGCCTGAATAGAGCGTGTGCTGATAGTGGATCCTTGCCGGGGGCTTGGGGGGGCCCCTCTCGACGGTTGTAGCTGCATATGCCAGCTGGGCATGTCAGCTTTGGGGTCGGCGGTGAAGGAGGAGCGGTGGCTGGATTAACATGGCAGGATTGTGGCTGCAGGTGAGAAAAAAGAGATGTGATAAAATATATATATATATTTTTTTTTTCCTTTAAAATGTGATAACTTTGGATCCATTAGAGTTACAGATACAATTTTTTTTTTAAAGTAAAGCTTGGAGTCAGCCAAGTAGTTATATAGAAACATAGAATCTGACGGCAGATAAGTACCATACGGCCCACCTAATCTGCCCGTTTCCCTACTCAGTGTTGTCAGCCCAGATCCTATTTGGTCTGTGGCACGCCTTCTCTGCCCATCTCCAGGGTACTCTTATGTCTATCCCATGCACTCTTGCACCCCCATATTGTTTTAGCCCTCATCACAAAACAAAAAGGAGAGGAGGACAAGTACATAGTGCACCACCCCTCCCTCTTATCAATAAATTTGACATGTTACAAGTGGACGAAGATCTCCAAACTGAACCTGTTGGTAATGAGTCTCCTCCCAGATTACAACTATCCAGCATAAAACACCAACATACGCCTAAACTACCCTCTACTATCCCAGCTTTTAAACAAAGCCTTTCTCGTTGTCCTTTAAGTAGCACACCCGAACCCTTAACATCAAACAATACCTTTATACCAAATAATACCACAAGACCAGTATTTGTGCTAGGTGATTCCATTATCAGACACACTGACTGGTTAATATGTAACCCAGATAAATACAATTGTACTTGTTCCAGCTATAGAGGGGCTAGAGTAACTGATATTACAAATATTGTAAATAATCTAAATACTGAAAAAACTAATAATGCACTTGTGATTATTCACATAGGCACAAATGACATCAATAAAGCAACTCTATCTGAACTAAAGAACGACTTTGTGGCCCTACACAACATCTTAGTTGAAAAGGGATGTGATGCTTGCTTCTCAGAGATCCTCCCAGTACCTAGAGCAACAATCTACATGACAAACAAAATCAAGGCACTAAATGAGTGGTTGAAGAAATGGTGCCTTAAACAAAACATCCCCTGTTTAACTCACTGGGAGGTCATTAGTTAGACCACACCTGGAGTACTGCGTGCAGTACTGGCATCCGTATCTGAAGAGGGACATTAAGTTACTGGAGGGGTTGCAGTGCAGGGTGACAAAGATGATCAAGGGGCTGGGGGACTTATCATATGAGAGGAGGTTGAAGGAGTTGAACATGTACTTACTGGAGGAGAGGAGAGACAGGGGTGACATGATTGAAACCTTTAAATACATGAAAGGAATAAACAAGACAGGTACAGAGGGGCTGCTCAAAGTAAGGGAGGGGAGGGCCACCAGGGGCCATGATATGAGACTGGAGCGAGGAAAGTTCAGGAGGGAGATGAGGGGACACTTTTTTACAGAGAGGGTGGTGGCTGGGTGGAATGCGCTACCTGCAGAGTGGTACAGTAGAACAGTGGACTGCTTCAAGCGAGGATGGGACAGGACAAGGGAGGTTAATGAAGGGGAAGGGTGGAAGGGAGGGAGGGGCAGCTGCAGGATAAGGGGTGCTAGCTGAACATGTGAGCAGACTTGATAGACCTCTAGGGCCTTTATCTGCTGGCAAATTTCGTATGTTCATTTTCATCGAAAGACCATCCTCTACTGTGGGATGGGTTGCACCTAAGCAGGAGAGGGGGTACTATTCTGGGAAAAAAAATCATTAAATTTCTTTCTCATACTTTAAACTAGCCTCAGGGGGAGAATGGACATAGATCCAAGTCTCTGACATATTTATACTCACATGAGCATTGTAATATAATGTCCCTGAATGCTAGGTCGCTGAACACATTAGAATTAGCAGCCAAATGTCATTTGCTGAACTTGGATATCATTTCTATAACAGAAACATGATGGAATACTGATTCTGAATGGATAAAAAATATCCCAGGGTACACACTCTATCAGACTAAGCTAACAGATCGTGGGGGGGAGGGGGAGTGTGTCGATATGTCAAGGATGATCTCTCGTCACACGAGGCCACATATACAGTTAATACACAAAGCTTATGGGTTAATATTCAGTTGAAAGGAATGTCCCAACTAACATTTGGTACATGTTATCGACCACCAAATGCTAACACAAACTATTCCGATACCTTATTACAAGAAATCAAGAATATTGCGGACAATGGAAATGTTATAATTATGGGTGATTTCAACTAACCCACCATCAACTGGGATACTTTAGCTGGTGAGTCCCTAACGGATAAAAACTTCATTTCCACAATGATTGACCTAGGGCTTGACCAACTCATCAATGAACCTTCTAGAGGTGAAAATATATTAGACCTCCTGCTTACTTCTCCAGATAATATATTCGACCTCTCTTTATCTGATCCTTTGGGTAATAGCGACCACAAAACTATTACTTTTAGTTTAACATACAATCATAGGAATAATCAAAATAGTATAATATTAAACTACAATAAAATTGACTTTATAGTTATAAATAGTCATTTAAATAACATACTGTGGGAAAGTTTATTATCTTCCCTTTCACTTGAAGCATCTTGGAATCTTATGAAAAATATCATCTTAAAGCTAGAAGCAGATTATGTCCTAATTAAACGTAAATATAATAAAAAAGGACAGATATCTCCATGGCTAAGCCATCAGATAAAACAATTAATTTGGCAAAAAATAAAAAGCACTTCTAATAAACTAAAGACATGTTCTCACAGTAATAAAAATAAATATCTGTCACTTTTTCGTACATTAGAACAAAAATTAAAACAAGCAATCAAATTAGCAAAACAAAACTTAGAATTCAAAATTGTACACACTAAAGATGAACATAAATCCTTACATGCATATTTAAATAAAAAAGAGGCAACATAAGACAAGTTGGTCCATTGAAGATTGACAAACAAATTACATCTGATAAAGGTACAGCCAGTACACTTAATCTGTATTTTTGCTCTGTATTTCTGAAAAAAGATCCCAAAATACATTCAATAATCACAGGTACTAGTCTAAAAACATTCTGTGTCACCCATAAACATACACAAGAGGTATTAAAAACATTAAATAAAAACAGTAGTCCAGGGTCTGACGGGATCAGTCCCAGATTTTTAATAGAAACAGCAGAAGCCATAAAAATTCCACTGACTATAATATTCAATAAATCATTAAATGAATCCACTGTTCCACAAGACTGGTTAAAGGCTAATGCCATGCCAATCTTTAAAAAAGGATGTAGAACCAAAATATCAAACTACCGGCTTATTAGTTTGACATCGGTCCCATGTAAATTACTTGAAAAAATCATCAAAAATATATTAGATTCAGAACTACAGATACTTAATATTAATGATAGTACACAACATGGATTTAAGCCAGGACATTCTTGTACATCTAATCTCATTGCTTTTTATAACACTATAAATCAGGGATTAGACTCTAACATACCAATGGACGTAATTCTCTTAGATTACAGCAAAGCATTTGATCGAGTTTCCCATATAAAATTGATTAGAAAACTTTTACATCTAGGTCTCCCAGTCAACTTAGTCACCTGGATTGATAGTTGGCTTACTAACAGAACGCAGCATGTAAGAATTAATAATGTACTGTCTGATTGTGGGAAAGTGTCTAGCGGAGTTCCTCAGGGTTCGGTCCAGGGACCAACCCTATTCAATTTATATATATCCGATATGCAAATAAATTCAGACAATATAATTTCAGAATTTGCCGATGACACACAGCTAGGTGGTAGGGTGGACACTGACCACCACATAAGCCAACTAAGAAATGATCTAGACCAGATTGACAACTGGGCTACCATTAATGAAATGGAATTTAATATCGACAAATGTGCAGTTCTCCACCTTGGCAGAAACAATTCAATGCATTCCCATAAACTTAAAAACATTACATTAAAGAAATCAAATGGCGAAAAAGATCTTGGGATTTTAATTAATAATAAACTTACTTCTGCCAATCGTAGTAAACTAGCTAAACATTCAAATGCATTATTAAGAAGAATAAATCGGACATTCATTACAAAAACTGAAGAATGTATAATTCCGCTGTACAGAACCTGCGTTAGACCGTATTCCGATTATGGATCACCATTTTGGAAGCCATATTTAAAAAGAGATATTGACAGGGTGGAACAAATACAGAGAAGAGCAACCAGAATGCTTCCTCATTTATCACACATGGACTATTCTAGTAGTCTTCAGAAACTTCATTTGCATTCTCTACAACAAAGACGTATCAGAGGAGATCTTCTGTTTCTTTACAAATTATTACAAACTCCAGACTTCATGCAGCAATGTGGCATACAACATTCTAAAAGAAAATTAGTTCCCAGGTTACATTTAAAACAACTGGAAGTACAGAGAGCCAAAACCAACTGTAGGTTAAGCTATTTCTCAATATGAGTCCCAAAATTATGGAATAAACTTCCACATTGTGTTGTAGATAGCGAAACATTCCACACATTTAAGGAGAGGCTGGATATATGGTTGACAAATAATTAAATCATTATAATGATCCACACAATTGTGGGGGGCATCCTCGATGGGCTTACGCCTACTTATGCCCCATAAATACCAAGTAATACAACCTTTGCTGGAAGGCTGTTCCATGGATCCACCACCCCTTCTGTGAAAAAGTACTTCCTGACATTCCCTCTGAGCCTTCCTCCCTCCAGACTCCTATCTTGTCCCCTTGTACTTATGCAATACTTCCTCTGAAATATACTTCCCTCCTGTATCCTGTTTATACCCCTAAGGTACTTGAATGCCTCTAGCATATCCCCCCCTCCTCCAGTGAATAGATATTAAGGTCCCTGAGTCTTTCTTCATACGGCTTGTGGTGCAGACCATGTACCATTTTTGTCACCCTTCTCTGGACTGCCTCCATCCTATGTCCATTTCCTTCCTGAGATGTGGTCTCCAGAACTGGATGCAGTGCTCCAGGTGAGGTCTTACCAGTGATTTGTACAGTGGCATCACCACCTCTTTCTTTCTTTCTGCTGGTTATGCCCCTATCTATGCATCCCAGCATTCTGTTTGCCTTCTCTATTGCTTTTTCACACTGTTCACCTTTAGGTCATCTGATATAATGATCCCCAGGTCTTTCTCTTGCTTTGTGATGGCCAGAACCCCCACACCCCAATTCTGTACTCCTCTCTTGGTTTCCTGTGACCCAGATGCATTATTTTGCACTTTTTAGCATTGAAACTTAACTGTCATACACCTGACCATTCTCCAATAAGCTTAGATCCTTTCTCATTCTTTCCACTCCTTCCAGTGTGTCAGCTGTGTTGCAGATCTTGGTGTCATCCGTAAACAGGCATACCTTTCCCACAAGATGTGCTGCAGTGTCGCTAATGAAGACATTGAATAGGACTGGTCCCAGCACCAATCCCTGTGGCAGCCCGCTGGTCACCTCCCTCTCTTCTGATTTCATGCCATTTACTACCACCCTCTAAGTCCTATCCCTTAGCCATTTCTCAACCCATTTTACTACCATAGGGCCCACTCCGAGGTTTCTCAGTTTATCTAGCAGTCTCTTATGTGGGACGGTATTGAAGGCCTTGCTGAAATCCAGGCAGGCCACATCCACTGCCTCTCCCTGATCTACCACCCTGATCACCCAGTCAAATAAATCAAATAGATTTGTCTGACAGGACCTTCCCACTGAGAATTTATGCTGCCTTGGATCCTGTGTTCCGTTAGTCTCCAGAAACTTCACAATCCTCTCCTTAAGTAGGGGCTCCATTAGCTTCCCCACTACTGAGGTCAGGCTTACAGGTCTGTAATATATCATTGATATATTATCACAGTGACCATGTATCGCTATAAAAAAACTAAGTGTTTCATAGCGATATAAAAAAAAAAAAAACATAAAATGGTTAACTACACTTTTAAAACCCTGTCATTTTTACCCCATTATATCAACATGTATATACATGTAGCATCACAGGACAGCTGTATTTGCTGTTTAAATGTTGCAGCTTTCAAAATGTAGTTTTAAGCATTATAAAAATAAGATTATTTTTGGAAATGGTTTCAAGATACTAGTGGTTGTTCTATGTCAGAATAAACATTCCTGTCTAGTTTATATATGTTGATGTACCCAAGAATCTTAATAGATTTAATTGTTTTCCCAAAATAGATGTAAGGCTGATAGCCCAATAATTGATGGTGAGTTTTTTACTACCCTTCTTTGTAAGGCTTCTTGTGGGTGCATGGGTGGGTATTTGGGAGCGTGCACACCAACAGAGGAACATAGAAGATGACGGCAGAAAAAGACCAGTGGTCCATCCCTTCTGCCCATGGATCGCTGTATAACCATGTGACACCACATGATGCTAGGTAACTGCATTATGTGAACTGTAACTAGAAACTAGATTCTGGAAGAACAGAGACTTGGGACCTGATGACAGCCCCACCATCTGATGTTACAACAGCAAAATTGGCCATATGGTTTGGGGTGAATATGAACTGTATACTAGTAGTAGAACTATATTTACAGGTGGGTAACCTCTGCATTCTTTTTTCAAGAAAGTAAGAATATATGTGAACATTTCTTGCTCGTATGAATAACAAACAAGTGAACAACATTACGATGCCAAGAACTTGACACCCTTCAGGTCCCTCCACAGGGGCTCAGAGAGGAGGTAGTACAGGGAGGTGGTTTCTGGCTTCTCAGACCACAGAAGGAATGCTTCTGCTTGAAGGAGGTCCTGAGGATGTGATCTTGCCAAGAATGGAGGAAAAAGTAGTATTTATAACGTTAAAAAGAATAAAATAGGTGACCACATGCACATATTCATTCTCCTCGACACTAATCATTGTGGTGCAGTCCATTTTTCAGCTGAGACACTAGGTCATCCTAGAAAGCGTGGACATGTTATGTATGCTCACAGTGGCCACATTACAATGGAGTCAAGAGCAATAACTGCATCAAATGTTCTTTTTTCTAGGAAAAAAGCAGAGAAAAGTCTTGCATATTACACTCACCAGCTTGAGAAACATAAGAAACGTGAACTGATCAACCCCAAACCATGTGGCCAGTTTTGTTGTTGTAACATCAGAGGATGTGAACAGGTAAGGAAGGACTTTGCTAGCACAATTACTGTGCGTTCAGGTTTTTTTAACTTACTATTAAAATACAGTAGTGCATCATGCTGCAGTAGTAACCAGGGATACACCCCATTTATTGTAGCCATTTAGAAGCCTTGTCTGATATTCTCAAAGCATAGACAGGGTGTGCCTCGAGGCTGATCAACCAATCAGTCCCATTTGAGGGATTTTGGGGGTGAGGGTGACTAGACTATCCTCTGTACTGAGGGTGATCTGGGAGAGATGGTCTAAATTACATACCTTCCTACCACTGTCCCAATTATGAGCTGTTACCAGACACATAAAAGAGAGGAAAGTAACAGAAACAGAATGCAAAAGCAAAAAAAGCCCACCGGCCCATCCATTCAACCAATCCTACCCCCCAATACTCCTGCAGTGGCCCTAACGTCATCTTCCTTTATCCCTACCCCATTTCCATCTCCTCCTGTCCTTATCATGCCCATGTGCCTGTCCCACCTGTTTGACACTGTTTTGGCATAGCCAACACGGTTTTATCCCTGGAAGATCATGCCTTACAAATCAAATAAATTTCTTTGAACCTATAAGCCAGGCACTGGATAAAGGCATACCATGCGATGTAATATACCTTGATTTTGCAAAAACGTTCCGTGAAGTATCACATTACATTTATATTTTTTCCCCCATTCTATTTATCACCCCCGAGCACCGTAACTCTCTCAGGCCACTACACTCACCATCTCGCTCTACTGCCCACTGTGTTCCCTGCCATCTTCAGAGTCATTACGATTCCTCCCTGACCCCGGGCGGCTGTGACCCAGGGAAGACCAAAGGGGCAGTGGCAGGGAGCCGGCATTGGGCATGTGGTGGAGGCACTGGAAGGGTGGCTGCCTGTCCGGGCTTTGTTTTTTTTTCTGCTTGGTCCCCGAATGCGCCCCCCCACCCCGAGTGTGGTGCACTCCCAATGCTGTGGCACATGGCAACCCTGCCTGCATCAGCCATGCAGAGTACGTGCAGTCCAGTGCCATTGCAGCATCCCTGGTCTCCACTGGGGGCCGGACGACTCCATACCCTCCCCTCAGGAGAGGAGAGCAGCCCAGCGGGTGCTCAGTCGCCTCCTTCCCCTGCCAACCCCCGGTGGCCGAGCTTGCTCCCAAACTCGGGTCGCCGGCATGGCACGAGGTGTGGCATCCAGCACCTCAACCCTCAGCATCACTGGGCCGGCCATCACATTACATATTGATTAAAGAATTACAAAGGATAGGTTTGTTCCCCAGTATTATAAGCTGGATCAGTTCATGGCTAAGCGAAAGACACCAACAGGTTGCAATTAAAGGAAACTACTTCAAATGGGGTAATGTAACAAGTGGGGTCCACCAGGGTTCAGTATTTGGGTCCCACTTTCTTAATATACTGGTAGCTACAATGTCAGTTTCAGATAAGGTATGGCTATCAAAATATGCTGATGACTAAGATTGGGGGGCTTTTAACTTAAAGGAGAAGACTCCTGTATATTTATGATTTGGAGATGTCTGATGTATTTATTATACATTACATCAATTACTGTACATATGTCAATAAGAGATCAGTCATTTCTTCTGTTGCAACACATCTAGAGTCTGAGGCTCTGACACAAGTTAGTAAAGTGTCAAGCAAGCCTCCATTTACATGCAAATGAGTCACTTGTAATACAGCCCCTCCCATTCCTTGATATCACTGCAGCAACAATGCAGAAGAAAACATAAAGGTATCAGTGCTGTCTGTCCTGATTTTAGTTTGTTTGCAATGGTGTAAGACAGTTCTGTCATGCAACTCACACAGGGAGTAGTGCTTGAAGCCTTAATACTGTATGAGTAGAGCAAATAATACATCTAATAGTATTTCATTCACAGGAAACAAAATCTGTTTCTTTGTACTGCTCCTTTCTCTCTATGAGACAGTTGTAACATGTTGTGGAGAGCAGTAGACTGATTCAGTCAATCAATCAATGTGTATTAAACCAGGAGTACACCCTTGAGAAGATTCATTTACAAGTTGGGTCTAAGCAGTTCCCCAAAGGATCACACATGACTGAATTCCTCCTTTGCACAAATGATACACACCCACTTTCAGCAGCCTGAAAGTGGAGAGCTAGATCACTTACTTTATAAAGTGTATTGTTTTACATTTCAAATGCTCCTTATATCTGAGTTTCTGACTGGAAATACCAAGACACAATGCATATGACATGGGAGGAATGAGCTAAGCAATTACAGAGCACTACAAACACTGACACCGATTAGTTTCTTTACCAGCAACAGATGAATCTAGTGTAGCATCTAATTTGTTAGGGACATCCTACTTCAAATGCTGGCAGTACAAAGCCATGTGTGTGTGTGTGTGTGTGTGTGTGTGTGTGCCACAGCTTGTCCTCAGTACCTTCAAAGTGAAGTGCTGTAGCTCTCACATCACTGCTAATGATTTATAATGGCAGTAGGGGCACTTTTAAAGTCATGGACCTAAGGGTTCATCACAGTTCCCAAGGAGGTTAGGGGAACTTGTTAAGGGTTAGAGAACAAGGGATTCTAGTAGGATTTGAACCAGAATCTCCCTGTTCTTGTGCCTGTACTTTAACCACCAGATTATCGTTCTTCCATATACTGCAGCTGATGCTCTCCTGGTAACCTATCCCTTATTATAGCTGAACTCTTTATTGCCTTACAGTAGCCATCCAATCACTGACTGCCTAGTTATAAAGGAACGGGGAATATTTGCAAGATTGTTTCTCACTGCTGGTGTCAATCAAAACAGAGAATGCTAACACACACAGAACATAATACAACAGCTGTATAATACCACTTAAAACTCTTGTTGTACCCAGAGTCATTTATTTGGGTGAACTGTTTTTGCTAACAGTAACACAACACATACAGGCACTTCCTTATATGAATACTGTGTATACCTCAAATCAGTGCTGCATCACACTCATATGGTCCTAGTCCCTATTAGCATAGCATTTCAGGATGTGCACAACACTTAAAGGGTTCCTCCATTACTCAAGTGGGGAACCAAACATTGTGGGTTTGGTTTACTGGTAGAACTGCATTTAGTGCAGCACCATTATTGGTTGTTCTGATGGCTTCATCCTCCAGCAACATTGATGGTAAAATGGAGGACAAACACATTGATAATTTCTGGGGGCTGTATATTTTTATTTATAATCTAGATTTGGACAGCAATAGGACTGCTGGCAACTGGAGGAGGCACACAACACTTACACATAAGGAGTTGGGAGAATATTGGTGTGAAATTATGGGAGACTTCCCCTTTAAGCAAATAACAATAAAATTATCCAAAATTAATTGGATAACCTCATGGCCTGTGGGAAGGCAATGCATATGCAATTTAACATAGAAAAATGCAAAGTTATGCACCTCGGTAACAACAGTCCAACTTTTCAATATAAGTTAGGAGACACCATACTACAAGCGGTAGCTGGAGAAAAAGGTCTCTGTACACTTATATCTAATGATCTCAACTTTGAGGAAAACACCATTATAAAGGTTAAAAAGTGTCATAAGATTATTGGCTCAATATTGGCAGACATCGAAAGTAGGTAGTCTTATTGCCGTTATTCACCAGTCTGGTACGGCCACATCTTGAATACTGCTCCCAGTTCAATAAACCACACAGTAGTAGAGGCAGTAAACTTGTTGAAGGGGTTCAGAGAAAGTATAATAAAAAAACAAAAAATTGGAAACAACGGATTATGGTCAGAGACTCAGGAGCTTAAAACTGTATTCAGCTAATTATAGACAACTCCGTGAAGACTTATGCCTCACATACAGGGCAATAAAAGATGACTACCTTGGATCCACTATAGGACTTACATTGCACAGTGGTAGAATAAACACTAGAAACAACGGCTATAAAATCATAGGAAATTCCATTTGAAAGGCTAGAAGAAGTAACTGTTACACACAGAGGATTGTGGGGGTATGGAATAGACTGCAAGCGCATGTAGTATCAAGTTCAAATTTGGAAACTTTTAAGGTTAGACTAGACTTACACATGGGAGTGAAAAGATACTGTATGACTACCACCCATGACTGGGTGGCAAGTTCTTAAAAGGGCACCCAGCCCATTGAACTCGTAAATAATCTATGAACCACCTGCTCTGGCAGTTCACCTCACTTGTCTATTACTGTTTCTGTGGAAATGTGCTTACAGACATCCCTTTTGAATATTTCCACACTCAGCTTAATGGATTCCTTCTTGTGTTTGTACTTGGGGTGAACGGTTCATTGCTTTTTATTTTGTTGATTCTGAAGATATTTGTATGTTTCAGTCATGCCCCTTCCCCACCTTATCTCCAGGGTGTACATATTAAGCCCCTTCACATGTGTCCAGCACCTCGCACAGTACTTCTGGTGAGGGCTTTCCAGAGACTTTTACACAGGAAGGATGGATCTTATTTGAGGACGTCTCCTCCATTAGGAACTATAACCCTGTCAGCGCTAGGACCACATGGAAACTTTTGCTAGCTAGGAGCCATCCATGATGACATCACACATCAGAATCTGTATAAATGTGGGCGACCCCATTTCTCTCAGTTGTTTTCCCCATCATTGATCATACTCGTTGGACCTGCTGTGGAAATGTTGGCCAACTAGCCATTGCCTTTTATTATTTTTCTGTAATTAATCACTAAATTTTAGTGATATCATCATCTCTGCATGCCACTGAAACCAGCGACGTTGTTCCGGTACTGTGAGTGTGTAGTAGTCAAGTTTATTGTTTGACAATATAGCCATTACAAAGTGAAAAGCCAAAAAAAAAAACAGTAAAATGTTAAAAATTAAACACAATTAAAAACCTTATACTAAAATACATAGAGCATGTAGAAGAATGTAAAGTGCTCACAAATTTAATTTATTATAAATGTGATATATTACTTTAGATTGTAAATACAGATAATATTCTGATCGCTGCACAATTTTACCCTTTTATACTTTCAGTGTGCCCATATAATAAATATTTTACCATAAATAAATCTAATGAGCAATACCTTATAATAAGTTGCAGTACTGATTGGGCATATAAACCATGCAAGGTTGTTATTTTATCATATGAGAGCAACATACATATCAGCGTTCTTAATCAGGTCTTAATTTAAAACAAGCTCAGTGCCTAAATAATCAAGGCAGTTCCTCCATCAATCAATAACTATCCAGTTATATGCAGCATTCTTTGCTCAATTATTCTCAATAGGGAGACTACCGATCTCAGTATTGTAGGGTCAACAGTTGTGAATAAATATGTCAATAACTGGACAGGTTGATCATTTTGATAACTTAATATGTTCCCCAACAGCAATGTCCTATATTTTTCATAAAGCGGGCATAAGAGAACTAAATGCAGCAAATTGTCTTCCCCAAGCCACATTTGCATAGTGTGAGTGTGGAGAAAAAATTCATAAGATAGACGTACATAAAGTGTAACTCTGCTGTCTAGGCCTCTCTCACAACATCAGGATTTGTGAGATATGCCAGGGCTTCAGTCAAGCTACAAGGTGACACAGAAGAAGGATGCTGTAGAAGTTTTTATTAGAAAAAAAACTTTATTAGCCATGGAAAAAGCCTAGAATCAGTAATCGTCATCACCAGCCCTATTGACCAACTCGCAGTCGTCGAAATCGAAAGACCAAGACAAAGAGCACTCATTGTCAGGACACGAGCATAAGCATAAGAACAAAGACAGGTCTGCTTCCCTGGTGAGGCCTAGGTTACTGATGTGACCTTCAGGTACTCTACCTTCCTCATCATCATCTGCTTCAGTGGTCGTGACATTAGTCCTTCCTAACTATCAACCAGACACCAAGGTCGGGACTTGGCTCAGGTACTACAGTACAAGCAGAATAACCACCCTAATGGTTGGATGTGCCAGGAAAAAAAGTATATATTGAATCAGAAAGTCCCTGCACCATGCCCCATAAAATAAGCAGACAAAACAGATATCAGTCTGAATAAAGTCTTTCATTTTATTCCATTTTATACCTCCTACACAAAAAGCTATTACTTAACGTTAAAAAAAACAATGCGATGCTTATCTCTCCTTTTGTACATGTGGCTAACCCAGTCAGTTCAGGATCTGTACCACAGATTTCTACAATCCTAGGGGAAAACCTAGAATTCGTCACAAAGTTCAAATACTTGGGAGTTTGGCTAGATCATAAACTCTCCTTCATTGAGCACTTAGAGGACTTGCTAAAGAGATCGCGTCAGAGACTCTGACTCTATTTCAGGATTAGCTACCTTCTTACAAGTGACACCAAAATGAGGCTGGTACAAGCAACATTCCTCTCACTAATAGACTATACGGACTTCCTTTATAGTTAATGTCCGACCTCTCAAAACTGGATACACTCTACCACAGAGCTTTGAGATTTATCACCGATCTTCCCTTCACTACATACCATTGTTCACTATATGCAGTTGTAGGATGGACCTCCCTCCAGTTTAGGCGAGAAAAAAACACCGCCTTATGGACCTACAGAGCTATTTCAAAAAAACGCCCACAATATATTTTGGATTGCCTCCCACTAAACATATTAGGCACCTATGCCCTGAGAATTTACTCCTATATCTTATTGAACATTCCCAAAGTCCACTGTTGCCTGGGCAGAGCATCCATTAGCTTTACGCTGCCAACAATGTGGAACAATCTGCAGAAAACTTTAAAATTGTGCTCAATTATCAGCATTTCTTCATTCAAGACCCTCTACTCTCGTCTTCTGAAGGAACCATGTAAGTGCTATCCGTGCCACTAGTTGGAATCAACTCCCGCAGCATCTCCATGTAGTCTGTTTTCTAACCTGCTCAACTATTCAGTTATCACCATCCCTCTACTGCTTTCTACTGCATTCTACCACTATCTATTAATTCATCTACATAATTGTTATCAGCTTCATCTAGCACTATTTCTGGGATCTAACTTACTTGTCCTGTTTAGCTGGTGTCCTTCCCCTTACCGTATGTCCCTGTACCCCAAGGCCCATACAGTCACTACCCCTACCTTCTCACCTTCTGAACTCAAACTTTGTTCACCTGTTACTTAAGCTGTTATCACCGCAACATCATTGTGTACATACTGTATGTTATATTTGTAAATAATGTAAGATGTATGCCTATCAATGTTGTTGTATGTTACTTTGTAAATTGTTAACCACATGTTATACTTTGTCTAGTCATATGAATATGTATGGATCAGTCTATCCTAACCAGGTCCATCTTGCAAAAGAGCTCTGCTCAGTGATGTTAGCCTGGATAAATAAAGATTTTGATTGATTGATTCCAAAGTGCCAAAACACCATACCTCTCACTTGGGATGCCAGCAGGAGCCCTGCATGACTGCCTCCAACCGGTTTTGCTCAGAGCATCATTAGGGAGTGCCTGATATGTTGTGTGATGCTTATTTTAAATAAGACTGTTAAAGGGCCATACATATATTGATTCAAATACAAATATTGCAATGAAAATATAACAAAAAAGTGTATTATATACACACACACCTATGCCAGAAAACTGTGAACACCTAAAAAATAGTGATTTAAAAAACAGATATGAATATACACATCAATTCATATCCATTTAAACTTTATCATTTTATACATAAATATGCAAACATCCTTTTATGTTTAAATGTTATGAATATCTGACTTTATTTACATTTATTTGTAAACATCAAATTTCAGTCATCACGTTACTCCAAAATTCTGAGTTTTATCACCTAATCGCAAACCTGTGTTATAATTTTAATTCTTTTTGTCATTAAACATTTTAAGAATCCGGTTACTCTCTCTATAAATACATTGATACAGGGAAAAAGGGGGGAATATTAAAGTAATGGACATAAAGTCTGTTCAGTTTTGGCCCTGTGTGTCTCTCAGAAAGATAGAGACATCAATACCATCATTTAGGCCTGGAGGGTTCAATCCCCCCAACTTATATATCCAGAATGATTCTGCATAACGCATGATCCAGATCCCTTCCCCTAGGGCTCAGTGTCACTTTTTCTGTTCCCTGAAATGTAAATCTATGTGCATGATTATCTCTAGTGTCCTGCAGATGTAATGAGAGAGCATTATGTTTGTCATGTAGTCTAATACAGCTTAAATGTTCACCCACCCTATTCTTAAAAGGATGTTTAGTTTTACTGACATAAAAAGATGAACAACTGCAGGTGGTAAGATGTATCACCCCACTCATATTACAGTTAATACATTGCCTAATTTGAAACACTTTGTTATTAACTGCCTCAAATTATTTTGTTCTGATGATATGAGGACAATAAACGTGCCACATGAAAAACATCCTATAGGTTTAGATGGTAATCATAAATTTTGTTTACAATAGTTTAAAGGCAAAAAGCTATGTACTATGATATCTGTAATATTTTTCACTTTTTCCTATGTGATTTTAGGGGGCTACACAGCTACCACAGTCAAAGCAGGCTTTGCTTCCAAAATATGCCAGCACTTTTCCAAGCATTCTCTAATAATGTTGTTTTTAGCACAGAATTTTGTTACAGAAGTGGGTTGTTCATTCATAAACTCTGTCTTAGTCTTGTATGTTAAAAGTTAATTTCTCTGTATTTTGTCCACTTGATCCTGGGCTTGTCTAATAAGGCCCATATTATAACCTCTATCCAGAAACCGCTGACTCTTTTCATAGGATCTGTGGACATAAGTTTCTGGATTCTAACAATTTCTCTTAATTCTCATCAATTGTAATTTTGGAATCTTGCTGATGGTGTGATGGGGGTGACAACTGTTAGCAAAAAGAATACTATTTCGATCTGTGATTTTTCTATACAGATCTGTCTCAGTTGTACCATTAGCACATCATCCAAAAAATCATCACCAAAAATCGACTTTTTAAAAAAAAAAATGTGTTAACATTTCCATCATATATAAATTGCCTTTCCCATAAACCTAAGTAAAGATTTACATAGGTGGGGGGTGAATGTAGCCCCCATTGCCATTCCCTTCACCTGAAGAAAGTACTGACCTTGAAAGATAAAGGCATTTATAGTTAGAATATACCTGGATAATTGGCATAGGAAGTCATTAAAGGGGTTTGAATAATCTATTGCTTCCTGCATCCAGAATTCTAAAGCTTCCAAAACACCTATATGTGGTACATTTTGGTGTAGCGTGACTGGATATCAAGTGTTACCAAAAAACAGTCACTCTCCATCTGAAGATCCCCCAGGACACCCAGTATCTGTGTGGTATCTTTAATATGCGATCTAAGTGTTGGGACTATATGATTAATATGCCCATCAACAGATTTAGGAAGAGGTTCTGTTAAGGAACCAGTACCAGATACTGTAGGGCGACCTGGGGGTCTCCACGGTGCTTTTATGAACTTTCGGAAGTATATAGATTGTCTGCCGCATAGGAAATGGTACCATCAAGAACTCCAAAGACTGATCAGAAATAAGACCCCTTTCATGTGGCTGCAACAAATAATTATCAATTTCCTGTTTGAATTTAATAGGTGTATCAGATTTTAAACCAATATAAAAATTGTGTCAGCTGGTTGTTTAAAAATCTTCCTTTTGTAATCTTCAGTATTTAGAATCACTGTAGACCCCCCTTGTCAGCTGGTTTTACAAAAATGTGAGGGTTTTCATTTAATTCTTTTAATGCCATGCATTCCTCTTGCGATATATTTGAGTAGTCCAATGTTGATAATTCATCCTTATGTTTCTCAAGTTCATGTAACAGGACCCTTTCAAAAGTCAAACAGTTGGTGCATAATATGACATAAAAGTTGAGGGTTTCTTAATGCTGACATTTGTTGATATTACTATACTACTATTCAAGTCCACAGTACTATTAAGTATTGCATCAGTTTCACATGTCCGTTTCTGTTTTGAAAAAGAACCTTCAGATTTAATTTCCTTAAACATTTTTTGATGTCCACAAATAAGTCAAAATCATTGGTAGTACAAGGTGGTATAAAACTTAAACCCCTCTGTAATGCATTTTGTTGTATAGGTGTTAGTTACTGCAGAAAGATTAATTACATTTAAGGTTTGCCTTTGCCCCGATAGGACCTGCCCCCTCTCGGTCTGGAGACGTGTGTCTGTGACGTCCATTTGGCCCGCTGATGCTGTTGGTGATAACTCCGCCTGTACCGTACTCCAGTGTTCTCGTCTGTTTTTTTTTTTTTTTTTTATTTCTGTTTTTCCGCCTCCTTCCTCTCTGATATCCTCAGGAGCACATGAGTCATCCCTCTGCAGGCCCCCTTACCTGGTCAACCCCTGTCACCCATGGGATGAGGTGGGGCCCCTAACACCCCAACAATCCTGATTTTGTCGGTTGAGGGGTGCCAGGAAGTTGGCTGCACATATGAGGGCAAGCTCTTGGTGCTCCATCTCCATCAGAGCCGAAGGGTACTTTTTCTCTTGTTCTGTGGTGTACTGGATGTCGTGAGTACCCTGACATCAAGGCATGAGCGTCGATGTCACTGATGTCCTCCCCCTAGATGCCTCGCCGAACTTGCTGGGCTCCAGATCTTCACTTGGGACCAGTCAAGTCCTGAGGCGCCTGACGTGCTGCCATTCCTCTAGCCTCCGCCAGGGTTAGCAGACACCGAGCTGCTACCCCGACCTCCCCCCTGGAGTAGACGAGCCGTCATGGGACTCTCCAGTCTACTCCCCCCCCCCCGCCGGCCCTCCGACGAACTGAGTCTGCTCCTGAACCCAGGTCGCCGGCATCGCAGATGGAAATCCAACCGCTGTGCCAGCGGGCCAGCTGTTCTCATCTGTGTTTCTTGCCTCTGTGTCTTGTTTTTTTGAACCCATTGCCTCCTCCTGAAATTGTACATTCTATGGACTGCGTCTGGGTTGGGGTATATTCCGAGCCTGTTCCTCCTCCTTCGGCATGTCTTCTTGCTCTAAAAAATAATCAGCCAGATCAGTTTCGGATTCTGACGTGAAATGATCACATGTGATGTTCAAAACCTCGGAGCGTTTCAGGATTGAACGGGTTGCAGGTGTCCCAACTATATCAGTTCTTGCATTTAAGTCCCGTTGATGTTTATTATTGGAACCATTTTTACCTTTATTTTTCTGTTTCCCCCCCTTTTGGTTCCATGTAAAAACATGGTTCAGGAGGTAGTCCTGACGATCCCTTTCAATTTTATTTATTTCACTTTTTTCAGCCTGATATACTCATTTTGTAATATTTGTAAAAGTTCAGCCTCAAAGTCCTGGAAATCGGGGTGATCTTTAAATGCACTTACAGCTTCCTCACATTCCTTAAGCTTTTCCTCTAGGGTTATTTTCAGAAGTGCATAATCCCTGATGAGACAATGAACAAAGAGCACTGAAGCTGCTTGCATCTGATTTTGCCAGTCGCTCATGAGGATAGGTCTGTCCTCCCCATATCCAGGCCATTTAATAACTCTCAACCCCCGAGGTGCTCTGTCCACCCGTACATACGCTTCGAGGGTAATTTTGTGTCAGTAATTTCTTCATGCCTGCATTACTGCAAATTCCAGTTGTTGAAATGCAGTAATAATATCTGGAACCAGTACAGGAGTGAACTCGGATGACTGGTCATGAATCTCCACATTAGGTGTCGGGGGTTCTGTCCCGAACAGGTCTGTTTCACCCATATAATAAAAAATTGCTAATGCTAGGGCCCCACTGGCATCCTCAAATGGATGCCCTCATAAATGGAAGACATCCCATTCACTGCTGGTACCGCCACACACTGACTGAGGTAACAGTGGTGGTATATGGCACAAAACACTCCTCAGACTGTCAAGTATCTCAAATCTAACTGCTTTAAGAGGACTAGTCACCGTGGGCTGGTTAAATATTCCACTACCAAACAAGCAGAATAACCGCCCCATCAACACTAGGGGTGACTTCTTGGGTATTGGACCCAGGGAGTGGGAATGAAGTTTGAAATGGTCTAGCTCAGCCCCTAAGTCACTCCAAGGTATAATTGTGTTGTTTGCCCAGCAGAGTCTCCCTAGAGAGTTATTAGACTCCTGTTCGAGTCTACTGTTGAAAGGGTAATGCCCCTAAGTTGCAGTAATGGCTAATCATATAAGTTGAAACCTGCTTAGCTTGGGCTACTAGAGCTGCGCTGAGATAACACTTGAGGAAGAATTGCGCCTTTCTCTGTTGGAAGACTCATGGGTTTCTAGGAAGATGGTTCGACTCATTACAGTTCATGAGAAAAATAAGGAGGGAACTTGGGAACCCGAAGAGGAGGCGGGGGGGAATGCAGTTCCTGCTTAATAAAATATGGTATCGCCCCCTCAAGCTTGGGGGAGGGTGTAGTGACTAAACAATAAGATAAATAATAAATAAGAGATTAAATATTCCTGTATGTGTCATGCTAAGATTCTATGTATGAGCTGTATCCTTGATTTATGAAAAAAAAATAACCACCCCAACGGCTGGATGTGCTAGGGAAAAAAGTATATATTGAATCAGAAAGTCCCTGCACCATCCACCATTCCCCCATAAAATAAGCAGACAAAACAGATATCAGTCTGAATAAAGTGCTTTCATTTTTTCATCATTTCATAATTTTTTAGGTGTTCACAGATTTTTGGCGCGTGTGTGTATATAATATACTTTTTTGTTATATTTTCACTGAAATATTTGCATTTGAATTAAAATATGTATGGCCCTTTAAGAACCTTACTTAAAATAAGGCTCACACAACATCTCAGGCACTCCCTGATGATGCGTTGAGCGAAACTGGTTGGAGGCAGTCATGTAGGTCTCCTGCTGGTGTCCCAAGTAAGAGGTATAGTGTTTTAGCACTTCAAAATAAAATGAAAGCATTTTATTCAGACTGTCTGTTTTGTCTGCTTATTTTATGGGGCATGGTGGATGGTGCAGGGACTTTCTGATTCAAAATCAAGCACTGCAGTACCGGCTATGGACTGTATGTCACTGTTGTCGATGGGTTCAGGCCATTCATCGATTATAGCGATCATGGCCCCTGGCTGGGATGTTGTCGACGTGCAGGTAGTACTGGTGTTGTTTTTCAGATATGATACCATGCATACGTCCAGACTTGCCTATGCATTCTGTACTGTTGTCGATGGGAGTTTCTGCATCACAGGCCCCATCAACACAGTCAGCTGATTCACAGCTTATACTTCCTGATTAGCGGCCTTCGGCATCGCTAGCTACGTCTTTAGCTTTTTCGGCGACAGGGACGTCGATGATGAGGTGGAATATAATCTGGACCTCATTATGGAGGAGGAGTATGAAGAGGAGGAACGTTATGCAGAAGAACAGTATGTTCCACATTCTAGCTCCATTGTATCTTCTTGTAGTGAGGATTCTGTGGTGTACACACCCAGATCGCCTCCAGAAGACACTTCCTTCCAGGCTGTGATGCAACAAATGCGGAATGCGCTGGGCTTTGTTTGGAGGAAGAAGATTCCACTGAAAAGAACCTGATGGAGTTTTTGGAGGTACCATATACTGTCTCCATCATTATTCCTCCAATTTATCCTGCATTTGAGGATGCCACATTTGCTGCATGGTATAGGCCTAATTCAATACTAGCTGTACCTAGAAAGGCTTACAAGCAGTACCCTGCTCTTTCTGCCAAGCCTTATTATGCTAACCAGTCTGAGATGGACTTGGTAGTTATGATGGCTGCCCATGACAGATCCAGGTTACCTAAATACATGAGTACTCTACCTCCTGATAAGGAATCCAGGAGGCTAGATGTGATGGGAAATGTATATATGCATCTGCCTTACTAGGCCTTCATATTGCAAATTGCAAGGCCCACATGATAAAGTATCCGAATAGCCTGCGGAAGGCTGCCAAAGCTGCGGCCCAGGCTCTTCCGGAAGGTAATGTCAAGGATGAGTTAATTAAACCTCTCACTTCTGGTGATGAGGTTGGCAAACATTTCCTTTGCTCGGCATATGATGTCCCTGATGCCTCTGCCAGGGCAGCTACAACCGGTATTTGTATGAGACATTCTGGGGTCAGGGTTGCTAGGTTTGCAACTGACATACAGAAAACTGTTTTGTATGCCTCTTTTAGAGGCACCAAACTGTTTGGTTATGATATAGTGGAGGCATTAAGAGGCCACCAGGTCTCTAAAATGACTTTAACTTAGTCAAATCCCTTTATCCTATGCCTGGTAGTGGTCATGAAAGGGGATCCTTTTGTCAACCTGCTGCCATAGGTGGCTGTCAAGCCTACCATCAGCAAGGCCATGGTAAGGGCAGTAGAGCCTTGCCAGACTCCCTTCCCTCAGGTGCCCATTCAAAAGCATCAAAAGCCGTTGGAGCCAGTGGATCTGCCCCCACCCACTCAACCTGACTCGAATCGGCCTGCCCCCCAACTGTTGCCTCCAAAGGTGGTTTTAGGGAGCCATGTCTCCCATCATCTGACACAGTGTAGGGAAATTACCACAATTGAATGGTTTCTGGAGATAATTTCAAAGGGACATGTTCGGGAGCTTTTAGAGACCCTCCAGAACATCCCCCACCTCTTTCCACTTTCCCTCTGGGACATGTGTCACTGCTGAAAGAAGTGCAAGCCTTGCTACAGAAATGTGCAGTAGAACCAGTGTCTTCTCACCAGAAGCACAAAGGGTTCTACTCCATGTCCTTGTCCCCAGATGGACAGGAAATTTCAGGCCTATGTTAGATCGGAGAGCCCTAAACTTCTACATAGAATACAAGACGTTTGCATGGTCTTCCTTCAAGCTTTGATTCCAGTGTTGCAAACAGAGGACTGGATTTGCTTTCTAGATATGAAGTATGCCCACACATATCAAGATCAGGAAACATTATAGACAATATCTGAGATGTGTTTTGGAAGGGGAGCATCATCAGTTCAGAGTATTGCCCTTTGGCTTGTCTTCTGCACCGTGGGTCTATTCCAAATGCTTGGCAGTGGTGGCAGCAGCCCTTCACAGGGAAGGCCTATATGTCTTCCCATATCTGGATGATTGGCTCTTAAAAGCTAGCTCCAGGGAATGACTCGTGCACACTTTGTCTTGAACAAGGTGATCATTTGATGACGTGGGGGTTACAGTGAATGTGCCAACGTCAGAAATGACTCCTTGCAAAGACTGCAGTACACTGGTGCAGTCTTGGACATAGGGTAGGGCTATACTTTCCTGCCCCGTGACAGGGCAGAACAACTCATTGCTCAAGCACAGTTGGTATACAGCAGTCATCAAGTTCCAGCCAGAACATTTCTATGTCTCCTGGGACTCATGACAGCAGCCATTGTCACTGTGTCTCTGGACTGCTTACATGTGCGGATACCGCAATGGACATTAATAGTACAGTGGGAATAGTTGATGGATGACCTGGACCAAAAGGTGCTTGTCATTGTCCCCTTTGCACAAGGCACTGACATGGTAGACGGACTGCCACAACCTCTTTAGGAGAATTCAATTTCTTATACCAGCTACGGTTCAGATTCTCACCTTGGATGCCTCCAGATCTGGCTGGGGGGCACACCAGGGCTCATGTCAGACAAAAGGTTCCTGAATCCAGTTGGAAACCAAGTTGCACATAAATTTGCTGGAGATGAGAGCTGTCTTATACAGTCTCCTGGCTTTTCAGGTGCATCTGACTCCAAGTCCTCTGTTTATTTAGATGGACAACGTCAATGTCATGCATTATATAAATAAACAGGGGTGGGGGGTGGACTTATTCCTATCCCCTGTACCAGGAAGCATTGAGAGTGTGGTACTGGGTGCTGGAAGACAGCCTAGAGCTGTCAGTCATGCATCTCCCAGGTACTGAAAATGTCTTAGCAGACCAGCTAAGCAGGTCACAGTGCAAGATGCATGAATGGGAACTGTTGACCTTTGTGGCAGACAACCTGTTCGGAAGGTGGGGTCATCCAGAGTTGGACCCTTTTGCATCCCCACATAATGCAAAACTGCCACAGTTTTGCTCGCTTGCACCAGGGCCTAGAGTTTTTTGGTGAGAATTATTGTCCCTGTCTTGGAAAGGGAGGGTTCTGTATGCATTTCCTCCCATTTCTTTAATACAGAGAGTATTACTGAAACTGAAGATGAAAGGGGCGACCCTCATCCTCATTGCTTCTCTATGGCCTTGGCAGATATGGGTATCCACTGCTACAACAGCTAGCAGTGGAGCCTCCAAAACCTCTGCCTCTGTGCAGAGGCTGTTGTCACAGGTCAAGAGGTCTCTGGTCCATTCAGACCTGAAGTCTCTGCATCTGCATGAGTGGCTCCTGAAGATGTAGCCATTACACGTTTTGGTGTGTCACCTAAAGTTGCTTATGTGCTGGTTGTGGCCAGAAAGCCTTCCATCAGACATACATATTCTTTGAAATAGAAGCGTTTCACATTGTGGGTTGCTTCCAGACATCTGGACCCATTCACCTGTCTGATAGATGCGGTGTTGGAATACTTGCTGTTACTGTCAAACTCTGGTCTACAGTATTCCTCACTCAAGGTACATTTGTCTGCTCTACCAGCTTTCCATGCCCCTATTGATGGGCATATGGTTACCCAGCTGGAGGTCTACCGTACATTTTTGAGAGGTGTTTTGCACATAAAACCTCCCATTTATAATGTCCCCCCTTAGAACCTGGATTATGTCCTTGAAAAACTTACTGAGTTCTTTGAGCCAGCCGTGAGTTGTGGCTTACATTTTCTATCATGGAAAGCATTATTTTTAGTTGCAGTCACTTCTGCTTGAAGGATTTCAGAGCTACAGGGTATGTGTGAGCCCCCTTATTTGATTTTCCATAAAGACAGAGTTACTTTGTGTATCAGTCCTATGTTTTTGCCAAAGGGGATGTCTAAGTTTATGTTGCATCATCCCATCCACCTTAGTGTTCATTACCCTGATGGCCGGCACATTGTATTACGTTCTGTTATAGGAAGTACAGTAAGGTACTCCTAGTGCAGTTTGTGACCACTCCACAAGGGGAATGGACACGTCTTTCGCTTGTTTCAGAACTGTTTCTGCAGCTGACATTTGTGCTGTGGCTACATGGAGCACTGTCCACACTTTCACTAAGCATTACAGTCTGGACATTGTTTCTCATAGTCGAGCAGGTTATGGCCTTGCTGTTCTACTAGGCCTGCTGTCTTTCTCTCTCCCCCCCCACCCCCGAGTTCTGTTTTTTCACCTCCACACCTGGGCATCCTTCCAGGGTGTCCTCTTGACAACAGCCTCTACTCCCAGCCTGAATCCTGCATCCCTCTGAGGGACTCCCCCGACCACCCAGGCTGACCTAGCCCCCCCCCCGATCACCCCCCGGGGCGAGCCTGTCCTCCTGCAATGGCCTTTCTGGGATTAGAGAGGCCATACCTGGATGGCAGGTCAGCCGTGGAGTTCCCCGAGCTCAGGACCGGCGTTGGGATGTGGGCTGCATCCCTGGAACCCCCATCATCTCCATGGATGTGGTAGGGTTTTTTTTTCTGCTTGTTAGTCCCCCGAGGAGCTTGGATGTGCAGTGGTAGCCGGGCACAGCATGCCACCACCCACCAAGCTGCTCCCCGCTGTACATGCCACCGCTGCTTGCACTGCACCTGACCATCGCCAGGTGCTGCTGAAGAGTGGCGCAACCCCGAAACTCTCCCCAGGGAAGGAAGAGCCATCCTCCGGATGCTCGATTCCTTCCCCCCCTTCCCGAACCCGTGTCGCCGGTGTGGCGCGAGGTGTGGTGTCCAGCACCTCAACCCTCAGTGCCACAAGGCTGGCCAGGCCTGCTGTCTTGAATCAGACTATACCAGCCTCCCAGGATGGCTTTTGGGACTCGTTCCAAAGGTGTGGCCTAAGTTAAGAGATATCCTTGAAGAAGCTAGAAATGTTACATACTTACCGTAACGGTAGATCTTCGACAGAATTTCTTCCATTAGGCCATGCCATCCCTCCCTCCTTCCTTCCTCCTTTTCTGATCAGTAGGGTAATATGACATCTGATTTCTGCCTAGGAAATTTCCATGGCTGTTATATTCAGTACCTTCTCTCACCTGCTCTGATGGGCACTCGTGTGATCTCCTGGTTCCCCAAGAAGGGGAGGTCCTCCGAGCATAATCCCCAGTGGGAAACTGAGGAAAGATGGGGCTGCCCACATTTGTATAGATGCTTATGTGTGAGATTGTCATGGATGGGCCCCCAGCTAACAAAAGTTTCCATGTGGTCCTAGCACTGACACGGGTATAGTTCCAAAGGTGTGACCTAATGGAAGAGATTTTCTTGAAGATCTATGCATGCAGCATCTTGTTGGCCTTCCCCACTGCCCTGTTGCACTGCGCTGTTAATTTCAGGCTTTTTGACATTATAACCCTGGGTCCTTTTCCTCAGTTGTGCTCTCTATAACCTCTGCGTGGACAACTTTTCCTGTGCTTTCAAATTCCCTCGTTGCTGTCCCATCTTCACTATCCACCTCCCTCAGATCTTGATTCCATCCATGGAGATGTAGATCTTCCCTGAACACTTATAGGTCTCATAGGTAATTTTCAAGCATAAATGTTGCCCTTAGTTGCTTTTCTTTTCTCAAAGGTTATGTCCTTTCATTTTTTTCCTTATGCAGTCTTCATCCAGTTTAGTCTTGAACTCTTAACATATTTTGACTACCAACTACTTCCAATGGTAAACCATTCCAAACTTGCCCCACCCTTTGGGAAAACCACATCCCTCTTTTTTTAGTATAATTAATTTCACTGTTTAGTTGTAGTAAATGAGATCAAGTTTCATATGCCAAGCCTTTCATCTCCTGCCCTATACAGTCCCATAAATTGTGGTTATTAAAAGCCCCATACACCAAGCATAGATCACCCCTCATCCTTCGATATTCCAGTGAATAAAGCCCTAGTCTGTCCAATCTTTCCTCGTACCCCAGTGTCTGCATATCTGCCATCATCTTTGTCGCTCTTCCCTGAACCCCTTCCAAGGTCTTAATCCCTGCCCTAGAATATGGTGCCCAAAACTGACTACTGTAGTCCAAATGTGGTCTCACCAATGATGTGTATAACATCATCATAACTTTACTATCCTTGCTATTTGTGTGCTTTCTGATGCAGCCCAGGAAACCATAACATTTTTGTTTGCTGTCAAACTGCAGTGTTTTTTTTAAAGCTGAAATCATTTGTAATAGTAATTCCCAAATCCCTTTCCTCTCATGTTTCTGACAACACCTTCTCTTTCAATTCGTTTATGGCTTTTTCATTATTTTTACCCAGGTACATTACCAAGCATTTTTTCCACGTTAAATTCCAGCTTATGTTCCTCAGCCCATCACTCCAGTTTAGACAGTTCCCTCTTTAGATTTTCCACTTCAGTACTATTACTGACTACCGACTCTATTTTAGTATCATCTGCAAATTTAGAGAGTCAAACTGTCTCATTACTAGGGGAGCACATCAATTCGCTCCCGCTAATTCGCACCCTTACAGCCCGCTCCCAACAATTTGCTCTTGGTTATTCTCGCTCTGTACCTATTCATCCCGTGACCGCTTGCTCCCGAATAGAACCTTTCATTATTAGGTTGTATCCCGAACATGTAAGTTATTTCCTTTTAGCCAGTGCGTTTAAAAAAATGTTCAGCTCCTGATCAGAACCTTTGCTCCCAATCAGAACCTTTCATTATTAGGTTGTGTCAGTGACTGCTCCCGAACATGCAAGTTATTTCCTTAGTGCGTTTAAAAAATATCCAGCTCCTGATCCGAACCTTTCATTATTCAGCAAATAAAGTGTATGTTATGGGGCAGGAGCGAGTCAGCAGGGAGCTTATTAGGCTGTCAGTGACAGCTCTCGAACACAGAACTTAAACATTACATTATTAATGTACAGCAGGTTATGTCAGTGACAGCTTGTAAGTGAGTGCAACTTACTTCTGGGTGTGTATGTAAGTTAAAATCAAACTCACTCGCTCCTGTCACACATCTCCCTGATTAATTAGCCAACAGTAATCAGCCTCCTGATTGTCAGTCACAGTAAGCAGATAACATCTACACCATGACACGCCCGGATTTCCTGAAAATCCTAAATGGCCCACTTTACTATGTCGGAGAGACAGAAAAAGAAACTCGTTGATGAGGATAATTATATTTACACACACCACAAGCGGGGATTGAATGAAAAAGCTATGTGGCAGTGTGAACTTGCCATTGAAAAGGAAAAGATGTATAATGCACGGGTGCACACCGCATCTCATGAAACCCCTGACATAATCTTTAAATTCAGTAGCCACACTCATGCTCCCAACTGTCGTGCTGTGGAGCGTTCAGAGGCTATTACCAGAGCGAAAGAGCAGGCTGCAAGCTCCCAAGATAGCACTGTTGAGGTAATCCTTCATTGCAAACAAACTGTATCCATGGCTGCACAAGGTACAATGGTGGACTGCAATATTAAAAGAAAAATACAGTCCGTGTAAACGGTGCCCTTCCCAACCCCAGAGATCTCCACGATTTAATCATCCCCGAGCAGTATAGAACCTATACACCTTGTTCTGCTGGGGAAAAGTTAATTTTTTGCTGCACGACAGTGGTCCTGGAGATGATAGAATTACTTATGTTTGGCACTGAATCAAATCTAGCTTTTCTTGAGCACTCAAAACACTGGTTTGCGGACGGAACATTCTGTGTTGCGCCCCCCCCCTTTCAAAAAAATTATGTTATACTTGGGGATCGGCTTGGCAACCTGCAACCCACTATATATGCCGTGCTGCCAGGGAAGTGCTGAGTCGTATACGAATGTCTGTTGCGGGCACTGAAGGAATTGAACCCCAGACTAGATCCAACTGTGGTTATGACCGACTTTGAAAAGGCAGTTGTGCAAGCCTTTAAGTCCGTCTTTCCTAATGCATGACAGGTAGGCTGTTTCTTTCACTTTATCCAGTGCATTTATAGAAAGATTCAATCTGAGGGACTTGGCAGCAAATATACACATGACTTGGACTTCAGTTTAAAATGCAGGTATTTGCCGGCTTTGGCTTTCTACCCTCCTGATCAAGTGTTATCCAGGTTTGAGGAAATAACAGATGAGAGCAATAATGTTTTTCCGCCAGACCTGGACCCGGTAATAAATTATTTCAAAGATACCTGGATCGGGAGAAGAAACAGGAGGGGCTCTGGCAGAAGACCCCCACAGTTCGCAGTTGGCATGTGGAATCACTGGGACACTGTGTTGGAGAGACAGGCAAAGACAAACAATGCTGATGAGGTGTTCCATAGGGGGATGCAAACAATTCTATTAATGGTACATCCCACTCTATGGCACTTTGTTGATGGAATATGGGTGATACAGCAAAAAAGAGATGCCGAAATCAAACAGCTGATTGCAGGACATGTGCCTAATGCTTCACGGAGAGTGTACAGAGATAACGCTATCCGCTTGCAGTGGATTGTTGCCAAATATGATGAAAGAACAACCGAGGAATTTTTGAGAGGTGTGGCACATACTTTGGAATACTGAGAAGAATGTTGGAACTGTAAGCCTTTGGAACTGTATGATTTGAATATTTTTATCGTCTTTTAATAAATAAAGATATTACGAATGGATTTTAAATTCGCTTGCTTAAAATTCGATTGCTGCTGTCTGTCAGATGAAATTCCCAAAATCATCCTCAAATTGTTCCAGGTAAGACAAAAAACATTTACATTTGTTACAAACAAAGGTGTATGTTACGGGGGAGGAGAGAGTTATTTCCTTTTAGCCAGTGCATTTAAAAAATATTCAGCATTGACAGCAAATAAGGTGTATGTTATGAGGCAGGAGCGAATCAGCAGGGAGTGAATTGCGGCGGAGCGAGTTTGTTAGGGGATGAATTGTCGGGAGCGAATTGTCTCGGGACGAATTATCGGGAGCAAGTTGTCATGTACCCCATTACTAGTCATGGAAGACACGTAAATATTAAATAAGCAGGGTCCCAACACCGATCCCTTCAGCACCCCGCAAGTCACCACCCTCCATTCTAAATTCTCTCCCGTAAGTAAAACCCTTTGTTCTTTGTCAGTTGGCCAGGGCTCAGTCCAGTCAACCAATCTTCATTTTGGCCTTGAAAAAGCATGGAGTAGCATGTGAAACGTTGGTGTGCTTCCGGGAATATTTGCTGCTGTTTTAATGAAGTTTTTGATTCATAATAAATTGAGTGAATTTTTAAAACACTCCTGTGTGACTGTGATTTTTTTATTTATTTTATTTTATTTTATTTAAACAGCAGTTTGGAAAACCTTTGAGCCATAGGCTTATTTACAAAGGTACCTTGTCACAGTAAGACAAACCAAAATACACAGTATAGCAGTACAACACATAAGTATAACAGTAAATTAAGACATAGATACAAACAAGCTGGTACAGGTAGGATGGATGCAAACAATACCAGAGTTATGTTGTCCTTAGCAGCTTAGTAATAAGCTTTGTCATAAGTATTGAGTACGGCTTTGACTAGTGGCAGTTACAGCATCGGTAGTAACAAGGTGGTTACTGAAGGAAGTTTTGAAGCACGATATAGTTGGAGCTTTGGAGATGGAGGGGGCAGTGTTGAACCAGGAGGGGCCCTAAAGCTGAAGGCTCTTTGGCCGTGAGAGGTCCTAGCTCTAGGGACAACAAGAGAGGTTTTCCCAGAGGTCCGAGTATGAACTAGTGGGACAGAGCGGCGTATGGTGGTGGTCAATCCTGGTGGGGATAGCCCAAGGAGGGTCTTTTTTGTAAGGGTACAGGTCAGATATTTGAGGCGCTCGTCGAGATCAAGTACCAGCGCTTTAGCATACAGTAGACAGGTGTGTGTCATCCTAGGTGCTCCAGTAATTAACCTGCAGGCCTTATTCAGAGTAGTGCGAATTTTATGGAGTGCAGTCTGATCAGCAGCACATACACCGCAGTCCATAGTCCACTAGGGACAGGATGGAGGTGACTGCTGAGTCGAGACCTCCGGGAGGCAATGTTTATACCGGCGTAAGATGCCCAATCGGATATTAGTGGCAGTGGCTAGGCAGCAGTGTGTCCATGGAAGGGGGGGTCAAAATGGATCCCTAGGTATTTATAGGAGCAAACTTGTTCGAGTGGGAAAGAGGACCCAGAGTGAATGAGGAGTTTGAAGTTGCAGGACTTGTTTTGGGGATGAGTGAAGAACGTGGTTTTTGTTTTTTTAAGATTTATCACCAATCTATGTTCCTTGAACCAGCCCTCGGCTTCAGTGAAGGACTTCTGCAGCGAGTCCTGGAGGGCAATAGGGTTACGACTTGAGGCAAAGATGACTGCATCATCAGCGGACAATAGAATGTTCCCCAGCAAGAGCGTGGAAGGGTGTTAAGGTAAAGGAGAATAGTAAGGGCCCAGAATGGAGCCCTGGGGGAACCCCAGAAAAGATGGGACAGATGTCTGAGTAGGTCCCATTAATTTTATACGCCTGTGAGCGGTCAGACAGATAACTGGTGCACTAGGAGATAGGCCCAGCAGCAAAACCAGAGAGACTAAGGGCATCAAGAAGGAGGGGTGGGAGACAGTGTCGAAAGCTTTGAGAGGTCAATGAAGACAGCACCAGCCGGAGAACCAGTGTCTAAGGAGAGTGGAGAAAGTTGGAGAACTCTGGGAGGCTGTGTTGGTACTGTGGCCGCCTCAAGGCCATGCTGCTCAGGACAAAGGACATTGTAGGTGGAGAGGTAGTCAGAGATTTGAGAGGCCACCACTTTTTCCAAGGCCTTGGAGAGAGGAGAGAATGGAGATCGGTCGATAGTTTCCAGCCACAGTCCTATCACCACCTTTAAAGATAGGGGTGACAGTGGCGTACTTTCCAGGCAGTTGGAACCTTCCCAGGCAAAAGAGAGTGGTTGATGAGGCATGTGATCGGGTAAGGACTGTGTCTAAGACCAGCCGTGAGGATACACGGATCCAGGGTGTCACTGCCTGTACTATTACTCTTGAGGGCAGTGACAAGGTGGCCTAAGTTCTTGGGCAGAAACACGGCGGAGGAGAAATAAGGGCAGAAAGATTTACGGCAGGTGCTGGGGAGGAGGGTCAAAAAATTTGTAGGGAGGATAGGGCTAAGGTCAGTGAATGAGGTGTTGAGGTGGTTGGCTATGAGGGCTGGGTCTCATGGAGATCACACCATTAATGTTGATCTGGTGGGTGGGGGAGTGTGCACTCCCATTTAACTGTTTAATGTTATCCCAGAAGGTTCTGGGATTCCCCCGTGAGGCAGTGAGTGAAGACCGATAGTGCTCAGACTTGGCCTTTCTGATGGCCCGAGTGCACTTGTTTTGGGCGGCAGCATATAACCGCCTGTCATTGGGCCGGCCAGTCTCAATGGCATGGTGCCATAGGTTGTCCCTATGTTTGAGCTGGTGGATCAAAGCTGGGGTAACCCAGGGGGCATTCTTCCTTTTAGAACGGCGGGTCAACACTGGGGCAAAGATATCACAGGCATTATTAAAAGTTTGGGTAAAGAAGGAGAGAGCTGTGTCGATGTCAGGAGTTGCCTGTATAGGAGACCAGTCGATTTGGGACAGAAGTTCCTTAAGTTTTATCAGTCCACCAGGTATTAGACTCCGGTCGGCATGTGGACTGTGCTATGGTTTTGGGGACTGAGGATGACCAGTTGAATAGAATGGGGGAGTGATCGCTGAGAGAGTCTGGGAGGACTTGTTCATTGGGGATCCGATTAGGGCGGTTGGTGAGTACCACATCAAGCAGGGTACTGGAGCCTCTCTTGGGGATAGTCCTGGTAGGGTGGGTAACTAGTTGCGTTAGGTCTATTGCAGAAAAGGAGTCTCGGGCAGAGGAGGAGGAGGGGCTGAGCCAGTTGACATTTAAGTCACCCACCAGAATTTGATCAGCGGAAGGAGGTAGAGAGGTAAGGTATTCTGTAAGAGAGGCAGTGGCCTGCGTTTGGTCCCTGGGGGGCACATATGCAGTAGTCAGATAAAGGGGTCCCTTTAAAGGGTCAGGGGTTAGTTTCAACGTAAGCGCCTGGGCCCTGAGTCAAGGATGGGAGCGGCAGGCTAGTACGGGAGAGATTCTCGACATAAATAGCGCAGCTCTGCCTCCCAACACAGTCGGCCCGGAAAACGGTGAAACCAGAAAGGAGACTAGGGAGTCAGGGAGGATTTCGACAGCCAAGTCTCAACCAGGGTGATGACATCAGGGTTAATTGATGTGACCAGGCATTGTAATGAGTCAAACTTTTTTAGGAGGCTACAGATATTCATGGAGACCATGCATAGGCCTGTGGTGCGAGTTGGGGAGCTCCTGGGAACCGGGCCAGGGTTTGGATGAATGTTCCCTGACAGGAGTAGTAGCATGACTAACACCCTGGCTGAGAGATGGTGAGAGGTTTTCCTACGATTGACATGAGGGGGGGGGGAGGCTAAGGGAGCAGGGGTGGGCAGGGAGGTACAGGAGGGGAAAGTAAGAATAAGAAGACACCCAGATGTGCCTGAGGTGAAGAGAAAGCTAGGGGAGGGCAGGGAGGATGGGGACACACAGAGGTCCCAAGGGGCAGGAGAGGAGGTTCAGGAGCAAGGGAGGGAGGGTGCCAGGGCACAGTGTGGACTAGCAGATGGGTAAGGGTAAGTGCACTGCTAGTGGGGATAGGCACAGGCAGGCGTGAGGCAGGGGCCACACATTGTGGTAAGCAAGATCCCAGGGAAGTAGTGCTGTACAGGTAGGAGTAGGAAGTAGTGAGGGGCATAGGTGCCTCTAGTGGCCAGCAGGTATAACCTGCAAATGGGAAAAGTGGGAGAGATAGGTTCTGGGCAACAGGACGTGATGTCACCGGATGTGATGTCACAGGGTGGATCCTTAAATTGACAGCCGCCCCTTGGTGGGAGGGTGGTTGGGGGTAGAGGGCAGATCAAAGAAGGCCGCCGGGCTAGCACCCCTCTGCAGGCGTCCAGACGAAGAGAAGAAGCTCTCTTTACCTCGAAAGTTATCAGGCTGGAGATTTGGCTTCCTCAGCTACTCGGGTGAGCTGCTTGTTGCTTCAGTTGCTTGATTGTCCCGAGTGCCTGATGCCCTTCTTTTGATTGTACATTTGAGTTTTTACGAGTTGGCTCCAGTCTGTAGCTCTATGTGCCACCTTTTGTTTAATACAATCTTCATTTAACCCTGTTTTAACCAGTTTGGTTATCAGTTCTGGGTGTGACACTGTATTAAAGTCCTTACTATAGTCCAGAAAAATGACATCACTGGGAACTCCCTATCCAGGGCCCTGCTCACTTTATCCAAAAAACTCAAACGATGGGTCTGACATGACCTGCCCCTTGTAAATCCATGTTGTGCTGCATCCATCAAATTGTTTATTTGTAGGAATTTTTCTACTTCATTTTTCACTGTATTTTCCAGTTCTTTTCCCAAGACCGAGGTCAAAATAACTGGTCTGCAATTACTGCAATTTGACTTGCTCCCTTTTTTGTATAAAAGGAAAAAACATTGCTTTTCTCCAACTAAATACAACTTTTCCATTGTCCAAGGAAGCCTGGAATATTCTAGTTACCGATCCTGCCAATTCATCTGCCAGTTCCTAAAGTATTCTAGGATGCCAGTCATCGGAGCCAGGTGCTTTGTTCGGATTTATCCTTTTTAATCTTCCCCTACAGTATGTCACAAATGAATATATGAGAGGATGTGCCCCAGGACTAAGCTGTATGGTACACACTTGTTACCTCCTCAGTCCCCTGTTGACCCCTTTAGCTAGTTTAACACCCATTTTGCTGTCTTTTCTTTCACCCTTAGATGCCTTAATTTCTTAAGTAGTGCCTGTAGGTGACTGTTAGAAGCCCTACTGTAGTCCAGGTACAATATGTCTGCTGCCTGTACTTTGTTGGGTGCTGTAGTAGTAACACAGTTAAAGAACTCAAGTCAGGTTCATCAGACATGACCTCCCTCGTGTGAACACGTTGCCTACTGTCGTGTAGACTGTTACCCTTGAGAAAGTCTACCAGTCTTACTCTCATCATAGCCTCCAGTCAGTTCCCCACTAAACATGTAGATGTACTGTATCTCAGACTGACAGGTGTATAGTAACCTGGATCATCCTTACTGCCACTTTTGTGGAGGGTCATAATGTCAGCTATCATCCAGTCCCTGGGGACCACTCCAGAGTTCAGTGAGCAGTTGAAAATGTCCAGTAGTGGTACTTCAGGCAGTTGCACCTTTTCCCATAGTAATCTGTAATTTTTTATTTCTTTTTATTCACTTTTGAGAAAATGAACAAGTGATTGACATTACAATTAATAGAACCAGGAGAAAAGTACCACTTCATACCGTGACTACATACATTTGTTAGCATCAGGAAAAGAAAGTCCATTAAGTTTAGATACTGCATATGGGGTACTATACAATAAATGCTTACGGATAGACTGCAGAATATGTAGTTCTTCCAGGCAGGATTCTCCGGAAGCCTGCCACACTAAACCATGTGGGAAACATTATGTTTAGGTAGTAAATTAAGGAGAAAAACAATATATGGCTTATACAGCCATTGTTCCCACAGTTCTGACTAACATTTTATAGGCATTCTAGGGCTTCAGGCAGATGTGCAGACACTCCGCACCTCTGAGAGAAAACTATTTGCTTTGTGTAAAACAGTAACTTCAGCATATCAAGTAACTTAAAAAAGACTGCCAGCCAATATGAATTATATATTACAGCAGGGTAACCATATTAAAATGGAATCCTATTTATTTATTTAAAGGTTTTACCAGGAAGGCATGCTGAGCAGACTACTGCTCTATTCCAGATGCATCCTGGGGGAAGGGGGAGAGGAAGTGCAAACATAATACATGAATAATTTATTTACAGAGAGAACATACAGTATAGACATACAAGGTCCCATAAAATTGTAGCATACACAATACAAGTGCACTCCAGCCGGCAGTGTACAAGGCAAATGACAGAAGAGTGCCACAGACTAAAATTTCAGTGGCATTGGACATGATAGGAACAGTACAATAGTAAGGATTAATCTCTAATACAGATGGCTGTGCTTTCCTATTCATGAACTCACAGGGTGCAAGTACAGATGGGGTAAAGATATTTTGAAAAGAGAGGTGAGGTGCTGACTTGGGGGGGGGGGGCGGCATGCTGGATTTCTGGGGGGAGTGAGTCCCAGAGTTTAGGCATGCGATAAGTGAAGGCTGCCTGGCCTGTTGTGGTTGACATGAGTGAGACGGACAGAAGATGCAAGTTATTTCTCAGTGCGTAGCCCGGGGGGGTATGGGCCGAGAGGACAGAGGCACCAACATTAAAGTCATATAGCAGTGGATGAGAGCGATCAAGCCCCGTCTTTCTTCCAAAGTCCCCCCCCCACACTGCTTAATTTCACCAGGCTTCACAACCCAGAGTCTGACTGCGCAATGGGTGCTGTTTTTAAACTTTGAATTAAAATCCCACTGTAACTAAGTTCCTAAACTCAATACAAGACCTTCCTAGCTTAATATTATGTCTGAGGTATGTTGTTAAACCAACCACTTTAATAATCAAATTTGTCCATTCTTCAAACTCCACATTAGTTTGTTTAATCTCAGAATCTTACATCCCACCTGGCTGACACCAGCTTCAAAAGTTTAATGGTCTCTTGTGGAATCAATCGCCTTCCTCCGTGTCCAGATGAAGGTCTTGTCCCTGCGGAGCTCTGGTGGTAAACTCTGCCGCTATTGAGTCCGCTTTCTTACGTGCCTCAATCGGGTCATTGAATTGCAAGGTCTGCCCTCTATAACTGCTGGGGCCAGTAAGGAGTGGGCCACCCCCAGACCCTGCAGCTGCCTTCTAAGAGGATCAAATAGCTTACTTCTGCTCCGTGTTGCATAGGACCAGTCGGGATAGATTTTAAAGCCATGGCCCTCCATGGAAAGCGGGGAACAAGTTCTTGCCCACTACAGGATGAAATCCTGGATATCTGATCCCGCCGTGACAGGGAGGATCGTTCTGGCTGCCTCTCGATTTTCTTGTGCCTGCCAGAAATTAACCCGGTAAGCCTGCTTAAAGGATTCAAGCCTAGGCTGCATCTCAGATGGCATGGTGGTGTGCAACTATTGTTTTAAATAGGTGAGCAGATCCTCTCCACCAGCTGATTCTGGTACCCCTACTAGGTGCAAGTTCATGGCCTGATTTGCATTCTCAAGGGTTTTCATCCCAGCTCTAAGATGGTTATTTTCTACTGTCATTTTAGAAAATGTGACTTACAGTAGATTTTTTGCTATCTGTCACCAGCGTTTTTCGCAGTTTGCACTGCAGTGTCAATCTTTATATCCTGTGATCTCAGTCTAGTTAGGACCTGTGCTGTTTTCTAGCCCATGTCCCGGACTGCCTGCAGCATTGATTCCCATGGCGGAGCGTCCACTGAACCACTCGGGCCCGCTACTTGACCACACACTCCATGCTGGGCCTATGGCGTCTGTTGTATGCCCCCCCCCTCCAGCTCCCTTCAGTCGATCCATGGTTTAGTTGATATCCTTCAACTTGGAGCGATATGAGGTGTCAGTCAGTGCTGTTAGTTACTGAAAAAGTTGTCTTTTTTTTATTAAGTTTTCTTCTCTTGTTGAGGAGCTCGATACAGAGCTGTTCAGAAGCACAACCTGTCACCAGCATGGCTCTCTAGCGCCCCCTTTCCATAGTAATCTTGGGTGCATCCCATCTGGACACATTGATTTGTCCACTCTTGGTGCTCTGAGCCTCTTCAGTGGCATTTGGGCCTAACTGCTCAGTCCGACAGTAGTGCTTCCTCAGACTTAGTGAATACTGAACAAAAATATTGATTCTGTATCTCTGGCATACCTCTGTCCTCTTCCTCCCATCCTTCCTCAACCTCATTATTCCTTCCTTAATTTTGCATGTCTCGCGTATATATCATAATAACTCGTTATCCCCCTGCTTCATCCCCTCTGCAATTCTCAGTTCCGCCTTGGCCTTTGATGGGTTTTTTTCCCACTATCTTGCTGGTTTTCCTAGTTTACCCCAGGTATGTTTCCCTGTCCTTATCCTTTTGACTTAACCTTGTTTTTCCTAAGCGCCTTTCTGTTCACTGTCACAGTGTCCCTTACCTCCGTTATGAACCAGAGGGTTTATTGGTCTTCCTGCATTTACTTACCTGCCAAGAACAGCATACTGTTGCTTCTGCCACCCCAGACTTAAATGCTTCCCATTTCTCATCCACTGCCCCTGTCCCTGCTAGACCTCTCCATATTGTCCACTAATACCGTCTCTTTTCCTTGCAAAGTCCACTCACCTAACGTCCCATACCTTCAACTGGCTGCTCTTTCTATTGACTTCCAGTTGGACCTCCATCTACACAGTACCATGATCCATTGACCCAAGTAGCTCACGAACTGAGACATTGTGGACTTTTTACCCATTGGTGAGAACCAAGTACAGCATGGCTCCTTCCCTTGTTAGGGCCTTAACTAATTGTGCAAGCAGTGCTTCCTGGGATGCCTCCACTAGGACCTGATTCCTTGCATTTGCCACAACTATGACCCTCCACTCCACATACCGCACATTAATATCCCCTAACACCAGCACCTCCTTAGGTCATGCTGCCTTCCTGATAACCTCAAATTAGTTGCCCTTACCATTGAAGAAATACTGGTGCCCATTGCAAAGATTCTAAACCTCTCACTGAGACTGGCACAATTCCCCCAAATCTGAAAGTCAGCCCTTGTTACCCCTGTTCACAAAAGTGGAGACCGCACTATACACACAAACTATAGACCTATCTCTATACTTCGGTGCAGTGTCAGTGGCTCAGTAGGTAGCACACTCGCCTCTGAGGCCAAGAGATCAGTAGGCTGTGGGTTCTTTCCCCACACCAGGCACTCTGGTTAATATCCCAGTACTGATATTGTAGTGCAGCATGAGAAGGGGTGCTGCACTCCTGAGGTGCCGTCTTTCGGATGAGACATTAAACCGAGGTCCCATCTGCCTGTTCTGGTGGTAGTTCAGGTGGATGTTAAAGATCCCATGGCACTTCTCGAAAAAGAGCAGGGGAATTTCCCCGGTGCAATGGCCAGATTTCCTCCATTCACAAAAAATACCACCAACAGCTTCATCCAGTTCAAGGTCAGTTGGCATTCATCTGTATCCCCCTCCCCCGGGTCGTGCCTGAACATAGTCAGGATTTGTCTAGTGCACTTACCCGGTCAACAAAAACTAAATAAATAAATAGTTGCGGATCAGCTGCTGGAGTATATGGAAAAATACTCGATCCAGTGCCACCAGCAGCATGGATTCAGAAAGCAACATAGCACTACTAGAATTCACTGGTTTCATTCACCATTGTCTGGATCAAGGTAGATTGGTGGGTGCGGCTTTCATAGACCTCACAAAGGCCTTTGATACAGTGAACCGCACTCTACTTCTCAAACAACTGTCCTCAATTGGCCTTTCGGCAGATACTGTGTCCTGGTTCAAAAGCTATCTTGTAGGCCGCTCCCAACGGTTGAAGATAGCTAATGTCACCTCTGACCATCAACATGTCCACTCGGGAGTACCACAGGGCTCCATATTGGGTCCACTTCTCTTTAGAATCTTTCTAAACAATCTCCCTCGCTCCAGTCACCAGTAGATCCTCCTCTTTGCGGATGATGCGGTCGTATACATTAGCAACACTGACCCTGAACCACTGGAACACCAACTTCAACTCAGCCATGAGGAAGTGGAGGACTGGTTCAGGAAACACAAGCTGATTCTGAACTACAAAAACACAAAAGTCATGTTGTTCAGCGGTGTTCGCAGCAAACACGGATCCAGTGCCCTAACCATCAGGAACTCCCTCTGGCGTCCCGCTTGAACAAATTCAACATTTCAAGTATCTAGGGGTAACCGTGGATAGCTCACTATCATATGCCCAGCATGTTGAGAATGTTGCCAGGTCTACCAGTATCAAGATTGGGTTACTCCACAGACATAAACACAATCTAACGCCTGAAGCCCTTATACTAGCTATCTATAGCTCCATAGTATCCATTGTTGACTATGGTCTGGTTGTCTATGGCTCAGCTTCCACCACTACCCTCCGCAGAATATCAGTGGCACTCAATAAAGCATGCGGAAGTCTTACTGAAGCAGCACGCCTTACCCACACATGTGAACTCTATGCGCAAACAGGTTGGCTTCAGCTGAATGGGAGGATTCACAATCAAACCTGCTTGCTAACTAAAAAGGCACTTCTCGGGCTCCTGTCTTCTGGTGTTACAAACTTACTCAGCCCCTCTTGCAGCTACCAGCACATGGGTAGCTCAGTCAACCAACTCTTCTCTGTCCCAAGATGCCGGACTACACAAGGGCAATGATCGTTTGCATATAGATCACCTCTATGGTTTAATGCGCTGCCAGTGATATCTCTTCCTTACCAAAATTGGGACCATTTAAAGGCACTCTTCATCAGCGTCTTGCAGCTAACAGTTCTTGTGACTTTTTCATCTGACATGGCATTACCTCAGCAGTATTGACACATCCTTGTGTACCTACTCATTCCCCTTTCTCTGCGAATGACCACTTTCACCCTAACCACTCTGCCCTATTTCCTGCCTCCTTCCCTGATCCTTCTTCACCTCACCCCCTCACCCTCCACCTTCTTTCTACTGTTTATCTTCACTTACCTGAACTTTTGTTCACCCAAATCTACCTATACCTATTTGACAAAGTACCTTGGGCTGCCTCCTTTTATTAGGCTATTTTTCATTTCCTACCGATTCATAGTTTTAATTTTAGTTACAATGTTAATCATATTATCATTTTAAATACTTTCTTGTCAAAATGTTATGTAATACCATCCATTGTATGTCTGTCACCCTTCCCACTGATGTGGAACCTTTGTAAAAGAGCTGTTATGTGCTCAAAGGTATTGTAATCCATGAATGAATGAATGAATAACCTACCCTAATTCTCTGACCACTTCCTGGCCCTGGGATGGTGGACTTTACCACTCCTATTCTGATCCATTTATTGTTACCCATGGTTAACTGCTCCCAAAGGCTTTCTGATCTTTTGGTTTCCTTAAGGTTACTGAACTCCCTAGCCTCTCTGTCTCCTTTATATACAGTGCCGCTCCCCCACCCCTTCCCTTTTCCCCTCTTTTCCCCATCCCTTCTGAATATTTCATAGTCTGGCATGGTCTTGTTCCAGTCTTGCATTGGTGCAGCATGTTTCTGAGCTACCTGTCTGAGCTCCTGTTGCCTGCGACCTCTGCCCACTCCCTCCAGTTCGGTTCGAGGGGCCTCCTGGATTGTCCCAGGGTTCAGCTCAAGACCTCTGGTGACCGAGCATTTAGTGTCTCTGGGCCGACCCTGAAGAACACGCTTCCAGCTGCAGTCCAGGAGGCTCCCTCAATTGGTGTTTTTAAGCAGAGGCATAAGGCCCATCTTTTCTGCCAGGCTTTTGGGGATTAAGCAATCACCCCTGTTCTGCCCTCAGCTATCTTATATTTTTATTTCATATTTATGCTTTTAAGAATGTTGTTTTAAAGATTTTGCTACTGCACCAATGTTTCTGTATTTTGTTTTCATTGTGTTTGGTGCCCAGTGCCTCCAGAATTGGGCACCTTAGAAATAAAGTTGCCTTGTCTTGAGAACAGCTACTATGGCCCCCTATGGTTCGGTCACTAGCACCTGCAAGACTGGGAACTTGTTCCCTAGACTTCTGGTGTTTGCACACACTACCCAAAACAGTTTGTTCTCCACCCCCCCCACTTTTTGCCCATCCATTTCTGCATCCATTTACCATTTACATTTTTGAGTTTGTTGGGGAGAGGTCAGTAGGGCCCCCCTGAGTCATGTTAGTGTTCCTGCGCACAACTGAACTGCCCCCACGTTACACAGTTTAAACTTTCCATGATGTGTTGTCTGAACCTTTTCACTAGCACCCACTTGCCTTCTTTATTGGGATGCAAATCATGTCCTTTGAACAGTCTCCATTCCCTCCCAAGTTGGGCTCCAGTCCCTGAGAAACATAGAAACATAGATTTTGACAGCAGATAAGGACCACTTGGCCCATCCAGTCTGCCCATTTCCCTACCTATTGGATAAGCTGCAGATCCTAGTTAACCAGCAGCCTACTTCTTCCTACCCCCACCCCCTAGAATTGCCTTATGACTGTCCCATGCATGCTTGAATTCCAGCACTGTTTTTGACTCCACAACCTCCTCCAGAAGGCCGTTCCATGCATCCACAACCCTCTCTGTGAAAAAATACTTCCTTAAATTACCTTTGAGCCACCCCTTCTATCTTCAAATTGTGCCCCCTTGTTCTTGCACACCTCTTTTTTTGAAAGATGCTACCCTCTTGGACTTTGTTGATTCCCTTGAGATACTTGAAAGTTTCTATCATGTCCCCCCTCTCCCTCCTTTCCTCGAGGCTATACATATTCAGCTCCTTAAGTCTCTCTTCATATGTCTTCCGATGCAGACCCTGCACCATTTTAGTTGCCCTCCTCTGGACAGCCTCCATCCTGTCTATGTCCTTGCGGAGACTGGGTCTCCAGAACTTCACGCAGTACTCCAGATGGGGTCTCACCAACTGTCTGTACAGAGGGATAATAACTTCTTGTTTTCTACTGGTGATGCCTCTCCCTATGCATCCCAGTATCCCCCAGCCCTCCTTGCTGCCCTCTCACATTGCTTGCCCACCTTTAGGTCATCTGATATGACTACCCCCAGGTCCCTTTCCATTTTTGTTGTTGTTAGTATCTCACCCCCATTGTGTACTCTTCCCCTGGGTTTTTGTTTCCCAGGTGCATTACCTTGCACTTCTTAGCATTGAATCTAAGCTGCCATACATTTGACCATTCCTCTAACCTTGCCAAGTCCCTTCTCATCCTTTCCACCCCACCTTGTGCATCAACTCTATTGCAGATCTTTGTGTCATCTGCAAAGAGACATACTTTTCCTTCAGTCCCTCTGCAATGAAACCTATAAAGACATTGAAGAGGACCAGTCTAATACTGAACATTGCGGTAGCCCACTAGTAACCCCCTTTCTTCAGAGTGGACTCCATTTACTATTACTCTCTGTGTCCTATTCTCCAGCCAATTCTTTACCCAGGCTGTCATCTTGGGACCCACTCCCAGGCTGGCTAACTTGTATATTAATCTTTTGTGTGGGACTGTGTCAAATGCCTTGCTAAAGTCTAGGTAGGCCATGTCCACAGCCCCTCCCGATCTACTACTTTGGTCACCCAGTCAATGAAATCTATCAGATTTGTCTGGCATGACCTTCCCGCTGTGAATCCGTGCTGCCTTGGGTCCTGAGCCCCTCTGGCCTCTAGATACTCAACAATTCTTTCCTTCAGAAGTGATTCCATCATTTTCCCTAACACTGAGGTTAAACTAACAGGTCTGTAGTTTTCTGCTTCTGACTTGCTCCCACTTTTGTGAAGGGGAATCACATCAGCCCCTCTCCAGTCCTCGGGTACCACCCCATCCTCCCATGATTTGTTAAAGAGGGTAGTCAGTGGTGTCACTAGTTCTACCCTTAGTTCTTTTAGAATTCTAGGATGAATCCCATCAGGCCCCATTGCTTTGTCCACCTTCAGTTTTAAGAGTTCTTTCAGAACCCTTTCTTCTGTAAATGGGCTGGTATCAACTTCTGTATCCAGAGTGTTTCTACTGTTTGTTTTAAGTACCTCCCCACTTCCTTTGTAAATACTGAGCAAAGATATTTGTTTAGTATCTCTGCCTTTTCACAGTCACCCTCTGCCCACCCTCCCTCCTCTTTATTAAGCCTCACTAGCCCTCCCTTGGTCTTCCTTCACTCCCTGATGTACCTATAAAAGGTTTTATCCCCCTTCTTAACTGAGTTGGCTATCTTTTCCTCGGTTTGGGCCTTTGCTGTTCTGACTGCCTTCCCAGCTTCCTTTTGCTTTAACTGATACAGTTTCCTGTCCTGCTCCTTCTGTGATTCCTTGTACTTCCTGAATGCTTTCTTTTTCTCTTGAACCTTCACTGCCACTTCCTTTGAGAACCATAGTGGTTTCTTACATCGTTTTGTTTTGTTAATTTGCTTCACACAAAGGCTTGTTACCTCTGTGATGGCAGTTTTTATTATTCCCCATTGTTCTTCCACCCCTCCTTCCTGCCCATTTGCTAGTGCATTCCTTAGGTACTCACCCATTTTGGCAAAGTCAGCCCTCCTAAAGTCCAGTACTTTTGCCTTTGTATGGCTTGACTCTATTGCTGTGTTTATTGTGAACCATACTGTTCGATGGTCGCTAGTTCCCAGGTGTCTACCCACTTCTACATCTGTGATCCTCTCTTCATCTCCATTTGAGAGAACCAGGTCTAAGATTGCTCCCTCTTGAGTGGGCTCCAATACTAGTTGTCTAAGGCATGCCCCTTGTAAGGCATCTAGAATAACCCCACTCTTTGAAGTGGCTGCTGCAACTGCACTCCAGTTAACATCTGGCATATTCAGATCACCCATCAGCAATATCTCCCCTTTTTCTGCCATTCTAAGTATTCTTTCTATCATTTCCTTGTCCATTTCCTCCCCCTGAGAAGGGGGTCTGTATACAACCCCTGTGCGGATTGTGGTGCCATTGCCGGTCTCCAAATTTACCCACAGTGCTTCTTCTCCTCCCTGTTTTCCATTTTGTTCTGTTGCTTTGATTCCTTCCCTTATGTGAAGAGCTACTCCTCCTCCTCTTTTACCCTCCCTATCCCTCCTGTAGATAGTGTATCCTGTTATGTTTATGCCCCAGTCATGGTTTTGTGTGTACCATGTTTCTGTGACTGCCACGATATCCAGATGTTCCTTCTCCATCAAGGCCACTAATTCAGGAAGCTTGTTACTCAGACTACGGGCATTGGTACTCATTGCTCTCCATTTTTTGATGGCTTTACCTTCTTTTGCAGCATCCCCCACTGACTTGTCTACCTCTGTCTTTTTCTCATTTAGTACGCTGTTTTGTAGGGAGAGGCTGGGATTTTCCTGCTGCTTATCAGTGCCTCCCCCCTTGACTAGTTTAAAAGCTTGCCAATGAAGCATTTAAACCGATTGCTCAAAAGACTTGTTCCCTTCCTGGACAGATGCAGACCATCCTGCCAGTATAGGCTGGTGTCCCTCCAGGTGGAACCCCAGTCCCCAATGAAGCCAAACCCCTGTGCTCCACACCATTTTTTCAATGAGGAAACAAAATCCCTCCTCCCTGTAGCACTCCTTTAGCCATGCAGTGAACTGGAACAAGTGAAACTGCTCTCTCTTTTTCTGGCGTGGCTGCAGGAGTACCTCTTTTCTGAAGGTTACTGCCCCTACCCATTCCTTAACTACCTGCCTCGGAGAATGAAAGTTTTCCTTTACTTCTTTCATGCTCCTCCTGCTCATTTTGCTTGTGCCTACATACACAATCATATCTAGTTCCTCCTCTCCCATGAGTTCCATCACCACTGTAGCTTCCAGGTAACAGTGCACCACCACTTGCCCATCAGGTGTGAGATCCACTTCCTTCCTGTACCCCTCACTATTGAGTCCCCCATCATTTAATATCTTTCTCCTACCATCTTTGTGAGCCTCCTTCTTCCTTGGCATGTCTCCTTCTGATGTTGCCTGCCCATTGGGTGTGTGGTTCCTTCCCTCACTTTGTGGACTTTCAAGGACCCCTTTGTCGAAATGGCAAGTTCCTGTTGCTCTTGCACAGTTCTGATTCTGTTGGCTTCACCCTCTTCTCTCTCCTCCCCCTACTACTGTCCAATCACCCTGTTTGGCCTGAATGGACTTTTGTGGTGCCTGAGGCAGTAGAATCCTAGGTGCCGAGTGGCTGTGACCCTGAAGTGGCATATTTTTGCCCTTGCTATCTCCAGTTACATTCCCATCGCTTGGAACCTCCCACAGTTCAGGCAGTGGCTGAATTTCCAAAGCACCATCTGGAACACCACTGTCTCACAACCCCTACACTCCTCACACATGCACTCTTTCCGTATCCCCCTGCATGTTTGTTTAGTTGTGTATACTTTACAGACTCAGTATAGATATTTACACTTCTTCACACACCTTTCCATAGTTACAAACAGTCAAATGTAAGTGGCTCTCCCAGGCCATATCCTGTGAAGGGTTTTTCAAAGATAGTGCCAACATTCATGACCTCTGTCACTGGTAGGGGGTGCTGACCCCATACCAGTGACAGAGGTCACTAGTGTTTGGACACCTTTCCACAGTTATCAGTTACCCTCAGCTAACTCCTTTGTGGCAGTACCCCTACTAAATATTTTACCACACCTTCCAAATTTAGCCCCTGTTCCTACTTCAGTCAGCCTGCAAAAACTCAGATTGTCTTAGCTTACTTCCATGTGTATCCCATTGCTGATATCCATGTTTCAGTCTGCTGCCTCACCTTCACTCCACTTGCAGGCAGAGTCTTTGCGGACCAGCAAACTACCTATTGATACCCCTGAAGATTTTTATTTATTGAAATGTTTCACCAGGAAGACATACTGAGCAGAATTGCTTGTTTCCAGATGTGCCCGGGGGGGGGGGGATGGGATAATACAGCAGATAGCAACAACGATGGCAAGTGCTACAATATGGTAGTGAGGAGATAGTATACAAAACAGTAAGTGCTGCATCATAGGCAGGGCCCCTACTTTTCTGCGGCACAGTGGGACCAAGTTCTGCGGCAAGACTACCATTTGCCGCAGAACTTCTGCGGCGGTGGTTTGTAATTTCTGCAGAAGTTCTGTGGCACTAACAAACTACCACATCACAGTGTCAGCTTGTCATCCTGGCTTTATTTTCATGCCAATGGTTATAGCAGTCAGGATGTTGGAAAGCACAGTAACACTAGTTCAAAAAATAAACTTATAAAAAGAATTTTATGCCTAAAAAAGCAAAACAAGTGTCTCTCCCTTAAGGTCCTAGCTTGTTGCATATATGACATATGCAGAGGGGATCTGATGTGATAAAGAAGGTATTTCTATATGCATGCTATCTATCCCACTAATGATGTTTCCACTGTCTATCACTTATATATTTGTATGTGCTTTCAACACCACTCATGAGGTTCCCACTGTGTATCACTTGCATATTTATATGCAATCTGTAACTTACATACAAATATGCATATGTGTGTGTGTGGTGAGAGAGACAGAGATAATTTGTGTGTGTGTGTGTATATATATATAATATATATATATATATATATATATATATATATACACGTGTATATATTTTTTTATTTTTTATTTCCACGAACTTGCATCCTCATTCATGCAGGTCCCATTGGAAATGGCATAGAAGAGTTATTACAAACTCATTTTTCATGTCAACCTGCTTTCCCTGACACACTGCGTAACACCATCAGGCCATGACATGCATGTGAAGCAATTGTGAGATACAGCTGTCTGGCCCATCACAGTATGTCCACCATGTGACAGAACACTGCACCATACCTTCCCAGGCTCCGAGCAGTGATGTGTTCCACCAATCCTTGTGCTGCCCAGCCAGCAACCAGAGCTAATCTCTGAACCTGAGTTGCCGGGACGGAAACACAGCATGCTACCATCTGGCCCAACAGCTGTCCCTGCACACAGCATTTCTCCATAACCTTTAGGTGATTCTATCAACCAATGACAATATGTAATCAATAATCCTGGCAAAAATGCGTACAGTGCAATTATTTATTTAACAGGTCTATTCTTTCAACAGGTCTACACATTATTATATTTCACTTTTCTGGGCATAATTACTTTATTTTTCTTAAAAATTTAGACAGTTAAATTAATTTTACCAGTTATTCATTTCAGATAGCATCTCTATACCTTAAAGGCACAAATAGGTTTGTACAAAGTGAGGTATGCACTTAACAGTTCTGTGCTATTGACAAGGTTTTGTTTAAGCTGGCCATAGTGCAATAATGTAAGACTGAAAATTGTATTAGGCTGTAATGCAGGTTGAGCAAATATCACCATGCATGATGTGCTGTGCCACCGTCTCTAGCAGTGAGAGCTGTGGTAGATAAGTGACTGTTCATTTCTGTTGCAAAATGCAGCCAACATCACATTCTGAACATATAGGGGGGTTTTGGATATAAAAAGAGGGGAAGGGAACCAGATTCTATGTATAAACAGAAATATTAATAAAAAGTCACCAAGAAGAGTGAATGCTGCAGCACCACAGAAGTTCTGCGCAAAATTCTGCGGCCGCAGAATTCTAGGGGCCTTGATCATAGGATTTACATCCAGGTTTTACATACAGTTAACATTCAGTTGCATGGTACAATAGCACAGGGTACTAGGGGAGATACTTGCAAGAGGGATCATTGTGGGGACATGAGAGAGGAGGATAGGGATAGTATAAAATTAAGTGCAGTTGTATATGGGAGTAGTCAATGAACACATGAGGGAGGAAAGGGCACAGACCGACGGAGCATTTCAAATGTTGATGAGGAGAGATTTCCAAAGCTTGGGCAAGCGGTAAGAAAAGGATGCCTGACCAGCAGAGGAGGACCTGGAGGGGATGGTGAGGGTGCGGGTAGACCTGCTCCTGAGGGAGTGAGAGACGTGGGGGAGGGACAGTGAGGACGCGAGGTAAGAAGGGAGTGCACCGAGCTAGAACTTACCAGTAAAATTGATGCAATAAGTCAGGCGTCGATCAGCGAGGTAGGGGAGAGCCAAGGACTGGTACAAGGAGTAGTGGTGAGTGCAAGGTGGGCAGTCAAGGGCAAAGTGGCAGAAGTAGTGGAAGCGTGTGTTCAGTCTGGCTATGGAGGATTTGGGGTCGGCAGTGTAGACTACATTGCTGTAGTCGAATGTGGAAGGATCATTGTCAGTAGAATGTCTCTGCGGGACGATATGGGGATGCATTCACAATTCCGGAGTAGGGCACCCAACTTGGGGAGTAGTTTCTTGTAAATTGAATCCATGTGACTAGAGGATTCAAGGTGTTTATCGAACCAGACCCCAGGTACCTGAAAGAGGCAGCATCTTCCAACGTGGTTCCATCATGTGTGTGAAAGGAAGGGATGGTGGGGAGCCTAGAGAGTCTCTGCCTTGTGGCAAAGGTCATGGAGACTCTCTTCGTGGCATTTAGAAACATCTGCTTGGTATGTAGCCACTGTTGGATATTATCAAAGTCCCGCTGAAATGTGGTCGCCGCCGTGTGGGAGAAAGGACCAGATGCATAAAGGACGGTGTCGTCAGCATACATGTGAATGGATGCAGATTGGCAGACCAAGGGGAGATTAAGGAAAATGGAGAAGAGACTCAGACCAAGGACTGAGCCTTGTGGGACCCCAGTGTGGATGGGAAGGGGAGGAGAGAGAGAGCGTCCCCAATTCTGACTGACTGAGATCTGCCCACTAGGTAGGATTTGAACCAGTTGGTGGCAGAGGATGACAACCCAGCATTTGAGAGATTGTCCAGTAGGAAGGAGTGGGAGACGGTATAAAAGATCTTGGCAAGGTCGACAGAGATGGCAAAGGTGATAAGTCCCTGATCCATGTCAGAATAGATGGTGTCAGTGAGCCGGAGAAGGGAGGTGGATGTGGAGTGATTCTTCCGGTAGCCAGGCCGGAAAGGGGTGAAAAAGGAGGAGGCATCAAGGAAAGGGAAGAGTACTACATGTTCTTGCAGCTTGGGTAGGATATGGAGAATGGAGATGGGACGGTAGTTGCCTGCAGCTGAGGGTCACCCCCTTTGTGGAGGGGGATGATGGTAGCCTGCTTCCAGGCAGCTGGGACAAAGGCTAGCTTAAAAGAGAGATTTAGTAGAACAGCAGTGGGATAAGCGATGGCCTGAGCAGACAGATACAGTAGTTTGGCATCAAGGTCATCCGGGCTTTTGTCTGAAGTCGGTTTCAGTGCCATGAGAGCATTTAAGGGGTAGACAGGAGGGAGGCGCAGGAGTCACTGGGGAAGGAGGTGTGGGGGGAGGTGAAGTGTGGAGAGAAGGGAGGAAGTGCAGGAGGAGAAGTTGGTATTACACTCTTCGGCTACTGTGGGAGGGTCCAATAGGGTTGTGTCAGCCACAACAAGTGTAGGAACAAGGAGGTTATTTGGGGGAGAAAAAGGGCATGCACCACCTTCCAGAATTTTGACTGCTGATTTATATTAGACTGGAAGGTACTAGAGAAGTATGCAGCTTTGGCTTGATGGACTAGTTGAGTGCATGTGCTTTGGAGCTGGTGATATTTTTGGTAAGTGGTGGTGGAGGGTGACCATTTGTGGGCCTTCCACACTAGGTCCCATGTCCTTAGACAGTCCAGGAGGTAAGAAGTAATCCAAGGGAGGTGGGAACCACGGACTCTGGTGCATCCGACGGGGGCATATTGATTCCAGATGTTGAGAAAGGTTGATTTGAAATAATCGAGAGCTGTGTCGATTGAGTTGGCAGTGTCGATAAGAGACCATTCTGTCCTGTCTAGGTCATCAAGTAAGGGTGTGAGATCAAGAGATTTGAAGGAATGAATGTGTAGGAGTTTGAGGGGGCTTGGGGAGACTGAATTTTTCGTACACGGTAGGTGATGTAATGGTCCCTTAGTGCATCTGGAAAGATACCTGTGTTTATAATACAGTGTGGATGCGAGGGGTAGGTTTAGGATGGTGATTTCAGAGCAGGACGATGAGTGTGCAGAGGCGAGCCAATTCAGGTTGAAATCACCTAGAATTAGTAATTCACCCAAGGAAGTGAGGGTTGATGAGGAAGCCAGATGCCTTGCTTCTGCTCTGCGGCACTCACAGTCCAGGATACCATGCATGGGAACACTTACAGGCACAGGATTTAATGTTCCTGTCTTCTCTAAGCCTGCTGCAGCTTCCTCCCAAATCAGACACCTGTTTCGCAGGTCATGGCTACCCACTCATCCCTTTAGAGACAGCAATATTCTCCCAACTAGTTTCCCCTCCCCTGACTACTAAAAGGTAAACAAATCTTAAGAACAGCCCAAAAACACTGATCCAAAAGCACATGCTTCTGTCTACTCACTGCCACTTTAAGTATAAAATAAATTACCTTTTCTGGTGTTTGCTAGCTGCTCCGTTTTCACCGGTATACCGTCACCGCAGCAACTCCCTGATGGTGAAGACCATCACAGCGACAGGATTTGGCCAAAATCCACATGTTGCTGTGATGGTCTCTGCATGGCCAGGGGATTGCCTCGCAGGATTTTTCACCCCCCCCGGTCCATCTCTGACTCGGAGTTAGAATCCTAGAAACCAGAGGGTGTGGGGGGCAGAGCCTCCCACATGGGGAGGTTCAGTTGGCGCAGCCCCCGTATGGAAACACGGAGGCATCCCCAACACCGCATTGCCGACACTCGGCAATGCGGCTGTCACTGTCGGGGATGTCTCCGTAACCGCTGTCGCTGCAGTAAGGTAAAACTGTTTTCACCTCCTTCTTAGCTCTCCCAGCACTGTACCAAGAGTGATTTGTGAGTCATTTTCTAAATTACATACTGTACCTTCCTACCAGTGTCCCAGTTACGAGCTATGACAAGTCACCAAAAAGAGTGGAAAGTAAAGAGTATATATTAATTCCATATGTGCATTGAGTGACTTTACCATAGCCTAATGGCTCATGGAATAAAGGGTGCTGTATGAGGTAAGAATAATAAAAAACATCACATGTAATGGCATGTACTGTCATTAAAGAGCAACTGCTACAATTTGCAGTCTTGGGCAGGCAACTCATACTAAGAAGCTGCCTGCCCAAGAAGCTAATTTAGTCAGTATTAGAATTTTTTGGTGCAGTAATAAAAGTAAAACTTACATCTTGAATGTCCGGCTTGCAACTTCCAAATATGAGCCGAGAAGCCACCGAGCGCTGCAGCCCCACCCTAAAAATAGCACTTTGATGACATGAAGTAGAGGATGGGCTGCAGGTGTGTTATTTATATATATATGTATATAGTACAGTGAAATTAGTGGGTGGGGGGCCCCTCTACATACGCATACTGTTTCTTTGCGGGTGGGAAGCCCCTCTAAATATGCATATAGGGCTAACATTATTTATATATATATATATATATACAACGTATGTTTTGGGATAACTGCCAGTATAAAAAGTGATATCTAAGCCAGCCAGTGAAGATGATATTGATATCTTCATGTTCCTGTACGTCATCTGTTATCTCCACATTCTTATACGTCATATCATAACTTATCTGTTTTATCCTGCCATTTGTCTCGTCATTGCAACTAGGCACTTTCACTTTTAATGCTTTTATCTGCTGTTAGCGAGCAGTATCAATGATGTGCTGCCACTGGTTTAAATGATGGCACTCTGTACTATAAAATTCAAAACTGTGCACTTGTACTCACATTTTATTTTCTTTCAAATGATCCACTGATGGTTTGCAGACATCTGGCCCTTTCACTTTTCGTGCTTGTATGTAGCGTGGCCGAGCGGCATGAGTGATGTGCTGGCAGAAGCACTCTGAACTAAAAATTAAAAAAAAAAAAACCCATCGATAATCGCACTTCTTTTCTTTGAAAGAAGCCGCTGACTGTAGAGATAACAGCGAGTGAGTTGGCGGCTTCCAGAGTAGTGAGCGCAAACACCAGTGTGGCGTTGCTAGCCTTCGCTGCGTGCTTGCGTCTACTACTCTGAAGCCGCCGACTCGCTCGGTGTTATTTCTCTACAGTTGGCAGCTTCTTTCAAAGAAATGAAGTGCGATTATCAAAAGAGGATGTTTTCTTTTATTTTTCAGTACAGAGTGCTTCTGCCAGCACATCACTAATGCTGCTTAGCCACGCTACATACCAGCACGAAAAGGGAAAGGGCTAACACGTCTAAAACTCAAACTAATACTTTAAAAATAGCACAAATTGCAGGATCAGCCAGATAACTTTGTAATCCAAAATTGTATTTTCTTTTGGAGACTATGAGGAATTTGGGGGGGGGGGGGATAAAACATTCTAAGTCATCTGGGAGGTAGGGGGTCCAAAACCTCTGAGTATGATTTCCAAGCTCCAAAATCAGGTTAAAAGGGAGATGTATGAGACTTGTGCTTCATAGCACCCCAAACATGCGTTGTATAACTAGAACATGACATGGCCTGACTGAAGATATCATATTTTATCTTCACTCAAGGCCAGTGACATCAAGATATCTCACTTGTGGCTTCGCCACTCGTGAGATATCATATCATCATTGGCCTCTCGTGAAGATAAATATGATATTTTCAGTCAGGCAATGTCATATCCCATATATATATATATATATATATATATATTTTACTGGTTAGTGGTTATAAACCACTGCCAGTCAGTGTCCAACAGCTCTGTAAATCATGAGCACACAAAAAGCAAAGCAGCACCTTAAGCCACTGGATAAGCTGTCCTCTTGCCGCACGTCCAGTAGCGCTAGATTTTTCACACAGTCAGCACGAGGCACAAATTTCTCAACAGCTCCACAGTACCTTGTTAAGCAATTTTTTAAACTTAATTAAATCAAAAAGTGGTACCATACTGGTAAAATGAGTAAATATAAAAATAAAACATGGGTAAGTGTGTTTAAATGGGGATTTTATGTACACCCTCTGTGTGTGATGCCCATATAAACCCTTTGTGCTTCGCCCTCCGGGTTTATGGGGCATCACAAACCTTGAGTGTGCATAAAATCCCCATAAACCACACTTACCCATGCATTATTATATATACGGTGTATATATATGTATATATATATATATATAATGTGTATATTATATACACATATACATATATACATAGAAACATAGACTTTGACTGCAGATAAGGACTGCTTGGCCCACCTAGTCTGCCCATTTCCCTACCTAATGGATAAGCTGCAGATCCTAGTTTCATATATATATATATATATATATATAAACAGCCCCATACATGTATAACTGGAAGCAAAGAAATGGTATGCATATTTAGAGGCCCCCACCTACCCAATTTCAGTGTACTATATATAGCATGCCTGCAGCCCTGCCCCCTACTTCACATCATCAAAGTGCTATTTTTAGGGGAGGGCTGCAGAGCACGGCGACCACTTGGCTCGTACTCTGAAGTTATGAGCTGGGCATTCAAATGAAGTTTTAGTACTGCAGTAAACATTCTAATATTGGCTAAATTAGCTCCTTGGGCTAGCAGCTCCTTAGTATGAGTTGCCTGCCTGGAACATGGCAGTTGCTATTTAAGTGGAAGGTGCTCCAAAACACCTCCCCAGGACCCATGACTGCAGTTTGGTGTGGACAAAAATAAAAAGTAAGGAAGGTGAGTAAATTGGGTGCCTCCCCATCAAAGATTACAGCCAGTCAGGAAGCTTCTGGTAACCAGCCTCCACACATACAGTGTTGTTAAATTAGTCCGCTCATTTGGTAACAGTATGATGTACTAGTGTGTGAAATATTCAAAACATAAAACAAATCCAAACAGTTGATCTATGTAACATCAGGGGGTCACTTAATCCTTGCTTTTCAGTATCTTAGGTGGTGCCTCACTAGGGTACAAAGTCTTTATTTTTATTGGATTGTTACAACACCCACCTCTGCCATCTTATGCAGAAAATGTCATATCTGTGTTGTAGGTAGTACATTATTTTTAACATTTTGTAAATTGAGATTACTATTTTGTCCATTTTATATCGTAGAGGAAAGTAGAAGCAGTATATCGAATAGTGTATGGGAAACCATGCACAACAAGGCTGTGTTCCCGACTTCAATTCTGCCTTCCTTCCATGCAAACATGGGTTGGATTGGCTACCCCCTCTTGGCAGTGAAGGTCAGTTGAAGTCAGCCCAGTTCCTGCTGCCAGAGATGTGCAGATGAAGGTATACTGGGTTACTTGAGAAAATGCCAGCAAAAAAAAAAAAAAAAACAAGGCTTACTGTTGGCGTAGCTTTTCACAGAGAACCGCAATACAAAATCCCACAGCTGCTCCACCTTGATCACCATGGAGTAAGCCAGCCTGCCAAGTGACGACAAGGGAGAACATCATTTCACAATTGCATCTAAAAAGCTCTTTTATGAGCTTAAAAAGTAGGGATCCTCGGTGGAAAGGATGGAAAAGGCCATCACAGAAACTTCAGATGGCACTGTCGAGGTAACTAAACAAACTGCTGACCTCAAGGAGGGCCACACAGAAGCCACCATAGTCATCAACAAACATTGCACAGCATTGTGGTTGCTTTGTTACTGGGAATGGGAGTTAACAGAGAAGCTGGATGACCTGGAGCTCCACTTGCAGCAAGACAGCATTAGAATCCATGGGTTCCTGGAAGGCACAGAGATGGCTGAAGAGCTTCTCTCATGGCCAGCAGAAGAGCCCCTTAACATAGTCAGGACACATCGAACACTGGGCCTGCTACCTACAGACCCTAAGGTGTGGCTGTGCTCAATTGTGCTAAAATTCTTGGACTACCACACCAAAACAAAAATCCTGCAAATAGCCTGGAACAGAAAACAGCTGATATTCGGGGATACAAAGCTTTTCTTTGAGCACAGTTTTACTCCCCTCACCATGCTAAAGAGACACACACTGCTAGCTGTATGGAAACACCTTGCCCAATAGGAAATCAAAATGCAAGTCTTCGGCCCAGCTCAGTTCAGGATACAAACAGCGGAAGGTGCACACTTTTTCTGCACCCTAGGTGAGGCAAAGCTGTTACTGAAAAACTTATAAAATGGAGACCGGCACAAGGGTGGTGATGCAGCTGAAAATCCTTGCAAGCATGTTTTTCATATTACTGAAAAAGCTTGGAGTCCCCCTAGAACAGTTCTCAGCCCTGGACACAGCTATGGAGAGTCTGCCAGACATGGAGGCCTGGCACAAAGGTCACTAAAGACAGGAAATGCAGTTTCCAGCAATGCAAAGAGGCCTACTCATGCATGGAATGGAGACCCAGAGAAAACTCCCTTGATTGGAATCTGGGACCCTCTGCCTGGAATAGAGACTCTTGTTGAATCGAACCCAACACGGCCACAAGGAATACATGCGGACCAGATCTCTGAAGGATTTCAGGGTGGTAATACCTGTTAGTTTACTGCAGGAAACTTGAAGGGCTTCTCTCTCCCATATGATTGTTATGGGAAGAGGAGAGACTGAAGGAATTAATTTTTCTGCCCCCATTGAGAGGTCACCCCACCCTATGGACCCACTTAACATGATGGATGCAGAACTGTTGGACAGTACCAAGGTGTATGCATGCAGCAGCAACAGGGATCTGCATAGTTGTGTGGGGTGGGGGGGGGGTGCAGCGCCTCAACAGAGAGGATGGATGAGAGGTATGGTGGTGATCTTCTAAGAATCAGTCTTCACCTTTGATTCCCACTAGTTGATCTAAGATGGAGGTGCTAGAACACAGCTGGTGCCAGAACTCAGAGGGCTGGCGCTGTGGTAAGCAGCATGCATGCCCAGTGTTGCAAATCAGCACACATGACTGCTAGTTTACCTTGGCATTAGCCCCCACCTCAGTTCCTTTTTCCCCACCATTGAGTGCCCATCAATGATGACGTCACTCGCCTGCTGGAAGTCAGAATGTCACATCTCTATGGCAACAGCATTCTGCTCTTCTGAGTGTTAGTGTTTAGAACTAGTTTTTTTAATTTTTTTTATTTTTGTGTGTTATCTTTTTTCCACCCCTGATTTTGCAGCTATGCCAGCCTTTCCTTCAGGCAAGCCAATGCTGCCTCTGACCTGTCCTGTCCTTCGAGTCCTCTGCTCTCAGATGGCAGCCGATCCCCCAGGTAACCTGGTGTATCCCTTCGGGTGGGTCCCCCTCCTCTGAGAGGGAAGGCACCAGCCAGGGGCCTGCAGACCAGCGCAACTTCTTGGCCCGGAGGGTGCTGCTGAGGTGGAAGGCTTAAGGGGCATTGATGGGCTCAGGGAGCTAGGCAGCCATCATCCGGCTTGACGTAGAGCATTTTCACGTTTTTCTGGTTGGCATTCCTACTCCGTCGTACAGTACTCCTGGTCTCCACCAGAGGCCACTGCCAACCGACGTCTTCCCTAGCCCACCCCCGAGAGAGGAGAGCAGTTCCAACGGACGCTCAATCCTCTCTTGCCCCAGCCAGCCCCCGGCATCCCGAGTCCTTTCCCGAACCCGGGTCACCGGCGTGGGTCCAGGTAAGGCACCTGCGCCTCAACCCTCTACGCCACCGGGTCGGCCTAGTTTAGTTTTTATCACGTTAACTAACTTGGGTTCTCTCTCAGCCTTACCGAGTGTCAACAGTCAATGACCATGAAGGACAGTAGAGAGCCTGAAGAGGCAGGCTGGTGGGCCATGTCTGGTCAACTGTCTCCTCCGGAGAGAGGTTCTGGTAAAGGGGTGGTCCAGTACTCATATTGGTACACGCATTGATGCCCTACACTCCAAGCTCCGACCAAAACTAGGAGTTCTAGGGACATAGATATGTTGTTCAGTCCACACTTATTGGCAGGTTCCTTGCCACCTTAAATCTTGCCGGAAGGTCTTCAAGCTGGCTCCTCCCACCCACCCGGGTGGTAAAACTCTCGGCTCCGCCCCATGATGCCAGATCTTCCTTACCGCTTGGAAGCTCAGGTTCCCTCCTTAGCGCTCTTGTTTTAGACTGGATCCTAACTCTTCGGTTCGTCCGAAACTAGTTTTGAAGTTTTCTAAACTTCGGTCTTCATCATCCCTCGCGGCTGCGATGGACAAATCGATTCCCGGCTTTCGGAGGTGCCCTTGCAGGCAGAAAATGTCCAGGATGGATCCGCACTCCATGTGCGTCTACTGCCTAGGCCTAGATCATGACCCGCAGGCCTGTGAGTTGTGCCGCTCTTTTTCGGCCACCGTCCTGGAGGATCACGCTGCCCGATTGAAGCTCGGGCGCCCCGAGAAGCGTTACCCGCCGGTAAAATCCAAAGAGGCTTGTTGGGCGGTGTCTGCGGTGGCTGGCTCGACTGAGCAGCTTGAGCATATGATCACCCTCGAGGAGGAGGTGGCCCAGGCCGCATCTTCCTCCTCCTCGGCCGCGGCATTTATCCTGCTCTCTCTGAGTTCCTCGTACTCAGCTTCGTTCAAGGAGCTTTGTCAGTCCTTTTCCACGAAGGGAGAGGGGCCATCGGGACATTCCTCTCGGCCCAAGAAGAAGGAGTCGAAGGGTAAGTCCCACCATTGGCGTTCGTGGGAGCGGGAGAGGTCTTCTTTCCCGGACAGCTGACCGTCGACTTCGGTCGAAGTTGCCGAGACTCCCGTCGACACAGTCGAGATTTTCCTCAACCCGTCGGACGGGTTGTCGACTGGTAAAGCCGACAACCCACCTTCACCGGTTCCCCCGGTGGAGACTGAGAATCTGCCTGCACCTTTGGGGCGGCAGTCCCCGGCTAAAGTGCCCGAGCCGAGGGAAGAGCGAGTGTCCCCCACCCCTTCCCAGACCCGCCCTCGGTCACCCCGAGGGTCTCAGTCTCGGACTTCATCTTGGTCAAGCCGTTCCCGCCGACATCAGCGGTCTCGGTCTCGGTACCGAAGTAAGTGGCGACACCGTTCCTCCTCGGATGAGGAGAGGCTTCGACGTAAATTGCATCGACGTTACGAGGAGCTTATGTGGCAACAGTTACTGTTGTCCAGGATTAAATCGACTCCGATTCAGCCCCTGGCCATCAAGTGGCTGTCGCCTGAACGACTGAAGCAACCACTCGCCCCAGTCGAGATGCCCATTCCTGGGCCAGTTGTTTGGCCGAAACCAGCTGCTCCACCGATTGTGGTGGAACCTCCGCCTCCACAACCGAAGTCTGGGGCACCGACCAAGAATTCTTGGTCGGGTCACGGCCTGCCCCACAGGTTGTCGGTCACCCTCACTCCCGACCGTCCTCGGCAGGTGGAGGGTGGCTCAGGGCTGAGGCAGCTCTTCGCAGACTCTTCGGAGTCCGATGACTACTCCTCCCTGTTCTCCAGGCAGGTTGACCAGGAGTCCTCCGGGGGCCAGTCATTGGGCGATAGCCCATCGTCCTTCCTGGGTCTGCTTCGACTCATCTCGGAGTCCACCAGGATGCAGCTCGAGCCCGCGTCCAAACAGGCCAAGTATCCCCTGACGGAGATACTGGACCAAGGGGATTCCCCCACGTAGGCCTTTCGGTGGCTGAGGCCATTGTTGGCCCAGCCTTGGAGCTTTGGCAGCAGCCTGCTTCCTGTCCTGCGCCTTCGGCCAGGATGGCCAGGAAGTATGCGGTCCCTACCAGCTCTTTGCCCGGTTTCTCGGAGCACCCCTCTGCCGAGGGGTTAGTCACCAAGTGTCTTCCGGCGTTCCGGAAAAGCTCGGGACGTGGATAAGCCCCCCCACAAAGAGTCCAAAAAGCTGGACTTTGCTGGGCACAAGGTGTACGCTGCGTCCTCCCTTGGCCTCCGACAGGCCAGCTCGGCCATGCTGATGGCACACTTCTCCCACGCCTACTCATGGGCTTCCTGGATGAGGTTGTCCCTCATCTCCCGGCCGACCTGCAGACCACGGTCCGTCAGGTGCGGGACCAGGGTAGGGCGGTGGCGAAGCAGCAGCTTCAGACTGCTCTGGACATAGGTGATTCCTGTGCCAGGTCAGTAGCAGCCGCGGTGGCCATGCGCCACAGGGCGTGGCTGAGGATATCCACCTTCACGGTGGATACCCAGCACAAGTTGGCAGACGTCCCCTTCTTGAGGACTGACCTCTTTGGCTCTGGAGTGGAGGGACACCTCCAGCAGATTGAAAAGTCCAATGCCACTCTGGACTCGGTCACCTCCGCCCAGAGGGACAAAGGCCGCCGTCAACAACAGCATAAGTCCTTTCATCCTTCGGCCCCTGCAGCACGACTGGCCCAACAGCACCAGCAACAGGGCCAGCAGGCTCGCGCTTGGCGTCCCAAGCCCAAGCCGGCGGCTTCCTCCAACAGGAAGCAAGGAGGTAAAGGCCCAGGAGGTCCCTCGGCCGGTTCCTCCTCCAAGCCTGCCCAGTGACAGGTTGAGGGGCGCTGCCCCCACCCTCATCACTCCCCCCTGGGTTCCCCCTGTGGGGGGACGGCTCCGCCACTTCCTTTCCGCCTGGTCCGCTATCACCGCTGGGTGTTGGAGGTGGTAGGAAAGGGCCTGCCTCTGGAGTTCGAGCAGACCCCACCCTTTCGAGCCGTCGCCCCTCGGGGGGGCCATGGGGTCCGCAGCCTCACTGTCGGCCCGCCGAGCCGATATTGCCCTGCTCCTCAAAAAGAGGTGATCAGGAAGGTGGCGGATCCTCCTCCAGACCTGGGGTTTGTGTCCAGGTATTTCCTGGTCCCAAAACGGACGGGAGGCTGGCGCCCCATCCTCGACCTGCACAACCTGAACAGGTTCCTAAGGTCTCGGACCTTCAGGATGGTCACTCTGGCTCAGATAATCCCATCCTTGGAACGAGGTGTGTGGTTCTGTTCCCTGGACCTCCAGGACGCATTCTTTCACATCCCGATCCATCTGTCTCATCAGAGATTCCTCCGCTTCAGAGTAGAGGGATCCCTTAACGAGTTCCAGGCCATGCCCTTCGGCCTCTCTCTAGCTCCCAGGGTCTTCACCAAATGCATGGCAGTGGTGACAGCATTCCTGCGGCGCCGAAGGGTCCGGGTGTACCCCTACCTGGACGACTGGCTGATTGCAGCCCCCTCCAGAGCGGAGGCGGAGCGGTCCAGAGATCTGGCCTTCCAGTTTGCTCTCAGATTGGCCTCTCATCAACGAGGCCAAGTCGGAACTCGTGCCGAAGCAGGTGATACTCTTCATTGGGCCAGAGCTCGACTCTCTTTGAGCCAGAGCTCGGCTCCCGGTGGACAGGGTCGAGGTTCTTTCCTCCTTTGCCCAATCATTTCTGGTTGGGCAGTCGCACCCTGCCTGGGACTTCCTGCGCCTCCTGGGCCTCATGGCAGCCTGCACCAGCGTGGTCCATTAGGCCCATTGGTACATGCGTCCCCTTCAGTGGGGACTAGCCAGCCAGTGGTCACAACACTGCGATCCGTTGGACCAGCCCATGACAGTGACCCAGGAAATGTGGAACGCTCTCCAGTGGTGGACCATTCCAGCACATCTGTAGGAGGGCATCCCGTTCGTCCGCCCCGAGACGACAATCTCTCTATTGACCGATGCCTCTCTGATGGGTTGGGGTGCCTATCTGGGGGAGCACAGAGCGCATGGCTTCTGGTCCCCTCGGGAGTCCCGATGCCATACCAACCTGCTGGAGCTCCGAGCAGTCCGCCTAGCTCTCACCGCCTTCGCTCCGTTTCTACGGGGTCAAGTGGTTCAGGTCCAGATGGACAATACCACAACCATGTACTACCTAAACCGCCAGGGTGGGACGCGCTCCATGCTGTTATGCAAGGAAGCTCTCCGCGTATGGTCCCTCATGCGCAGCCTGGAGGCGGATCTCCTAGCCATTCACGTGGCAGGAGCCTCCAACACCCTGGCCGATGCCCTAAGCCAGATAGGGGCTGCGTCTCACGAGTGGTCTCTCCTGCCGGAGGTAGTACAAGATCTGTTCTCCCACTTGGGCACGCCTCAGGTGGACCTGTTTGCCTCCAGGGAGAATGCGAAGCTCAGACTGTTCCATGCCTGCCCCCCTCAGCAGGGCTGCTGCAGGGGGATGACTTCTCGAGGCCGTGGACCCCGGGCCTCTTCTGCGCCTTTCCCCCATTTCCCTTGATCCACAAGGTGCTTCTCAAGGTGAGGAGGGACAAGGCGCAGGTGATTCTGGTAGCCCCAGACTGGCCCCGCCAGTTCTGGTATCCAGATCTCCTCAGTCTCAGCTCCAGGCTCCCGAGGTGGCTTCCAGCCCGCCCGGACCTGATCTCCGTCAACCAGGGGAAGGTATTCCATCTGGACCTTCAATCCCTGCACCTGATGGCCTGGTTCCTGAGTGGCTAGAGTGCCATGCCTTGGGTCTTTCCGACGAGGTCTTCAACGTCATTGAGGCGTCCCGTAAGGAGTCGACCAGGAAATGCTATGCCTTCAAATGGAAGAGATTTTCCATTTGGTGTCAGGGGAAGGGCTTGGACTCTTCCGCCTGTCCCTTGGCAAGCATTCTGGACTACCTGTGGTCCCTTTCTCAGCAAGGGCTTCGGTCGACGACCCTTAAGGTGCACCTGGCAGCCATCTCTGCTTACCGGGTGCGGGCCGGGAAGCAGTCGGTGGCACAGGAGAAGGTGGTCTGGCGCTTTTCCAAAGGCCTTGTTCACATTTCCCCTCCGGTGCGGGAACCCCCACCTCCATGGGATCTACTGCTGATATTGGCCAAGCTCATGGGCAAGCCATTCGAACCAATGCACAGGTGCGATATCGCCCACCTGTCATGGAAGACTGCCTTCTTGGTGGCTATCACGTCAGCCAGAAGGATGGGAGAGCTCCAGGCGCTTTCCATTGAGTCTCCTTATCTGGTCTTCCACAGGGACAAGGTTGTCCTGCGTCCCAACCCGAAGTTCCTTCCGAAGGCGGTGTCGGAGTTTCGCCTTAACCAGGTGTTGACTCTGCCAGTGTTCTACCCCAATCACACCTCGGAGGCTGAATATAGGCTCCATACTTTGGACCCTAGAAGAGCGCTCGCTTATTATAAGGAGTGGATGGCTGAAGTTCGGGGAGAGGTTCACCAGCTGTTTGTCACCTACGCTGAAGCCGCACCTGGCAGACCTGCAGCCAAGCGGACGATAAGCAGGTGGGTCACCTCCTGCATAGATCTCTGCTATAGGTTGGTGGGCATGGATCCTCCCAGAGGGATAAGAGCTCATTCTACCCACCATACCGCTGCATCGGTGGCTGCTTCCAGGGATGTCCCTATCCAGGATATCTGTAGGGCTGCTACCTGGAAGTCGGCACATACCTTCATTACCCACTACCACATCGACCTTGAGTCACGCGGGGATGCTGGTTTTGGAGCCTTGGTTCTCCAGTCCTTATTCCCTAAGTAGTGGGTGTGCGCCTTGCCTCCCTCCTCCCGGAGAACTGCTAGGAGTCTGCCAATAAGTGTGGATTGAACAACATATCCATGTCCCTAGAAGTACAGGTTACTCACCTGTAACAGGAGTTCTAGGAATGGTATATGTTGTTCATCCACACGACCACCGACCTCCCGGCTCGACACACACAACCTGGCTTCCAGCGGGCTAGATCTGGTGTCATGGGGCGGAGCCGAGAGTTTTACCACCCGGGTGGGTGGGAGGAGCCAGCTTGAAGACCTTGCGGCAAGGAACCTGCCAATAAGTGTGGATGAACAACATATACCATTCCTAGAACTCCTGTTACAGGTGAGTAACCTGTATTTCTTTACCATAACAGAGTGCCTCTCCCTCCCTATCTGGTGTGAGCTGATCTCCAAATTAATCCTCCCCATATTCGACTACACCGACGTGGACTACAGCGCTGCCCCTCCCTCCTCTTTTGCCAGACTGTATACCCTCTGCAACGCTTTCTGATGATTTGCATCGAAACGCTCACACCCGCACACACAACCGCTCATTATACTCCTTATCCCTGCTTCCCTTACCTCTACATCAGTAGACTCAATGCTCCAAATTCTTTGCCAAATACTGGCTTGACTGTCTACCCACCTACCTCACTTTTCTCCTTTCCCCTCTAGCTGGTTCTGCCTACACCTTACGATACAGAGACTCCCTTACCCTCTTTATCCCTCTTCCCCACTCATGGTCTAGCTGCTTTTTTGTACTGCTTCCTTGCCCTCTGGAACCAATTTCCCAACCCCCTTTGACTTTCCCACTTCATCCTTTCTTTTAAACCCTTACTAAGGGCACACAAGTGTAACCCACTGCCAGATACTGGACACAGTAATTAACTTTCCTATGAGTTCTCAATGCTGTAACAAATGTTTTACTCACTTTCTTGTACTGCTAATTGTAAAATGTGGGTCTGTGTACTATTATGCACTAATCCAAATTGTACCCCTTTACCTGGGTTGCACCTGGAAACTAGTATCAACTCAGTATACCTATCCCACTCACCAAAATTTTAAATAAATAAAACAAAACTACTCAGAAGGAAAGGCAGTCTTCCTGTAAGAACAGTAATAAGCATTCTAGGAGCGTGGATATTTTGTTCTGTCCACACTAGTTGGCATGTCCCGTTCCATCTTGCTGGGTGGTCTAAAAGCTGGCTCCTTCCACCCACCTGGGTGGTATAAGCCTCGGCTCCGCTCCTTGATGCCAGATCTTCCTTTCCACTTGGAAGATTCATGTTCTGTCCTTACCGCTCTGCGTTGAGTAGGCCCTGGTGCTTAATGCTTCGGGTAGTTTACCGATAATTAAACTGGTTAAGAGTTTCACCACGTAAATTCACGATATCGACCATGATGGAGGACAAGTCCTTGCCTGGGTTCCACCGGTGTTCCTGCAGGCAGAAGATGTCCCAACATATCCACACTCCTAGAAAAACAGGTTACTCACCTGTAGCAGTAGATCTTCTACTGACTAGTCTCTTGCAGTAACTCATTACTTATGGGAGCATACACCAGGTGGCGCTGTCACACGGCAGCTTCTTTCAGCAGTCTTCTGTGGGGGCCGCCCACACGACATCACTTCCTGTGGATGTGTATAAGAGTGGGCGGCCCCCAGTACCATCTGTTCATTTTCTTGCCGGCTTCAGCTCGCACAGTCAGCTCTCCTGACCTCCTGGGTTGCAGTCTTCGACTCGAACTTGAACCGATTGTTCTACCTTCTGTTCCGGGCTTGTGGCCTACTCACAGTACTCCTGGACTTCCTTCATACAGCAGGTCCGGTGTTCCATTAGAGCTCCTGGTACACCTGCTGCTCCCTGGCCCAGGCACTGCTGGGTCTGGGGATTCACTAGGGCTGCTGTTAACAGCCCAGCCCGGTTTTGCTTCTCTCTCTGCCGGACCTGTGGCACACTCCCTGGCCCAGGCTCTTCTACTTCCAGGACCCCGGCCTGTGCGCCACTCGCTGCACCCCCGGCTCCTGCCTCTGGTCCTGGGTATGTATACTACTCCCAGGCCCTGGCTCTTCTACTTCCACTAGAACGGGCCTGTGCTCCTCACAGTGCCCCCGGCCCTCCTTGCTTACAGCACCCCTGCTGCTCCCTGGCCCAGGCTCTCTTGCTGGGCCTAGGGATTTTCTTATGGCTGATCAGCCAGCCAGGCCGGAATGGGCCTTGGGGGCCACCTTAAAGGCTCCCCAGTCAAGGGCAATTGTTCCAGGCGTAGGAGGGAGCAGGATTCACACTCCCTTCACCTTACTCCATCAACAGTGGCTATTCCATCATTGACAGAGCATTCTTCCCGTCGACTGAGCCTGCTGGGCTTGTTTTAACTTCGGGCCTCATCCCGTAGATGGAGCTTGTTTCTGAACATCTCCCATTGACTGGCTATGTTGCCCCATCAACGGAACATTCCTCATCAACGGGGATGCTTCCCCTGGCGACGATACATGTCCTTTGCTCTCCCTCATCAATGAGGCCGCCTCTCCTATCGACGGAATGGCGTGTTTTACATGCCTCGTCAACGGGACAGCTTCCACCATCGATGGAGAGGCTTGTTTCTGGTCTCTCGTCGATGGGGTTGATTCCATCGTCGATAGAGGAGCCTCTACTCCTTCCCTCCTCGATAGGGGTGCTTCCCTTGGTGATAGCCTGCCACCCCGCGACACCTTCTGCACGGGGCTTTGCTCCTGTGCCCCCCGCTCATCCCGGCACCTTGTTTTGGCGTTTTGGCATCGGGGGGGGTCTCCCCCCATGGCCCATTTTGTGCCCTTTGGATGCAACTTTTCCCGGGCCTTCAGCCCCACTGCGAGTACCCAGCCCTGAGTCCCTTACCCAGTCCCGGACCACAAGGATCGGTGTGCCTTTCCCTGCTTTTCGGGGTCAGCGGTTCCCGGGATGGCTCGCCCTCCTCCTTGCGCCGCCCTTGGGTGCCCTCCGTTTCCAGCCCCCCTCCCCATCACCAGTGCCGGGCATTGCCCGCATTGTGCTGGAGGTCCTACGGTCCATGGGCCAGGGTCCGGCCTCATCCCATTCCCCTCCCCTCCACCCAGGCACCTGCGCGCGGATCCGGCGCTTCCTGCCTCGTCCCCCCTCCTCCCATTTATGTGGACTTCCTTTGTGGAGATTCCGGGATGGGGGATCCTTTCATGGGGGATGTTCCTGGCGGGGGCCTCTTGGACCATGGGGACCTTGGTTCCCCTTCCCGTCCACATCCTCCTTTTTGGAGGCTGCCCGCCTGAACCCCCTGATCCCTCCTCTCTCCTGGAGCCCTCCTTCACGGAGCTCATGCTGCAGATCCAGCATGCTTTTGGCTTTCCTGCTGCTGATCAGGACTCCTTTCATTGGGACATGGCTACCTACCTTGACGTTCCAGAGGAGCTGGCCAGGGTTGTCCCGCCTTTGATTCCTGCGTATTTTCACGCACTTTCATATTGATCTCGTCCTGCTTCCACTCAGCCTGCCCCTCGTGGCCCTGATCAGCTCAGCCGCTGTCTGCCATGCCCTCCCTTTCTTGTCACCTGCTCCATGCGTGCTTCGATGCGGATGATGCATCGGCCCACCTCTCGGCATCCGGCATCGCCCTTTGGCGCTTCGCCTGGCTGTGGGTTTTGGGTTTGCCGCCCGGCATCTAGCTGTTGGTCACCGATGGCCCATTTTCCGGGAACCTGCTGTTTGGACCTGGTGCTCAGTCCATCCTGGATTCCCTTCAGGCTTCGGGGCATACTCTTCGGTCTGTTCAGGACCTCTGTCCTGCTCCCAGGTACCATCCCTATGCCCCTGCGGGTGGGCTGCCTCATGCCCAGCCCCCCTACTGGAGTGCCTCTTGGGACCGCGGTGGGGCCTCCCAGGGGGCAGCTCAGTCTGCCCGTCTGGCCTATGCGCCTGCCTCACGAGGGTGGGACCTGCTTCTGTGCCTTAAATCACTTTTCAGGGTTTCCCTCGCCTCCTCTTGCAGGCCTCGGAGGTGCCTGGGGATCTTTTTACCTTTTCTTGGAGGCTTGCTCCTGGACTGGACGCTTCACTCCTCCATGCGGATCTGATTGGAACTCCTGCTACTCTCCTTGCTGGAGCCCTTCAGTTGTTCCTTCCTCTGACCATCTGGGATGTTTTTTCCCCAGTGCTCCTCTTTCTGCTTTCTGAGCCACTCTACTTGTCTTTCTACTGGATTTGACTTTATGCTAGAGCCTGTCGTCTTCTGCCTCATCAGGATGAATAACTGTGCCTGGCCACCTACAGTTCTTTCTACATCATGCCTCCTGCATGCTGTCCTCACCCACCTTTGAGCCTATGTACCTGAGCTGGTGTGGTCTGAGTTGACATTTCTTTTTGATTTCATGCCAGTTGTCTTCGCCTAACCGTTGGCCTGTCTGCCTGCATGGAAGAGGTTTGAGTTGACATTTCTCTACGCTTTCATGCCAGTTGTCTTCACCTAACTGTTGGCCTGTCTGCCTGCATGGAAGAGGTTTGAGTTGACATTGCTACTAAATATCATACATGTTGTCCTCCCCACCTTTGGCCTATCTGTCAGAGCGGGTGCGGTTGCAGTTGATCTATTTCCTGTGCAGTGAGCTTCTTTGGCATCGTGGACAGCTGGGTTTTGCACGGGCTCAATTGTCAGGTGTGCCCTCTGCCCCAGCTTCCAGCCTTGCCTTTCCTCCCATTTGGATTTTACTGCTTGGCAATCTCCCATAAGTAATGACTTATAGCAAGAGACCAGTCTGTAGAAGATAGTACAGTTACGTAAGAACTTACCGTAACAGTAGATCTTCCAAGGACTGTCTCTTGCAGTAAGTCCCCTGCCCTCCATCCCCCTGCCTTGTTGCCTCGAATCTGCAACTCAGGACATTGGGTGGGATCGCTGTTCTCTGTTTTTCTGACCCTCGTTTACCTCGGTCCAGGCCATGCTTGCCGAAGCCGACGGTGAACAGAGGGTACTGGGGGCTGCCCATTCTTATACATATCCACAGGAAGTGATGTCGTGTTGGCAGCCCCCACAGAAGACTGCTGGAAGAAGCTACCATGTGACAGCTCCACTTGGTGGATACTCCCATAAGTAATGACTTACTGCAAGAGACAGTCCTCAGAAGATCTACTGTTACGGTAAGTTCTTACATAACTGTACTTTCCAGGAGTGGTATATGTTGTTAATCCACACAAACCCACCTGGCTTCGATGCACAACCATCTGCTTCCAGTGGGCAAGATCTGGCATCAAGGGGCGGAGCCGAGGCTTATACCACCCGGGTGTGAGGAGCCAGCTTTTAGATCATCTGGCAAGATTTAAAGGGAAAGGGACATGCCAACTAGTGTGGATGAACAACATATAGCACTCCTAGAACTATTGTTATAGGTGAGTAACCTGTTTTAACCGATCCCACATATGCTCAGCATCAGGATCCAGGCACCACTCAGCCTTGGCCTTTTCCTCTTTTTGCAAGAAGAGGAAGAAACTTCACAGGTTGAGGTTGCCCTCTGTGAGGTCTGCCATGAGACATTCAACTTCCCGGATTCAGAGGTCCACACCTTCATCTCTGGTGACACCGGTGACTTCTAGGCCTGGAAGTTCAGTGCTTCGGGCCTACAGCCCCTTCATCTTTAAGTGAGGGGTCCAGTGGGCAGCCCCACCACTAGGCAGCTCTAATGAAACAGTGTGAGTACAGCATCTGGTCTAGGGGGCACTGTTGGTGGCGCTGGTCCCTGATTCCTCAGGATCAGCTGGACTGGCATTGTAGGTGGTACTTCTGGGCCCAGAAGAGTGTTTGCTTGCAGCAGCAGCTTACGGGTCCTTGCCAGGAGCAGCGCCACTGACACCCGTCTAGATTGTGGTGATACCTCTGTCCTGTCCAGGGATGGGGACAGCCATGGTGCCATCGCCGGTCCCTCCGGTGCTGGCTGGGTTGTTGATACTGATTCCAGTGTCACGTCCGGTACCAGGTTCAGGCCCTACGGGGTCCAGCCCAGTGTTGTGCCTGATTTTGGACTCAGTGTTGCATGGTCTCGCTCTACATCTGCAGGCATTTACATCAGATGGCATTCCTGGCTGCAGTCTACTGGCTTTACCCAGGATGTCCAGCAACAAATAATGAATGTCCCCTTCGATGACACTAACCTGTTCGAACAGCAGGTGGAGCAGTCTCTTAAGGCATCTAATGAAGCTAGAATGACTCTTAAGACCTACAGACCCCGTTCCCTTCAACTCCCAAAGAGGCAAGGAACGTGGGTCCTTTAACAACAAGCAGTCCTTTTGTTGCAAGGTCAGGGGACACCAAAACAGAAACCAGCCTCCCCATCCTCAAAAGAAGGCACAGCTGAAGGCGCAAGCACCAATGGATGAGTAGATCCTCTGGAGTATCCAAGGAGGTGCTCCCTGGATTTCATAGAAAAATCCTTGGATTATTCCCCCAGAAGGTACCCCCCCCACCCCCGTCAGCTCACATGTTCAAGCTTCTGGTGCAGGAGATTGCTGGCCTTCTGAGCAATAAGGCAGTGGAAACAGTGCCAGAGCCAAAATGGAATACAGGGATCTTCATCAAGGATATCGCCTCCTTTAGGCCACAGCTTTGGAACTATAAACCGCTAGTGTCAGGACCGCTTGGAATCTTGTTGCTAGCTGGGGGCCACCCACAGTGAAGTGCAGTGTCGACGCATATATAATATGGGTGGCCCCAACACTCCGAGGTTCTTTCTCCCACCGTCAATCATTCTCATTGGACCTGCTGAAGAAAACGCCGTCAACCAAGCCATTGCTGTTTATTTTATTTTTATTTAATTTAATATTGTCTCTGTATGCTGCTGAAGTTGATAGTCTTTGTTTCAATATTGTAAGTACAGATATAAAATTTATAGGGAAGACACACGCACATGATTTGTGTCTGCTGTCTGGGTCTGTCTTGCAACATGAGAACTTGTGAGATTTGCTAGCGCTTTAACCAGGCTACAAGATGACGCTGTAAGAAAGCTCTAGAAATTTTATTTGCATTAAAAGCCATGGAGTAGGAAAAAGGCTCAAAATCTGCTTTTCCCTTTTCATCAGCTGAGAAACGATCATCGAAGTCTAAGAATAAGGACAAGGAAGTGTCATTTTCTCAGGACTCCTCGTCATCCGCCATAAGCACAAACACAAAGACAAGGATAATTCTGCTTCACTGGCAAGGTCCCCGTGGCATCGACAACAGCCCCCGCGCCCGACGTTGAAACTCTAAGGTCGGGGCTTGGCTTAGGTGCTGCCATGCCTGCTATGGGCAATATGATGCAATCATCATCAGGCCATGGCCCACTGACCCATGTAGTCCCAGGGGCACCATCGACTTCATGGCTGTGCTGGCGTAGGTCTCTGGCATAGTCAGTGCATCCTGCCAGAGTTGCCATTGCATGCAGTTGTTCCATCAATGGAGTCTTCTGATTCTTGGCCCTCGTCGATGGATTGCATCTGCTCATCACAAATTCCTACCTCTCAGCCACTGCCAGCATTGCCGGTACCTTCTGCTGCTCCGATTGTCACTCATGATGATGACAAAATGCAATATAATCCTGATGTTATGGACGTGAAGGCAGATTATCAGGAGCAATATGAGGATGAAGAACAGTTTGTGGAGGGTCACCCTCACTCTAGTTCTACCCTGTCATCCTGTAGTGAGGACTCAGTGGTTTATACCCTTAGGTTTCCTCCTGAGGACCCATCTTTCCAAGCCATGATGCAGCAAATGTAGTCTACCATGGGCTTTGATGTGGAACAGGAAAATTCCACTAAACAGAATCTCATGGAGGTTTTGGAGGTGCCCTGCTCCCTCTCCATTATAATTTCATTTGTATATCCTGCATTAGAAGATGCTACCTTTACTGCATGGTACAGACCAAACTCACTGCTTGCAGTCTCTAGAAAGGTAGATAAGCAATGTCCTGCACCATCTGCTAAGCCTTATTATGCCAACCAGCCTGAAACTTACTCCTGTCATCATGACTGCTCATAATTTATCTAGAACTCCTAGACATATGAATACTTTGCCTCCTGAAAATGAATCTAGGTGGCTGTATGTCATGGATAAGTGTACTTATGCCTCCGCATTACTGGGCCTTAGGATTGCAAACTATCAGGCTCACATGGTCAGATATGAGAACAACCTTTGGGAAGCGGCTCGAAATGCTGCTCATTTGCTTAAAACATTATCCGCTGGTGCTGAGGTTGGCAAATGTTTGCTGTGCTCATCTTATGATGTCTCTGATACATCTGCCAGGACTGCTGCTCTGGCATTTGCATGAGAACATATTCTTGGCTCAGAGTTACTGGCTTTGCCACTGATGTGCAGCAGGCAGTTTTGAAGGCTCCCTTTAAAAGGTCAGAATTGTTGGCTGTGATGTTGAAGAAGCCCTACGTGGCCTGCAGACTTCTAAATTGACTCTAAGGTCTGCAAAGTCCCTGTATCCCACTCCTGCTCGAGGTTGTGGGGGTGGTGGTCAGGGCCTAGGCAGAGCAGGCAGGCCAAATGGCCTTTGCGGGGATCTGCTTGCTGCAGGCACACTTCAATTTCTGCCACTCAGATGAGGAAGATGGCTCAGAAGACATACATGATGAACTAGTACTTTGAGAAAAAATGGTAACTGTGCGAAGCACGAAAATGGTGGTCGACTGGAAGCAGGAGACATCCATGGAGCCAATACGCATGGGTCGATGGCGGGGAAAAAAACTGTGGTGGTGTCGGGGGACCACTCCCTTCATACCAAGGGTGGCGGGTTACGGAAAGTTCTCACATCACTGTACTTTCTTAGTCATGTGCTTTTCTCATAGGCCTAAAAAGCAAAAGTCGGAGAAGACAGATAACTCCCCTCATGCATCATGCCCCGGTGGGAGAAATATGTCTGTCCAGGACCGGCATGCCTGTTGTTGGATCTGCCTTGGAGCTGAACATGACATGGACCATCATGATGCCTGCTTCTCAATGTATTTCTGGACACTCTAGAGTCATGTGATGAAGTGGGATTGCTTGCCCGCTACCTTTAGAGGCAGATGTCACATGAGGGACTGCCATGGTAAGGTCCCTGTGTTCTTCCCCCAAGCCCCTCTCCGGTACTATACATACTGAGGGAGACCAGGCCTCTTCCAGTCCTTGTTTGGCTGAGACAGAGAGGTCTGGGGGACAGCTGGCTCCCTCCAGGGGGTTGACTGTACACCCCTCCCAGTTCATGGCCCCTTTGGGGATACAGACACCTCCAGTACCATGGTCGGAGCTATATAGAAACATAGAAACATAGAATTTGACGGCAGATAAGGACCGCTTGGCCCACCCAGTCTGCCCATTTCCCTGCCTACTGGATAAGCTGCAGATCCTAGTTAACCAGCAGCCTACTTCTTCCTACCCTCATCCCCTAGAATTGCCTTATGACTGTCCCATGCATGCTTGAATTCCACCACTGTTTTTGACTCCACGACCTCCTCCGGAAGGCCGTTCCATGCATCCACAACCCTTTCTGTGAAAAAATACTTCCTTAAATTACCTCTGAGTTGCCCCCCCTCTATCTTCAAATTGTGCCCCCTTGTTCTTGCACACCTCTTTTTTTGAAAGATGCTACCCTCTTGGACTTTGTTGATTCCCACTGGGCCTACCCTGGGCCTACCCCAGTGTGCCCACCGGTGTGCTGTAGGCCCACTGGGCCTACCCCGATGTGCTCTTTGGGGTCATAGTGCAGTGCCACACCGGCTCCTGGTGCTAAGGCCAGTGCCACTGAGCGAGGCAGTGCTGCTCATGCGGCTGGATCCCCTCCTGACGTGCTTACAGTGCTGTGAGAGGGAAGACCCCACGAGTTAGTGGCTTGGTGGAGATCATCTGACTATTGTCCCCTGAGCCGTCTGAGCCTGGGGATGAGGACCAGTATGATCCCAACTGGTTTCCAGGCACTGATGATGAAAGGTGCCTTTCTGGGCCTAGTTCTAGGCCTGCCTTGACTTCAGTGTCATTGTCTCTAGCTGTTTCTTATTCTGGTGCTAGCTGCAGCACTGTCCCCCTTCTGTCTTTGGTGCTGGTGATTGCCCTGGTGCTGATTTCAGTACTGGATGCAGCGTCGGGCAGGGTTCCAGTGCCAACCTCAGTGCTGGGATGAGTTCCGGCATCACCCTTGGTGGGCCTGACTCTTGTGCTGTCCATGGTGGCGAGGGGAGTTCTGCTACCACCTTCGGTGCTGGCTCCACCTAAACTCTGACGCTCAATGTTAAGTCCGTTTCTAGGCCTAGTCCAAGTGGCAGAGCCCATTCTGGTGAGGTTGGGTTTGGTAGATCTCGGTCGGCACCTCAATCCATGTCCAAAGTTTTTGGCAGCTCTGGCTGACTCAAATCCTGTGGCCTCACTGGAACCATCTGGGCCTGTCATAGGTGGGAATAGGGGCTACCCTGTGGGACCTCTATGGCTCCATTCTCCACACCTGGAGGTTCCACCAAGTGCACCACCTAGCTCGCCTCTCCAGGGTTGGGTGTGCTTGGATGGCCGAGTTTGTCAGGTCCTTCCCTTGGCAAGGTCCCCTGTATGCTCTTGTAGCCCAGGCAGAGGACCTGACCCAGTCTGCCGTGACTGTCCTTCTCCTTCTACTTCTGCCTTCCCCTCCTACTCTCCCGAGCATTTCGGGTCTTAGGGGGCCTTTGACCTGGGACGGGTTCAGGGCATCAGTAAATGCCTGTCCCACCTACCTCAGGGCACTAGACCAGGCTGTTTTTCAGCCTGAGACCCTGGCACTGCTATCCACTGAGTACAGCTCCTCATCATCCTCTTCTTCCTCCTCTGTGGAAGAGCTCTTTTCCCTTAATCTCTCTTCAGATGCTGAGTACCCTCATTACCTAGCAGTTCCTTTTAAGAGATGATGAGGGAGCTGCGAACTGATGATTTTTCAGGCCACGGTCCTGCTTGTCTGATGCTGCCGTTCCTTGAGGAGTATAGTCATGACTACACAGTTATACCTGTGTTGCCGACACCTTTTGTGGATGTGTCTAGAGAAGTCTGTTTCTGTCCCTCTGCCCCCTCTCCAACCCCAAGGGACACCCAGTGCAGGTATTGTGCACCTGTGAGGTCTCCAGACACTATGCCATGCCCCCCTTCTGGGGTCCAGCTCCTGGACACCCTCCTCCAGGCATAGGCGCCCAGTGTGAGAACGTCCCCCATAGTCGTACTCTGTGCAGTTTGATGCCTGGGATCGAAGAGTCTTCTTGGCGGCATGCACAGTTTTCTGTATCTACATCAAGCGCATCAGGCATGCTATGGCAGGCACCTGTGGGTGATGCTGGGACAGCTCCTGACATCCATCCCAGACAGTGAGGCAGGCAGACAGGTCATACACCTTTCTGCCCAGGGCCTGGAGCTGGTGAGACACCAGGCATGGGTGTCCTACAACGCCAGTGAGGTAGCCTCCAGGTTTGTAGGAACTGCAGTTTGCATTAGGCGGATGGCATGGCTTTGTCTCTTCTGGTTGTCACCCTTGGCTCAGCATTGGGTGACTACGTCATGGTTTTAGGGGTTCCACTTCTTCTCCTGCAGGGCCAGGTGTGAGCTTGTGGTGTGCCTTCCTGCTTCCAGGTCACAGGAGCCTCCACTTGCTCTGACCAGTCTCAGGCCTCACCAGGCCTGTAAGGGGCCCTTGCTTCTTTGTGTTTTCCCCCCTCGGGAGACTGAAGGAATAACCATTTCCCTCAGGGTGAGCCAACACTACCCTTTGGTGGTAAGCTTGGCACTCTGACCCATGATGCAATGAATGGTGAAGATTGATTCTTGGAAGATATGAAACTTACATACTTAACATAATTCTTGATCTTCCAGAATATCTTCACCATTCATTACTGCAACCCACCCACCGTGCCCATCGATGACCATTTATCTGGACAGCTCACCTGTTTCTCTCTCTTTCGCTCTCTCTTTTTTCTTCTTCCTTTCCTTTGCTTGCACAGTTGTCAAAGACAAGGAGGGAAATCTACTTGAGGGCAATACATGGCACCTCTGTACCCCTTTTTTGCTGCTCTTTTCTAAAATACGAAAATAAAATTTTCAAAAAAAAAAATGTTAGAGATTATATTTCTTTATGTGCTTAGGCCCCTTGTAACCACTTTGTGTTGTTTAAAAAAAAAAAAAAAGTTTTTCATTTATTACCTTTTTCTTTCCCTCTTTTTCATCTCCCCTTCAGAAGGTATAAATTATTGTCCAGATTTTCCAATATCCTGTTTCTCCATTTACTCCATAGACCCCTTCTTGTTCAGGATCAGAGATACTTAAATAAATCCAATCTGGGTCAAAAAGTTATTTTTGTCTTTGAAAATCTCTCAAAGAATATTTATTGTGTACAGTCCATTATTTTCCAGCCATTTAACATCACTTCTTTTTTATATATCCAATGTTTCAAGGTTTGCATACCTCTTCATCAGGGAATAATGGCTCTAAATCAAACAGATAAATCCATCATAAATGTCATATTCTTTGACATTTTTATTCTGTGTCTATCGCATGAATATTAAATTTTTTTTTAAATTACTAATAAGAATTTGGAGTGGGACTTCCTGTTCCACCTCCTTCCTGATGCGCACCTAACAGTCAGAGCTCCGACTCCCAGGGATCTTAATTCCTTTAATTTAAGCGGTTTCTGGCCCCTGTTGATGCCCCCCCCAGTGACTCAATCAACAACGATGAAAGGAGTCAGAAAATGCTGCCGAAGGGTCGCACCAAAGAGAATTTATATGAGTATTTAAAGCTGACTCCGGCCCCAGATTGACGCGGCATTAGGTCGGCGATAAAGAGCAAGGCCCCAGATCCCCCTGCTTCTCCAGCTACACTCTCGGAAGATGAAATGGAGGAAGATTTTACAGTTACCTCCTGAAAGGCTGTGCCATGAGCTGCAGAACCTCCATGGCACAATGCAGAAAATGGAAAAATTGATGCTGGAGACCAAGGCAGAAATAGCAGCAGTAGTCCACCACGCGAGAGAACTGGAGGAGGGCTTCTCTGAGGCTAATGCAGAGGTACAGGAACATGAAGAAGCACTCCGATATCTTTTGAAAAGAGACAGGGAATGGTTAGAGAAATTAGATGACCTGGAATTACGTTCTCATAGGGACAATCTTCGCATTTATGGAGTCCCCGAGGATACTGAAGAGGGGGAGCGTATAGAGCCTTTTTTGGATAGCTTCTTGAAGGAGCTACTTGACCTACCTAAAGATCAAACACTGAATATAGTCTGGGCACACAGAGCATTAGCAAAAAAACCAGTGGTCCCAAAGGCTACTCCTCATTCTATTGTTATCAAATTTCCAGATTATCGCACCAAAACATGTGTATTGCAAGCCTGGGCCAAAAAAGCAGTGCTATTGGGGGACTCACGTCTGTTTTTTGACCACGACTTCACTCCCTACACGCAGCAGAAAAAGAGTCCTTTGGGACATAAAAAAGTTTCTGGTGATTAAAAATATTAAGATGCACCTCATTGCTCCTGCCCAGTTGAAAGTCTTTTTACCAAAGGGCCGGTGTTCTTCAGATCTCTGGCGAAGGTGCGCTCAGCCTTGCTTGAGCTGAAAGTCTCAAGTGATCTGCTCAGTAGACTGGATTCCTCTTCACCAAAGGTAAGATGGAGAGAAAGGGAGCCCTGGAAGAGAAGAAACTCGAGGCAAAGAGGGAACGAAGAGGACTCTCAGCGGCCAAACAGGAGTGAATTATACCAGGAAGCCGAGGCGGGAACGTCCCAGTGGCAGATGGAAGAAGGCAGCAACTCAGCAGAAACTTGAGCGAACTACCACATATCCTTAATTGGTCAGCTTTAATATTCCATTTTTCTCTAAAAGGGCTGTTTCACTGACTTGGACAGAATTAGTCCCTCTCTACGGAGAGGACTGAGGGGAAGGGACGCACTGATGCCTAGATTGGAGGGGGGTTCTGGAGACACCGGAGACTGGCATCACTGCAGGGGGATGGAACAATGGGTAGAAAGATTTAATATATATATATATATATATATATATATATATCTCATAGTTACTTTGGGGGCATTCATGGCTGTGAGGGAGGTTGAGCCCTTCACTGGGAGCAAATAGCGACCTGGGGTGTGCTCTGGAGTGGATCTCCGGTTTCAGTGTCGAGAGGGAGCAGCTGCAAGGGGAAGAGGGGCAGGGATCTGACCTGCCCTTTGAGCTGCGTGGCGTGGCCACCGGGGCTTTGCTGGGGTGACTCCCCGAGGTTCACAGGGACAACCGAGGCCTAGGGGCGGCCCTCCCAAAAGCAATGGGGGAGGGTGAGTCCCTAGTTAAGGACTATCTCCCTGTTTTAACCATTGGGATGGTCCTCGAGGGGGGGTCCCTGGGTCTCACTCCTAAGCCTCCCTCCGGTCTCCCCTATATAGATTGATGTTAGGGTATGCTTCGATATCTCGGCATAGAGTTCTCATGTTGAGACTGACGAGGGAATGATCTCTCTCAGGGGAAATTTCAGAAAAGACCATGTGCCCCCATCGAAACAGGGAAGATTTCAAACCTTTTCAGGCCTGGATGGGACAGAACAGATTCCCTCCAGGATAACCCAGACTAGGGGACGGAGGAGGAATCCTTGAAGGGTGTGGAGGAATGGAACATGAGTGCTGGGGGGTGAGGGGGGGCATGCATAAATGCCAACTGATTGCCTAAATAAAGGTGAGCTGTTCTTTTTCTTACCATCCCTGGTAGATTCCTATCCTGGGAGGGGGAGACAGGAAGAGAAGGAAGAGTTTCCATAATAGTAGGAAGCAAAGTACGAAAGATGGTTCATACCGTAAGGCTTGCAAGAAGGGGGCAACTAACTACTGTGGGTTTGTCTGACAGAAAAGGCCAACTACCCCGAGAGCACATGACGAGCACGTGGCCCACAATAGATGGGCCACATCCAAATTGGCTTAACAACATCATTAAAGTCAGCAGGGTGCAAAAGGTTTGTTGGAAGGTGCTTGTTTAGGTTTAAAACTGTTATATGTTAATGTTGCTGTTGTTACGATAGAAATAGGGAGACTCGATGGCGTAAACAGAGTAAGTGGGGGGAGAGACATATACCCTATGGATGAAGGAGTAATTATAACCTATAATGTTAGGGGAATGGGCAGCCCAATCAGATGAAAGAGGGTCCTAAATGAGCTCAGACAAACAAGAACAGAGTTAGCTCTCTTACAAGAGACCCATTTGGACCCAAAGGAAAGTGCCAAATTAAAGCAGGCTTGGGTGGGACAGGTTTTTTCAGCCTCCTACTGGGCACATCCCCACAGGAGAGGGGTGGCCATCGTAATACACAAGGACTGTTCTTTTCAAGTGGAATATAGTGACGCAGATGAGGAAGGTAGATTTATTATGGTACAGGGCAAGTATAGGGGTCAACCTTGCACAATAGTAAACATTTACGCACCTAATTCAGACACAGTTAACCACACTTTTCTACAGAATGTGCTGCTGAGGGTGATGCCCCCTCCAGGTGAGCTAATAGTAGTGGGTGGGGATTTTAATTTAGTCCTGGACCCCTCACTGGATTGATCGGGTTCCTAGCGGGGACCACCTTCCCGAGCAGCTAGAGCACTGACCAGACTTATGCGAGACCTGGGGTTGGTAGATACATGGCGCCATTTAAATCCAAAGATCAGGGACTACTCTTGTTGGTCACCCCCCCCCCCCCCATAATGCTTACTCCAGAATTGACTTGGAACTGTTATCAAAAGAATGGGTGCACAAAGTGGAGGAGGCAAAAATCTGGGCCGGGACCCTCTCTGATCATGGATTGGTCTTGATGAGGCTTTGGCTGACTCCAGAAGTGAAGAATTCTTCATGGAGACTAATTGTCTCCCTGTTGAACAAATCCGAGTTTAAGGAGCTGATCCAGGGGGCAGTTGAGGAATACTCTCATAACAACCCAGCTCACGATACCACTGCAGCCATTTGGTGGGATGGGTTGAAAGCCTTCCTGACCGGGAACATCATACAATATGCCTTCCTTCTGAAAAAAAAAACAAAAACAGGAGGAGATTACAGGATTGGAAGCCATGTTATGGGACCTGGAAGTACAGCATAAAATAGCCCTTAACCCAGAAGTCAAAAGGGAATTGGACATTAACAGGCAGAAATTAAATAAACTGTTAGATGACAGAATAGAGGGGCAGCTTAGATATTCCCATCAAAGGTTTTATGAATCGGGGGGAGAGCAGGCAGGCTACTCGCTTGGCAAATCCGAAAAGAGGCCATCTCGTGGAACATTCTTAAAGTGAGGGCCTCACACCCAGAAGACATAGCCAATCAGTTCAGGAGGTTCTACAAATCCTTATATACTCGGGAATCTGTATAAGGGTTCTGTGACAAGTTGGGCAAATTTTTTGCAGGGACTAAACTGCAGAAGCTGTCCCTGGAGGAGAGTGACTTCCTGGACTCCCCACTTGGGGACGACGAGGTCCTTGCAAGTATACAGGCACTGAAGGTGAGCAAAGCTCCCGGCCCGGAAGGCGTGCCAACAGAGCTGTACAAGACATTTAAAGATTTGCTGGCCTCGTTGTTGGGTAGGGTATGTAGAGAAGTCCAACAAGAGGAGATTACCCCACCGAGCTGGCAGTATGCACAGATCACGGTAATCCATAAGGACGATAAGGACCCAACGGAATACGGGTCCTACCGACCCATATCTCTGTTGAATGTTGACCAAAAAATTTTTACCTCTCTACTAGCTAAGAGATTACAGACAGTGGTGGGGCACCTGGTCCATCCGTATCAGACAGGGTTCATTAACGGGAGGCTTCTACATGATAACATCAGGCATCTGCTGAACCTGATCACCCACCAACAGGTAGGCAACCAATGTACCCTGGCCATTTTTATGGACATGGAGGAAGCCTTTGACAGGTGAACTTGGAATTCCTCCATCGTACCCTGTCGGAGATGGGATTTGGACCTGTTTTTCGAGGGAGCATGAGAGCTCTCTATGCTGCCCCACAGGCTGTGGTACGGGTTAATGGATTCATGACAGAGAGGTTCCATCTTACAAAGGGAATGAGGCAGGGATGTCCCCTGCCCCCTTATTATTTGCCCTGTGCATAGAACCATTGGCAGTGAGGATTAGGGCCACAAAGGACATCAAGGGCATTAAGGTAGGGGAGAGAGAACATAAAATCTCTCTATATGCCGATGATTCCCTGTTTTATATCACCTCCCCTGAAGTATCCCTCCTTGCACTAAAGAAGGAGCTAGAGGAATATGGGCGGGCCTCAGGCTATAAAATCAATTATGATAAGTTGGAGGCTATGAGGTTTTGAGGAATGATTCCCAGAGAAGTCATGAGGGATTTTGCTTATAAGTGGGCCAAGGCCAATACGGTGAGGTACTTAGGGATTAAGGTCTCCCCACGTATAACTAACCTGTTTGAACTGAACTACGGGAAGTTGCAGAAAGAAATCTCCTCTGACATCATCAGATGGAAATTGCTCCTGGTGTCCTTGGGAGGGAGGGTGGAGACAGTAAAAATGAATGTTCTCCCCCGGTTCATGTTCTTGTTCAAGCACTTCCCATAGGGATTCCAAAGGGGCACTGGAAAAGGGTCCTAGGTGACCTTTCAAAGTTTCTCTGGCAGGGATGCTGGCGAAGGACTAGAGTGGAGCTTCTCTCTCAGCTCAAGGACCGGGGGGAGACTTGCCTATCTGGACCTCAAACTGTACTATCTAACAGCTCAAATATCCCCAATCATCTCCTGGCTGAAACGGGAAGGAGAGGAAGGATGGCGGGGTATAGAGAGATTTCAGTCAAAGAGGTTCTCTCTGACCTCTCTGCCACATGCCCCAATTACAGACTTCACATGGCAAACAATCAAAAGTCCCTGGACCAGACACACACTTAGGATCTTGATCTGTGCCAGAAGGGTGACCCAGACATCAGAGGGAATAGGCCCACTAATTTCTATACTAGGTGACCCGGCCTTCCTTCCCACACATATGGACTCCGGTTTCAGGTTATGGAATAGTAAGGCCATAGTTAGGTTCCGTAATTTACTGCAGGGGGATATTTTAATGTCATTCAAGCAGCTACAACAAAAATTTCACCTAGATAAGTCCAATTTTTACAGATATCTTCATGTAAGACATTACTTAGGCACACACAATTTGTTACCTAAGAATACAAGGGATATGACTAGATTAGAGGAATTTATGTATTGGTCGGCCAGATTGACTGAGCAGAGAAAGACAATCTCGATGGGATATAAGGCCGTACAGGAGGAGGCTAACGCCCATTTCTGGGCCCTCAGAGACAAGTGGGAGAGAGAGCTGGGGTCCCCAATCACCGACCAACGCTGACAGGAGGCTTGGGGAAGGGGATGGTGCACAACAGCCTCTCCAACTTGGAGAGAATTCTGTTGGAAATGCCTTACCAGATTCTTCCACACACCTTCGGTCACCAAGCATTTCCAAGGGGGGAGCACAGATCTGTGTTGGAGAAGATGTGGACAGGTAGGCACGCATACACACATTTTTTGGGCATGCCCCAAGGTGAAGGGATTTTGGCAGGGGGAAAGTCAGACCCTCGGCTCGCTATGGGGCATCCTTGTCTGGTGCTCCTTTGACTCTCTTATTCTGGGTTTAGATCTTGAGAGAGAGTTGCGAACAGCGGCCTGCAGTCCCTGGTTAGGCTGATGTGCCTAGCTGCACTGAAAGAAGTCACATCCAGATGGCTCATCTCCATCCCACCAGATTTGGGCTCCTGGAGAAGTAGAGTGGAAGGCCTTAAGTGAATGGAAGGCCTGACAGCCAAAATCAGATTGACAGAAGAGAAACATAGAGAACTGTGGAAGATATGGGAGAGGAGGGGAGTAGGAGAAGATCCCAGCCTGCGGGCTTAGGTAGGCTCAGGGCAACTGCTCCTGTGTCCATGGGAGGCGCTCGTGCCCAGCTGCCATGAAGAGACCCCACTGAAGACGTGTAAAGACAGAAGTTTGGTACCATTCTGGAACTCGGGCTCCTGGGCAGGGAAATATGGTGTGAAATGGGGTGTCCCAGTCCCCTGGGTTATGACAAGGTCTCTTAACAAGGTTGCTCCAAAGAGTCTCCCTATAAAGTTATAAGACTCCTGTTGAGTCACTAATTGAAGCGGTACTCCCCCATGTTCTTTATTATATTAATATCTAAACTATATACAATGAAACCCGCTTAGCTCATTTTACCAATGCAATATTGATTAACCACCCGGAGAGGGGTTTATATCATTTTATTTTCTCTCGGAAGACATATAGATCTTTGCGAGAGCTATACTCCTCATTGTACTAAAGGAGAAATTTATCAGAAAATCTAGAAAACCAGCTAAAGAAGTAGAAGGAGGGGATAATGCTAGAGGTGATGAGTATATTATTTTCTCCTTCAGGTTATGTAGTAGTCATGTTGAATGATTTGATATGGAAAATTAGAAGAATCTAGCGAAAGTTTTGATTCATTTTATGATCTAAATGCTATGTATGAGCTGTACACCTGATCTCTGAAATAACATTTGAGTTTCAAAAAAAAGAAAAAGAATTTGGAGTGGATAAGTCACCAAATTACTTGTATTGGCTGAACCAAGTGCACACAAATCTTAATAATCCAGCAATTTTATTTCTCCTCTTGTCATTTAATATATTCTTCTTTCTTTTGTTGGGGAAGTGGGGAGAAAGAAAATTCTAAAATTAATTGCATTTACTCTCTGAATAATTATCAGTTTTGTTTATGTTCATTCATAATATGTTTCCACTATGTTCCCCTTCATATTTATTTATAGTAATGTGAAATTCACATTTATAAACTTTCTTTTTTTCAAGTGCAAAATTCACTTTGCCATGTCTTCTCTTGAAATTCCATCCCAAACTTGTATATAATGCAATATTATCTTTAGTAACTGCAACCTTTGTTTCTCTTTGCATTTTTACCTTGTTCTTAGTACTTCAGTCTCTTAAAAATGTTTTTTTATAACTGTACGTATCTCTAATTCTAAATTTCTTTGCTAGCACTTCTTATGCTTTAAACTTCTTTCCCCATTCCATTTTCAACAATGGTTTCAGTAAAATAGTCTCACCTCTGACTTTTCTTTCCACTGTAGTCCATTCATTTTGGACTTTCAAAGCCTTTTTTTATTACCTGAGAAAAAATGTTATTTTATTCTAAAGCTTTATACATTGTTACAGATTATTAAGCACATACTTACTTAGTTATTCAATTTATAAGGGGTATTCCTTGCTTACCTTCATTTCAGTTAGCAATATTTATTTAATTTTAAATGCGCAGCTCCATGTTTTTCTTTTTTATGTAGCTGTGCTAACTGCAACAACAAAAATCTCTAGTTAGCTCAGTTCTCACTATTGTTATTCTTTTTTCCTAAGTGTTTACATTCATTTTGCGAGGATTATAGGTTTATGTTTTACCTTAATTTCAGCTGCATTCAGGCGCTTCTGTTCTGTCATCCTCTCAACTCCGTTATGGCTTTTCTTTTTGAGCCCGATTGCTTCCTGCTTCTTTAAAGCAGTGCACCCTGGGCAGGGCAGGTGAGAGGAATGTGACCACTCCCCTCTGTGTCCTGGAGGGACAGCCTTTTCTACCCAGTCCATTTTAAATGGAAACCAGCATGGAATTATCAAGAACAACACCGGGATTTTCAGAGGGAAGGGATGGGAAGTTGGAAGGTTGGAGGGGGTTACATCTCAACAGACAGTGGAGAAGAAATATAGTCCACTTCAAATTTATTTTTATTTATTTATTTAGTTTTTGTTGACCGGGTAAGTGCACTAGCCAACAAGTGACTATTTTCAGACACGACCCGGGAGGTACAATTACAAAACATAGTGATACATAAGCAAAATAACAGGATACATAAGAAAAATACAGGAAGATACACATGGCAGGATACAATAGTATGACATATGAAGATGTACAAGGCAGGATACATTGCAAAGGACATTATTACATGGTGTGCTTAAATAAAGTGCCAAGGGTTTGAAATACATGAAGACAGTAGATTAGGACCTGGGGAAAGGGGAGAGGACAGGTGTAAAGGTAAGACAGGTGAGAGAAGGACAGGAGGGGGCGGGTGAGCAGCTAGGAAGGAGGGGCATTGGGAGGGTGGCAACAAGCGCCAGGCTGGAGAGGGTTACCAAGTGGCAGGGACTTTGAAACCAGGGTGCGGGAGGCAGGGGGTGAGGGAAAGGACAGAAAAGGATGGGAAAGGTAGAGGACGTAGGGAGAGAGGGGGTAAAAGGAAGAGAGATAGAAGGGAGAGGGTAGAAGGAAAGGAGGATAAAACGGTAGATGGCCAAATACGGCAACAGCGGTACATGGTTCCAACCTGCGGCCGGGTCGGTGGAGCCAAAAGGCGGCAATCGGAGGAAGGTGCAAGGGTTGGCAAATGGCGGCAACAGCGGTAAGAGGTTGCAACGTGCGGCCGGGGTGGTGGAACCGATAGACGGCAGGGCAGGGGAGAAGAGGTCGGTGAGAGGAGGAGAGAGGCGATAAGTTACGGCAATAGCGGTAATAGGTAACAACACTCAACCGGGACGGTGGAACCGAGAGACGGCAGGGCAGGGAAGAAGAGGTCGGTGAGAGGAGGAGAGAGGCAGCAAGTTTACGGCAATAGCGGTAATAGGTAACAATGCTCAGCCGGGACGGTGGAAACGAGAGACGGACGGGAGAGGATAGGGGGCCGGTAAAGGTGAGATGAGCCGGCAGAAGAAGGATGGGAGAGGCAGAGGTGGGGGGAAGAGGAGATACGGAAGATATGGTCAAGGGGGGAGAAAGGAGGGGAGCAAGAGTAGGTGAGAGAAGGAAGGAGATGGGTGGAATGGCTGAGGGGAAAAAAGAACAGGGTTCGAGGGTAATCCAAGTGGCAGGCAGTAAAAGCAAAAACCATACATTTGGCAAACGAACAACAGATTTGAGCAGCATTTATAGAACAAAAAACACAGTAAAAAACAACCATGAGTTAAAGCACAAGTGCATATAATAAGGGAGTGGGGAAGAGCAGTTTAGGAGCAGGGGGATCAGGTAGGATCAAAGCAAACACATTTGTCCATAGCAGTGAGGAAAGTTCTGAGCTTGCACTTAAATGTTGCATGAGAAGGAGCATTCCTTAGTTCCTGAGGCAGCAAGTTCCAAAGGTGAGGAGCAGCACAACTGAAGGAACCCATGCCCTTTTTTGTACGGCAGAGGGGGATAGTTAATAAGGACTTATCTGCAGATCTAAGGTCCGTGAGGAATAGCCGGTCTGAGTAGTTCAGAGAGGGCAGCAGGTTTGGATGTTCTAATGATGGTGTCCGAGAGATTGTAGAGGTAGTATTGCCTGGTAGAGGAAGGGGAAAGCCAGCCAAGGTCATGATATAGTTGGCAGTGATGCTTCAAGCGTGGTGCTTTCGCTGCATACCTGCAAATATTGTTGAAAGTGGTGTCCCATAGATGCAGTGCAGTTTTATTGGCCATGGTTAGGATGGGACCACCATAGGTGAGGGTTGGCAGCAGGATACTTCTGGCTATTGCCAGTTTAGCTGCAGGGGTAAGGAGGTAGTTGGTCCTGTAAGCAGCCCCTAGCTTACAATTGACAGACTTGCAAGTTTCCTGGATGTGCGTTTTTAGGTCCAGGGTTTGGTCAAGGTGAATGCCCAAGTAGCGAAAAGAGTTGATAGGTTCTAGGGGGTTACCATCAATATCAGGAACAGAGATAGTAGAAGGACAGGATCTAAGTTTGTGAGTGGAGCCAAATAACATGGCTTTAGTTTTGTTGGTATTTAGAACAAGGCGTTGAGTGTGCAGCCAGCACAGCACCGAGTGGAAATCAGTGGTGAGGGCAGCATTCAATTGTAGTATGTTGTCAGAATGCGCATAGATGACCAGGTCATCTGCATACAGTAGTGAGTGGCCAGTGGTTACCACATCAGGAAGATTATTAACAAATAGTCAAAAAAGGAGAGGGCCAAGTATGGACCCCTGAGGGACCCCAATATTGATGACAGCACTGTCTGAGATCGCTGAGTTAAACTTCACAGCCTGAGACCTGTTGGTAGGTAGCTTTCAACCAGGTAGTTACTGGGAGGAAAGCCCAGACTTCTGAAGGTGGAAAGTAGTAAGGTATGATCAACCAGGTCAAAAGCTTTGGTTAGGTCGATGAAAACTGCCCCTGTTAACTTCCCTTTATCCATGTTGGTAATAATGTCAGAAGAGAATTTTACAAGTGCAGTCATGGTGCTATGGTGTTTTCTAAAGCTGTGCTGAGCTGAATTGAGTAAGTTGGAGTTTTCAATGTATTCGGTAATTTGAGTTGATACTAGCTTCTCAAGGATCTTGTTCAGGACAGATAAAATAGCAATAGGCCTGTAGTTAGACGTGTCATTTTTGCTGCCTTTTTTAAATACTGGAGTGATTCTGGCGGCCTTCCAGACGTCAGGGACAACGCCATTGGAAAGGGATAGGGTGAATATCCTAGCTAGAGGACCAGATATGTAGTGAGCAGCCATCTTTAATAACCGAGGGTTCCAAGCCATCAGAGCCAGTACTGGTGTTGTCCGAGATAGCCTTAAGCAGCTTGAAGACTTGACGCCTGGAGACTGCTTTGAAGTAAAAGGGTTAGATAGGTTAGGTGATTCAGCCAGGTGCTGAGAAGTTGAGTTGTGTGGCAGGAGATTGAGATTGAAGGGAAGCTGTGAAGGCAGATAAGTCTGAAAACTGCTGGTTAAACGATTTGCGATAGTGGCAGGGTCATTGCAGTGGACACCATGCAGAACCATTTCAGAGGGGTTGACGTCTTGTGTGGATCCTAGAAAGAGTTAATTGGCCCCAAAACTTCCGAGGGTCGTTAGAGGAATTAACCAGCAGGTTTTGGCAGTATTTGCTTTTGGCCTGATGCATCTTTGCAGTCATTTCTATATTGTTTGTACAGGATGAGATCAAGCTGAAGTCCAGTTTGTTTGTATTTCCTCCACTGCTTATCTCTGACTTTTAACTTGTGCAGAAGATCTTTATTTAGCCATCTAGAGTGCTGACCTCTGACTCTTCTTTTAGCTTTTGGGAGGTGCTTCTTTTGCGCGCATCACTGAACTTAGAAATAAGTTAAGGGCAGTGCTAACATTGGTTGTAGAGAAGATGTCAGTCCAGTCAATACCAGAGATATCAGATAAGAAGGCTTGTTCATCGAGGGCTGCATAGTTCGTGAAGGTGATCAGTCGTGGTTGAGGAGCAGGTGGTGGACAGGAGCGCCAGTGACAGAGCGTTGGTGAGTGGTCTGTAATTGAGTCAGCCAAAACCGAAGCTCTCGAGACGTGGTCCGGTCTGTTAGTAAGGATCCAGTCAAGTAGCGTCCCCGAATGAGAAGTCATGGCTCTGGTACAGTCTGTTATAATTTGATGGAGATTGTACTTCTGGATCAGGGATGCAAGTATATTGTGCTGTGGACCCAGCCAGTTCAGGTTCAGGTCACCCGAGGAGGAGTGCTTCATTCGATTTTATATTCAGAGAGACATACTGTAGTAGGTTCTGGAGACCATTCAACCCACTGGTTGGTGGGTTGTACACACATACGATGTGTAGTAGTTTCGAACCCAGTGCCAGGGTAGCATGCAGCGTTTCGCATGGCAGAAGGGAATCAGGGCAGGGTAGGATGCTGAGGGACAAATGATTTTTATAGAGAATTGCAACCCCCCCCCTTAGATCCATAACGGTCCCACCGGAGAATATTGTACCCAGGTATATGGCAGGAAGTATCAGGTACAGTAGGTTTCAGCCAAGTTTCGGAGAGGCATAATATGTCAGGGGCCATCAGCTTAGTCCAGGTTTCGGAGCTCAGCCAGGTGATTCGGAGGCTTCTAATATTCTTATGGGCTAGCACCAGGCCCTTTTTTGTGCCAATAGAGGTGGAGGGTAAGGTGCATATCTTAGGGCCGGGGTTGGGTTCAATATCGCCAGCTAGCATAAGGAGCCGCTGGGCCAGGTGTATAAATAACTCAGCAGAAAAAGTGTCTAACAGGCTTTTAGGTTTATGATAGCTTAAGAGATAGGAGTGGAGAGATAGATATATACAGCCCTTTTTGATTAGTATAAGGTGAACAGGGGGAGGATTCAAGTGAGCGGATAGGAGAATGTTGGAGAATCTAAAGTCGTTTGTATGCTGAGTGCAGGGGTCCACGGTAATTGAAAGAGAAGTTGTAAGCCAGTTCAGACACAACAGGAGGGATAGGCAGAAGAGTGGGATAAGTTTCAGATGGCTAGTAGTGCAGAGTAGGTTCATTGTGGGGAGACCAGGGTGCGACACCATTCCTGGAAATAGGGGAAGGACAAAGGTCTGGATCAAGAATAGATGGGACAGAGATAACAGCTCAAATATATAGCAGGGATGAAGCCTACTAGCAGAGTAGCACTACTTTACAGAGCAGGTTAGTACAGAGACAAGACGGGGATAGGATATCGCCCCTAGTGGGAGAGGAATATAACGAGCCAATGGAAAAATAGACAGTCATATGACAGCTAGGAGACTATAAAGCTAAAGGGTCGACCAGGTGGGTGAGGTGGGGAGGGGGGGGCAGGCAGCCGCGGGAAGTGTGCAATGGAGGAGCTGTAACACGAAGCCGCGCGGCAGCGCTCGCTCACAGTCCCCAAATGGATCAAAAAATAGTGGCTAACCTTGGTAAAAGGAAGCAACTACAGCCGCTTTCTGTGAGGGAAGGTACAGGTTAGAGTCCCGACCCAGCAGAAGAGCGCGGGCGGCAGGGAAGTTGAAGGGACGTACCTTACGGGCTTGCGCCTTCAGCGGCACAAGGTACCAGGGAGCGGCCGAGCTCCTGGTTCCCTTCCTCGGCTGTTCGCAGTTTGCAGCGGCCCCTGGCAACAGAAGATCTGGAGGAGCGCGGTTTGCTTCCAGAGGCGCCGCTTTAGGAGCAGGCACCCCGGTGGTCATCTGGGAGGCGGTCTTGCAGATTCCTGGCCCTGGAGGAGGGGGATCCGAAGCCCCGGCGGGCCCGGGAGAATCCTGAGGAGGTAGGAAGGAGAGAGAGATTAAATACCGGTTTAAACAAAAGGAGAAGGCGGAGGTGAGAAAGAGGAGGAGAGCAATTTAGCAGGAGTTAGGATTTAGTAGCAAAAGGCAGGGAGGTATGGAAAACAGAGCATTTTCTTTAGGACAGTTAAATAATTTAAACAAAAGGCGGGAACCCAGAGCGGGCGGTTACAGGCAGTTGCAGAGACTAGGTAGCAGAGATTACTTTAGTTACAAGTAGAAAAACTCAAGTAGCAGTAAGAAGTGACTATACTGAGGAGGGCAAGTGAACTTTACAAATTTCAATGGAGGAGCTGTAACACGAAGCTGCGGAGGCAGCGCTCACTCACAGTCCCCAAATGGATCAAAAAATAGTGGCTAACCTTGTTAAAAGGAAGCAACTACAGCCGCTTTCTGTGAGGGAAGGTACAGGTTAGAGTCCCGACCCAGCAGAAGAGAGCCGGCGGCAGGGAAGTTGAAGGGACGTACCTTACGGGCTTGCGCCTTCAGCGGCACAAGGTACCAGGGAGCGGCCGAGCTCCTGGTTCCCTTCCTCGGCTGTTCGCGGTTTGCAGCGGCCCCTGGCAACAGAAGATCTGGAGGAGCTCGGTTTTCTTCCAGAGGCGCCAACACAAAAAATACATTTAACAAGAAACCAAGGGAAAAAGCCAACATAGTTTTTAACTTTTCAGACATGGAGCTAACACATCTGGAAATGGCAGTTTTAAATAAAGGCCTGAGTTTCTGCCTAAACCAGAAGTTAGGTACTTTGGAATTAAAACTTGATGTGGAAACATTATTAAGAAAATTAAGAATTAAACATTTCTTTGACCACCAAGAAAGCAGCACAATAGAATCAACTACTGAGAAAGAGAAGACTAGGACATTAAGAGAGTGTTTAAAAGTAAAATCTAATTTCTTGCCTCCAGGACAAATTCCCGCTAACATGCAGAAATACATTAACTTGGTGAGGCAACAAATAGAACAAATAATCAAGAAGAGTGAAGAAGAAATGAGATACTATAATCTCAGAAAGGCAGAATTTGAGGTCTTAAAAAGTTTGAAACAGGATGAGAATATCATAATCAAAAATTCAGACAAGGGTGGGGGGATAGTAATAATGAATAAATCAGACTACAGAACAGTGTGTTTACAACAATTAAATGACAGGACAAACTATGAACATGTATCTAAGATACCTTTGGAAAGATTACAAGACAAAATAGGGAACATAGCGGATGAGGCAGTAGATAGAAAGTGGATAGAAGAGTGGACAGGAAATGCTTTAAAAAATAAATGCCCCAAAACACCACAGTTTTATATACTGCTCCAAATCCCCAAGGACCCTAGGAAACCACCAGGGTGTCATATAATATCAGAACAAGAATCAGTAACTGAACCCTTGTCATTTTTTGTTGATTTCCATTGTAAACCATTAGTGGAGAATTTGGCCTCATACTTAAGGTATTCAGGTCATATTTCTTCTAGAAGAACAAAATAAAACTTTAACAGCTCTTACAAATACATTACTCATTACTGTAGATGTAAGAAGTCTGTATACATCAATACCACACAGGGAAAGTTTACTAGCAGTAAAAGAAGCCATATATGAGAAGGAAGATATGAAGCCTCCAGATGAATTTTTGTTAAAATTAGTAGAAATTGTATTGGAAAATAATTTTTTCAAGTCTGAGAACTTAGTGTTTTGACAAAACAAGGTACGGCAATGGGGGCCAGCATGGCCCCTACATATGCTAACATTTTTATGATAGAATTTGAGAAAAAGTTTATCTTAGATGGCAACAAAACTAGACAGAAAGATAACATTTTAATGTGGAAGCTCTTTATTGATATTTTTTTCCTGTGGAAAGGAGAAAAAACTGAGTTGATTGATTTTTTTTTTTTTCAGTTACATGAACAATTGTCAAAGAGAATTGCAATTCACAATGGGATATGATGAGAAAAGAATTTCTTTCTTAGATTTAATAGTTGAAAAAGATGGGGGACATGCTAACCACTGATCTATATACAAAACATATAGATAGGAATACCCTGCTACATGCAAAAAGTTATCATCCGAAACCACTTGTAGAAAGTATACCATATAGTCCGTGTATTTGCTATAAAAGAAACGGTGGTAATCAGGAAAAATATGAGAGAAGCAAAGAGAAGTTTAATTAAAAAAAAAAACAGAGAGAGAGGATATGGGTACAGAACCATAATATGACAGAGAGAGGAATTATTACAAAAACAGACTGGAAATAGAATAAAATCTCAATGATTACATCATATAGTTACCAATTTTATAGAATAAAAAACATCATTTTAAATAATTGGTACATACTACAAAGCACTGAAGCAGGTCAGAAAAGCTTTGAGACAAAGCTGTGGATAACGGCTAAAAAAACAATTGGCATAAAACAAAAAGTCATGAAAACCCAACACTGGAAACAACCCCAAATAGTAGCAAAATAGGGACAGAACCTAGGGATTTTATAGTTGTGGAAAATGTGTCCATTGTTCTGGGACCATAAGAGCTAAAGAGATCTGCAATTCAAGCAGGGATGAGACATTTTTGATAAAAGATTTGATCACAAGTGACAGTGACCATGTAGTTTATATAATAAAATGCTCATGTGGGCTTATCTATATTGGAAAAACAACACAATCACTTAAGACTAGAATAAGTCAGCACAAGAGTGCAATTAGAACAAAGGATGAGAACTCAGCAGTAGCACATCATTTTAATGAGGCTAAGCATAATATCAGCACACTGAGATTTATGGGTTGTGAAAAGTCAAGAGACCAGACAGAGGAGGGGACTGGAACAGAATATTACTTAAAAGAGAGGGTTGGTGGATAGATAGGATGGGTTGCTTAAATCAAAAACATGGTATACATGAAGAAATAGATTGGACAGGGTTTATGTAGACCCTAATTTGCGAACAAAAATGAGAAAATAAATATAGATCAGAGTATTTGCATGAAAACCAAAAGTAATGAACCTTTATTTATTTAGTTTTTGTTGACCGGGTAAATGCACTAGACAAATTCTACCTATTTTCAGGCACAGCCTGGGGAAGGGGGATACAGATGAATACCAACTGACCTTGAACCAGATTAAGCTGTTGATGGTATTTTTAGTGAGTGGGGAGAAGTTTGTCCAGGGCACAAGGGAAATTCCCTTACTCTTTTTGAGAAGTGCCATGGGATCTTTAACATCCACCTGAACTACCACCAGAAGAGGCAGATGGGACCTCGGTTTAACATCTCATCCGAAGGACGGCACCTCAGGAGTGCAGCACCACCCTTGTGCTGCACTGCAGTGTCAGTATTGGGATAACCCAAGTGCCTGGTGTGGGGATAGAACCCACAGCCTTCTGATCTGGCTTCAGAGGTGAGTGTGCTACCTGCTGAGCCACTGACACTGATCGAAGATACTTGTCTGAAAATGAATGTGATTTGATCCCTTATCCCCAGACACTCATCCCACAGTGTACTAGATCTGAATTCCCCCCCCCCCATGCTAAATGACAACAATGCACAGGAACAAAAAAAAAACCACTATATAAACAGTTGAATGACACTGAAATGTTGAGCACATATTCTAGGTTAGAATAAAGAAACTGCCAGGGAAAAAATTTTTTTTTTTTTTTTTTTAAAGAGACTAGAGGTAACTGGACATTTGCACCAACTCTGCACATGTGCACTTTTACGTAGTTGTAGAGTTTCCATTTAAAATGGACTGGGTAGGAAAGGGTGTCCCTCCAGGACACAGAGGGGAGTGGTCACACCCCTCTCACCTGACCTGCCCAGGGTGCATTGCTTTAAGATGCAGGAAGCAACCGGGCTCCAAAAGAAAATCCATAATGAATCTGAGAGGATGCCAGAACAGAAGCGTCTGAATACAGCTGAAATTAAGGTAAAACACAAACCTATAATCCTTGCAAAATGATTGTAAACACTTAGGAAAAGAGAGTAACAATAGTGAGAACCGAGCTAACTAAAGATTTTTGTTGTTGCAGTTAGCACAGCTACGTAAAAAAAGAAAAACGTGGGGCTGCACACTTAAAATGAAATAAATATTGCTAACTGAAATTAAAGTAAGCAAGGAATACCCATTATAAATGGAATAACTAAGCCAGTATGTGCTTAGGAATATGTAACAATGTATATATCTTTAGAATAAAATAACATTTCTTCTCATGTAATAAAAAAAAGGCTTTGAAAGTCCAAACTGAATGGACTACAGTGGAAATGAGTCAGAGGTGAGACTTTATTTTGCTGAAACCATTGTTGAAAAGGGAATGGGGGGAATAAGTTTAAAGGCATAAGAAGTGCTAGCAAAGACATTTACAATTATATGTATATATATAATATATACACACACATATATACGTATACATATATATATAGAGAGAGAGAGAGAGATATGTACAGTTATAAAAAAATACAGTTTTTTAAGAGAATGAAGTACTAAGAACAAGGTAAAAATGAAAAGAAAAACAGAGGTTGTAGTTACTAAAGATAATGTTGCATTATGTATAAGCTTGGAATGGAATTTCAAGAGAAGAAATGGCAAAGTGAATTTTGCATTTGAAAAATAACAAAGTTTATAAATGCGAATTTCGCATTACTATAAATAAATATGAAGGGAAACATAGAGGAAATATATTAGGAATAAACATAAAACTGATAGTTACTCAGAGAGTAAATGCAATTAATTTTGGAATTTTCTTTCTCCCCACTTCCCCAACAAAAGAAAGAAGAATATATTATATGACAAAAGGAGAAATACAATTGCTGGATTATTAAGATTTGTGTACACTTGGTTCGGCTAATGCAGGTAATTTGGCGACTTATCTACTCCAAAATCTTAATAATAATTAAAATAAATTAAATATTCATGCAATAGACATATAATAAAAAAGACAAAGAATGTGACATTTATAATGGATTTATCTGTTTGATTTAGAGCAATTATTCCCTGATGAAGAGGTATGCAAACCGTGAAACGTTGGATTTATAAAAAAGAAGTGATGTTAAATGGCTGGAAAATAATGGACTATATACAATAAATACTCGAGAGATTTTCAAAGACAAAAATAACTTTTTGACCCAGAACTGATTTATTCATATATCCCCCTTCAGAAGGGGCATCTGTAGCTTGTTTGCCATTTGAAGGAACTCCTGTCTCCTTGTTTTGTTTTGGTTTTTTAAACAGAAAGGCAGATGTAGAAGAGGACCAGGTGAGATATACTGGAATCTCAGCTCAGATTCCTTAACCTATTTTTCTTCTTGGCAGTAAGTCTCCTGTACTACCAGGCCAGTCAGCCTTCTACATTTTTCTTTCTCTTACTTCCTTCTCTCTAAGGGAAGTTCTTATTAAAAACAAAAGTGGGAAATGGCAAGGGAACCATATGGTATCTTTTCCATTTTCTCACTCAGGCTCCTTCCTTTCTTGCGGGGATCCTCTCCTCCCAGTTTCTTTCCCATCTGGGGACTGAATAGCTGTCAAAGTCTTAGGTGTCTCCTCTTGGCTTGAGAAACCTTAGCTGGTAACACATTTTCCATGGCTCCTAGATCTCTGAGATTTCTGTTTCTTGCAGGAAGTAGAACCTTTCTCAGGAAAATTTATCCCATTCTTTTGCATTAGTTATGTGGGACCTCTGAGTCCTTGACTTCCTTTGGAAGTCATGTAATCTGCAGGAAAACATAGGTAAATTGCCCTGGAGTTACAAGCAAAACCCAATTTTACTGAAAGCACTTATTTTCTATTGGGAGCTTGTGGATCCCTGCTATACTCCCTGTCTTGGCAGTTTCTCTCTCCTGTTCATTTGCACTGGTCATTACTAAACCCGCTACCTAGGCCTTCCCTTCCACCCTCTTCCTTTTTTCCTCTAGCAGCCAGTTTTATTGCTTTGTGTTTTTTTTTATATATCCTGTATCCTTTGTTCTATCCCTTGAGCAGTTTTGCCCCATCCTTTCTCTTTTTTCTTACACTGTTTCCTCTCCTGACAAACAGAACTGAGATGAACAGAAGATTGGTGTCGGTTATTGGTCAGCCCATGAGCACCACATCATGTGTCCGCATTGTGGGCAGCACTGTCCCCAGTGACAGTTGCCCTAGCTCAAAACGTTTAAAGCTATATGCTCCTGCAGGGTCGTAGTGCCTCCAGCACAGACCCGTGAAGTAATGAATGGTGAAGATATTCGGGAAGGTCAAGAATTACGGTATGTAATTTTCATTTAATTGTCCTTCCTTCTGACTACATATAAAATTGCAGCAAAGCAATTTACTGAATATTTGGAAAAGTATGAGATGTTAGCCACATGGCAATGTGGATTTCGTAGACATCATGGAACTGAGACAGCCTTGATCAGGTTCACGAACTCCACCCTTCTAGGTTTTGAAAAAAGGTCTTATGACAGGGGTGGTGTTTGTGGACCTGACCAAGGCATTCGATCTCATCGAACACAACTTGTTAGTGGAGAAATTGAAGTTTCTTGGCTTCTTGGAACCTGTTGTAAATTGGTGTACATATTACTTAACTAGTCATTCTCAGTTTGTGTCTATTGGATCAACTGTTTCTTCTATTTCTGCAGTGAACTTTGGGGTGCCCCAGGGTTCAATTCTTGATCCGTTAATGTTCAGTTTGTTTATTAATCAGTTGCCTTCCGTTTGCAAATTTTGTGTCGGTGGTCTTTGTGCTGACAACTTGGTTACATTGTATCAGTCAAAATCACTTATTGAGTTGTCCTCGGCTGTTGAAAAATAATTTGCATTTGTTAGTAACTGGTTCTTGAATAATGGTTTAGTACTGAATATAAAAAAGACCAAGTCTATGTTGTTTAGAACGTCTAACATTTTATGATCTAACCTTTCTTTTTTGATTCACGATATTTCGGGTGCTTTGTTAGAACAAGCTCATGATTTTAAATATTTAGATGTACTACCTGATCCCTGTTTGACTTTTTCTTCTCAAGTGTTGGCTACTAGTTGTGTTATAAATTAAAAACTGGGGTCACTTTATAAGGTAAAGCGCAGTTTTTTCCCCGATATCCAATGCTCGATTGCCCAGGGATCATTAATGCCTCAGTTTGATTACTGTGAAAGTTTGTATCATAACCTTGGTTCTAGGGAAATTAATATTTTAACAGTAGCACACAGTGGCATCTGTTAGTTTGTTTTAGATTCACAATTTCGAACTCATCATTGTATGTTATACTCAAAATTATATTGGTTATCTCCTAAATCTAAACTCGCATATTATTTTAGGTGCCAAATATTTAAAATCTATTTTTTCATCCCCCAAATCTCCCATAGCTGATCTGGTATCCATTTGTAATGCTCCTGTTTTTCTACAGTCTTCTCACAATATGGTTTTACAGCCTGTTACATGTAAGAACAAAGCAGGGTTAAGATCTTGTTCTATTTCAGCTGCAGTGTTCTGGAATAGCTTACCTGATTTTTTTTTTTTTTTTTTTACCAGGAGAGAGAGAGAGAGACTAAGCTGAAAGTTTGTTTACAGGTGCCACCTGGGAGCACAAGGAAGTTAAGTGACTTCCTCAGGGTCACACAGTATGCAAGTGGGGGCTATGGGGTTCAAACCCAGGTCTCTAAGTTTGCAGCTCAGAGCCTGAAACCACTGTGCTAAAATCTTCTTTGCACTGCCACTTCATTGCATATTTTTAAAGTTAAATTTAAGCAATACTTCATGTGTGATGAGAATTGTGATTGTATTTTGTAATTTGTCAAATAATTGTCTTGTTTTACTGTGACTGATTGTGCTTTTTGTCGGGCCGGGATTGAAAATGGACTCGTTCCAATGCCCTGTCCTGGTTGACAAAATAAAAATGAAAATGAAATGAAATATGGGGGGTTGGAACAGAGAAGAAATTATCAAACTTATGCCACCTGGGAATAGTCTACCAAATTAGGTACTGCCAACCTCTCTACCCTTTGGGGACAGCGACAGGTTTAACCTTATATGAGATCTTTTATCAGCCCAAAAGAATTTTGAGAGCATTTTCTTTCATACTTCTAAATTCCTCTTTGAGATTACAGTAGGAAATGTTTGAAAGGTATGTCAGTTTGATGAGGGAGTTCATTTTAATAGAAATTCTGGAGAAAACAGGGAGACCTAATAATTCCTATCTGTTCAAGTCTGCTTATCTGATTATCGGACGATATAGTTATCATCATGTAGATCTTTATTGTGTTTTCCCAATTTGACCCCAGCAAAGTAAGGTAGCCCCTGTTCTATGTAATTCCCAAGGTGTTGTTAAGCTCTCTGGACACTGCGTCAGTTGAGTACCTTTATCTTTGTTTTTTTATACATTAAGGGAGTATCCTGACAGAACTGAATAAGTGAGACCCTCTGAAACAGGGGGAGGTCATGTCAGACCAACCTCGTTGAATTTTTTGACTGGGTGACTAGGGAGGTGGATCGGGGAGGACAGTGGACATGGCCTATCTGGACTTCAGCAAGGCCTTTGACAGTGTGCCACATAGAAGACTGTTACACAAACTGGGGAATATGGGTGTGGGCAGGATAGTAGTGCATTGGGTAGGTAACTGGCTGGGCGGCAGGACACAGAGGGTGGTGGTAAATGGCTGTCATTCCACAGAGGGAAGAGTGACCAGTGGGGTACCAGAGGGATCAGTGCTGGGACCGGTCCTATTCAACATCTTCATCAGTGACATTGCGCAGGACCTAGAAGGCAGAATTTCCCTGTTTGCTGATGACACAAAGCTCTGTAACAGAGTAGACACACCAGAGGATGTAGACAGAATGAGAAGGGACCTGCAGAAACTTGAAGAATGGTCATGGGTTTGGCAGTTGAAATTCAATGCAAAGAAGTGCAAGATAATGCATATGGGGCGCAAAAACCCTGGCACAATATATCAGTTGGGGGGTGAGGATATAGCGTGGACGAAGCAGGAAAGGGATCTTGGGGTTATCATCTCTGATGACCTCAAGGTAGGAAAACAGTGTGACAGGGCAGCAGGTAAAGCAAATAGGATGCTGGAATGCATAGGCAGGGGCATCACCAGCAGGAAAAGGGAGGTCATAATTCCACTATACATGACACTAGTGAGGCCCCACCTGGAGTATGGTGCACAGTTCTGGAGACCTTACCTACGTAAGGACATAGGGTAGAGAAGGTTCAGAGGAGGGCAACAAAGATGGTGCATGGATTGCATCACAAGTCATGTGAGGACAGGTTGAAGGAATTGAATATGTACTCCCTGGAGGAGAGGAGGGAGAGAGGGAATATGATAGAGACATACAAGTATCTAACAGGGAGGAACAGAGTGCAGGAATACACTATTTTTAAGTGAAAAAGATGTTCCAGGACTAGAGGGCATGGGATGAAGTTGCAGGGAGGATGATTCAGAGGAAACGTAAGGAAGAATTTCTTCACAGAACAGGTGGTGGACAAGTGGAACACTGTGCCAGAGGAAGTGGTGGGGGCTGAAACAATCATGGGATTTAAGAATGCATGGGATAGACATAAAGAAATTCTGGAGGTCAGGGTTAAGGGGCAACAGACTTCTAGGAAAACATAAAGTAAATTTACAAGCTCAAATGGGCAGACTGGGTGGGCCGTAGGCCCTTATCTGCCAACACTATCTATGTATCTATGTGTTTAAGGAGCTCCTAGGTTCAGTAAGAAGCAACAGAATGTCTTCAGCATAGAGAGACATTTTCTGGACTTCCGAGCCAAGGTCTAATCACTTGATTACCTCATGAGGACAACTCCACATAGTCAGTGGCTCAATATACAGAGCAGTGAGCACTGGGGAGAGGGCAACCCTGGTGCATACCCCATGTAAAGGTTGAATCTCCCTGAAAGGTGACCATTTACCTTTATGTAGGCCTTGGGTGTTATGTACATTTTCCCTGCATATTTTACGAAGGTCTCTGAGAAGGCAGATTTAACTAGAGTTCTGTACATGAAGGGTCATGCAGCCTTATCTGAACCCTTTTCTGCCCCTACCCCATCAAGAAAGCCCCCATCTTGTTTATGTGAACCACAGTATGTGCTGATATTGTCTGTTACTTGTTTGTACTTGATAAATTCTGTCTAGTCTAGATGGATTAAGGAAGATATGATCTTCTCCAGTCTTTTAGTCAGCAGAAACATCAATAGCTGATGGTCAGTGTTCAGAATGGATGCTGGCCAGTATGAGTCTCCTCCTCCTTCTTCTTCTTCTGGGTCTTTACTTTCTTCGTGTATGGGAGAGCACCAGGAAAGACTCAGAATGCAACCCTCTTCCCAACTTCCCCCTGAAATGCCTTCACAAGAAAGGGTATGATTTTATCTGTACAAGTCGTAAAATATGGGGGTATATTCATCTGTACCTGGGAACTTCCACCCATTTAGCTGTTGAATAACTAACTGCTGTCACCTCCTCTAGGGAAATGGCGTGGTAAGAATATTGTTTTGGGTTTCTGAAACCGTGGGTAGGTTTTATTATCTAGAAAGTGGTCTAGTTTAGCAGTGGATTTGGTTGTAGGATTCGAACATATGAAATTTGCCAGCAGATAAAGGCGTAGTGGTCTATCAAGTCTGCTTGAATGTGCAGCTAGCACCCCTTATTCTGTAGCTGCACCTCCCTCACACCCTCCCTTGACCCTCCCCCTTGCCCTGACCCAGCCCCTTTCAAAGCAGCCTGCTGTTCTACTGGATACCACTTCTGCCGGTAACGCATTCTACCCAGCTACCACCCTCTCCGTAAAAACATATCTCCTCATCTCCCTCCTGAATCTTCCTCCCTCTAGTCTCGTATCATGGCCCCAGGTGTCCCTCCCCTCCCTTACTTTGAACAGCCCCTCCGTACCTGTCTTGTTTATTCCTTTCATGTACTTGAAAGTTTCAGTCATCTCCCCGCTGTCCCTCCTCTCCTCCAGCGAGTACATGTTGGACTCTCTCAGCCTCCTTTCGTACGGTAAGTCCCCAGTCCCTGGATCATCTTTGTCGCCCTGCGCTGCACCTCCTCCAGCAACTTAATGTCCCTCTTCAGATATGGGCACCAGTACTGCATGCAGTACTCCAGGTGCGGTCTAAGTAATGATCTATACAGTGGCAGAATCACCTCCCCCCTCCTCAAGGATATACCCCTTGCAATGCAACCCAGCATTTTGTTAGGCTTTGCAACTGCCTTCCTACATTGTGCCGAGTTGTTCATTGACCCCGTAATGAGCACCCCCAGATTCTTCTCCTCCTCTTTTCGGCTAGCTGCACTCGCCTCACTTTGTAACTCCTCCTTAGGTTTTCCGCCCCTAAATGCAGCACCTTGCACTTTTTTGCATTGAACCCCAGTTGCCAGGTGTCTGACCAGGTTTCCAACTTTGCCAGATCATCCTGCCATCTCCCTAGGTCATCCAGCACTGCTCCCATCTTAGTGTCATCAGCAAACAGACTGGTCTTGCCCTTGATGCCCAATGATATGTCTGCAATGAATATCCCAAACAACACTGGTCCCAACACTGAGCCCTGCGGAACACCACTCGTCACTACCCTTGGGGATGAGAGGTCACCACCCACCACCACCCTCTGTTGCCTTCCCTAAAGCCAGTTTCCTAACCATCTCACCAGCTTTGCACCCACCCCTGTGCCTTCTAACTTACTTCCCAGTCACCCATGTGGCACTGAGTTTAATACCTTACTGAGGTCCAGGTAGAGGACATCCACTGCATGCCCCCCCCCGTCCAATTGCCTAGTTACCCAGTCATAGAACTCCACCAGGTTGGTTTGGTAGGATCTGCCACTTATGAAGCCATGCTGTCTTCTGTCCTGTAGCCCTTTGGTCTCCAGGAGGGACACCAGCCTCTCCTTCAGGGTAGTCTCCATCAGCTTACCCATGATGGATGTGAGGCTCACCGGTCTGTAGTTCCTTGGTTCATCCTTGGGGCCACTCTTGTGGAGGGGCACCACATGAGCCATCCTCCAGTCATGAGGTACACAGCCTGAGTGTAGTGAAGCATTGAATAGGTCTGCCAAAGGTCCCGCCAGGACCTCTGTCAGCTCCTTCAGTATCCTGGGCTGGATGCCATCTGGGCCTGGCACCCTGTCCACCCTCAGTGCCCTCAAACCCTCCAGAACCCTGCCCTCCATGATTTCCCCATCCATCACCCCCTCCGCCTCCGTTCCTGCCCTCCTCCCCCCTGGGTATCACCCCCCTTACAGAAATACCAAGCAGAAGTAATCATTTAGCACTTCTGCCTTATCGCCCTGCTTCCACCCCCCTCTTCATAATCCTTACTATATGGTCCTTGCAGCTCCTTTTCTCCCTGATGTACCTGAAGAAATCCTTCTCCCCCTTCTTAATGCCCTGTGCCAGCTTGAGCTCCTTAGACACCTTGGCTGCCCTTACTGCCCTTGTCACCTCCTTCGATTCCTTCAGGTACTCCTCCCTGATGATCATAAAGCACTGTATAATATTGTAGGACTGCATCAGCAATTTTCTCTGTTTGAGTGACCTTGAGATTAGAGATGGGATGTTTAATTTTGATCACTGCAGCCCTATCCCTTTGCTCTTTTAATCTATAAGCCAGGATCTTCATGGACCCCCCTCATCCCTCGTAGTATTTCTATTTGGTGTATAAAAGGTTCTTTTCTACCTAATAGGTCAGTAGGTCTGATGTGGTTATGTTCTATCCTGGTAACCACTTAACTCAAACTTAGTTGAAAATAGATGGTTGTAGAGAATAATACTGAAGGTAGCGAGAAGGAGCTCAGTAATTAGCCAGCCATCTGATAATAATGTAACCAGAAGTCCCAGGACCTGCACACTTCCATTTTGATGCACTGCAGTAACATACTGTAGTATTGTGATGATGGAAGAAGCTCAGTGGCCATCTGTTTTTTTGTTCTTAAACTATTTTACCTCCCTCAGATCATCCAGTCTGATCTTCCTTTGACTGTTGCCAGTGCCATCTGCTCTATATTTGGAGCTTCACCTGGCCTATAACCCTCCGGGTCCCCAGGGTACCCACGATACACTGCTGAGTTGCATGCTCAGTTTTCCCTGTTATGCAGGTCCTGCTTACAGTGCCTTGGTAGCAACATTTTTTTTATCCAGCCCCCCCCATAGCAGAGATCCTCCTGGGGTCATCTTGGTGGTAGGGAGGATGGAACCTGATATGGTTGTGTGTGGTAGGCAAAGTGCCCTTAGTGGTGCCATTTTTCCACAGTTTCGGCTCCTAATCTGAGAGAGCACATACTTTGTAAGATGATAGCAAATCTGATGCACTGATGTGCTTGCTCACCCCTCTTGTGCACACCACTGGCACCTGAAACTATATGGCCACCTGTAGTAACCTAGGTGGAGGTAGTGCAACAGGCATCCCTTTCACTCCAAAGGAAGATACCATCTGCTGGGACATGCGCCCGTCCCCCCCCAAAACAAGTTCCTGATGACTCTGGATCACTACAGATATGGCTCAGTGAAGGTGAGTCTCTCAAAGATCTAATGTTACATTCAGTAACTGCACTTTCCACTGGGTTCTTGTTGGCTATGGGCCCCAATCATATTGTAGCTAGTCTGCTATTGTCTGCTGTGAGCTTCTTTTCTACTGTCGCTTGTCTGTTGACGGCTTTGCTCCAGTTACTGAGCTCCTGTTGATTCTTGTGAGCTCAGCTCTTCGTTCCACTGCGTTCCTTTTGCCTATGGGCCCCACTCCTGCTGCAGCTAGTCTTCTATTGCCTGCTGTGAACTCCTCTGCTACTACTGCTGGTCTTCTGTTGATTACTGCACTGCTGGTCTTCTATTGACTACTGCACTGCTGGTCTTCTATTGACTACTGCACTGCTGGTCTTCTATTGACTACTGTACTGCTGGTCTTCTATTGACTACTGAACTGCTGTTCTTCTGTTGACTACTGCAGGTGCTGTTTCTACTACTGATCTCCTTTTGGCAGCTGCATCTCTGCTTCCTACTGCCTCTAGTATTCTCTTGCTGGTTTCAGGTTCTGCTGCAACTGCCATTGGTCTCCTCCTGTCAGTTGCAGCATACACAGTCCCTACTGCCCCTGCTGTGATTGAATTTCACATCTTGGCACTACAGAATCATTGTTGAGCCACTGCTCAAGTGTCAAGGCTCTAGTCCACACTAGCAGAGCACCCTGCAAGGAAACTGAATTGGTATTTTCCACAGAGTCCTGCATCCAGGTACTCAGTATTAAACTTTTTTTTTTTTCGCTCTTTCTCTTCAACAGGAAGATGCCATTGAGTATTACACCAAATTAAAAGAAACATTGGAATTGAAATACTCACAGGAGAAGGAGAAGGTTGGCACTAAACAGATAGAAATGGCCTTTGTAACTTTCCAGGATAACGCAATGGCTGCTTCGTAAGTCTACTGTTAATTTATTTTCTCCCAGTAAGATTTTGATACTGATAGTAACACTACTCAGTATAAGGTGTTGATCAGGCCTATTTATGCTTCCACAAATTGTAAAAAATGCACATTTTCATATGTGACATATGCTACAGTCAGACTAAGAGATGGATGTGGTAGGGCTACAGAGCTTGGACATCACAGTGAATGTGCAGTCGACATGAGGGGTAGAGCAGTGTCTGCAGTGGGTAATAAAAAAAAACACTGAGCTGGCATAAGTGTTCCTGGGTTGAGTACTTAATGTGCCTTGGTAGTGACTGGCAGTCAGCTGTTGCAGTCCCTGTGCTGGTGAGGGGGAGTGGCCTGATAATATGGTGGCAGGTTGAAGATGCGACTGAAAAGAAATCAGCAGAAAATGCTTTGAGAGAACAAACAGAAAGTAAGTGTGAAGGGGCTGAGAGAGAGAGAGAGAGAGCAGGGAGAGTAGGAGGAGGAGGACTGCAAAGGATTTTCTCAGACTACTAGTTCTCATGTCAACCACAACTTCTTTGGCACCATGAGCAAGGCAGCACACAACAGGACTTCAGTGTTACCTGAACGAATACTGGTCTCAACTCAGACATCCCCTAACTACTATGATACCAGTACTAAAAAGGTTCCTAATCTCCTTCCACTGGTGGCAGCAGATGCTGCACCTAAGCAGGGGAGTACCTTTTCTACCAGCCTTGCAGAATGTAGTCCTGACTACAGATATGTTGCACCTAGAATGGGGAGAACATATTTCACGCCACACAATAGAAGGATCATGGAGCCAAGCAGAAAGATTAGTTTGTTAGAGTGCAGAACAGTGTTTCTGTCCCTAAAGTATTCCCAGCATTGGTTAAGGACTACTTTTTCTGTGTGAGGATAGACAATGCCACAGCAATGTATTGCATAAACAGACAAGTTGGTATAAGTTCCTCAAAACTGTATTGAAAATTTGGAATCTGGCCTATACTCTTTGAGTACATATTTCAGCAAACCATGTTGCAGAGAAGGACAACACACTGGTAGACTTACTTAGTAGGATGGATCATGTCACATATTAGTGGTTCTTGAGAGAAACTATGCAGTGGTCAGTTTTAGGAAGTGGAGCGTTTCAAAGGTGGATCTTTTTGCCACATGAGAGAATAAGTTACCACTGTAGCCTCTTTCACTGTTATACTGCAGAGACCCATGTCTAGGAACAGTCCCAGAAGATGCTCTTAGCATATACTGGGTAACCAAGGATCTTCGAGGATATTTGCCTCCTATGAGCTGCATCGTCGAACTGTAAGCTGCTGGTGTTAGGATCACCTGGAAACTTTGCAGGCCGGGGCTGTCCACGTCGACACACCTCGTCGGTACCCCCAGCATGCCTCAGTTCTTTCTCCCTCCATTAACCACTTGTCGGTCCATCACTGCTGAAGAATGCCATCAAACGTTTGCAAGTATTTAGCTGTTGCTGTATATTTACTTCTGTTTGTTATTTTAAAGACAAGAACTGTTGTTCTGCTGTTGCCATTGAGGCAGCAGCAAAATCTGCCTAGACTTTAACCAGACAACCAGGAGATGTTGTTGGAAAGTACCAAGGACTGTAGACAATACTCTCAACTGTTTATTGTTGTTGCCCCCCAAATGGTGGGCTCTCTGATTTCTAAGCAAGACCTGTCCGAATGGCTGGTCAATTGCATTACATTTTGTTGCCAGAAGCGTGGTAAGCAGCTTCCTGGTCTTGTACATGCTCATTCCACCCAAGGGGTGACTACCTCAATAGTTTGTTTACAGAATGTGTCCACTGCTGGCACTTGTGCTGTTGCCACTGTACTATTCATGCATTCACTTGACTTCAACTCTCACAGATGTTCTGGCTTTGGCCTCTCAGTGTTCAACAAGGCTTCCTTACTCAGGAGCAGTAGGTGCTGCTGTCCTCCCTCAGTGGTTGGTACTGCTTGGGAATCATTCCTTGATCTGGCTCAACAGAAGGAAATAGCCTTGAAGAAGATTGAATAGTTACCTACGACCTACTGTAACCAAAGATCTTCAAGAGAATCTCCTATATTGAGCCACAACTCTCCCTCCTGCCTTTCCCCCTTGTCAGGTGATGGGGGACTATACTGCCTGCTGTCACAAGCTGCTTTTTCCTCTGACGCCCTTATGATATCTGAACTCAGGTTTTCTTATCCTTTCCTGTATGCCTGGTTTGGTCCTGGTTGCTTCGGTCCCTGCCAGTCCAAAGATCCTTCAGGCTTGTCTCCAGTGGGGAACTGTGCTATGCTGGGGATGCCTGCGTAATATAGGCACTGACAAGGCACATTGATGTGGGCAGCCTCAGCCTGCAAAAAAGTTTCCGGATGGGCCTGATGCCGATAGCTTACAGTTCCATGATATGTCTCAATAAAGGAGATTCTCTCGAAGATCTACTGTTACGGTAGTTAACCATTCTTTAATCTAAATGACCAGAAGGGCTCACACTCTGCCTCTGTGCCAATACTGTCTGACAGTCTCAAAAGCCCAGATGAACCATCCAAGTTTGGAGTTCCATTACCTGAAAGCATAATTCCTGAAGGGATACAATTTTCTGAACTGACTCTCTCTACCCAAGTTATAGAGGTCCTTAAGGTGAATAGAAAGCCATCTACAAGGAAAACTTACAACTCAAAATGGAAAAGATTCTCAGTTTAGTGTGAGAACAATTTCTATTCGGCTGAGAATGCAGAGATTGCACTAATATTGGACTGTTTATAACAAATTAAAGTCCATGATCTTAATGCTAGCATCTCTAAAATTGCATTTGTAAGCCATTTCTGAATTTAGGTCCAAGGCCTCCACACAATATTTGTTTGCACATCCATTGTTTAACAGATTGTTTGAGACTCTCACATACAGTATGTATCCCCCTGTGAAGAAACCTATACCAGTCTAGGACCTGGACCTGGTCCTTATTCCGTTAATGACCTACGCTTTTAAACCTATAGCCACTACTGAGTTAAAATGCCTCCCCAGGAAAACATTATTTGTGGTGGCACTTACATCAGCAAGAAGGGTTAGTGAGCTGTAAGCACTCTGCATTGACCTCTCACACTTGATTTTCCACAGGGATCAACTAATTTTAGGAACAATTATACATTTCCTCCCAAAGGTAGTGTCAGAATTCCACTTGAATAAGACTGTTGTCTTGCCAGTGCATCTCCCAAGGTCATGTGCCAATAGAGGGTAGGAGAAGCTTCACACATTATATATCAGTTAGAAACATAGAATTTGATGGCAGATAAGGACCGTCAGGCCCATCCAGTCTGTTCTTTTCCCTACCTAACCCAAAAGCATTAGATTCTACTTTATCTTCGGCCTCATCTCCTCCCTTGAACCACCAGGGTTCTCCTGTGTCTGTCCCATGCAGTTTTGAATTCCCCCACCAACTTCTCTCCCACCACCTCTACTGGGAGACTGTTCCATGCCTCCACCACCCTTTCTGTGAAGAAGTACTTTCTCACATTGCCCCTTAGTCTACCCCCTTCCAGTCTTATGTCATGTCCTCTTGTTCTAGAGCATCTTTTCATCTGAAAGATGCTGCCCTCCTGTACCTTATTTATACCCTTCAGGTACTTGAAGGTCTCAATCATGTCACCCCTCTGTTTCCTCTCCTCCATGGTATACATGTTGAGTTCCTCCAATCTGTCCTTGTATTATCTCTGGTGAAGGCCCTGCACCATTTTTGTTGCCCTTCTTTGAACTGCCTCCACCTTATCCATGTCCTTTTGGAGATGTGGCCTCCAGAACTGGACGCAGTACTCCAAATGAGGCCTCACCAGTGACCTGTACAGTGGCATTACCACCTCCTTCCTTCTACTGGTGATACCTCTCCCTGTGCACCCCAGCATACTATTGGCTCGTCCCACTACCTTGGCACATTGCTTAGCCACCTTTAGGAAATCAGATATGATCACCCCTAGATCTCTTTCCTGTTGTGTGGTCTCTAACAACACACACACCCCCATCATGTAATCCTCCCCTGGGTTTCTACACCACACGTCTATGATTTTACATGTTTTCTTATTAAATCTCAGCTGCCACACTCTGGATCAATCCTCCAGCTTGGCTAGATTGCTTCTCATTTTCTCCGCCACTCCCGTGCTGCCTAACCTATTACAGATATTTGTGTCATCTGTAGAGAGGCATACCTTCCCCTCCAACTGCTCCGCAATGTCACTGATGAAGATACTAAATAGTATTGGCCCAAGAACTGATCCCTGTGGCACCCCACTTGTCATCCTCCCTACCTCAGATTTAGCTCCGTTTACCACCACCTTCTGTGTCCTATCCCTCAGCCAATTCACAACCCCGTTCACCAACCACCCTGTGACCCAGTCCCAGGCTACCCAACTTGTTTACCAGTCTCCTATGTGGAACAGTGTTGAATGCCTTGCTAAAGTCAAGGTAGGCTACATCCACTAACCGCCCCCCCCCCCCCAAATCCATCTCCCTGGTCACCCAGTCAAAAATCTGTCAGATTTGTCTGACATGAGTTTCCTGATGTGAATCCATGCTGCCTCGGATCTTGTGCTCCACTGGCCATGAGGTGCTCCACTATCCTTTCTTTTAGCATTGATTCCATTATTTTCCCCACCACTGAGATCAGACTGATAGGTCTGTAGTTGCCAGCCTCTACTCTGCTCCACTGTTGTGGAGGGGGACTACATCGGACTTACTCCAGTCCTCTGGAACCTCCCCCATTTCCAGTGATTTCTACTAGAATTACCACAAACAATTGTTTCACATATGGTGAGGTGTCAATGGGACCCTCGACCTCTAAACAGACCACATTGAGGTGGATAAATCCACAATACATTTCTGTTATGCAAGGCAAGGAAAGCAATCCCAGATGTCATTAAAGTACACTCCATTAGGACTACAGCAGCAGCAGTGGCAAATAGAAGGATTGTGCTGCTGGTAGAAATTTGTAAAGCTGCTACCTGTTCCACAGTCCACACATTCACAACTCATTACTGCCTGGATACACAGGAATGACAGGATGTTAGGTTTGGGATTTCTGTACTTTGGAACCTATTCCCAAAGTAATCCTATTACCCTCCAACCCAGGGTACTGTCTGAAGTGTCCACAAGTTTGAATGGGCTATTCTAATTCATGTAGTTAGAAGGAAACTTTACTTACGATTGTAATAGCTTATTTTGTTCTGCTGGATTGGAATAGCCAGTCAAACTAACCCCATTCTGCACCTCCCACCTTCTTATCGTATGGTAATAGTAACATAGAAGCAGCTGGCAGAAAAGGATCTCTTGGCCCACCTAGTCTGCCCTAAAGTCCATACCTACTGTGCTACCATAGACTCTTAATTGAACTCTGGCCTTGCCCCCCCAACATTGTTACTAAAGGTTCCCCTGTGTCTATTCCATGCATGTTTGAAACCTGTTACCATTTCAGTACCCACCACCTCTGCTGGGAGGCTGCTCCAGGCATCCACCACCCTTTCTGTGAAGAAGTATTTCCTCACATCCCCTCTAAGTCTCTCCCCCCTTCCAGCTTCATATCATGCACCCTTGTCCTTGAGCATCTCTTTCTGTACAGTATGCCACCTTCCTGTACCTTATTGATACCCTTGAGGTATTTGAATGTTTCTATCATGTCACCCATTTCTCTTCTCTCTTCCAGTGAGTACATATTCAATTCCCTGTCTTTACTCATAGGGCTTCTGATGCAGGCCATTCCACCATTTTGGTTGCCCTTCCTCGGAATCAATGATAGTCAAAAACTGCATTGGCATAGAGGGAGTAGAGGAGGTGGAGGGAACCGTGGAGGTGATTTGGGTCACCTTGATAACAAGGGGGAGGCAAGAGAGTAAAAATAGGAGTGATGTATAGACTCCCTGCACTGGCGGAGGAGCTGGAGGAGAGTCTGGTGGCAGATGTTGGGAGACACTGCAGACTGGGCAGGGGAAGGGTGGTGGTGTTGGGGGGACTTAAACATGCCAGGAACAGACTGGGAGACTATGACATCCTCGGTGGCCAGGGAACAGAGGTTGTTAGATGTCTTTCAAGATGCGTTCCTAACTCAGCAGGTGGGGGAACTGAACAGGGAGGCGCGGGTACTGGATGTGGTCCTGGCAGACAGCGACCAGATTGGGGGGCCTGGAGGTAAGGGACCCGTTGGCGGGGAGTGACCATGCCATGGTCTGGTACTGCCTGGATCTAGGAGGAGTAGAAGGCTGCACAAAGACGGAGGTAACTGACTTCAGGGGGGCGGATTTTAAGGAAATCGGAAGGATCCTTAAGGAGCATTTGGATGGGATTGGGTCAGACATGGACGCTGATAGTAGGTGGGAAATCATCAGGAGAGGGGTGCAGGATGCTACCAGCACCTGTGCAAGAGTAAGACGAAAATGCAGTAGGGCCCGAAAACCCTGCTGGTGGACCAGGGAGGTCCAGGAGGTGGTGCGGGGAAAGAAGGCAGCCTATAGGCAATTCAAGTGCTCAAGGAGTGAAAGGGATAGAGGGGAGTAGGAGCTGATAGCTAGAAGGGCCACTAGGGTGGTGAGGGCAGCTAAGGCAAGGAAGGAGCAGAACCTGGCCAGGGAAATTAGGAGAGGGAACAAGGGGTTCTTTAGATACATTGGGGAAAAACGAAGGGTGAAGGGGCAGATTAGCAGGATTAAAACGGGGGAGAGATGGGCACAAGACCTGGGGGAGCGGGCTGAGGTACTAAATGAGTACTTCACCTCAGTTTTCACTAAGGAAAATGGGGGTGCTGCATTGTACATGGGAGGAGACAGCGATACTGAGGAGGGGACCCTTACCCGATCGGTGGGTCTGGGAAGCGGCATCACTGGCAGGAGGGAAGGCTAAGCAGAAGGAAGAGGTGGCGGAAGTGGAAATCACAGCAGAGAGAGTGAGGGAAGCCCTCAAGTACCTTAAGATGGAGAAGGCATCTGGGGACGGATAAATTACATCCCAGAGTGCTGAAGGAACTTGCAGATGTCCTGGCGAAACCTCTGACGGAGCTTTTCACCATCTCTCTGAGGACAGGGTGGGTGCCCCAGGACTGGAAGGTGGCGCATATAGTGCCTATCCACAAGGGGGGATCAAGGGAGGTGGCAGGGAACTACAGGCCTGTCAGCCTGACATCAGTGGTGGGCAAGGTGATGGAGGGCATTGTCAAGGAGAGGCTAGGGGGGGACTTGGAAAAGTCAGGGTGCCTGGATGATAGCATGGATTCGTAGCAGGGAAATCGTGTCAGACAAACCTTGTGGAGTTCTATGACTGGGTGACGAGTGCCTTGGACCTGGGTAGACCAGTGGACGTCCTCTTTCTAGACTTCAGCAAGGCATTTGACTCTGTTCCTCATGTGGGCCTGTTGGATAAGCTGGGAGAAATGGGGGTGGGGAACCAGATGATCAGATGGATAGGCAATTGGCTCCAGGACCGGACCCAGAGGGTCGTAGTTGGCGGGATAGTCTCATCCCCAAGGAGGGTCATTAGTGGGGTCCCACAGGGATCAGTCCTTGGGCTCCTCCTGTTCAACGCCTATGTTTCTGACATAAGGACAGGTATCAGGAGTGAGATGAGTCTCTTTGTGGATGACTCAAAACTGGGGGCGGTGATGGATGGGGTGGAGGGGAGGGTGGCCCTACAGGGGGACCTGGTGGCTCTGGAAAGGTGGTCTAGAAAGTGGAAGCTGAGGTTCAATGCAGGGAAATGCAAGGTACTGCACCTGGGGGCCAGAAACCCGGGCCAAGTGTACACTCTGGGGGGAATGCTACAAGTCTCAATGGCTGAGAGGGACCTGGGGGTGGTGGTGGATGTCAAGGTGAACAACTCGGAGACTTGTAGGAGGGCAGCAGCCAAGGCCAACGGGCTGCTGGCATGCATCGCTAGGGGGATCACCTCCAGAAGGAAGGAAGTGATACTCCCTCTGTATAACTGCTTGGTGATGCCGCACCTAGAGTGCTGCATGCAGTTTTGGAGGCCACACTCAAAGAGGGACATTAAACTCCTGGAGAGGGTCCAGAGGAGGGCAACCAAAATGATTTGGGGCTTGGGGGACAGGACCTATGAGGAGAGGCTCGAAGAGCTAAATATGTACACATTGGAAGAGAGAAGGGACCGGGGACATGATAGAGGTCTTCAGGTACATGAAGAGGGTAAATAGGGAGGAACAGTCAAGGTGCTTGAAGGAAGGAGGAGGGGCCACTAGAGGGCATGGGTGGAAGCTGGAGGGGAAGATTCAGGAGAAAGAAGGAGGTGCTACTTCACTGAGAGGGTGGTGGAGCCATGGAATGCGCTGCCTAGGGGGCTGGTGGAGGCAGAGACGGTGGAGGGGTTCAAGAGGGGGTGGGACAGGTACAGGGGAAGGGTTCTGGAAGCAAAATCCAATGCAGCAAGAATATCCGGAACTGGGAAGGGAGAAGCCAGAGAAGGCGAGGGGGGCAGCAAGGTCAGCTCCCAGGGTGGAGGCTGACCAAACGAGCAGACGCGAAAGGCCGTTAGGCCTATTCTGCTGGCATTTTAGTATGTTATTTTAAGCTTGAGCTTATAATGATTGCTGTTACTTGTTCTGTTTCAATAAAACCTTTTTATAATCTGAAATTTATACTTCTATAATTATTTTTTTAAATGAGGTCTTCAGTCTCTGGCCTTTCATCTCAAAGATCTACTGTTGGGATGCTTGGGGCGCTAGAGACCAGTTTAGTGGTGAGTTATCTTTGAAAAACATTAAAGTTCCAGGGCACCATGCAGCTTCTGGGGATTATGCATAAGTTTGACTGACTGTTCTAAATCATTAGAAGAATGGTGAGTAACTTTTTTTGTATAGCAACATTAGTGTGTATTATTTCAGAAAAAAAACATTTCCAATTTAGACTTCTTGTTTTCTTTTAGATAATGTTTGTGAAACAATTTACAGCAGTATCTGAGACACCACTGGTAGTGAGCATCACAAAATAGCTTATAGTCTACACAATCAAAAGTGTCAGTCAGCACACCCTCACATCCATAGCTTAACTCAGATTATTTGTGAACCTTAATCAGTGGTACCACTGGTTCATGCCCCTTTCTAAATTCATGCTGGGACCCAAACAACAAGTCAACTAGTAACACCCACCCGGACTTTTATTTCAAGAGTAACAGTTAAAGAGGCTGCACACTATGCAAGGAAAGTGCTAGGCAAAACAAGAATGGGCAGTGATGGAGTCGATATGAAGCTGATGATATCCCTCACTCTGGACATACTCATCATACCCATAACCAAACTCTTCAACAAATCGTTAGTCCTGGCCAAGTTCCCAGCAGCCTGGAAACAAGTGACCCCTGTTCACAAGAGCGGTGACAGGTCCTGTATTTCCAAGTACAGACCAATCTCAATCCTCCCCCCCATCCAAGGCTCTAGAAAAGATTGTAGCAGAACAACTCTCTGAATACTTCAACAGATATCAGCTGCAATGCCCAAACCAGCACGGGTTCAGGCAGAATCATAGTACTTCAATAGCTCTGGTGGAATACACTGACTACATACATTGTACTTTGGATGAAGGCAAGTTAGTCGGATCAGTGTTCATCCACTTAACAAAAGCCTTCGACATCAATAACCACACCATCCTCCTGGCTGAGCTGTGGAACCTGGGGGTGGTAGCCAGTGCTGCATACTGGTTCCAAGACTACCTGTCTCTCAGATCCCAGCATGTCAAAATTGGCCAAACTGTGTCTGGATCAAGAGAAGTCTTGCTGGGTGTCCCCCAGGTATCTGTCCTGGGACCCCTTCTCTTCAGCCTTTTTCTGTACAATCTCCCTAAAGCCTGCTACTCCAAAATAATCCTATACACTGATGATGCAGTCATTCTCAACAGCAGCACACGAATCGAATGTCTCCAATCTGCATTTCAGTATTCCTTCAACAGAACAGAGGACTGGTTCTGTGAACACTAGCTTCTGCTCAATTATAAAAAAAGACTAAGACCATGCTCCTATCTAGTCCCCAGCTCAAAAAGAGGTCACTGACCCTCTCCATCTCCAGCAGCGTGCAAGCTACAGTGGAGCAGGTACACTCTTTCAAGTACCTGGGGGGGGGGGGCACTCTTGATGACACCCTATCCTTTGCTCAACACATTGATTTGGTGGTCAAGGCAGTAAACTCCAAGCTGGGAGTGCTACACAGGCACAGAAAATACCTTACTCCATCAGCCCTCTGCATCTCAGTCACTAGCTCCATCTTATCAACCATTGACTATGGCCTGGTAGTCTATGGTGCAGCCATGGATACTGTGCAAAAGAGATTTCACACTGCTGTCAATAAGGCCTGTAGACTCATCCTGGATGCTGATTGCCTAACCCATACCTGCTCACTTTATGAGCAAACAGACTGGCTATCCCTGGGGTGCAGGATAAAATTCCAAACATGCCTCCTTGGTAAGAAAGCACTGTTGGGCAAGACACCCCCATGCATATCTGACCTCTTCTCCCAGTCAGCTCTGCATACGGCACCAGAGAAAGAAAGCAAGGGGCACTCGTGGTGCCATTTCAATGAACCGCACTAGGTCAACGTGCCTTCTCCTATAGAGCCCTCCTTTGGCACAACGTGGCTCCTGAAATCACCCAAAATATCCATAGTCTCTCCTTCTTCAAATCCGAACTCAAGCACTACCTTACCTCCACCACTGTATGTGCCTGCTTCCCAAATGTCTGACACCCCACCCATTGGAAGCTCACTGGCTAAACCTTAATGAACTGCTCCCATGACCTGGCCCAGGTCTGTCCATCTAATGCCCCTACTCAGCTCTATTTTTCCTCCCTGTTGACCCCTTCCTATGCTCTTCCTCGCCCCCCTGCTCCCCCTGCCCCTCCACTCCACCTTCCCCTCTCCTGCAGTCCACCACCGATGCTCTGCCTGCTTTCCGAGACCCCACCCCACACTGGTTACTGTCGACAAATCCTCCAGCTACCTGCCACCCCCCCCAATCCCCCCCTCACATGGGGGAGACCTTGCCTGTCTCACTGAAAGTACCTCCGGGCCTGCTCCTTGAGGGGCCCCCTTCTGTACAGCTGAACTCTCAACCTATCTGACAATTGATGGTGCTTAAATAAATTTGTAACAATGCCGAAGATCTGATCAAGACCTGTAACTATGTATAATATGTCTGAATTCTTGAAATAAAATAAATAGATCATACATAGAGAATAATGTCTAGGCAGATGTGTGTTATGATGAGTTTTTACACACCCGAGGTGAGTGGTGAGCCATAAACCTCAAGAGCGAAACTGATTGTGCATCTAAAGACAAGATAAAAAACTTGTGGCTGTGTACGTTTGTGAAGCTCTAGTACTATCTACTGTGATTGTTATTCTTATAATTTCATTATTTTAAAAGTTAGAGTGCATATGTGAAAGTTAAAACAATGCAGCTTTAAAAATGGATCAATCCAAGAAGTAACCTGTGTGGTTGACACGTTATGTCTGGATTTTGGTGAATTATTTCATTTCCAGCCATAGTTACAGTACAATAATAGTAGCTCATACATGACTGATTTCAATTCACATAAATTATTGCCAAACATATAACTAATTTACAAGACATGCAGTGACATGTGAGTTTACCAGAGAGCTGTTAAAAGTTAAGGAAATAAAGAGAGGGGTATTTATAAAATGGATAAATGCGGGGGCAACATTTATAATGGTGGTGTGCAATTTCAATGGCCAAGCCAAAAAGGCTACCTCAGAAAACAGCCCCTATATAAATTTACTCAAAATAGCCCCAACTTCACCTTGCAACATCACTAAAAATATTTTTTCATAGTTGATGCTATGTAAGGAACAGTGAATTTCCAAGGTAAGGCCCAAAAATCAATTTCTCATCCTCTCTCCACATAAAAACATGATCCATTTGGATAACATACCCATAAAGCAAAAAAGTTGAACATCTCCCAAGGAATTTTCATTCTGCATCTATATCCTTATTATAAAACCCATCAACAGAGTGTGAAACATTATATACTAAAGGAATAATGCCTGACAGGGTGGGTGTTATGCAGGGATAACATTCCACCTCGGGTGGTTGGGCCCGAGGGCGTCCAAAACCCGAGAAGGGATGTTATCCCAGCATAACACCCACCCTGGAGGGCATTATTCCTATTATACAGTGGTTCGTTGTTTTATATATATATATAAAAAAAATTTAAAGAATTTTTTTTTAGCGTTTAAAAATATTTTTTTAAGAAAAGATGCAAACAATCATTAAGTGAAAAAAGAGCCCATCTATGAGCTCATCATCTAGTTGATCAGCAGGGAAGTTATGCCAGGATAACATCCCTGCTGTGATGGCCAACTGACCAATCAGGAGCCAGGATTCTTTCTTGCCATTGTATAATTAATTTTAAATGTCTCAAATAATCTACCTGCTGTCATCGAGGCACAGGTCAGGAAGCATAGGAAAACCAGGAGCAGTTTAAAAATTCACAAATAGCGTTTAATTTTTTCCAATAACAGCAAAATAAAAAATAAAAATTGTTCATTATAACTATTTACAATGACAGTACAAACATAGAAAGCAGAGCCCTTCTTCTGAGTTTTTCTTCTCAATTTCCAATCTCAGCCTCTCCCTCTTTTAAAACATTGCAGCTCTTTTTATAACAAGTATTTGCATGGCGCTCGTTAAGAAAACCTGCTGCTTCTCACGCAGTGTTCTGTCAGTTTGACAGGTTCAGCAAACAAACATTGTGACCTGGAACTGACCTCTTGTTGACAGCTCTAGAAATATTTTTCAAACCAGCATCTCAGGTTAACCCCTTGAATTCCAGTTTTTGCAATCATTTCAACAGTATAACTAGATATATAGTTTTAAACAAAGGGTTCCCAGTATAGGTGACATTTCCACATAAAGATTCACATATATTTTTATAACTGCAGAAATGCAAGTGGGAAGAAAAGACAGAAGTAGCAAGGGAAGGCAGAGAGATAGCGAGAGGCGGAGAATTGCAAAACCGTCAGAGTGATCAGTCCCTAGGTCTCACAAGAAAATTTGGTTGCACAACCAGACAGAGGAGAGATAGAAAAGGATAGGCTAGAACAGACCCTTGCATTTAAACTCTTTCTGCATAACAGATGAGGCAGGGCCTTATTCAATCTTGTCACACCCACCAAGTGACAATGAATAGCCAAGAAGTGAATTGGGGAAGGGGTTGAAGGAGAAAACACGTACAGTAGATGTACTTTGGCATTTTTGATAGAAGCAGCACTTTTTAAATTTATTTCAATAACTCGCAGTGGTGTGTGCACCGTCTTGTTTTGCTTATAGGTCCTAGATATTATTTTGGAGATTTATGCACTGGAACTAGTAGTGCTTCTTTCTGTGCATCTTCCTAGCCTTTATTATTACCTCTTTGACCACTTATTGGTTCTACAGGCTGAAGTGTGCACTCTCTTGGATAAGAGAGCTATGCAGTTTGTACCTCTGGATTAACAGAACTGGGGATCTTCTTCGACGATAACTCCCTCCATTGAGCCACATCCTGGAACTGTAACCCGTTTGTGTCTGGACCACCCAAAAACCTTTGCTAGCTGGAGCCACCCACATCAGCATCACCTGTATTAACATGTCCAGAAACAAATGATTTGATACCTTTTATTGGACCAACATGGGTGTTACAGAAAAAAACAAAGTGCTTTAGCTTTCGAACCAACCAGGTCCTTCTTCAGAAGCTTTGTGGCAGTTTTTTCAAATATCCTATACTACTAACACCAGATTATATAGAAAAAGCAGAAATAATTCTCATTGGTTTAACATATACCAATGAAAATTATTTCTGCTTTTCCTATATAATCTGGTGTTAATAGTATGGGATATTTGAAAAAACTGCCACAAAGCTTCTGAAGAAGGACCTGGTTGGTTTGAAAGCTAAAGCACTTTGTTTTTTTCTGTAACATCCATGTTGGTCCAATAAAAGGTGTCAAATCATTTGTTTCTGGATCTGTTTTTAAAAGGACCAATACGGCACCTACATTTTTTTTCTGTATTAACATGGACAGCTCCATCATGCCTCCGTTTTTCTCCTGCTGTCAACTGCTTATCTGTCCACTGCTGCTGACGAATGCCATCAAATTCTGCAAGCATTGCTAATGCTTCTACTTTATTGAATTCTCAGATTACAAGCTTTGAGCTACAAGCTCTTTTACAAAGGTTCCACATCAGGAAGAAGATACAAACGTACAATAGTAAAAAAAAAAAAAAAAAAAAAAAAGATACAGGGTTGCATCGAACATTCAACAAGTTGTTAATGGTAATGTGAGTGAGGAGTACATGGGAATGGGATAGTGCCATAAATAAACAGGCAGAGTCGGACCAGCAGAAGTAATTAGCATGAGAGAGTGGGGGAGCTGGGAGGTAGGGGCAAGAGTGAAGGGAGGGTGGGAACTAGGGGAGATGTTCAGTTTACGGACCCATTGGCATGTGGTCACCTTGTCAGGGGGGAGGGTTGGGGGAGGACTTGGGTTAGTAAAATAAGGGAAGGTGAGGGGACTGGGCTGAGGTGGGGGAGGTGGGAGTGGGGGAGTAGCAGAATGGGTGATTGTTTATGCTTAAGACATGGGTAGTAAGAATTATAACCAGGAGGGTTGGTCAGGTAGGACAGGTGCATTTCCCAAGGCTGGATGGGTGGGATCTAAGTGCAGATTTAAACAAGCCAATCTTGCTAATAGTGGCTATTTCAGGTGGGAGTGAGGTAAGCCATAGCGGGGCCCGGTATTCAAAGGAGCGCTGACCTTGGGTGGTGCGACGGTAGGGGATCTTGATAGGGATTTTATTGGATGTCCTTGTGGTCCTGGTTGGTGCGACCTTGTGTATGAGGGAGGTGGGCCCAGGGGGCAGAAGGCCCAGAGTTGCTTTTTTGGCAAGGAGACAGGTTTGGTAACGGGCCCTGTCATTCAGATTTAGCCAACCGGTTTGCTGGTAGAGGCGGCAAGTATGGGTCCGGCAAGGGACTCCTAGAGCAAGTCTGCAGGCTTTGTTGAGTGTGGTGGTGAGTCGCCTGAGGGTGCTGTCAGAGGCAGCACTATAGATTGCAAGGCCATAATCAATAGTTGAGAAGACCGAGCTGGTTATGGCAAGCTGGAGGGCTTTATCGGAGAGGCAGCTGCGGTGCTTATATAGCAGGCTGAGCTTCCTGTTAGCTGAAGTGGCCACATGATCGATATGAGCAGCATATGAGAGGGAGCTGTCGAAGGTGAGGCCCAGGTATTTGAATGTGGAGACCATTTCAGTGGCGATCTTTTGTAAATTCAGGATGTGCAGGGTTGCGGCCCTGTGGTGGCTGTGCGCAGGGGCAAAGAGCATGGACTTCATCTTTTTGTGGTTGACTAGGAGTTTAGCTTTGTTAAACCAGTCTTCCACCTTGTAAAAGTCCTGTTGAAGATGCTGCTCCAGTGTGATCGGGTCGGGATGACTGGAGTAGATCACCGCATCATCAGCGTATAGAAGGATTTTTTGTTGACAGGCTAGTGGTAGGTTGTTTAGAAAGAGGCTAAAGAGGAGGGGGCCCAGGATTTATTTATTTTAAATTTTTCCTAATGTTTTTGCTGCAAGTGAAAGAAACGGAACTGCTGTTCCACACTGTCATTTGCCCATGAAAATGGGCATTTAATGCTCTTGGGTTCTTACCCAGTTAACAAATCAAATAAAAATAAAAATGTATAAGGATGATGCTCGTGATAGGAGCATCCATTGCCTAGACCTCTCTCATGACATGAAGGCCTGCAGCATTTGCCAAGGTTTTAACCAGGCTACACATAAACATCAACAAAAGGCCTTAGAAGTTTATGTAACACTTAAGGCAGTGGAGGACAAATAGAATGTGTCCCAGACCACGTCACCATTCTCACCTGCTCCTTCTCTCCACAGCTTGCTGTCTACCCGCCTCTTCCAGTGGCCGATGGCGCTGCCAGCGGAATTGTCAAAAAAAAGTCAAGAAGGAGAAAGCTGCCAAGTCAGCAGAAAAACACTGCCAAGTTAAGACTGTCTCTTAGACACTAAAGTTGGGGTTTGGCACTGGCTCTTATCCCCCAGCAGGGGATTCATAGCTGCTTCAGCTGTGGGACACTGTTACATTGATGAGTCATTGTTGATGACCTCATCAGGGCTCATCAACGTGCAGATGGTGTTTCAGACTATGCCTGAACTATTTCAGAGGCTTCTGCCCATGGCTTCGCTGTCAACGCTTAGCCTGTCTCTGCCAGCAAGTCCACCGGCACTCTCTTTGTAGGGTACTACATCTAGCAAGGGGCTTCCTTCATTGACACATGAAATGCAATCCAGACTTCATGGAGAAGGAAGGTATGACTTCCACCCCTAATGTGGTGGGTTCTGGCTCTACTTCATCCTCCTGTAGTAAGGACAGTGTACATTACACACTTAGGTCCCCTCATGAGGATGCCTTTTTTCAGGTTTTCCTATGGTAGACCCAGTCCAAGCTGGGCTTTACTGCTGAGGCCGAAGATGCCTCAGTGGAAGACTCTTTGTGAATTCTTAGAGGTTTCTGCACTGCCTACAGGTATTGTTCTTCCTGTCAGTTTGGCTTTGGATGATGTCACTGTGGCTGCTTGGCACAGGCCTAGTGCTCTGCCTGCTGTGCCATGTAGGGCTGATAAACAATATCCTACACATAAGTTCTAGTCCTCCTGATAAAGAATTGAGGAAATTGGATGTCATGGGCAAGAGGACGTATGCATCTGCATCCCTTGGCCCCAGGATTGCTAATTACCAGGCTTATATGAGTAATTATCAGAATAGCCTGTGGACTAGTGGGTGTGAGTCACTGCTGCTGTTTTAATGATGGTGGTCACCTGCAATGATAGGGTAAAGGTCAGCCAATGTATGTTTGAGTATGTGCAGAGATATGTACAAATAATTTTTTTACGAACATACGAAGAATGCCAGCAGATACAGGCCTGATGAGCTATCTAGTCTGCTTGAGTGTGCAGCTAGCAGCCTGCTACACTGCAGCTGCTCCCCCCTGTCCTACCCGCATATCCAATTTCATGCCCATACTAGCTGTTACCCTTCCCCCCAGTGCCTCGTAGGTGACCTTTCCCCTGACTTCGTCCCATCCCCTCTCAAAACTGCCCACCATCTTCAAGGATACCACCACCTCAGGCAGTGTGTTCCACCCTGTCACCACTCTCTGTGTGAAATAATGCCTTCTCATTTCCCTTTTGAATCTACCACCCTCCAGCTTTTGTATAAAAATCTGATTTCCAGGCCAGTCTATCGGCACAGCAGTAGTGCTACCTCTCGCTACACCTGTGACCCGGGTTCAGAAGGGAGGCCAGATCATCAGGGGTTGGCCAGGGAAGGAGGATTGAGCATCCCAGATGACGCTGTCCTCCAGGGAAGGAGGGTTGCTGCTTCCACTGCGGTGCTGCCACCTAGGTAACCATGGGTGACAATGCAGCAGAGGTAATCTGGTCAGGGCATCGATGATGGCTGACTCGCATGCAACATGCCTTTATGCATAAATGAGTATGCCTGAGCACTCGTTTGTCATCATCCAGTGGGGGAGAAACCAGGAAAAAGACCAGCCCTGGAAACTGAGGCAGCAGGACCCTGATGCATTCAGGCCATCACAGCATTCATCATGCTGCCTGCCTAACAAAACATTGAATATAGGCAGGTACATCCCCCTGCCCTCAACCCTGCTGAGGGGGGTAAACCATGGTTTCAAGGAGGGGCTAGCAAGAACCGACATTGCAAAGCAAGTTGGCATGTACCTTGGGTACCCTGAGAGGTATGGGGGTCCGGAGTCCGACAGCGGGCATAAAATCTGTGAGGTTAAAAAAAAAATCTGAGTTTCATGTCACAGGGAAGTGCTCTGACTAATTTTGATATGGAGGAGTGTATCTACTCATTTATTAATGATTAAAACCCAGTCCAAGTTGTGGTCCACGTAGATAATCTATGTTCTAGGGACATGGATATGTTGTTCATCCACACTGTCTGGCAGGTTCCTTGCCGCTTTAAATCTTGCCGGAAGGTCTTCAAGCTGGCTCCTCCCACCCACCCGGGTGGTAAAACTCTCGGCTCCGCCCCATGACGTCAGATCTTCCTTACCGCTTGGAAGCTCAGGTTCCCTCCTTAATGCTCTGCGTTTAAGACTGGTTCCTAATTCTTCGAAAGTTCGAAATCAAAAGTTTTTGCTAAAAGACTTGGTCGTCTTCTCCCTCATGACTGCGATGGACAAATCGACTCCCAGTTTCGGAGGAGTGCCCTTGCGGGCGAAGATGCCTAGGGCGGATCCGCACTCCGTGCGTCTACTGCCTGGGCCTTGAGCTTGCGACCCATGAGCCTGCGACTTGTGCTCTTCTTTTTCAGCCTCGTCCTTGAAGGGACCGTGCTTGCCCGATTACAACTGGGACACCCCGAGAAAAGAATTCCACGGTGAAATCTAAAGAGGCCGGTTGGCGGTGTCCTGCCGGGCGGGCTCGTGGATCAGCTCGAGTAGATGATCACCTCGAGAAGAAGGAGGCGTGACGCTTCTACCTCGGCTGCGGCATTTGTCCCGCTCTCTCTCGTGCCTCAGACCGGCTTCTTTTAGGAGCTTGTCTGACCCTCTCGACGAAAGGTGAGGGTCCAACTTCTTCGGACCTTTTCCAGGTCCAGAAAGAGCAAAAGTAAGTCTCCGTTGATGCTCTTGGGAGCGGGAAAGATCCCCTCCCTTGTCGACAGTCGACTGTCAACCCTCAGCTTGCCACTGGCTTCACGGTGTGTCCTCACAGGCCAGTTGACCGAGACTCCCGACGACGCGGTCGAGATTTTTCTCGACCCGTTAGACGGGTTGTCGGCTGGAGAAGCTGAAAATCCTCTCTGCCCGGTTCCCCCGGTGGGAGTTGAGGATCCCTTCGGCTCGTCTGTGCCTCCGGTTCCGGAGCCTTCAGTGGGATCGTCCGAGCCGAGGGGAGTGCCGATTTCCGACACTTCTCCTCGCCTTCCTCGGCCTAGTCGAGACTCTCGGTCTCGGACATCCTCGCGGTCCAACCGATCCCGCCGCCATAGGCGGTCTCGGCACCACGGCAAGCGGCGCCGCCGCTCTTCCTCTTCTTCGGATGAGGGGAGGCTTCGGCGCAAGTTACGTCAGAAGTACGAGGAACTCATGTGGCAACAGCTCCTTTTGACCAGGAATAGGCTGACCCAGTCGTCTTCCCCGGCCATTAAGTGGCTGTCACCGGAGCAGCCGAAACAACCCCTCGTTGTAGCCGAGGAGCCTGTTCCCAGGCCGGTTGTTTGGCCAATTCCAGCTGCCCCACCGATTCTGGTGGAACCTCCACCTCCACAGCCATTAGTTGGGGCTCCGACCAAAAATTCTCGGTCGGCCTTGGGTTTGCCCCATAGGCTGTCTGTCACCCTCACTCCCGATAAACCTCGGCAGGTGGAGGTGGCTCAGGCCGAGGCAGCTCTTTGAGGACTCTTCTGAGTCCGATGATGGTTCCTTCCTCTTCTCCAGCGCATGGACTTGGAGTCCTCGGGAGGGAGTCAGTGGACGATAGCCCTTCGCCCTTCTTAGGGTTGCTTCGACTCATCTCGGAGTCCACGGGATGAGCTCGAACCCGTTTCTAAATGGGCCAGGTATCCCCTCACGGAGATTCTGGACCGAGGGGATTCTCCTACGGAGGCCTTTCCGGTGGCCGAAGCCATAGTGGGTCCGGCCTTGGAACTTTGGCAGCGTCCTGCTTCCTGCCCTGCACCTTCGGCCAGGATGGCCAGGAAGTATGCGGTCCCTACTGGTTCCCTGTCCGGTTTTTCGGAACACCCCTCGGCCGAGGGGTTGGTTACTGACAGCGTTTTCTGGTGTGCCAGGAGCATGAGGATGTCGGACAAACCTCCCGACAAGGAATCCAGAAATTGGATTATGCCGGGGAAAAGTCTATGCTTGTCCTTCTCGGTTTCGGCAGGCCAGTTCGGCCGCCTCATGGCACATTTTTTCACGCCCTGTTGGGCTCCCTGGATGAGGTTGTCCCTCATCTTCCCGCAGATCTGCAGACTACGGTCAGGCAGGTGCGGGACCAGGGCAGGGCAGTGGCCAAACAGCAGTTCCAGACTGCGCTAGACATCGGGGACTCATGTGCTAGGTCTGTGGTGGCCGCAGTGGCCATGCGTCGTCGGGCTTGGCTGAGGATATCCACCTTTACCTCGGATACCCAGCACAAGTTGGCGGATGTTCCCTTTTTGGTGACTGAGCTCTTCGGCCCTGGGGTGGAAGGTCACCTGCAGAGGATCGAGAAGTCCAGTGCTACCTTGGACTCTGTCTCTTCCGCTCAGAAGGACAAAGGCCGCAAGCCACAGCCTAAGCCCTTTCATCCTTCTGCGCCTGCGGCGCGCCCGGCCCAGCAACGCTGGGCCAGCAGGCTCGAGCTTGGCATCCCAAACCCAGCCGCTGCTTCCTCCAACAGGAAGCAGGGAGGTAAGGCCCAGGAGGTCCCTCGGCCGGTCCCTCCTCCAAGCCTGCCCAGTGACGGGCTGAGGGTGTCGCCCATCCCTGTCACCTCACCCCTGGTTCCCCTGTGGGGATGGCTCAGACACTTTTTCCACCTGGTCCGATGTTACCACGGACAGGTGGGTACTCGAGGTGGTGGGAAAGGCCTACCTCTAGAATTGAGCAGGCCCCGCCTTCAGAGCCGCCGCATAGGGGGCCTCGGGTCCGCAGAGTCTTCACTGGCGGCTCGTCGAGCCGACATCGCCTTCTCCTCCAAAAGGAGGTGATCACGGAGGTAGAGGACCCCTTTAGACCGGGTTCTGTGTCCAGGTATTTCCTGGTTCAACAGACGGGGCTGGCGCCCATTCTCACCTACATGACCTGAACAAGTCTTTACTGTCTCGGACCTTCAGAATGGTCACTTGGCGCAGATGATACCATCTCTGGAACACGGCTGTGGTTCTGCTCTCTGGACCCACAGGACGCTGCTCTTTCACGTTCCCTCCGGTCTGTCACTATCGGAGATTCCTCCGCCGAGCCGGGAGGATCTCTTCGAGTTCCGAGCCATGCACTTCGGCTTATCTCCAGCTCCCAGGGTCTTCACCAAATGCATGGCAGTGGTGACAGCATTTCGCGGCGCGAGGTCCGGTGTACCCTTACCTGGACGACATGATAGCAGCCCCTCCAGCGGAGGTGAGCAGTCCAGAGATCTGGCCTCCAGGTTTGCTCCTCAAGTCGGCCTTCATCAACGGCTGTTGGAACCTAGTCAAGCAGGTGATCCTGTTCATCGGGCAGAGCTCGACTCTTTCAACCAGAGCACGGCTCCCGCAGACAGGGCCGAGGTTCCTACCTTTGCCCAATCATTTCTGGTTGGGCAACGCGCCTGCCCGACTTCCCGCGCCTCCTGTCTCATGACGCCTGTACCAGCGTGGTCCATTGGGCACGCTACATGCCTCTTCCAGTGGGACTGACAGCCAGTGGTCACAATGCTGCATCCTTTGACCAGCTAGTGATAGTGACCCAGGAGATGTGGAACGCCTCTCCAGTGGTGGACCGCTCCATCCCATCTGCAGGAGGGCATCCCTTGTACCGCTTCCGAGCCAACGGTCTTCTATCGACCGATGCCTCTGATGGGTTGGGGTGCCCATCTGGGGAACACTAAGCACGGCCTCTGGTCCCCGGGAGTCCCGATGCCACATCAACCTGCTGAGGCCCGAGCGGTCCGCCAGCTCACCGCCTTTTGCCCGCTTCTCCAGGGTCAAGTGGTCCGAGTCCAGACGGACAATACCACGCACCATGTACTACCTGAACCAGGCGGGACGCCGCCCATGCTTCATGCAAGGAAGCTCTCCTCGGGATTTGGTCACTGTAGCAGCCTGGAGGCGGATCTCCTAGCTATCTCATGTCACCCTGGCCATGCCCTGAGCCGGATAGGGGCTGCATCTCACGAGTGGTCTCTCCTGCTGGAGGTAGTACAAGATCTGTTCTCCACTGGGCACACCTCAGGTGGACCTGTTTGCTTCCAGGGAGAATGTGAAGCTGAGGCTGTTTCATGCCCGCCTCAGCAGGGCTTGCTGCAGGGGGATGCCTTCTCGAGGCTGTGGACCCCGGCCTTTTTACACCTTCCCCATTTCCTTGGATTCACAAGGTGCTTCTCAAGACAAGGAGGGACAAGGCGTAGGTGATTCTGATAGCCCCAGACTGGCCTCCGCCAGTTCTGGTACCCAGATCTCCTCAGCCTCAGCTCCAGCCTCCCAGGCAGCTTCCAGCTTGCCCGGACCTGCTTCTCAGTCAATCAGGGAAGGTATTCCATCCGACCTTCAATCCCTGCACCTGACAGCCTGGTTCCTGAGCGCTAGAGTTCCAGGCCTTGGGTCTTTCCGACGAGGTCCTCAATGTTGTTGAGGCCCCGTAAGGAGTCGACTCAGGAAATGCTATGCCTTCAAGTGGAAGAGGTTTATTTGGTGTCAGGGTAAGGGCTTGACCTTCTCCTGTTCCTTGGCAAGCATTTTGACTGTTTATGGTCCTTTCTAGTCAAGGGCTTAGGTCGACGTACCCTAAGGTGCACCTGGCAGCCATCTCTGCCACAGGCGCGGGCCGGGAGCAGTCGGTGGCGCAGAGAAGGTGGTCTGGCGCTTTTCAAAGGCCTTGATCACATTTCCTCCGTGCGAGAACCTCCACCTCCATGGGATTTACTGCTGGTACTGGCAAAGCTCATGGGGCGAGTTATTCGGAACCAATGCACAGGTGTGAATCCTTCACCTGTCGTGGAAGACCGCCTCTTGGTGGCTATCACATCAGCCAGAAGGATGGGAGAACCCAGGCGCCTGCATTGAGTCTCCTTACCTGGTCTTCCACAGGGACAAGTTGTCCTGCGCCTCACCCGAAATTTCTTCCGAAGGTGGTGTCGGAGTTTCACCTAACCAGGTGTTGACTCTGCCGTGTTCTCACCCCAATCACACCTCAGAGGTCAATACAGGCTCCATACTTTGACCCTAGAAGGGCGCCGCTATTATAAGGGAGTGCACGGCTGAAATTCGGGAGAGAGGTCCGCCAGCTGTTTGTCACCTACGCTGAAGCCGCACTGGCAGACCTGGCAGCCAAGCGGGATCGATAGGCAGGTGGGTCACCTCCTGCTTAGATCTCTCTATGAGTTGGCGGGCATGGAGCCTCCCAGAGGGATAAGAGCTCATTCTACCCGTCCATACTGTTGCATCGGTGGCTGCTTCAGGGACGCCCCTATCCACGAAATCTGCAGGGCTGCTACCTGGAAGTCAGCACACACTTTATTACCCATTACCACATCGACCTTGAGTCACGCCGGGATGCTGGTTTTGGGGCCTCGGTTCTCCAGTCTCTATTCCCTAAGTAGGGGGTGTGCGCCTTGCCTCCCTCCTCCCGGAGAACTGCTAGGAGTCTGCCAGACAGTGTGGATGAACAACATATCCATGTCCCTAGAAATACAGGTTACTCACCTGTAACAGGAGTTCTAGGAATGGTATATGTTGTTCATCCACACGACCCACCCAACCTCCCCGGCTTCGACGCACAACCTGAGCTTCCAGCGGGCCAGATCTGGCGTCATGGGGCGGAGCCGAGAGTTTTACCACCCGGGTGGGTGGGAGGAGCCAGCTTGAAGACCTTCCGGCAAGATTTAAAGCGGCAAGGAACCTGCCAGACAGTGTGGATGAACAACATATACCATTCCTAGAACTCCTGTTACAGGTGAGTAACCTGCATTTTTTGCATGCTAGTTATCCCCTTCTCTGTCTGGCACATAAAACTTTGCACCCCCCCCCATACACACCTAGCCTCGATCCTGGAGTTTGGAGTTTACACCCTATAGGAGGAACCTTTTGTCTTCCTCTCAGATGCTTCTAACAGTCCCTAGAACCTTCTCAGCATCTGGCATGAGATCCTATAACTCGGTGGGTCCTAGGCTGTGGAACAACCTCCCAGCCAATGTCCAGGCCTGCTCCAATTTCAAGTCATTTAAAACCTCCCTTAAGGGCCCATTTCTTGTAAGCTGCCAGTGTACGTTTTTGTTGAGGCTTTCTTTTATTTTGACAACTTTGTCTGGATCCCGCCCTGTCTAAAATGTTTTACTGCTGTTGCAAACTTGTACTCTTCTAACATTGTATTATTAAAATTAATATAATACAATGCAATGAACTTGTGGACTTGTCTGACCTTGCAAAGTTACTTCTCACATGTGAACTGCAGTGTCTCTGTAGGCAGTATGTACTATGAAACCTACGAGTGTTGTATGTAATTAATTCCAGTCCGCTCCTGAAGAAAGGAATTCCAGTCTCGAGGAGCCTAACTGATCATACAAAATCCAAATAAATAAATCTGCATCAGATCAGATGTCCTTGGGACAGTTTATTTTCTACAGCTCTTTGGATTTAACTGTTTAAGCCACCAGATGGCGAGAGTGTCTTGTGCATGTTTTACAGTGCTCTGGTTCCGCCTAGATACAGTAACAGCACTGTACAGCCCTTGTTTAAAGCAGATGTTGTGCTATAGCTAAAACTGTTTTTGAATGCCAAGTTTTTTCCAGGCACTCCCCATAGTTGGTTTCGTATGGAGTAAAGTGAAAGACTAGATGGGAAAATCCTGAGTATTACAATGCATGAAGTGGAAATAAGTAGCTTGCTGTCAAGGCAGTCAAGGGGATGCCGATAAAGGAGGGACTCTGTCTCCACCCCCCTGGGACCAGGAGGATTGCAGGAAAAGACCAACTGGCAAAGTGCAGACCAGGAGAAAACAGAATCCCCAAGGGAACACGAGCAGGGGAAATGGAACTATAGGGAAAGGGTGGAAGGTAGTCCTGCTAAATGCCAGGAGCTTGGGCAATAAAATGCCTGAGCTCCAGGCGATGTTAACTGAGGGAGCAGTGGATGTGGCAGCGGTCACTGAGACTTGGGCCACTGCAAGACATGACTGGGACCTGAACCTGGAGGGTTACACTATGTTCAGGAAGGACAGGGGGAAGGGAAGGGGAGGAGGGGTAGCAATGATAGTAAAAAACTGCATTGGCATAGGGGGAGTAGAGGAGGCAGAGGGAACCGTGGAGGCGATTTGGGTCACCTTGATAACAAGGGGGGGCAAGAGAGTAAAAATAGGAGTGGTGTATAGACCCCCTGCCCTGGCGGAGGAGCTGGAGGACAGTCTGGTGGCAGATGTTAAGAGACACTGCAGACTGGGCAGAGGAAAAGTGGTTGTGTTAGGGGACTTAAACGTGCCAGGAACAGACTGGGAGACTATGACATCCTCTGTGACCAGGGAACAGAGGTTGTTGGATGTCTTTCAAGACGCATTCCTAACTCAGCAGGTGAGGGAACCGACCAGGGGAGGCATGGGTACTGGATGTGGTCCTGGCAGACAGTGACCAGATTGGGGCCTGGAGGTAAGGGACCCATTGGCGGGAGTGACCATGCCACGGTCTGGTTCTGCCTGGACCTAGGAGGGTAGAAGGCTGCACAAAGACGGAAGTAACCGACTTCAGGGGGTGGATTTTAAGGAAATGGGAAGGATCCTAAGAGCATTTGATGGATTGGGTCAGACATGGATGCTGATAGTAGGTGGAAATCATCAGGAGAGGGTGCAGGATGCTACCAGCACCTGGCAAGAGTAAGACGAAATGCGGTAGGGCCAAAACCTGTTGGTGGACCAGGAGGTCCAGGAGGTGGTAGGGAAAGAAAGCAGCCTATAAGTTATTCAAGTGCTCAAGGAGGAAAGGATCGAGGAGCACGAGCTGATGGCTAGAAGGGCCACTAGAGGTGAGGGCGGTAAGGCAAGGAAGGAGCAGAACCTGGCCAGGGAAATTAGGAGAGGGAAAAGGGGTTCTTAGATACATTGGGGAAAGACTAAGGTGAAGGGGCAGATTAGCAGGATTAAATCAGGGAAGAGATGGGCACAAGACCCAGAGGAGCAGGCTGAGGTACTAAATGAGTACTTCACCTGAGTTTTCACCAGGGAAAATGGGGATGCTGCATCATACATGGGAGGAGACAGAGATAATGAGGAGGGGGCCCTTACCAATCGGCAGGTCTGGGGAGAGGGGTGCATCCTGTCAGGTGGGGAGGGCTAAGCAGGAGAAGAGGTACTGACGTGAAATCACAGCAGAGAGAGTGAGGGAAGCCCTCAGCCCTTTAAGACGGAGAAAGCACCGGGCCGGATAAATTACATCCTAGAGTGCTGAAGGAACTTGCAGATGTCCTAGGCAAACCCTGGCAGAGCTTTTCACCATCTCTCTGAGGACAGGGTGGGTGCCCCAAGACTGGAAGGTGGTGCATGTAGTGCCCTATCCACAAGGGGGATCAAGGGAGGTGGTAGGGAACACAGGCCTGTCAGCCTGACATTAGTGGTGGGCAAGGTGATGGAGGGCATTGTCAAGGAGAGGCTAGGGGGACCTGGATAAGTCAGGGTGCCTGGATGATAGACAGCATGGATTCATCCCAGGGAAATCGTGTCAGACAAACCTGGTGGAGTTCCATGACTGGGTGACAAGTGCCTTGGACCTGGGTAAACCAGTGGATGTCCCTTTCTAGACTTCAGCAAGGCATTTGACTCTGTTCCTCACGTGGGCCTGTTGGATAAACTAGGAGAAATGGGGTGGGAAACCAGATGATCCGATGGATAGGCAATTGGCTCCAGGACCGGACCCAGAGGGTCGAGTTGGTGGGATAGTTTCTTCCCAAGGAGGGTCATTAGTGGGGTCCCACAGGGATCAGTCCTTGGGCCCCTTCTGTTCAACGCCTACGTATCTGACATAAGGACAGGAATCAGGAGTGAGATGAGTCTCTTTGCAGATGACTGGAAACTGGGGTCGGTGGTGGATGGGGAGGAGGGGAGGGTGGCCCTGCAGGGGGACCTGGAGGCTCTGGAAAGATGGTCTAGAAAGTGGAAGCTGAGGTTTAATGCAGGGAAATGCAAGGTACTCCACCTGGGGGCCAGAAACCCAGGCCAAGTGTACACCCTGGGGAAATACTACAAGTCTCAATGGCTGAGAGGGACCTGGGGGTGGTGGTGGATGTCAAGATGAACAACTCTGAGACTTGTAGGAGGGCAGCAGCCAAGGCCAACAGGATGCTGGGATGCATCGCTAGGGGGATCACCTCCAGAAGGAGGGAAGTGATACTCCTTCTGTATAACTGCTTGGTGAGGCCGCACCTGGAGTACTGCGTGCAGTTTTGGAGGCCGCACTTAAAGAGGGATATTAACCTCCTGGAGAGGGTCCAGAGGAGGGCAACCAAAATTATTTGGGGCTTGGGGGACAGGACCTATGAGGAGAGGCTCGAAGAGCTAAATATGTACACTTTGGAAGAGAGAAGGGACCGGGGGGACATGATAGAGGTCTTCAGGTACATGAAGAGGGTAAATAGGGAGGAACAGTGAGGGTGCTTCAAGGAAGGAGGAGGGGGCCACTAGAGGGCATGGGTGGAAGCTGGAGGGAGAAGATTCAGGGGAGAAAGGAGGAGGTGCTGCTTCACTGAGAGGGTGGTAGAGCCATGGAATGCACTACCTAGGGGCTGGTGGAGGCAGAGACAGTGGAGGGGTTCAAGAGGGGTTGGGATAGGTACAGGGGAAGGGTTCAGGAAGCAAAATCCAATGCAGCAAGAATATCCGGAACTGGGAAGGGAGAAGCCAGAGAAGGCGAGGGGGACAGCAAGGTCAGCACCCAGGGTGGGGGCTGACCAAACGAGCAGACACGAAAGACCATTAGGCCTATTCTGCTGGCATTTTAGTATGTTAGTATGTTAGTATGCTGTGAGGCACATTAACCTGATGTTACAAACTAATTAACAACCAGTACTTGTTAATGAGCTAACAATACTGTAACAGTCTCTAATTTTAACTCATCTTCCCCCAAGCCTGTTGTTTCAGATGGCGTTAATAATCCATACTCAAAACTGAGTTGTTTTAATATTTTTAAGATTCAGTGAGTTATCTTTTTAATGATGATTTTTATTAAAAAAACAAAAAGTTTTTATTTCATCTTCCAGGTAAATGGCAATACAGGGTTCTCAACAAGAGCAGACAGATGATTAGTTTTTCACTTCTGTTGTCTCTTTTTAATGATAAAATTGTATATGTCAGCAGATGATGATGATCTTTGAGGATATCTCTTTTATCAGGTTACACCTATGGAACTTACAGCCACCAGGCTGTAGGACCACATGGAACCGTTTGCAAGCAGTCCACTAGGGGCCACCCACAGCAACGTCCTACATCACCTCTCCCTACATAAATGTGGATGGACCCTTTCATCCTCAGTTCTTTTCCCTCCTTCGATCAGTGCTTGTCTGACTACTGTGGAAACGTAGCTGCTTTTGCTGCCATTTTTCTTTTTAAAACCATCGATAGAAATAATTACTTTTACTATATTTTTGGCAACCTGCATGTCGTTGAAAGAACCAGTGACATACTCCTGCAGTCAGAAAAAAGGAAGTGACTGTTCCAGACCAACGACGGCTTTTTGTTCCATGATAACAGGGCTGCTAACCTCTGCAGGAAGCAGGAGTACTGAGCACAAACCCCGGGATCAAGGCAAGGGGAAGCACCACAGTTTGCCCTTCCACCTCTCAGGGAACGACCCTCCCTTGGGATGTAGCCCACTTAGGCAGTGATGCCTGTCCCCCACCCCAACTGCCAAACAGAACACCAAGGTCAGAGTCTGGGGGCACCCTCTACCAGGTCCTCAACCTCTACAGTGATGTCGATGGGGTCACCTCTGCCTTCCCCGTCAACCTATATTCATGCCAGTTCATCAGCGTCAATGGTGGAGCCTCAGCCTTCCCTGCTGACTCGGTTTCATACGAAGTCTTCCTTTTTTTGCTCCTTCCCATGCAACTCCTCCCATCTGACCACCTTCTCCAACCCCCACCGCCATTCTACCAGCCGTCTCTGCAGCTTACTTTGCAGCCCAACATATATTCTAAGGCGGGCCTTCTCTTCCGTGGGAAGTGCCTGGCAATCTGTGCATCCCAAAAGCTGCAGGGCCAGACCAAGCCTCAGGGGCTTTGTGGGGCAGGGGCTGGCACTTGTCATTCGGCCGGGCGGGGACCACTTTTTCCTGTTTTCGGCCCTGCCCATTACAGTTCTTGGTCTTGCATGAGCTACGGGCAACCTCAGGCGGCGACGTACGGGGGAGGGGCGTGTCGCGGCCTCACATCCCTCAAGCACATTGCCTAATCCACCCACAGGTTCCAAGGCCTGTCCTACTCGGAGGGAAGCACCCAACAGACACGCGGTGAAACCCTCCCGCCCATCTATGCTCCTGGTACCGGGGCACGAACCCGGGTCACCAGCATGCCGCGTGAACCCCTTCACTCGGTGCCATGGAGCAGTTTGATATACCAAGTCTTTCATATCAGTGGTGGTTCTTCTGCCGCACCCATCAATATCTGCAGATATTCAACATAGACAGTGGCTCCTCTGCCTCCACTGTCAACATACATAGGTATTCAACATCAGCATTGGGGGGCTGGCTCGCCAGCACAGTGGAAAGAATTACCGCTGCAATGTGGGTGAACCAGATTCGGGAACAGACTCAGGATGCCTGAGGGCCGGAAGGGAGTGGGGATGGGGATTGAGCGGCCACAGTATGCTCTCCATTGCCAAGGAAGAGTAGAGTGACTCTGGTCTGGTGTCCACAGCTGACCATAGGGACGTGCCGTTACCGGAGCACCAGTGAGTGCTACTCCTAGGGGGCGTGTTGGATGCATGATGCGGTCACGCTGTGGTATCCAGTTGACACACCACCCACAAGAAACCACAACAGGAAAAATGCCTCCTGCCTGCGGCGGATCTGGGTCCCTGGTACATCCATTACCTAGCACCGACAGGGTCATGCAGGGAGGCTTCGTTCTGGGGGCAGTTCCGGGGGCAGTGTGTATGAGGCTCCCAGGTTCATCAGCGGAGGAGGGGAGGCAGATGGGGAATCTCCACCGGAAGTTAATAAAGCATGGTAAAAAAAAAAAAAAAAAATTCAACATTGGTGCCTCTGCCTCCCCCGTCGACAAACACCTGCATTCCCATCAACTACATGAGCGCCAGTGTCAAGGTGGTACTCTAGCTTTGTACAGATATGCTAGGACTCCGCTTACCTCCTCCTTCTGTAACAAGCATCCCATTGAACAGGCATCTAAACCAAAACCTCTTGGTGATGCCTCTCAGGCCATCGCACCAGCTCTCTTCCTGAGCGTTGATGGCTCTAGAGGCCCACTCCTTGCACTCTGTTGACCACATAGATAAAGTGCAGGAGTACCATCCTGTCTCTACAACACAGGATGAAGACCAGGAGGAAAACTGTGGCAAAGTCCCTCTGGACCACTGTGCCCACAAGGAGAGAGTATCCAGTATATTACACCCAGGCCCCTCCCCCCCCCCGAGGTCTCATCTTTGATATTCATAATGCAGCAGTTGACAGAAACATAGAATGTGATGGCAGAAAAGGACCACCAGGCCCACCCAGTCTGCCTAATTTCCCTAGCTGAAAACCGGACCCAAGATGCTAGCTTTCTTGGTTAACCTTCCCTTGTCCTAGGTTGATAATACCCTTGAGCCTATCCCACGCTGTTTTGAATCCCGCCACTGTCCTTGCCTCCACCACCTCCTCTGGGAGTCTGTTCCAGCTGTCTATTACCCTCTCCATGAAACAGAATTTTCTAATGTTTCCTCTGAGCCTACCCCCCTCTATCTGCATATGATGACCCATTGTTTTCAAGTGCCTCTTCAGCTGGAAAATAGATGACCCATTGTTTTCAAGTGCCTCTTCAGCTGGAAAATGTCACTCACAGGTAGTCTGTTTATACCCCGTGGTACTTGAAAGTCTCAGTCATGTCCCCTTTTTCCCTTCTTTGCTCAAGGGCGTACATGTTAAGGTCCCTCAGCCTGTCTTCATATGATAACTAAGGCCCCTCACCAGCTTTGTTGCTTTCCTCTGGACCCTCTCCACTGTATCTACATCCTTCCTGAGATATGGTCTCCAGAACTAGAACCCATACTCAAGGTGTGGCCTCACTAACTGCTTGTACAATGGCATTATAACTTCTCTTTTCCAGCTAGTGCTCTCGCTACCAGTACATCCCAGCATTCTACTGCACATCGCCACTGCCCTCTCTAATTGCTTTCCCACCTTCAGGTCCCGTGAAATGATTATACCAAGGTCCCTTTCTAGCTTGATTGCCTCTAGGACTTGCACCCCTCCATCCTGTACTCTACCCCATTTTTTTTTTCCCTACGTGCATGATCTTGCACTGACTACCCTCTTTAACAAATCGTGGGAGGATGGGGTGGTACCTGAGGACTGAAGGAGGGCAGATGTAATTCCACTTCACAAAAGTGGGAGCAGGGCAGAAGCATGAAACTACAGACCTGCACCCACCCTTCCCTGTACACTCCAGCCTGGCTAAAGTCCCACCCCATCCATAGCAGTGTCCCAATTATCTACCCCTCCTCCATCATTATCATAATAAACAAGTACACGACAGCCATAGTCACTTTCTGTGGTTTTAGCTCAATTTTCCCCCAGTCGTCAGTAATGTATCCCTCCTCTTCTTTACCTCTCTAACCTGCCACCCCATACACGGCCTCTTTCCCCTATATGTGTAGTTGCTGGCTGCCTCACTCAAAAGATCTCTGCTTATAACCCCTGTATGCCTATGGTTGATTGTACATTTGTTGACTTCTTCAATTGTAAAATAATGCTGTTTTTTTTTTTTTATTTCAACCTTGTACTGTATACACTGTATATACTTTTTCTTCCTTGTATATTATTGCTTTTTGTATACCTGCTTCTGTACTGTACTTTGATGTATTCATGACCAGGTCCACCTTGCAAATGAGCCTAGCTCAATGGTGCCAGCCTGGATAAATAAAGATTTTGATTGATTGATGGGTTAGTTTAACCTCAGTGATAGGGAAAATGATGGAATCACTTATAAAGGAAAGAATTGTTGAGTACCTAGAGGCCAGAGGGGCACAGGACCCAAGGCAGCATGGATTCACGGTGGGAAGGTCATGTCGGATGAATCTAATAGATTTCTTTGACTGGGTGACCAAAGTAGTAGATCAGGAAGGGGCTGTGGACATGGCCTACCTAGACTTTAGCAAGGCATTTGACAGTCCCACACAAAAAATTAATATACAAGTTAGCCAGCCTTGGAGTGGGTCCCAAGATGGTAGCCTGGGTAAAGAATTGGCTGGAGAACAGGACACAGAGGGTAATAGTAAATGGAGTCCACTCTGAAGAAAGGGGGTTACTAGTGGGGTACCACAGGGTTCAGTACTAGGACCAGTCCTCTTCAATGTCTTTATAAGTGACATTGCTGAGGACTGGAAGAAAAAGTATGCCTCTTTGCAGACAACACAAAGATCTGCAACAGGGTTGATACACAAGGTGGGGTGGAATGGATGAGAAGGGACTTGGCAAGGTTGGAGGAATGGTCAGATGTATGGCAGCTTAGATTCAATGCTAAGAAGTGCAAAGTAATGCACCTGGGAAACAACCCAGGGGAAGAGTACACAATGGGGGGGTGAGATACTAACAACAACAAAAATGGAAAGGGACCTGGGGGTAGTCATATCAGATGACCTAAAGGTGGGCAAGCAATGTGAGAGGGCAGTAAGGAGGGCTGGGGGATACTGGGATGCATAGGAAGAGGCATCACCAGTAGAAAACAGAAAGTTGTTATCCTTCTGTACAGACAGCTGGTGAGACCCCATCTGGAGTACTGCATGCAGTTCTAAAGACCCAGTCTCCGCAAAGACAAAGACAGGATGGAGGCAGTCCAGAGGAGGGCAACTAAAATGGTGCAGGGTCTGCACCAGAAGACATATGAAGAGAGAATAAAGGAGCTTAAGATGTATATCCTCAAGGAAAGAAGGGAGAGGGGGGACATGATAGAAGCTTTCAAATAGCTCAAGGGAATCATCAGAATCCAAGAGGGTAGCATCTTTCAGAAAAAGAGGTGTGCAAGAACAAGTGGGCACAATTTGAAGATAGAGGGGGGACAGCTCAGAGGTAATGTGAGGAAGTATTTTTTCATGCAGAGGGTTGTGTATGCATGGAACGGCCTTCCTGAGGAGGTTGTGGAGTCAAAAACTGGTGGAATTCAAGAATGCATGGGACAGTCATAAGGCAATTATAGGGGGTGGGGGTAGAAGGAAGTAGGCTGTTGGTTAACTAGGATCTGCAGCTTATCCATTAGGTAGGGAAATGGGCATACTAGGTGGGCCAAGCGGTCCTTATCTGCTGTCAAAGTCTGTATTTCTATGTTGTGTTGAAGGACAGCTGCCACTCCCTTGACCACTCCTCCAGTTATGCAGATCCTTGCACATTTTTTCAACCCTCCGGAGTATCAACTCTATTGCATATCTTCATATCATCCGCGAATAGACATACCTTTCCCTCCAGCTCTTCCGCTATGTCCCATATAAAGATGTTAAACAGAAGCAGCCCCAGCACCAACCCCTGTGGAACCCCACTAGTGACCATGCCCTCCTTTGAAGGCACCCCATTTATCACTACCCTTTGCCTTCTTTCCCCAAGCCAGTTTCTCACACTTCACTACTACCAGACCTAGCCCTAGGCATCTCATTCTGTGCAAGAGTCTTCTATGCGGCATGGTGTAAAATGCCTTGCTAAAGTCAAGGTACCCAATATCTACCATTCCCCCGATCCACTACCCTGGTGACCCAATCAAAGAACTCTTATCAAGTTTGTTTGGCACAACCTGCCCTCCATGAACCTATGTTGCTGATGGTCCTGCAGGCCATTGGCTTCAAGGTGGCTAGTGATTCGATTGTTTTTTTTTTTTGGGGTCAAAGTTTATTAAGAGGTTTTCAGATTAAGTACATAGATGTACAGACATACAATGTCATTACCACAACCTTCAAGACTATAACAAGCATTATAGAGGAAGAAGAGAGAAAAAGAAAGGAGATGGAGAAAAACAAAAAAGGGGGAGTAAGAGATGAGAGAGAGAACTATATTTTCTTAATTTGGTGTAAAATGCATTCATTACATCAAACCAGAAAAAGGGGAGTTACAGAATATAAGGAATGTGCGGAGAGGAGGGGGACCTGTCAATTCAAAACCACACCTTGAGTGAAAGAGATTGCAACAGTTCATGTCCTTAGGTGTACTTGGTGAGCAGCTCGAGGACAGGTTTCTTTTCTCGGGAGGCCATAAAATGTAAGAAAGGCAACCATCTCCCTTTGAATTTATCTGTGGCCAATCTTAGTCTAGCAGTCAGGTATTCCATATTCAGGATTTTAATACAGATATCATACCATGATGTGATAGAGGGTCTTTTGGGCGTAAGCCAACACAAGGTGATTGACTTCAGAGTTCCTGCCACTAGTATTACAAACAAATAATTGAGGCATTTGGATTTGAGTGGGGTTGGGGGCAGCCCTAGAAGTCAATGTTGTGGGGCTTCTGGTAATGGGAGCTCAAATATCGTACTCATCATATCCCTAATATCCTTCCAATACTCTTGAATGACATTACACACCCAGAGAATGTGAAAGTAGGATCCAGTCGATCGGCAGTTTCTCCAACAGAGGTCAGAGGGATGCTTCCCATAATGTTTCGTCACCACTGGAGGTCTGAAATACCTGACCACTGTTTTCCAACAAAATTCTCTCCAGAAAAGAGATGCCGAAGTGGCATGAATACATTTCCATATATAAGCCCAATCCGTATCTGATAGAACCAGACCGAGTTCTTTGTGCCAGGACTATTTAACCTGTACCAAGTGATCCCCTTCGGTTGCATTTATGCATCATACTAATTTGGATATTACCTTCGGCAGGTAGGGAGCTACAATTAAAGACCTCAAAAAGGATTGAATGGGGTTTTCCACTCGCCCATCCCCCATCCACTGTTCAAATCTTCCTTGAAGAATGTAATGTCTTAATTGAAGGTAATGAAAAAAGTCGGTTGGTAGAAATTTAAATTCAGTTTTTAATTGTCTAAATGTTATTATGTGGTTCCCCATAAAACATTGGCCCAAGGTTTTCAAGCCATTTCTGCCCCAACACTGAAATGCCAAATCCCATTTTAGCGGACCGAAGTCCTGGCATCTTACTGTTGTTGTGGATTGACTAAGAGTTAAGGGGAGACCCAACCTCAGACTCATGTCCCTCCAAATTTGGCTGATAACCTGTGTTAAGGGTTTCCTAAATTCCGATATACGCAATCTGGGGATATCTAGGAATAACAGATCTGGAATATTGACTAGAGGTGAGGCGGCTATTTTGATATCAACCCACTTGGGTGGAGGATCTTCAGCCATAATGACAAGAGCCTGCAACTGAGAGGCCCAGAAATATTTTTTGATGTCTGGAAGGCTGAAACCTCCCTTATCCTTAGAAGCTAACATCACCTTCCATTTAATTCGGGGTCTTTTGCCGAGCCACACGAATTTGGAGAGTGTAGATTGTAGTCCTTGCCAAAATTTATTCGGAGGCATAAGAAGGATAATACTCAAAATTAACAAAAAACGGGAGGATATTCATGCGGATGGTTTCCACCCTTCCGGAGAGGGAAAGGGGTAACTCTTTCCACCTGTTACAATTGGTTCAAACCTTCTGGAGTATTCTCAGGTGATTCGTGGCATATAAAGTTTTAATGTCCCTTGGGAGCCAGACCAATAAATACCTGAACCCTGTGTTATACCATTTAACTGAGTGCAAATCTGGTAATGTCCTTCTAGTTGAGCTACCTAGTGGAAATAGCTCACATTTGTCTAAGTTGACTCTGTAACCTGACAAAGCTCTGAAGTCAGACAAAAAATCTAAAATCTTTGGGATTGCCGCTACTGGGTCTGTAACGTATAGCATCCAGAGAAAGAACTGCAGAGAGTGGTGCTCCCAGTGGCAGTTGGGCCGAGGAGACAACGTTCAGCAACAAACAAGTATTGTCCTGGATGTGTCTACCAGGTATAAACCCGGTGTGGTCCAGGTGAACCAGACAGGAAACAACCTATTGTAGGCGGTCACTAATGATCTTTGCAAATATTTTAGCATCTTGATTAAACAAAGAGATTGGCCGGTAACTAGCACAGGAGGGTAGGATCTTTGCCAGGTTTAGGTAAAACAGATATCAGTGCCTCCCCCCCAAGTGTCCGGCAAGGCCCCCGGTTCTTGAGCCACATTACAAACTTTTGCTAATAATGGAATTATTTCGTCCCTGAATCCTTTATAGAATTCGGAAGTAAAACCATCCAGACTGGGAGCCTTGCCTGACCTAAATACCTTGATAGCCTGACCCACTTCCCCCTCCAAGAAGGGCGCCTCCAATGTCTCCCTTTGAGATCGATCGAGAGTGGGGAGCTCCACCCTTTGGAGAAAATTGGAGATTTTTTCTGCATGTTCTGGTATCCTCTCAACCTTATAAAGGTGTTAATCTGGCAAATTCTTGTGTGATCTCATTTGATAAACTCTTAGAGGAAGGGTGAGGGGTTCCTGTGTGAAGTTTCGCCACGTACCGATCAGCTGCCTGTTTCCTGAGTCTTTGCGCAAGCAGCTTGCCTGCCCTCTCATAATACTTCTGCCCCGTGTACCTGAGTGTATTCTCCACACACCGCTGCATCAATAAATCATATGTGGCATGGGCCTCTCTTAGTTTCCCAAGTGTTGACCCAGATCCCATGCATTTGTGTGTTGCTTCTAACTCAGCAGTGGTTTTAAGGGCATCCTGTAGGCGAGCCTGGTGTTGTTTATCTGATGCGTAGGCAATCGTATGCCCATGAATCACAGCCTTTAAAGCATCCCACAAGTACACGAGTTGTGAGTCTGCCTCCGTGTTTTCTTTTAGGTAGTGCTGAATAACCTGTTTAGTTGAATCTCTATACTGCTTATCATTAAGCAACCCCGGGTCAAATCTCCAGTACTCACGGTTGCCAGAATCATCCCAACAGAGCTGCGCTTTCACCATAGCATGATCTGAAATGGTAATTGGGAGAATGGAGACATCCCTGAAAGTATGTAATGCATTCTTAGGGGTGTAGAATCCATCTAGCCTAGAATACATATTTGAGGCCGGGGAGAAGGAGGTATAGTTTCTCGTGGATGGGTTAAAACTTCTCTAGGGGTCCACCACTCCTGTCTCTGTACAGAGGTTACGAAGAGCAATCGAGAGCAGGACTTGGATCCAGGGGTTTTAGTGGAGCTTCTGTTCCTACTCACATCTTCCACACAGTTCCAATCTCCCATATATATTATCTGACCTCGGGGCAGCCCTGCAACTGTATTAAAAAGGGTGTGGAAAAAGTCCTCAGAAGGCGGAGTAGGAGCAATGCTTGACCCCTGTACATTCCAGAGACTATTAGTTGGTGACCTGTGCCTGCATTAGGGACTGATTGAATTTGAAAATGGACCGCCCTCTGAAAAACAAATGCCACCCCCGCTTTTTTGTTCAGTGGGTGCTCATCCGAACATAGTGTACCTACCCATGCCTTGCGTAATTTCATGTGTTCCCCTATAGTCAATTTAGTTTCCTGTAAGCAGGCAATATCACAGCATTCTCTTTTTAATTCTGATAGAATTTTGGAGCATTTGACTACATTATTAATTCCCTTTACATTAAGGGAGCATATTGTTAGGTCTGCCATTTAAGAAACTTAAAAAGAACCCACTTACTTAGAAACACCACCTTCCAGTATCAACATCTTTGATCACAGTGCCTAACACAGTTATCCTCTCTCAGAGAAAATGATAGAAAAGGAGAAAAGAGAAAAAGCCAGAACAAGAAACAGCAAATATATTCAGAAAATGTAAAATTCAGCATAACATTCAATGCAACGAACACACTGCTACCCCTATCAACTTTAGGGGAGCATGATGGCCCAGAGCCGTTAATATTGTGATACTTGTCTGCCATAATGACCCCGAGATCGTACTGGTGTCCCCCGGAGGGTGTGTGGGGAGAACCACGCCCCACAAAAAGGGAACAACACACTGCTATGGGGTGAAAGGCTAAGGATCCTAGGAGTAACCAGGAACCCTTAAACCCGTGCCCTTCGGTAAGTGATGGAACCTTCTGTGATGGGCTGGGAAAACTCTTCCAGCCTCCAGCAGAGGAAATCAAACAATGAAAAATATTAACAATGAATCAAGTGCAACAATAGTATATTGTTCTCATGCAGAGAAATTATTCAGGGTCGCTTCAATAGAGCACCTGGGGGGTGGGGGGGACCAGCTATTTGAGTGCGCCAGTTCAAGTACACCAGATCAAGGGTTTACGTGACATTAGGGGATGGTAATTGGACTGATAGCACAAGGTTACGAACTGTGGTCTATCCCCACCCACCCAGATGAATGCCTTGGGATGGGGGATCACCCACCATCACTATTCATGAGGCTGAATATACCGCCATCTTGCCTCCTCATGGGAGGGCCCATACCAAAGAGAATAGACATATCTATGGGCACCAAGCCATGTAGGAATACAAATAAACATTCCAGGAGATGAGCCTCCTATGTCAGAATAGCTTTGGGTGCCAAGTGTATAAAGTTAGAACAAGACCCATGAGCCATAAAAATTAACCACCACGCCACTCCATCAGGAGCGGGGATGGTAACTGATGTAGGTAATAATAACCGAGAGAACATTTTAAACTGTCCCGATGATGGCCCCCTTCACTCTCTCTCTTAGCCTAATTGAAGAAATTAAAGTCAGGAAACAGGGGGGCCAAGTAGGGCACCGACAGACCCATAGCAGCCTATCCCCATAAATGTCCATCGAGTCAGTATAAGGGCTCATCGTGGTCACGGTAAGCCAAAAATAATGAAGAAAAAGTTAGATATAGATACTGCGACATGAGCTTGATGTAGTGACTGGTGTAGATCGAAGAGATAGTTGTTGAAGAAAGAATCAAAGTCGCAGGGCCTCATGCTTATCTGTGATGAGAGTGGCTCGGTGTTTCCCTGTTGAGTTATTCAGGTACCGGCCTCCAGGGAGGTGCTGCTTAAGGCAGTGTCCTCCCTCCGCAGGCACTGCTCCGAAAAGGTTCCGCTTAGCTGCAGCCAACGAATACATGAAGGACCAAGCCATCGTGAGTTCCAGAAGCCCTCATCAATGGTCGAAGGAACGCGGATGGCCACAGCATACGAGTCGGTGTTGAATTCTGGAGTTAAGGGCTCCCGCAATTGGTGTTTCCTTCAGGGGCATATTTATTCCAAGAGTCCCATCTCCTGAGCAGGCTTCTTTGAGGTGGAGGTGAATGTTAATTTAGTTCAGTTTGGTTTGTGTGGGTATTTTTCTTTAGTGATCCACCTGGCCAGGTCGGCATGAAGAGGCAGAACAGCTTCTGATCTGGAATTGAAGTTAAGGCTCTTCTTAGGTCCCGGTGCTAGGGACCAGAGGAGTTATTCAATCTCATGTTCGGCTATTTCTTCTTTCAGATCTGGTACTGTGATGTCTTCTGCGTTGAGAAAGTCACTGGCTGTCAGCAAAGACTCAAAAATCTTGACCTTCTGGTAAATCTACCCATAGTCTGGCCAGGTAGCGCAATTGTGCTTTCTTCCCTTTCTCTCAAAGTTGCTTCACCACATTGAGGACTTTCTTCTGACGTTGTACCATCGTTGGGGGAAAGTCCTGATCCACAAAGACCCTAACACTGCTGAAATTTAAATCTTTTTGTGCCCAAGCGAGTCGCAGGATTTTTTCCTTTACTGGGTATTTCAGGAATTTTATTAGGATAGCTCTCGGTGGTGCTCTCTGTTTGGGCTTCGGAGCAAGTGCCCTATGGGCTCTTGCGACATCAAAGGGCATCTCTTCCCCTAGCTGTAGTTCTGTTCTCAGCCAACAGTCCATGAATGCCACCATGTCTGCTTGTTCTACCCCTTCCGGGATCCCCACTACTCGGATATTATTGTGCCTGGAGCGTGCCTCTGCATCCTCCGCCTTGGTTGTTAGGGCTTGCTCTCGCCTGTGCAGGAAGGCCAATGACCGGCCATAGGCCATATGCTCTGACTGTAGGCCCCCGAGATGGTGCTCCACCACGGTCGTCCTGGATTCCAGCTTCTTGAAGTCACGCTGGATATCTGAGACCTTACTGTCTATTTTGTGAAGCAATTTCAATATTTTCCTGGACTCCAATCTGGTACTGGTGGAGCCAGAATCGGAGCAGGAATCCTCTGCCCCGGACCCCGATAACAAAGATGACCGTGAGGGGGCTGGACTCAGGCCTGGTGTGGATTTGGCCTGATGGCTAAAAGTTGCCAATTTGGGAGTCGAGAGTCCTTTCTTCTTAGTACGGACCATTGTTACTTACCTCCGGTGAACTGCACGAGGCAAATAAACTTAGGATGCTGCCGCAGTGCACTGGATTTGGTGCGATATACTGTTGGAGGATAGGGAGCGAAGAGTTAGGCCGCCATTCTCACCCGCTATGTCACCGGAAGTCTCTAGTGATTATTTTCTTTAGCAGTTTTTCCATGAGCTTGCCCACGACTGATGTTAAGCTCACCGGTCTGTAGTTGCTTACCTCCTCCTCCTTGTCCCCTTCCTTGTGGAGGGAGAACCACATCCGCCCTCCTCCAGTCATTGGGAACCTCCCCTGTTTCCAAGGATCTGTTGAAGCGGCTAGTCAGTGGCTCTGCTAGTACTTTACTTAGCTCCCTCAATACCCTGGAGCGTACCCCATCTGGGCCCATGGCCTTCTCCACTTTCAGCCCTTCTAGTTCCCTCAGGACTTCATCCTCCTGGAATGGACTGGTGTCCCCACCCCACCCTGCTAATACCCTCTTTTCCCTGATCTGACTTCCCTCCACCCTCTATAGTGAACACAGAACAGAAATAGCTGTTTAGTATGTCCACCTTCTCTTTGTCATCTTCTGCCAACCCCCCACCTTTGTCTTTTAACCTGACTATCTCCCCCCCTCGTCTTTCTCCTCTCACTCACATGCCAGAAAATGTTTTATTCCCCTCCTTGACTGAGTTAGTTATTTTCTCTTCTGTCCTTGCCTTCACTTTGCTGACCTCCGTTCCTGCTTCCTTCTGCTTTTCCTGGTATAGGACCCTATCTTCCTCCCTCTGCGTCTTCTTGTATCTCCTGAATGCACACCTCTTTGCCCTAACCTTTTTCACCACTTCTGTGCTGTACCACAGTGGCTTCCTTTTTTCCTGTGTTTACTGACCTGCTTGACACAGAGGTTTGTGGCATCTAATATGGCCCTTTTTATTGCTGCCCACTTTTCCTCCACCCCTGTCAGTTTCTCCACCTCTGCAAGTGGTTTCTGAAGGCAGTCATGCATTCTCCTAAAGTCTGTGTGCCTGAAATCAAGTACCTTCACCTTGGTCTGACAACATTCAGCAGCAGTTTCCACCATGAACCAAATGGTACTGTGGTCACGCATGCCCAGGCTCTCTCTCCCACTGATATCCCTCCCACCCTGTCTCCATTTGTAAAAATCAGGTCTAGGATTGCTCCCTCCTTGGTAGGTTCCCTTACAAGCTGCCTCATGAGTGCCCCCTGCAGGGAGTCAACAGTATCTCTACTCCTGGTAGATGCCGCTGATGGGGTGCTCCACTCTACATCTGGCATGTTGAAGTCCCCCATCAGCAGCACCCCCCCCCATTTGCCATCCTCAGAATTTCCTCCAACATTGCCCTATCCACCTTCCCTTCTTGCAAAGGTGGTCTGCATACCACCCTAGTGTGTATGACTTCCCCTTTTTCTTTTTCCAAAGATACCCATATAGCTTCAGTCCCCTCCCATCTGTCCTGCACGGCTGTGGCCTTTATGTGTTCCCTCACAAATAGACAGCACCCCCTTTCTTGCCCTCCTGTCCCTATTCCTGGCCATCAGCCCCCATGTCTCCAGCAATTACCACCGATGTCCAGGTTTGCCTCTGCCATGACCACAGCCAGTCAGGATTTTACCCCTAGGCTCCTAGCATTGGTGCACAGCCTCCTACACTGGACCTACTCTTCTGTCTCTTCCCCCATTGGTGCTCTTCTCCTCCTTCCCGAGGTGTTTTTCCTCCCTCTCTTTGCAGTTGTCTTTTCATTCTCAGCTTCCCTTGCCTTAGTCCTTGTATTTTTGCCCCAGGGGTACCTACTAATGCCTGCCCCGATGCTGCAGTAGTGACCCCTCCACCCCAGCTTCTGTCTGATACTCCTAGTCATCCTAGGCTGTCTATGTAAACATCAAATTTTTGCACTGCCGCGCTAACCCCTTCCCTCATTAAGCGAAGACAGTCTGCTAAGAGGCTTGCTTTACAGGGAGAGGCCTGTGACAGAAATGGGAACAAAGTAGTTAATTGTTTGGATTTACTAAAACTATTTTCTGGTCTTATGCATCTTCCAAGGAGTTTTCCTAGGTTTGCTAACAATGAAGGGAAAAAACACTAGGATTGGACATCGATAGGTTTTTAATCTGATTGGAGGCAAGAGAGCTCAGACTTGTACAGAAGTTAAAGTGGTTGGTTAATTCAAAGGAAATTACCTAATCACAGAGTTTCAGATAAGTACTGTACTTTCCATGTTAGATTAAAGCAGTCTGCAGTGTTTTCTTTGCTGACTCTCGTTATTTAAAACCATTTGTTTATTTTTCCTGTAAAAGTGTTTTCTTCTCATTTGTACTGTTGATATCCTGGCATTGCACCGTGGCTCCTAAAGTAAAATCTTTTATTTACCCAGCAGTCATAACTGTGTTTTAATTGCAAGGTAGTGATTTATTTTCTCTGGCTTAGGGAAAGTTCTGTTGGCCTCTGTCATCAGAAGAGCATACTGCTGAAGTTAACCTGTGGTGACCTTCCTAGCCTTGTGCAGGGAGAAGTGAAGTTCTGGGCAACCAGGCTGATGTTAGCTGAGAAACAAGGAAACAGATGACTCTCTAAAGGCAGTTACAGCCAAAAGAGAAAGGGTTGTCACAAGGCCATTACCAAGGTGTCTGGCCTCCCTTCCATTATTATCCCTCCCATCCTGTCTGCTTGAGAGGATGCCACCCTTATTGTTTGCTATAGGCCTAACAGGATTCCTGCCACATTTAGAAGGGCGGGTTAAAGGTCTTGGACAGCCATCCTTGTGGTCATAAGAGCTGCCCCAGGACGAAGCCAGATATGCAGCCTTGGGAGCTGGAGGTCCAGGGGCAAAAGAACACTTGCCTCAGATATATCTAGGCCTAGGGATTGTAAACCACAGGCTAACGTGTCCTCTGGATGGCTGATGCAGTTGATTAAGCTCCCCTAGCACCTGTGCCTAAGCAGGAGCTCCTTAAAGATCCAACAGCTGCAGCAAACCTAGGCAGACACTCCTATGTAAGGCCTCTGACACCTTAGATTCTGCCAGGGCAATTGTATCTGGCTCATATCTCTGGAACATGCCTGGCTCATGGTGGCTGGCTTTGCTAATGATATGTGAAAGTCCATTCTCCATGCCCTCCTCTTAAAAAGGGTATAAAATAGGGGGGGGTTGAAGTTAATGGAAAACAGTCAACAATACAGGCTCCTGCCCCCGCAAGACTGGCATGGGGTCATAATGTACGCAAGACATTATGCATGCAAAATTAGCTGCCAATACAGCGCGATTTTGCATGCGGCATAATTCTTTTTTTTTTTGCGGGGGCTCTGCCAACCATGCCCCAAACACCCCCAATAAGGATTCTCAACTCCGCTGGGAGGTTTGTCAACATCACACAAAGTGCGTAAAAACAATAAATGTCTGGGACTCGGATCAAACCCAGTCCCAGATGCAGTGCCTGGGGTTCCTAGCTGCAGTGGCTCAGTCCATTGAGCCGCGGCAGCTGCTCAACGGAATCCCATCCCAACAGAGGTCTTATCCTCTGCCTGGAATACTGCGAATGGTGCAATACCGCATATAGCGGTATTCGCAGTATTGCACCACTCGCTGTAAATTACAGCGCTGTTCTGGGTTAGCCATACTGTCTTACGCTAGTAAGCATATGACATTATGACCCAGTACGTGCAAGGCTTACCCTCCGGTTAAGCCTTTTAAGTATGTTGTGGTGTTTTTCTCATGCCGCAACATATTTTATTTTAATAAAGAAAAGTCTGAGACCCGGAAGTATGGCAGACACTGCAAGGGCTCCATTATCTGTAAAGGTGCAGCGCCGCACTGCTCACTTCAATACATAATGTATTGTAGCCAGGTTGCGCCCCCACCTTACAGATAATGAGCCTGCCAGCTGCCTCGCCATATCCCGGTCGTGACCTTTTCTTTATTAAATAAAGTATGTTGGGGCACAAGAAAATACTGCATCATACTTAAAGGCTTAACTGGAGGGTAAGCCTTGCGGGGATGAGAGCCTGTATTGTTGACTGTTTTCATTTAAAGTACATCCTCCTAGCTTGTAGGCCTCAGGCAGAATCTCTTCCAGCCTCTATCGTATCCAGTTGAGTAGACAGATGGTGTCTGTTTGTTCAGCCAGTGCTTACTACTGTTTTACTGCCAGACAACATCCTTAAGGTAGAGCAGCAGGAGACCTCCCTTACTCACGAACCACCCAGGTGTCCAGCCCATAAGCTCTTAAGCTTGGAACAGGAGACAGCAGCAGCAGTAACTGGTTTTTCAGGATACTTCTTGGTTGACTTCAGCACCATTGTTTGCTAGGGTGGTTATTGGGGTTCACTCCCCCCCCACCCCCATACACAAGAGGGTAGTGATGGGCCCTGGCAATAACAGCACAGGGACATGCTCTGAATATTTTTGTACTATCTCCAGACCGTCCACCAAATTTTTCTCCTTACCCTCCAGAACATTTTGCAATGTTTCTGGGAAAATTTCACACTTTGTTACGAACAAAGGTTTATAGACCCTGTTCCCTAGGAATAAAGGCACATAGGGTTCTGTTTTGTAGCACCTCCTAGTCCTAAAATGGACAAGAGATCTGAAGCCTACCCCAGAGCATGGACCTTTCTTATGGAGCATAGAAAGTCCAGAATAGTTCACCTGTGAGATCTGCTCCTGCAGCTGCAGGTAGGGAATTGTCTCTCTTCTCTGGTTAGGCAAGAGGTGTGCCTTCATATTAGAACTCTTGTTCTCAAGGAGAACACCATCAGTCCAGGGTATTCCTGTTGGCTTATTATTTTTACCATAGGTTTTCACTAAATGCTTAGCAGTGCCGGTAACAGCCCTTCGCAGGGGCGACCTTTAAGTCTTCCATTACCTGGTTGACTGTTCCTAAAAGCTCACTCCAAGGGGCAGCTTTTACACATTCTAGCATGGACAAAATATGTGTTTCATGTTCTAGGCTTTACAGCCGATATGCCCCACGTCTGTTTGACCCCTTCCAGGATTTGCGACCTATAGAGGCAGTCTGGGACAGTACTCAAGAACCAGCCTTCCTACACCCGGATGGGGCTAACCATTTGATAGCACATCCTAGCTAAAATATTCTCAAGGTCTTTAGAGCTTATAATAGTGGCCACTGTCCTGATACTCAGGGCCAGGCTGTCTATATTTAAGGATTCTTCAGTGACCCTTAAGAGCCTAGGGGACTCAACATATTGACGCTCTAGAACAGAGAATGCTCATGTCTTTTTCTGCCCACAAGGTACACCAGTGGCAAAAGGACTAGCACTCTGGTACATGGGGAGGGGGGGTCTTTTCAGTCTCCTCTCCCATATTCTAACTACAGGTGTCCTCAGGCCCTCTGTGAATACAGATGGGCAACACACTAAGTAAGGGACATTCATTCTTCCCTTATGAAGGGAATCAATGAGACCCTGGAGTTGGATTCTGGATTACAATCTAGAACCATACACAGTCATCATTCCAGAAGTTCTAGTATGTCTCACCAGACAAGCTAAACCACCAGAACACCCCGACTGAATTTAGTACCTACCTTTAAATACCTAGGTATCACCCTTGACTCCTCCCTTACATACGACGACCATATCAGCCTGATCTGCCTGGACGTCAACTCTAGATTAGGACTTGTACCGCATAGAGCTTTTGCCACCCAAGGTGCTGCGCTTTGGCAGTGACCTCCTCGGTACTCTCCCATTGACTACGGATCATATTTTATGGCTCAGCCAACCCCTCTGCCCTCCATTGCATCAAGGTCTCCCTTAATAAAGCCTGCCACCTTGTCTCAGGTTGTAATAGGTGGACCCACACCTGTGCGCTCTACAGACTCACCAACTGGCTTAACTTTGATGGTAGACTTAGATATCACACCTGTCTCCTTGCCAGGAAGCACTCACAAAACCCCTCCCCCGGCCTACATAGTCTAGTGCAGCCCGCCCCCCACCAAAGGGCTACCAGAAGCTCACTGTCTACTTCCCTTCCTGTTCCCCGCGGCAGGACCTCCATATGTCAATGCTCCTTTTTCTATTGGGCCCCCCCTCTGGGTGAATGAGCTACCCCCGGCTATCACCTCTGAAATGCGGCTAGGACCGTACAAGTCCTTACTCAGCTCTGCACTCCTCACCCAGTCCACCTGTGACTGTGACTAACCTACTCCCAACTTATGCTCCCTCACAGCTACCCTGTTTCTATAGCTCACCTACTGGGTGACCTCACTGCATATGATGATTAATTCCTTAGATTTCTTTCTCTTGTCTGTAAATTATAATGACTCAGGATCTGTTTTAATACCCCTTGAAGCTGTAACTTGCCTATTGTATAGTTGGTGGTCTGTCTGTTGTTTGCTGTGTATGTGAATTTCTGACATGGAGCCTTTGCAAAGGAGTCTATGACTTAAAGATTTGTAATTCCGAGCCCTTCAATAAATAAAAATAAAAAATAAATAGGTCATGGTCCCGTATGCACGGCTGGACCCTGCTGACACTCATAGTGGAAGACCTGTGCAGCAAATTGGGACCATACAGGGTCATCCATTTTTTTTTGCCATCCCCACATACTGAAAAAAAAATAAAATAAAAAAAAATAAAAACTGCTGTGGTTTTATTCACTCACTCCAGGACCTGAAGTTATTTTTGGTGAGGCGCGTTATCCCTTTATTGGTAAGGGAAATGCTTATATGCCTTTCTTTCCCTTCCTTTCAAGCAGAAAGTGCTGCTTATGCTCCTAATGGAAGGGACAGCTCTGGTATTCATTGCTCCCTACTGATCCACACATATTCAGTTCCACATACCGCAGAAATTGGTTGGGAAACTACTCCTTTCCTGCCCTTATGAGAGGGCCTACTATCATGAGAGTAATATGTTGTTGATCCATTAGGACCCTAACTTGACTCACAGTCCTGCATGGCTCTTGAGAATGTAGCCATGGATAGACTTGGAGTTTCCTAACCAGTAGTTGCCGTCTGGAAGGCAACCAGAAAATTTCCCACTAGAACCACTTTTTTTTTTTTTTTTGCTATGACATTGAAGCACTTTTCCTTGTGGACTGCTTCTCACCATTTAGATTAGTTTACTTGTACAGTAAACCAAAGTCTGCAGTAACCTTCTACGCTTATCAGAGGCAGGCTGCTAAAGTGCAATTGGCTGTTGTTCTGACTTTCCATGTGTCTATTGAAAGTCATATGGTTGCCCGGCTGATGGGGGCCTGTATGTTTCAGAGAAGCCTTTAATATTAGAAAGCTTCCGATTTGTACCCCAGTTCTAGCTCACGGCCTAAATTGGAGAAACTTACTTTGGCTTCGTTTGAGGCAGCTGTGACTAGAGGTTTCGGCCTCCTTTCTTGGAGAGAGTTCCTTTTTTTTTTTTTTTTTTTTGCCATTTCTTCTATTCGAAGAATGTCACAGCTTCAAGCTCACATATGAGCCTCCTCATTTGCATTTTGCACAAAGACTGGGGATCTTTGCATACTTGCCCTGAGATTTTGCTATTGATATATAAAATACTCAGGTATTCCATACATCATACGACTGACTCCAAAGAGTCCTCACAGCTGTTTTCAGCTACTCTTGGGAACCGGGGTACTTCCATCTCTGACCTGTGCCTGCCCAGATGGCTGGTCAACTGTATTATTTTCAGATACAAGTGGTATGGTGACCAACTTCCTACTGTAGTTGTTCGTGATCATTCCCTCGAAGGCATGGCCATCTCTGTGGCCTGTTTTCAACATGTATCTGCTGCATGGATATGTGCAGATAACACCTGAGTACTGTCCATACTTTCACTAAACAATACAGTCTGGACGTTGCATTCTGAAAAAGGGGTTGGCTTTGGTCTGGCAGTTCTTCAAGGCCTCCTTCCACAGGCCTGTAGCCTCCAGCCAACCAGAATGTTAATAGTCAGTAGTGCTTGGTACTCATTCCGTAGGTGTGGCCTGATGCAAGAGATATCCTCAAAGAAAATAGAACAGTTGTGTACTTATAGTATTTATCTTATTTATTTATTTGTACATCGGTTTACAACCTTTGAGCCAGAGGCACATTTCCAAAGTACCTCGTCACATTGAGGACAGACCAAAATAAATTTAGGTTACAGCATATAAGTTACATACTTAGAGTTACACAGAATGGTTTCATACATTTATACAATTTAGTAAACATTACAATGATACGGCTGGGCACATGCTGGTAATAACAGAGGCAATAAGCTATGGGGGAGAAGTTGTGGGGGTGGGTGAGTTGGAGTGCTGCCCATGGGGCGTTGTCAAGTGTGGAGAGATCAAGGCCCCATTTAGTAACAGTAGATCTTTGAGAGAATCTCTTTCATCAGGCCATGCTGATCTATCCTCCACCCCACTAGGGATCTACAGCTTTGTAAATGCTGTCTCCTTCTCTATAAAGACTTATCAGATGTCTACATGCTGGTTTTTCTGCCTAACTTGTTCTGCAGCGCCATGCATTCTCACCTAGTTCCTTGAAGAGAGGTCCTAGGGATCTGCAGCACTGTACATGCTTTCTCCTTCTCCATGAGGGTTTATCCAATGTTTTCATGCTGGGTTTTCTGCCTCCTTTGTTCGGCAGAGCCATGAATTTTCTCCTGGTTCCCTGAGGGGAGGTCCTCCAAGCAAGATCTCCAGTAGGGAACTGAGGAGGGAAGGGGTCTCCCCCATTTATGTAGGGAGAGGCAACATAGGACATTGCCGTGGGCAGTCCCTACTGGACTGCTTGCAAAAGTTTCCATGTGGTCCTAGAGCCTGGCATCTATATGTTCCATAGATGTGGCCTGATGAAGGAGATTCTTTCGCAGAGCTACTGTTACAGTAAGTGCATAACTGTTCTTTATTGCACAAAAGCAAAAAAAAGTATACATTAAAAAATGCAGTCTCCAAGGGCCAGCATGTTAGCGCAGTGGTAGCACACATGCTTGCAAAACTAGTAACCTGGGTTAAGGAATAAGCCTGGATCACATGGTGCCAGCCAGAAGAGGAGGAGTTTGTGTCCCACAGGATGCTGTCCCCTTGGGGGAGGGATACCAGCTCCCGCTGCAATTCTTTTTATCTCCCCCCCCCCCGCTCCAGAAAAATGCAACTTGAACCTAAGTCACCTTTTCAGGGATGATCCGGGCCAGTTATTACAATAAATTTACAAATGCAATCTCAGAAAATAAGATCGACCATAGGTGGCAGTGCTGCGGATCTGATCACATGGGAGGCAAGACCCAGAGCTGGCATGATGACACTCTTGCCATGCACATCTAGGCCTTGACATCCTAGTGCAGCAGCAGCTTAGGGTGAAGGTAAAAACAAGTGGAAAAAGCCCTTGTCACAGCTGGATGATACCAGCTCCTCCTGCAGGCTGCACATCACTGACCACTGCTTGAAGCTGGTTTAGGGGACATTCAGAGGGGCTTGAAGAATCCCTCTGAGCCAGAGGGGCACATGAGGAAGGAGCTGGGTCCTGGAGAAAATGGGTGATTTAGCTGGAGGGCAGCTGGCAGGTGGGAGATGGCTCAAAAGCTCACATGGCCCATAGAGTGGCAGCACATATGCGGTCCCTCTGCTGGGGAGAAAAGCTTCACCGTAAAAGTTCATCGCAGGAGCTTGAGTTAATTTTTGGATACAGGGGAGTACAGAGCTCCAAATAGTTCATCAAAACCATTACACCTTCACTACGGCATCCTGTCAGATCTTCATCAAGAGTATCTCTTGCATGAGGCCACATCTGTGGAACTATAGCAGCCAGGCACTAGGACCACACAGAAACTTTTCTAGTTAGCAGCCTACAAGGGGCTTCCCACACCGATGTCGGGCAACTTCGCTCCTCCCATATAAACGTGGGTGGCCCCGAGCCCTCCTCAGTTCTTTTCCCACTATCGACCATTGCACATCAGACTCCACAGAGACACTGCTGCTTCAGTCGACAGCCAAATCTTTGATTTCTTTATTTTCTTCATAAATCACTTTATGTTTAATGCACTTTTCACTTCATTTATTCTGAGGAACTGTGCCTCAGTTCGCTGGGTTTGTCGGTGCCATCTCTCCTGTTTTTTCCGAGAGCAGTGGGTTTACCTGGGCCTACAGCTGTTAGGCCCACCATCTCTGCCTCCGTGTGACTAGACTCTGACGTCCCACATTGCGGGTTGTCCCACGGAAGAGCAGACTTCGAGGGTGGTGCTCCACTGTGTTACCGATCATTCCTCAGGCTCCCCAGGACCTCGGGGACCAGACAGACTGTTTCAAGCCTTCTCTCTCCCTGGATGGGGGATTCCCCGTCATTTCTCTGATCGCCACTCCTGTCAGCGTCAACCACAGCTGTGTCATCGTCTGCCTTGGCGGTGACGCCTCTTGCCATCCAGTACATTTCTCCCACAAGGTATGGCTCTGGCAGTGAGTTCCACTGGACCGCTTATGTCCAGCGATGGCCTAACGACATCAGAGCTATAATTGACATTGTTAATTCTGCAGCTCAGACCTCAGACCCTACAGGTCAGCTTCCACAGTGACTTTCGCCAGGCTTTGTACTGCCGGCGATCACCCGTTGACGCCGGGGTTCCGGTCTCCCCCACGCGGGCCACCACTGCCACTCTCTTCTGCCTGGTCTCGGCTGTGGGCTGCACTGGACCTCTCATGGCCAGTGTAGCTGTTGCTTTTGGGGCTCTAGTCACCCCCATGGCCATCACGAGGCACTCTGCCATGCAGGCCGCCTGCTCTGCTTCCAGCCCTCAGGACACCCCACTATACACAGGGCCGGCATGGGCAGTGTGAGCTCCACTGGACCTTTTTCGACTGGTGTGAGCCCATCAACACCAAGGCTTTAGTCACCCCTGCCACCATTGTTGTTTCCTGCCACCTGGACCACTCTTCCCACTGGGTCAGATTTGGCAGTTCACTACACTGGACCGCACTTGGCATCCTTACTCCAGGCATCCCAGTTGATGTAGTATGGCACCCGCTGCTATGCGGCCTGCCGTCGACGACTCCTGCCTTCCTGTCCTCCCCTCACTCAGGACTGGTGTTCGCAGTGAGTTCCACCGGGCCTTTTGTGGCCGGCGATAATTCATCTGACATCAGGGATTCTATCTCCCCCATCGACATCGTGATGTGGTCCGTCATCGTCGCCTCTTGCCACAGAACATATGGTGACGCCAGCCTATCGGCATCAGGGCTTTGGGCAACCCCGTCAATATCCCAAGGCACTCTTTCTATGTGATCCACCTTTACACAGTCCCCTCCTCATTTGTGGAGATGTACCACAGCTCCTTGAATCTTCTCCTCCTCCTCCACCAGGCATGACACCACCGGGGGTGACCTTTCAGGCCAGTTCCCCCCACTATTGGATGTTACATCACCGAGCCTGATGTAATCTCGGGCATCAATGTCCTTGTCATCTTCCACAAAAAACACGTCAGTGGATTCAGCAACATACTATTTGCCTCTGTTTATAATAGAAAGGGGAGAAGAAGAGAAGCTACAGAGGGCCTGTCTGAGAACTCTGGCCTCACCATTGCTACCATGAGTGCAGCCCCATGTTATATATTTTGGGGTTGCCTCAGGAAGCCCCATTTCATCCCTAGGATGAAGTCCCTTCCAGCTGTCTTGGGCTTGGCAGATGAGGTCTATATGGCCTGTACCAGAGGAGGCTGCTTGACTGCCTGGCACAGGCCCAGCCTGACATCTGCCCTGCTCAGAAAGGCAGATGAGCTGTGCCAGGCCCCCTGCAGTGTGCCCCTTTTTGCAAGTTACCCTGAGGGGGGTTCCATTAAGATAAGGCAGCTCATTCGTGCTATAAGGTGCCTCAGTGTTTCACTTCTCTCTTTCCAGGTACAGGGTCGAGAACCTGGACCTCTGGGGATAGAGTGCTTTCAATTATGACATACTGGGCCCCCAGCAAAGTTAGTATCAGGCCCATATGGCCCAGTATCAGCATGCCCTCCAGGGGAAAAGGGCTGCAGATGGCATCTGTCTTGCCACAGCCTTCTTGAGTGTGAGTGCCAGGCTTTGCTAGTAATGCACAGCAATCCATCGTGAGTGCCCTCTTCTAAGGACACAGGCCCTTTAGGGCTAAGGTGCCGGACAGTTATGGGCAAGACCTCAAGATCAGTATAGCCCAGAAGTAGGCAAAGGGAGCTATGTCCCATGGTTGCCATTAGGCCTGGGTCAGGGATCCCCTTTGCCCATCCTCTGGATCAGTGGCGGAAAGTTCCACAAGATGTGTGTGCATGGCAGCCAAAAGTTCAAGCTGCAATCAAGGCTTTCTGAGGTTGTCTCCCCTGACCTTCCTCTGTTCCTCCCCCGCAGACCAGTGCTTCTGATGGAAGTGCCCAGACATTGGCTGGAGGGGGCCTTAGAACCAGTTCCATGGGAACAGAGTTCTACTCTCATTTCCTTCTTGTCCCAAAACCCACAAGGGACTTTTGGCAATTTCTGTACATGCACCCTGGAAATACAGGACGCTTACCTCCATATCAGGGTGTGTGCCGGATTTGTGGACCCCATAGTAAGTACCTCCGGTTTCTGTTCTGGGGGCACATTACCAGTTCAGGGTATTACTCTTTGGCTTGTCACTTGCACCGCAGGTATTCTTTAAATGCTTGGCAGTTGTGACAGCCACTCCCTGAAGAGAAGGGTTGTAAGTCCTCCTTCATCTGGATGACTGGTCACTCAAATCGCAGTCCAGGGAACCACTGCTCCAGACCATAGTGTAGACCAAGCATTTGTTCCATGCCCTGTGGTCACGGTCAATCTGCCCAAGTGGATCTTGACCACTTGGCAGTATCTACAGTGCATAGGGGCCCTACTGGACACAGCTCAGGGCTTTGCTTTATTACCGCAAAACTGGGCAGCTCGCCTGCAGGCTCAGGCCCAGCTGCCTTACAGCAGCAGATATGTCCGGCCAGACCCTCCATGAGGTTCTTAGGCCTGCTGGTTGCAGCTGTCGTCATGGTATCCCTTGCCAATCTGCATGTGACAGGGTTGAATAAGACCTTGTCCCGTTTGTTATGTATAAAGAATTATTATGTAGAAAGAGTTAAACACAAGGATCTGTTTTATCCTCTTCTGTCTAACTGTGCAGTCAAATTTTCTTGTGACACCTAGGAACTGACCACTCTTGACGGTCTCACTATCACACCCCTTCCCGCTATCCCTCTACCTTCCTTTGCTGTTTCTATCTTTTCCCCCTTATGTATCTGAAGTTATAAAATATGTGTGAATCTTTGTGAAACCGGGATCCCTTGGTCTGAAAATGTGTATGGGTTTATTGTTGAAATGGTTGCAAAAAGCTATTTGGAGCTCAAGAGGTTAACCTGAGATGCTGGTTTGCAAACTCTTTGCAGAACTGTGAACAGACAGCCAGTTCTGGGACATCATGTACTGTTTTGTTGCACCTGCAGTGAAGGAAACTGACAAGAACATTTGCTGAAAAACAGTATGTCTTCTTAACGAGTTCCCAGACAGAGACTTAGAAAAAGAGCAGCAATGCTTTTGCTAGAGAAAGAGAGCAAGACTGAAACTTGAAATTAGAGATATTCTCAGATGAAGGACTTTGCTTTCTGTGTTTGTACAGCCTTTGTAAATAGTTATACTGAACAATTTTATTTTTTATTTTACTGTTATTGGAAAAAAATAAAATGCTACTTGTAAATTTTATACCTGCTCCTAGACTTTCTGTCATGTGCCTCGATGACACATGGTGTGAGAAGTGGGATTTATTTATTTATTTTATTTATTTCGTTTTTGTTGACCGGGTAAGTGCACTAGACAAATCATGCCTATTTTCAGGCACGACCCGGGGGAGTGGGATACGGATGAATGCCAACTGACCTTGAACCACATTAAGCTGTTGGTGGTATTTTTAGTGAATGAGGGAAATTTGGCCAGGACACTGGGGAAATTCCCCTACTCTTTTCGATAAGTGCCATGGGATCTTTAACATCCACCTGAACTACCACCAATCCAGGCAGATGGGACCTTGGTTTAACATCTCATCCGAAAGACGGCACCTCAGAAGTGCAGCACCCCCTCTCATGCTGCACTACAGCATCAGTACTGGGATATTAACCCAAGTGCCAGATGCAGGAACTGAACCCTCAGCCCTCTGATCTCCGGGCCTCAGAGGCGAGTGTGCTACCTACTGAGCCACTGACACATTTACACTGAGCATACTGTAAGCCAGGAGTTTTGTGCTTGGGTAGTAGACCTGGTACCAGGGAAACATAGCAGACAGGTATGGATTCTTCAGCAGCAGAGAAAAGAAGAGATGCGGTGACAGGAGCAGCAGAGAAGAGATGCAATGACTGGAGCAGTGATGGCTGGATGCCTTGCAAGCTATCAAAGCTGGATGATCTGGCACAGGTCCAGCTAAGCAACAAAACACCAACAACTTAAAAGACCTTAAACTTACAGAGCTGTGTCCTTCGGATGATACTGAAGCATACCTGACAACTTTTGTAAGGGTTGCCGCAGCCTGCCAGTGGCCAAAGCAGCAGTGGGCAGTCAGACTGGTAACTTACCCGACAGGTAAATCCCAACTTGCTTACAGCAGTATGGACACTGCACAGTCTGAAAACTATGACCTGGTGAAAAGAGAAATCCTGAAAAGGTATGACATCTCAGGAGAGACATACAGTCAAAGATTCCGGTCCCAGAAGTATAACTCCGTCGACAATCCTCGAAAAGTCTTCACTCATCTCAGAGAACTCCTTATTAAATGGCTCCAACCAGAAGGCAAAACAGTTACACAGATCATCGAAACATTTGTATTGGAGCAGTTCATCAACAGCTTACCCATAGACGTACAGCTTTGGGTAAAAGAACACTGGTCAGAAAGTGGGGAAAAGGTTGTTTCTTTGGCTGAAGACTACCAAATGGCCAGACAGATGCCACATCAGCGAGATAACAGCCAAGCACCAGTAAGACCCTATTTTTTCCCATTTAAACTCCCAAGTCTGATAAGAACTTTGGTGGGGGTACAACTTTTTTTGCTCCCACCCCGCACACTGGTCGGTCCCTCTTTCGTGACCCACATGGACCAATTTGAAAGGGTTGCTGCAGCTTGCAAGTGACCAAAGCAGCAAAGGGCAGTCAGGCTGGTACCTTACCTGACAGGTAAAGCCCAACTTGCCTACAACAATATGGACACTGCACTGTCCGAAAACTATGACCTTGTGAAAAGAGCAATCCTGAAAATATACAACATCTCAGGAGAGACCTACAGGCAAAGATTCTGGTTCCTGAAGTACAACTCAGTTGACAGTCCTCAAGAAGCCTTCACCAACTCAGAGAACTTCTTAGTAAAGGGCTCCAGCCAGAGGACAAAACAGTCCCAAAGATCATTGGCGCATTTGCAATGGAGTGATTCAGCAACATCCTGTATACAGATGTACATCTTTGGGTAGAAGAACACCAACCAGAAAATGGGGAAAAGGCCGTTTCTTTGGCGGAGGACTATTAGATGGCCAGACAGCCCATGCAGCGGTGAAGTAACCACCAAAGACCAGTAAGATCCATTTTTTCCCCACTCTGACTCCAAATTGGATAAAAACTGTGGTGGGGTAACAAAGCTGCACTCAGTTTGCTATAACTGTAACAAGCCAGGCCATATCACAAGAAACTGCCTTAAAAATAAGGAGGGTACCACTGCAGCATACTTGACCTTAGCAAATTGGGGCAAGTATTTAACAGATGTCAAGGTGGGATATCAGACTGTAAAGGGACTTATTAAGGAAGTAGACAGAGACCCTAGTGCATGATGAAGTGCTGGGAAAACACTATGTAAAAGGACCAGGTACTGGTGTCATCTGCATCCACGGGGACATGCAGTACTATCCCACCACACAAGTGACACTGGATATTAACGGGGTGTCGCACCAAATGAAAGTGGGGGTAGTACCCACGTTACCTGTGATTGTTGGAAATGACTTTCCAGGATTTACTGCATTAATCTCAGAGGAACTGAAACCTGCAGTTTCAGCAGCAGTGGTAAAAGAGCACAGGCAAAGAAAATCTCAGATGGTGGAGGCACTTTTCTTTTCAGTGACTTTGATGCAGACTTGTATGAACCCAGCTCCAAGATCTGGAAAGTCCAGGAAAGATAGAAGACACCTGAAACAACCGTGGCAACAGAAAACTGATGGGCATAAGGGGTTAAAATATGAAAATGCTGAAACTAGACTGATAACTGATTGTGATTTGTTTTAGAGCAAACTGATGATGCTTCTCTCCAAGGTTATTTTAAGCAGCTGGGGTGAAACCAAAACAGGACGAACCAATGTTTAAAAAAAATGTAATGGGTTACTGTACTGAGTTTATGTTAAACCTCAGACACAGGAAGAGATAAAACAATTGGTTATACCACAAAAGTATAGAACTGAGTTGTTATAGACAGCACATGATAGTCCTATGGCTGGTCACTCAGGGAGGAATCGCCCCTTTGCCAGATTGCTGTACAGATTTTACTGGCCTGGAATTCATGAAGATGTTGCTACCTATTGCAGTTCTTGTGCTGAATGTCAGAAAGTAGCCCCAGTGACTAAAATAGATAAGGTGTCCCTGGTGCCCCTAACCTTGATAGATGTGCCTTTTGAGAGAATTGCAGTGGATGTTGTTGGCCCCTTAGACAAAAGTAAAAAGAGTAATTGGTTCATTCTGGTAGTACAGTATGTGGCTATGCTACTCGATACCCAGAGGCAGTTCTAGTGCATACTGTCGCAGCCCCAAGAGTGCAGTGGAGCTAACCAAAATATTCAGCAGTATGACATCTCAGGAGAGACATACCTAAAGAAATTATTACTGATCAGAGTAGTAATTTTGGTGCTGCATTACTGAAGGAGCCATATGGACTAGTAGGTATCACTGCCATAAGAACCTCCCCTTATCACCCTCAGACAGACGGTCTTGTTGAGCGTTTTAATCAAACCCTAAAACACATGTTAAAGAGGTTTGTAAAAGGGGAAGGGAAAGATTGGGACCAATATTTGCCTTACCTGCTTTTTGCTTACAAAGAAGTGCCACAAGTCTCAACAGGCTTTTTACCATTTGAAATGCTGTATGATAGACAACCTAGAGGGCCACTCAATATAATGAGAGAAACATGTGAAGATAACACCACTCAAAAAAAACATGCCATTACATCTTAAAGAGAACACAATTGTACATACCCCAAAAATGCAAAGCATCATGAGAAACACATGCAAATCCCCATGAGAGAATTTGGACTAGCTCAACTTTAAGCGGAATTGCATGGTGCCAGAAGGCCTCACAGTGCAATCAGCAAAGGCTAAGAACAGCAGACACATACATGTGTTTCGTCCTCACTTGGATTCATCAGTGTGCCATAGCTGTGTCTTAGCCCAAGGAGAGGGAGCCAGCCACACCTTAAGGGGGATGTTATTTGTTTGGGTCATGGGGGGCCCACAATAGAGAAGGAAAAGAACTACAGAGAACCCCAGAGACATCTTATATGTGTGCCTTGAGAGTGAAACTGGCAAAATAAGTTGAAATTGCCCATAGTAATTAGGAAGAGGCCCCAAACCAGCAGAAGGCGTATTATGAACATGAGGTAAAAGAAAAAAGATTTTGAGCCAGGTGAAAAGGTCTTGCTACTGTAATAAACAAATCAGCCAGCCTGGGAGTGGGTCTCAGGGTGGTAGCCTGGGTAAAACACTGGTTGGTCAATAGGACACATCGGGTAATAGTAAATGGAGTCCGCAGTGAAGAAAGGGGGGTTACTAGTGGGGTACCCCAGGGTTCAGTACTGGGGCCGGTCCTTTAATGTCTTTATAAGTGACATTGCAGAGGGACTGGAGGAAAGTATGTCTCTTTGCAGATGACACAAAGATCTGCAACAGGGTTGATACGCAAGGTGGGGTGGAAAGGATGAAAAGGGAATTGGCAAGGTTGGAAGAGTGGTCAAATGTATGGCAGCTTAGATTCAATGCAAAGAAGTGCAAAGTAATGCACCTGGGAAACAAAAACCCAGGGGAAGAGTACAGAATGGGGGGTGAGATACTGACAACAACAAAAATGGAAAGAGACCTGGGGGTAGTCATATCAGATGACCTAAAGGTGGGCCAGCAATGTGAGAAGGCAGTAAGGAGGGCTGGGGGGGATACTGGGATGCATAGGGAGAGGCATCACTAGTAGAAAGCAGGAAGTAGTTGGCCCTTTGTACAGACAGTTGGTAAGACCACATCTGGAGTACTGTGTACAGTTCTGGAGACCCCATCTCTGCAAAGACATAGACAAGGTGGAGGCTGTCCAGAGGAGGGCAACCAAAATGATGCAGGGTCTGCATCAGAAGACATATGAAGAAAGACCAAAGGAACTTAAGATGTATAGCCTCGAGGAAAGGAGGGAGAGGGGCACATGATAGAAACTTTCAAATACCTCAAGGGAATCAACAAAGTCCAAGAGGGTAGCATCTTTCAGAAAAAGAGATGTGCAAGAACAAGGGGGCACAATTTGAAGATAGAGGGGGTACGGCTCAGAGGTAATGTGAGGAAGTATTTTCACAGAGAGGGTTGTGGATACATGGAACAGCCTTCCTGAGGAGGTTGTAGAGTCAAAAACAGTGGGGAAATTCAAGAATGCATGGGACAGACATAAGGCAATTCTAGTGGGGGGTAGGAGAAAGTAGGCTGTTGGTTAACTAGGATCTGCAGCTTATCCGTTAGGTAGGGAAATGGGCAGACTAGGTGGGCCAAGCGGTCCTTATCTGCTGTCAAATTCTATGTTCTATGTACTGTTACCCACTACAGAAAATAAACTGTTAATGAAGTGGCAAAGTCCTTATAAAGTGCTTAGACATACTGGCACAGTTAACTATGAGATTGAGACCCCTGATAGGAAAAATCCTACCAAGGTATACTGTGCTAACCTCCTTAAGAAATGGGTTAAAAAAAACACCAAAGACTGCTTTGTTAGTTTTACCAGAAACTTCTACTGAAGATAATGATATAGCTTATGACATACTGGAACAAACTGTAACTGCTGATGCTGTAAAGGTGAATGTTTCCTTAACCTCCGAACAAACAGCAGAAATTCGTAACTTACTAAACACATTTAACAGTACTTTTACCACAGTGCCAGGCCGAGCAAAAGGGGCTGTGCATGTAATAGTGTCAGGGAATGCTCACCCTGTTAGACAAAAGACATACAAATTACCTGAGTGGTTACGAGCAGACGTGATTAAGGAAATGCAAAACATGAAAGAGTTGGGTATCATAGAAGAATCAAAAAGTGCTTGGCCATCACGAATGGTGATTGTAAATAAAAAAAAAAAGAGGGGTGTGTAAGAATCTGCCTTGATTTTAGGAAACTTAATCAAGTGTCCGAATTTGACAGCTATCCTATGCCAATGATAGATGATTTGGTGGACAAATCGGGACGTGCCAAGTAAATCAGTACCCTTGATCTCACTAAGGTTACTAGCAGATTCCCCTAGCTAAAGAATCCAGAGACACAACTGCATTTACCACTCCTGTTGGAGTCTGTCAGTTCACCACCATGCCTTTTGGTTTACATGGCGCACCCGCTACATTCCAGTGGTACGTGGATGTAATTTTTTAGCTACTCACATTGCTTATTGTACTGCTTACCTGGATGATGTCATAGTGTACAGTACAGACTGGAAAAGCCACCTGGAACACTTATGATCATTTATCCAAGCTATCAGACATCCAGGTCTGATCATTAATCCTATCAAGTGTGCATTGGGCATGCAGGAAACCAGATATTTGGGCTATGTGTTGGGAAATGGAGACGTTAAGCCAGAAATTTCTAAAATAGAAGCTGTAACTAATAGCCCTGTCCCTAAAACAAAGAAACATGTCAGGTCATTTTTAGGACTGGCTGGTTATTATCTGAGATTTGTTCCCAACTTTGCTGAGTTAGCTTCTCCCCTCACTGAACTCACGAAAACACGGTACCCAAATTATGTGAAGTGGACCCCAGAGTGTGATGAAGCTTTTCGGGCCATCAAGGCTGCATTATATTCAGCCCCTGCTTTAAGAAGCCCAGACTTTGAGAAACAGTTTTTGCTACTGATAGATGCATCAGAGGTAGGCCTAGGTGCAGTTTTGAATCAAAATGTAGATGGGAAGGAACACCCCATTCTGTATATCAGTAGGAAGTTGCATGGCAGAGAAAAAAGGTACTCCAGCATTGAAAAGGAATGCTTTGCAGCAAAGTGGGCAATTGAGTCCCTTAAGTTTCATTTGGTAGGAGATGACTTTGTACTTCTAACCAATCATAATCCTCTCTGTTGGCTTAACCAAATGAAGGATAAAAATTCCAGAATCACAAGGTGGTACCTGGTACTATAGCCATTTAAATTCAAGGTGATCCACAAATCTGGAAAAGAGAATGTCAGTGCTGATTTTCTGTCAAGATGTGGATCAGGAATTGAGAATTCCGAAGGTTGAAACAAAAAATGTGTGAGTTTAAACTGCACTGCTTGCTGTACTAGTTGCTCTGGAGAAAAGGGATACTGCACATGCTGAAAACTATAAAGATTATAAGCTAATAATAAAGGAGACTTTAAAGAAAGTTTTGGAAACATTTTTTTTTTTTAACAGGTTCCCTCTTAAAGAGGGAAGTATGTAACAGGGTTGAATAAGACCTTGTCCCATTTTTTATGTAGAAAGAGTTAAATGTAAGGATCTGTTTTATCCTCTTTTGTTCTGTCTCTTGTCTGTCTGACTGCACAGTCAAATTTTCTGGTGAGACCTAGAAACTGGCCACTCCGGTCTCACTATTTCCACCTCCCCCCCCATCTCTCTGCCTTCACTTGCTGTTTCCATCTTTTCCTCCCCCTTGCGTATCTGAAGTTATAAAATATGTGTAAATCTTTGTGTGAAACTGAGATCCCTTGGTTTGAAAATATATTTGGTTATATTGTTGAAATGATTGCAAAAAGCTATTTGAAGCTCAAGGGGGTAAACCTGAGATGCTGGTTTGCAAACTCTTTGCAGAGCTGTGAACAGGAGGTCTGTTCTGGAACACCATGTACTGTTTTGTTGCACCTGCAGTGAAGGAAACTGACAAGAACATTTGCTGAAAAACAAGATGTCTTCTTAACGAGTTCCCAGACAGAGACTTATAAAAAGAGCAACAATGCTTTTGTGAGAGAGAGAGGGACTGAAACTTCACATTTTAGATATTCTCAGGCAAAGAACTTTGTTTTTTGTTTGTACTGCCTTTGTAAATAGTTATACTGAACAATTTTGTTTTTTATTTTACTGTTATTAGAAAAACGTAAAATGCTACTTGTGAATTTTATACCTGCCCTGTTCTTTCTCTGCCTCCTGACCTGTGCCTCAATGACACTGCACCCGTGGATCCGCCAGTGAACATTAAGGGTCCAATGGGATCAGTGACCTAGACTGGCAAGTACTAGTCCCCTCTCCGGTCAAAGAGGTGCTATTATGGTGGATGGAACCCAGCAACCTATTAAAAGAGGTTCTCATCCTCATTCCCACCAACCCCCCGCAGATCCTCTCCACAGATGCTTCTTGGTTTGGCTGAGGCCAGGGCTCATCTGGGGCCTCATCAAACTCAAGAAATTTGGACTACAGTGGAGGCTGCTTCCACATACACGTCCTAGAGATGAGGGCCGCCCTGTATGCTTTGCAAGCCCTCCAGACCCATCTCTCCAGGGGCCTTCCACTGCGGCAGATGGACATTTTCAGTGTAGTGAACACTACATTAGTAAACAAGGTGACCCATTCATACCTTCTGCGTCAGTAAGGGTGTGGTACTGGGCACGAGAACACGGTCTAGAACAGTCAGCTGTCCATGTTCCAGACATCCAAAATATCCTGGTGGACAGGCTAAGCCTGTTGCAGTCTCAGATGCACAAGTGAGAGCTGCTGGCCTCGGTTCTAAAAGACCTGTTCAACAGGTGGAGTCATCCAGAGTTGGACCTTTTGGCATCCCCACCCAATGCAAAACTGCCGCATTTCCGCTCGCTTGCTCCAGGGCCTGGAGTTTTCTGGCAAGACGCGTTGTCTCTTTCTTGGAAAGGAAGGTTTCTCTATGCCTTCCTTCCTGCTGATCAAGCTACCATTGGAAGGAGGCCACTCTGATCCCTATTGCCTCCTTCTGGACTCATCAAATCTGGTTCCTCTTACTGCAGCAATGGGCGGTGGAACCTCCAGTACCCCTACCCCTGTGCCAAGGCTTGGTATCACAGGAGCAAGGCACCCTGTACATCTGGACCTTAAGTGTCTGCACCTCCATGCCTGGCTCCCGAGGACATAGCTGTGGCTAGATTTGGGGGTGTCCTGGGAGGTGACACTAATGTCCTGGTGGCTGCTAGGAAGCCTTCCACCAGGACCACGTGTTCCATGAAGTGGAAGCGCTTTGCTCTGTGGGTGGCTTCCCATAATTCTGGATCCTTTCACTTGTCCAGTGAATCAGCTTCTGGAGTAATTGCTTTCCCTCTCAGATTCTGATCTGCAATACTCCTCCATTAAGGCCCACCTGGCTGCCATTTCAGCTTTCCATATGCCCATTGATGACTATACAGTGGCACAACTGGAGGTGTCCCATACATTTTTGAGAGGCATTCTTCATCTGGCGCCTCTCATCTGCAATCCAATCCTGCCTTGGGACTTGAATTTTGTGTTAGAGGAACTTACTTTAGCTCCTTTTGAGCCAACCACAACATGCGAGCTATGCTTTCTGTCATGGAAAGCATTATTTTTTAGTTGCCGTAACTTCTGCTTGGAGGATTTTCGAGCTTCAGGCTGTGTGAGCCTCCTTATTTGATTTTCCACAAAGACAGGGTGTCTCTACGTACGAATCCTAAGTTTCTTCTAAAGGTGATGTCGCCTACCTGTTTGAGCCTGCCAATCCAGGGGAAGCATTGCTCTACACCTTAGAGGTGCATAGAATTCTGTGTTACTATACACACCGTACAAAGGACTGCAGAAAGTCCTCACAACTGTTTATTTCTTTCGCTCCTGCAAAAGAGGGTGTATTGGTTTCTAAACAGTGCCTGTCCAAATGGTTAGCTAACTATATTACCTTCTGCTACAGGAAGTACGGTAAGGAACTTCCTGGTGTTGTTCATGGCCACTCAGCCAGAGGCATAGCCACCTCTGTTGCTTGTTTTAGGAATGTGCCAGCTGCAGAGATCTGTGCTTCTGCAACTTGGAGTACAGTCCACTCTTTCACTAAACACCACAGCCTGGACATTGCCTCTAGAAGAAGGGCAGGCTCCAACCTGGCTGTGCTTCAAGGTCTTCTGTCTTAGACCTATAGCCTCCAGCCACCCAAACTGGTTTTCTGTCAGAACTGCTTGGGACTTGTTCCATAGGTATGGCCGGATGCAAGAGATAACCTCTGATGAAGATAGTACAGTTATGTAACAACTTACCATAACAGTAGATCTTTGAGAGCATCTCTTGTATCAGGCCATGACATCCCACCCTTTGTCCCCCTTGGCCTTAGGGCTTCTCTGTCTCTGTCTGTCTCCAGGATGGTGCACTTTCTGTTTCACCTTACTTCATTGTGGGAACATCTGGCTCTCCTTCTGTTCCTAACATAGAAACAGAATTTGACGACAGATAAGGACTGCTTGGCCCACCTAGTCTGCCCATTTCCTACCTAACAGATAAGCTGCAGATCCTAGTTAACCAACAGCCTACTTCTTCCTACCCCCCACTAGGACTGCCTTATGTCTGTCCCATGCATTCTTGAATTCCCCCACAGTTCTTGACTCCACAACCTCCTCAGCAACTCTGTTACATGCATCCACAACCGTCTCCATGAAAAAATACTTCCTCACATTACCTCTGAGCCGTCCCCCCTCTGTTTTCAAATTGTGCCCCCTTGTTCTTGCACATCTCTTTTTCTGAAAGATACTACCCTCTTGGACTTTGTTGACTCTCTTGAGGTACTTGAAAGTTTCTATCATGTCCCCCCTCTCCCTTCTTTCCTCAAGGGTATACATATTAAGCTCCTTTAGTGTCTCTTCATATGTCTTCTGGTGCAGACCCTGCACCATTTTGATTGCCCTCCTCTGGACAGCCTCCACTCTGTCTATGTCTTTGCAGAGATGGGGTCTCCAGAACTGCACACAGCACTCCAGATGGGGTCTCACCATCTGTCTGTACAGAGGGATAACAACTTCCTGTTTTCTATTGTTGATGCCTCTCCCTGTGCAGCCCAGTATCCCCCCAGCCTTCCTTACTGCCTTCTCACATTGCTTGCCCACCTTTAGGTCATCTGATATGACTACCCCCAGGTCTCTTTCCATTTTTGTTGTTGTCAGTATCTCACCCCCCATTCTGTACTCTTCCCCTGGGTTTTTGTTTCCCAGGTGCATTATCTTGCACTTCTTTGCATTGAATCTAAGCTGCCATACATTTGACCATTCCTCCAACCTTGCCAAGTCCCTTCTCATCCTTTCCACTCCATCTTGTGTATCAACCCGGTTGCAGATCTTTGTGTCATCTGCAAAGAGACATACTTTTCCTTCCAGTTCCTTTGAGCAGGAGATCCTCTCTATATGGTCTCTGGCGTGAGAACTGATGGGCAACAGGCTGCCCACGTTTGCATGAGAGGTGCGACATCGCCTGACGTTGGCGTGGGCAGCCCCTTGTAGACTGCTCACTAGAAAAGTTTTTGTGTGGTCCTAGCACCTGGTGGCTATAGTTCCATAGGTGTGGCCTGATGAAAGAGATCTCTCGAAGATCTACTGTTACAGTAAGTTCTTATGTAACTGTACATTACATTTGGGCCACCTGACTCTCACGCTGCTTCATGGACTCTCCTCTCCCTTAAGCCTGTAAACTTGGCTTACTAGCCAGACAATTTGGGATTGTAAGTCACCTCACTATAGGAATCTGCACTCTGATATGCTACAGCCAGAGCCACATAAGCACTTGATTCTGAATCTAACACCTTGCTCAGAAGAGCTTTACCCCCCTGGGAGCATGTAGGGATCGTGGGCCCCCACTCATCCTGTGGGGCACCTGAGTTCATCCTCTAATGGCTCAGACAGTGACCCTGCTGACCCTGTCCCCAGGACTGTCCGCCCTGGCTTATGTCACAGCCACCCAGTCCAATTCAGGCCTTACAACTTTGTATAGTGCTCTTTACCTTAAAGATGCAAAATTTCACAGGCAGTTAGTCTTTCTGATCCTTGGGGTTCTTGTCAGTTCCTTCAGAACATCTCTTCAGGGTACACCTGTGATCTTGAAAGCCCTGGATGCACACTTTTTGAGGGGGTGCCCTCCAAGGAAAACTCACTCTTTTGTCCTGACCAGTGTAATAGGCATGAAAGTCAGAGGGTGCCCATACCACCCAAAGCCTGTTGCAATGCCACTGTGCCAGGCCTGGTGGGTCCCCTCCAGACCCTGAATGGTGTCTGTTTTCCCTTACTGTTTGACCTACGAGTGACTGATTGCATCCCGAACTCTGAATTCCTGACCATCCTCTTTTCTGCCAGAACCCCCCTTAATATATTCCCCTGCCCCTAGCCTGTCCACGCCCCACTAAGGACAGAGCCTTGCTGCCAGTCTACCCAGTGCTCTGATGGGTGCTGCTAGTAACAGCCCTGCCACCACCTGGTTGAGGGTGGTTTTCACACAAACAAGAAACAATAAAAATCCTTGGTTTTGATGGTTTATAGAGACAACACCAGTTGGAGCTGGTAAAGTTATAAATTGGTTGAGACGGATGTTTACTATCAAATGTCCCAATTTGGGATTCTTGAAATGTGGTTACCCTAAGGGAGTGCATACACTATGACGTTTCTGGCTTCCATCTTGTATGTCAGTGTCAGGAAGGATGTAACTATACTTAAAAATGTTAAAAGGCTTGTGACATCTGAGGGAAAACTTTACATATTTACACACAGCTCTGAATATAGATCACATGTTCTGTATTCATTGCCACTGCTTTCATTAGCAACTTGATTTATCTTTACTCATCGGCTCATCACAGAACACTCTCTTGGTGGCACCCTAAGGAATCAGCCTTCCTGGCTGTCAGCGTAGGACGTCACAGATAGCACCACATTGTAACATCTGGGAACAACTCTCACCAGTGTCTGCTGACTTCACCTGATTGTTTCTTACTAGGCTGTTTCCCTGGATGGACTACTGATTTTTATGCATTTAAAGCTGTTACCTTAACACCGTCTTAATACAGTTATTGCAGGCTGAAACTTGTGCATGGAGAATCAGGTAGTTGGGTCCGAATTGTGTTCTTTACTGCTACTTTTACTTTTAGTTAAGGGCTGGGTAATCCGGCTGCACTACAGCCATGTACAGGGAGTCCTAAATATTTAACTCTGCATGTCTCTTAGCCCTGTACCAACTAGCACTCACTACCTGAGCATTCTCCCTAAGCAGCTCGTAATTCACACATGCCAGCCAACTTGCCTGTCTTAATCTCCCCTTTTTCTACAGCTGCAGACCCGGAATTTCCTCACTCAGATCCAGCAGCAGTGGGGTGTGAGGTTTGTCGTGTAGCCGCCCCGGCTGCCTTTCTTAGTGATCCCCAGCTGCAATACAGGAGCACAGCAGGTAGCACAACTCAGCTCAACAGAGGGAGTGAAGTCAGCATCAGGCGTCATCTTGTAACACCTGGGAACAGCTCTTGCTTGTGTATGCAAACTTCAACTGATTGTTTTTACTAGGCTGTTTCCCTGGATGGACTACTGATTTTGTGCATTTAAAGCTATTACCTTAACTCTGTCTTAATACAGTTATTGCAGGCTGAATCTTGTGCATGGGGAATTGGGTAGTTGGGTCCAAACTGTGTTCTTTACTGCTACTTTTACTGTTGGTTAAGGGTTGGGTAATCCGGATGTAGTACAGTCATATACAGGGAGTCTTAAATATTTAACTCTGCATGTCTCTTAGCCCTGTACCAACTAGCACTCACTACCTGAGCACCCTCCCTTAGCAGCTCAGATTTCACACACACCAGCCCACTTACCTCTCTTAATCTCCCCTTTTTCTACAGCTGCAGACATGGAGTTTCCTCAGTCAAATCCAGCAGCAAGAGGGGTCGTGAGGCTTGTCGTCCAGCCCCCCTCCCAAGTTGCCATCCTCAGCAATCCCCAGCCGCAGTACAGGAGCACAGCATGTAGCACAACTTGGCTCAAAAGAGTGAGGTACAGTGCCGCATAGTATAATTTCAGCTACCCACCCCACCTCACACCGACCCAGGGAGAAGCCTCTTTTAAACTGTGCCCCTGGTGTGCTGGAACCAATCAGCCCACTTTCTTCCCTTTGCTTCAGCTCAGAACTTGGTTCAGTCCCCCCCCCCATAGGATACCAAGAGATTCCTTCCTGCCAAATCAGAACATCAACTACCTTTTGAAATCCAAACCCTCATACCCGAACCCACATACTCCCCTGGAATAAGCGTCCCTCTCCTTTCCTGCCTCTTCACTAATCAAGTTAACCTCCACTGATCCCCAGTACCTATGTTTAATATCTATTATGTTAAAACCGAAACTCTCCCCCCCGTGACACACCCACAGTTGAGCAAAACCAAACCGCAGTTCCCCAAGCCCTGCAAGTAAACACTAGCTTCCAACAACAGTTACCAGGTTATTATCCCTCTGATTACCATCTCACATGCACTATCAACCTAGTATAACCTAATATGACTGCCCTAGGTGTATCTCTTGCCACCCTTCGTGCTGTCCTGCTGTCCTGTTTCTTGCCTATGACCTTCTGGTTGCTGGCACTACAATCAACAACTGTCCTCATGATCTCAAAAGTCCCTCAGTTGAACCCTGGAAAAATAATGGTCTCCAGCCAAACTACACCGCTATCTACATATACTATAACCTATATAACAAGCTCTGGCCTGAGTTGGTAGGCTGCAGCCGAGGTCACAGAGGAACACGGCACTGTCTGCGTGGTTCAAGATGCCCACTGGAGTTCTCTTCGATGCACGATGATTTACACATGGGCTCTAGGCGCACAGCCCGTTATGTTCAAGATGGCCACCAGAGCTCTGCACATGCACAATGAACTTGTGTATGCGCCTGGGCTCCAGTGGCCATCTTGGATATGGCAGACTGTGCCGCTGTGCAACAGGAGTTCAGTGTACATGCGCGAGTTGTCGCACAAGAGCAGAGAACTCCGATGGCTATCTTGGACACAGTGGACAGTGCCACGTTCCACCAGCACCAGTGGACAAAATAGTGCAGTGAACGCGCAGTGATTGCCATTCACCTCCACTGTTTAAAAGTCCATTCGGTATCTGGTAAGCTCCCTTTTCTCTACTGTCATCGCAAGACATCTGCAGGGCTATGCCCACTGCAGCCGTAAAAAGGGCATCTGCTACATATTAACAAGGATATACTATAGTATCCCTAAACCCAGTTTCCTGAGTCTTGGGATACTGACCTCACTGGCCCAAACTGAATATCCCCGAGTCAATCAGATGCCTGAATACATGATTTTGGGCATCTGATTGAAAAAGTAACAGTGCAGGTAGCCCCCTCCCGAACTCCTCATGTGGGGGGTTCTGCCCTCCACACACACCCGTAACTAATATATCTAACTCTGAGGGTTGGGGGACGTCTTGAGTTAAGAAAAAATAGTTACGAGGGTGCGAACTGCCATTAAAAAATTCAGCACGCAGCAGCAGGATAGAACCCGTGTCTCACAGGAAACGCTGGCTGAGCTGCCAGTGATTTAGCCTACAACACCACTGGGGCAGCTCGGCCAGACACCTGATTCCTCCACATCTTCATGTCCATCCACAGGGGTAAGGTAGGAAATCATATCCACTACCTTACCCCTGTAACATCCGTCTGGTTGCCGTCATGCCAGGCTGCTCACTGTCTGGACACTGAACCTGTTGGGATAGTCAGCCTTGGTGCAACATAAGGGTACCATTAACAGCATGCATTAGTCAATCCTGGAAGCTGACAGTGCCTCCCCTCCCCCCCCAATAAATATCTGTAGCCTCACTCTCGTATTCGCCTCCAGCTATCAGGAGACATTGAACTAAATTCCAGCCTATCCCAAACACTTCTAGGGCTTTCTCCCCCCAATCCCAAACCGGTACACCTTCGAGGGATTTAAAATAGCTCATATGAACATCAGTAGCTTTTGACCTAAAATACCTGAACTAGAATCCTGGATACTGCATTACACCCCCAATATCCTAGGTGTTTCTGAAACCTGGTTTAAACCTCACTTTTGCACACATGAGATTTATATCCCTGGATATGGTATCTTCAGAAAGGATCACCCCAAAAAGAAGGAGGGGGCGGAGTCCTCCTATATATTCCGTCCACCTTAACAGGCTAGGGAGATTGAACTGTCGAACCTGACAGACTACCCAGGTGAAGTGATTTTCAGGTCCCTGTCCCTTGGTAAGGTAAAAAACATTTGCATTGGTTATGTCTGTGACATAGCCAGCTCTGAGTGCTGTATCATTTTTTTTATTTCTTAAAAATAACAGAAACGTGGTGTTGAATTTGTCTGTGGGAAATGCCAGTGTACTTGGAGTGACCTCCTTCACTCACACACACATCCCCCCCCCCAGATCTCAGTATGTGAGATGACCACACACATAGGAACTTAGATAAAAAAAAAAAAATCTAACACGTGCAAGGCCAAGATAATTGCAGGGCTAAAAGGTACCTAAAATCAGGGACATCCTGTTTAGCTAGTTCTATTATCAGTAGTCGAGTTGGCAGGAAAGAACATATCCATTTTACAAAGTTTACAGGAAAGGAAAGCAGGGCATGACACTTGTATGGAAATTAAAGGCTTTTGATATCTGTGAAGATCAGGAAGACCCTTTTTTCATCAAAGAGGTGTAATTTGAGAATTGATGTTATGTTGAGAAAACAGGATCTTACTGCCTTATAAGGATCCTGTTTCTGTAGAGATATATTTTAGTAAAATATCCTGATAGGGAGGAAGTACAGTGACCTCATCCAGGGGCTGGAGAAAGCAGCTTTAAAACTATGGTTCTGGTTCCATAGATTGACTTCTTTACCTGACTTTGAAACAGCAGCATCAAGCCTTTAGAAGATAAGTATTTTGTGGATAAGAAAATATAGATGTACTTTTACACCTTTTTGTTTAATGACTTGTATGTTTTTGTGATAAGAGTTCTGTATATTACTGTTTACTATTTTAGCTTTTGCTTAGTAAAGATATATTTTAAAAACAGAAACTGCCTGGTGTGCTTTGAAACATTTCTTTGGTTTTAAGTGAAGTTAGATGGTTTTAAAACTGACACAGTGCATGAGTTTAAGGGTGTACCAAACTGGGAAACAGTTTGAGTTTCTCTGGGTCTTACATAGAGTTCAAAAAGGGTTCATTTTGTAATACCTGGTTAGGTGCCCGTAGGCAAAGATATCTGGTCCCCCGAAGACAGAATTATCTGAGCCTGACAATTGGGTATGCTAACAAGAGGTTAACAAGTTTGAATCCCTCCAGAATTTGGGACTAAGCTGACTCGAATCCACAAAACAGACAAGAGGGCTACCTTGTTCTGTTCACAAGACTACGCTCAGAGGTTGGCACTTTGGGAGTAGAGGGCTGACCTGCTGAGCGAATCTGTGACAATGTCTACCACCACCACCCCCAGCACAGCTGCCCAAGCCCCAACAGCCCTCAGCAATAGCCTTGTTGACCTGTCCCATAAAGAACTAATAATCTGGGGTGACTTTAACAGAAACTGGCTTAGCTCCCAGGTGAAGGATCCCAAGTCCCTTCTTGCAAATGTTCACCTATCTCAGCTAATAACTGATCCTACAAAGTTAAACTTTGTATCTGGCAACTACTTACTGCTGGATTGGGGCGTTAGCCTCTAGACCAGACAGAATATGGTCAGCAGGAATACTCCCAAATTCCCTAAGTGATCATTCCCCCATATTTTGCATATGGAAAAATAATTATCCCAAACCCCCCACCAAAGGATCTTCTCTGTCAGGGACCTAACTGACTGACGAAAAAGCATTCATTGAAAGTCTAAAAGTGATAGATTGGTCAACAATAAAAGCTCTCCCAGACATTAAGGAAGGCATAGACTACCTAACTCGTAACTTTAATAGTGTTGTTAACAAACATGCACCCTTGAGAAAACTCAGGGCTAAGGGGTTATATGCCAAATGGATCTCTAGTGATCTCAGAAAACAAATGAGGCAACAAAATAACGCCTGGATAAAGTTCCAAATATCTCTTCAGCCATGAGACTGGCATACCTACAGGGGTCTGATGAACATCTGCAAGAATGGTCTTAGGAGTGCCAAAAGGAAATATTCTAACATCGTTACAAACATCCAGCTTGACCAACTCCAGGACTTTCTGGTCTCAAACCGACTTCTAAAGGGCTGCCCTAAATTTGCAACAAGGGAAATGTCTGTCAGTGGTCAAGTCATCTCTGACCCTACGTCTATCACACATAGCTTTAATGTCTTCTTCATAGACCTTGAGAAATATAAAGTCCCACCTACAGACACATCAGCCTGCCCCATCCCCCACCCTGTCCCTTAATCTGTGCTCCACAACCCAACTTACACTTCAAACTTGTCACTGGAAATGAAGTCCTTAAAAAACTACAGGACCTAAGAGCAGATGGCACTCCAGGCCTCGATGGTCTGGAACCAGATTTCTCAAGATAAAGCCACATCTGTGATTGCTCTACCCCTTGCAACCCTCAATAATGAATGTCTCATACTGGATTTTGTTCCAGAAGAATAGAAGGTAGCAGTTGTCATCCCAGTACACAAAAGCACCAGAAAGAACTACTAGAAAATTACAGACCAATCTCCCTGCTTAGTATACTTGGAAAACGTTAACAGAGACTGATATATGAACAGCTTCAGGACTATCTTAACTACAATAACTCCCTAACAACTGCTCGGAACGGCTTTTGGAAAAACCAAGGCACCAACACTGCCCTTACACAGGTCTCCACAGACATACTCTAACCTATGGATGCAGGTATGGCAACAGGGCAGTCTTTGCTGACCTGACAAAAACATTTGATCTGGTCAACCATGACCTTCTCCTAGCAAAATTGCACAACTTTGGGCTAGATAATCTTTCTTGCAAGTGATTCACGTACTACTTACTAAACATGAAACTGTGTGTGAGATGGGAAGGCTGAACCTCTGCACTAAAGCAGATAACTACTGGGGTACCACAAGGCTTTTCTTGGTGTAGTATAGTGGGACCTGTTAGTTTGTATTTACTTAATTTTATTCTGTGCTGATTTTATTATTGTGGTCTGATTTTATTGTGATGCGCCTTGATTTTTTGAAAGGCGCTATGTGAAATAAATTTATTATTATTCTTGGTTCCCTACTGTTCTTACTATTCATAAATTATCTACCCTTCTCTGTGGTAATGCATCAATACAGCTATATGCTGAAGATGCTGTTCGTTACAGATCTGGCATTGACATCAACTGCATTAAATTCCAGCTAGGTAAAGACTTTAAACTCCTGGAAACTGGTTCTCTGATAACAAACTGGTACTTAATGCGAAAAAAACAAAACAAGGTCCTGCTGTTTGGTAGCAAAAGGTTGGGGAATTGTAGAGACCACCTTCTCACTTTCCACCAAAACAGGCATCAGCTTGGAGGTAGTACAGTTGTTCAAGTACCTAGGGGCAGTGTTAGACCAGGATATGTCCTTTGAACCCCACATAGATGCCCTCTTCAAATCCATATACTTGGGTTACTATACAGACTCATCCCCCACCTCTCTGCTCCTGTATGACTTGCAGTAGTTTTTTTTTCCCCATTGTTTAACCAGGAGAGAGTCACTAAGCTGAAAGTTTGTTTACAGGTGCGACCTGGGAGCACAGGGAAGTCAAGTGACTTGCTCAGGGTCACACAGTATGCAAGTGGGGGCTGTGGGATTCAAACCCAGGTCTCCAAATTTGCAGCTCAGACCCTTAAATCACTGCACTATGCTCTTACTAACTCTCATCTATGCTACCCCAACAATACAAGCCTCTCACGATTCTGTCCTGGCCAAACTAAAAGTCCTTTACAGTCCTTTACAGCAGAATGTCATGCTTTGCTGGTGTCTGTTCCATAGCTGCAAGGGAGGCCCCTCATCTTGTTCCTTTCATGCTGCCCACGTTCATTTTGAAGCTTTAGTGAAGTGGCAGAGGCTGTTGGGATTTTTGAAGAAAAGGGGGAGTAAGGCACAGGAGGGGTGGTGCTGCTGTTAGACAAGTCAGTGTTCAAAGGAGTAGGAAGCTGCACTCACCAACCACACTGGAATGTTGAAGAAAGAAAGGAACTCGGATCACTTCAGGCCAATCTTTTTATTCCTTTCCGATACATGGAACTGTCAGAATTAGGACAGCAGTGTTACCACTGCTGGCTTACGTATTGCCCTCCTCACAGGGCTTCCTCGGAGCTAGTTTACAATTCATATGACAGGTGTTTTTACATGGCAATTAAATCACGTGTTTCTGTGACCAATACCCAGTGAAAGACCATCATTCAATCAGTGTATAATATTCTACTTTTCACCCTGTCTATGGCATATAACAACAATCACAAATATTTATTTCTTAAACATAAATTTATTCTTATAGAGTAAATAAAACATAAGATGTAATCTTGGTTACTTCATATTTTCTAAAGGCAAAAATCCTCATACGTAGGGGCTTCTGTTTTTGTTGGAAATAAGTAGGACTGTTAGAATAGTGAAACCAGATTTAAAATGCATACCTATAGTAATAATGTTATCTGGGTAAATATTTATTTCCTGTTAGGCAATTTTCTAGCACTAGGAGATAATGTTTTACTAAAGAACACATATATCTATTCTTGTACTTAAACTTTTGTAATGAACACCAACAGCATGGTTTTAAATGTTTTCCCCTGCTCTTTATATTACTAGAACACATTTTGTTCATAAATATGTTTTATAATATGCAGGGAGGTCAAAAAGGTCATTGCCAAATTTGTTTTGTATGCACATAATAATGTGCTAAGGCATTCGTGACCTGCACCATTTCTGCTAATTTCCCCCTTGAATAGAAAAATATTATCTTTAAGGTGCTGCATGGGAGGTAGAGATTTTCATGACCTACCCTTGTAAACTATTTTTGCACTGAATTTTTCTTGTGCGGGGAGAAGAATTTTTGGAGGGAAAAAAACGTTTCTTAATTCATGAGAGATGCATTTTGTTTTATTTTCTCTTTTTAAAAGTAGAAAGGGTGAGATCTCGAATTTTCCATTAAGGCCTGGATAGTGTAATGCTCCTGTCTTATATATCCATTCCTGTTACGTGCAGTTGAGGTTGTTATCAAGGTCACCACCCTGTACATTTTTTGCAACCTACTCAATGCCTGTTTCTGTAATCTTATGTACAGTGTTTGGATTTCTGTGAACATGTAATGCCATAGCATAAGTTAGATTTTTATTTTTAATGGCATTAATGTGCTCCTAGATCCTGAATCTGATCTTTCTCTTGGTCCTGCCCACATAGTAGCAGCCACATGAGCATTGCAGGAGATAGATCACCCTTTCAGAATTACAGTTTATGGTTCCTCTAATTTGTTCTGTCCTGCCATTTGCAGGATTTAGGAAACCATTCTGTTTTGCCATATATTGGCAGGCTCTACAAAATCCACATCTCTTTTTTGTTTTGTTTTGATTTTGCTCGCTGGTATCTATGAACTAAGTGGTCCCTAAGATTATTCCCTCTTCTGCAAGCTATTCGGAGGGGCTGTATCACAAGATCTTTTAGTTTGGGTACACTCCTCAAAGTCAAAAGGTTGTTCCTGACCATGCTATTTCTTTTGTTACCCCTCATCCCCCCAAGTTCGTGACAAATATTGGGCTGGTCGCTATCTTTTTTTCTTTTCTTTTTTGGAAGACATAATGCCTCCCTACATATTCTGTCAACATCTGTTCTGTTGGGATTTCATCAATCTATCAAGTGTCTTTCCTGCAGGGTCTGACTTGAACTTAATTTGCCGAAGTCTACCAGGATTGCTACTACAACCATGAATTGCTGCTTTAAGCATAAGGTTTCTATTTTTGGTTTACTTTTGTCATAGTGTGTCACCAGAGATGTAGAAGAACACCTACTGTACTGCTAGCAGAATTGTGAAGTTCTTCCCAAGTTCACTGCTGCAAGAATAGGGGAACATTTATTGTCCTTAATGCTTCCAAGTACTCTACTAGAACAGTAACCAGGGTCTGTTGCTGATGTTGCTACTGTCTGAAACTATTATTGCATAATCCTCATCAGGAGCTGACTTGCATGTGTTTCACTGTTTATTACCTCCACCCTAAACTGCACGTGTGGCAGGGTTGTTGTTACGATGTGGTATGAGGCACTCCAGTTGTGATTTTTGACTGCTGCCATGGATGGTGTCAGAAGGGTCATTTACCTGTTGGGTCTGATACTTGCTTTCCAGTTGGAGCAATACCAACAGGTTCCATGCCTTTCATGTGCTTGTGGGCATGGTGACGTAATGCAGCCATCACCATTGGAGAGTAAGGTGCATGCTCATTCCACCAGACCAGTTGCCACTTCCTTGGCAGAAACATGATCTGTGCCTATTGGAGAAATTTCCAGAGCTGCAACGTGAAGCATAATGTGCACTTTTGTGGAGCACTATGCCCCAGATGTCCATGCTAGGCAGTACACCACCTTTGGCAGGACAATACCTGGATAAATTACTATCCTGAGTAAACCCCTCGCCTCCAGTCACCCTTGCCAGGGGGACTTTATCTGAGCTTGGTACTCTGATCCACTAGTGGGAACCAGTGGTGAAGACTAATTCTTGGAAGACATTAAAATTACATACCCATCATAATTTGTGATCTTCTAAGAGAATCTTCACCATTAATTCACATGCCTACCCACCATCCCCTGGGCAAACTCCAGTATAGTTGTGTTGGTCTTCATGCCGCTATGTTTCATTTGGGCTGTCAAAACACTGTTACTGGATTTGGTGGCCTTTCTTACACAGGCCCTAGGGCTGTCATATGCCCTACTGTTAAGTGCACAAGGCCCAGTTAGATTATATTTCTCACCTCCTCAGTAAAAAAGGTACTGAGGCAGTTGGGAGCTGATGCAGCGGTAAACCAGTGGCCACATGTGCTGCCTCTCACTGTGCATGCGCACTGCTTACCATGGTGCCGACCCACTGAAAAGTTCTGGCACCTGCTGGCTCCTAGTGCCTGTGACTCGGATCCACTAGTGTGAATCAATGATGAAGATACTCTTGGAAGATCAGGAATAAAATTTTTCTGCTGTCAACTTCTGTTTCTGTGTAACTTTAGTGTTTTCTAACTTTTTTGTACTTTTTCCAGTCATTTATCTATTAAATATTTCAGATAATGCAATACTTTTTTTTTTTTACACTGTGTGTTCCATAAAACATGTGACTGTCCACAGTGAAACACACAATTGATGCTTATGACCACAGTTGGCTAGCATTGTAAACACTGAAGACCGTTGAGGACAGTAAAATGCTTTTAAATCAACCTTTTGGATAAGTAACCAAGATATGTTTTAACCTTACACAGGAAAGCAGAACATGTAAAAATATATTCCGTAAATGTAACAGCTAAGACATTATGGGAGTATAGTACCTAATGAAGTGCAGTGTTCTTTAAGATGATCCTTCATCTTTGCAGACGTGGTCTGCACTGCTGCCCCCAAATTTATCCTTACCAGGTTGGACCCCTTTTTCACTTCTTCTTACACTCACAACCACAACTTCTCTCCTCTCCCTAGAAGACCAGGTGCCTTTTTCACTGCTCCTCCTTCCAAATACTGTTTCTCTTCCTTTTCTTCCTACCTCTTTCCTCTCACCTATCCTCTCCTCCCCCTCATGCCCTCCATTCATCGGATACCTGTTCCTTCTCTATCCCTTTCTTCAGACCCTCTTCTGGGTAATCTGCCTTCTCATCCCACCTCCCCTACCTCTGAGACAGCCTCCCTATCTGTTAATCATCTTCCTTTCTCAAGGTTCTCCTGGGATCATTTCACCCCTCCTGTGCTTGTATCTAAACATACTCCCTTCCTATCTGTTCCTCCTTCCCTCTCAATGCCTTTTTCTGGGATTATTTCACCCCCTGCTGTGACTGCACTTAAACCTTCCCATGCTGTCTCAAGGCCCTCCTGTGGGATCATTTCGCCCCCACCTGTTCCTGCAGCTAAACCTTCCTCCTCTCTCCTCTAGTCTCTTCCTTTCAGTCTCCAACAAACTTAGTGGCAGCCTCCTCCCCTCCCATGTGTCTGCTGACACTGGTAACTAACTAATACTGTACTTCTTACTCATCCTCAACCCCTTGCATCCTCCACTAATCCCCAACCCCTCTCATTCTAGTATCCTGGCTGCAGCTTAACTTCGTATTAATACATGTTGACTTATTTATCACTGTACTATGTAAGCAATAAGACACGATGGGGTGTGCATTAGACAGTTCTAATGCACGGCTGGGGGACGAGTGAGGCACAAGGCCACAGGCCCGAGTGCCTCCAGTCCCCTAGCCGTGCATTAGAACTGTCTAATGCACATCCCCAGAGTGGCTTATTGTGCTTATAAAATGGGCCTGTGTATTCTAAATGGGGGTTCTAGTTTTATCTGTGCATTAGACACATCTATTGCATGGCTAACAACCAATCAGATTGCTTGAAATCCTTTGCCCATTTTATAAATGCACATTGTCCACCTGGGTTCCACTACTTGCTCAGTGCCTTGCTAGATGTATTATTGTTTCACAGTTTGCACTTCACGGTTACATTACATTTATATTTGACTTCCTGTTTTCTCCTTACCCCCCACCCCATTGAAACTGGAAATGAGCCTTGTGCCTTATTTTCACAATTTATGCTGTTTGTTAAATTTAAAGCAGCAGTATTTAATAGTCACTATGTAGCTTTGTTTTCAGAAATAATGCTTTTCTGGCAACAAAACAACAATATACCAGCTATTCTTATTGCTTTATTTAATTTGTGGACAAAGATAAAGGATTTTGATTTTTTTTTTTAAATTCCAACTCCCTTGGCATGCCTGCCATGAAAGATTTAAATATATTGATCTGATGCTGTGCTATTTACCATTAGAAAGATGTGATAACCCTAGGATCTCTCCCCCCCCCATCATGGCAATGCGCCACTGTTTCAGCATTAGTATCCCACTCCCTGCCCGCCAAGAAATCAAACTGAAAATGATCCTTCCAGTCTTTGACTTTGGTGACTTAGTATTCAGTAGTGCCCTTAAATCCGCTCTTGCCAGACTGGACCCCCTTTTTCATTCTTTCTGCTGTTTTGCTCTAGATTGCCCTTCTCGTACTCACCACTGCTTTCTTTACTTTTTCTCGCTCTTCTCTTAATTCTAGGCACCTTTCCCATTATGTCTCTTTGTTTATCCAAATTTTGGTTTGGCATCCTTCCCTCCTATCTCATATCCCTTCTTTTCCATCTTCCTCCTTCCTCATACCCTCTCCACAGTATTTCTTTACACTCTTTCAGTGTTCCTTCTAGAAAGTCTGCTGTTGGCCAATCTGCTTTCTCTTACTGCTTTCCTAAACTCTGATCCTCCTTTTTCCCTTTCTATTCGTACTGCCTCTTCTCCTTCCTCGCTAAAGACTCTTCTTTCTGATTTTTGTCACCCTTCCTGCAACTGCCTTTGACTCTTCCTCTTCCTTTCTGCCTATACTCAAGGTGTTTTATTTTATAGATCCCTTATTTTGCTACACTGCCTAATGTATTTACGATTCTGTATGTAATTACAACTTTATTGTATTTTACTCTTTTATAGTTAGATATTTCCTTCTCCCCTCTCCCCCAGGACACTTCTGGAAACGAGTTGTTCTCAGCTCAGTATGTATTTCCTGGTTAATCTTTTAAATAAATAAATACTGAAGCCAAGTAAGGAACCGTTCACCCCAGCATCTCATTGTCCTATTTCCATGTTGAATTATGACTACAAGTTGTTTATGTCCATTTGGGCAATTCTGCTGGAGGGCTTTCTGCTACCTTTGCTGGACATGGATCAGGCTAGATTTGTATAGAAAAGACAAGCTCATGACAATGTATAGAGAACTTTGCTGTCCTGGAATATGTTCATAGATGTTCAGCGCCCCAATCTTGCCTGGCTTGGATGTGTAGAGCCTTTGATAGGATCTCATTGCCACTCCTTTGGTCAGCATTGGAGGCCTTTGAATTCTCAGTGACCATCATTGCAATGATTTGCAGAATTTATAACAATCTGAGAAAATGGCTGTCTCTCCACAGCTTTTCCTATTGGGAGGGGCACACAGCAGGGTTGTCCCATCTCACCCATCTTATTTATGCTCTGTATTAAGCCTCTGGCAATCCTCATATGGCAGTGTCCCTTAGTCCAGGGTGTCCCCTGGGCTGCAGGGGCTATAAAATAGCCCTGTTCATGGATGATAGCCTATTAACAGTCACTGAACCCACCACCTCCCTGCCCACAGCATGGGACATACTAGAGCAGTGTTTCGGGGTTTTGTCTGAAAACTACCAGAACTGAAGTAATCCCTTATTACTACACCCCGCCCACTGCCCTAAACTCCAGGCTTAATATCTGCTCAACAGGGGTTGACATAAATACTTAAGAGTGCAGATTATGAAAAAACTGGATCATTTGGATACACTTAACTATGAACCACTTATCTTGCCATAGCTAATGTTCTGCAACCTGGGCACAGCTCCACCTGAGCTTTCTGAACAGATTGGAGGCTATTAGCCAAACCATTATACCGAGAATCTTACATTTTATGCAAACCCACCCACTTATGCCTGACCGTAGCTATTTCCAACACTGGAATACATTTGTTACCTGTTTTCTCTGGAGTGGGGGAGGCCTCACTTTTGCTTCTCCTTCCTTCAATTCTACATAGCAAATGGTGGTGTAAATTTTCCCAACCTCTCAAGGCCTTCATCTGGGATTATTTCACCCCTTGCTGTGACCGCACCTAAACATTCCCACACGCTCAGTAAATTTTCAAGCTCTGCAAGACAAACATAAGTTCCTGAACACAGATTATTTTAGGTATCTTCAGTTCAGGGCACATGTTTGCAACACTACCTCCACATCTTAGGTGTTTGTCTGAATCCCCTACAGTATTTGTCACCCAAACCCAACATCACCTGTGGAACGGGGTGGGTGCCCACCTGATGGGACAGTTATATGCCATCCTAAGCAATCTTTTTCCAGACTCCACACTCACAGGCCTCCATAAGTGAACTGTGGAATTGCACACAGAATGTAACCCTAAATTGTGGTACAGATTTGCCCTACCAAGTTATAAAATCACAGTGGCCCCATACATGAAAAAATTTTCTGGAACTGCAGGTCCTGCTGTTTCCAAACCCCGGCAATACAAAGGACTGACGTGGGCCACCAGGCAGGACATTGCTGGAGAGGCTGCGGGGAGATTAGAGCTGACCATGTACATGTTTTTTTGGTGCTGTCCCATCCTAACCACCTCCTGGACAGTGTTATGTGATGTCCTAGGGAATATGTTTGACTGCCCAGGCCTAATCTCCCCACAATTAGTTTTAATGTCAGTTACTGTCTTCCCCCCCAGTGGGGGTTCACATTAGAAGGAGACAATCAAAACTGCTTCTGTTGCAGCTGGCAGGGGCAAATAAAATGATAATGAAACTGTGGCTGAAGCAAAACCTACCTACTCTCTGGCAGTGGACAGCATTAATAGATTCCCTATGTAAACTGGAAAAGCAAACATACTACTATATTAATAATTTGCCAGTATTTGAAGACACTTGGAGAAAGTGGGCACTCTATAAATAAGAAACTGACAGTGTCTGTACCTCAGGATACTGTTTTTGGTTTTTGAAATTGCTATTTATTCGCCTTCCTGCCTGCCATCTCCGACCCTTCAGGAGCCTCAAGGTAGACATCCCTCTGCCTTCCACCTGCCCGTATGACCCCACAGGAACCCCATAGAGCTTCGGTTTACCCCTCGAGCGGAGATGGGGCAGAGCCCCCTTACCCCAACATTCAACTTTCGTCGGTCCGGGGCCATCAGGCGGGTGAAGGCACATCGAGGGCACGTCTCCGGAGGCTCCGTCTTCCCAGCGATGGCAGGCGTTTTTCCGCTTTTTCTCCAACCCCCTACAGCGTAGGACCCCTGAAGTCAAGGCGCAGAGCGCCGACGTCACGCTGTATGTCGGCAACCCTTCCCCGTAACATTGGGGGCTTGCAGTACTCCGAGCCTCCGCCCGGGGTCAGACAAGTGTTCGGGCTATAGCCTTAACCCTCCCTGGAGTAGGCAAGCTGTCATGGGACACTCAAGCCTAACTCCCCTCGGCCGACCCACCAGCGACCCGAGTCCGCTCCCAAACCCGGGTCACCGGTGTGGAGCGAGGTGTGGCATCCAGCGCCTCAACCCTCAGCGCCACCGGGCCAGCCCCTCAGGATACTGTTTAATGTAATTTATGTTCTTTTTACAGTTTAATGACATCTCATTTAGACATGTTGCAGTCTTGTGTCACTAATCCCTAAGTGGTGTACAAGTCTTAGAACTGACCTGCACTGATAATTGTGTTGTACACTTGCAAACTGCATATGACCTGATCGGTTTCTGTATTTCAATTTCCTGCTGTATTAATTAGAAAAAAATGTTTTTCTTAAATAAACATATTAGGGAAAAAAAAATAAACACGTGGTTAACTCCGTGTACATCCAGAGTAGCAGTCTTGTCTGTACATTCAACAAAGTAACCTCAGCAAAATAATGTTTTAAAATTTTTGTGCGGTTGCCATCTTTAGTTAGTTCGTTATTGTTTACCACGTAGGTGCACTAGACAGTACAGTGCCTATTTTCAGACACGACCCAACAGAATTACAAACATCATTAGCATAAAGGAGAAGAAAACAATAAACCCAGTTGTGGCAAAAATTAAACAGATAACCAAACAATGCAAAGTAGGCAGTACATTACAATTCAATAAAATGTATTTAAGTATAATGGATATGTCAGCTAGGTAGCTATATAAACAGTAGAGCACATCAGCTACAGGAGCATCTATCTGTGGAATGTAAAAACTTATGTAACCCCTTGGTGGTGCCATCCCAAGGGCTACTTCCCCTGCCTGCATGACTAGTTGCAGGTTAAGGGGCCTGGGTACTGGAAACGGGTGCCTCCATCCGGAGGACAGGGTTGGTGGTAGCGTAGCTGACCTGGGTACAGCCTTCCGGGACACTGTGACCCCCTTTCCCTCTAGTGGACTGAACAATGAACAGAATATACAGGTACAATAGCCCCCAAATAACAGATATATCCCCACTCTGATTGCACTTACCACCAGAGCTGGTACAGTACTGATTCAGATCATAACTTCTTGCATACTGAACAGTGTAATAGGGGGCCCTACCCTGTAAACTAACTTGGGGCTAGATGGGGCAGGGGCACCATGTTCTGAAAGATGAACAGTTAACCTAGATGTGGCAAACAAGCCCAGTTTAGGCAGTGAGCTCTTTGAAATGTAAACACCCTTATGAACAACATTGAGAGGCAGATCCACAGGCCTCCCAGGGGAGTCATAACTAAGGCATAGCACTGGCTTGACAGCTCGTCCAGACTTTCTGGGGGGAACAGACACAGGCTCTGGGTAATCAGTACTGGCATCGGACTCTTCTCCCGTAGTGAGGGGTGCCTCGGCACTGGTTGAAATGTCCAGATTGGGAACATTGTCAGCTCCTTAGCTCTGTAGTTTCTGTGTTCAGAATACTTTGCTCATCATTATCTTCAGAAGAGGGCCCAGGTTGCTCATCCTGAGGGAACTCTTGAATCGTTGAACTTCGTGATACAAGAGGAGTGCTGTCAGCACTGTTGTATTGTTCTGCAGGTTCTAACATGTCACCAGGGAAATTTATTACATCGGGTTCTTCCTCGTGTAACTCAGACAATTCCACTAGACACAGGGAATCTGCTACTTCAGACGTAATACTCTGCACCTCACTTTCGGGGGGGCATTGGTACCAAGGAAGAAGCTGGGGGCTTACACAGTCCTGAAGGCCCAGCTTCATCCCCATAATTATGCATAGGGTTTCCTCGAAACAATTGACTCAGTTCATGAGAAGGATAATGAGCATCGTCACACTCACTTCCATCAGAATTAGACCGACAGTCACTATCATTCTGGACCTGCCAGGGGGAAGGCCTTGGGTCTGGAACAACTGGGGCAAGTTGACTGTGTCTCTTCTTAGCAGCAGCATGAGTCACTGGCCCAGGTGAGGAGTCACTTGTCGGTTCAGCATCAATGATCACTTGGCCGATGGGCAGTAGGTGGTTCCTGTGCATGGTCTTGACAGCTTTAGAGTAATTTTCAGGGTGTACTTTGTACACCGGCAGGTCATCCAATTTTCCAACTACTGCTTGAGGGAGATGGTGCTACCTATCAGCAATTTTATGCTTGCCATGCAACCCCAAGTTACGCAATAGAACACTGTCGCTGGGCAACAACTCCTGGGCTTTTACTCGTTGATACTATCTCTCCTTGTTAGCAAGGTTTCGTTTGTCAGCCATTGCTTGAGCCAGTTGGTATGCATGGTTCAATTGAGCTTTCAGTCTCTGCACATATTGTAAATAGTTCTTAGCTCAGACCCCATGCAGGGAGATCCCAAAACAAACATCTACAGGCAACCAGGCTTCTCTCCCGAACATGAGACGATAGGGAGAGAATCCAGTTAGCATCACTTTTGGTGCAGTTGTAAGCGTGTACCAGGGTGCTTAATCTGCAGACTTCACTTAGACTTTTCTTTAGGATGGAGTGCCCAACATGTCCAGAAGGGTTCTGTTAACGCGTTCTGGCTGGGGATCCCCCTGAGGGAGATAGTGAGTGGTTCTGGACTTTTGCACCCCCTTCCCCCACAGGGAGAGCATGTCTTTGATTAGTCTACTTTCAAAGTCTCTTCCTTGGTTGGAATGGATACGTTGGGGTACACCATAGTGGACAAAGAACTTTCCTACTACAACCTTGTCCACCGTAGAGGCCCTTTGATCCTTGGTCAGGAAAGCTTGTGTGTATTGGGTGAAGTGATTGGTTATCACCAGTACATTGCCAGTGTTCTTTTGATCGGGCTCCAGACACCAGAAGTCTATGCAGACCAGTTGCATGGGGGCACTGATAGCGATGTTGACAAGTGGGGCAGCTTTCTGGGGCAAAGCTTTCTGTTGAAGGCAGCGACTGCAAGTTTTGACATGATGCTTGACATCTGCTCCCATTTTCGGCCAATAGAATCTAGACCGCACTAAGTCAAGGGCCCGGTCAATACCGAGGTGTCCCATGTGATTGTGTAGGGACCTTAGCACCAACTGCTTGAAGGCTGTGGGTAGTACCAGTTGCTGTTTATCTAACTGACCCCGCTGATCCACTCTCTCTCGATAGAGTAACTGGTCTTGTAGATTCAGTCAGGGGCCTTTCTTAAATAGTAATGCAGTTCGTAGATCGGTGAAACGTAACTTGGACACATCTTTCCCAGCCTGGAGGGCATCAACTGCAGTCTGAATCATGGGGTCTTGGGATTGAGCCCACTAAATGCTGTCGTTATCAAACTGGGGCAAAGCACTGATATCTAATGCAGAAAAATGGCAATAAGCTTGGGGGGGGGGCCCAAACAGTCCACCAGGCAGTCCACTGAGTTGGCAGATAGTTGCTCATCTTTGTCAAATTTTTGGCACAGTGCTTTAATAGAATGTTCAGACAGCCTCACCCAATTGTCTTTTGAACTTGGCCACCGTGAAAGGGTGTCAGCATCAATATGGTTCAGTCCAGGCCAGTATTCAACCACATAATCATAAGTTGACAGGGCAGAAAGCCACTGGTGTCCAGTGGCATCCAACTTGGCTGAAGTCTGTACATATGTTAGAGGGTTGTTATCAGTCTTTACCAATATCTTGGCCCCATAGAGGTACTCATGAAACTAATCGACTATGGCCCGTATTGACCAGACCCTTGACTTAGTGCAGTTTAGGAACTCCATTGTGCACATGATAATTCTGCTCGGAGGGTGTCAAGCTGCATCTGGCAAAGGCCACAGGTCTCAGGCCATCTTCATATTCTTGATATAGTACAGCCCCAAGCCCCTGCAGACTGTCATCCGTGTGCAGGATGCATGGTTTGGTGGGATCAGCATGTGCAAGGACTGGGGCATGGGTAAGCTGATAGATGACTTTGAAGAATGTCGCCTCACACTTGGGGGTCCAATTGGTTCCAAAAGGTTCCACTGTTCGAAACTATACCTTGTCTTCTTCTTTGAGGGCCCCCTTCTTGTATCTGCTGTTGGTAGGAGGATAGCCTTGGGTAAGATTAAGGAGCAGCTGGATTACCTTTGAATAGTCTTTAATGAATCAGCGGTAGTAGCTGCAAAACCTCAGAAAATGCTGCAGCTCTTTTAGGTTGGTAGGCTGGGGCAATGTGGTCAGAGATTCCACTTTGCTGGGGTCTGTCTGTGTCCCCTCAGCTGACACTATGTGTCCCACATATTTCACAGATGTTTGAAAAAACTGGCACTTGTCTATGGATAACTTGAGGCTGAATTCTTCCAAATGGTCGAGGACTTTGAACAGTCTGGTCTCATGTTCCTCTAGCGTGTGTCTGAAAATTATGACATCATCCAAGTACACTAAACATTCCAGCAAGATCATGTCTCCCACTGCATGTTCCATCAATCTCTGGAAGGTGGCAGGGGCACCTGAAATCCCCTGTGGCATCCTCAGGAATTCATAGAACCCCAAAGGACAAATGAAGGCTGTTTTCTCACAGTCCTCTGGGGCCATTGGAATCTAATAATATCCGCTGCGGAGACCCAGTGCTGAGAACCACTGACCCTCGTTCAGGTAGTCCAGGGCATCCTGTATGCATGGCATGATGTGTTGATTTGGGACGGTCCGATAATCCACACACATCCTCACGGACCCATTCTTCTTGCACACAACTATAATGGGGGATGCATAGGGACTCCTTGACTCTTGAATAATACCGGCAGCTAGCATCTCCTGTAGGTGCCTCCGAACATTATCTATATCAGCTGCGGCAAGGCGGCAGGACCGCTTTCGGAAAGGTTGGTCATTGTGCAGCCAAATGTTATGCTCAGCACCATGGACACATCCTACATCCCATTCTTTTAGCAAAAACACTTGGTCTCTCTGGGCTCTCTGGGCACATTTCCTACTGATCTGAGTCTTCCATTCTACAGATAGTGGGGAATCACCAAAGTCAAATAGGTTGTGATTCACCTCCTCCTTTCTGCTAGAATGCTTGTTGCTAGGGTAATACTGCAGTGTCTGCGCAGTGTACTGTAGCTAGGGTACACCCCCTGTTCACTCGGACTACTTGATCTGACACATTTTGAATCTGGACCATCACTCGTCGTGCATAGGCATGGGCCTGGGCAGGTAGGATACTGGGTTTAACCAACGACCCCTTAGACAACTTCCCTTCACCGGGGGCATCAAGCATCAATATTTTATTTTTCACATTCTTCCGAAGACAAACTCCTCTGTGAATGATGTATTGAGTGTTGGGAGCTAGCACCAGAGAGTTGGGATCTTCCTTCCACACTATCCCCACTGGCTCGCCTCTATCCACCTCAGTAGTCTGCTTCTGCAGGTCATAGGCTGTCTGGATCAAAGCTGGAATTCTCAGGGCTCACCCAGTCTGTTGCCCTTGTTTCTTTTGGCACTACTGCGCTAGCCTTCCAGACATGTGGCCATCTGTTCCAGTGAGCAGTGGAACCCCATCATATAATCTGGTAGGGGGACACACCAGAGCTGGTGTCTCAACCTGTTCATCCATTCCGGCCACGGCAGTAGGGAACGACAGCCAGATCTGAATATATCCCAAGTAGGGGTAGGACTTCTCGCTTAACCCCCACACGTGCAGGCCTTCCAGTGGTAGTAGGGGCACATTAGACAGGTGCTTTCAGTACCAATCTTGAAACACTATGGTCATTTGGGATCCACTGTCAAGCACGCCCCGGGCAGAAACACCGTTTACTGTTACAGTGGTCTCCATGGACGGGCATACACTTCGGATCAGTCCGGGGACAAGGACTTGGACGTCTGCCTTATAGCTGTCTTGGATGAGTAACTCCGTCTGGTAGGCCAAGCCTGGGGCCGTATATTGCTTCACCGAATTAATGCCAGCAGCCAGGTAGTAACTTTTCTCAGGTGAGCTGCAGTTAAACCGGGTATGCCAGTCTTCTCCACCGTGATAGCAAAAAATGGGCTCCTTGAAGTCTCTAGTTGAAGGAGAGCCGTTCCCCTGCTTGGGCATGGTAGGCGAGTCTTGGGGTCCCTCTCTGATCTGCGACTTGCTTTCCTTGCTTTCCGGGCTTCCCCAGGGGTCAGCTGCTTGCGTTGCTTGGAGCAGGTCTCCCATCAGGACTGTCAGTTTTCGTACCTCTTCCAGCAGGTTACCTTCAGTCCAAGTTTCAGAGGAGATGACGTGCACCCCCACCCCTCCAGGTGGGACCTCGCCCTTTGACTCGGGAGGTGCCTGACAGGGGTTAGCATCTCTTGCCACCTCAGCAGCTTGTTGATTGACTCATCTCTGTCAATTCTTTAATCAGTTACCTCATCTGTCAGTTCAGTCTCGTCACTTCTTTCTGGGGTCTAGCAGGTACAGGCAACCCCGGCATAGGGCTCCCATCCCTCTTCTTCATTCTCTGCTTCATGAATCTCTTTCATGAGGTAACAGTATTCAGGAGGATTAGTCTTCCTGTCTTGCAATTCAAGTTTGAGCACCATCACGCTAGAGTATCTGGCTGATTTTAGGATATGGTCTAACCTGACCCAGTTCAGTTCACTAGCAGGCACCCCTCCTTTCCTTTGGACCCTCTGCAAAGCCCTCTCAATTCTGGTAACAAACATAGACAACTTTTCATTCTTCCATTGTTTTGCGGATTTAAATTTCCACATCAGATCATCCCCTGACTCGGTGCTACCGAAGACCCCCTCCAAAGCAGAGAAGTATTCGCCAGCCTCTGGGTTGGTAAATCGGAGAAAATGAATGGTCTCCAGTGCAGGGCCCCTCAAGCTCTCCATGAGCCTCTTCCTTTTCTTCCCCTCTGAGCACTGCCCTCCTGGACCAGGGGGTGGCATAGTCCATCCACGTTTCCAGGTCATCCTCCCTTATGGGCACTGAGACTGTGCCTGAGAAGAGTCTTAAGTCTACGGTAAGAGTCCAGGTGTACATATGGCATCACTGTGGGGAGGTGACCAGTGGGGAGGCCCTAAGGGTGGCATAAAACACTATAGGAGACTGCAAGGGAGTGGTATCTTCAGAAAGATCTAGCATCTTTACTAACTCTTTGACAGATTGCCCTCAGAGGCTAACAATTTGAGCAGCTTATCTTTGAACCCCTCTATGCTGGGGGACCCTCCAGGAGTAGCCAGATCACTGTGCAGGTGAATGACCCTCCACCGTTCTGGGACCTTTCAGGCAAAATAACAGGGGGCACCTTCTCTGGGTTGATGGGGAGGCTGTAGGAGACGAGGGCCACCACAGTTTGATCAAATAGGTCTCAATCCCTCCCTTTCACCTCAGCCTTCCCCAAGCACTTAACTTGTTCAACGGTCTCTACAATAACTGCGTTAGTAGTCCCTAATGGGACATCCATTAACAGAAGAGCTTAATGGGGGTTCACCTCCTCAGCCTCACTCCACCCCATCATACGATGCACTAATAGCTTATGGGGAGCAAGTTTAAACTTGGGCGTAGTAAGCCCCTCCATTTCATTATAATTTTTGAATGTTGGGTTGTAGTACCCACTTCTGATCCCAAGGGCTACTACCCCTACCTTCGTGACTAGTTGCAGGTTAAGGGGCCTGGGTACTGAAAATGGGTGCTTCCACCCAGAGGACAGGGTTGGTGGTAGCGTAACTGACCTGGGTACAGCCCTCCAGGACACTGTGACCCCCCTCTTTCCCCCTCTAGTGGCCTAAACAATGAATAGAATACACAGGTACAGTAGCCCCTAAACAACAGATATATCCCCACTCTGATTGCATTTACTACCAGTGCTGGTTCCACATGTTCTGCCCTGGAGACCCCTTGTAAATAAGGTTAAACACAGCAAACAACAGTACCACAGTGCTAGTTGTACAGAAGTGCACCATGGGCAGGTTAAGTGCAAAAAGAAGATGTGATTTATTCAGGGGAAATTAACAAGGAAGGGGCATAATGAGGTTGATTGGTTTAGGTACTGATTCAATCAGCCTACAAGGCATGCACTTTAGAGTCCCTCAACACAGTCAAACACACTCTGGGTACCCATTGGTGAGGTAGGCTAGCCTGACACATTGCCCAGGGTAGGCCAGCACTGCAGCTGGTCTGGGCCCTTTGATGGAAGGACAAGTCATGCACAATAATCCACAATTTGTAACCTGGAGCCAGGAGGCTTAGCTCATGATGATTAGACAAAACAACTAAATCAGATGACTCTTTGATTGAGCTATTGTTGCAGGGAGCTACTGTACCCTGGTGTTTACTCATGCTACCCAGTACAGGACACAAGATGGACAAAGTGAAGACTGCAGGATGACTTGCTGGTTTGCCAGGAGAAGCAGGGCCCACACGATTCACTGTGGTATTGTTCCTGTTCGTGATGTTGAGCAGGGGGATGATCCCCAGGCAGGTCTCACATCGATGGTCTTCTCTGTGGCATAAGTAGCTGGCTGGGCCAAGTTGGCACGGCCCAGGCCAGGTGAACAATTTGGATGGCAGTCCGGTAGTGCTGGATACAGCTCCCAGGAAGTGTGACAAAATCAGGCAGCGGGGAACCAAATCGTGACCCACTAACAGCATTCAGAACATTTATTGAAAAAGAAGACACATCATCACAGTTCGGATGACAGTCCGGTTGCAATTTCAGTGTCTCAGAGCAAAACCAACGTTCCGTGGTTGGTTCAGATGTCCTGACAGGCCGATCGCGTGAAGCAAATCTTCTGTCCTCTTCAGGCAATAAGGCAGTCACAATTCAGAAATGCAGGTCACATTCTTGTTCGGATTTAGTCCGGTTTAAATTCAGGCTAAAGGATTTCCTCACGAGGGCAAGTAGGCAGGCCAAATACAGCCTTTCCAGCAGTTTCACGCGTGACTACACAGGAGCAGCTGCTCAAATATCTCGAGCTGTCCACTCTCTCAACTCCGAACTTAGACTAATTCTCTGCTGCAGGCAGCTTGGGACTTTCCCTTCGATCCAAAAGGTTTGATTCATTGATTTGTCTGTCTGTCAAAGCAAGGGCTCCCCCTCCAGGACAATTTAGGTGCCAAAGTGGAAAAACTACAATTCCTACAGAAATTCACTCCCACAAGACCCCTGGGGGCAGGCTCCATTTTAAGGGCCCCCACAGGTACTGATTGGTCCACAGTGGCAGTCCAGAACCAAGATGATGGTGATTTACAGAAATGTCCATGCTGCAAAGAAGGCAGGTTAGACAAGCTTTGATATCATTATTATTAGAGTAGATAATCGGCAAATAAGTACAGCTTCTAACAGTGCTCCCTCTGCGTGATTAGCGATGGCAAAATGGAGCAATTACCTGGCAGCCCAGGCGGGACCCGAGCTTAGAAACACTCAGCCCCCACCCAGATTAATTATACACTGTGATATAGGCAGCTCTTAAAGAGACAGGACACAGAGGCTATAAAGGCACTCACAGGCAATAGCTTTTAAATGGTTAAGACACAGGACACCAGTCTGGCAGTGGGCATTTAGGCACACCCAGGAAGACTTTCGGGAACCCCTGTTTGTAGGGGGGTTACACTTATGTAGCTCTTTCTTGAAATGTACATAGGACTGAGAGTGCCTAAAGTTAGATGGAAGGGAGTTCCACAGTTTCTGGGCAAAAAAGGAAAGAGCTTGCTCACCTAGTCATTGTATACCAAACTAGCGTTGAAATGGGTTTTAAAAATATCTGACAAAATTAAAAATGCAGTAAGGATTAATGTAAGGATGTCCAAAGTACATTTTTGTAAAATGACTATGTGGTGAAAATTTTTGCCGACTAACAAATACTGTGACTTCAAGAACTGTGCTGCATGTACCCTTCAACAACTATAGCAGGAACAGAAGTGGAAAGTCTGGGACTGTAGCATAAGGCTAGGGAAGGGCAGATGTGAGAACAGGGGTATGGAAAGGACGAATTCCTTGCCCACACAGCAGACAACAGGCAGATACAACCAAACACGTGACCACACCTGTCTCATGAAATCACATTTCCTTATTGCATAATTACATAACTTCATAATTACATAATTGTGTGCATTCATGATGTAATAAGTATAATACTGCTTGTGACAGTGATTAATGTTCTTATGCTTAAATGATCAGTAATGTATTGGCATTTTTGTCCTATTTTGCTTCAGCTGCTGTCATTTTTCAGTCAGATTTTTTGTTTTCGTTCTCTATTTAAGCATTAAGTAATAGCTCTTACTATGTATTCATGCATATATTAAGTTAGATTCAGTTATGTTTTGGACCAAAATGTAAATAGTTAAGGGTCATGTCGTGCAGAAGTTCAGTGAATTAGAAAAAATGAGTTTGGTGCAGCAAGTAGCCCAGCCAGGGAAAGGGTTCCAGAATGGACTACTGTACTGTAGTTATAATAGCCCATATTTCCCATAAGTCTGCTGTGCTAAACATTCTTATGGCCATACATAGAGGTGTGGGTTGTACACCTGAGTTGTCCCAAGTAAAGATCTGTGCTGATGAACAGTCTATCTTTCTGTTATGCTTCTGTGTGTGAAAAGACAATGAAATTCTGATTAGAATAAAAGAACTGTACTGCAAAATCTTCCAAGAATAAGTCTTCTCTGTCGAGCCACATTCTTTGGTCTTGAGGCAGAAGACATTATGATGTGCCCCATGGGAGCAGAACCTTTGAAGCCAGTAGGCACTGTGCATACACACAGAGATGGGCCTGGTGCCTCATGCTGCAATAGCACAGATAGTGCCACCTGGTCTGGCTACCTCAGTGCCTTTTTTCCGGCCATCAAGCATGCTGCCGCATCAGGGATCAACAGAATTTTGGGTTTTGCCCACGTAGTAGTAGTTTCTGTATTATTATTATATATTTTTTAAGTATGCCTTATTTTCATTGTTTATATCAATTACGTGTTTAATTTTCCTCAGTTCATCTGATGACTGTTCTACCAGTCGACGTCTGCTATGTAAGGTAGGACATACCTTAGTTACCTCGGCAATGAGACTGGTTCAGACCACCTCTCCTCTCTGTGCAAGTGTCGGTTGCCAGACAGTCTCATGCCGGTGAGGATGGGCCATCCTCACAGTGCCATAAATGGGTCCCAGCCCTGCTTATGCTTGATGTTGGACTCCCAGAACTATTCGACTGGGACCTTGGACCTTGTGAGGTTTTGTGTCTTGGTCTAGTCCTGCCCTTCTGCTTGAGCTGCTGCACGGACTCTCTGGGTTTACTAGCAGTGTTCCTGTGGTTGGGGAACTGCAACTGTTTTTACTTGTTGAGGTGGACTGGCACAACATTCACCTTCCTCTTGGAATGTCAGGGACGAGCAGTTGGGTTTGGAGTGATGGTAGCAGTTCCTCTGGCCATCTGTCACCTAGCTCAGTCCTCACACTACCGTCTGTGATGGAGTGTTCTATGTGGGATCTGGTCTTGTATTCTCAGATCCTCTGGTGACACTTTGTACCCTTGGGTCTCTAAGTTGGTACCTTTTCTACGCTGTCAAATTTAATTTTTCATCAATTTTTCCAGAGGACGTTTTACAGCAAGACCCTGTCAGTGCCAGCTTGGGTTGTTGTGCCATTCTTGGCACTGGTGTCTGTTCCCTTGCTGCCTTCGGTGCTGGTCTGGTTGTCTGTGCAGCCCTTGGGAAGGTGCTTGGCAGTGGTTTTGGGACCCATGTCAGAGCCAGCATCGATGCTGGTTGCATTGCTGATCTTAATTCCTGGGCTGGTGCTGGATTTTCCACTTGTGGTTTTTGTAGTGGTGCTTCCTGGGCTGTATTGTCTGTTTCTGCCTTTTTTTTAAGGGTGGTAGAAGTACCCCTTTGGTGTGCCATTCTGGAGAATCCGTGTTTACGTGTAGTGCAAGGGTATTGTTCTCTATTGTTGTTTTTATTTTATGATTTTCCTTGTAAATCGCTACTTTGATGCAATCCCTTCAAGCCTGGCTGTGTTTTCCCCTGACCTCGCTTATAGTATATATTACAGCGTACTTGAACTTTCGTCTTTTACACAGTTTCAGTGGAGAAAGGAAACAGGGTGTTGGCTGGCTGTTCCCTTCGGAAGAGGTCAGGACCATCACATGCATGGTCTAAGGAGGGATGTTTGTAAGTTTTTCTTTGACAGCTTCTTCCTGGTTTAAAAAAGAAGGGGAGGAGGGGGGACAAGAGAGAGAAGGAAAGACATGTGATCTGGTACCTTCCTTGGAGTGGATCTCTGGTTGCACCTCTTCTAGGTTTATAGTGCAAGTGAAGGAACCATGCTATAAGCAATAGAAAATTAACATATTTCTATCCCGTAAAGTCATCGGCCAGCTGTTAATGACTGTGCTGCAGTGGCAAAGCCACTGGTGACCTTGTTCTTTCCTCCATCTTTTAGGGCAGCTTTGCCCCATTGGGGAACTATGGTATTGTTGCTGTTGCTTTTCTCTTGTTTGCCCCAACACTCGTCCAAGTAAGTCTGGACTACAGCTGCTCTGCTCTTTTTGCTCAGCATTTACAAATAAAGAGGGGGAGGTACCTAAAACAAACAATAGAAACACTCTGGATACAGAAGTTGATACCAGCCCATTTACAGAAAAAAGGGTTGTGAAAGAACTCTTAAAACTGAAGGTGGACAAAGCAATGGGGCCTGATGGGATTCATCCCAGAATTCTAAAAGAACTAAGGGTAGAACTAGTGACACCACTGACTACCCTCCTCTTTAACAAATCATGGGAGGATGGGGTGGTACCTGAGGACTGGAGGAGGGCAGATGTGATTCCCCTTCACAAAAGTGGGAGCAGGGCAGAAGCGGGAAACTACAGACCAGTTAGTTTAACCTCAGTAATAGGGAAAATGATGGAATCACTTTTGAAGAAAAGAATTGTCAACTACCTAGAGGCCAGAGGGGCACTGGACCCAAGGCAGCATGGATTCACAGCAGGAAAGTCATGCCAGACGAATCTAATGGACTTCTTTGACTGGGTGACCAGAGTAGTAGATCAGGAAGGGGCTGTGGACATGGCCTACCTAGACTTTGGCAAGACATTTGACTCAGTCCCACAGAAAAGATTAATATACAGGTTAGCCAGGCTGGGAGTGGGTCCCAAGATGATAGCCTGGGTAAAGAATTGGCTGGAGAATAGGACACAGAGGGTACTAGTAAATGGAGTCCACTCTGAAGAAAGGGGGGTTACTAGTGGGGTGCCGCAGGGTTTAGTATTAGGACTGATCCTCTTCAATGTCTTTGTGTAACCCCTCACCCCTGCCTCTCTAGCAAAACGACAGGTGGCATGCTGGTGAAGCTGATAGCAGTACCTGGTGGGGACTGGGTTCGGGGAGGATGAGGTTACTTGGCACAGGGGGACCTAGGTTTGGCTAATCTGCACAGGGGCACCCAAGTAAATCTGAACACAGGAAGCAATAACTGTAATGTCCAGAACCAGGAATGGGATTCTTCAGTGTGGCTTTTATTCACATCCTAGCTGAACAAACAAAGCATAGATGGACCTCCATGGGGCTACATTTCCTGGTAATGCAGATTAGAGAAAACAGAACACTTTATCACTATTTCCAGCCCTCTGGCTCTAAATCCACCAGGCACACAGCCCGGACTTGCACGCAGCTTTGGGTACACAGCCCGACTTGTACACACTTGGGTTTTCCCCATTGGCCCGGCTCCCCCGCCGGCCACTTGATCTGCGGTCCATTGGACAAATGAACCAATTATCCTGTTCAGGGTCCATTTGAGGAATGAACCAATTATCCCATTCCCGGTCCACTGGAAGAATGAACCAATTATCCTGTCGTGGCTCCCCAAACCACACTAGAGTCTGCGACTCCTAGAGAGAATTTTCCTTACAACCCCACGTCTGGGTACTTCCCCCATCACTGGCCAAGTGCCTGAGGCAAAGTAGAAAACCACAGAAGAAATCCGTAGAGGTCGACCTGGTCACTAAAGATGGGGGGCCACCCACCTCCAGCTCCCACAGCCCATACCCGGCCATTTCTCTGGAAAACTGAACAATTCCTTTACTGAACTTTTAAATGTAGATCAAGGGTAGACGTCTGTCATATCACCTCTACATATTATTTGCATCCCAACAAACTCTGGAACTTGAAACTACTTTTACTTGCTTGGCCCATTTCTCTGGGCTTCCCAATATTTAGTAGTTCAATCCCTACATTGTCACACAAGTCCCAGGGTGAAAAAACATATGCCCTTTTAGCCAGAGCAGACACTCATCCTTACGTTGCAGTTGCCCCACAGGCGACTCACAAATCTTCTTTTCTCCCAAATAAATACTGGAAACAAACAGGCAGCTTTTCCTCCACAAGCAGAAACTAGGGGATTGCCCCAGGAATCTGCAGGGAATCTTTCTCATCCCCCGAGGGAGGGGGCACTGAGACCCGAAAACAGCGGTCTCCACCACTTCAGTACTCTTCTGTGTCTCTCTTTAAGGTGGAGACACACACCCTATTACTGAAAAGTAGCCCTCTGTCAGGGCTGAGGCTCCTAGAGCCTTCACTGAGCTGCTTTACAAGCAAGCTTCTAACTTCCAACTTCACTCACTGAAAACAGACTGAAGACTGACTTTAAAATTCCCAGTGTTCTATCTAACTCCCTCTGCTGCAGATTCCAATGTGGCTCATGCAGCTGCGAAAGTTCTATTGGTGATGTCATCCCTCAGTCTCAGCTGAGACTGAGAACAGAATGAGACAGTGTGAAACCCATTTAACTGGAGTTTCACAAGCTGCCTTCCCTGTCTACCACTAGGTCTAACTGGGATTCTAGTAACCCTGGGTAACAAGGGGGTTACATTTGTAAGCGACATTGCAGAGGGACTGGAAGGGAAAGTATTTCTCTTTGCAGATGACACAAAGATCTGCAACAGAGTTGATGCACAAGGTGGGGTGTAAAGGATGAGAAGGGACTTGGCAAGGTTAGAGGAATGGTTAAATGTATGGCAGCTTAGATTTAATGCTAAGAAGTGCAAGGTAATGCACCTGGGAAACAAAACCCAGGGAAGAGTACACAATGGGGGTGAGATACTAACAACAACAAAAATGGAAAGGACCTGGGGTAGTCATATCAGATGACTTAAAAGTGGGCAAGCAATGTGAGAGGGCAGTAGAGGGTTGGGGGGATACTGGGATGCAGGGAGAGGCATCACCAGTAGAAAACAGGAAGTTATTATCCCTCTGTACAGACAGCTGGTGACACCCCATCTGGAGTACTATGTGCAGTTCTGGAGACCCAATCTCCGCAAGGACACAGACAAGATGGAAGCTGTCCGGAGGAGGCAACTAAAATGGTGCAGGGTCTGCACCGGAAGACATATGAAGAGAGACTAAAGGAGCTTAATATGTCTAGCCTAGAGGAAAGGAGGGAGAGGGGGGACATGATAGAAATGTTCAGGTACCTCAAGGGAATCAACAAAGTCCAAGAGGGTAGCATCTTTCAAAAAAAGAGGTGTGCAAGAACAAGGGGGCACAATTTGAAGATGGGGGCGGCTCAGAGGTAATGTAAGGAAGTATTTTTGCACAGAGAGGGTTGTGGATGCATGGAATGGCCTTCCGGAGGAGGTTGTGGAGTCAAAAACAGTGGTTGAATTCAAGCATGCATGGGACAGCCATAAGGCAATTCTAGGGGTTGGGGGTAGAAAGAAGTAGGCTGCTGGTTAACTAGGATCTGCAGCTTATCCATTAGGTAGGGAAATGGGCAGACTGGGTGGGCCAAGCGGTCCTTATCTGCCGTAAAATTTTATGTTTCTATGTCCTTGTACTTTGTACTTTGATCTGCCTTGCAAATGAATTTCTCCCTCTAGTTTTGAGGAAAATAATTTATTCTCTACGTGGTCCTCGAGTCCTGTGATTGGTAGTCCTTGGCTTCAGGACACGGGAGCACCTCTCTGGTAAGTTCTTTCCTACTGTATTTTCTTCTGAATATTGTCTGTACTCCTCTTCTGAGCCAGGTTCCCTGCCTCAGGTCTTTCCCTCTGCTCATAGGGAAGCTATATAGCAGAAATGCTGCAGTGCTGAGCAACACTTTTTTTCTGTCACTCTAGATCTCGGTCCTAGAGGGCTCCAAGATTGTAGGCACCTTCTGTCCTCACTGCTCTACTACCAGTGATACATGCTTCTAGTATGGGGCCTCCTTCTCTTCTTCCTCTTTATATATGGCTTGCTGATTGAATCCAATGAGTGGGTCTCTATGGGGAAGATTCATTTTGGGAAGCTAGGCAAGTTACTCGCCTGTAACTGTAGATCTTCCAGAATATCCTCTCTATAGTGCAGCACTCCCCACCCTGCATCCCCTTTGACATCAGTAATCTCTCAGAGTTGGAGGTTTCTCTCGGCTATACCAATACTCTTGTCTGTTAGAGAGCACACACTAACAAATTCTCCACAGCCATCACCCCTCATGGCATGGCAGGCTGGTAGCTTTCGGGAATACAGAGTTCTCAAGTGTCCCTGAAGCTGGAGTGGGTAAACTCAGGAGGGATGAGAGGAAGTATTCTTCACAGAAAGGGTGGTGGATACTAGAAACAGCCTTCCAGTTAGTGGGAACAAAAACAGTGAGGGTGGGCTAGAAATGCCTAGGACAGGCAGAAGGGAATTGTAGGGGTAAGGAAGGGGAAGGGAAGAGACTGTGCCATAGATCAAGTAGGGTCTGCAACGAAAAGTGAAGGTTAACAAAAATGGGCAGGCTGGGTGGGCTCAGTGGCCCTTATCTGCCATCACATTCTGTGTTTTATGTTTCTGGAATCAAATCTCCTGGTTTTCAGGGCTGGTTCTGTTGAGTCTTTTTATATTTCTTGTCAGTGCTGTTATTTTTCTTTCCAAAAAAAAACAAACAAAAAAAAAATGTATTGTTCATCTCTTCTTGGCAAAAAAGATATGGAAGTGACTGGAGCTGGTGGCACTGTTTATTTTGTTAGAGTGCACGACGTCTGTGTATGTGTGCACACTGCCCTCCATTTTCAGAAGTTCTGCTTCTGTGGGGTCCTAGTACCTCCGGCCCTAAGAACAGATGAGTGGTGCTCTATGGAGGAGATATGAAGATCTATGGCTAGAGGTAAGTAACTTTTCTTCCTAGGTATTTGCTCCTCTACCAGCAGAGACAGTGTGTATGGAGACAGCACAGTCCCATAAAGGAAAACAGTGGAAAAACTACATCTTTTCTCAGCCGCTAGAAAAATGCCTGATTAGGGCTTTTGGACAGTAACAGAAGTTTAAAATATTACCTCCAAGTGCTTCTTAATTATTTAAACTGTGAGCCGCAACTTCTGTTTTCTGTTGCCGGCAGCCACCATCTCAGGAGCAGCCGCGCACTTCCTTAGCTCACTTTATGCTAATATGTCCTGCCAACCAATGGCTGAGGCCGGCAAGACATATTAGCATAAAGTGAGCTAGTGAAGCGTGCAGCTGCTCCTAAGATGGTGACTGCCGGCAATAGAAAATGGAAGTTGTGGCTCGTGGTTTAAACAATTAAAAAGCACTTGTATGTAAATTTTTAAAAATGTTGTTACTGTCTGAAAGCCCTAATCGGGTGTTTTTCTAATGGCTGGGAAAAGCTGTGGCTTTTCCGCTGTTTTCCTTTACTCAGCCCCACACTGTAAATATGACTCAAAAGGTTCTGTGCTTAACCTTATTCAAAATAGCTGCTTGGGGCTAAGTGAGATTTATTAAGGTAATCTGGACAATCTATGTCCGATCACCAAGGGAACATCAGGTACCCTGGGTTGCAGTGGGTAAGGAACACCTTTTAATTGGTAAGGTTTGCATAGTAGAATTACTTCATCCATAAGTGACAGGGTGAGGGTGTCAGCAGACCCCTCACTTTGTTTTGTAGCTGAGCAGTCAGCCTCATGCATTTTGACTCCCACTTTTCAGTCAGTAGAACAGCATTAAAATGAGGCTGGTGGACATTCCCCAGTGACAGTAGGGAGGCTGCTTTTAAACCTTTGAGTACTTAATATGCTGTGTATTAAAAATACAGGCAGCCTATTAGTAGATTTCTGGAAAAAAACACTTTATAGAATGTTTTATTTCACCATTGCATCAGTTGTACTTTGTAATTTATTTCTCGTTCTCTCAAATCTCTTCAAAAGATGCTCTTCGTGACTGTTATGCTTTTATAACTGAATAACTCATGCATGTTTGTTAATAAATTTGGATTATTCATCAAAATGCATGGACTGTTCGAAATTATAGAAAAGTAGGTACCAGTAGATTGACTAAAAGTATTTTCAAGATGATAGTCATTTTTTTATTGTCTTGGACCCAAGGTGTTATATGCAGTTCTAACCCCTTCACTGATGTACTCCTCCACCACTGATTTCATCTGTGCTTGTGAAGTTGGGGGAGAGGTAGTTCATGTGGTGTACCTCAAGTCTCTCCTGACTTTAAATTACCACGCTATTTTAAATATCAGTGATACCCATAGTAATGTTGACCAGTTAAGAGGTACTGCATGGGTTAGCTCCATTTCAAAAATGTTTTCAAATCAGCCGGCCTGGTGGCGCTGAGGGCTGAGTCGCTGGACGCCTTACCCTGCACTATGCCGGTGACCCGGGTTCAAGAACAACCTCGGGTCGCCGAGGAGCTGGCATGGGGGGAGGGTTGGAGTGGGATTGAGCTGGGTGGGCAGCTCTCCCTTCCCAGGGTGGTTGTCTGCTTCTCCCGTAGTTCTGCTCCGTCCTGGAGGAGGTCTGGTGGGAAGCAAGGGGGAGTGGCGGCAATAATGCTGGGGTGAAGAGGAAGGGACCAAGCCGGTGCACAGCGTGTACCTCCATGCACATACATGTCTGCCGGGGTCCCGGGTCAGGGGGGAAAAAACATTTTTTGAAATCCTGAACCTACATCTCAGCTAGTTAGAATGTGTAACTAGGTGCATTCTGGTCAGGTTTGGTTGTTTGTTAGTTACAGTAGCTTTAAATTAGTTTTTATAACATCTTTCTCAAGTTACCAGCAGAACTATTGAATTTCTGACCAGTTGTTTTTATGTTTACCTCCAGCATTCTGAAGGACTTCAATGCCTGCAAATGCCAGAGTTGTAACTGCAGAGGGGAGCGCCAAACATCTGAATACAGCAAGCAGCTCCACGTTTCCAACTGGGCCGTCACTTATGCCCCCACTCCACAGAATATCCAGTGGTAAAGCGCACCATGACTATAATCTTAGTCCATTTGAATGTAGCACACAATCTTTCAAGAATCAATTTTAATCATTGATTACCACTTATGGGTCTGGACCACAGGCACTAGGACCCCGTGGGAGCAAAGCTGTGGCCAGGGGGCTGGCAGCAGCTGCTGGGTACAATGCCTGTGCACCCCCACATTACCAGCTTCCTCACCAACCTCCGTTCTGTTTTTCTTGCCATTGAGAGCACACCATGGGAGCGCTTCTCAGTTTGCCTCGTCGCCATTAGTTTCTGCTGTATCTGTGTACTTTTTATCATTTTACAGTGCCATTCTGCTTTGTTTTTTTATTCCGCATGATGCTGCAATCCAAGTCAAAGGGGTCCGCATCAGAGAAAAATCTGATAGCTGCCCATTAGGCGTTGATGCCCCTGTGGGAAACAAATAGCTAGTATGGGCCAAGATCAAGTCTGCGTGGCCTGCCTTGAACCTCAGCACAACATGGATGCCTGCAGCACTTGTTTCTCCATGGACCCTTGTACACTAGAGAACCATACATTGAAGTGGGGTTGTCTGATCCTCACCATTGAAGGCAAGCATTACTTGCCTTTGTTGAAGGTAAGGACCTAGGGCCTTTCCCTTAGGCCTGTTCCTGGGACTTCTAGTTCTGCAGAAGTTGTCCCCAATCTCACTACGCTAAGGCATCTGAGACTACACTGGTTCAGGCTGGTGGACAACTGACTTCTTCTGGGTGGTTAGCTGCGAACCCTCAATAGTCTGTCTGCCCTAAGTAGCAGATATCCCCAGCGGTGAGACTGAAGCTGAATGCTTGGTCTACACTGGTGGCCACCTTGATATCATCTTCTGTTGTCACCATTCCTGGTGAAGATATGGCGGGTAATTCTAAAGACGACGCCGGGCCTGCCCCTAACACTGTTTATGGTGTTGAGGGAGGGACTGGCACCAAGGCTGTCATCCATTCCAATACCAGCTTAGAGACTGTCCCTATCCATGGTGTTGCCAGCAGTGCTGAGGAGGATTACAACTCTGAGCATGGTGACCACCATGCCATAGTGCCTATACCAGGCCCAATTCTGGGTGAGGTGCTTATGACAATGTCATCTTAGAGGTCACCCATGACACTGAATGTAGTGTTGAATTCAACACTGGGCAAGGTGTTGAGGATGGTGTCGACCACAGTGATGGGTAGAGGCCTGTCTCCAAAGACATTGACAGTCCAGAGCATGATGCCGGATGCGTCACTGACTTGAGGTCAGACAGTGCCTTGGAAGCTGCTTTGTCATTGGAGCCAGTGGATGACATCATCACCAGTGTGGACTGGGGTCACCCTATGGAACCTGCATGGCTCTTGTCTCCTTGCATGGTGTTTCCCCCGATGGGTACCAATCAAGTCATCCTCGGATGTAGGAGAAAACTCTTTGGGTGACTTTGCTAGGCCCTCCCCTCTGTGGAGGTCCCCTATACAGTTCCACAGCTCAGGACGAGGCCCTAGAGTTCTGAAGTCCCAGCCACTTTTAGAGGGGCCTCATTAATTCCTAGAGAGGAAGCCCTCGTTGATAGGCTTCGAGGGGCATCTAACTTGGGAGCAACACTGGGCATGGGTTAGTGCCTTAAATGACTGGTATAGGGAGTTAGGGCCTGGTATAGGCCCTCTCTGGTATTGACCCTGCTTGGAGGCAGCACCTCGCCTCATCTTTGTCGACTTCTTCTGGTGAGAATAACAAATCATCCATCCACCTTCCTTCTGCAGCTGAGTATGACCTGCACCAGTGTATCCTGATGTAGATGATGCAGACCCTTGACCTTGATCCATACACAAGCTGCAATCCAGCAGCCCTGCCATTGGGACTCCTTGGCATTACCAGTGTTGACACTATGGTCATTTCTCCTTGGCCTAGAGCTATGGATTTGGCATCTAGGGCAGTGTGGAGGCATCCTCTTTCCAATCTGGCCATCCCAAGGAACCTCCTGACGTGGTATTGCACACCCACAGGTGCCAGGAGAGAGATATTTCACCCCACTTCGGGGCTTCAAGTACTGCAGACTCTATTGGGGCCATGGAGTCTCGTGATCAACCCTCGTATGCAGATTCCGCTCACACGGATGCTCTTGGGAGGACGGATTTCACTTTGGTGCATGCTCCCATGTGCATCTCTGCACATCAGGCACATATGGCAACCTGTAACCATCGCCTATGGTTGCAACTGCATAACCTGTTGGCTACACTGCCACTAAGCAAGACAGTCAGGCAGACCTTTGACCTTTCCACCTGGGGTCTGGAGGTAGCATGGCACCCATCGAAGGCCTCGTACGATGCCAAGGAGGTGGCCTCCATCCTGGTGGGAACAGTAATCTGTACCCATTGGTATAGCTTCACCTTTCTAGACTGGCACATTTGGCCCAGTGTAACGTGCTCAACTTGCATTTCCAATGGGCTCATTTCTTCTCCCACAGAGTCAGAAGGGAACTGTAGGGGAACCCTCCTACTCCTGTGTGACAGGAGCCTCTGGCGCAGATCAGTCTCAGGTGTTGCCAGAGCTGTAAGGAGCCTCTACTGTCAGGTGTACTCCCCCACTCAGAAGGTTGAGGGTATTCTAACCCTCAGGGTGAGCCAGCTCCTCCATCAAGAAAATGGGAATCCTGTTACTTGTACCCATAAATGGGAATCCATAGTGAAGATTGATTCTTATAAGATATGAAAGTTATGTACTTGCCGTAATTGTTGATCTTCCAAAATATCTTCACCATTGAGTACCCCACCTGCTGTAGCAGAACCAGGGCATCTGGGCAGCTCGCCTTATGCTGGTTGGCTGGCACCTCTAGTGCTACATGTCTGTCCCCAGTTGCTCCCTTCCCTGTAGGACAGCTCATTAAAAGAAATGTGTCGGGAGCCCTTACAAGGCTTCTCAAGCCACTAAAATATATATATGTGTGTGTGTGTGTGTGTGTGTGTGTGTGTGTGTGTGTGTATATATGGATTTTAGTGGAGAGTTGTCAGATAAATGATTTATCTACACAAGTGCTGTTGGACCTCAGTAACCTCACGAGTGTCATAGACCACGAGAGAAGTGTCTGAGGTCAAACAGCACAAGTGGAGATAAATCATTTCTCTGGCAGCTCACCATTTTATATTTTATTTATGCAATAGAGATGCTTTCAGTTAGCCCAGGGAAATTTGCTTTTGACTGTTTATCTTTTTTTAATGATAATTTCTGGGACTTTTTGTTAACTTTCATAGTGTAGGTACGCCTAGCCTAGTGGTTGCTATTAAATGAAACATCACTCATTGTATATAAAATTTTGTGCTGGGCAAATTTCATGCTCACAGTACCATGCTACCTTTTTCGTTTTAAAGTAATTTGCATTTGTTTGTCGAAAAAGTGAAAAACAAAATTGAATTTTCTGCTGTTTATTTTGTTAATTATAAAAAAACTAAAAGGTATATATAAATGAAACACCACTCGTTTTGTAGATATTTTTGTGCTGAACAGCTTTCATGCTCACAGTACCATGCTATAATTTTTTGTTTTAAAGTTATTTACATTTGTTTGTCAAACAAGTGAAAAAAAATAGAATTTTCTGCTTTTTTTTGCTAATTATAAAAAAATCTATAAGGTAGCTATAAATAAAACACCACTCGTTTTGTAGATCATTTTATGCTGAATAACCTTCATTCTCACAATACCATGCTATCTTTTTTCATTTTAAAGTTATTTCCATTTGAATATGGTTAGTACTGCTTGTAAGGCCGAACATTCTAAATTAATTCCAGAGATATTTGTGACATAGTAACTGTGTGTATAAATGAGTAACTATGTGTATAAATAAATTTATATACGCAGTTACTCAGATAAACGGATTTATCACACACGGTTTATCTCCACACCTATTGCATAAATATATAAATACATATACAGTGTGTGTATATATGTGTGTATATATAAATATATATATATATATATATATATATACACACACACACACATATTTCTATACATATATACACAAAAAAAACTTGGTTGGGGGGACTTAACGGTTCCGCCACGCATACCAGACAGCTTAAATACAGAGCTCCCCCATCGTGAGATGAAAAAAAAACTACTTTTCTGTTGGCTGATCATCAGAAAAATATCAAAAATGCCTTCAAAAGGGAAAGGAGAATCGAAGCTTGACAAGAGCCACCAGGAGAGGGGTCAAAATGATGATAGATGGCTCTAGATAGTCTGCTACCAGAGGAATGAGGCACCAGTCCCTCGCCTACACACCAGCTCTCACAGGCCTCACAGCAACCCGCAGGATCCATGCCGCAGAGCATAACACAACTAGATGCAATACTGCTTGAAATACAGGAGATGAGAAAATAAAATAAAGTTGAGTTCCAGAAATTGCATACCAAACTAGCAGATGTAGATATGGCGCTAAAAGAAGTAGACTCCAGAGGTTAAAAGGTAGAGATGGAAACTTGGCTGCATACAGAAGCTATCACCGCAGTGCTAGACTACGCTGATCAGTTACAAGCAAAATGTGTAGATCTTGAGGTGAGGTCCCGAAGAGATAATTTGAGGCTTTCAGGATTACCAGAGGGTACTGAAGTGGGAAATATGGCGCACTTTATGCAAGATTTACTGCAGGATGTACTTGCCCTTCCACCAACCATACAAGTGAGAATTGAGAGAGCCCACGGGACCCTCTGACCCAAACCTAATGACCCAACAGCCAGACCTCGACAAATACTCATGAAATTTGCCAGCTACGCTATAAAGGAAGAAGTCTTGCACCAAACCTGGCAAATGGGTGAAGTAAAGTATAATGGCAACAGATCATATCTAGACCAAGACTATCCCCCTGAAATTCAGAAAATGAGACTGCAGTACCAACCTACCATGAAAGCCCTGAGGTCTAGGAAAATCCACTTTCAAACCCCCCTACCCAGCGAAAATGAGAATATTTTGGGAAGATGGCATCCTCCTATATACAACTCCAGAAGACATTGAGGAAGCCCTTAAAAAATGAGGTATAGTGATGGAGAACTTGCAGAGAACCATTACGGTGTCTGAAGAAGGGAACCTTAGACGTCTGGGAGAGCATGTGCAGCAGGGACCAGACAGAGGGACAGACAAGCTCCATATGTTCAAAACTATGGAGACCATACATAGAAAAATCCAATGCATCAGAACGCTTCCAGCACAAACTGAAGTACAAGCATCTGATACCTGAGGACTTTATGGACACAAAACAGTAGGTTTCCTTGATTTTTTTTCTTCGGCATCCCACGGTGGTGGCGACATAAACAGTTGGTAAGCCACAAGGTGGAGTGTGTGCCGTTTGGTATCCAGAACATGCAAACTGATAAGTGCAAGAAGGCTGAGACTTTTGGATTGGGGGAAGGGGTAAAGAAATACTAGCAGTCAAACTGGTAGATAGAGGCAACTACCGATACAGGACTCTGCTGAGAGGCACAATTGACTGATGAGGGAACTTTGTACTGATGGTATTAAGAGCCAAATATAAAAGGAAGAAAAAGGATTTACCTTTCCTTTAGGTTCATTAGTAGAACAACTACATCCGGGGGGGATATGGTGGAAAACTAAAATATAGATAAAATGACTGGTTTGTATTACTGAGATGACCAGCAGATTGGGACAGGGTATAGCGGGATTTCTCCCAGCTTCGAGCTGCTGCTGTAGTGATCCCAGATTGTGGGGATAAGATCCACACTACAACTCTGCAGGGATATACTTTGCAGAGCCAGGGAACAAATAATGTTCCCCTACCTTGGAAGACCAATAAAAAGGTTTTTACAGTTCCAGTTCCAGTTCAGTGTTCAGACTACACAGTTAGTTAAAGCAGTAGCCCAAGTTAACCAATTGTTGTTGAATAAGAATGGTGACATATTTTTCAAAGTAGTTACGATGGTGCACTAGGAGAAGGGAAGGAGATGGGGCACATTGCTCGACCACTGTCAAACGGCTTATTCTTTATTAACAAATGGGGATTAAAGTACTTACATTTAATGTCAATGGGCTAACAAGCCCAGTGAAAAGGAAAAAAATCATAAATCACATTAAACAGTATAAGGCAGACTTTATATTAATGCAAGAGACTCACTTGACAGAGGATGAACATTTAAAATTGAAAAAATTTGGTTTTGCAGAATCTGTTCATCTTGTTGTCAAGGAGATAAATGTAGAGGGGGGTAGCAGTTTTAATTCTGCACAAAACCCCCTTTAAGGTGGTGGAAAAAATAAGAGATAAGGAAGGTAGATTTGCCTTAATAAAGGGCGACCTAAATGGCTATGTAATGAAGGTGGTTTTGGTTTATATCCCTCCCAAACTCCCCCTATGAGATATAAATATATATATATATACAGAAAACTTCTTGAACTAATTATAGAAAAAGCAGAGTGGACTTTAATCATAGGAGGAGATTGGAATATGGTCCTTGACCAAAATGAAGACACCACTTCTAGAATCCCCAGGAAGATAAATACATCTCAGAAACAGATAAAAGCCCTATTACAGAAGCTGGGGCTTCAGGATGTTTTGACCTTTCTAGTTGGCCCAACCAAAGGATATACCAATTACTCTGCTACTTACCACATATATTCATGACTAGGTTATTTTTATATTAACCGTGATGCTTTATATGGGGTACAGAAATGTAAGATTGGGCCAATAGTCTATCGGACCATGCTCCTGTACTGTTACGGATAGATCTTACCCTTCTCACCTGTAATATGTTCTGGAGGCTGAATTTATCCCTTCTTAGGGACAAGGAGCTATTAGACCAGGTCCCTCAATTGACGACCCAGACTTTACGGGATAATGAGCACAGCGGAGTTAGTAAGGGTATGATCTAGGACACAATTAAAGCGGTGGTCTGAGTAAAATTGATTGCCATAGCCTCAGCTAGGAAGAAACAAAGACAACAAAACCAAAAAAAATACTAGAAGACCAAATACAAATAATGGAGAGACAACAACAGGAGAAATTTCAGAGACAGAGAGACCGGGACCTAATGAAACTCAAAAGGGAACTAAATAAAATATTAGACTCAGAGGTAGAACAGAATCTTCAATACCTAAGACAAAGCTACTGTGAAGGGGCCCAAAGGCCATGAGGCATTTAGCAATACGTTTAAGGGCTAGGAAGGCAAAAGCACATATACCTAGAATAGTACACCCCACACCAAATTTGGGAGTCCCAAACTAGAGCATATCTTTGAGGCATTCCAGAACTATTATACACAGCATTATGCCGAGGAGGAAAACCCACCTCGAGGTGAGATTCAGGCATTCCTGAGGGATCTTCACCTCCCTCAGGTTTTCGAAGATTTTAAATCCCAGTTAATAGCCCCAATAACCGGAGCCGAGATGAACGCAGTAATCAGAAACGGGAAAACAGGAAAGTCCCCAGGTAATGAAGGACTCCCTATGGAATTTTATAAGAAGTTTAGAGATAAAGTCGTTCCCATTCTGAAAGGGGCATATCAAGAAACAGTGAAGGAAGGGTCAGCGTTACCCCCCTCATGGCGTCAAGCAGTTATCTCTGTGATTCCCAAGCCCAGCAGGGATCCCACCTTCTGCTCATCATATCGACCCATTTCAATCTTAAATGTTGATTTTAAGATTTTAACTTTAGCCAAAAGATTACAATACCTTGTCCCCACCTTAGCACATCAAGATCAAACGAGGTTTGTGGCTGACAGACAGGCAGCAGATAGTGTCCACAGAACAGTACACATTATTGATCATCTAAACAACCAAAAACGCCCACAATTTTGATGAGTATGGATGCTGAAAAAGCGTTTAACCGGGTAAATTGGAATTTTTTATATGGGGTCCTTGCCTGGTTTGCTTTTCCAAAAGAATTTATAGACACTAAAGGGCGTCTTTATACAGAACCCCAAGCCTACATACATACCAATGGTACAATTTCTCAAATAATTACTTTACATAGAGGTACTCGACAGGGATGTCCGCTCTCCCCACTTCTGTTAGCGCTTTATAGAGCCCTTGGCCCAATGGATTAGAGGGGACCCTGGGGTAAGAGGAGTGGAGATGCGAGCGGGAACACACAAAATTGCACTATATGCAGATGATGTGCTGTTGTATCTGACTTACCAGAAACTTCCCTCCGGAGGGTTATGGACATGATTAAGAAAGTTTTCAATGCTATCGGACTGTACTCTAAACACTGCAAAGACGGAGGTGTTGACATTTAATTATACCCCTTCCCTCCAGCGAAGAACAAAATATAAGCTGGAATGGGATAGGACTACCTTAAAATACCTAGGAGTTACTTTGAGAGCAAGTAATGCCCATTTATTTTATTTATTATTTATTATTTGGTTTTTGTTGACCGGGTACGTCCACTAGACAAATCTTGCCTATTTTCAGGCACGACCCGGGGAGGGGGATACAGATGAATGCCAACTGACTTTGAACCAGATTAAGCTGTTGGTGGTATTTATAGTGAATGAGGGAAATTTGGCCAGGACACCGGGGAAATTCCCCTACTCTTTTCGATAAGTGCCATGGGATCTTTAACATCCACCTGAACTACCACCAATCCAGGCAGATGGGACCTCGGTTTAACGTCTCATCCGAAAGACGGGGACCTCGCAGATAACTTTAAACCCTTAGAGCAGCAAATTCAAAGAGACATGAAGAGGTGGTCCCTGCTTCCTTTACCCATGCAAGCTAGAATCCAAGCAATAAAAATAAACCTTCTCCCTAGGATGTTATATTTATTTCAGTGTATTCCTGTTTCCCAACCCCAGAAATGGTTTCAAGACTCTCAGTCCAAAATTTTTCAATTCATATGGAACAAACAAAAACCTTCCATCCACAGGTCTGTACTAATGGCAGGTAAACAGGTGGTGGGGGGAGGGAGGTCGAACGGTTCCTGACCTCCAGGAGTATTGGTTAGTGGCCTAGGTTAAGTGGGTGCTATTTTGGGCACAGACGCCCACAAGGGCACATTGGCAAGACATAGAAGTAGCTTAATGCTCTAACACCCATATTGCCACATATCTTTTAAATACAGACAGACCACCTGAACTAGGGGATTATCATGCTGTCCGGGTGGCCCTTAAGGCCTGGGATAATTTTCAAACGTATGATAGGTCTAAAAGGGAAATGTGGAAAGTGAACTGGTTCATAACGACCAACGATTTTGCCCCAGGATGAGCAGATCCCTGGTATAGAAGACAAGTTGCCCAGGGATTTCAGGACCCAATACGGATAATGAGAGGGGATAATATCTTAACGTTTCAGGAGTGCTGTAGGCAATGGGGATGGCCCTTAGAGACAAAATATACGATCTCCAAATATATACATATATACAACAGAAAATTTAGAAAGGCCCAGGACATGTATATATACCCAAGACAGGCCCGACCTTGGGAGACTTGTTTTCTCTTTTAACTTCAAAGCAAGCCATATCTAAGATTTACCAATAGTTAAACTCACACAGAGAGGAGATGGCCATACCCATACTAACAAAATGGGAGAAAGAAGCAAACTTCCATCTACCAGCTAAGGATTGGGCTCTGGTTTCGAGATCTTCCTTAAAAACTATGGCATCCCCACTTTTTATTTTTTATTTATTTATTTAAGGGAATCAGATACACTTTGGCAGGAGTACTCCTGGAAAACCAAAGTAAGATTTTTCCTGACTCCCGATAAAGTGGCTAAATGGTCCAATAGTGGCTCCTCACATTGCTGGCGACAATGTGGCTAGCAAAAAGCTACACCAACACATATTTTTTACACATGCCACTAACTGGAGGAGTTCAAACAAGGAGTAGGAGTTAAACTAAATAACCTTTTTCAGTTAATTTTTCCCCTGAAGCCGCAGAACTTAATATTGGGTCTTGCTTCTGAGGGGATAAAGGGAAACAACGTCCTCTATCTTTGGTATATGTGTAGTAGCATACAATAAAGTCATAACAAGACATTGACTGCAACCCTTGCCATGACAAACAACAGAATGGACTCAGATAATTGTGGATATTCAACACATGGAAGAACTGACATATCGGTTAAGAGATAGCCAAGAGAAATACTTGAGAAGATGGACCAGATGGTCAGTTCTAACGGGCTGATAGGATAGATTGTAGGGTTTATTAATTGTGGATTAAACTAGCAGAGGCCACTCGAACAGTTATCTCCTAAAAAGCTCACCATCGGATAGAGACAGTAATTGAGCTACAAATATATGCTTTTTAATTACTGAATAAGTTCACCATATAGTTTATTTGTACATTAACAAGTACACAGGTATATTTGTATACTTTAATGGGGGGGGGGAGACAAAATGAATGGATTGTCAGATATAGCAATTTCATACAGAGATTTGACAATAAAGTAAATTTAAAAAAAGCAAAAAAAAAAACTTGGTTGATGACCCTCTTAGGGCTCCATGCCAACCAAAAAAAAAAGGTAATTCCTCCCTTTTCTTCTTTCTTTTCCTGTCATCCTCCTCCTTCCTGCCTGTGATATGTCCCTATTAGTTGCTAAATGCAACTTGTGCCCTCTTGGTACTATCCAAATCTAACTCCACCTGGCAGTAGCCCTGTCTGTGGATGTTTGCTGTTGCACTAGATTGGATCATGTAAGCAATAATACCTGAAAGGGTGGGCAATATTGGGTAATACCGGACCTCCCAGGGGTGCCTTACAGCCCTTGAAAGGTCTGGTATTGACCAGTACTGCCCACTCTGAAGGGCATTATTGCACTTAGAAAATGGGCTATATGTTGCATTCTTTTTTTTTTTTTTTAACTCATTTTCTGCTCCCGTTCCCTCTGGCACTCACTCGGGTGATCCCTACTCACCACCTACCATGCTACTTCCCGCCTGAAATTCACCCCACCAAGAAATCGGGGAGAGACACTCCCCCACCTACCTGGCCAGACTTTCGGCTCCATCCTGCCAGGCAGACGGGGGGATCGGGAGAGCCAGTGAGGTGAACTCAGCATTGGGAGTGTGACGGTGGGGCACTGGAGGACGCCGTCGCCTATCCAGGGAATGGGATTTTCCTGCTTGTGTGTTGCCTGGGTGTGGACATGCAATGGCATCCTGCTCACGCCAGGCACGCTGCCACGCCTGGGTGAAAGATACCTGCCGTCACCCAATCCCCTGCTATGTCCCTACGTAGACTGTAATGCTCCCCAGTATCCCAGGGGTTGCCAGTCCTGCATGAGGAGGAACCCACCCACCCCAGGAGAGGAGAGCTGTCCTCCAGATTCTCAGTCCTACTCCTCTCCTGCTGACCCCTGACGACCCGAGTCTGTTCCTGAACCCGGGTCGCTGGCGTAGCGTGAGGTGTGACATCTAGTGCCTCAACCCTCAGTGCCACTGGGCTGGCCTCATGTTGCATTCTTTTGTAAGAAATAAAAAAGTGTCAAAAGAATAAAATAAAATGTACAAATGAGTGAAAAGTTGTTTTTTTTGTAAAATAGTCCCTCCACTGGCATATATACCAGCAGAGGACTCTGCAGTCTTTTGTAATTGCTTCGCTTGTGAGGTATTCCCCCTACTTGTTGCCTTTGAGAAACTGACCCCCAGCAGTCTGTGGTCAGTTGTACCCTTCCCCCCATTTGCTAAGATCGCTCCGTTACGCCCCCACCCCCATTTGTATGGGATGTCGATGAAGATTGAATCAGGACCAGTCAGGAAACGGAGTCAGATGCAGTTAGAGACTAGGTATTGTTTTGTTAAAAAAAAAAAAAATTACCTTATTACAATTTGTCAGCTTGGGAAATCATGAGATAAATGCAGGAATAGCGGGACATTATCACTGTCTGTGACTGGTGTGGACTATTGTAGTGCTAAAGCGTGGTTTAGAAGGAACGTGACAGCCTGGGGTAACAGTACAGTCGAGGAGTGTACCGGCATGTATCTGGCAGGGGATCTGTGTGCTGTGGGAATTTACGGAGGATGAGAAGGTTCTTTGTTTTTTTTTTCTTATTCTTTAAAAGCCAGGGAGAATTAGGGAATAGTACAGTCAAGAAGGACTGTACCAGGGAAGTGCACACTCACTCATAGAAACATAGAAGTTGACGGCAGATAAGGACCACAAGGCCCATCCAGTCTGCCCATTTCTTTTTCTACCTTATAAATGTGCCATCGGCCTTTGCTCTGTCAGTGGCCTATCTATTCATAGTCATTTGTATTGCTCCCTTATGCCTATCCCATGCCTGTTTGAAGCCCTGCACTGTATTCATAGCCACCGCTTCTTGTGGTAAGCCATTCCATGCATCCACCACCTTTTCTGTGAAAAATAATTTCCTCACATTCCCCCTTAATCGGCCCCCCTCTAATCTCATGCTGTGTCCTCTTGTCCTGCTATTTTTCTTATATTTAAACATGTTAGACTCTTTCACCTTGTTAATGCCCTTAAGGTGTTTGAATGCTTCGATCATATCACCTCTCTCCTCCTTTGCTCAAGGGTATACATATTGAGCTCTGCTAATCTGTCCTCATATGTCTTCTGATGCAGTCCCTGCACCATTTTGGCTGCCCTTCTCTGGACTGTCTCAATTTGGTTAATGTCCTTGTGAAGGTGTGGCTCCAATACTGCATGCAGTACTCCAGATGGGGCCTAACCAGTGTCTTGTAAAGAGGGATTATTACCTCCTCTTACGACTTGTGATACCCTACTAATACCCCCTAGCCTTACCTACTGCTTTAGAGGTCTGCTTGGATGATTTCAGGTCATCAGTGATGATGATGCCCAAGTCTCTTTCTTCCTTTGTGACTGCTAGCAACTCTCCTCCCAGCCTATAGGTGGCTTCAGGGTTTCTCTTCCCTATGTGCATGATTTTGCACTTCTTTGCATTAAATCCCAGTTGCCACTCTTCTGACCATTTTGCTAGTTTATCCAGATCTCTTCTCATTCTGCTCACCCCATCTGGATCATCTACTCTGTTGCAGATCTTGGTGTCATCTGCAAACAGACAAGCCTTACTCTCTAGTCCATCTGCAAGGTCACTAATGAAGATGTTGAAGAGGACTGGCCCCAGAACTGATCCCTGAGGTACCCACTTTGACTTGCATCTCTTCTGACTGTATACCATTTACAACCACTCTCTGTTTTCTGCCGTCAACCAGTTTGCCACCCAGTTGACCAACTTCTGACCCACCCCGAGCCTACCCAGCTTATTTATCAATCTTCTATGGAACAGTGTCAAAAGCTTTGCTGAAGTCAAGGTAGGCGACATCAACTGCTCCCCTTGGTCCACACACTCTAGTTACCCAGTCAAAGAAATCTGTGAGATTAGTTTGACAGGACCTTCCTTTGTAAACCCATGCTGTCTTGGATCCTGTGCCCCTATGGATTACAGGTGTTGCACTATCCTTTCCTTAAGGAGTGCCTCCATAATCTTGCCCACTACTGAGGTAAGACCGACTGGTCTGTAGTTCCCCGCCCTCCTCCCTGCTACCACTCTGTGTGAGGGATCACATGAGCCCTTCTCCAGTCTTCTGGGACCCTCCTGTGCTCAGAGACTCACCAAACAGTTCTGCTAATGGCTCTGCTAGTTCCACCTTTAGCTCCTAAGTACCCTGGGATGTATGCCATCAGGTCCCATTGCCTTATCCACCCTGAGCTTAGCAAGCTCTTGTAGGACCCTTTCTTTTGTGAAGGGAGTAGTGCTCACCTCCTTCCCCCCTGTGTCCATGATGCTGAGCTGTGGGCCCTGCCCTACCTTCTCTTCAGTTAATACTGAACAAAAGTATCTATTTAGGATAGATGCCTTTACAGGGTCCTCCTCCTCACATGCTCCCTTTTCTCCATTAAGCTTAGCAATACTCCCTGCGGACTTTCTCCTTTCACTAATGTATCTATAGAAAGTCTTATCAGCTTCTTTTTTACTGTTCGCTAGTGTTTCCTCAGTTTGGGACTTTGCCTGCCTTACTGCCTTCGCTGCTTCCCTTAGGGCAGTTTGGTATGCCTCCTATCTTCATCCCGCTGTTCCCTTATATTTCCTGGAAGACCAGCCTTTGGCTCTGACCTTTTCTGCTACTGTATTTGAGAACCAAAGTGGTTTCCTTCTTCTTTTGCACTTCCTTTTCTGTCTAACACAGTGGGATGTTGCTTCAAGTATTGCATCCTTAATGCTTGCCACTTTGCCTGTACCCCTCACCTGTGTTTCTTTTTCCAGGCCAGCTTAACCTGTTGGCCATCTTATCAAAGTCCGTCCTCTGAAGTCCCATATTTTTGCCTTGGAATGGGATGATTTAGATGTAGTAGCCAAATTGAACCATACCATGTGATGGTCACTGGCCCCCAGGTGACCTTCTACCTGGAGATCTGTGATCCCTTCCTTGTTAGTCAGTACTAGATCTAGGATAGCCCTGTCTCTTGTGGGTTGCTGTACCAGTTGTTTGAGGCCCTCCCCCTGCAGGGAATCCACTATGTGTCTAGTTCTGGCAGATGTTCCTGCTGGTATTGACCAATCTGTATCCGGCATGTTGAAGTCTCCCATTATCAGAACCTCCCCTTTAGCTGTCATGTTTTGTATATCTTCTAACAGTAATGTGTATATGTCCTCCCCTGGTCTGGGGGCCTGTAGACAACCCCAGTTCTTATGGCTGTCCCATTTCCTGTTTCCAGGGTGACCCACAGTTCTTCTGGCTCCTTATGTGTATTCTGAATTTCTGTAGCTTTGATATTTTCATTGACATACAGGGCCACTCCTCCCCTCCCTTTTGCACCTCTGTCTCTTCTGAACAATACATAGCCAGGTACTGAAGTCTCCCAAGTGTGGTTATTGGTAAACCACGTCTCACTAATTGCTACTATGTCCAGTTTAGCCTCTGACATTATTGCCTGCAGATCTGGGATCTTATTTCCCAGACTGTGAGCATTTGTGTACATGGTTTTCCATTGGCCAGATTTTGGTGTGTTAGTTGTTGGGTGAGGTTTGGCATTACCCCTGTGCATCGTATGGGGAGACAAACCTTTTTTCTTACCTAGTGATGCAAGTGAACTGCAAACATGCTGAATCCCTGTTTGACCACTAGCTGAGGGGGGAGGGGTGTTCTTCCCATTCGACGTATGGGGTGCTGCACCTCTCCCATTTGCTAGCTTAAATATTCTGCAAAGACGTCAAACTTCTGCCCCAATGCACTGACTCCCTCCTTAGTCAGATGCAGTCCATCAAATTTAAAGAACTTTCGCTCCCAGAACTGTTGCCAGTTCCCTACAAATCTGTGTCCTTTTTCCTGGCACCAGCCCTTGAGCCATGTGTTTAGCTCCCCTATCTCCCCTTCTCTGACCTTCCGTCCATCTGCTCCCCTCTCCCAGACTGGCAGGATCTCAGAGAAGGAGATGCCGCGACGAAATAGATGATAGTTTGTCACCCAGCCTGGTCAGGTGTTCCTTGGTCTCCACAACTGACCGGGCTGGCGAGATCATTAGTCCCTATGTGTACTAGGACATCAATGTTTTCTCCTGCTTTGTGAACAATTTTAGTAATGCGGTCAGTGTCTCTCCATGCTGATGTGCCTGGGAGACATCTGACCATTACCCTGGCTGGAGATGGTATCAACTCCCGAATCATGGAGTCTCCTATGATCAGAAGTTTTTCGATTTTGCTTTTTTTGTTTTGGTTCCTGATTTGGGTGAGTTCGTTTTGCTAGCTCCTGTGCTGCAGTGTCCTGCTCTGCAGTGTCTTCTGCCTCTTTGTTTGATTTCAGAGATAGAGGCAGATACCTGTTTGTAGTGTTTATATGGTTTTGGAGGTAATATGTTGAGAGCAGAGAGTGATGGGGCACCGATGAGCCCTCCTTAACCACCTGCCAACCTCCTGGACCAACTACCTCTGCGGTCGAGGTTTTTCTGTTGGATACTGGGGAAATGGCGGTGGTTCTTATAATGTATTTCCTCTTGAATATGAAATTTGAGGCGGCAATCTCTGCCCATGCTGCCCGGAGCTGAGCCCTAAGATCTCCAAAGGCCCAGCATGTAGGACAGTGTCCTAATTCCTGTAAGACTGTCCTTCTGAAAATTGTTCCACAGTACCTGCAGTTAATGATATCCATTCCAGATAAGTTGCTGGGTTTATAACCTAGTCAGAGTAATTAGAAGGAAAAAAAAAAGAAGAAAAATGCAAGTAATGGTTTGATTGTGTTTTGTTTAACTTGTTATAACAAGTTAAATTACTAGTGCCCCAGTAAATGAGCTCACCTTGTGGAGGCCCCACTGATCCACCCCTTCCTGCTCTGCCACAGGAAATGTCACAGCTGTGGTACCCTATAAAAGGAGTGTAGTGTGGGGTGGTTGGGGATGGGGGTGGGTGGCTGGGCCCTTCCCCTGCTGAAAAAGAAGAACCACGGACGAAAGAACAAGGAGGTAAGAGCAGAAACAATCAGTCAACAACAAATGCAGTAACCCTGAAAGCTTATCCTAATGTTAGATAAAACTGTAAAACCTGTAAAGCACCACCTGTAATAATTTCAGAGAAGATATCGCTGTAAGAAACACTTTGCTACAGAGAAAAATAAAACAATGAAATGTTAGCAACAAACAGTAGCAATCCTGTGAGTAAAAATAAAAACACCACCACACAGTAAATCTGCTTAGCCAAAATAAGTCTTAATCCTTTTCCCTTGCTCTGGTAAGTTTCTCTACTCTGCCTTTCAAGCAGTCTTAGAAGGAAAGAGCTCAGGTGAAGCTAGGTGCCTTGGCCAGCAAACCAAGTCTTCTACCTCCAAGATCTCAACTAACCTGACTTTTTAACCCTTCTTTCTGTTGGAAATTACTGACAGTTTGCCAGCTCCACCCGCCACATAGAAACATAGATTTTGACGGCAGATAAGGACCGCTGGCCCACCCAGTCTGCCCATTTCCTACCTATTGGATAAGCTGCAGATCCTAGTTAACCAGCAGCCTACTTCTTCCTACCCCACCCCTAGAATTGCCTTATGACTGTCCATGCATGCTTAGATTTCACCACTGTTTTTGACTCACAACCTCCTCGGAAGGCCATTCCATGCATCCACAACCCTCTCTGTGAAAAATACTTCCTTAAATTACCTCTGAGCCGCCCCCTTCTATCTTCACATTGTGCCCCTTGTTCTTGCACACCTCTTTTTGAAAGATGCTACCTCTTGGACTTTGTTGATTCCCTTGAGATACTTGAAGTTTCTATCATGTCCCCCTCTCTCCTTTCCTCGAGGCTATACATATTCAGCTCCTTAAGTCTCTCTTCATATGTCTTCTGGTTGCAGGCCCTGCACCATTTTAGTTGCCCTCTCTGGACAGCCTCCATCCTGTCTATATCCTTGCGGAGGTTGGGTCTCCAGAACTGCACGCAGTACTCCAGATGGGGTCTCACCAACTGTCTGTACAGAGGGATAATAACTTCCTGTTTTCTGCTGGTGATCCCTCTCCTATGCATCCCAGTATCCCCCAGCCCTCCTTGCTGCCCTCTCACATTGCTTTCCCACCTTTAGGTCATCTGATATGACTCACCCCAGGTCCCTTTCCATTTTGTTGTTATTAGTATCTCACCCCCATTGTGTACTCTTCCCTGGGTTTTGTTTCCCAGGTGCATTACCTTCACTTCTTAGCATTGAATCTAAGCTGCCATACATTTCACCATTCCTCTAACCTTGCCAAGTCCCTTCTCATCCTTTCCACCCCACCTTGTGCATCAACTCTGTTGCAGATCTTTGTGTCATCTGCAAGAGACATACTTTTCCTTCCAGTCCTCTGCAATATCGCTTATAAAGACATTGAAGAGGACCGTCCTAATACTGAACCCTGTGGTACCCTCACTAGTAACCCCTTTCTTCAGAGTGGACTCCATTTACTATTACTCTCTGTGTCCTATTCTCCAGCCATTCTTTACCCATGCTGTCATCTTGGGACCCACTCCCAGGTTGGCTAACTTGTATATTAATCTTTTGTGTGGGACTGTGTCAAATGCCTTGCTGAAGTCTAGGTAGGCCATGTCCACAGCCCCTCCCTGATCTACTACTTTGGTCACCCAGTCAAAGAAATCTATCAGATTTGTCTGGCATGACCTTCCCGCTGTGAATCCATGCTGCCTTGGGTCCTGAGCCCCTCTGGCCTCTAGATACTCAACAGTTCTTTCCTTCAGAAGTGATTCCATCATTTTCCCTACCACTGAGGTTAAACTAACAGGTCTGTAGTTTTCTGCTTCTGCCTTGCTCCCACTTTTGTGAAGGGGAATCACATCTGCCCTTCTCCAGTCCTCGGTACCACCCCATCCTCCCATGATTTGTTAAAGAGGGTAGTCAGTGGTGTCACTAGTTCTACCCTTAGTTCTTTTAGAATTCTGGGATGAATCCATCAGGCCCATTGCTTTGTCCACCTTCAGTTTTAAGAGTTCTTTCAGAACCCTTTCTTCTGTAAATGGGCTGGTTTCAACTTCTGTATCCAGAGTGTTTCTACTGTTTGTTTTAGGTACCTCCCACTTCCTTTGTAAATACTGAGCAAAAATATTTGTTTAGTATCTCTACCTTTTCACAGTCACCCTCTGCCCACCCTCCCCTCTTTATTAAGCCTCACTAGCCCTCCCTTGGTCTTCCTTCGCTCCCTGATGTACCTATAAAAGGTTTTATCCCCCTTCTTAACAGAGTTGGCTATCTTTTCCTCGGTTTGGGCCTTTGCTGTTCTGACTGCCTTCCCAGCTTCCTTTTGCTTTAACTGATACAGTTCCCTGTCCTGCTCCTTCTGTGATTCCTTGTACTTCCTGAGTGCTTTCTTTTCTCTTGAACCTTCACACACCTAATCCTTTGGAAGAGCTGTGGGAGGAAAGCAATTAGCTCCTTCAATGTGAGAAGGAGACTGAAACACCTCTGAGACTGAAACACCTCTGAGACAACAAACCTTTTCAACAAACAAAAAAAAAAAAGAATAAAATAAAACACAGTGTCAAACAGTAATTTTGCTTAGCCCAATGATAAAAAAGTCACAAAAATGTAAGCTCCACCTGTAATACAGTAATTTCAGAGAAGACATACCTTGTAAGAAACACTTTGCTACAGAGAAAAATAAAGCAGTAAGAGAAGATATACCTTGCAAAAGACAATTTAAATCAGAAGATTACAGCAGTAATCTGTTAGCACACCTTTTAATAATGCAGAAGAAGGTATACCAGCAACAACAATCTGAATCAGAGAAAAATAAAGCAATGAAATGTTAGCAACAAACAGTAGCAATCCCTGTGAGTAAAAAATAAAAACAACACCACACAGTAAATCTGCTTAGCCAAAATAAGTCTTAATCCTCTTCCCTTACTCTGGTAAGTTTCTCGACTCTGCCTTTCAAGCAGTCTTAGAAGGAAAGAGCTCAGGTGAAGCTAAGTGCCTTGGTCAGCAAACCAAGTCTTCTACCTCATCACTGGTTGAAGCACTGGGCACTCAATTTCAGACTGCCGCCATTTTTTAATCCCTTAGCGAGACCCCTCCACACACACACACGCACACAATCACGCTTACTCATTCGCTTGGTGTTGCATTGGAAGGGGAAATGGATTTCTGAAAATGTTTATTTTCTTTGTATAGTGGTGACTGTTTGTACTTTACCGGTGTGTGATGTAGTGTGACTGAGTGGGGTGAGGGGCTTTCAGTTACTCTCTCGTTAAGTGAACGGGAAAAATGGCGGCTACTAAAATTGAAAGATCGTTTATTTTGTTTATGTTTTAAATTCTTAAGATATATGAATTTGTGAGGGCTGAAGGGAGTGGGAACACTCTCTCTCTCTCTCATTTAGCGAGCGGATAATGAAATTGTGGCAGCTGCGGGGGGGGGGGCGTCTGAGCTGTGGGAGAGAGATAATTACTTTGTCACCGATAAGGTACTGTTGTCTCTGGGTATATGTGGAGGGGGTTCTGAATGATGTGTTAAATTTACTGATGAGGAGAATGTTCTTTTTGTTTCTTTACAAGCCGGGGAGAATGGGGTGCAGTCAAGAAGGAGTGTGCCAGGGAACTGTTGAGCTTGATCAGTAGGCGAAAAGAAGAAAAAGAAAACAAATAAAAAAGGATTGTTTTTTTATTTGTTTTCTATACACAGCACTGTGATGTTTCTTTTTAAATTATTGGGTGGTGTCTGCTGTAATGATTGTGTGCGTGTGTGTGCGTGTCTCGCTAAGGGATTAAAAAAATGGCGGCAGTTTGAAATTGAGTGCCCAGTGCTTCAACCAGTGGTGAAGCAGGTTGGGCACATGGATACTTGACTTGGCATGAGGCGGGATTGGACTGGGATTTTTTATTTGTTGGGCGTCTGTTGAAAGTTAATGTACCCTGTGGAATGGGTACCAGCCAATCAGATGCCTCCAAATGAAAAGCCCATTTTTTAAATTGTACTATTTATTTATTTAAATTTTGCTAACCGGGTAGGCCCACTGGAACCTTGACGGTCCCTTTTCCAGGGACGACCCGGGATTAGTTACATGTACCTAGAGAGAAGGAAAAAAACAGTGCTTTGATATGTACAATACAGCAAGGCCTACATAGAGTATATGAACATACATTGCAGCACAGAAATAGTAAAACAGTAGTGCAGATGTTTTAGTTAGAAACAGACAAGTAACAGTTTTCAACCTAAATAAGTTCAAGAACCAGTACTGCTTTTATGCTTTCAATCCCTTCCTCCCTATTGGTTGTGTTCTTTTACAGATAACACCCTTAGTTGGATCCCTTTGGGAGACTTTAATTGAGGCATCATCACTAGGACCCCATGTCTAGGTGTGATTTTAGCGCTTTCTTGAAACCCTCAGGAGAGGTGCTATTCTGTACCTCTCTTAGGAGATTGTTCCAGAGTTTGGGGAGGGCTACCCTGGTTGACTGTTGACCTAGGGATGATCTGGCTCTAAGTATTTCGAGTAGTGTCCAATCAGTAGACCTGAGCTCATGTTTGTTCGTCTTAGTGGCAAGCAGGTCTCGTAGAACTGGGGAGGGGGGCCGGGTTGCTGTAGCTTAAAAGCCAGACACAGGGAGGGATATGCTAATCTAGCTTCGAGGGATGGCCATTCTAAGGCCTGGAGCACCTTGCAGTGATGCTCCATCCGTTGCACCATGGCAGTAAACCGGACGACCATATGGTAGCGTGTGTTCAGTCGCTGTCCTTCCGTAGGCCTCAGCATCTGGATCATGGTCACTCCATAGAACAGGGTGGGGAGTATTGTTCCATTACCGACTGCTATTCTAGTGTCTTTGTTTAGAAAGGGGTTTAGTCTATAGATGAAGCCCAGTTTTTGGTTTACTACCTTTGTGAGGTGGTCCATATGCTTCCTGAAGGAGACCTCCTGGTCCAGGTACATTCCTAAGTGCTTGTTGCTGTCTGCTACTTCGATCCCTACTCCATTAAGGGTGGAGAGGAATAGAAAGTTAGATCTTTTTGGGCCAAAGAGCATGGTTTTTGTCTTTTTGCTGTTCAAGACCAGCCTGCTTGCCTGGTACCATGTTTAAAGGGCTGCAAGGTCCTGATTCAGCTCCAGATTTAAGGACCCCATGTCCTTCCCTGTTCTGTACAGCACTGCGTCATCAGCAAATAGCATGACTTTCACCCCTCCGCAGTGTAGGGGTAGGTTATTGATGAACAGGGAGAATAGCAGTGGGCCTAAGATAGACCCCTGCAGAACTCCTGTCGATACTAGATGCTCATCTGATTGCCGGCCCGGTGGCGCTGAGGGTTGAGGTGCTGGACGCCACACCTCGCGCCACACCGGCGACCCATGTTCGGGAATGGGCACGGGTTGCCGTGGGTCAGCAGGGAGGAGATGGGTTGAGCGTCCAATGGACTGCTCTCCATCTCCGGGGAGGGGGGGATTCGGGCGGCCGGTGCTTGCCTGACCCTAAGCGGGCTGGGGTTGGTGGCAATAGCTGCAAGCTAAGGGGCAGGGGCGTGGCAGGCGCTGGACTGGGGCATCACGGGCGTGTGTGCACCCAGTCGCTAGCATCATTGCACGCCATGTTCCGCAGGGGAGAAAAAGTGAAAGAGAGAGCCCGGCAGAATGATGTGCTCTGCAGCGCTGCCCCAGAGAAGGCACCTCCCTGGCATGGATCCATTGGGTGGGTTGAGTTGCTCCCACCACCCTGCCCACGAAGGGTAAGTCAGCAGGTGCAAGGGAGGGGTCTGATCTTCGGGATGGCGCTGGGGGGACAACAGACAGCAGGCTTGCAGCCGGAGCTCTGGAGGGAAAAATAGAAGAAAAAAAAAGATGCTCATCTGATTATCCTCCGTTCCACTGGACCATTTGTGTCCTGCCGTGGAGGTAGTCGGTGAACCATTTTAGGGCTTGCGTGTCTAGACCCAGTCCCCTAAGTCATTCCAGAAGTAGCTGGTGGTCGACCAGATAAAAAGCCTTGGTTAGGTCAATGAAGACTGCCCCTAGCATTTTGTTCTGGTCTGAGGCTTCATACACTTTAGTGGTGAAGCTTATCAGGGCCGATTCAGTACCATGTATTTTTCTAAAGCCATGCCGTTGGTCTGCCTGCAGGTTGTGCATTTCCAGGTAGTTATTAACCTGTGGTAGACCACCTTCTCCAACAACTCACTTAAGGTGCAGAGAATGGAGATAGGTCTGAAATCTTCCACGTCTTGGTGCGGTCCACTTTTCGGGATTGGGGTCACCAGTCCAACCTTCCATAGGGTGGGTATTTTCCCTTCGGTCAGGGACCTGTTGAAGAGCTGGGTTACAGGTCCTGCAGAAATGGGGGCTCCAATTTTCAGCAGCTTGGGCTCAAGATTGTCGTGCCCTACAGCACCTTCTGGTTTCAGGCCCCTAAGCAGTTTTAGGACTTCTCCTGCTGAGACCAGTTTAAGGTGAAATGCGGGGCTCTGAGGAGGGTTCCCTGGGTTCGCTTGGCTACCCGGGCCTTGACTGGGATTGGCAGTTCTGAACCTCTGGAGGTCCAAAAAGAAATCGTTACAGGCATTGGCCGTGTCTTTTGTGGTGGAGAGAGGTGTCCCGTTTGCTTTTATAACCCCAGTCCCCTTGCTCTTGCTCCTCTTAAGTAGCAAGTTTATGTGCCCCAGAACTTCTTTGGGTCGGATAAGTTCTTGGATTGCAGTCCGTGCAGGTAACTCTTTTTTTTGCATTTTTGAGTTCCCTTTTGCAGCTATTTCTGGCTTCCCAGTATTTCACCCAGTCCTGTTGTAGGTCTGAATGTTTACATTTCCCCCAAATTTTGTCTTTCCTTCAGCCTCCTCTTTAGATCAGGGTTGAGCCACCCAGCGTCCTGACCTTTGACACTGATCTTTTTTAGGGATCCGTGCTTGTTAGCTACCGACAGAAAATGTCTGGTGAAACCTTCTAGGGCTTCATCTATAGTAGAGGTATTGAGGGCCTGAGCCCAGTCCATTTCTGACAGGGCTTGAAGGAAGGAACCTTCGTTTAGTGCCGAGTAATTTCTGGTCCAGAAGGTTCTGGGGGGGTTGTTTGGGGAAATTGTTCCTCCACACCAGAAAGGTCGGTTTATGGTCACTGAGTGAGTTTGCACATGTCCCTACTGTTTTGGCCCTCTGGGTTGGACACTAGTACCCAGTCTAGGGTGGTATGGTTCCCAGTCTTTTGGTTGATACATGTAGGCTCTCGTATCAGCTGTGTTAGGTTAGCTCCCTCTAGGCTGTTCTTGACTTTCCTGTTTAGCTTATCACCCCATTTTAGATTAAAGTCCTCAAGTATAATTTTTCTCACAGCTGGGCAGAGTAGGTACAGTGTCTAAGCGTTTTTAAGGCTTCTATGGCCTTCTTTAGTGTGTTGTAAGTACAACCGACAAGGAGTGGCTTGAATCCCCCTAAGAGAAGTTTGACAAATATTACTTCACACACCCCCCCCCCCTTTTTAAGATCCGGGGTAGTGACCATTGTTGCATTGATTTGGGATCCGACATAGAGAAGGACTCCCCCACACTTCTTTACCTTCCTGTCTTTCTTAAATGTATTAAAGCCTTACCGTTTAACCTCGTGAGGAAGTACATTTGGCTTCAGCCATGTTTCCGAGATACCAGTTATGTCAGGGGAGTAAAGACTGGTCCAGGCCTCAAGTTCGTGCATCTTGGGCCTAAGGCTATTGATATTTACATGGACCACCCTCAGTCCCTTGGCATTGACCCACTCCGGTATGCTGGGAGTTGGGTTTGGGATACTGGTCCCGGGGGCTGGGGTTTGGCTCTGTGTCACTCCCCATTGGAAGCTGGAGGCCCAGGAGAATTGTCAGGACTTTGGCTGGCGTATGAGAGGGGAGGTGTTTTTTAATCTTATGGGCCCTAATATAACTTTTGGTGTTCATGAAGAAACCCCTTTTTCCAGTATGTACTGTATATAGTTGTCATACTAGTCCTGAAACACGGATGGTGACACCCTGCAGTGAAGTGACCCCCGTCAGGTTCATCTCCATTTTTATGATACCAGCCCTGCTCTTTGGTAATGTAATCAATTCCAGCAATTGTTAATACATAGAGGGCTCCAGTAAAACCCAACTTCCCCCATCTTTTGAAATCCTATCTTTATCAACCAACACTTATGTCTATTGACAGCCTTTCCTGGCTTGGGGTTTTTCCTGTGTGACCTTCCCTTAGGTGTCTTAAGTATAAATACAAGCAACCTATACTGGAAGTGGTATAAGCTATGCTATAACAAAGAATTATTGGGTATACCAGCAGTAAAATAGACACACTATATTGTAATAATTAGCAACCTATTTTCCCCCAACCTTAAGATGTGTACTCAGGACTTACAGTAAACAGTTCTGTGATCTAAAACACATGACACATGAGTTATGCAAAACAGGCTAGTCCCCTTTAAGTCATTCCAGCTTTTAGGCCACTATCAGTTTTTTGACGGGGGCTGGGCTCTCCCTGAAGCCTATTTAATTAAAGAGGTAGCGCAGGGCAGGTGGGAGAGCAAAACCTCCCCAGAACAGCAGTCTCTCCATTGCGGGGGAGGGAGCCTGAATTCAGGCTGCAGCTCCCTCTACCTCCGATAGATTCCTGGAATGAACTGGTGTTGGAGTAGTTGTCTGCCCTTCTTGTAGGGAGCCAGCACTTCCAGATTCAAACTTGGCGCCTTTTCTGAAATGGCCTGAGGGAAGGTCGCACTGATTGCTGTACACGCTCACCCCTAACCAGCAAAATCAAAAGTTTTCTCCCAAGTCTCCATGGCGGTGCCAACCCAGTGGCACTGAGGGTTGAGGCGCTGGACGCCATACCTCGCTCCACGCCAGCGACCCGGGTTCGGGAATGAGCCCGGGTCGTCGGGGGTTGGCAGAGGAAGACTACGATTGAGCATCTGACGACAGCTCCCCTAGTCCTGGGGAAAGGGGTGGATGCACACCGTGCTCTGGTGATCCCTGTGGACACCCGGAGGTACTGCAGACATGCAGGTGCCAAGCGGGGGGCACAGCAGGCGCGTCTGCATGTTGAGTGCATGAGTCGTCATTGCGTCCGTGCTCCCATTGGGGGAAAAGGAAAAATAGCAGCATAGTCCATTGGCAGCTTGATGGCGCAACCACCGACCAACAATGCCTGAAAAGCGTGTGCGGTAATGGATCCTGGCTGGTGGCGAGCAAGGTCCCCTTTCGACTGTATAGCTGCATATGCCAGTTGGGCAAGCGTCAGCTTCGGGTCGTGGTGAAGGAGGAGTGGTGGCTGGATATAGGCAGGACTGTGGCTGCAGGTAAGAAAATCTTAAATGATTTAACAAAAAAAAGTCTCCATGGCGGTGGGGCGGCTCACTTTACCCCCACCCGTGGCTGGGGACCTGGCTCCAGATCCTTAGCAGTTATTAAATTAGAAATTGTAGAGTTCGTCAGTATCTCTGTTGCGGGGGGAGGGAGCCCAAATTCAATCTGCAGCTCCCTCTACCCCTGATGGCTTCCCGGAATGAACTGGTGCTGGAGTGGCTGGCTGCTCTTCTTGTAGGGGACCAGCACTCCCAGATTCAAACTTGGCACCTTTTCTGAATTGGCCTGGGGGGAGGTCACACAGATTGTTGTACACGCTCACCCCTAGCCAGCACGAACAGATGTTCCCTCTCAAGTCTCTCGGTGGTGGTGGGGCAGCTTGCTCTACCCCCAGTGGCTGGGAGCCCAGCTCCAGATCCGCAGCAGTTATTAAATTAATAATTGTAGTTAGTCAGTCTCTACTAATCATCCCTCTGTTGTTGCAGGAGAAACTGATCACCTTTTTCCTCTAGTGGTTTTCTCCTGGCTGTGCCAGGCAGTTTTCCTCTCTTGGTTGGCATGTTGCTTGTTAAGCCCAACAGGCTCAAGAATAGCTGGGAATATGAGCATTTCTTCACCCCTTTGGGCTAAGTAGTCTTGCAGTCCATGTACCAGATGTTTTTTTCTCCTAGCCCCACTCTGGGTTGGGGAGCATGACCTAACTATTTGTAACAAAAACAGTTCTCTTTTTGGCATTATACTGTTTGCTTATTTTGAGTAATTTGTAGCTTTTTCTGTTGCTTGGCACATCTGTGCCATCTAATTTGCAATGAGATCCCAAAGGTTTCTATCGTATCCTCCCTTTCCCTTCTGTCCTCCAAGGAATATATACTAAGCTCCCTTAACCTCTCATCCTATGGTTTGTCTCCCATGCTGGGGATTGTCTTAGTCGCCCTATGCTGAACTCCCTCAAGTAGCTTTATGTCCTTTTTCAAATAAGGGCACCAGAACTGCACATAGTACTCCCAGTGTGGTCTAACCAGTGACCTGTACAAGGGCAGAATGACTTCCTCTCTCCTGGAGATGCATCCCAGCATTTTATTTGCTTTGGCTGCTACTTTACAGCACTGTGCAGATTGTTTCCTTTCACCACTGACTATCACCCCTAGATCTTTTTTTTCCCTCCTTTGAGCTGGACACCTGTACCCTTCCCCCCAGCCAGTAGCTGGCCCCTGGGTTCCTAGCTCCCAGGTGCATGATCTTGCACTTCTTGGCATTAAACTCCAGCTGCCAGATTCCATATCACTATCATCTGCTGTCTGATTAGTGGTGTTGATGCTCTGACTCCATACCCAACTAACCCCCTCTTGCCAACTAATCTGTCCTTTCTCTCTGTCAAGAGGTTGACAGTTTTTTTTTTTTTTTTTTTTCCCTATAGCCTTTCCCTGTCCCTTTGGGCTAAGGAACTTCTTAAGCTCTCTTTTATTTCCTCACTTTCATATCTGTCTCTTGGTGAACAGAACTGAGGTGGGTGAGGGAGCCAGCAATGGTTATTGGCTAGCACACAGCACCACATTAGGGATGCACTAGCGCTGTGCCCAATAGCTGCTGCCAGCCCCCTGGCCAAAGCTTTGCTCCCGTGGGGTCCCGGTGCTGCCATCCCAGACCCATCAGTGGTAATCAATAGTAAAGATATTCTAGAAGAGCAACAGATCTTCATTGAGGACATCGCCGCCATTGGGCCATACCATTGGAACTGTAAGCCATCGGCATCAGCTGGGAGCCACCCACAATGACATGCAGCATCAGTGCCTATAAAACGTGTGCAGCCCCACTGCTCCTCAGGTCTTTCTTCCACTGTCAACCATTCTTCAGACCTGCAGAGAACAACACCATCATTTTCTACAATTTTGTTTTGTTTTTCTGACTTATCAACACTGTTCCTGTATGCCACCGTTGAAAGAACCTTTATTTAGGCTTTGTACATGTGGTTACAAGATCTACAGGGACAATACTGTACTCATACTTTGTGCATTTGCTGTTTGGGTTTATCCCACTACTTAACGGCTTGCAAAATTGCCAGGGGTTTAACCAGCACGCAGGGAGACACAGTAAGAAGGTTTTGTAAACCTTCATTGCCCTCAAGGTCTTGGAATCTCAGGCCAAAGCCATGGGCTCCAAGCCAGCTTCTCCTTAATGCCTCGGTGCCACTGGAATGGATACTTCTAGGTGGTGAGCCATGCTATTGCTGCCATAGTTGGCGAAACAGTTGGAGAAAAGTAAAGAAAAGGACGCGGTCAGATAAGGATGCGGTCAGATCATTGTTGAAGCCCTCCTTCTGCAGTCATTACCATAAGCATCAGGGAAAAAATGCTTTACTGGTGAGATCGTGGTCTCCATTGAAGGAGGTAAGTCCTCATCATAGACTGCTCTGGTGGCATTGACTACAGCACCCCAACCCCCATCCATTTCTGAGACACCAAGGTCAGGGCTTGGGTCTGGGGGGCTGCTGTACCTACTATGGATGGTATGCTGCCTCTGTTGTTGGATATGTCCCAGTGACAGCAGCATCATAAACCCTTTTATGGGTGTTTGCCAACTCCCAGACTATGCCGGCATTTTTTTCAGAAATGATACTCTGCCTGTTCCCATTGCTGCCAACAGTCCTGTTAATGGGGCCTCCCCTGCTGGTGCCATTGTCATCAGTGGGACATAAAAGCACATGTAGCATTCCTCCATCACAGCTACTGCCTCTGTTGCTGGCTGTGTCAATACCCCAGTCATCATTCAAGATAAAAAGGAGGAGGAGGAATACAATTCTGATCCTTTAAACATGGTGGAGAATAAGACTATGGAAGAAGATCCCTATAAAAGAGGGCTCTCTTCCAGCTTTACCTTATCATCCTGCAGCGGGAAGTCTGTGGTCTATAACCCCAGGTCTCCTCCTGAAGATCTCATTTCAGGTTTTGCTCAGACAAATCTAAGATGTCATGGGCTTTGAAGAGGAAGACTCTAGTAAAAGGAACTTAATGGAATTCTTAGAGATTGCAGCTGCACCTGCTACCGTGGTGCCTCTTCTATACCGTTCATTGGAGGATGCTACCTTCGCTGCCTGGCATAGGCCTGACACCTTGCCTGCAGTCCCAAGAAAGGCTGATGTTTCACAGTCAGAAACTGATTCTGTAGTAAACCTGGCTTCTCATGCTCGCTCTAGAGCCTCTAGAGGCACGAGTAGTCCTGACAAGGCATCCAGGAGACGAATGCATGCCTCTGCATACTTGTGCCTAAGAACTGGCAATTATCAGGCAAATATGATAAAATATCAGAATAGCCCTTGGAAATCTACCATGATTACTGTTAACACTTTACCTGATAGTCCTGCCCAGGCTGAACTACTCAAAGCAGCTTCAGCTGGTATTGATACTGGAGAGCATCTGCTACACTCATCTAATGCCTCTGATGCTTCTGCGAGGGCAGCTGTCTTTGGCATCTGCCTCAGAACATATTCCTGGCTCAGACTGGTTGGCTTTGCTGCTGATGTACAACAAGCCATGCTGAATGCCCCTTTTAGGGGATGTAAACTGTTTGGGCCAGATGTTGACAACACCCTTGGGGAACTTCAGTCATTCAAAATGACATTAAGGTCTGTTAAATCCCTGACCCCTAAACCTGCCAGAGGGCATGGTAGGGATTAATTTTGTAGATCAGCAGGCCATGGCTACCATCAACAGTCTCGATGTCATGGTGCTGTCCCCTTTGCAGGCCCCTGCACCCCTGGTGCCCTTTACAAGGTAACCAAATGTATCAGTCAAGGCAGCCCTGCCATCCCCAATACTTTCTGACTCCCCACTTCTTCCTTCTTCTGTACTGTTGCCTACTGGTGTGCAGATGTGTGGGGAGAATCTCCCTTTATGTGTCAAAATGGATAGAGACTGTGGTAGTGGCATAGGTCAGGAAACATAGGCAGACCAGGAGACATTATAAAATTTGCAAGTAGTGTTTTATTATTATTATTTATTTATTTATTTATTTATTTAATTTTTTTTTACTTTTTCTCCCTCTGTCCCCTTGCCGGATACTTCTGATGTCCCCTGCACCATGCTCCAAGAATCAGACCACCTCCCCTATCACCCCCACGACTTACTCTTCATGGCAGGGGGTGGGGAGCTCCTCAACCCACCACAACGGATCCAGTTTCGGAGGTGCCCTCTGAGGGTGGCTCTTCGGGGGACAGTTGCCATTCTTCCAAGGCAGGGGATCATTTTTCCACTTTTCTTCTTGCAGAAGGGAACGTGCAATGCCGCTAATGACGAGTAGCACATGCGTTCACATGCTGCACATCGGGTGGCTGCTCCGCCTCCATTCCCACGTTTGAGGGACCCAGCATGTCCACCCCCAGTCACCGATAGGGGTCAAGCAAATGCCAGTCCATGTTCCCCACCCTCCCTGGGCGAGGAGAGCTGTCCCTCAGATGCTCAGTCCTCTCCCTCCCTGGCCGACCCCCTGCGACCCACTCACACTGCAAACACGGGTTGTCGGTGTTGTAGGAAGTAAGTCAGTTCTCCATGCCACTGGGCTGGCCACTTATTATTATTAACAACAGTAAAATAGAACAAATAAAATTGCACAGGACAGCACTTAATAAAGGCAGTACCTACAAAAAAAAGTCCTCCATCTGAGTCTCTCCCTGGAAAAACATTGCTCTGGTTATATAAGATATTTTTGCCTGGCAGGTCAAACTCTGCACCCTGTTGCTGTAAGTTAAATCTCCTGTTTTCCATGCAATGTATCAAAACTATATAATTTTCCTTCCTAATGCCAGTCTGAAAAGCACATCTAGTCTTAATAGGTGCAACAAAATAATATATTTTGTTCCAGAACTGGTTTTCTGTTGACAGTTCTGTAAACAAGCTTGCGGAGGTCAAAATGCTTCTCAGGGTCAATCCCCTGTGTTCTAGATTGTAAAATTTTCTAATAAACCTAAATAGCTTTCTGCAGTCATTTCAGCAATACAGTACAGTATGTACATGTGCAAACCAAGGAATCCCAGTTTCACACAAAGATTCACAGAGAAGGGGAGAAAGACTAGAAACATTAAGTGAAGGAACAGAGATAATGAGGAAATTGTGGGACCATCAGAGGGCCCAATTTCTAGGAGCCACAAGAAAAATGTAATTGCACAATCAGATCATCAAGAGACAGACAAGTGGCAGAATAGGACAAAATAGAGCCTTTCTTTTAACTCTTTCTGCATAACAAATGGGACAGGGTCGTACCTAGCTGTGTCACAGAGATCACCATGGATGAGTAGGTCCTGTAAATGATAGAAAGAGGGCATGCTCCAGAGTTACTGTCCAACCTTCCAGTGCACCTTGCTCTGTCTCATCATCTTCTAGACCATTTGTCCCTTCTGAGAGAAAAAATGCAGTTGCAGAATCAGAGAATGCTATTGAACCCATCCCTCCCAAGGAAAGGAACAACCAGGGGGTTTTATTCCAGATACTTCCTATTTCTCAAGCAGACAGGAGACCTGCATCCTGTACTGAACCTCGGAGACCTGAACAAGTTCATTGAATACAAAAAGTTTCCAGTGGTGCCTCTTCAGGCTTTCATCCTCCTGATAAAAAAGGATATTGGCTGTGCGACTTGGACATGTGAAACATTTGCCTTCATGTCAAAATCCATTGATGCCACAGGCAGTACTTCTGCTTTATGCTGCAGGACAGCCATCATCAGTTCCAAGTCTTGCCCTTTGACGTATCCTTAGCACTGCAGGCATTTGCCAAATGCTTCACAGTTGAGGCAGCAGCCCTCCAGAGAAAAGGGCTTTATGTCTTCCCCAATTTGGATCACTGGCTACTGAAGGGCCTATCCAGGGAAGTACAGTACATGTTGACTGGAACATGAACATAGAAACACCGGAGTTGTTGGCAGATGGGGACTGTATGATTCATCAAGTCTGCCCATGGTTTCCTGCCCCCCCTCCCCAACATAGCTGCCTACTTGAGTGTCCCGCAGTGTTTGTCCCGTGCCCGCTTGAATTCCCCCACCATCTTTGCTCTCGCCACCCCCTTCAGCAGGTTATTCCACGGTTTGACCATGTGCTCCATGAAGAAGAATTTCCTCATATTGCTCCTGAACCTACCTCCCTTAAGTCGAAGATCATGCCCTCTTATCCTGTTATAGTTTTTAACCGGAAAGAGATTCTGCACCTGTACCTTGTTGATACCTTTCAGGTATTTAAATGTCTGTATCATGTCCCCCTGATTGCTGCACTGCTTTAGGGAGTATAGATTGAGTTCATTGAGTCTGGCTATATATGGTTTCTAATGCAAGCCCTGTACCATATGTATTACTCTTTTCAGTACTGTCTCCAGCCTATCTATGTCCTTCCTGAGGTGTGGCCCCCAGAATTGGATGCAGCACTCCAGTTGGAGCCTTACCAGGGACTTATACAGAGGCATGATCACTTCATTCCTCCTGCTTGTGATGCCCCTTCCTAGGCATCCCAGGATGCCACTAGACTTTAATGCTGCCTTCTCTCATTGTTTGCTGACCTTTAGGTGGGTCCACAACCACTGTTCTAGGAAACTGGATATTATGATCAGTGTTCTAGCCGTGCTCATTCTCTGTCAGTGCCTACAATACATTAGTGCAGTGCTGGGCACAGCAGTGGGCAGTGCATTTCTACCTACATACAGGGCTGAGGCCCTTGTTGCTTTGGCCTGATTGGTCCACAGGAGCCTTTATGTGTGTGCCCGGACAATGCTTCATCTCCTGGGACTTTTGGTAGCTGCCATTGTGACAGCCCTCTCAGCATGCCTCCATATGTGAATCCAGCAAAGGATACTTTGGGTACAGTGAGATCAGTTGACTGATGAACTGGAACAGATGATTCTTATCACATCTCCTCTTAGCAAGTCACTAATAAGGTCAATGGAATCCCAGCACCTATTGCAGTGTGTCCCATTCATCTCCCCGCCTATGGTGCAGATCCTCACGCAACAGATGCCTGTGAGTCAAGATGGAGTGCCCACCTGGGTATATCCAAACCCAGAGGTTATGGACTGACCTGGGTTCAGTTCTCCACATCAGAGTTCTGGAGATAATGTTGTTCTACAGGCCTTCATAGAATACCTGAGTCCATGTCCCCTGTTGATAAGACAGACTGTGTCAGTGCAGTGCACTACATCAAGAATCAAGTCAATACTCACTCCTACCCCTTGTGCAGGGAAGCAGTAAGGGTGTAGTACTGGGCACAGTCTCAAGACCTTCAGCTGTCAACTGTGTTTCTTCCTGGTGACCAAAATATTTTGATATATAAGCTAAGTCAGTTTCGGCCCCAGATGACACAAGTGGATACTACTTACTTCAGTGGTAAACAAACTCGTCACAAAATGGGGTCATTCAGATTTAGACCTTTTTGAGTCCCCACATAGCACAAAACTGTCACATTTTTGGTAAGTTGTTCCAAGGCCTGGAGTTTTTTGGTAAGGCATGTTGTCCCTGTCCTGGACATGGAGTTTCCTTCATGCATTCCTCTGATCCCTCTGATTCAGATGGTTTACTACAGCCAAAACAAGCTACCCGGCCTCACCAGATATGGTTTCCACTGATGCAGCATCTAGTAGTGGAGCCACCTGTTCTTCTTCTGCTGTCGGGATCTATTGTCGCAGGGTAGGGGTTCCCTATTCTCTCTGGAACTGCGGTCCCTGCATCTGCACACATGGCTTGTGAGGATATAGTCATTGCCCCTTTGGGGTTTTCTTCCCAGCTGGCTGTCTTGCTGGTGGCTTGAAAGCCTTTCACAAGACGCACCTATTCCTTGAAGTGGAAGCGTTTCTCCATATGGTGTGCTTCTTATTCAGAGGACCCATTTACATGTCCCATTAGTACTGTATTGGCTTAACCTTCTATCTCTGTCTGACTTCGTCTCCAGTACTTGCCCATTAAAGTGCACTTGGCTGCCATTTGGTCTTTCCATGCATTCATTAATGGGTGCACGTTGGCACAACTGGAAGTATCTCATACATTCCTTAAAGGAAAACTACACCCTCATATCTTCTAAATTTTGTTTGTTTTCATGTCAACAGACTACTCTTTTCCTGTAGCTGTTGGGGATATATGCATTTGATTTAGTTTATTTTCACTGTACATACTAGTCTCTTTAACTACCCTGGCTGTCTCCATTTTTTGGTTGTTGAAATCTCATTGTCCCTGAGAGCCGCATTAGCATATAAGAACAATGATGTATCAACACCCTTTAGATGCCACAGCATGCCTCTGTGCTTAATTAGATTTCAACAAAACAAGTTTCAGCAAAGTGTGAAATATCACATTTACCTTCACTTAGCTTTGCAAACGGTCTGAGTTGTAATACAGGTTTTTCCATGTAAACTGCTTTCAGTTTGTGGGTTTCCAGAGGGTTTTTTTTTTTCAGGATATTTGTACTTTCAGCATAGAGATACATGGATTCATGGGTGATGTGACATCATGTTCTTATACGCCAATGCAACTGTCATGGACAATGAGATTTCAACAACCATAAAATGGAAACACCCAGGATAGTTACAGGGGACTAGCAGGAAAAGTGAAATCAAACTAAAGCAAACACATACATCCCCATCAGCTACTGGAACACAGGTATGTGTTGGCAAGGAAACAATTAACATTTAGAAGATATGAGGGTGTAGTTTTCCTTTAAGGGTATCATGCACATATGGCCCTCAATTCGTAAACTAGTTCCACCTTGGGATCTTAATTTCATACTTGCAAAACTGACTCTCACTCCTTTTCAGCCTGCACTGACTTGTGAAAAGCACTTCCTTTCATGGATGACTATATTTTTGGTCGTCATAAATTCAGCCCAGAGGATTCCTAAACTTCAGGCTCTCATGCATGAGCCTTTGTACCAGATTTTTCACAAGGGCAGGGTGTCTTTGCATACCAGTGGATAGTTATTACTGAAAGTAGTCTCTGATTTCACTCTGAGTGAGACTAAAAAATCTTCCTGTGTATTACCATGAGCATGCTAATAGGGGTGAGGCATTGCTGCATACATTTGATGTACACAGAACACTGCATTTCTGTCTCAGTTGCACTATGGACTGCAGAAAGTCCTCTCAGCTTTTTGTCTCATATGCTCATGGAAAATAGGATGCACCTTACTTGTCAATGCCTTCCCAAATGGCTGGCTCATCGTATTGAGTTTTGTTGTAGGATATACAGTAAGAAACTCCCTGGTGCTGTGCGTGGCCACTCTACGCATGGTATGGCCACTTGTGTTGCATAGTTTAAGAATGTTTCTGTCACTGACATTTGTGCTGCTGCTACATGGAGCACTGTGCATACATTTACTACATAGAAACATAGAATTTGACGGCAGATAAGGACCGCTTGGCCCACCCAGTCTGCCCATTTCCCTACCTAATGGATAAGCTGCAGATCCTAGTTAACCAGCAGCCTACTTCTTCTACTCCCACCCCCTAGAATTGCCTTGACTTTCCCATGCATGCTTGAATTCCACCACGGTTTTTGACTCCACAACCTCCGGAGGAAGGCCATTCCATGCATCCACAACCCTCTCTGTGAAAAAATACTTCCTTAAATTACCTCTGAGCCGCCCCCCCTCTATCTTCAAATTGTGCTCCCTTGTTCTTGCACACCTCTTTTTTTGAAAGATGCTGCCCTCTTGGACTTTGATTCCCTTGAGGTACCTGAAAGTTTCTATCATGTCCCCCCTCTCCCTCCTTTCCTTGAGGCTATACATATTAATCTCCTTAAGTCTCTCTTCATATGTCTTCCGGTGCAGACCCTGCACCATTTTAGTTGCCCTCCTCTGGACAGCTTCCATCCTGTCTATGTCTTTGCGGAGATTGGGTCTCCAGAACTGCACGCAGTACTCCAGATGGGGTCTCAGTACTCCAGCACTACAGTTGAGATATCATCTCATGCAGATGCGCTGGACTTGGACTTACTGTTCTATAAGACCTTTTGTCCTGATTACACATCAGACTTTGTCATCTTCCTTGGGCACCTTGTGTACTGCTTAGGAATTATTCCAGAGGTGCGGCACAATTGAGGAGATGTCCTTGATGAAGCTAGAACATAGAACAATTACTTACTGTAACAGTAGATTTTCGAGAGAATCTTCTACATTGGATCATAGCGCACCCACCCTCCTTTCCCTCTCTCTCTAGTGTTTAGGTATTTGCCAGAAGTTGCTTACTGCCATGCCTGGAGTTGTCCATAAAGGCATCTATAAGTGTCTTATATTTATTTCACAGTCCCATGCCTCTGCTTGTGTGCCTGGTACTGGTTTGATGATCTGGTTCTTCATGGTAAGAGGCCCTCTGAGCTTGTCTTGGGCGGGGAACTGAGGAGCAGTGGTGCTGCCCACATTATATAGGTGTCAATGTTGCACATCATCATGAGCATGCCCCAGCTAGCAAACATTTCTAAGTGGTCCTGACACCAGTGGCTTACAGTTCGAAATGCATGGCCCAAAGGTATGGTGAGAGGTTGAGCCACGGCCTGATGGAGGAGATTCCCTTGCAGATCTACTGTTATGGTAAGTAACTGTTCATCTTTCAAGAATCTATCTTCATCATTGATTTATACTTGTGGGTCTGTGCCAGAAGTGCTAGGACCCCACAGGAGCCAGAACCTTTGTGGTGGGGGTTGGCGACACAATAGGCACCATGAGCACGTCACCGCATGTACTCACTGGTATATAGCGGCACCAGACCCCAGCCACCTCTATTCCTTTTTCCCCCGCCATCAAGTGTGCATCAGTACTGTTGTTTCTCCTCATCATGGGCCAGAACTTTACCATCCATGTGGTGACAGCTTTCAGTTCTTTGGTTTTTAGTGTTTAAATTATTGGAGTTTATTTTTGTGTCTGTTTATTTTAAGACAAATCTTTATAATTTCCTCTCAGTCCTACCTCGTGCTAATGGTGGACAACCATGGAAAAAGGTAGGGAGCCTGAAAAGTAAAGTTGATCTGGTAAGGGGGCTGTGTCTGGTCATCATCTGTCTCTAGACAGGTACTTTGACAATGGACAGTGCGTTGCCTAGGAGAAGGGACAGTCCTCCTGGAGACACTAAAAAAAACAAAAGGTCCAGATCCTGCACACACTTAGCATCAGGGTTTTTGCACTGTTCAGCCTCAGCTTTTTCCTCTGCTTTTAAGAAGGGGAAAAAATGGCACCAGTTGAGGTCCTCCTCTGGCCATTCTCTTGTGAGACACCTGATTTCTGCAGGCCTAGGTTTCCTGTCATTATAGCCAGTGACAGTGTGGTCTCCCGGGTCTGTGAGATCGGTGTCTCCATCCTGTACCTCTAGCTCTTAGGGAGGTCCCCATTGGGCAATTCAGCCATTGGGAAGTTCTTATGGAGCAGTGTGTACAGTATATAAGTCATGCGGTGCCATTTCTGGTAATGGTCCCTGACCCTTCAGGGTCAGCTGGGCTGGTGCTGCCAGTGGTGCCTGTTGCTTAGGCACTTGGCTGTGCACAGGCTCAGCCTCCTAGATGGTGCCACTGGCAGAGCCACCAAGGCCTTTCCTACTTGTGGTGTCACCTTTCTCCCTTCTGAGGACAGCGGCAGCCACTGGGCCACCTGTGGTCACTTTAGTGCCATCAGGTCGTCGACACCGCATGTGGTGCCAGGGTATGGTCCCTTGGGGCTTTACTCGATACTGCTTGCGGGGCCATATGCAGTGTCATATGAGCCTGCGGTATCAGGAGCGGTCCCCTCAGGGATGCCTGCGGCACACTGCCAGCCCTGTGTTCTAGGCCTCTGGGGCTGGGCCTGTCATCACAAGTATTGCTGTGGCCATGTGCTGCGCTGTTGGCTCTCTGGACCCCTACTCTCTACTACTGTTCAAGCAAGGCAGGTGTAGAGGGAGAGGATTCAGACCCTGACCTCATTGTCTCTGTTGGTGGCAAGGATGACTCCTACAGTGGTCTAGCGAACTCAGAACCAGTTCCTGTGACTCCTGATGACACTGAAGTGACTACCCGGTGGCCCAGTGGCTGCTGCTGTCCTCAGAAAGAATAGAGGTGACACCAGAAGTGGGGAAGGGATTGGTGGCTCTGCTTGAAGCACCATCCAGGGGGCTGAGCCTGTGCACAGCCAGGTGCCTAAACCACAGGCACCACTGGTAGCACCATCCCAGCCGACCCTTAAGGGTCAGGGACCATTACCAGAAATGGCACCGCATAACTTATACACTGCACTCACTGCTCCCTAAGAACTGTCAATGGCTGAAAATGCCCAATGGGGACCTCCGTAAGAGATAGAGAGAAGTAGAATGGCGACACCGACCTCTCAGACCCGGGAGATCACAGTATCATTGGCTATGATGACGGGGAAACATAGGCCTGTAGAAGTCGGGTGTCTCACAAGAGAATGGGCAAAGGATGACAACAACTGGTGCCATTTCTTCCCCCTCTTAAGAGCAGAGGAAGAAGCCAAGGCTGAACAGTGCAAAAACCCTGATGTCGATGGATACTTCTTACTCTGAGACTATTATCTTGGGCGACCTAAACCTGGACTGGTTATCCCTTTGCTCTAACCACTTAAGGAGTTTTGTGATGCCTTTGGACTCTCACAGCTCGTTACGGAACCCACCCATTCAAACACGAAAAATCCAGCCCGTAGTACTCTGCTTGATATCATATTAGTAAACACACCTTACCTGTTCACCCACACAGGTGTTTTTTCAGTGACCTAAGCGACCATTGTATCATCGCATGTATCAGGTCCTTGCCAAAACCAATCTCGGCTTCTAGATATATTTTCAAGAGATGTCGCCACAACTTCGACTTCTAGGGACATGGATATGTTGTTCATCCACACTCATTGGCAGTATCCTTGCCGCTTTAAATCTTGCCGGAAGGTCTTCAAGCTTGCTCCTCCCACCCACCCGGGTGGTATAACTCTCGGCTCCGCCCCATGACGCCAGATCTTCCTTACCGCTTGGAAGCTCAGGTTCCCTCCTTAACGCTCTGCGTTTGCGACTGGTTCTATTTCTCCGTTTGCGGTTAAAAATAAAATTTGCAAAGACTTCAGTCTTCGATCCCTCGCGTCGCGGGACCAAATCGACTCGGTTTGGAGATGCCCATGCGAGGCAGAAGATGTCTCGACGGATCCACACTCCACGTGTGTCTACTGCCTGGGCCTTGAGCACGACCCGCGGGCTTAGGCCTGTGCTCATCTTTCGGCCCTCGTCCTCGAAGGCCGTGCTGCCCGATTGCAACTGGGCGCGTCCCGAGAGCGTTTTCCTCGGTGAAGTCAAGGAGGCCCGGTTGGCGGTGTCAGCGGCGTGAGCTCGGCAGATCAGCTCGGCGGATGGTCGTCCTCGAGGCTGGCATGCGGCCGTATCTTCCTCGGCGCGGCATTATCCCGCTCTCTGGGTTCTTCCTACGCGGCTTCTTTTAGGAGCTTTGTCTGTCCCTCTCCACTAAAGGAGAAGGGCCTGCCATCTGCTGGACCTTATTCTCGGTCAAAAGAGGACAAGGGTAAGTCCCTCCGTCGGCGCTCTTGGGAAGTGGAAAGGTCCCTCTCCCGGGCATTTCGTCCGTCGGCTTGATCGACCCGCTCGGCTTGCCCACTAGCCTCACGTTGTCCCGTCAGGTCAATTTGACGAGACTCCCACTGATGAAGTCGAGATTTTTCGACCCATTGGGCGGGCTGTAACTGGCAGCCGAGATTCCCCTCTCCCGGTTCCCGGGAGGTTGAGGATCCTGTGGCTCGCTGTGCCTCGGTTCCGGAGCCCTCGATGGACCTTCCGGGCGAAGGTGCGGTTCGGCCGACACCTCCCGCTCGACCCGGAAATTCCGGGACTCGGTCTCGGTCTGGACCTCTTCGCGGTCAGCCGTTCCACCGCCATAGGCGGTCTCGGTCGCGCACGGCGTGAGCTGGCGTCGCCCGGCTACTTCGTCGCTCCTCCTCGGATGAGGGAGGCTTCGAGGCGTGAAATTACGCCGGCCTGGTGCGAGGACCTTGTGTTGCAACAGCTCCTCCTGGCGGGGAATAAGCCGACTCCGGCGCTCCTCGGCCATTAAGTGGCTGTCACGGAACGGCGACACAACCCTCGACTTGTCCAGGAGCTATACCCAGGCGGTTGTTGGGCCAAAACCAGCTGCTCCACGATTCCGGTGGAACCTCCGCCTCCACAGCCACCAATTGGGGCTCCGACCAAGGTTCTCGGGTCGACTAAGGGTTTACCATCGGCTGTCAGTTACCCTCACCTCGACCCGACCTCGGCAGGTGAAGGGTGGCTCAGGCCAGAGCAGCTCTTCGAGGACTCTTCCGAGTCCGAAGATGATTCCTCCTTCTTCTCCAAGCGACTGGACTTGGAGTCTTCAGGAGGTCAGTCAATGGACGATAGCCTGTCGTCCTTCCTAGGATTCTTGGCTCATCTCGAGTCTACGGGATGAAGCTCGAACCGTTCCAAGCGGGCCAGGTATCCCCTCACGGAGATTCTGGACCGAGGATTCTCCGACGGAGGCCTTTCCGGTGGCCGAGGCCATAGTGGGTCGGCACTGGAACTTTGGCAGCCCCGCTTCCTGCCCTCGCGCTGGGCCAGGATGGCCGAGGAAGTATGCGGTCCTACGGTTCCTTGTCGGTTGAACACCCTCTGCTGAGGGGTTGGTTACCGACAGCGTTTTCGGGCGCCCGGCAACGCCAGGATGTGGACAAACCTCCTGACAGGAGTCCAAGAAATTGACTCGTCGGGCTAAGTCACGCCTCGCCCTCTCTCGGCTCGCCAGGCCAGTTCGGCCGCCCTCATGGCACATTTTTCTCACGCCTCGTTGGGCTCCCTGGATGAGGTCATTCCTCATCTTCCCGCCGATCTGCAGACTACGGTTAAGCAGGTGCGGACCAGGGCATGGCAGTGGCCAAACAGCAGCTCCAGACTGCTTTGGATATAGGGACTCATGTGCCAGATCGGGTGGCGGCCGCAGTGGCTATGCGGCGTATGGCTTGGCTGAGGATATCCACCACTTCCGGATACCCAGCACAGTGTTGGCGGATGTTCCTTTTGGGGACTGACCTCTTCTGGCCCTGGGGTGGAAGGTCACCTGCAGAGGATCGAGAAGTCCAATGCCACCTTGGACTCGGTCTCTTCCGCTCCAGAAGGGACAAAGGCGCAAACCACAGCCTAAGCCCTTTAGATCCTTCTGTGCCCCGGCGCGCCCGGCCCAGCAACGTCCAGGGCCAGCAGGCTCGGCCTGGCATCCCAAACCCAAGCCGCCGCTTCTCTAACAGGAGGCAGGGAGGAAAGGGCCAGGAGGTCCCTCGGCGGTCCCTCCTCAAGCCTGCCCAGTGGCGGGCTGAGGGTGTCGCCCCATCCCGTCACCTTCACCCCTGGGTCCTCCGTGGGGACAGGCTCCGGACTTCCGTTCCACCTGGTCCGCTGTTACCCGGACAGGTGGGTCTTGGTGGTGGGAAGAGGCCTGCCTCTGGAATTCGAGCAGGCACCACCCTTCAGGAGCCGCCGCCTCGGGGGCTTCGGATCCCCAGCCTCACTGGCGGCTCGGTCCGACATCACTCTCCTCCTCCAGAAGGAGGTGGTAAGAGGTGGTGGACCCTCCCTTCAGACCCAGGGTTTGTGTCCAGGTACTTCCTGGTTCGAAGCGGACGGGGCTGGCGCCCATTCTCGACCTACACGACCTAAACAAGTTCCTAAGGTCTCGAACCTTCAGGATGGTCACTCTGGCTCAGATAATACCATCCTTGGAACGCGTGTGGTTCTGCTCTCTGGACTTGCAGGACGCTGTTTTTCCGTCCCTATCCGTCTGTCTCACCAGAGATTCCTTCGCTTCCGAGCGGAAGGATCTCTTCGAGTTCCAGCCATGCCCTTCGCTTGTCTCCAGCTCCCAGGGTCTTCACCAAATGCATGGCAGTGGTGACAGCATTCCCTGCGCCGAGGGTCCGGGTGTACCCTTACCTGGGCGACTGGCTGATAGCAGCTCCCTCCAGGAAGGAGGCAGAGTGGTCCAGAGATCTGGCCCTCCAGGTCTGCTCTCAACTGGGCCTCCTTATCAACGAGGCATGTCGAACTCGAGCCAAGCAGGTGATTCTATTCATCGGGCGCAGCTCGACTCTCTTGAGCCAGAGCGCGGCTCCCGCGGACAGGGCCGAGGTTCTTTCCTCCTTTGCCCGATCATTTCTGGTTGGGCAATTGCGTCTGCCGGGACTTCCTGCGCCTCCTGGGTCTCATGGCGGCTGTACCAGCGTGGTCCGCGGCCGCTGGAACATCGTCCCTTCAGTGGGGACTGGCCAGCCAGTGGTCTCCAACTGCGATCCCTTGGACCAGCTTGTGTCGGTGACATAGAGGATGTGGAACGCTCCAGTGGTGGACCGTTCCAGATCATTTGCAGGAGGGCATCCGTTCGTCCGCCCGAGCCGACGGTCTCTCTGTCGACCGATGCCTCTCTGATGGGTTGGGGTGCCCATCTGGGGAACACCGGGCTCATGGCCTCTGGTCCCCGCGGGAGTCCCGATGCCACATCAACCTGCTGGAGCTCCGAGCGGTCCGCCTAGCTCTCCCCGCCTTTGCTCCGTTCCTCCGGGGTCAAGTGGTCCGAGTCCAGACGGACAATACCACGACCATGTACTATCTAAACCGCCAGGGCGGGACGCGCTCCATGCTTCTATGCAAGGAAGCTCTCCGCATTTGGTCACTGTCGCAGCCTGGAGGCGGATCTCCTAGCCATTCACGTGGCAGGAGCCTCCAACACCCTGGCCGATGCCCTGAGCCGGATAGGGGCTGCATCCCACGAGTGGTCTCTCCTGCCGGAGGTAGTACAGCATCTGTTCTCCCTTTGGGGCACACCTCAGGTGGACCTGTTTGCCTCCATGGAGAACGCGAAGCTGAGTCTGTTCCATGCCCGCCCCCCTCAGCAGGGCTCGCTGCAGGGGGATGCCTTCTCGAGGCAATGGACCCCGGGCCTCTTTACGCCTTTCCTCCATTTCCCTTGATCCACAAGGTGCTTCTCAAGGCGAGGAGGGACAAGGCGCAGGTGATTCTGATAGCCCCAGACTGGCCCCCGCCAGTTCTGGTACCCAGATCTCCTCAGTCTCAGCTCCAGGACTCGCGCAGCTTCCAGCTCGCCTGGACCTGCTCTCAGTCAATCAGGGGAAGGTGTTCCATCCGGACCTTCAATCCCTGCACCTGACGGCCTGGTTCCTGAGCTGCCAGAGTTCCAGGCCTTGGGTCTTTCCGACGAGGTCCTCAATGTAGTTGGAGGCGTCCGTAGGAGTCGACCAGAAAATGCTATGCCTTCAAATGGAAAAGGTTTTCCATTTGGTGTCAGGAGCAAGGGCTTGGACCCTTCCTCCTGTTCCTTGGCAAGCATCTTGGACTATTTAGGTCCCTTTCTAGTCAAGGGCTTAGGGTCTGACCACCTGGGGTGCACCTGCAGCCATCTCTGCTTACCGGGCGCTGGCCGGAAGCAGTCGGTATGCAGGAGAAGGTGGTCTGGCGCTTTCAAAGGCCTTGATCACATTTCCCCAGTCGGGAACCCCCACCTCCGTGGGATCTACTGCTGGTACTGGCAAAGCTCATGGGCAAGCCATTCGAACCTATGCACAGGTGTGCTCTCTCTCACCTGTCGTGGAAGACCGCCTTCTTGGTGGCTATCACGTCAGCCAGAAGGATGGGAGAGCTCCAGGCGCTTTCCATCGAGTCTCCTTACCTGGTCTTCCACAGGGACAAGGTTGTCCTAGCCCCACAAATTCCTTCCGAAGGTGGTGTGGAGTTCACCTTAACCAGGTGTTGACTCTGCGGGTGTTCTACCCCAATCACACCGGAGGTCGAATATAGGCTCCATACTCTGGACCCTAGAAGGCGCCACTATTATAAGGAGCGCACGGCTGAAATTCGGGAGAGGTTCGCCAGCTGTTTGTCACCTACGCTGAAGCCGCGCATCTGGCAGACCTGCAGCCAGCGGACGATAAGCAGGTGGGTAACCTCCTGCATAGATCTCTGCTATAGTTGGCGGGCATGGAGCCTCCCAGAGGATAAGAGCTCATTCACCCGGCCATACTGTTGCAACGGTGGCTGCTTCCAGGGACGTCCCTATCCAGGAAATCTGCAGGCTGCTACCTGAAGTCAGCAAACACCTTCATTACCCATTACCACATCGACCTTGAGTCACGCCGGGATGCTGGTTTTGGGGCCTCGGTTCTCAGTCTCTCTTTCCAAGTAAGTATATGGGGTGTGCGTCTTGCCTCCTCCCGGAGAACTGCTAGGAGTCTGCCAATGAGTGGATGAACAACATATCCATGTCCCTAGAAATACAGGTTACTCACCTGTAACAGGAGTTCTAGGAATGGTATATGTTGTTCATCCACACTACCCACCCGACCTCCCCGGCTTCGACGCACAACCTGAGCTTCCAGCGGGCCAGATCTGGCGTCATGGGGCGGAGCCGAGAGTTATACCACCCGGGTGGGTGGGAGGAGCAAGCTTGAAGACCTTCCGGCAAGATTTAAAGCGGCAAGGATACTGCCAATGAGTGTGGATGAACAACATATACCATTCCTAGAACTCCTGTTACAGGTGAGTAACCTGTATCTTCATGCCTTCACATCAGATTTGCAATACTCCTGCTGGCAAGATTTTTATCTTGCGCCTACCATCTACGAAGCTTATGATGTGTTCCACAACATACTCCTAGATGCTATAAATCGACACGCACCCCTTGTGAAAATACAAACGAAGAAAATGTTGTGCCCTTGGTCCTCTTCCAGCCTTAAATCTGAGCTACTCCACAGGGATGCCCTATGGAAAAAGGCAAGGAAGACTAAATTACCTGCCGATTGGACCACCTTCAAAGCGGCTAGAAACCGGTGCACGAAGCTTACAAGGGCCACTAAAATCAGTTACTATAACAATAAACTGGGCACTTCTTCAATTGCTCCACCTAATTCTGGAAAACTTTGAGAGATAGAGGGTCATAGATCTCCCAATTCTCTTCCTACAAAACGTATGGCCGGAAGCTCTACCTACACAGACAAGCACAAGATTCTTAATTCATTTAATAACAATTTCGCTACAGCAAGGCTGGCATTTGATATATCCCCAGACAACAACTTACGAAACCACTTGTGTGGACAGGACATACCTGCTGCCACTTCTGCTACTACTGGTCCTAAACCAGTATTCTCCTTCAGCCCACTATCACTGAAAAAAGTCGAGGATCTACTCCTTAAATTAGATACTAGGAAAAGCCCTGGAGCGGAGCTCATAGACCCCATACTTTTTAAAAGTTAGCCACCACATTATGACTGTTCTCATTACCCATCTATTTACTCTGTCTCTTACCCATGGTACCCTCCCAAATATTTGGAAAACTGCTCGTGTCATTCCCCTTTTGAATCAGGCAATCCTAGTGATCTTATCTGTGTCAATCTTCACCATTCATCACAGATGGGTACTGGCCAGAGATCAGGACCCCGCGGGAGCCTTTTTTTTTCTTTTTTTTAAAGGATAGGCGGAGCCGACGCAGCATAGGCGCCGCCCTCGAGGCCAGCATACTACGTGGCGCTCGAGGATTAGCCATTAAGCTGTGTCGACTCCGCCTGCCTACCAGTTCTTCGTCTCCCGCTGTCGAGGTCGCCTCGCGGGAAGCCTGTGGAGAAGATTTTCAATAATTTTAGGCCTTAGCCTTTGTCGTCGACAGTCTGTCGGTTCCTGCTAGTTCTAGTCTGCCATACTCGACGTCGCTGGTAAGATCTTTCCATTTATTTTACAGTTTAGCGACGTCGAGTCTGTTTTTGGTGTTTTTTTCCCGTTAGGTCATGTCGCGGTCGGAGGGCAAAAAGTCGTCTAAGGCGGGGCGGCCCCCCATGCGTCGGTGCCCGTGCGGCCGCAAGTACTCCGTTACCGACCAGCATGACTGGTGTCTCTGTGTCTTGGCCCGCTTCCCGACATGGATTCGTGCTATGCCTGCTTCTCCATGGACGCCGCCTCGAACAGCGCTTAAAGTAGGCGAGTCTGCCTGACTTTTGGGGTAGGTCTCGACTCGCCGGGCCAAGCCGCCTTCAGCCTTTCCTCCGGGTCCCCTCCCGGTTCTATACAGACCGAGGAGGAGGGAGCCTCGGCCTTTCGTAGCCTGGCCTTGGCCGAGACTCCTTCCGCGGTGCAGGAGGCCCGTCCCGCTTCCTCCTGGGAGCGGGTGGGAGGCGCTTATGGCAATCACCCTTCGGGATGAAGGCTCCCGGTGTCGCCTGCGGTCTGGAAGGCCCGGTCGACGCCCGTCCCGACGCCGCCACTCGGGGCCGCACGCTGTTCGCGGGCGCCTGGATCCTGTCGGCGCCGACTTGTCTTTTTGGCACCGGGGGGCTTTGTCGGCACCGTTCATGTGCCGACTTCACCACGGCACCATGACCCTGGAATCGGCGCTCGGCCGCCATATCTCGCCTGCCCCGAGGTTGAGCATAGCGCCATGGGGCCTTCGAGTCATCCGCCGGTGCCGCCCTCGCACCGCGTGAAAGGCCACGCGCCCGTGTTTGGTGCTGAGTCCGCCGAGTCATCGCGCCCGCTCCGGCCGCGCACCGAGGGCCTCGCGCAGCGCCGAGGCAGTTGCTGGGGCTTCTGTCGC